>CM076582.1:882116909-883373159 GCA_034641835.2 Pinus albicaulis
TGAGCTGACCAAGCTCAAACAGACGGGGAGTGCAGAGGCATACATCTCAGACTTCTTGAGGGTTTCAGTGATGATACCTGACTTATCAACAGCTCGGATGATCACGATGTTTGTGGAGGGGCTGTCAGAACCACTTCGTGGCCTAGTCCGGTCGAACAAACCGGCTACACTACAGGATGCTGTCAGTAGGACCCGTGACCTACAAGATGTCTTGCCTAGGACTCGGCCACCTTATCCCCAGAGACAGGCTTTCCAGCCTAAGGGCAAGGACATAAGGGTTCCGCCTCCCAAGGCGAATCCCGGACGAGGACAGTATGATGATGAGGCTAGGAGAGAGCTGAGAAGGAAGCGATTATGCTTCACCTGCCAGGAGCCGTGGGCACCAGGACACAAGTGTACGGCAGGGAAGGCACATTTCATAGAGGTCTTCTCCGAGGGTAGCGGGAAAGAGGATGAGATGGATGATGAGGAGGCAGGAGAATGTTATGCAGCGCAGAGTACCTTACCACCTCCACCACCCGATGCAGGGGAGGCATCATTCGCACCTACTGGGGGAGCTCTAGCAGCATTACGAGGAGTCCCCAAGTATCTGACATTGCGTGTACGAGGGACAGTACGCGGGCAGCAGGTTTCGGTTCTAGTCGACAGTGGGGCCACCCACAACTTCATCGATGCCCAGATGGTCGCTCGGAGAGGCATACCAACGGAAAGCTTTGATGGGTTCTCTGTCTTGGTACCAGGAGATCAGACCATGGCATGTGCTCGATATGTACCTGAGTTGTCAGTGACGATGGGCACTTATACATTGACTGATCACTTCTTTGTGGTAGACATTCCGGATACCAATATGATATTGGGGGTCCAGTGGCTTATCACTCTGGGGAAGGTCACGACAGATTGGAAGGCCCTAGAGATGGAGTGGGATGATCCCAAGACGGGGAAGCACGAGAAGATACGAGGGCAGAACACATATCCACCCCAGACAATATCAGCACACAGCATGGAGGCAACATTCTGCAGGGGAGATATAGAGTGGGCAGTAGAGTTGCGGGCTTCAGAGATAGTAGATACGGGAAGGGCGGTGCACCCTGATCTACAGACTCTTCTCGACAGGTATGCAGTAGTTTTTGGAGACATTCCACCAGGACAGCCACCAGATCGGGGGTTTGAGCACACGATCGAGTTGGAGCAGGGGATACAGGCAGTGATCACCACCCCTTATCGGCATCCCAAGGCCTATCGGGATGAGATAGAGCGGGCCATTCAGGAGCTGCTGACCCTTGGGCACATTCGACCCAGCACCAGTCCTTTCGCTTCTTCAGTAGTGCTGGTGAAGAAGAAGGATGGCACATTACGCATGTGCATTGACTACAGAGCTCTGAACAAGAAGACTTTGAAAAACAGGTACCCCATTCCCAGGATCGATGAGTTGATGGACGAGTTGAGAGGAGCACGATTCTTCTCAAAGATTGATTTGAGGTCCGGGTACCATCAGATACGCATGAGGGAACAAGACATTCCCAAGACTGCTTTCAGGTGTCATTATGGGCACTTTGAGTTTCTGGTTATGCCATTTGGACTGACCAATGCACCTGCCACTTTTCAGTCTTGCATGAACCATATCTTCAGGGATCATCTGAGGAAGTTCGTGCTAGTTTTCTTTGATGATATTCTCATATACAGCAGGACCTGGGAAGAGCACCTCCAACACATTGAGACGGTCTTGCGCATTCTGGAGGAGCAGCAGTTCTTTGCCAAACTCTCCAAGTGTGTGTTTGGATTGACAGAGATGTTGTATTTGGGACACATCATAGGAGTGGACGGGGTGAGAGTCCATGACGAGAAGATCCGGGCTATCAGGGACTGGCCAGAGCCGCGAAATGTGACAGAGCTTAGAGGGTTCATTGGTATCTGTACTTACTACAGGAAGTTCGTCAAGGGCTTCTCACAGCTTGCTGCACCCCTCACAGAGCTGACGAGGAAGGGGGCATTCAGTTGGACGGATACCGCCCAGCGAGCTTTTGATAAGCTCAAGGAGGTGATGAGTAGTTTTCCGGTGCTGGCATTGCCCGATTTCACTCAGCCCTTTGTCCTAGAGTGCGATGCATCAGGGGAAGGGATTGGAGCAGTTTTGATGCAGGAGGGTCATCCGATTGCGTTCGAGAGCCGGAAGCTCCTTCCACATGAGAGGCTTTACCCCATCTATGACAAGGAGATGTTGGCCATCATGCATGCACTGGCCAAATTCCGGCAGTACCTGGTAGGTGGCAGATTCAGGGTAAGGACAGATCATAACAGCCTGAAGTACTTTCTGGAGCAGAAGCAGTTACAGGAGAGGCAACAGAAGTGGATCAGCAAGATCCAGGCTTACGACTTTGACATAGAGTATGTCAAAGGGAAGAACAACGTGGTAGCAGATGCCCTTTCCCGTAGACCAGCCACGTTATCCCTCATGAGCTTGGACGCTGATTGGAAGGCTCGACTACTGGTTGAGTATTCCAAGGATAGATTTGCATGTGAGGTACTGGATGGACAGGTAGCAGATGGCAGATACAGGGTGGCCGATGAGGTCATCTATTACAGGGATAGGATCTTCTTGACTTAGGGATCTCATCTCAAGGAGAAGATACTCCATGCCTCTCATGATTCACCATTGGCGGGCCATCAGGTGTTCACCAAGATGTACAGGGCCATCCGGGAGAGATTTGCATGGAAGGGCCTCAAGGAGGACGTACTCCAGCATGTTCGGGAGTGTGAGGTTTGCCAGCGGAACAAAGGTGAGATGAGCCATCCCGCGGGGTTGTTGCAGCCGCTTCCCATTCCAGAGGGGAAGTGGGAGAGTGTTTCGATGGACTTCATCACGGGGTTGCCCACAGTGCAGGGCAAGGACTGCATCTTCGTAGTAGTCGACCGGCTAACGAAGTATGCTCATTTCTTCGCCATTTCAGCGCATTATACAGCGGCACAGGTGGCAGAGCTGTTTTTCCGGGAGATTTTCAGATTGCATGGTCTACCCAAGACCATTGTTAGCGACAGGGACAGCCGTTTTATGGGTGGTTTTTGGCAGGAGCTCTTTCGACTAGTGGGAACTGAGTTGACACCGAGCACTAGTTATCATCCCCAGACGGACGGGCAGACGGAGATAGTTAACAAGTGGCTGGAGGGCTACTTGCGTAACTACGTCAGTGGGCAGCAGAGAGCATGGCTGAAATGGCTACATCTGGGCGAGTACTGCTACAACACAACCCACCACATGTCCATTGGCATGACACCTTTTTATGCGTTGTATGGATACCATTCCTTATCTTTTGTGGACGTGATGTTTGGGGTTAGCAGGGCTCCGCGAGCCAAATTATGGATCCAAGAGAGCCAAGACATCCTCCGGGCTCTCAAGGACAACATAGCCACAGCACAAAATCAGCAGAAATTGTATGCTGATAAAGGTCGGGTGGAGAGACACTTTGAGGTAGGGGACCTGGTCTACCTACGGTTACAGCCATACCGACAGTCTTCACTCAAACAGAAGGGGGCAGAGAAGCTTAAGCCTCGCTTTTATGGACCGTACAAGGTGATACGGAGGATCGGACAGGTTGCATATGAGTTGGAGCTGCCCCAAGGCAGCCGGATTCATAACATCTTCCATGTATCATGCCCAAAGAAGGCACTGGGCCAGCGTGTGACAACCACTGGGGAGTTACCACCGACAGATGATGAGGGGCACTTGGTATTACAGCCGGAAGCCATTATTGACACCAGGGAGAGGCAGCTGCGTAGCAGGAAGATCAGAGAATTCTTGGTGAGATGGAAGAATCTGCCAGATGAGGATGCCACTTGGGAGGATGAGAGAATCCTACAGCATCCCTCACTTCAGTTGCTTGAGGACAAGCAACGTTTTGCCGGGGGAGACTGTAATATTCCCAATTAGCCTTGCTAATTGGAATATTTCAATTTTGCTTTATTTTGCCGCTTTAGCTAGAAATAATAAATAAAGTGAGAAATAAGAGGGGTCACCTCACTTTAGTCACCTCACTTTATAATAAAGTGTTCTTTTCCTAGTAGATTGACGTTGTAACTTAAGAGAGGGGGCCTTGGGGGTCCACATGAGTATGATGGGGGGAGGCATCAGGCTGACCCAAAGTAAACTGCGCAGGTCAAAGGAGAGTTAAGTTTTGGAGGGAGTTTGGTATTATAAAAGGAGAGGTTCTCACCTCATTTGGATCATCCATGATTTGATATTCTTCTTGATAGCTAGACTTTGTCTGCTTCAGCACGCCGGTTGTTTAGTCGGTCTGCAGCACTGTTTAGTGCACGAGTGTCTCCGGTCGGAGATCTCACCCTTAGCCTCGGGGGACTTCGAGTGCCTGCCCTGGTAAGGTTATTTCTGGTTTCACCCTTAGCTTCGGGGGACTTCGAGTGCCCGCCCTAGTAAGGTTTGTTCCGAGTACACTTTTCAGTTCCAGTAGCAAAGCAGCAGCAGTTTCTGAAGCAAATCTGAGGAGGAGAAAGCCCTCTTGTGGCTGCGCAGTTCAGTGAGGAGAGGACGATGTCTCATCAGGAGAGAGGACGCTGTTCTATTCAGGAGGGTGAGGACGCTGTCCCAGGAAGGACGCAGCTCCGCATCGAGGTGAGAGAAAACGCCGGCCCGTGAGGTGAACGCCGATCGGCACTGGGAGTGAGGACGCTGTCTATTTCTGAAGGAAACTGCGTATCCGAAGGTCCACGACGCATCCAACTCTGGAGAGGGTAGATCCTGTTACATACTCTTGCAGATCTAGTTTGTATGTTGCGTATCCGGGAGGTCAGCACTAGATCCGTGCCTTGGGGAATTGCAGATCCGAGTAGATAGTGGCATCTAGTCCGTATCCGAGGATAACATCGTATCCACCCTCGTAGGTCAGAGATCCGAGAGATATTGCCGATCCAAAGATAGATCCTAAGGGTTGGTAGCGTATCCGGTATAGGAGGACGAGATCGAGGATAGGACGCAGATCTGATTGGAGGCTTCAGATCCAGCAGATCTGAGCATTCAGGAGGCAGATCCATCAGGTGGGACGCAGATCTGAGGAGCAGGAGGGCTCATCAGCGTTTTCTGGACATTCAGTAGCTGATCTATCTGTCTGGAGGTTTGGGAGACTGGTGTTCCATCTGTTTCTGCGCTGTCACTAGCAGAGACAACGTTTTTCATTGGTGAGGGTTTGCAGTTGGAGATCAGCTATTTATCAGTCTTCAGCCCTAGTACCAGCGCAGTCCATCTTCAGCATTCAGAGCAGCTAGGACGCTGTCCTTGTTGCAGCCATTATTTTGTCTGAGAGGGTCATCTCTTGCCTAGGGCAAGGATAGGTGCACTTACTCTGATTTACTTGTACTCCTCTCTATGTACTTTCTGATTAATAAAATGGCTCAGTTTCTGGTATTCTATGTGTCATGATTCAGTGATCTGGTTCAGCGTTATATTTTCTATATCTGTCTGGCATATTTCTGTTATTACTGGTTATTTCCCTTTGGGGATATTACATCATAAGCAATAGGTGAGACCAACTGCTCTCTCCTCCAAATGCTCAACAACCTGGTTTGTAACTCTCGGCAAATGGTCTCATTGTCTCTCATACATGACAACAGGATGGATTGCATGTGTGCTATGACAGTGCCAGGATGATGTCTCCTAATGTTGAAGAAGCATTAGAACATCTCCAGAATCAAGTCATCGCACTCAAGGTCAAACATGATGACATATGTCTCGAATGTGGCCATACTCCCTAAAATCCTAAATTGTGGAAGAACTGAGCACAGGAACACTTCTGCTTGGAATCACAAGGTTTTAAAACATCAGTCTGAAAACTCTCTTCATAAAATCATCATTGTAGAGAGGAAAGGGTGCTGCTATCCTCAAAATATCACTGAAACAAGAGGCAGCTATAAGCTTGACTCTCTCACTTGGATGTTCAAAGAATCTAACTTGTATCAATGCAAGCATAGATGGCTCCAAAGCCCAATTTAAACTCCAATCAGATTGCTCTATCTTTGAAAGACAAGATTCCAGTCTCTCCAACATGGGAAAGTCGTTTTCTGATCTTCCATTCTTTAAGTCCATCCCAAGTGCATAAAGTCAATTTCCCACTTCTCTCTCCTTTTGTAAATTCATTGGGAGCCTTTGTTGGAGCAAATTATGTACCTCCTTAGAGAAGGGTGTTTTTTTTGTTTCAAGGAACTAACTTTTGCATTGTTTAATCTTTTTGGTCTTTGGTTTAGATCGCAACTCACTGAGGCATTGCTATGTTGATTTAGGAGTTGTTTTAAAAACTTCATTGTTTCAACGACATATATGGAAGTAACAGTGGTTTAGCTGGACTTGCACAAGGCAAGCTACAATCACTAGGTGATGAGTGCAAGAAAATCCAACCGCTCCAATAGCAAGCTCCTCTAGAAACTGCACTGCTGCTCCAAGACTACACTGCTTCCTGACTTCGGCCTCTGATTTACCCACTAAAAACTATTCAGAAAATTCTAGGAATTCGGGAAGGTGATCCTTGCCCAAAACCCAGAAAAACCCAAAAAGGGTTTCCTCTAATTCCAACCTTCAAAATCTGACCCTTTGTAGTTTGGCCCTCTTCCAATTTCGTTTTTTGGCACTGCAGCTGCTACTATCAATCATTGCTCTCCAAAATCCCAGCCAACCTCCTCAAATGGCTCTCCTATCAATATCCCAACACCCCAGCTCTAAAATCCCACCAATGAAGCTCCCACAAATGAGCCTCCTCCAATGATTGCGTAGGCCCTTCTAACCAAAATAGCTGAGATGAAATTTGGCCTCCAAGATAATCTGTTGCACAGCTATGTTGGCCCTCAACTCTAGAATTTTAGCCAAATTTGTCGTTTTTCGAATCCATCTATGACTTTCATAATAAAATTCGTATAGAATGGCCAACACAATTTTTTCTAGGAATAATCCCGAACCATAATCGCTGCAACTGAAAACTGGAAACCCGCAAGCTGATCCAAAATTGAAGCTCTGATACCACTGTAATATCCCCAAAAAGGATATTTTACTAATTTTGCGGAAGTCACACTAACCCAGCAATTTACCATAAAATTACTAAATTAATAAATAGAAGATTGCCATGTAAAATAAAACACATAAGCACTGCAATCTATCAACACATCGAATAGGAAGAATCTCAACATTTTTACTATAGATAATAACTGGGGTTACAAATACATCTGACCCAAAAAGAGTTAAGATGGAGAACTAGCCATCAATATGAACTGTTGCACTGTGCTGGCCTCCAAAACTGAACTGTTGCACTCTCCCTCCGGCAATAGCTACCACTGAATCCACTGAAGCACGTGTTGAAGATCTGAATGATCCTCACTGCAATATCTCTGAAGCTCTGCGAAACTTCTAAATGAAGTCTCCTCAAAGAGAGTTGGGTTTTTGTCCAACACTCACCAATCACCCGAGGGTTTCCGTCCTGGGGCTACCAATGAAGTAGAGAACCACGTCTCAAACCTCTCACATAAGAAAATGATCTAATACAAAGATATCCCTCAATGGCCTCCTCCCTTTATTTTATAGATCTCTTGGATCCTTCTAGAGCCTTATTTTATTATTATTTTATTCATGGAGCACTTTTCCCTCTTCTTAAAATATTCATTTTTAATGCAGAAAAGAGTAACTCGGCTACCACGTCTCCTCTAGTCACTGAAACTCTTGTCGAACCATCCCATCATGTAGGTATCCTCGTCCTGTTTCCAATGAGCTATTACACTAAGGTGTTCTATCAATGATCATGTATTCCTCCTAGAATGCCACCTTGAGCGTAATTAACTAAGTTAAGCCCAAAAATAACTCAATTTTCCGAAAGTTGTCGGAATGCACCGGAATGAAAGGCAAGCTTCTCGGATGATGGAATATATCAAACGAATACCATCTGACCACATAGAAACTCCTCAAAACTCCTCCAAAAAGCCCCTGGGCCCACTGATGACACCAACCTGTACCTGTGACCTGTCTGCTCCTAACTCTAGAAGTCCATCCTAGCCCTGTCATGGGCGACACAAAAAAAGGGAATATTACATCTTAGTATTAGTTAGATTCTAGAATGATGAATGATGAATTTTAAATCAATTTAGAATCTAGAATGATGAATGATGAATATAATTTTTAAATCAATGTAGATTTAGAATGGTGAAGAATGAATGATGAATATGGATCAGTGTATTTCATTATTGAATCTCGTGGTCTATGAATGAATCATGTATGTATTAGTAATGATGATGAGTATGGATCAATGTATTTCATTATTTAATTCAATTATGTATTTATCATTGTATTTATGTTTTCATATATATATATATTAAAAAAGATAAGGATCTATGAGAGGTGGTTAGTCAACGATCGCATCGCCAGAGATAAGGATCCATGAGAGGCGGTTAGTCCATGTCACGAAACACACGGGGAGCATTGGTATATCCAATGTCCAACAATCTCCCCCCCCCAACACGAGCTGGGTGTGTATTGAACTCATGACCTTGGCTCTGATGCCACTTGTTGGGAATCACAATTGTCGTTAGACCAAAACCCGTAGGTGTTAGTCAAAGATCGCATCGCCAGAGATAAAGATCCATGAGAGGCGGTTAGTCCATGTCACGAAACACACGAGGAGCATTGGTTTATCTAATGTCCAACACCCCCTTTTGGGAAGACGTGGGGAGATGCAGGGGGGACGTTTCCCTAGTGTGGGGGACACGACTCCCCAAAAGGAAGATGCCTAGGCGTCCCCCCTAATTTCTCTTGTAAACAATGATTTATGACAGAGGAAACCTAGTATTTGACTATATTTCCCTACGAATGCTATGCAATTCATGGTAATGTTAAGAATAAAGTGACATTCTCTTTTATCTTTAATTTTCATCCTTTCACTTAAATTTTTAACATTACCATTAAATGACTTGGGATGTTTGAGAGTGGTTCTGACCTCATTGGATTTCATATGGAAAAAGTAGAATTTTAGATCTCACTCAAAATCAAGAATACTTAATAGTTTTTCATGAATTCGGGATTCGATGGATTGCAATGTTTCCATTGCATTTTGTCATGTACAAGGTGTGAAAAATCCTAAAACTGGATTCTTACTGCAACAAATTTGAATTACTTCTCCTATTATTTTTCATAATTATTTCATTACAGTGAAATACCGAAGTAATTATTGAAGCAGTCTACACAAATAATGCTGCAGAATAAATCTAAGTGCTGAAATAAACAGAACAAAATACAATGAAAAGCATCCACATTTGACACAGTTATTTTTGGACTGTCCCTGGAAAAACCCAACTTGGGAAAACTGGTGCAGAAGATCTGAGGGTTTTGTATTATTAAGCAGCAGAATCTTGAGTACAACTAGGGTGCCAATATCCGGCTCACCCTTCAGAGAAATATAGACAACGAGAAAAAAAAAATACTGGGGTATACCTCACTGCCAAATCCACAGACGTCCCCGAACGGCGGCGGTAAACCCCTCTCTTGCCCTCTGTGATGCCCTACGCTAGAGGCGCGTAAGCTGCGTGGAGGCAAGCTACGGAAGGCGCATCACCTTTGCTCAACAACGATCTAGGAGTACGAAGTCGGGTTTTGGCCCTTCGGCTCGAGAAACCCTAGCTTTCAATTATCTTCGGACTTAATCAAAAGTGCTTGCATCACTTTTGCGTGAGTTCCTTCGGGAACCTGTGTCATGTCAGTGTGCGTTGTCTCTCTACCAACGTTACTACTATCTCTCTGCGAAATGTATACAGTCCTCACGACCGATTCTTGCCCTCTGCTCCTTTCTTAAGACTTAAAGGCGATCACTGAATCAAAATCACTTAGCAAACCCTGCCCTAGTGATTTGATTCTGACCAAAAACTGTCTCCTCACACAAACTCAAAAATGCCAAATGCTCAATGTGCTCAATGTGATTTCCATAGGCCCCTCACCCTCCTTATATTCTTCCGTTGACCCTTCAACGACCAAGATTAAAACATAATCAAGGGCTAAGATTAACTTGGAGGTGATCCATGACTTTATCTAGAAGATTCACACTTAGTTTAATTAATACCCTTTAATTAATCAGTTTCCCTAAGTTTAAACTTAGGAAAACATTAAAAAACGATTAATTAATTTAATTAAACCATCTCTAAGTGGAATTTTCCAAAACCATTTTTGGGTTTTATGGAATACATGTGTCCTTGCCTATATACAAAGTTACAAGGCTAGAGCACATCCGATGCTACCATAAATCAACACTCCCTCTTGTGAAATTTTCAAGAGGAAAATATTTCTGCAATACTTGGTTTATTTCTCCTACTTATGAGATAAGTTATTTACAGATGCTTCAGTAAATTCTGAAATAAACACATTTGCAGATTTTCACCATCTTTAAGAGCATAAGAACATAAAGATAATTTACACCAATAACACAATAGAAATAACCACATGAACACAGATGTTTTTGGACAATTTTCCCCGGAAAAACCCAATGTGGGAAAACCAGTGCAGCAAATGAGGGTTTTATATTTATCTTCAAAAATGGAAAGTACATTTACAAGAGTCTGATGAGCAGAGAAAAATTTGCAAACACCTAGCTGAATTTTCTAGACCTTCCAGACAATTTTTGGACTCTTGGGGTGACCTCCTTCACCCTCTGCGTCATCCAGCATGAATGCTCTACGCAGTCGCTCTCTGGACTGCGTGATTCTGCGTGGAGGGGTTCTTGCTGCTAATCAACTCACCCTTCCCTTCACCCTCTTGAGTTCTACTTCCCGATAACTGACTCCTCCCTCCTCCTTTTGCTTCTGCAACCCAGCTTCTACAAACTCACCCACTAAAATCGATTTCCCTTGCTTCAGAATAGATTTCCTTCAGGTACTGAGAGTGTCCCCAGCTTAATTTCCAAATGGCCCTCAAGTCTCTTCTTATAGTCTTTTCGTTGATGAATCAATGACCAAGATTATATCTTTAATCAATGGCTCAGAATAAAAGATGACTTGATCTTAGTCTTCTAGAAGATTCACACTCTGCTCTATTAATACCCTTTAATTATTTAATTTCCCTAAGTTTATACTTAGGGTCTACATTAAAATAATTAATTATTTTAATAAATTCATATCCGAGTGGAATTTCCACAAACGATTTATGGGTACTCTGGATAACTGATGTCTAAACCTCTCTACCAAAAATGAGACTTAGAACACTTTCTGATGTTATAGAAATCAACACTCCATATTAGTGAGGAAAGTGTTTAAGCAAGATATCGTTGTATTGCTTTGATTCTAAATCTACTGTTGCGCTGATGATGTCCTGGCTGCTGCCCTCCATCTCTGCGCTGCTGCTTCCTGTACTGCTGCCCTATCACTGCAACATCCATACTGCAGCTCCCTCCACTGAAGACCACCTTTCCTCTAGTGGAAGGGGTTCTCGACCATCCCCATCTTCTCTCTGAAGTAAGTGTAATGTCCCATAATAATTATAAAATAATAAATAATATATAAATATATAATATAATTTAATAAATAAGTAAATAAATAAATAGTCAAGAGAATAATAAATAAAACATTAAACAATAACTGGAGTTCTAAAGTAAATAAATTAACAAAGAGTTAAACTAAGAAACTAATAGAAAGAAAGTTAAAAAAATAATTAACAAAAGTAAAACAAGAGTTAAACTAAGAAACTAATAAAAAGGAAGTTTAACTAAGAGAACACTAAATTAAGTAAAGCTAACAAAAAGTAAGAGAACACTAAATTAAGTAAAACTTAAGTTGCATGTTGACACAATGACTGCGTGCATGTGGTTCCCATTCCATGGTTTGGTCTATTTAATAGACATTGAGGAAGGTTCAATGATTCATTATTTCATACATTCTGGAGAGAAAGGTATGGTGAGGCAAAGGATACCCTGGCAGTAGTACGTTGATTGAGGGCTCGGGGGTGGCCAACTGTGGAAATATTACATACAGTTGAGCCTACCGTTGGGTGGAGATTTGTCCCCAAAACTCTATTGCGGTCGGCAAGATTCAACTAGCATTCAACCTTGGAGTCTCAAGTAAAGAAAAGCGCCATTACAGGTAAGTCGACTTGCTTATGTTTCTGAAAATTTCATGATGATTAGTTAAACGGTTTTTGAGTTGATTATTCATTGTTTATGTGATATAATTAATTGCATGTTTAAATCAGGGTTGTTACATATGGTATCAGAGCCAGGTTTCAGCTCTATGTGACTTCTAGGTAAAAGTTTGTGAAAAATGCTTCAATATATTTATACATAAATTTATTTTTGGTCAAATTAAGAACAACCCAATTTCAAGTTTTAGCTATTGTCATCCATAACAATAACATTATTAGTTGTGTTATTTGTTAATATTATTTTCATAACAAAATATATATATGTCTTTTCTAGTCTTTTCTACGATCTTAAGCCATAATTAAATAACATGCATACATGCAGCTAACTAATTATGGATATGAATTCATGGAATGAATGGTTAGGTCCAGAAATGCTCCAAGAAATGGAAGAACAAATGGAAATAATTAAGCAGAGACTAAAGGAAGCCAGAGACTGCCAGAAAAGTTATGCTGATGCAAAGAGAATTGATAGAAGCTTCGAGGAAGGAAGCCAAGTTTTTATTAGAGTCAAACCCTCTAAGAGTTCCTTCAAATTTGGCAAGGGAACAAAGTTATCCCCTAGATTTGTCGGCCCATTTCAGATCCTAGAGCGGATCGTACCAGTTTCTAATAAGCTTGAGCTACCATTCCATCTAAGAAGAATGCATAATGTGTTTCATGTTTCTATGCTTAGAAAATATGTATCTGACCCATCCCATGTGCTAACATTTGAAAAATTACAGGTTTCCGAGGAGGGAGTCTTTCAGGTCGAACCATTCTGTATACTGGATTGCCAGGTTCCTAGGCTTAGGAACCGTGATTTTGAGCAAGTCAGGGTCCAGTGGGACCAATATAGTCCAGGCTCCGCTACTTGGGAAGATGCAGATGTTATTTTTAAAGACTTTCCATATCTATTTGATTAATATTGTGTGGTGAACTAAATAGGAACACATAATTTAGCTAGGATAGAAACTTTTATGAAACCTCCAGATCATGTCTTACTGTTTAAATTTTATTTATACACCTAAATCGTACCTTATGATTCCAGCTATGCTTTTAAATTTATATGAGATGAGGGTGATAATGCACATGTGGCTCTTACTTATGTAATTGTAGGAATATGATGATTATGAAAGGCACAAGTTTAGGATGTTATGAAGTGAGGTTATATTGACAAGTGATTATTTTATTATGTATGTTGATGTTATAACCTATGATGGTATTTCATGATGCGAAGCAGGAAAAATCGATACAGATTTTGTGACATGCATGAGGATGCAATTCTTTACTATTTAATGTGGATGTTATATTATTATGATGAAATGAAGGAGTTAGAAGGTAAATTATTTCTATGATGTTATGATTATAACTAATGCATTGGATGCATGTTGGGATGTGGTGATTGGAAGGAAAATCCACAGATGAGCCGAGAGGGCCAGTTTATTTGATGATCTCGTGGGAGCCCATACCTACGAGGGAGAATAAGTAACACTATATGGGCTGGGGACAAACTCAATCAACACTACATATGAGAGTGGTTCCTTTTTCTTGTATATATCTTGATGGATAGCTCTTGAAGGGCTGTGGGACCATCTTGAGGAGGCCAAGGGCCTGATATTGTAGGCCAAGTGCCTGGTATTCGATGGGAACACCGAATTCTAGAAGTGGGTGTAAGATTTTGATGCCTGGGGCTGTGCACCTTAAGGAGCTGTGGAGGGAGGGGGTCAGCCTTGCGAGATGCCCGGAGTCATTGAGTACTGCGACCAGATGCCTGCCTTGGGGTAGATGAGGTCTGAGTCGAGCGCGAGCCTTGGGGCCAGCCTTGGCTAGGGACAGACTGGGGAGGCTTATCCCTTGTTCCGAAAATGGGAAAAAGGACATAGATTCCTTGATATTCTCGGGCACTGTGATGAACTTTCGATGCATGCTGGTTATACTAGTTCAGCAGAGGGTGTTGGTAACACATGAAGTAATAAATAATAAATAAAATAATATAATTTAATTAAATAATTAACTTCGGGATGAAGTTCCTTGAAGAGGGGGAGTATGTAATGTCCCATAATAATTATAAAATAATAAATAATATATAAATAAATAGTCAAGAGAATAATAAATAAATAATAAATAAAACATTAAACAATAATAAATAAATAATAAATAAAACATTAAACAATAACGGGAGTTCTAAAGTAAATAAATTAACAAAGAGTTAAACTAAGAAACTAATAAAAAGGAAGTTAAACTAAGAGAACACTAAATTAAGTAAAGCTAACAACAAGTAAGAGAACACTAAATTAAGTAAAACTTAAGTTGCATGTTGACACAGTGACTGTGTGCATGTGGTTCCCATTCCATGGTTTGGTCTATTTAATAGACATTGAGGAAGGTTCAAGGCATTCATTCTTTCATCCATTCTCTAGAGAGAAAGGTATGGTGAGGCAAAGGATACCCTGGAAATAGTACGTTGATTGACGGCTCGAGGGTGGCCAGCTGTGGAAAGATTACATACAGCTGAGCCTACGGTTGGGAGGAGAGTTGTCCCCAAAACTCTGTTGCGGTCAACAGGATTCAGCTAGCATTCAACCTTGGAGCCTCAAGTAAGGAAAAGCGCCATTACAGGTAAGTGACTTGCTTATGTTTTCTGAAAATTTCATAATGATTAGTTAAACAGTTCTTGAGATGATTATTTGTTTATGTGATATAATTAATTGCATGTTTAAATCGAAGTTGTTACAGTAAGTGAACTTGATCTTACTTAGAGCCCTTGTGAGGATATTTGCCACTTGTTCGCCTGTAGGAGTGTAGCGCAATTGTACTGCTCCCTTCTGGACATAGTCCCTGATAAAGTGACACCAAATGTCAATGTGCCTCGACCGGTCATGAAACACAGGATTTTCAGAGAGCTTGATACAACTCTAATTATCACACATAATCTCGGTCGGTTCTATCCGCTTCTTGAGTAAGTTCAAGAGCAATTTGCGAAGCCATATGGCCTCGCACGAAGTTGTGCTTGCTGCCATGTACTCTGCCTCGGCTGAGCTCAGTGCTATGGAATTTTGTTTCTTGCTGCACCAGGAGGTCATTCCTGATTCGAGACTGAAACAGTACCCACTAGTACTTTTCCGATCTACTGTGCTTCCAGCCCAGTTTGCATCCGAGAACCCACTCAACTGGATCTCATTTCCCTTGGTGTACTTTAGCCCATACTCGACTGTCCCTCTCAAGTATCTAAGAATATGTGTGGCTGCTGCCCAGTGAGCCCTCCTTGGTTCCACCATGAACTAACTGAGAGTATTCACTGCATAACAGATGTCTAGTCTCGTGTTGACCAGATACATCAATGACCCGATGAGTTGCCTGTACAAGGTGGGATCAGCCTCATCATCCTCTGATGTGTCTATCTTCTTCCAGTTAGTAAACATTGGCGTGGCCATGGGTCTACAGTCTTCCATCTGAAATATTTTCAGAATCTCTGTCGTGTATCTTCCTTGTCCTAGGAAGATTTCCCCTTCCTGCTGCCAAACTTCTAAACCAAGAAAATAGTGCATCTGCCTCAGGTCCTTCATGTCGAATTTGGTTTCCAGATTCTCCTTGCAGCCTTTGATGAGCTTGGATGACCCGGTCAAAAACAAGTCATCCACATACAGAACAAGAATAAGTGGCTCATCTTCTACTCTTAAGTAGTATAAGTTGGGATCTGCGTCACTATTGACGAACCCCATTTTCTGCAAGTAGCCATCAATCCGACCATACCATGCCCTGGGGGCTTGTTTCAAGCCATACAAGGCTTTCTTAAGTCTGCAAACATGAGTCTTCTGTTCATGTGTCTCGAAGCCCTCTGGCTGCTCTATGTACACTTCCTCCTCTATCACGTCGTTCAAGAACGCAGCCTTGACATCCATCTGGTGAATCTCCCATCCCATCTGCGCTACCAGAGAGATGATGGCTCTGATAGAAGTGTATCGTGCTACTAGAGCAAAGGTTTCTTCATAGTCAATGCCTTCCTTCTAGGCATACCCCTTTGCTACAAATCTTGCTTTGAATTTCTCTATGTTGCCATCTGCAGCATATTTGATCTTGTGGATCCATCTGGATCCTACAACAGATCTGTCTTGTGGTCTAGGGACTACTTCCCAGACATCATTTGTCATGATGGAGCTATACTCCTCAACCATGGCATCTACCCATACCTAATGCTGAGCTGCTTCCCGAAAGGTAGAAGGCTCTCCAACCTAAGCTACCAACGCCTGATATCTGTCAGGTTGTTTCCTTATCCTCTTCCCTTCTCTCGGTGCTCCAATAAATCCTTCTGCATCTCTAAGAATCTGTTGGAGTTCTCTGCTCGGTCTCCCATCAGTGGTGGGTGGTCTCACTTGTTCTTCCTCCTGTTCTTCGTCGGAGGAGCTTCCCTCAGAAATATTGTGCCTTGGAGAGGCACTAGACCTCTCCTCCATAGGTCGTTGAGGTTGTACCAGTGGATCTTCCTCAATCTGCATATCTGTGGCCATCTCTCAAGATTTCCTAAAGGCTTTCTCCTCCAGGAATTTTACATCCCTTCTTACCACGACTTTCCTTCTCTCTGGAATATAGACGCGGTATGCCTTTGCATTCTCACTGTAGCCCATCAAAAAACCCTTTTCTGCTGTTTGACCCAGCTTCTTCCTCTTTTCCTCTGGAACGTGGCAGTATGCTATGTTGCCGAATATCCTGATGTGGCTCAATTCTAGCTTGCTGCCTTTGAACACACTTTCGGGAGTAACCTTCCCCAAAGCTCTATTGGGAACTCTATTCTGGATATAAACTGTTGTGTTGCAGGCCTCTGCCCATAAGAATTTGGGCATCTCCTGGTCGTACAACATTGCCCTTGCAACTTTTATTATGGTCCAATTCTTCCGTTCTGCAACTCCATTTTGTTCTGGATTGTAAGGAGTTGCCCATTCTCTCTTGATGCCTTACTGTGCATAGAAATTTGTGAAGTCTTTGTCGATATATTCTCCACCGTTATCTGACCTCAACTTCTTGATCTTCTTTCCTGTAGAGTTCTCCACCAATGCTTTCAAATATTTAAACTGATTAAAGACTTCATCTTTGGTCTTCAGAAAGTAGATCCAAGTTAACCTGGAATAACCATCAATGAAGGTGGCAAAATACATTGCCCCACTGAGAGTTGTTGTGGACATCGGACCGCAACTGTCAGAGTGTATTAACTCTAATACACCTTTGGCTCTATTGCTACTTCTTGGAAATGTTGCCTTAGCGTACTTCCCTAGTACGCATCCCCTGCAAACTTCATCTTTCTTTGTGCTCAGTTCAGGAGCCCCTATGACAGTATTTTTGAGAATCCCCAAGGCTCCATGATGTAGATGCCCCATCCTTCTATGCCATAACTCATTCAGATCTCTGTCGTCTGTGTTGCCGATCAGGGCTACTGGAGATTCAAGCTGGAGCTTATACAGCTTGTGACTCCTTACTCTGATTTGTGCCCCTTTGCTCCAATTAGGGTGTTTGACATACACCTTCTCTTGAATTAAGTATACGTCATAGCCCTTGTTCTGAAGTTGAGACACCGAGAGTAAATTCATCCCCAACCCTGGTACATGAAGAACATTCGTGGCTCGAATCTTGTTTCCATTCTCCGTCTGAAATGTTACGGTACCTCTCCCAATGGGGGTACATTTTGCCTTATTTCCCATAGTTATTTGGAAATTCATCTGCTCTTCTTGATAGCTCGAAAAACATTCTCGAACCCCTGTCATATGAGTAGATGCTCCACTTTCAATATACCAAACACCTGGAGGAGTTTTGCTTGACACACAGGCAAGATCCTCCTCTAGTCTGGATGCCAGCACCTTCATGTCATGTTCTCTCTGCATTTCTGCGTGCTCTGGAGGACTGCGTCAGTCCCTTTGACTATGTGAACCCTTCCTTTGGTCCATAGCAGATCCTCCCTTACTGTTTTTAGCCCTTTCGCTCTGATACCATGTGAAATTTTCAAGAGGAAAATATTTCTGCAATACTTGGTTTATTTCTCCTTCTTATGAGATAAGTTATTTACAGATGCTTCAGTAAATTCTGAAATAAACACATTTGCATATCTTCACTATCGTGAAGAGCATAAGAACAAAAAGATAATTTACACCAATAGCACAATAGAAATAACCATATGAACATAGATGTTTTTGGACAATTGTCCCCAGAAAAACCCAATGTGGGAAAACCGGTGCAGCAGATGAGGGTTTTATATTTATCTTCAAAAATGGAAAGTACATTTACAAGAGTCTAATGAACAGAGAAAAATTAGCAAACACCTGGCACAATTTTCTGGACCTCTCAGACAATTTTTGAACCCTCGGGGTGACCTCCTTCACCCTCTGCGTCATCCAGCGTGGATACTCTGCGCAGTCCCTCTCTGGACTGCGTGATTCTGCGTGGAGGGGTTCTTGCTGTTGATCAACTCACCCTTCCCTTTGCCCTCCTGAGATCTACTTCCCAATAAATGACTTCTCCCTCCTCCTTCTGCTTCTGCAACCCAACCTCTACAAACTCACCCACTGAAATCGATTTCCTTCAAGTTCTGAGAGTGTCCCTGGCTTGATTTCCAAATGGCCCTCAAGTCTCTTCTTATAGTCTTCTCGTTGATGAATCAACGGCCAAGATTATATCTTTAACCAATCGCTCAAATTAAAAGATGACTTGATCTTCATCTTCTAGAAGATTCACACTCTGCTTTATTAATACCCTTTAATTATTTGATTTCCCTAAGTTTATGCTTAGGGTCTGAATTAAAATAATTAATTATTTTAATAAAGTCATATCCAAGTGGAATTTCCACAAATGATTTCTAGGTTCTCTAAATCACTAATGTCTAAGCCTCTCTACCAAAAACGAGACTTAGAACACTTTCCGATGCTATAGAAATCAACAACTCTTAGCGAGGAAAGTGCTCTAGCAAGACAACTCAATGTGCTGCTCTGACTTCTGGAACATCTGTTGTTGTGTTGTTAATGCTGCTCACCAACACTGAACAAAAATGCTGCATCTATACTGTTGTTGACTCTGCATGTTGCTGCCAACTGCTACTGTACTACAACTCCCTCTGAATTCTGCAACCCTGTTGCTGCATTTCTCTGCACTACGTGAGCACTACTCTACACTGTGCTGCACCACTTGTGCACTGCGTTGTTTGCTGCTCATCTGTTGCTATTGTTGCTCAACTACTAATTGTTGTTGCACTGTTGCTAATTACAACAGAAAAACATCCGAAATTGGACAAGTAAAACTACATCTGAAAATAAGACTGACTCCTGCTAACTTTTGCACTAGTTCTCTAAAAATACTGCGTTGTTGTTGCTCTGCATTGCAATGCACTGCACTGCACCAATGTGCATTGCGTTGCTACTACTGTTGCTCCCTTTCTGCACTAATCAGGCTCTAGTACTGCTAGCCACTGCATTTTCTTCTCATCTTCTGCTGCAACTATCCATCCTGCTACTGTCTTTAGGCTGTCGTAGCTCACATGTGATCCAAGAGTCCGGAAATACTCAAGGATCCTGCCATTTATAGATTACTGAATCTACAACTCCAAGTCAGCCCATTTCTCTCCTTTCGGAATATGAGCTAACATAGCACAATCTCTTTCTGCCTCAATCTTGGCAGCTTTGGCTTCAGGATCTTGCTTCTCCTTTTTATTAAGAGGACATTGTGTGGCATAATGTCCCATTTCTCCACACCTGAAGCACTTGATCTTGGATAGATCTTTCTTCTTCTGCTTCTGTTGCCCCTTTGATGCAAGGGCAATGTTATCTTCTTCCTCCTTCTTGACTTTCAAACTGCTGCTACCATCCTCACTATGAATTTTGAGAAGATCTCTCCTCAACTCTTCTTGCTACAAGGCTACCCACATTGCTTCCCATCCTGGAAGATTTTCTCTACCTAAAATGCTTTGGACAAAGACCTGATAATCTTTTAAAACAGAGTTCAGAGTGAGCCTTACTAGCTCTGAGTCTTTGGGAGTTGATCCCACTGCTGGTAGTTGATCTCAGTTATCCTAAATTCTAGACAGGAAGGAGTCAAAATGTTCTCCCTTCTTCATCCTGGTATTACGCATCTTCTCCTCCAGATACATCTACCACTGCTTTGAAGATCCTTGGTATAGCTTTTCCAACCCTACCCACATTTCTCTAGTAGTGATCTTTGCTACTATGCGGGGTACGATGTGATCCTTCACACCATCTAGGATCAATCGTTTGTCCCTAGCCATGTTTTTCTTGAAGACTCTCAGATGTGTTGCATCTAGTGCTGCTGCAACTGCACTGTCTATGAGGGCCTTAAAATCATGCTCATCAAGGAGAAACTGAATCCTTGATTTCCAAATAACATAGTTGGAGGCACCCTCCAATCTATCTTGGTCACGCAATCCATTGTTGGCCATCTCCTCAACTGTCGATATATTCCTCTAACCCTCTCCTCAGCTAGACTTACGCACTCCTTGTGGAGTAAGGCAATGCTTCTGTTGCTACACGGGAACAACTGAGTTTCTTTGAGTAAGAAAACTCTCTGAGGTTAAGAAATCCCCAATCTATGTTTTTCAGAAATTTTCTGATCCTTATGCACCAGCACTCATTGTTGTGCAACAACTGCGTCCTTCAGCTATGCTGATCTGCTATGTTGCCTCTTCTGCAACTGAAAAAACTTACCCCTCTGTCAACTCTCTCAAAGGGAGCCTTTTCTGCGTTGGATTTCCCTCCTGACCTGGACAGCGTAATTTCTGGGAGGGTTTGTTGCTGCTTACGCAGATCCCAATCTCTTCTGCGTTGATCCGCTGGTTCACCCTTGTTTCTCCTGCACTTCAGCTTGAATAAGCTCTGATACCATGTGAAAAATCCTAAATCTCGATTCTTACTGCAACAAATCTGAATTACTTCTCCTATTATTTTTCATAATTATTTCATTACAGTGAAATACTGAAGTAATTACTGAAGCAGTCTACACAAATAATATTGCGGAATAAATATTAAGTGCTGAAACAAACTGAACAAAATACAATGAAAAACATCCACATTTGACACAATTATTTTTGGACTAAGTTCCCGGAAAAACCCAACTCGGGAAAATCGGTGCAGTAGATCTGAGGGTTTTGTATTATTAAGCAACAAAAACTTGAGTACAACTAGGGTGCCAATATCCAGCTCACCCTTCAGAGAAATCTAGACAAAAGATGAAAATATGAGGTATACCTCACTCTGCAAATCCCCAGCTGATCTGAACAGCGCTGGTGAAGCCCCTCTCTGCCTCTGCGTGATGCCTACGCTGGAACTGCGTAAGCCTGCATGAGCAAGCTCTGGAACTGCGTCACCTTTGCTCAACAATTGATCTAGGCTGATCTGAAACTGGGTTTTGGCCCTCCTGGCTCAGAAACCCCAGCTTCTAGCTATCTTCGAAATGAATCAAAGAGACACTGCGTCACTTCTGCGTGAGTTCCTTTAAGAATTGCGTCACCCCTCCAGGTGATTACGTTGTCTCTCTCTGCGTTACTGCTGCCTCTCTCTGAAATGTACTCCTGTTCCTCTTGACCAGTTACTACCTCTACCCCTCTCTGAAACTGATCACTGAATCAAAATCACTTAGCAAACCCTGCCCTAGTGATTCGATCCTGATCAAAAAGTTGTGTCTCTCTCACAAGCTCGAAAATGTCAAATGCTCAATGTCACAATGTGTTTCTTCCATAGGCCCCTCGCCCTCCTTCTTATATTCTTCTGTTGACCCTTCAATGGCCAAGATTAAAACATAATCAAGGGAAAAGATTAACTTGGAGGTGATCCATGACTTTATCTAGAAGATTCACACTTAGTTTAATTAATACCCTTTAATTAATCAGTTTCCCTAAGTTTAAACTTAGGAAAACATTAAAAAACGATTAATTAATTTAATTAAACCATCTCTAAGTGGAATTTTCCAAAACCATTTATGGGTTTATGGAATACATGTGTCCTAGCACATCCAATGCTACCATAAATCAACACAAGGCATGGAATTAGTATTTAATCAAGAACACCAAGCCCTCTGTGTACTTTAGAGCGACTTTTTCACTCATCACTCTACTATTTTTGAGTTTTAGTTATATCAATTTACTATTCCAGTCTTCAGATTTCAGTATCTACTATAGTCTATTTTTCTTAGTACTAATTAGATTCTAGAATGATGAATGATGAATGATGAATTTTATTTTAAATCAATTTAGAATCTAGAATGATGAATGATGAATATAATTTTTAAATCAATGTAGATTTAGAATGGTGAAGAATGAATGATGAATATGGATCAGTGTATTTCATTATTGAATCTTGTGGTCTATGAATGAATCATGTATATATTAGTAATGATGATGAGTATGGATCAATGTATTTCATTATTTAATTCAATTATGTATGTATCATTGTATTTATGTTTTCATTATTGAATATGAACTTGATATATATATATATATATATATATATATTAAAAAAGAAAAAAAAATTATATATCCTGACGTCCCTCCATCCCCCCTAAATTTCCCTAAAATTTTTGGGTACTCCCACACGTCCCCCTTGTGCGTCTCCCCATCCCGAAGTCTTGGTGGAGCATTGACTCGAATACATAGCCAGATCTGACATGTGACCACTCCTTAAAAATAGTAACGTCTCCCATGTCCATGAAACCATACTCTCATTGGATACATCTTCTATCAATGAGTCCAAATCCAAGATCAAAATTGACATGCAAGCACTACTAAAAATATAAGGTGCTTGCATGTCACTCAAAAGTATCTCATCGAGCTCAAAACCTTGCAAGGATCCCAAAAACAACATTATCTCAACATGCAAGTCTCCCGACCAAACTTGCTAAGAATAGAAAGCGACATGCATATCACCCAGAGTGTAGAAATTTCTTGTTTTCCCACCCCGGTTTTCAGTTTCACCTTATTTCTCCTTTTAGTTAAATGCCCTTTCCCATATCCTTACATTCAACAACAGAAAAATAATTTTTGCTGAAAACACAAATTCTGGAAAATTTACAGAATGCTGGAAAATGCAGAAATAAAAATCAGCAAGCTCAAAACAGTCATTCAACACATTTAAACACTGGGATTTTTTGTCAAGGTGACCCTGGAAAAATCCCCTACAACTCTTGGGGAAAACCAGTTCGAAAGCTTCTCTTTTATTTTCTGAATATTGCTTTTTACAGTGAAACAGGAAAAATTCCGAAAAAATTCCAGCAACCAATTTACAGACTTATCTCAATTTCCGTGCTTGCACACCGCCTCGGAAATTGTGCCAAATCAGCAACAGAAAACAGAAAATTTACAGCACCTTAGGACAGCATTAAATGATGTACAGCCACCTCGGGAAGCATGCCAGAACAGTTGTACTTTGTTGTACAGACTGTATGGATTTTGTATAGCAACCTCTCTCGAAATCCGTGCCAAAAATCTAGGCTATGCTACTGTCCTCTTCCTCAGTTTTTGTGCCGAAAATGACAGCCACCCTCTTCCTTGGAAAACGTGCCTGATTTTTGTGCCTTGAAGTGCGTGCTTACTGTTGTACCCTCTTCCTCGATTTCTGTGCCTCCTCACTTGGAAACACTACCTCTCCCTTGTTTTACGGATTTTCTGCCTCAGTATGTGTGCCAATAAATGCTGTTGTACCTTTGCTAAAATCTCTTCACTGCTGCCCTCCTCCTTCTCACTGCTCAGAAAAATCTCCAGCTCTCCTTCTCTCCTTCTCCTAATTTGCTCATGAAAGAATGAATGACCTTTTCCTCTTTTTCCTCCTTTAACCTAACCCTAAGTGACTTTTGGGGAATCCCTAAATCCAATGGCTGAAATAGATTTAGATCTAGGGTTGAGATTAAATGCTCATTTAAATCTCATTTTCTATTTTTTAATTCACCCCACTTTAATAAAGACCCACTTAGTCATTTATTTCCAAAGTCACTTTTCCTTTCTAATTTTACATTGACTTTATTAAAGTCACTTTAAAATTAGACTTTAGTAACTTTATCACTTAAAGTCACTTTTAAATTAGATTGACTTTATAAAATTATAAGGTCACTTTAGGAGAAAAATTAAAATCTTTTGGACACTTTTCCCTAGGCCAAATATCAAAGCCTTAGGGAACCACCTGTCCTCCGGTAACCAAATTTCAACACTCCCTCTTACCGAGGAAGGTGTTCCTCACCACACCCATCTTATCTCTGAAGTAGACATGCTTGCCCTGTGGTAAGGCTTTGGTAAGAATATCTGCAACCTGCTCATCAGTGGGAATATATTCGAGCTTCACAGCTCCCTTCTGCACATAGTCTCTGATGAAATGATATTTGATCCCGATATGCTTTGACCTGTCATGAAATACTGGATTCTCCGTGAGTTTAATGCAACTCTGATTATCACAGTAAATCACTGAAGGTCTCAACGGCTGACCAAATAAGCCAAACAACATTTTGCGAAGCCAGATGGCCTCACAACTAGCTAGACTGGCTGCCATATACTCTGCTTCCGCTGAACTCAATGCTACTGACTGCTGCTTTCGGCTGAACCATGACACAACTGCTGAACCCAACCCAAAACAGCACCCTGAAGTGCTCTTCCTATCAGAAGCACAACCTGCCCAATCAGAATCAGTGTAACCTGCCAATCTCACTCCATCCCCCTGCTTGTAGTCCAGACCATAATCCACTGTCCCCTGCAAGTACCGCAAAATGTGTTTTGCAGCCACCCAGTGAACCTTCCTAGGCTCACACATAAACTGACTCATCGTGTTGACTGCAAAACAAATATCTGGCCTAGTCTTGACCAAATACATCAAGGAACCAATCAGTTGTCTGTACAATGTGGGATCCACCAACTCGGAATCCGAAGCATGAAGCTTCTTCCAGTTGGTGATCATCGGTGTCGACATGGGTTTACAATCCCACACGCGGAATCTGCCAAGGATATCCACAATATACTTCCCCTGCCCCAGAAAGAAATGCCCCTCCTCCTGCCACACCTCCAAACCCAAAAAGTAATGCATCAAGCCAATGTCCTTCATTCAAACCCAAAAAGTAGTGCTCTATGAGTCTCTCTGCACCCGTAATGACCAAGTCATCCACATATAGCACCAGAATGAGAGGCTCCTCACCTATCACAATGTAGTAAAGGTTCGGATTTGCCTCACTCTTTGTGAAACCCATCTCCTGCAAGTATGTATCTATCGTAGAGTACCAAGCTCTAGGAGCTTGCTTCAGGCCATAAAGGGTCTTCTTCAATCTGCACACATGGGACTCCTTCCCATGCACCTCAAAGCCCTGTGGCTGCTCAATGTACACCTCCTCCTGTATGAAGCCATTGAGAAATACGGTCTTCACATCCATCTGGTGGATCTTCCAACCCATCTCTGCTGCTATCGATATAATGGAGCGGATCGAAGTATATCGAGCCACGGGAGCGAAGGTCTCCTCATAATCAACTCCCTCTACATGGGAGAACCCTCTAGCCACAAACCTCGCTTTGAATTTCTCAATGCTGCCATCTGCAGCATGCTTTACCTTGTAAAGCCATCTGGAAGTAACCACGGATTTGCCCTCAGGCCTCAGCACCACCTCCCAAACATCATTCTTCATGATAGAAGAATACTCCTCCTACATGGCCTCTCTCCAGACTTGTTGGCTAGCTGCCTCCTCATAGCTAGAAGGCTCAGAGTCAAGGATGTTGGTAGCCATTGCCATATAGCTACAAAACATCTCAGGTGGTCTGCTCTCTCTAACCGGCCTCTTAGGCCCAGCAACAGATGTGGCCTCTCTCAAGGTGTCCTGAAGCCACTTCGGCTTCCTCTTCCCTGAGCACACTTCTCCCATTGGAGAATGAAACTCCTCCTTCTCATCATCATCAAGAGCCTGAACTCCTGACTGTCTGTCTGTTGTCCTCCTGCATGCACCTGAACCTGTAGAAGCTGAGGTACCGTGTGAACTGTCCATCAGTGGACTCCCTAGTGAACTGCTCTGTGGACTACTTTGCATGTTGCCCGAAGCACCACCCCTCTGACTCTGCGAGCCACTGCTCACTGACGGACCAGACATCGTCATAGATGTACCTCCGGATCCTCCTGATCCCTACCCACTGGATCCCTGTGACTGACTCAGCTGCTGCTGAGGGTCTGGCTGATCCAGATAATCCAACTCCCGTGACCTCCTAAAGGCCCTGTCCTCCTCGAACTTCACATCTCGCCTGACAACAACTTTCCTCTGTGCAGGAATGTAAATCCGAAATGCCTTTGAGGTCTCACTGTAGCCCACAAAGATACCCTTCTCTACGGTGGGCTCTAGTTTGGTCCTCTTTTCCTTGGGTATGTAGGAGTATGTAATACATCCAAAGATACGAAGATGACCAATATCAGGCTTCTTCCCAGAAAAAGCCTCCTTTGGAGTCATATGCCCCAAGGCACGATGCGGACTCCTATTCTGCAAATAAACAGCAGTGTTGCAGGCCTCTGCCCACAAGAACAATGGAAACCCCTGATCATGTAACATGGCTTTGGCAGCCCCTCCGATGGATCTGTTCTTCCTCTCCGCAACCCCGTTCTGCTGGGGGTTGTAAGGAATAGTGAACTCCCTCCTAATGCCTGCCTCCGCAAAATAGTCAACAAACTCTCCGAGGGTGTACACTCCTCCATTGTCCGACCTCAGGGACTTGATCTTCCGACCTGTCTGTGTCTCCACAAGAGCTCTGAACTCCTGAAACCGCTTGAAGACCTCACTCTTGGTCTTCAAGAAATAAATCCAGGTCCTCTTGGAGTGATCATCAATGAATAAAACATAGTACTCATATCCACTCAAGGAAACATGAGACATCCGACCGCTCACATCGAAATGAATCAAATCAAGTATCCCAGTCGCTCTGCTGTCACTGCTGGGAAAAGGGGATTTGGCAAACTTGCCTATCGCACATCCTCTGCAAGTATCAAAGTGATCAGTACTGAAATCTGGCACACCTGTAGTGATCTCCCGCAAGGTCCTCAAGGCTCCATGATACATATGCCCCATCCTGCGGTGCCAAATCTCACACAGCTCAGAACTGCTAGCTCTGTTGTCGGTACTACTGCTCAATGCCAAAAGGGGCTGAAATGAAAACTTGTACACCTTTGCATGGCGTACACCTATCACTCTAGCTGAATCAGCTGGTGCGCCCCTGGGATATATCAGCACCTGTCCTACCCTGAACAGTATCTCATATCCTCTATCCTCCAACGCTGAGACGGATATGAGGTTCTTCCTCATCCCTGGCACATAAAGAACATCTGACGCCTTCAAGGGAGGTTTGGGTTCCCTATGAAATGTCAGTGTTCCCACACCGACTGCTCTAACAACTCTGTCATCACCGAGTACTACCTCTATATCAGTGCCACTCTCTGAAAGCTCTGAGAAGAACTCACGGATTCCTGTCATATGACGTGAAGCCCCACTGTCCACATACCAGATACCTGAAGATGCTCCGCTAGTCGAGGGAAATGCATGCTCCCTCTGAACCTCTGTGGCAGGTGATCCTGCACTAGAGGACTCACATGCAATGAACCCAAACTCCCGGTCAAAGCGATCTGTAAAGTCCTCAACCTCTGCTGATGCTGCCATGCTCTGGTTCTTCCCCTTCTTCTTCTTCTTCTCCGAACACACAATTGCATAGTGTCCCATCTTCTGAAAATTCCAATACCCTCTCTTGCCCTGAACAGTCCTTCAAGTGTTTCCCCCTTTGGCTTTATCTTCTTCTCTTTGCCCCCACCATTGCTTGTGGAGGCCTGCTTCTTCCCTTTGCCTTTCTTGCCTCCCGCCAATAGTGCTACATCCTCATCCTGCTCAACTGGCTTGGCTGCCCCAAGCTGACCTTTCCTGATCTCTGTCTGAATGCAATCATCCCAAAACCTCTCCCATGTGGGAAGGGTCTCACGTGCACAAACCCCATCAACAAAGTTCATCCATGAACTGGGGAGGCCATTCACTGCTATCCGCACCAACTCAGTGGGTGGAATGACCTCTCCAATCGCTGCCAACTCATCTCTCACATTAGTAATCTTTGTGAGATATCCAGCTGCACTATCAGTCTTACCCATCTTAATGGTTTTCAGCTTCTCCTTCAAGACCATTTTCCGGTTCTCATTGATACTCTGGTAGAGATTGGACAATGTTGTCCACATCTCATGAGCATTTCTCTTTCCTCTCACATGAGGAATGCAATAGTCTTTGATTCCGTCTAGAATCAGTCTCTTACCCTTGTTGTTCTTTCTATTATATGCTGCCAATTGAGTAGCATCAGTAGGCACATTAACAGGTTGCTGTGTGGTATGAACCATGATATCCCAGACTTCTGCCTCCTCAAAGATACTCTGCATTCTCTCCTTCCAAACGTTGTAATTGGTATGCCCATCCAACCTATCCTCCACCCTCAATCCCAATGACATCCTGCTATCCTAAAAACTGAAAAATAGCACTGCTGTAGTAAAGATAAAAATTCTGTTTGTGAAAAATCAGCTTGCTGGAATTTTCTGAGTGAAAAATCAGCAGGCTGTATTTTTCTCCTTGCTGTTCCAAACTGCACTTTCAGCACCCAAGCTCCGATACCATGTAGAAATTTCCTGTTTTCCCACCTCGGTTTTCAGTTTCACCTTATTTCTCCTTTTAGGTAAATGCCCTTTCCCATATCCTTACATTCAACAACAGAAAAATAATTTTTTGTTGAAAACACAAATTCTGGAAAATTTACAAAATGCTGGAAAATGCAGAATTAAAAATCAGCAAGCTCAAAACAGCCATTCAACACATTTAAACACTGATATTTTTGGTCAACATGACCCTGGAAAAACCCCCTACAACTCTTGGGGAAAACCAGTTCGAAAGCTTCTCTTTTATTTTCTGAATATTGCTTTTTACAGTGAAACAAGAAAAACTTAGAAAAAATTCCAGCAACCAATTTATAGACTCATCTCGATTTCCGTGCTTGCACACTGCCTCGGAAATTGTGCCAAATCAGCAACAGCAGAAAACAGAAAATTTATAGCACCTTAGGACAACATTAAATGTTGTACGGCCACCTCAGGAAGCGTGCCGGAACAGTCGTACTTTGCTATACGGACTGTACAGATTTTGTACAGCAACCTCTCTCGAAATCCGTGCCAAAAATATGGGTTGTGCTGCTGTCCTCTTCCTCGGTTTTTGTGCCGAAAATGACAGCCACCCTCTTCCTTGGAAAACGTGCCTGATTTTTGTGCTTTGAAGTGCGTGCTTGCTGCTGTACTCTCTTCCTCGATTTTTGTGCCTCCTCACTTGGAAACACCTCTCCCTTGCTGTACGGATTTTCTGCCTCGATATGTGTGCCAATAAATGTTGTTGTACCTTTGCTGAAATCTCTTCACTGCTGCCCTCCTTCTCACTGCTTAGAAAAATCTCCATCTCTCCTTCTCTCCTCCCAATCTGCTCATGAAAGAATAAATGACCTTTTCCTTCTTTTCCTCCTTTAACCTAACCCTAAGTGACTTTTGGGGAATCCCTAAATCCAATGGCTGAAACAGATTTAGATCTAAGGCTAAGATTAAATGCTCATTTAAATCTCACTTTCTATTTTTTAATTCACCCCACTTTAATAAAGACCCACTTAATCATTTATTTCCAAAGTCACTTTTCCTTTCTAATTTTACATTGACTTTATTAAAGTCACTTTAAAATTAGACCTTAGTAACTTTATCACTTAAAGTCACTTTTAAATTAGATTTGACTTTATAAAAATTATAAAGTCACTTTAGGATAAAAATTAAATTCTTTTGGACACTTTTCCCTAGGCCAAAGATCAAAGCCTTAGGGAACCACCTGTCCTCCGGTAACCAAATTTCAACACAGAGAAGTCTTTTTGGAATCCAGAGTTCACAAGGATTGATTATGTAATCAATACTACCATGCAAGCCTCCGAATATTGTCTCCTAAAAAGTAGGAAGACTGCTAAAAATAGAAACTCTCTCCAATCTGTGCAATTGTGTCTGAATAACCATAACATCATTGAATCCATACTGCAACCAATCTCCCTGAAACCAACCCACAAACCAGGCAACATTGCATCTAAACATGGCTCTGAACCTCCAACATGCTGAAATGTGCTCGTCATTAAGCCTCCAGATTTGCGAGTAAATCTAGGGGTTAACAAGGTCACAAGAGGCTTTTGTATTATGTGGCATGTTATCATTTTGGATCCCATGATCCATCCTTTCCCTATTTGGGACACCTAGTGTGCTGATTATACGAGGCTTCCAGATCTATTTTTATTTTTTATTATTTTTATTTTCTTACTCGGAGAAGGCACACTTACAGGAGAGGTTTCATGCAGTAACTTGGGACGTTCTTATCCTTTCACATATAGAGGAAAGCTGCACCGTAGTGCAAAGATCTAAGGTTACTTTGGAAGGCAAGTGCTTAAATCAGCCGAGGAAGTAAACCTTCTGGGACGAGGATGGATATATTGAGGAGACTGCTAGCTTTCCTATTTTCAGAAAGACCCCTTTTCATTGACAACCGGAGATTAATATGTCTTCCTTGGGTAGATTCTTGAAGGTTGTGATTCCATTTTGGTACATAGGTTCAATTCTTGACTTAGGAATTGTGCGCCTTGGCTTCCTTGCTTTAATTTACAGTTTGTATCCCCTCTACATGGTATTTTGGGCAGTTGGGAGATGTTTTCCTTTGATCTATGAAAAAAAAGTAGCTATGCTCTGTACTTGGATCCAATGAAATTTTGTTTGAGGTTAGGTGGTATGCAGAGATTTTGGAGAAGGGTGCACTGTTTGAGAATGGTTTTCACTGTTCAGTGGCATACAATCATCATTGGGTAGTGTTGGTGCACCTAACTGGAGGAAATCTCCTGTGCTATTTTCACTCTCTGTCTCTCTCATTCCTCTAGTGGAATATTCGATACTGTAGATTCTGAGGCTCATTCTATACGAGCTGGAGAGTTCCTTTGAATTTTTCTTCTGGATGGTGATTTTGCTCGAGTGTTTCTATTGCGATTATTCTCTGAGCTCGAGACTGAGCAAGTGCATGCTTGGTGAGAGGTTGTTGGTCACTTCCATGGACAACCCTTCGCTGTATCAAGATTCTAGGCAGTGCTGAAACAGTGCAGAAGGATCCACCCCCTCTACTTCTTTGCATATATAACATGAATCTCTGGAAATTATGTGTACATCTTAGAATAAAAGTGAAGCAAATTGGCAGTCAATTTATCATCGTGCGTGTACTTGTTTTCTGGTTTTAATTTTTTCCAAGTCGCACAGCTCAGATCTAACATCTGCTTGTACAATTTTCTTCTTTCTTGATTTCATAGCCCTTCAGGATTTGAGCACTGATCTTTTCAATATAATAAACAAGATATATTTCATGTTTTACAGAAGTAATACTTGCAGATTTGAAGGTACAAACAGTGGATTTGCACAGAAAATGAGTTTTAGAGTACAACTTACATGTAAATCTGCACGTTTTGGCTTGCTGTTTGCTCATTTTATTAAGTAGAAATCTAATTTACAACAAGCTAGTTTTGCAGATCTGAGTTTGTTTTGGCAGGTTAGCATCCATAATCTGACTCAGATTACCCAGGAAGACCACCCATGGCTAGAAAGCACTAGCCCAAAGCATGGAGGAACTGGACTATTGTGACAGTGGGGCAATTCCTAGATACCTTGTTACCAGACAGTGTCAAGTGCTAACACCGAGTATGAGGTGATGCATCAATTATTTACACCATTTACTATTGCATTGTGTTTCATCAAAGTTGTTTGCAGTGATATCAACTGTCTGATATAGTAATATCCTTGAAACAATGTCATAACATCAAAGAAATGACCTGAAAATTAAGGATTTTAGCAAAATGGAAAATATGAGAATGTGAATAAATAGTAAATACCTTAATGCATATAAATAGGAGGGCTGTTCCTAACATTACCTCAGCGAGCATACAAAAAGAAAAATAGAGAAAATACCTGTTGCTTAGGAATGCCTTTGTAATCTCCATATACAGTGGCATACTCTAACAATTCATTCTTCTCTATGAGAGAGAGAAAATCTTCTTTGCTAACAAAGAAGTAATCCTTCCCATCAACTTCACCCAGCCGTTTCGCACGGGTTGTGGCTGTAACTACAAAGTGAATTCCCTTTCGCACTTCTTGCAATCTCTGTTCAACAAAACTGCCATCACAACCTAGTGCAAATTAAGCAGAAGCAATCTTGATACTATAGAGATATTATTTAACCAAATTTGAGTACAATCTTTAATACATTTACCATGTATCTGTCTACTTTCTTGCAAATTGCTAGACCAGTTCAATGAATTCAGAAGACAATCCAAAGATAGGACATTGATAAATAAAATAGACACACTATTAATAGACAAACTCTCAGTAATGGAAAGGCATTGCTGTTAACATGCCACTGAAAATTCAACATGTATCCAACTTTCAGAGTGCCCTGAGGAAAGTGCTCTGGAAGAAAATTTGTCTGGATATCAACAGGGAAAGGGAGGTATAAACCCCGAGAGAATTATGCTACAGCAATGGAAAAAGTGCACAAAATTCACTAAAAAGTACTCCAGGAAAGAATCCAAGGACGTTCTTGAAGGTATAGAGTAGGAATTTCCCCCTAGGATTTATAAGATTTTCCGGAGGGGGGCAAAGAGGGCCAAATTTTATTCAAATTCAAAACAAATCCTGTAAGTCAACAAGTCTTTTTGTTGAATAAACAACCATAATCCTGATTCCTAGCTATAATCCACAGATCCATAGGATGTTAATTTCTTTTTTGACTAGAGCAATGCTTAGAATAATTTCCTTAGATCATTTTCACAGCCTCAAATCGTCATTAGCATTGTGTAACATATATTCCATTAAACAGTAAGAAAATCATTCATAAGCATAAAAGAGCAGTAGTAAATCACAGTAAAAACCATGAGACAATAAGACAATAGAGACAGAAAATTTAGGCCTGAGGCCAGGGCAAAACCCACAAGGAGAAAGCTCATAAATCTTTCCTTATGTGAGAGAAAGAGTTCCAGATTCATTAATACATCAGAAATAATCATAGTAAAATTAATGACCAAACCAATAACCAGGATCATGATCGAGTGCCATGTAAAAAACCAAGTTCCTGAAATTTCGGCCCTCCCTGCAACTTCGCTGGATCAGAGATGCTCGAGACTCAACACAAAATTGATGTGTCCAAATGAGGAGAAATTATCTCTTTTACATAGCCTTCAAGAGGGGGTCGAATGGGTGCCTCTTAGGGGCCCAGCAGACCTAACATCTAATGGAGCCGGCTTGTCATCTTTAAGGAGGCATAAATATATTTTAAATTTCCAATTTCATCATAATGAAAATACCAACCATGGCTACCATATTTTTCAACAATCCCTCTTAGCCAGGGAAGTACTTTTCATTCTCTTTCTCAAGATCAATCTCCCCGACCAATCCATAGGTCTCTCGGCCCACAGCCTAAGGGAGAGATCATCAGTTTCAACATAAGGAAAGTTGATAGCATCAAACCAAACAACATTGTTCATGAGGCCATAACACAGTCCAATCTCTCATAGAGATTATTCATCCTTCCCGACCAAATCATAGTCTTACAGAACATCCAAGGAAGGGATCATACCATCAATATCCCAGACCATACAACAGGTCTAACAACAAGAGAGATGAAAATACCATAAATCTCCTCTCATGAGAGATGAAAACAATACACCATCAATCTCCTCTTAGGAGAGATGAAAACAATATACCATCAATCTTTTCTTAGGGAGAGATGAAAATAGTACACCATCAATCTACTCCTAGGAGAGATGAAAGCAATATACCATCAATCTCCTCACAGAAAGAGATGAAATTTGTACACCATTAATCTCCTCTCAGGGAGAAATGAAATTTGTACCTCATGACTGCAAACCTCATAACCAAATTCCCTGACCACATAGGTCTTACAGTAACTCAATGATGCTATCAAACCAATGCTCCCTATCAAAGGGATCCCCAGCCATTCCAGGCTACTTACTGTTGAAAAGTGTAACTAGGTTTGGTCTTCATATTGACTATGTAATTACGTATTTATGTAATGAAGAAGACAAAGATAATAAAATGTATTTTTGAACTTGCATCATGGGTTTCATAAGCAAGGATTTTATTATAGGTCAAAGACTTCTTCTTGATGTCTTTTAGGATTTGTCATCTTGTCATAAATGTATTAATTTAAGAGTCATGTATATGAAGTGTCAAATTCAGTGATGCATGCCTCAAAGACCTTGTCAAATCAGCTTGAAGACGTGGCTCAAGAATAATGATGACACTCCAGATCAGATCAGCATTGGAATACCTCTCCAAGTCAGCCTATAAGCAGTGGACCAGTCGGGTCATGAACCGTCACACCTATTCATGGTCATGCCGGCTTATTACAGGGCCTGACCACTATAAATAGCCCACTGGACTGCACAAAACAATCACGGTAATTTTTGGATAGTCTGAGATATATAGCAATTATAGAAATTCAGATACTTCTGAGGGAAGGCATATATAACAGTGAAGAGAAGGGCATTGAGATTTTCGCACAGCTTTAAATTGGATAACAATTACAGGAAGGTAAAGTCTGCATTCCATACAGTGAAGTGAAGAGCCAAGAAAGGAGCAGTGACAAGGTCTTGGAGGCATACAAAGGTCAAGGGTATGTGTCATGGTCATGGTACTTATCAACTGAAAGTCTATAAGAAGAATTTCTTGCGGGTTTTCCTCTCCAAGAGGGAGAGGTTTTGGCCCTAGCTTGTAAAGCCTAGATTTGTGTCTCTTGTGTTTTGGTAATTGACTTGATGAAAGACATAATAAGCTAAGAAGAGAAGATATAAGTAAAAGAAGTAAGCTCACAAGTAATTATCAAGTAGAGAATTTGAATTAAACCTAGCACTACCTAATTCTCAACATGGATTCAGAGCTAAGGTGTTGAAGACAAGGGCTACTTGACAAGGAGACACTCAAGGATTAAAGAGCAAGAATCAATTTTCCTAGAAAGCATCAAAGACAAGGTCAAAGTTTGCATTGGAAAGTTAAATCAGTTTACAAAATAATTCTCAAGCCATTTTAAAAGGACCTTCAAAGGATCCTCTCATCAAGGAGATGATCTTTGCTATCAAAGATTTATGATATTGAAAACATTGTTGGAAGACATATCATCAAGCATCATCCAACACTATCCAACACCTTTGAAAACATCATCACTCTGAAAGCATCCTTGATCATTAAGGATCCAAGGTCACCTATATTAAACAAATCAATCTAAGAGGGAATTCCTGCCATCATTTTCATCATCATCAAGGAAGCTGATAGAAGGAAGAAATCAATACACTCAAGTAAGTATCTCTATGACCTCATCTAAATCTGTCAAAATGACTTATTGCAAAGAGAGCAACAAATTGGTTGGGTCATCAAACTTTAGTACATGGAAGAAGAGGACAGATTTGAATCTAATTGAAGATGAAGTTACGAGCTGCATCAAAGGATCTACAACTCAACCCTCAAAAGAAGATGCTCCAGCTCATGCCAAGTAAATGAAAGGAGAAATTAGAGCCCTAAGGATTCTCATAGAATCCATTAAGGACTCACTCATACCCTATGTATCAAAACTAGAAACTGCAAAAGAAATATATGCAAAATTGGTGGAGCTATTCTCTGTGAGTACTGCAGGAGAAGTAATCGCTCTGAGACAAGAACTATACAAAATGAAATTGTCAAGAGAGGAAGGAATCACTTCATATTTTATGAGGATTTCTAAAATACAAGACCAGCTGCAGGAATTGTATGATAGTGAAATGACTATAGTGGTGTTGAATGCTCTACCGGAAAGAATGGGGAAACTTCACTTCAAGCTTATACGAGAAGAAAGAAGCAACAACATTCCATGATCTATGGTCTCTACGTAAAATAGAGGATACAAGATTGAAAGCCAACGCTGATACAGGATCAAGTCAAGGGAATCAAGCCTTTGCAACCATCTCCAAGAAGAAAGGAAGATTCGGTAAATTTGGTGTTCGGAATAAAAGAAGAAATATGGACAAAGTACATTGCTTTGGATGTAATGAACTTGGCCATTATAAAAGGGATTGTCCTAAATCTAGAAAGGATAAAAGGAAAAAGGAAGAAGCCCATGTCAAAGATGAAAGGGAAGAACTTGATGCAAAGAAATCTAAGAAAGAAGAAGCGAGAGATATCTATTATGATTGACATGATCTTCCTCTTTAAGTGATATCTGATGGTTGTAAAATAGTATGATAGGAAGCATTGTATACTAATAGCATCATGATAGAAGCATGGAAGGAGCACTTGTCTTAGAAGAAGTGGCTCCTGGGAACCTCATTGATAATAACATTGATGGAAGATAGTCATCTGGATCAAGGTTCATCTATGAAACAGGTGTTGCACTTTCTAATGGAGTCCTCCTTGGATTCACTGATTAGAAAGAAAGCAAAAGGTTTCATTGGGAATTCTAGGATTAGGATATGATGACATATTGATGAAGCAGGTCAAGGGAATGAAGTTCTTCATTCTAAGGAAATTGTTTCAGGATGACTCAAATGGATAAGATAAGGTACATATATGCTAACATTGGATGTTGTGAAGTCATGTCATATGGTTGCAGGTTATGGACGTCTATCTTTAGAATTATGATCAAATAAAGGAGGATCTCCTCTGGTACAGAGGTTGTCATTAACAAATGAAATCATATATATCCTCATATGGAATATGTGGTGGTTATATACAAACAAGGAACTGTATGCTGGAAGTTCCTGGGAATAAATGAAGCTGTGTGGAGAAAGAAAGGATGAGATTATGAAGTGCAACCATGTCAAGAGGCGGTTATCATCCGGAAGCCAAGAAGATGTGACTAGGAGATCTCCTGGGAAGATATGTAGACTCTGATAGAAGTTTGATAAAGAAGAAGACCCTTGACAATACATATATTTAGGAGATGTGTCAATCTAAATAAAGGATGTTGATGCCTACAGGAAGATGTCATGGTGAAAGATCATCACTGAGATGACCTTTGCTGTATATGTTTAGCTGAATAAGTTTATGCAAGGCTGCCAACCATGTGGAAGGATGTAAGATCCTTGGGAGATGGTTTGAAGGAAAGCAACATGGCATAAAGGTGGATCAGATGAGAAAGATTGATGAATCACTTTCTAGTAGATGACATGACTCATGGATGAAAGTGATGGACGATTTGTGTCCTATGAAGCTAAAGTTGAAGATTCCTCAAGGTCGAAATCCATGACATCGAGGGGAGGAATTCTTCATGAGTAGTTGGGTGTCTCACCATTGTTGTTGCAGGTCCCTGGTTAAGAGGGAGCGTGGTGGTAAGTTTCTTACTTGGAAGAAACTGGGTAATTACTAAGAATGAGCTTAGGTACATTCCTTGTACAAGAATGAGTACATTCCCTTGTGGAATAGGTCCTCCTTGGCTGAGAGGGAGAGATAGAAATATCACTCTGGTCTTCAACTGAGAAGACAAAATGGAGGATTGGGTAATCATCTGGCATCTGATACTCTTTGAGAATGAGATAGGCCATTCAAGATAAGAGTAGCCGTGGACCGATATTCTTTGAGGGTTAGCTACCCAAGAGAAGAATAGTCCAAGAAGGTCATACTTTGGGAACACTTGGGTGGAGTATGTAACTTGGAGAGACAATGACGATGGTGTCAATAAGTCATGTGTCTCGCCAACATTGTAGCCCATTGTCTCGTTGAAAGATGGGGATGTTAGTCAAGGCCTTGCAGTGGGAAAATGTTGGTTGATATGAAATTATACATATGTGATTACCAATTTGATTCTTCTTATGATATTATTCAAATTGAAAGTAACCATGTACCATTATGAATACCTCCCTAGTTAAGGGGGAGTGTTGAAAAGTGTAACTAGGTTCGGTCTTCATATTGAATATGTAATTATGTATATGTGTAATGAAGACAAAGATAATAAAATGTATTTTTGAGTTTTCATTATGGGTTTCATCAGCAAGGATTTTATTATAGGTCAAAGACTTCTTCTTGATGTCTTTTAGGATTTGTCATCTTGTCATAAATGTATTAACTAAGAGTCATGTATATGAAGTGTCCAAGTTAGTGATGTGTGCCTCAAAGACCTTGTCAAATCAGCTTGAAGACATGGCTCAAGAATAATTATGATACTCCAGATGAGATCAGCGTTGGAATACCTCTCCAAGTCGGCCTATAAGCAGTGGACAAGTCGGCTCATGAACTGTCACATCTATTCATGGTCAAGTCGGCTTAATACAAGGCTTGACCACTATAAATAGCCCACTGGACTGCGCAGAACAATCACTGTAATTTTCGGATAGTCTGAGATATATAGCAATTACAAAAATTCGGATACTTCTAAGTGAAGGCATATATAACAGCCAAGAGAAGGACACAAAGATTTTCGGACAACTCTAAATTGGATAACAATTATAGGAAGGTAAAGTCTGCGTTCTATACAGTGAAGTGAAGAGACAGTTCGGATGAGTTCCACAGGAAAGTGTAAAGGGATAGGACTGTGATTTTCGAATAGTCTGAGAGAGATAGCAACATAGAAAGGATAGCGAAGGAGAGACATTTGAAAGGGACATCTAAAGGACTATGATTTCCACCAACAAGGGAATGCGAAGAAGAGATCATGGTGCGGATCTACGTGTAAGGTGGTGCAGTGTAAAGATTAAGATGGTACAATAAGAATCAAGTGATTACATGGTGTGCAAACAAGTATAAATGAAATGTTGAAGGGAGGTTGAAGAAGAGAAGACCGGTTATCAAGGATTGTACAGTTAAGAGACCGAGTTCTCTAGTTCATGTGTAGAACGGTGCAGAAAAGGGAGATCAGCTTGAGGAGCCAAGAAAGGAGCAGTGACAAGGTCTTGGGGGCATACAAAGGTCAAGCGTATGTGTCGTGGTCATGGTACTTGTCAACTGAGGAATTTCTTGTGGGTTTTCCTCTCCAAGAAGGAGAGGTTTTGGCCCTCGCTTGTAAAGCCTAAATTTATGTCTCTTGTGTTTTGGTAATTGACTTGATGAAAGACATAATAAGCTAAGAAGAGAAGACATAAGTAAAAGAAGTAAGCTCACAAGTAATTATCAAGTAGAGAATTTGAATTAAACCTAGCCCTACCTAATTCTCAACACTTACATTATCATCAACCTGCTCAAAAGCAGGAAAGTAGCCATGGTGGATTTCAACACTTGTTTTCGTAACACCATCCATATATTCATCTCAACATTAACCAAAGTTTTGTACAGAAGTTGTAATGTTCCGAAATAGGAAAAACAATGATATGCTAGAGAATAAAGTATTTGCACCACAAAAAATTTTAAACAATGCAGTAAACACTTAGAACTTCCTCCCAGGAGAGATGAAAGCAATATACCATCAATCTCCTCTAGGAAAGTGATGAAATTTGTACATCATCAATCTCCTCTCAGGGAGAGATGAAATTTGTACCTCATGACTGCAAGCCTCATAACCAAATCCCTGACCACATAGGTCTTATAGTAACTCGATGACGCTATCAAACCAATGCTCCCTCTCAAAGGGATCCTCAATCATTCCAGACTTCTTACATAACCATCAACCTGCTCAAAAGCAGGAAAGTAGCCATGGCAGATTTCAACACTTGTTTTAGTAACATCGTCCATCTATTCATCTCAGCTTTAACCAAAGCTTTGTACAGAAGTTGTAATGTTCCAAAATAGGAAAAACAATGATATGCTAGAAAATAACAAATTTGCACCATAGAAATTTTTAAACAATGTAGTAAACACTTAGAACAATCAGAGATATGGAAGCAGTTGAGCCCTTTTATTATAGAATGGAGCAAGAGTACAAATATATGGAAGAAATGCACCTAGGCTTGCTATTTTGGCAAGCGAAGCAAAACTCGAGTGAAACAACAATAACCCAGAAACTACCCAACTGATGCTTTGCGTTGTCCCAACAGTTCTACACTGGCTGCTACAAAGAAATAGCTGAAAACCCCACCTCCGTTGCTCATAAAGTTTTGAAAAATTACTCCTAGTATCCTCAAGCCATCCCGACCAAAACCCAGAAATGGTTTGGCCTAATCATAACACTCCAAACTCGACCTCCAAAAGCCCTACGCTCCCCAGTGACTACTAAAGCACGCAGTCTGTCCAAACACCAGCAAAAATACACCACAACACTCCAAAAATGTAGCAAACAACTCCACCAAGACTTCCCTTATTTCTCCACCCCAAAGGTTGGGACTCTACCACCCACGTGTGGGCAGCTTCTCTCCTCTGTGTTGGCCCCAGAGACTGCAAAATAGCTCCTAAATAATGTTGCCACTTCTAGCCTTCAAATCACCCAATAGCCTACAAATCTACTATGCCTCCTCCTCCAAAATTTTCCTGGCAATAGACCTCTGGAATAGTGCTGCAATGGCCACACAAAAACCACTATTGCGTCCTCCAAAAATACGGACTGCTGGGGCAAACTAAATGCAAATGCTGGAAATCTCACTATGAAACTCCCTCGGATGACAATGGATGAACCTATCTACGGTGGCACTCGAAGTCCCCCGAAGAAAAGGTGTGTTTTTCGCTTGGAAAACTCTTGCTAAAAAGAAAGTGATTCGGCTAAAAGCTCGAGCAACAGAGACAAAATCGATAAGCCAAGAATGCCAAATGAAGTGAGCTTCCTTCCTTTTACAACTTTCGTGGAGCCTTTCTTCTCGCCTTTTCTTCTTTCGTGAGTCCCTTACTAAGCCAACGCTTTCCCACTCATGCATTTCAAACTAGTTAGTTAGCGAGTGCGTATTTTGTTAGGATATTCTGACACATAGGAAATAGTTAAGTATAATTTGGTCTAGCGTAGAGTTAGGTAAAGTGTGTTTCTTTACTATGTACATTTGTAACTTATAATCCAATAGTCACGATATGTAGTGATCCGATGGTTCACTCTCTCCTCGATATTACGGACACTTGATCTGTGGCTTAACACCTGATTGGTCCATGATTTCTATTTAAAGAGCATGGAGGGTCATTTGTCCAATAACCGTTTTATGAGAGAAGCTTATGTAAATTTTCATTTTTATATTAATAAATTGCCTGAAGTGGCCGCGTTGGCTCAGGCAGTGGACTGTTTCCCTTCACTTGAATGAGTTATCTGATAAACAGATAGAAGGTTGCAGGACAAGGTAGGAACACATAATACATCATTAAACTAACCATTATCTAGATGAATGGTTCCAGACCCTACAACACTAAGAGATCTATCATCACCAACATAAATATTTTTGGTGTTACAATCATTTAAAGAAGAAAACATGCCTTTATTTTTGGCCACGTGGTAAGAGGCTCCGAAATCAATGAGCTACTCATGAGAATGAAAAGAAGAAGATACATTTAATGCATAGCCAAATCTTGATGCTTGACAACCATAAGCAGAAAGTGCCATTCCTGAAGATGAAGTTAAAGAGTTCTCCAAATTGATGTGGTGCTTCTTCATTGCTTCTTTCAAGGGTTCCATCTTCTTAAAACATTTGGGCTCTACATGGCCATCACGATTGCAAAAGTTGTAATGTCTATCTGTTTTCTTCACTTTGATTTTATTTGTCTTATCAGTTTGTTGAGTTCCTTTTTCAGTTTGCGGCTGAAATTGCTTAAGACCCTTGTTTGGTTTAGGACCATTCTTTTTAGGATACTACTTCTTGGGATTCTTTTGATATGGTTGTTGTTGGGTTGCTAAGGCTTTCTTAGAAGAGTTTCCAGTATTAATAAGACCAAGGTGTAAGAGTTTTTCTTGTTCTCTTATCAAAGAATCGCAAAAGGCATCGAAAGAGGGGGACTTGTAGGCTGTTCCTTGAGTAATGAGGGCTTCTCTAGTAGAATGGAAGATGGAAAAAAATACAGAGTATGCAGGGCCAATCTTAGCAAGAATGGAATAGATAAGGCTACCATCTTCCTTTTTGACCTTACAACCTTCTAAAAGAAGTCTAAGGGTCTTGAATTTGGACAAAAAATCTTCATTAAAGGAGAAATTATTGGGGTCCAAAGTAAGCAACTCATTTTCAAGCTGGTGGGCCTTGATTTCATTTTGAATGCCAAAAACAGTATTTAGCTTTTTCATAGCTGCATCAGGGGTGTCAATTTCTTGGATATGAAATCGAAGATCTTGAGCAATGGACATTCCTATCAACCCTCGTGCTTGATATTGTTCATTTTTGTGAAAATTCTACTGCAGTGTATTGATTTATTTCCTCCTACTTGATTTAATTTATACAAGTTATTTTCAGAAATTAGATTTAGAAAATAACGAAAATAAACACAACTACAGCCTACACATGCAGATCATTTACTAAATAATTCACCCATGCAACAAAGTGACACATGGATTTTTGGACATAAGTCCCCTGAAAAACCCAAATGTTTAAAAATCAGGTTCAGATATGAGGGTTTTATTATTAAGTAGTTTTGAGTACAGCAAATCTGAGTTCCAACCTTGGAAAACCCAACAGAGAATAAAAGATATAAAATCTGCAGCTAACATGAAGATCTAGTGCCAAATATTTTACTGATCCACACCCTCAAATGGGATTTACAGGACTCAGCCTAGATCTGACTCTAGAAACCCTCAGCGCTGCTTCTGAAGCCCTAGTGTTGCCCTGGAGGGACCGTGTTAGCCTCTGCGTGTCTCTAGAAGGGCCTGCGTCACCCTAGTGTTGAGATTTTGTGTATTTGGGGTAGCATCAGTTGTGCTCTATCTCCCAAATTTTGTGGAAGGACTAGAGTACACTTGATCTACAAGACCCGGAAATTGATTTGGGAAATTTCATCTAGTTTAGTAGATATTAAACTAATTACTTATTTTAATGTATTTCCTAAGTTAAAACTTAGGGAACTTAAATAATTAAAGTGAATTTAATTAAACATGTGATGAAATTGTCTTAAGTCACACAGATCAAGCTTTCTTTTAATCTTAGCCATTGATTCAAGATCTAATCATGGTCGTTGATTTGTCAATGAGAAAAGTATAAAGAAAAGGCTTGGGGTGATTTGCAAACACACACAGAAATAGAGCACTGAAGTTAAGCTGATATTTTAGGGCACGGTTTGCTAAGAATACTCAGAAGTGTTTCAGCTGCAGAGAGGAGAATTTAGGCCAAGGAGATGATCTGATCCCGAGGTCTAGAATACACAAGAGGCAGAGATCAGCTCAAGGACAGCGCAGAAGAAGAGAGCAGCAGAAGCAGCAAGGACAGCATAGTCCCTCCAAGGACAACATGATTTTCAACAGGAAACCCTCAAAGGGTTACGCAGAGACCCTAAGGGGCAGCGTAGTGACTGCGTCACCCAGTCTGGGGTAATGCAGTCTCTTTCGGAGCAGCGCTGAGTGTTTGAGGGGCTTCAGAAGCTGACACAAAGCTTTCAGGGGCAGCGCTAGGGTTTCTAGGCCCTAATCTTGCCTGAGTTCTGTAAATCTCGTTTGAGGGTGTGGATCAGTCATTATTTTGGCCCTAGATCAACCAGTGAGCTATAGATCTAGTATATTCTCTATCGGGATTTCCAGATTTGTGTATTCAGAAAAATACTTAATAATAGAACCCTCCAGCAGCCAGAGACCGATTTTCCGGCGACTATTTGTCTAGAAATAACTGTGTCACTTTGTCTATGTGTTCATGAACTTGTTCTAGATCTGGATTGGTAGAGATCTGTTATGTGTTTTACTTCGGTTTTAACTTGAATTTATTCAGTTAATAAATTGTCTAAGTAGGAGGAGCATAACAAGATTAACAGAAATAATTTCTGCATAAAGTGTAACGATTCAGAAAATTTCTACACCTAGGAGGGTCTACGCTACCCCTGCGCTGCCTCTACTTGGCCAGCGTTAGCCCAGCGTGGCCCTAGCTGCCTCTGCGTTGTCCCTACTGCTTTGCATGGCTCTGAAGCCTCTCTACGCTATCCTTGTGGCTGCTCCTCTTGCCTCTTGCTGTCTCTTGGCCCTGGAATCAGAACATTCCCTTGGTCAATACTACCCCTCACTGCAGGAAATTCCACCGAAAATTCTTAGCAAACCCGCCCTAGAATTTCAGATCTATTCCTCAGTTCTACAGAAATTGTGTGTCTTCAATTGACCCTCAGGCCTTTCTCTTATACTTTTTCGTTGAACCCTTCAACGGCTGAGATTAAATCATCCATCAACGGCTGAGATTAAAACACTGTTTGATCCATGTAACTTAAGAAAATTTCAGCACATGTGTTAATTAATTCACTTTAATTATTTATTTTCCTAAGTTAGACTTAGGAAATCCATTAAAAATAATTAATTATTTGAATAACGTGAACACAACTTGCAATTTCCCAAATCCATTTCTGGGTCTTGTAGATCAAGTGTACTCTAGTCCCTCCATAAAATTTGGGACCTAGAGCACAACTGATGCTACCCGAAAGACACAAAATCTCAACAATTTTCCCATTTAGTGGTTTTATCTCTATCGATAGGTTTAGTTTCTTGTCCTGTGGCTATTCTATAAAGCCCTTTACTTCTAAGTAAGTCTATCATGTAGGACAGCCATTGGAAATAATTGGTGCTGTTAAGAATAATCGGGCATGCACTTTCCATTTTTTTTTTTTTTAAATGAAGCTGAAAAGGATGAAACTAATTGCTCCAATGGAAAGATCTCGAAAAAATAGGTTGGTTCAAAAAAAACGGCTTGGAAAACAACTTCCGGAAGAAGAAGTTATGCATTTGTTTAAAAAATGTGTTGCAGACGTCAAATAGTTACGTGAAAGGTTGAAAGTTAATGATGAAATTCTACTTTTTAAAAAAATCCCCCCCTTTTCCAAACTTAATACAATAAACTCACTTAAAAAAAAAAAAAGTTATTTTAGTGAGAGTCACTTTTACATGTGCTTTTAAAATAAAACCCTCTTTTTTAAAACCGACAACTTGCCAAAGGGCTTTATAAGAAAAAAGTAACTTAACAAAAAGCTTTTTACAAAAAGAAGCTTCAGAGAAAGACTTGAACCCAAGACCTTTGTTCTCATAAACTAACTTGACACCAAGTGAGCTAGTAAAAGGATTCTATAATTGTTTGAAAGGAAGAAGGGGGTTTTTTTTTCTCTTCGATGTGCGTGCTTTTTCTTGCAAAAACAAAAAACAAAAATCGGTGCGCAAAAAAACGAAATACAAGCCTTACGACAGAACGTTAGATTCCTGGTTAGTTTTACCGACAACAATCCTTTTTTCCACTATTTCTGATTTCCTGAGATTGCACAAAGACGCGAGGAAAGAGAATACGTAGCAAAAAATAATCTCGTTTTCCTGTTTCTGATTTGCCGAGATCCCACACAACACAAAACAAAGAGCATACACAGAGAAGAGGGTATAGATCCGGCAATAAGAAAAATAATTATAAATCGAAATAAACAAAGGGAACCGAAATAAACAAAAAGATTAATAAATATAACTGCAAGAAAGATACTTTATACCTCCAGAATGTTAGACATTTGTGGGTGGTCCCCACATGTCACCTGTTGAAAAGTGTAACTAGGATCAGTAGGATCAGTCTTCATATTGACTATGTAATTATGAATTTATGTAAAGAAGAAGACAAAGATAATAAAATGTATTTTTGTTGTACTTGCTTCATGGGTTTCATAAGCAAGATTTTTATTAGAGAACAATAGACTTCTTCTTGATATCTATTAGGGTTTGTCTTCTATTTATAAGTGTAATTAAGAGTCATGAATATGAAGTGTCTAGTCTGAAGAAAGTACACCAAGACTTTGTGGAAGAATGGCTCATAACAGCCCTCAAGGCTGCCCACATTCAATGCTGGAAGATAAGCTTATTATACAATGAGGAAGTCGGCCTATATACTGTGAGGATGTCAGCCTACAAACTTGGTGTAGGGTCGGCCTAAAAGCAAGTCAAAGCACTGTATATATATAAAGGGACATGCAGCTCATTTGACACCACCAACTAATGCAGATTGCTCTGAAGAATACTGCGGATTTCAGAGAGGATTCAGTGCGGGTTAAAGGACAGAAGATTGTGTGGTAAAGTCTGGCATGAGTGTGGGCTAAAGGACAGAAAAAGAATGTGGATCTCTCTGAAGTAGTTACAGTGGTTAAATGCGTATTTAAGGTCAGCGAGATTGTGGATACTTTAGTAATCTGTGCAGATATAAAGAATGTCATAAGTGCAGTTTAAAAGGACACAGAATTGTGGACATATCTGTGACTACAACAGCATATCAAAGCCTGGGTTAAATGTGAGTTAATGCAGAGGATGTGGATCTGTTTTTGTAAGGCATCTTGAAGCATAAGAAGTGCGGATTAGTATAAAGAAGTTGCGGTTAAGTCTGAATCGAGTGCGGACTTCATATCAATATAACAGTACGGATAGAGGATGAAAAGTAGTGCGGATATCACAGCGTGAAAGTGAGAGAATAGAAGGAAGGTAAATTTGATATTTACCTTCCTATCTTCAGTACACAAAAGGAAAGCAATATATTTCAAGTGAACATGAAACAAGAAGAAGTATGTTGATAACCGAAGACTAAATTAAGGAAGATATACTTAGAGACCGAGTTCTCTAGTGGTGGTGCAGGTTAGTGCAAGTTGGTGCAGGAGAGAAGGATCAGCGTTGTGAAGCATACAAAGAAGCATTGTCAAGGTCTTGGAGACATTCCTAGGTCAAGGGTCTATCTCTTGGTCATGGTACTTGTCATTTGAAGATCCATAAGAAGAATTCCTTACGGGTTTTCCTCTCCAAGAGGGAGAGGTTTTTCCCTGGCTCTAGGAGCCTAATTTTGTGTCTCGTGTATTTTGGTAATTGACTTGATGAAAGACTAAATAGGCTAAAGAAGAGAAGACATAAGTAACACAAGTAAGCTCACAAATAATTATCAAGAAGAGAATTTGAATTAATCACCAACCCTCTAAATTCTTAACATCACCAATAAAACAACATAAAGTAAAATTAACTTGATTATAACTCCTAAGTCTTCTAAAAATCAAATGGGCCCCGACTTCACCAAAATTGGCCCCCAAAGTGTAGAAATAAATCCTGTTGCAAAATAATTTCGTAAGGGACATTAGAGTCCTCCCCTCCCAAATGTTGCTTGTCCCCAAGCAACTCCAATGTTCGATGCTCAAGTATGTGTCCACCCTCCTAGGTGGTATCCTCATCCGGCAAGCTCTTCCAACGCACCAAGTATTCTCTGATCATTCTGCTCCTGAGCTTCCTCTCCCTAGTCTCCAGGATGGCCTCCGGTTCCAAAACCAAATGCCCCTCATCATCAAGCACAGGCAACTCCACAGTTGCTGTAACCTACTACCCCAACACCCTCTTGAGACATGCAACATGAAAAATATTGTGGATCTTGCTCCCTGGTGGCAGCTCCAACTCATAAGCTACCTCTCCAACCCTCCTGATCACCCTTTAAGGTCCATAAAATCGTGGTTGCAGCTTCTTGGCCCCCTTCTGCTTCAAGGTGGACTATCGGTATGGTTGCAATAGTAGGAACACCAAGTCCCGTTGCCTATGAGCATATAACTTTTGCTAGTTTTAAGCAGTCAGCAAATTATCCTTAAGAGCCTTGAGGATGTCTTGGCTCTCTTAGATCCAATATTTGACCTTTAGGACCACGGTTGTCTCTAAAAACAATGTCAGCAAAAGACAAAGCATCATAACCATATAGAGCAAGAAAAAGATTCATATTGATGGACATATGATGTGTGGTGTTGTAGCAGTACTCTCCTAAGTGCAGCCAACGAATCCATGCCTTCTATTGCTCAGTCACATAGTTCTCGAGATAACCCTCTAGCCACTTGTTTACCCTCTCTATCTAGTCGTCAGTACGTGGATGGTAACTAGTGCTCAGGGTGAGCTATGTGCCCACTAGCCTGAAAAGATCCTACCAAAATCCCCCCACAAATCAGTTGTCTCTATCACTAACCTCCCTAAAGAACAACTCTTCTACCTGAGAAGTTGAATACCGTGTCGAAATGGCGAAGAAATGTGCATAATTGGTCAGTCGGTCGACCACCACATAAATACAATACTTCCCCTACACTGCGGGAAGTCCTGTGATAAAGTCCATAGAGATACTCTCCCATTTCCCCTCTGGAATGGGAAGAGGTTGCAATAATCCTGCTGGATGAGTCAACTCTGTTGAGATTTTGTGTATTTGGGGTAGCATCAGTTGTGCTCTAGGTCCTAAATTTTGAGGAAAGACTAGAGTTCACCTGATCTACAAGACCCAGAAATGGATTTGGGAAATTTCATCTGGTTTAGGAGATATTAAATTAATTAATTATTTTAATGTATTTCCTGAGTTAAAACTTAGGAAAATATAATAATTAAAGTAAATTTAATTAAACATGTAATGAAATTGTCTTAAGTCACACGGATCAATCTTTCTTTTAATCCTAGCCATTGATTAAAGATTTAATCTTGGTCGTTGATTTGTCAACGAGAAAAGTATAAAGGAAAGGTTTGGGGTCATTTGTAAGACACACAGAGGCAGAGCACTGAAGCTAAGCTAAGATTCTAGGGCGGGGCTTCTAAGAATTCTCAAATGTTTCAGTTGCAGAGAGGGGAATTTAGACCAAGGGGATGATCTGATGGGTCTAGAATACACAAGAAGCAGAGAAGAGATCAGCAAGGACAGCGCAGAGAAAGGCAACAGTGGCAGCAGCAACAACAGCAGACAGCAACAGACGGCAGTAGCAACAACAGTGTCTTTCAGGGGCAGCGCTGGTGTTTCTAGGCCTAGATCTGGCTGAGTTCTGTAAATCTCGTTTGAGGGTGTGGATCAGTTATTATTTTTGGTCTTAGATCAGCCAGGAGCTGCAGATCTAGAGTTTTCTTTGTAGGTTTTCTAGATCTGGAAACCAGAGTTGTGTATTCAGAAATATTCTTAATAATAGAGCTCCCCAGCAGCCAGAGACCGATTTTCCCACACTGGGTTTTTTCGGGGACAATTTGTCCAGAAATAACTGTGTCACTTTCTCTATGTGTGCATGTGCTTATTGTAGATCTGAATTGGTAGAGATCTGTTATGTGTTTTGTTTTGATGTTAACTTGAATTTATTCAGTTGATAGCTTGTATAACTAGGAGAAGCTTAACCGAATTAACAGAAATAATTTCTACATAAGAATTAAGATTCAGAAATTTCTACAAACTCCCCCTTGTTCCTCTGACAGGCCTCACACTCCTATACATATCTCAACACATCCCCCATGAGGCCCTTCCATGTGAAGCGCTCTCTCACAGCCATGTATGTCTTCCTGAACCCCTGATGCCCCAACAATGGAGAATAGTGAGCTGCATGAAGTATTACTTCTCTCAACTGCAAGCCCGGAACCAGAAATATGCGCCCCTTGTAGTAGATAACCTCAGCCATTACTCGATAGCGCTCATCTGCATGAATGCCCTCCAAGATCTCACATGCCCGCCGATCCTTGCAGTACTCAACTAACAGTGGTGCCTTCTGTTGAAGAATGTAACTAGGTTCGGACTTCATTATTAATGTATTTGTCAAAAGAATTTATTATTATTATTAAATGACTTATTAAAGCATAGGTTTCATGCCTGGGTCATATTTAGATTAAGGTCCCAATTGTGAACTAATAGGTTAGTTGTTACAGATTTAAATTGATTCGATTTTTGGGCTTTTAAATCATGTAACATTAGGTTGTCAAAAGGCTCCTCCATCAAGTCATCTTCTTAAAGGTCATCATCCTCGATATCTACTTCAAAGACAGCCCTCAAGACAAGTGATACAAGTCATCAAAACTGCCTTCTTAAGTCGACCTCAATCAGTCTTCAAGTCGGCTCAAATTATTGACACAACTATTCAAAAGTACAGGTCGGATCATTTATGGAGGAACAACTATAAATACCAGGCTATAGTTTCGCATTTCCAGACACACGATTCGTACTTCACTCTGAAATTTTCAGACCAAAAATAGGACTGCAATTTCGGATTATCACCACAAAAGGATAAGGTCTTAGACTTGGTTCAGAATTAGGTTTCTTCCTTATTATATATTTCAGAGATGCTATAGCAAGACAATGTCTCGGTGTCAACAAATGTATGCCAAAAAATCAGTGATATGATGTTTTCGGTGATGTTATCTCAGTTCAGTAATACAATGATGCTCGGTGATCTCAGTTATGATGCCTAGTGCCACAATGATGCTCGATGATCTCAGTGCTACGATGATGATCAGTGATTTCAGTCATGATGCACAGTACGATGATGTTCGGTGCTGTGTTACTATGAGGATGAGTTCAAGTGCAAGCAAGGGATATTTCAGTGTTATCACAGTGAAGGGATGACTTGATGGAGGAAGTCTATAGTCCAAGGGTCTTGGTCATCTCATCTTGAACCTATTGAAGAAAGAATTTTGACTGGGTTTTCCCCAAAGAGTGGGGTTTTTCCCTAGCAGCATGCCTACATCTTGTGTCCTCTTCTATTTGTTTGGCATTAGTCTTGATGATAAAAAAAGATAAAATGAAAAAACACATAATAATAACGAGAAGCATCACAAGATAATGTCATGATAAGAGAAACTAATTAACTACCATATCTCTAACATGGTTTCAAAGCTAAGGTCATGATCAAAGGCAGTGAAAGATTCTTGAAGAACATAGATGGACACTTCTGGGTTAATGAATCGTAGTAAACTAGACAGATTTTCTGAAGACAAGTTCGTATGGGTACTGAGATCTCGGATAAGGGTATAGAGATGACCTTTAAGGCTTTATCACAGCATTGTCACAAATATAAATCACAGTTGGAATTAATTGACTAGATTTGGTGGCAGACCTTATAAAGTTACAGTGGATGCTACACAGTTCAGGTGTCACAGTTAAATCTCAGGAATAGAATTTCGGTTACATACCTCTGAGATTTTCGGATGGGTTGGACAGTAAGACAGTTCGGATCTCCTTCTCTGAAATGAGCTCGCATCAAAGTCAACAGGTAGATGTTATCTCAGGAAGAAGCTCGGTCACGAGTACACAGTTCAGGAACTCAGATTCCTCTGTAATTTTCGGTGGACAATCACAGTAAGGAATTCAAATCACAGTACTCAGTGCAGACTAAAGAAAAGTGACAGCATGAAGTTCGGATCCCTGATAACAGGTCTCAATGCTACAGCAGAAAGACAGAGTTCTATACCATAGCTAGATATTGTATAGAAGCCACGGTTTGGTGATGTGAGGGAGTTGTCATTAAGAAAAGTATTAGAGTGTCTTGCTAATGTTGCAGTAAGGAACTCTGAAGATGTAACCTGCTTCGGAACTAGTTAATCATAGCTCATGAATGGAACATGTACAACTGCCTATGAAAAACTATCAAGAAAATCACGCAAGTATTACAACAAGCTATCATTCAAAGGTATGTAAACTCTATGCTCATATAATTTTTTGATGAATGGCTCATATAGTTCTTGTTGATATCTAGTTTAGGCTATAGAAGTATACTCTCTACTATCTAGATTACATATTAGAATAGCAATCCTCCCTCTCAAAGATCTACAAGTAATCTAGGATTCCATGCAAAAAGTTCTTGATTCCATCCTCCATGGTTACATAAGAGATCTAACTCGAAAAATGAAGTCATGTACTTGGCATCACCGTTTTGCTTGAAAGCATGTATTGCAGACCACGACTTACTCTTCTAGGAAAGAACTTGCTAAAAGATCAAGGAGTATGGAGGAAGGCATCACAAAAGGTTTGTCAAGAGACAAAGGTATGTCTTAATCATAAAGCTTTGTTATTCTCTTTGTCAAATCCAATCTACACTACTAACACGTGTCATGTTTAGCTCTCTAGAATCTTACAAGATTCTTGTTTAGTGTGATTCATCATCTGATGAATATACCCACCTTACATATCTCTAATTATTGGCATGAAAAGAACCCTGAAAAGTTCTTTGGAAAATCCTAACCTAAGTGTATGTTGATGTGTGAAACCCTAAACCTATTTAGGGTCTTTAATGAAGAAATTGGTGTACTAATCGATATTTTTCTAATGTCGTGTTCGAGATTTTGATATGATCATGGAGGCTCTAAGTTATTAGGGTTAAAATGATGTTGTTCGAAATCTCGAACCTTTAAAGTTTTGATTTAATAAGGATTTACTCTGGGAATGAACCAAAACCCTAGGTTTTGGTTAGGTCTACAAGTGAAATCCCTATTATGAAAAATCCTAGGAATGAAACCCTAGCTTAGTCTAGGTCAATATATGTCTGATATATTAAATATTGTCTAACTATATGATGTGCTTATAATGGTGATCTCCTAGATATGTGTGTTAACCTAATTTCTAATGGTGCTAAGAATCTAGGGTTTGGAATCAAGCCCTAGTCAAAGTTTGAAAGTTCTAGGATGATGAATGAAAAGTCTAGGGTTTATAACTAAATCTTAATAATGATAAAATTCTCTAGTATGTGTATTCATCTAAACCTATATAATGTGTGCTGAGAATTTATAGATGGAAAATATAGGGTTTACCTCAAACCCTAGTAGAACCTCTTCATGATATGTTTTGATAATTGATTGAAAATCTAGGGTCTGCAACTAACCCTAGTGAAAGTTGATCATGATAATGTTTGAGCTGTGATTAATCTTGATTGACTCTTTTCTGAAATTTAGGATTTGTATGAATCCCTAGTGGAAAGTCTAACATGAGAATTTTAAAGGTTGTTAGATATCTTGTAGATCTATATTGGTTCTAGGATTTTCTATATGTTGTAGTAGTGTATGTTATGTGAAAATTCCTAACCCGGAATCCCTATTGCAGCAAACTGATATGACCTCTCCTACTTGATGAATTATTATTTATTGTGTTCTACAAGTAAATACTTCAGCAATACACTGCAACCTTCACTACATAAATAAACTGCAGAAAAATATATGCGGAAACAAGATCTAAGTAAGAAGAAAATTTAAAAAATTAAACACACATGATACCATTATTTTTGGACTAAGTCCCCGGAAAAACCCAAGGCGGGAAAACGGTGTAGCAGATGAGGGGTTGATATTATTAAGCAGAAGTTTTTGAATACAACTCGATGCCCAAATCTGGCTATCCACAGAGGATCTGACTGACAGAGAACTAGTGAGGATTACCTCACACTAACACTGGAGATCCGGCACTGATCCAACCCGGAACTGATGAGCCCCACACTGCCTCTGCGCAGATCTGCGTCACTCTGGCTGGGGGTTGGGTCACTTCCTTCGATTGGTCTTTCTACTGGCTGGATGTTGATCTTCTACCCCTCCGGTCTCACACCCTGGCTCTCCGGCACTAGATCTAACTTATCCTCAGCAAAAATTGTGGATCTCTTCAAGGCTTCAGCGCTACCTCTGTGTGGCACTGCGCTGCCCAGAGTAGCTCCTACGTTGACTCTTCTGTGTCCTCTTCTCTGCCTTCTCTGCTAAGTATTCCCGGCTCAAGAAAAGATCTTCCAACTGGAACTATCACTGCCCCTCACTGCAATCGAATCAACTCGATCAAATCCTCCGGCTGCTCGCTTGAGAAATTTGATCTCCAGACCCACTCGGTGTATTTTCCAAATGCCCATCTCAATCCTTCTTATAATCTTCTCGTTGGATAACCAACGGCCCAGATTAAAACATAATCAACAGCTTAGATCATATTGACTCGATCTCCGTCTTTTTTTAAAAGTTTCACACCTAGTTCTATTAAAATACTATAATTATTTTATTTCCCTAAGTTTAGACTTAGGCTCCCATTAAAAATAATTAAAAATAATTAATTATTTTAATGAAACCAAATGCGGGTGGAATTTCCCAAAACGCTTTCTGGGTATTTTGGAATACATGTGTCTAAGCCCCCTTGCAAAATTTGAGACTTAGAGCACGTTTAATGCTACCAGAAATCAACATGTTATACCTTGGAAGAAATATTGAAACTCTATATAAGAATGAAAGACAGTATGAATCTAGGGTTTATGATAAAAGTCCCTGGCAAAATATTGAAGAGTATATGTCTCCTGTCTGGGTATCTGATATGTATAAAGTTGAAAATGCTTCTGTGATTCTGATATGGCTAGCATTATGCTTCTATAGTTTTGGTTGTACTTGTTGTCTAAAGTTGTACAGGTACATCATAAAGATGAGAAGTTGACAAGTATGATGAAAAGGACAGAAGCCATGAAAGATTCGCCAATACCTAAAGGAAGAAGTTGATCTCCCTAGATTAAGAGGGAGCCTGGATAAAAGAAGAAATGGCTATGTTTATCTACTTCATGTGTCATGCACTAGACCAGGACTAACAGCGATAAGTCTTAGTGAAGACCATGAGTAAGAATCATAGTCATGATTGGAGAATATATTATGGAAAGATATGTTGCCATATGTAAGGTAGGAAGAGGAATCTTCTCCTGAAATATTCTATTGATATATTCTACTAATAGTCCTACTAGAATTAGTTGAAGGGCAACATTGAAACACCGAAGTTTGTTTTGATTGTGCATTTGAAATTATTGATGATTGGGGTTTGTGCTTGCACAGGTGAATCTCTCGAAAGATTTGAATGCATGTTGGTTACCAATCAGTTTCATTGAGAGAGATTGGTTGTTCTTGATCTACTAGATCAAGGTGTGTTGGGGCTTTGTGAGTGAAGCATTGCCGGGAAAGACAGCAGGTCGGCACTTTATGTTGATGTCTGGTTGAGAGGGTGGCATCGGGTGGATGTGCACCTAGTTCCCTGGGTTGATGGTTAGTAAGTAAGCTTGATGGAACCTATAGAGGTTAAAAGCTTTAGTCCATCTTAGTCCCATTTGGATAGATTGCCTTGGTCACGAATCTAGTCCATGGCATTGTAGTGCCTAAATTTTAGAAAGACTAAATGGATAGATTTCCCTAATCAGAAATCTAGTCCATGGCATTATAGTGCCTATACTTCTTCATAGATGAAGTGAGATGTTCCATGTACTTCTTTTATATATGAATACCTCCCTAGTTAAGAGGGAGTGTTGAAGAATGTAACTAGGTTCGGTCTTCATTATTAATGTATTTGTCAAAAGAGTTTATTATTATTAAATCACTTATTAAAGCATGGGTTTCATGCATGGGTCATATTTAGATTAAGGTCTCAATTGTGGACTTCTAGATTAGTTGTTACAGATTTAGATTGATCCAATTTTTGGGCTTTTAAATCATGTAACATTAGTTTGTCAAAAGGGTCCTCCATCAAGTCATCTTCTTCAAGCTCATCATCCTCGAAATCTACTTCAAAGACAGCCCTCAAGACAAAGTGATACAAGTCATCAAAACTTCTTTCTTAAGTCGACCTCAATCAGTCTTCAAGGCGGCTCAAATTATTGACACAATTATTCAAAAGTATAGGTTGTCTCATTTATGGAGGAAAAACTATAAATACCAAGCTATAGTTTCGCATTTCTAGACACAAGATTCGCACTTCACTCTGAAATTTTCAGATCAAAAATTAGGACTGCAATTTCGGATTATCACCACAGAAGGATGAGGTCTCGGACTTGGTTTAGAATTGGGTTTCTTCCTTATTATATATATTTCAGAGATGCTACAGCAAGGCAAGGTCTCGGTGTCAACAAATGTATGCCACAAAATCAGTGATATGATGTTTTCAGTGATGCTATCTCAGTTCAGTAATACAATGATGCTCAGTGATCTCAATTATGATGCCTAGTGCCACAATGATGCTCAAAGATATTAGTGCCACAATGATGATTAGTAATTTCAGTCATGATGCACAGTACTGTAGAGAATTTGTAGGGCTTTAGATAAATACAAAATTCTCTTCTTGATAATTACTTGTGAGTTGTTTATGTATTCTCTTCTTTAACTTAGTTAATCTTTCATCAAGTCAATTATCAAAGCACTTAGTCAAATATAGAGACAAGATTATTTTCACTAGTAACTGAATATCTTGAAATATGGTTAGGAAGGTAAATCTCTGATTTACCTTCCTCAATTTCTACCGTCTTTAGATGAGCCTGTCTTCTTACAATCACTATATTTATCTTTGGCAAACTCTTTTCTTATATTCTTCAAACTTTGAGATATCCACACTGCACCCTTCCTGCACCTATCCGTAATCTAGTTGCACCACTTCACAATCTTGTACCTTACTTATCTGCACACTATACTTTCTTGTACCTTCCGCAGACTGTACTCTTCGGTTCCTTCCTGAATCTGCTTCCTCTTGTATAATTCGCAATCTGTACTCTTTTATACGCACTAACTTCTGTTTTTTAGATCCGCACTTAAACTCTAAGTAACCTCAGACAGGTCCGCATTCAATTCTGTCTTAGATCTGCTTCCTTATATGCTATCCAATCTCAGACTTATCCGCTCCTTATACACTATCCAATCTCAGACTTGTTCGCATTTCTGTACGTTCAAATGATGTGCAGTGCAGTGTATATATAGTGCACTGTTCTTGCCTTTAGGCCAACCAAACAGTCATTTATTGAGCCAACTTTATTACTGAGATTTAGGCCGACAGGAGAGAGGTGTTCTTCACGGTATGTAGAGATGTCTTCCTACGTTATTTGAGGGTTTCTATTTGTCCTTCTTCCACAAGGTCTTGGAGCATATTAGACTGAACTGGATCCTTCATGATTTTGACACTTAATTGTATTTATATCTAGAAGACAAGAACCTAATAGACATCAAGAAGAAGTCTATCTACATAATAAAATCTTGCTCATGAAACCCATGAAGCAAGTACAACAAAATACATTTTATTATCTTTGTCTCCTTTTCATAATTACATAATCATGAAGACCGACCTAGTTACATTTCACAACAAGTACTACAATGATGTTCGGTGTTATGTTAGTATAAGGATGAAGTTTAAGTGCAAGCAAGGGAGATCTCAGAGTCATGGAGATCTCGATGCTATCACAGTGAAGGGATGACTTAATGGAGGAAATCTATAGTCCAAGGGTCTTGGTCGTCTCATCTTGAACCTATTAAAAAAAGGATTTTGACTAGGTTTTCCCCAAAGAGTAGGGTTTTCCCCTGGCAGCATGCCTACATCTTGCGTCCTCTTCTATTTGTTTTGCATTAGTCTCGATGATAAGAAAAGATAAAATGAAAGAACACATAATAATAACGAGAAACATCACAAGATAATGTCATGATAAGAGAAACTAATTAACTGCCATTTCTCTAACACCTTCCAGTCATGGCAAATGCTCATGAGTGAAAGCCCTGCAGGCCTCCTGGATAGTGCATTGGCAACCACATTGTGCTTCCCCCGCACATACTCAATATCAAAATCATTGGCCCTCACCTTGCTAACCCACCTCTGATGCCTGTCATTGAGGCCCTACTGCACTATGAAGTGGCGAAGACTGTTATGATTTGTCTTCACCCGGAATCAGTTACCCACCAAATACTGTCGAAACTTGGACAATGAATGCATTATAGCCAACATCTCCTTGTCATATATGGAATACGACCTCACATGCAGTAAGAGCTTTCAACTCTCCAAAGAAATGGGGTGCCCATCTTGGGACAAGACTGTCCCAATTGTTGATTTTTGGGTAACATCGGATGTGCTCTAGCTCGGAAGCTTTGTGGAGGGGCTAGGACACATGAGATCTCCAAGACCCAGAAATCGTTTGGAGAAATTCCACACAAAGCTTAAGTTATTCAAATAATTAATTATTTTAAATGGATCCTAAGTTAAAACTTAGGGAAATAAAATAATTAAAGTGAGTTAATTTAAACATCTGGGTTGAGAATGTTCTAAGTGACGAGGATAAAGTCTTTTTTAATCTTAGTCATCGATTAGAGATTAGATCACGACCATTGATTCATCAACAGGAAAAGTATTAAAGGAAGGCTTGGAGTAAGTTGGAGAAGACACACAGTGAGTCTAAGAGATCGAATTCTTCTAAAGGAGCAGTGCTCGGACGAATATCAGATCAAAGTGATTCAGAGAAGCAGTGAGGTGCAGATGCAGTAATTGGTCGAAAGACCAAGAGTAAATAGCAGAGCAAGGGCAGGAGAAGCAGCAGAGGGACCAGCGCAGCCACCAGGAGAGGTGACGCAGAACCCAGAGAGGGTGACGCAGGCCCACGCAGGGCTCATGCAGGGGCTGCGCAGTGGTTCTGAGAGACAGTCCAGATTTAGCTAGAGATTGGGGTTTCTGAGTAGGGAGGGCTGAAACTCAGTTTCTGAGAGGCAGATCAGCGCAGAGAAGGGGTGACGCAGTCCTCAACTAGACCCATGCAAACCTACGCATCTACTACACAGACGCAGCACAGAGGCAGCTGGGGCTTCACCAGTTTCTGATCCGAATCAGCCGGGACTTGCACCGTGAGGTAAAACTCACGATTTATTTAAGTCTGCCAGGGTTTCTCTCTATTCAGTGAGTTAGATTCTGGCACCCTATATGTACTCAGAATATTGTTGCTTAATAATATAAACCCTCAAATCTGCTGCATCAATTTTCCCGCATTGGGTTTTTCTGAGGACATTTATCTGAAAAATACATGTGTCCTTTGTCTAAATGTTCTACTTATTTTTCAGTACTTAATTTGAATAATTGTGTAGGCTGCAATGTATTTGCATTAATATTTTTACTGAATATTCAGAAAAATAACTCGTAATTTAAATAAGGCAAGTAGGTAATGCAAATCAGATTTACTACAGTAGAATTTCTGGTTTAGATTTAGAAATTTTCACATGGTATCAGAGTTGTTGCAGATCAAGTAGAGCTAAATCCATCAGCGAAGAGACAAAGGGACAATTTTGCTGCAGGAAAGTGGTTGTCCCAAGTGACAGCGCAAATGCAAAAGAGGCAAGGAAGAGTGACGCAATCATCAAAGGGGCTCACTCAACTAGCTAGAGTAGCGTTGTAGCTACGCAGAGGCAGCGCAGTGTTTGTTGGGCCACACAGAGGTTTTGAGCCTCCGTCTTTCCGGTTGTCGGGGCTGGAAGAGTAGTTCGTTTTTCTTCAGGAGTTGCTGGTGGGATATTGTTTCTATTGGTGCATAACAGTGTCAAGTGGGGTTGTGGCAAAGTAGAGGGAAGCAGTTCCTCAGAAGACTTCTTGCCAAGAAATCTAGATCCAGTGTTGATCAACAGCAAAGAGTGATTGGAGAGGACTGATTCAACATCAGTTGGCAGAAGGATTTTTGTGAAGGAAATCAAGTTTCAAAGGGAGCTTGTTCCTTAGGTTTCTAGCGCAAAAGAAACCCACATCCGAGTTTTTCTAGGGCAACAGCAAAAGAGGGAGAAGAGAACCAGTTCGACATTTGTTTAGCAGAGATGGCTCCACACGGACTGAAGGATTGGTATAGGTTGGATGGAGCATCCAACTTTGTCATCTGGAAGGCCAGGATCCTATCAATTTTGGATGAACATCACATCAAGGATCGTGTCTTGCATGCAGTTATTATTCTTGTTGATGTTGATTCTCTCAAGAAGTATGAGGAGGCTCAAGCGAAGGCAAAACGCTCGATCATGGATAGAGTCATGGATCATGTGATCCCACATATTGCCAAGAAGAACACGGCAAGGGAAATGCGGACTTCCTTGACCACTATGTACGAGGGAACCTCTGTCCAGTGAAGGATGTTGTTTGAGAATCAGTTGAGACTGTTTCAGATGCAGAAAGGAGACGAAATTCACCCCTTCCTTATCAGATTGCGAGCGATCCAAGATCAGCTAGCTTCCGTAGGGGCTACACCAGATGATGGACTTATGCTCAGGACTTCCCTAAATGCACTCGCGGAAGAATGGGAAACCTTTGTCCAAGCTATTATGGGCAGAGCAGCTCTTCCAAACTGGGAGGAGATGTGGGTAGCTCTTCGACAAGAAGAGAACAGAATGCTGACCAAAGCGGGTAGCAGCAGTACAGGGATCAAGATCAAGGAGGAAGAGGAAGATTCGGCTCTCGCATCTAAGGGACAACATGGGCAGCAAATAAGGAAGAAGAAGGACCTCTCGAAGGTTAGATGCTTCAAGTGTAGAAAATTGGGACATTTCACCACACAATGCCCTTAGCAGAAGAAGGGCAAAGAAGATTATGATTCGAAGGCTGTTGCAGCGAAGGACGATGATGGGGATGATGACGATGTTGCCATGAGTGCTCATGTGCCTCGAGAGAAGAGGTGGGGCGACATAGATCTATAGCTCTTTTGAGCTTCAGATGACTGGCAGGTTCCTTGAGGTGCCCAAACTCTTGGATCACATACGAGCTACGAGAGCCCTTAATGACAGTGGCAAGATGACTGGAGTCAATTGGTGCGAGAGATGATGGAGCAACATTGGTAGAGCTAGGATGCTGAAGACTGAAGCAATGCAGAGCAAAGGCAACAGCAGCGTAGCAGCAACAGTGCAGTGGTTTATGGACTTCAACAGCACAGTGCAGAGCAGCAGCAGCGCAGAGCATCAAAGGGTCAGCGCAGATTAGTAGCAGAGGGAGCTTCACCATCGAGATGCATCCAGACTAACTTGTGTGTCAAGTTTTTGGGTGGATTTTCAGTTTCTTAACTCTCAGCAACTGAGTTGCAATGCAACAGTTAGCAGTGGCAGTGCTATGGGCAGCATGATGCAGCATTTGAGAGGGAGTTGCAGTACAGATGTGGCGGTGACAAGCGGCAATGTCAAGGGAAACCATACAGAAGGAAGCAGCGCAGTGGATGAGCGGTGGCGGCACAGAGGACCGATGTCATGGATTAGGGTGATGCTTCTGGAGTAGAAGTATTGCTAGAACACTTTCCTCGCTAAGAGGGAGTGTTGATTTTTGGGTAGCATCGGATGTACTCTAGCTCTGAAACTTTATGGAGGGGCTAGCACACATGAGATCTCCAAGACCCAGAAATCTTTTAGAGAAATTCCACCTGGAGCTTAAGTTATTCAAATAATTAATTATTTTAAATGGAGCCTAAGTTAAAACTTAGGGAAATAAAATAACTAAAGTGAATTAATTTAAACATGTGGGTGAGAATGTTCTAAGTGACGACGATCAAGTCTTTTCTAATCTTAGTCACTGATTAAAGATTAGATCACGACCGTTGATTCATCAACAGGAAAAGTATTAAAGGAAGGCCTCGGGTTAGTTGGAGAAGACACACAGTGAGTCTAAGAGATCGAATTCTTTTGACGGAGCAGTGCTTGAACAAAGATCAGATCTTAGTGATTCAGAGAAGCAGTGAGGGGCAGATGCAATGATTGGTCGAAAGACCAAGAGTACATAGCAGAGCAAGGGCAACAAAGGGACCAACGCAGCCACCAAGAGAGGTGACGCAGACCCCAAAGAGGGTGACGCAGGCCCACACAGGGCTCACGCAGGGGTTGCACAGTGGTTCTGAGAGATAGTCCAGTTTAGATGGAGACTAGGGTTTCTAAGCTGGGAGGGCTGAAATTTAGTTTCTGAGAGGCAGATCAACGCAGAGAAGGGGTGACGCAGTCCTCAGCCAGACCCACACAGGCCTACGCATCTACTGCGTAGAGGGAGCGCAAAGGCAGCTGAGGCTTCACTAGTTTCTGATCCTCATGGTCAAAAATTTGGGTGTCGTGCACAAAGATGCAAGGACTCCCCCAGATGGTGTAAATGCTCCTCCTGGTGGAGGAGGTGGTGGTGGTGCTCTCACTGATGGCCCCTTGCAGTCTCCTCCATCGAACTCCAACTCCACCTCATCCTCCTGATCACTGAATGAGAAGACCTCGATATGGTGGACCTTGCCCGTTGTGTACTGATGGCTCGGTGCCCACAGCTCCCGACATGTAAAACACATCTCCTCCTGAGGTCTCTCCAAGTCTCACCATCCAACTGCCCTCTCCCTGGAGCTGCTCTCTGCGCTGGTGGTGGCCTAGTATCACCCCCTTTCTGAGGGTAGGGAGTGCATGATGGAAAAGGTGCCCGGGTCTTGGGGATAGCTCCCTATAGATCCCTCGTACAAGTCACATCCTCTAGTAGAGTGCAGGGTCTGCGTGACTTCACCAGCCCATACAATGGCTCCATCAACCCCTCTACAAATGTGTACACCCTCCTAGCATCTAACAAATGAGGCACCATGACTGAAACTCGCAGGAACTCCGAAATATAATGCTCTGGATGCCCTATTTGCCTGAGTTAGGTTAGCTGCCTGAAGTGAGCCTCCAGATCCCTCCAATCAAAACTCTCCACATGAAATCCCCACAGGCAGTCACGTTGACATGCCCCAAAGTAGACAAGCCATGAAACCACGTTTCCATGTCGATGATAACATTTTTGATGTTTATTTATGTTGATTTCTTACTATTTTATCCTATAATTCATTATATATATATATATACGAACCTAATGGCAAACCTCATCTAACAATTCGAACTCAAACCGAACCTAATCATTGTCGAACTCGAACCATGAGACATTGTTAGGGAGTGCATATTTCATTTGCGAGTGGTCCCAACATGTCACCAACAAAACAACATAAAGTAAAATTAACTTGCTTCTAACTCTTAAGTCTTTTAAAAATAAAATGGACCCCAACTTCACCAAAATTGGCCCCTAAAATGTAGAAATAAATCTCGTTCCAAAATCATTTAGGAAGGGACATTATAGAAGCGAACATCAACAACCTATTAGAGCTAGCGGAGTCTTGCAACTTCTTCTTCATCAATCAAATATCCATAGGCTCACAGTATTTCATCAGGCTCATGCAACACTTTCAATCAGCTCCCTCTTACACTGAAGAGGTTATCTGTCTTTGTCAAAAACATATCATCAACACATGGCAGAGGAGTTACAAACTCGTATTAGTAGATCAACATCTTCCTTCAGGACTTCATGCCATCTTCATATTGAACTTCACAGGTTAAATCATGCTTTAATCAGGTTGATCCTTCACTGCTCCCTCCAAATCCAAACTCCATCCAATCACGATTCTTCTTGTTACTTTGTTCTTCCATCCTTCTTTCTCTGTTGCCACAAACCTAGCAGTCTTCATTATGTACATGCAACCCTCAATAGAAGGCTATTGAAGAACAAGAACAACCAAACAAGCCAAGAGACTCATAATGAAACAATCAAGACAATACTTATCTTTTGAGAGCGTATTAGCTCCCTCTTGATCTCATCCTTCTCAGATCTAATCAACCTTGTCCAAATCATTAAAGAGTTAACATCATCATCATCATCAACGAGTCCACATTATTAACGAGACCACATTATTAACGAGCCCACATCATTATCAACGAGTCCACATCATTATCAATGACATCAAAGAGTCCATATCATCATCAAATCATTAAGAATCCCAATCCATATCATTTGACCTTGTCAACATAATCATCAAAGGTTACACAACATTAATGATGATAAAAGAAACAAAAGAAATACAAGATACTTATCATTAAAGCCCCCTCTCAATCTTTAGCCTTTTTACATTCAACCTGCAAATTATACTCATCATCAAGATGTCATATCTTCTAGAAGCTATGGTTTTTTCTTTTAAGAAGAAGCAATCAGGTCTAAGGTTTGATCCTACGCTTTCTTCTTCAAACCCTACCCAGGGTTTACAAAACAATCCAAGACTTGTAGTCTTTTAAATTCTTTGTCATATTACTTGTCTATGGGATGTTTTAGGCTTAGATTTATTAGGACTAATCTTTACATGACATCAACGCAGCAACATTCTATAAGATTTGGTAGCATCAAGAATAATACAGGTAGGTATGTTGTACCTCATTTATGATTGCATTGAAACCTTTTTACTATATATATATATATCTTATTGCAGGCATAAAATCTCAGGTATGCTTTGTCTCACTAACCCTCTTTTGCAGGCAGAGGTAAGCTTTGTTAAGGGGTTGGTTGTATTTATTTGCCTTTGCGTATTGAGTTTCGTTTGGGATTGCTTTCAATTTCAGGTTTAACATAAGTTCAAGTACCCTCAACTATTGCAAATGGAACTGTGGCATGAAGATATGGTCCACTCGTGACATCAGGTAAGGCAGCAAGACATCACTCAATGAGACCTCCAGGATTGTCTTCAGTTACGCACAACCTCATCATCAAGGGCAGTATAAACATATTATCAAAGGCAGAGCATATTAAACAGATTTCATCATTGAAGGCAGATTATTGTGGGATAGTTTTGGCATCTCTCAGTATAACAGAAGATCAGACACACCAATTTCATCATCATCTTCAAATCAGCAACAAAGGCAAAAGAAACAAGTCATTGAACAAGCTATTGTGTAGAAATTTGGTAGATTCTGTATAGAGTGTGTCATTTCTTAGAGTTGAAGAAGGAAAATTTGTTTTGGGACAAGGGCTTTGGATTGTAGTTGGGACAAGGGTTCTTGGTTTGTCAAGACAAGGGTTTACGTCCTAGTGTTATTGGTCAGTCAAAGAAAATCATTAAAAAAAAAATCATTGTAACTTGGATCATTGTCCCTGGTACGGGAGTCCACATTTTTGTATTTAATTTTTGCCTTTATAGGGTGGTAGGGTGGTGCTAGGCAGGTGAATGAAGTCACCTTCAGGTTGGGACCTGTAAACATTTTACGGTGGTAGGGTGGTGCTAGGGAGAGTTGTGTCTCGCTAGGGTGTTGGGGCATTCCTTCAGTTGACTACTGATAAAACAAAGGCGTTGGGGCATCCCTCCAGTGGGAGTTGGAGAAGAATGTTTTTCTATAATTCTAGGAAGTTGTAGCTTTATTTTCAGTTGGGGTTGATGTAATATTCCTAATTAGCGACAGCTAATTGCAATATTCGATTTTGTTCAGTTTTGTCGTCTATAGTATATAAATAAATAAAAAGTGAGTGGAGACGGTCTAACTCACTTAAGTGGAATAAAACACCTTCCTAGTAGCACAACGTTGTGATTTAAGAGGGAGTCAAGGGGGGACAAGCACCACGTAGAGAAGGGGCCCGCGTATGCTCTAGAAGCTACTGCGCAGGAGAGGAAGAGCACGTGGCAATAGAGGGAGGCTCGTTGAGGAGATGGGCCTTAGGGTTGGAGGAAGGCCAACGTTATAAAAGAGGGAGGAGCCTTCTCATTTGATTCATTCTGTTGTTGATGATATTGAGCTAGACGTTTTGTCTTCTTGAGCACGCTGGCTGTTTAGCCTATCTGTGGCACTGTTTAGTGCATTGAGTGTCTGCGGTCGGAGATCTCGCCCTTAGCCCCGGGGGACTTCGAGTGCCTGCTCGGGCAAGGTTATTTCTTCAGTATTTTGTGAGAGGTTTTGGTGTTTGGGTTTGTTGCGGAGCTGGACTTTCATAGAGACTGTGCAGTCACTGGGAGAGAGGACGCAGTCCATTTTGGGGGTGCTTCGGATCGGGATTTTTGCAGGAGATTGAGCCGAGATTTTGAGCAGAGGACCATCCTTTGCCTATGGGAGGATTTTTGGCAGAGTTTGAGGTGGTGTTTCAGTCATTTCCATTTAGCCTCTATGCAGAGCCTTGGAGGCCAGCGTAATTCCCCAAGGGGGTGTTTTCTGGAGGTTTTCAGGAGTCGGCCATTTTTTATATGGTTTCTGGGTTTTGTCGGGATTGGTGAATAGAGGAGGATTCCAGATTTTCAGCTCATTCCGGCAAGGGGAGCAGCCCCTAGTCTTCAGTTCATTCCAGTAGTAGCAGCTACACGGCAGTTTTCCAGCAGTTGGGACGCAATTCAGAGAGCAGCCATTTCCTGTATATTCTGAGAGTATTTCTTCACTTTCTTTGAGCAAGTTTAGGTGCCATCACTCTGATCACCTATTGTACTTCATTATATTTCTCAGTTTAATAAAATGGCTTAGCATTTCCTCTCTATATTTCTGGATGAGTTGTCGTACGTTCTGTCTATGTTATTATATGTCTGCTGCACTGTTATTTTTATATATTCTTGAGCATTCTAGTTCTATACCACTTGGTGTGTTTATCTTTCACTCTTAGACGGAGTCTGGAAAGGGCCAGGTAGCCTCCGGATTTCGTCCTCTTTTCAGAGGCGACATATCCGGTAAATGCCCTCCCAGTGTATCTTTGGTTGGAGTTTGCCGTGTTTTAGAGATATCCCCGAAACGGGATATTACAGTGGTATCATAGCATAGTTCTGGCTCAGCCTGTGGTCTATGACACCGGGGAAGAGACCATATATTTGTTACAGAGGCAGGAAGTACAGAGGCCGTGAGCGTAGGTTGGAGAACACCTACGAAGAGGGAGACTGTGTTTGGGTGGTGGACACAGAGTAGGAGAGAGAGCCTATGACAGATGCAGAGCAGGAGGAGCCTGTATTAGATTCAGAGCAGAGAGGGCCAATGGCAGATGACATAGAGGCCAAACAGTTTGGGGAGGCACTCCTCAAATCGGTGCAGGATTTAGCTAGACAGATTGAGGTGATGGGTCAGAGATTCACTGCTGTAGAGGCTAGATAGTGTGAGACCCCACGGGTTTTTCAGGTAGGAGAGGGATCAGGTACATCTCATCATTTGCCGGAGCATGGTGCTGCTCAGCGTGATACTCCTCAATTGATGGTTTCACGTGCACCTACCCACTCTACCATGCCCACTTTCTTAGGAGCAGATACAGGGGCAGGAGCCCAGTAGGAGGCAGAGCCCAGACACATGGGCGAGTATTTTGCAGAGTATCAGGCCTATGGGCAGGAGTTTAGGGATGCTCTCTCATTCTGGGATTTTTTTCAGCTCCAGCGGGACAGTAGACCTCGCGACCATCATAGAGGGCACCGACATTTCATGATGGAGATACCCACCGCACATCTAGCAGATTCCATTTGCCTACGTTTGATGGCTCATCAAACAGTTCGGCAAAGTCTTGGGTGGAGAAGCTGGACATCTATTTCCAGCTTAACCAAATGTCGGAGACGAAGGCCATAAAGGTGGCGACATTACATTTGGATGGTGAGGCCTAGGATTGGTGGTTCCATGGGATGGTCACACTTGGGCATTCTACAGTGACGACATATGCCGAGTTTACCAGGAGGTTGATGGAGCGATTTGACCAGAGGGATCCGGAGCAACACTTTGTTGAGCTGACAAGGCTCAAGCAGACTGGGAGCCCCGAGACATACATTGCAGATTTCTTGAGGATTTCAGTGATGGTGCCAGATCTGTCCGGAGCACGGATGATCTATATGTTTGTGGAGGGGTTAGCAGAGCCACTTCGGGGTCTAGTCAGATCTACTAGACCGGTTACACTTCAAGATGCTATTAGCAGGACCCGAGACTTGCAGGATGCATTGCCCAGGACTCGGACACCTTACCCCTAGAGACAGGGTTTCCAGCCCAAGGGGAAGGATGTGAGGATTCCGCCTCCCAAGGGGAATCAGGGACGGGCACAGATAGATGATGATGCCAGGAGGGAGTTGAGGAAGAAGCAGTTGTGCTTCACTTGTCAGGAGCTGTGGGCACCAGGGCATAAGTGTGCTGCTGGCAAAGCACACTTCATGGAGGTCTTCTCCGATGATAGCGGGGAAGAGGATGAGGAGGCAGGAGATACTCAGACAACGCAGGATCAGTTGCCACCTCCACCTCCAGGGACAGGAGGTGCAGCTTTTGCACCCACAGGAGGGACCCTTGCAGCCCTGCGAAGAGTTCCTAAGTATTTGACGCTGTGCGTACGAGGGATAGTACGTGGCTAGCGAGTGTCAGTCTTGGTTGACAGTGGGGCGACCCACAACTTCATTGATGCACAGATGGTCGAGCAGAGGGGTATACCGACCGAGAGCTTTGACGGATTTTCAGTGTTGGTCCCAGGAGCCCAGACGATGCAGTGTGCCTGGTATGTTCGGAGTTGGCAGTGACGATGGGTACCTACACCGTGACCGATCACTTTTTCGTGGTCAACATACCAGATACCAATGTGGTATTGGGTGTTCAGTGGTTGATTACTCTGGGGAAGGTCACCATGCATTGGGAGGCCTTAGAGATGGAGTGGGATGATAAGAAGACCGGGAAGCATGAGAAGATCCGCGGGATGCACACTGACCCACCTCAGACACTTTAGGCACATCGGATGGAGGCAGATTTCCGGAAGGGAGACATAGAGTGGGTGGTTGAGTTGCGGGCATCAGAGGCAGAGACCACCGGTCGAGCAGTTCATCCGGATATACAGGCCATCCTTGACAGGTATGATGCAGTGTTTGGGGATATACCACCAGGTCGGCCACCGGACCGAGGGTTTGAGCACACCATTGAGCTTGAGCAGGGCATTCAGGCGGTGATCACTACCCCCTATAGGCATCCCAAAGCCTATCGGGATGAGATTGAGCGGGCCATCCAGGAGTTGCTGGCTCTTGGGCACATCAGACCGAGCACGAGTCCGTTTGCTTCTTCCGTGGTGTTGGTGAAGAAGAAGGATGACACCTTGAGGATGTGTATTGACTACAGGGCCCTGAACAAGAAGACCCTGAAGAACAGGTATCCTATACCCAGGATCGATGAGTTGATGGATGAGCTGAGAGGAGCCAAGTTCTTCTCGAAGATTGATTTGAGATCAGGGTACCATCAGATTCGCGTGAGGGAACAGGGCATTCCCAAGACCGCCTTCAAGTGTCATTATGGGCACTTTGAGTTTTTGGTTATGCCTTTTGGGCTGACCAATGCACCAGCCACCTTTCAGTCTTGCATGAACCATATCTTCCGCAGTCATCTGAGGAAGTTTGTATTGGTCTTCTTCAATGACATACTCATATATAGCAGGACTTGGGAGGAGCATCTCCAGCATATAGAGGCAGTACTACGCATCTTGGAAGAGCAACAGTTCTATGCTAAGCTCTCCAAGTGTGAGTTTGGGATGATGGAGATGTTGTATTTGGGTCACATTATTGGAGTGGACGGAGTGAGAGTCCATGAGGAGAAGATTAGGGCCATCAGGGATTGGCCAGAGCCGAGGAACGTGACGGAACTTCGAGGATTCATTGGCATATGCACCTATTACAGGAATTTCGTCAAGAGTTTCTCACAGCTTGCCGCACCCCTTACAGATTTGACGAAGAAGGGGGCATTTAGTTGGTCAGATACAGCGCAGCGAGCCTTTGATAGGCTCAAGGAGGTGATGAGTAGCTGCCCAGTGCTTGCATTGCCGGATTTTACGCAGCCATTTGTCTTGGAGTGTGATGCGTCGAGAGACGGGATCGGCGCAGTATTGATGCAGGGAGGACACCCTATAGCCTTTGAGAGTCAGAAGCTCCTTCCGCACGAGAGGTTGTATTCCATATACGACAAGGAGATGTTGGCCATTATGCATGCATTAGCCAAATTTCGGCAGTATTTGGTAGGGAACAGGTTCAGGGTGAGGACTGATCACAACAGCCTCAGGTTCTTTTTGGAGCAGAAGCAGCTACAGGAGAGGCAGCAGAAGTGGATCAGTAAGATCCAAGCATATGACTTTGACATTGAGTATGTCAAGGGTAAGAATAACGTGGTAGCAGATGCCCTTTCACGTCGACCAGCCATGTTATCTCTTATGAGCTTGGATACAGATTGGAGGGCTCGACTTTTAGTGGAGTACTCTAAGGACAAATTTGCATGTGAGGTGCTGGATAGACAGGTGGCGAATGACAAGTACAGGGTGGTTGATGAGATCATCTACTATAGGGACAAGATCTTCTTGACTGAGGGATCTCAGCTTAAGAAGAAGATACTCCAGGCATCACATGATTCTCCATTGGCAGGCCATCAGGGGTTTACCAAAACCTACAGGGCCATTAGAGAGAGGTTCTCATGGAAGGGCCTCAAGGAGGACGTACTCCAGCACATCAGGGAGTGCAATGTTTGTCAGAGGAACAAGGAGGAGATGAGCGATCCCACAGGATTGTTGCAGCCTCTTCCCATTCCGAAGGGGAAATGGGAAAGCATATCGATGGACTTCATCACAGGGTTGCCCATGGTGCAGGGCAAGGATTGTGTCTTTGTCGTCGTTGATCGACTGACAAAGTATGCGCACTTTTTCGCCATATCCGCACATTACACAGCAACACAGGTAGCCGAGCATTTCTTCAGAGAGGTTTTCAGGCTACATGGTCTTCGTAAGACCATCATTAGTGAAAGGGACAGCCGCTTCATGGGCGATTTTTGGCAGGAGCTTTTCCTGCTAGTGGGGATGGAGTTGACACCGAGTACCAGTTATCACCCACAGACAGATGGACAGACGGAGATGGTTAACAAGTGGCTGGAAGGCTACTTGTGTAACTATGTCAGTGGGCAGCAGCGAGCATGGCTGAAGTGGTTGCATTTGGGGGAGTACTGCTACAACACGACACATCACATGTCCATTGGTATGTCACTGTTTTATGCTTTGTATGGGTATCATTCCTTATCTTTTACTGATGTGATGTTCGGTGCTAGCAAGGCTCCTAGAGCCAAGATTTGGATCCAAGAGAGTCAAGACATTCTCCGAGCTCTCAAGGACAATATGGCTACAGCACAGAACCAGCAGAAGTTGTATGCCGACAGAGGTCGGGTGGAGAGACAGTTTGAGGTAGGGGACTTGGTCTACCTACGATTACAGCCATACCAACAGTCGTCGTTGAAGCAGAAGGGAGCTGAGAAGCTCAAGCCTCGCTTTTACGGGCCATACAGGGTGATACGCAGGATTGGGCAGGTTGCGTATGAGTTGGAGCTGCCCCAAGGCAGCAAGATCCACAACGTTTTTCATGTATCATGCCTAAAGAAGGCGTTGGGGCAGCAGGTGACAGTGACAGATGAGCTACCACCCACGGATGATGAGGGGCACTTGGTGTTGCAGCCAGAGGCTATTATTGATACCAGGGAGAGGCAGCTACGAAGCAAGACAATCCGGGAATTCTTGGTGAGGTGGAAGAATTTGTCGGATGAGGATGCCACTTGGGAGAGTGAGAAGATTTTGCAGCATCCATCACTTCAGTTGCTTGAGGACAAGCAACATTTTGCCGGGGGAGACTGTAATATTCCTAATTAGCGACAGCTAATTGGAATATTCGATTTTGTTCAGTTTTTCCATCTATAGTATATAAATAAAGAAAAAGTGAGTGGAGAGGGTCTACCTCACTTAAGTGGAATAAAACACCTTCCTAGTAGCACAACGTTGTGACTTAAGAGGGAGTCAAGGGGGGCCAAGTACCACATAGAGAAGGGGCCCACATATGCTCTAGAAGCTACTACGCAGGAAAGGAAGAGCACGTGGCAAGAGAGGGAGGCTCGTTGAGGAGATGGGCCTTAGGGTTGGAGGAAGGCCAATGTTATAAAAGAGGGAGGAGCCTTCTCATTTGATTCATTCTATTGTTGATGATATTGAGCTAGACGTTTTTTCTTCTTGAGCACGTTGGCTGTTTAGCCTGTCTGCGGCACTGTTTAGTGCATTGAGTGTCTCCGGTTGGAGATCTCGCCCTTAGCCCCGAGGGACTTCGAGTGCCTGCTTGGGCAAGGTTATTTCTTCAGTATTTTGTGAGATGCTTTGGTGTTTGGGTTTGTTGCGGAGCTGGGCATTCATAGAGACTGCGCAGTCACTGGGAGAGAGGACGCAGTCCATTTTGGGGGTGCTCCGGATCGGGATTTCTGCAGGAGATTGAGCCGAGATTTTGAGTAGAGGACCAGCCTTTGCCTATGGGAGGATTTTGGTGGAGTTTGAGGCGGTGTTTCAGTCATTTCCATTTAGCCTCTATGCAGAGCCTTGGAGGCCAACGTAATTCCCCAAGGGGGTGTTTTCTAGAGGTTTTCGAGGTCGGCCATTTTTGATACGGTTTCTGGGTTTTGTCGAGATTGGTGAGTAGAGGAGGGTTCCAGATTTTCAGCTCCTTCCGGCAAGGGGAGCAGTCCCTAGTCTTCAGTGCATTCCAGCAATAGCAGCTACACGGCAGTTTTCCAGCAGCTGGGACGCAGTTCAGAGAGCAGCCATTTCCTGTATATTTTGAGAGAATTTCTTCACTTGCCTTGAGCAAGTTTAGGTGCCATCACTCTAATCACCTATTGTACTTCATTATATTTCTCAGTTTAATAAAATGGCTTAGCATTTCCTCTCTATATTTCTGGATGAGTTGCCGTACATTCTGTCTATGTCATTATATGTTTGTTGCACTATTATTTTTATATATTCTTGAGCATTCTAGTTCTATACCACTTGGTGTGTTTATCTTTCACTCTTAGACAGAGTCTGTAAAGGGCCAGGGTTTGTAGAACTCTCTCTCCGGCTTCTGGCACTGAGTCACTACTTCTCCTCAGCGAAATATGGAATCTCCTCTGAAGCACTGCGTTGCCTTTGCGTGGCTCTGAGTTGCCTCTCTGTGGCACTCACTGCCTCTCTCTACAATGCACTCACCAGATCTGGAAAATCTTCTTCCGCCTTACTATCCCTGCCCCTCTCTCACTGCTTCGAGCTCACTAGCTCTCTCTCTGACAACTCAGCGCTGCTACTCTGGAAATCGATCTGCCAGTGAAATCGAACTTTGCAAGTGTGTTCTCCAAGCCCCATCTAGTTTCTTCTTGTAGTCTCTCGTTGAGACTTCAACAGCCACGATTAAAACTTAATCGATGGCTAAGATTAACTAGAACTTGATCCAAGTCTTTTTCTAGAAGATTCTCACCATGACTTAATTAATTCCTTTTAATTAATCATATTTCTTAAGTTTAGACTTAGGAAATATTAAAAATTGACTAATTAATTTACTTAAGTCGTCTCTAGGTGGAATTTCCATAAACAATTTCTAATATTGGAGAATACATGTGTTCTAACCTCTCTGCCAAATCTCGAGGCTAGAACACATTCGATGCTACAAAAACTAACAATCCCTCTTAGCGAGGAAAGTGTTCTAGTACTGCAACTCCAACTGCTGCTACAATACACTGCCTCTGCACATCTCTTGTCACGTTGTTCATGTTTGGCTACTGCTACCCACCAACTACTGTGCAACTCTGATATGCGTTGCATCTGTGTTGTTGCTGACTTTGTGGAACTGCTGCGAACTACTGCAACTTTGTTGCTGCTGCCACTGCAACATCTGCAAATCCCTCTCATCTACTGTTGCTGCAACCGCAGCATCTACAACTGAGAATTGTCCCAAACACTGAACCAATTGTGGTTAGTGTGATGCATCCGTCACCAGAGTCCTGACTACTACTACTCTCTGCGCTGCCGCTGAAGCCTCTGCATTGTTGTTGACTCTGCACTGTTGCCAACTCTACACTGCGTTGTCCAATCTCTGACTGCTACTAGCTACTGCATCTGTCACTCTGGCATCTAACTGCATCAACTGCCATTGGTCCATCCTACTACTGCGTGCTATGGGCTCCCGTAGAAAGGTATTGATTCATGAGGTGGACCTCCTCAAGAATCCTGACCAACTTGTAGCTCTCTGAGGCTACAAAACCAAATCACCCCACCTCACTCATGGAGGGATGTTTGCTATCATGGAAAAATCTTCCTCCAATCTGGAGGACAGCCTATCAATCTCTGTGTATGCAGCTTGTTGGTCTTTCTTCTTTTCTTTGCCCTTCTTCCTGAGAGGACACTGAGTATTGTAGTGGCCTAACTCACCACACCTGAAGCACTTGACCTTGGAAAGGTCCTTCTTCCTCCTCGCTGCTCATGTTGCCCCTTTGATGTGAGGACCACATTCTCCTCTTCCTTCACTTGCTTCGTCCCACTACTGCCACTAATGGTGTTCTTCACCAAATCTCGCCTCATCTCCTCCTGACACAGATCATCACACATCTAGTCCCACTCTGGCAACTTGTCTCTTCCCAGCAAACTCTGGACAAAGACCTGTCAGTCTTCGGAAACATTGTTAAGAGCTAACCGCACCAATTCTATAGGTTGGGGCGCTGACCCTACAGCTGACAGCTAGTCGCAGGCATCCTGAAGCCTAGTGAGGAAGGGGTCTATGCACTCCCCCTTCTGCATACGGGTACATCTCAACTTCTCCTCAAGATACATCTTACGCTGCTCAAAAGATCCCTAGTATAGTGTGGCGAGAGCATCCCACATCTACTTGGCAGTGTCCTTGCCAGCTATGTGTGATACCACATGATCTCGAACCCCATCGAGAATCAACCTCTTAACCTTTTCCATCTCCTTCTTGTAGGCCTTTAATTGATCTGGATTCATGGGTACAGCGACCACATTATCAATGTAGGCCTTGAGATCATATTCATCTAGAAGACAAGAAATCCTTGCCTTCCAGATCACATAGTTGGAGGCTCCGTCCAACCTGATCTCTCAGCCCTATCGGTGCCATCTATGTTAAAATATCGAACTCCTCTTTTCCTCTAAGCAACTGCTGCTAGGCTCTACGCACTCCCTACTAGAGTCAGCAAATATGCTCACAACTATGGTTGCTCTGCAGTGAGAAATTGAACTTCTAAACTAGAAGTTCCCTAAGGAAAGAATTCCCTCAGTGTGTGCTCTTCCTTCCTCCCGACGCTATTTTGCAATAGCAACTCTACAAAATACTGCGTCCCAGTTGGAAATATGCTCTGCAAGGAAAATATTGTTGCTCCCTTTGCCTCTAGTAATCTTCGATTTGAAAAATCTAATTTCTTTGTCAACTCTCTCGGAGAAATATAATTTTCCTCAAAAACTAACTCCCCTGGCCAAAGGGACTGTGCAACCTCTGGGGTTGTACAACTGACCCCATTGCTTTCGAAAGTTAAAAGCTCTTACCACATGAGAGGTCGTATTCCATATACGACAAGGAGATGTTAGCCATAATGCATGCATTGGCTAAGTTCCAACAGTATTTGGTGGGTAACCGATTCAGGGTGAAGACAGATCATAACAGTCTTCGCCACTTCATGGGGCAGAAGCGCCTCAATGAGAGGCAGAAGAGGTGGGTCAGCAAGGTGCAGGCCTATGGTTTTGATATTGAGTATGTGTGGGGAAAGCACAATGTGGTTGTCGATGCACTATCCAGGAAACCTGCAGGGATTTCACTCATGAGCATTTTCCATGACTAGAAGGCACAGTTGTTAGTTGAGTACTCCAAGGATCGGCGAGCATGTGAGATCTTGGAGGGCATTCACGCAGATGAGCGCTTTCAGGTGATGGTTGAGGTTATCTACTATAAGGGGCGCATATTTCTGGTTCTGAGCTCACAATTGAGAGAACGGATACTTCATGCAGCTCACGATTCTCCATTGTCGAGGCATCAGTGGTTCAAGAAAACATACATGGTTGTGAGAGAGCGCTTCACATGGAAGGGCGTCAAGGAAAACGTATTGAGATACGTACAGGAAAGCGAGGCCTGTCAGAGGAACAAGGGGGAGTTTACTCACCCAGTGGGATTATTGTAGCCTCTCCCCATTCAAAAGGGGAAATGGGAGAGTATCTCTATGGACTTTATCACAGGACTTCCCGCAGTGCAGGAGAAGGATTGTATTTATGTGGTGGTTGACCGGCTGATCAAGTATGCACATTTATTTGCCATTCCGACACGGTATTCAGCTTCTCAAGTAGCAGAGTTGTTCTTTAGGGAGGTCTTCTGCCTACACAGACTCCCTAAGACTATAGTCAGTGACAGAGACAACCAATTTATGGGGGGATTTTGGCAGGAGCTTTTCAGGCTAGTGGGCACAAAGCTCACCCTAAGCCTAGTTACCATCCACAGACCAAGGCCAGACAAAGAGGGTAAACAAGTGGCTAGAGGGTTATCTTAGGAACTATGTGATCGGGCAGCAAAAGGCACGGATTTGTTGGTTGCACTTGGGAGAGTACTGCTACAACACCACACATCATATGTTCATCGATATGACTCATTTACGTGCTCTATATGGTTATGATGTTTTGTGTTTTGCTGACTTTGTTTTTGGAGACAGTCTGGCCCCAAAGGCCTAAGATTGGATCCAAGAGAGCAAGACATCCTCAAGGCTCTTAAGGATAATTTGCTAACAGCTCAGAAACAGAAAAAGTTATATCCTGACAGGCAACGAGTTGAGAGGCATTTTGAGGAGGGGGACTTGGTGTTCCTACAATTACACCCATATCAACAATCCACTTTGAAACAAAAGGGGGCTGAGAAGTTGCAACCACGATTTTATGGATCTTATAGGGTGATCAAGAGGGCTGGAGAGGTATCTTATGAGTTGGAGTTGCCGCCAGGGAGCAAGATCCACAATATTTTTCATGTTTCCCTCCAAAAACACCCTCTCTGATCCTTTATAAGCAGGGGCAGCCTCTCATTTTTCTCACACCATCTCATTTGGAGATTTTGTGAGTTTGATTGAGAGCTTGGAGAGTGTTGAGTTTCTGCTGCAGTAGTGGAACAACCTATAGTTTGAGCTAAGTAGTAGCCATCATGCCTCCAAAAGCCAAGGATACTGCATGGGCTCATTGTGATATGATTGATGGAAAAATGATCTACAAATATTGCCAAAAATCTATTGTAGGAGGGGGTATTTACAGGTTCAAGCAACACTTGGTTGAGATAGGAGGCCATGTAAAGCCATGCGGAGCACCAAATGAAGTAATAGGGCATATTAGGGCAGAATACCTTCATAAGTTTGAGACTCAAGTCACTGAACCAATAGAGAAGTTTGTGACTGGAGCAATTGCAAAGTTTGGGAGTCGAGACTCAACCAACTGAGTTCGATCGTGATGAGAAGTTTCAAGTGATAATGTTGATCACTAATTAGTAATATCATATATGTAGATTTGTAGTAGACTGGAGGCCAATGGCCTCAATGCACATAGCTTGTAGCATTGTTTTTGGACTTTATGGGTCATTTGGAGCTTCATTGCTTATGTATTTTTTCGATGATATGTATTGCACTCGGTGCCATTTTGATATATTCACCTTTACATGGTATATAAATGAGCAAAATTTGCATATTTGTCTCTATGTGCTTGGAATCATGGTTGCCAATCTTAAAAATAGTTTTTTTTATTAAAAATTAATTATTTAATGTATTTTTTAAAACCTGTTCATTTAGACCTTACCAGTACCGGTTAGACTGGTTCCGGTCAAAAACCCGGACCATTAGGTCCACTGGTTCGGTCACCGGTTCCAGTTTTTAATACTATGGGACTCCCTTCCTAAATTATTTTGGAACAGGATTTATTTCTACATTTTGGGGGCCAATTTTGCTGAAGTCGGGCCCATTTGATTTTCATTAGAAGACTTAGGAGTTAGAAGTAAGTTAATTTTATGTTATGTTGTTTTGTTGGTGATATATGGGGACCACATACACATGAAATATGCACTCCCTAAGTAATTGGTTCGAAAAGCATGAGTGGGAAAGCGTAGGCTTGGTAAGGGACCCACGATGGAAGAAAAGGCGGGAAGAAAGGCTCCACGAAAGTTATAAAGGGAAGGAAGCTCACTTCATTTGGCATTCTTGGCTTATCGACATTGTCTCTGTTGCTCAAGCTGCTTAGTCGGGTCACTTGTTGTTTAGCACGAGTTTTCCAAGCGGAGAACTCACCCTTTCTTCGGAGGACTTCGAGTGCCACCATAGATAGGCTTATCCATTGTCATCCGAGGGAGTTCCAACAAGAGATTTCCAACATTGGTATTCAGTTTGCCCCAACAGTGTGTATTTCTGGAGGACGCAGTAGTGGTTCTTGTGTGGCCATTGCAGCACTATTACAAAGGTCTATTGTCGGAAGAATTTTGGAGTAGGAGGCTCAGCAGATCTGCAGTCTATTGGGTGAGTTTGAAGGCTAGAAGTGGCAGCCATATTCTGGAGCTATTTTGCAGTCACTGTGGCCAGTGCAGAGGAGAGAAGTTGGGCACACATGGGAGATAGTGTCTCAGTCGTTGGGGATGTTGCTTGCCGAGAGAAATAAGGGAAGCATTGATGGAGTTGTGTGTTGCATTGTAGGAGTGTTGTGGAGTGTTTTTTATGGTGTTTGAGCATACTGCGTGCTTCAGCAATCACTGGAGAGCGTAGGGCCCTCCGGGGTCGAGTTTGGAGGGTCAAGATTTGGCCAAACCATTTTTGGGTTTTGGTCAGGCTAGCTTGAGGAGCCTAGGAGTAATTTTGCAGAATTTTGTAAGCACCGGAGGTGGGGTTTTCGGCCATTCCTTTGCAACAGCTAGTGCAAAATTGTTGGGACAGCGCAGAGCATCAGTTGGGCAGTTTTCAAGGTCTTATTGTTTCACCTGGGTTTTGTTCCACTTGCCAAAAAGGCAATCCCAGGAGCATTTCTTCCATAAATTTGTACTCTTGCCCATTTCTATAATAAAATGGCTCAGTTGCTTCCATGTTTCTAATTGTTCTGGGTATTTACTGCATTGTTTAAAATTTTTATGGTGCAAATTTATTATTTTCTTGCATAGCACTGGTTTTTCCTATTTTAGAACATTACAGTATAGCCACATTCCTTTAGTAAGGCATCTCAAGGTCTTTGGTTCCACTTGCTATGCCTTGATACCTAAGGAACAAATAAGCAAGCTTGATGCAATAAGTTGAAAATGCATCTTATTAAGTTATTCAGATACCACTAAGGCATATTGTCTTTACAATGAAGTAAATAAGAAGCTTATTTTATCTAGAGATGTGATTTTTTTAAAGCTTCCAAGACTAATAACATTGTTGAGAGGCAACTTGATTGTTTGGATAGATTCAATCATGCACAAAATTATAAGGAATTTGATAATGAGATTCCACATCTTGAATGGGGGATCCCTATCATGGATCAATCTATGGAATATCCTTTTGAAGCATTGTCTCCCCCTCATGAAATTTTGACCACTTCTTTAGATCAAGAAGACCCTTTGAGTGATGTGATTGAGGAAATTGGAAGGTTGAATCTTGATGCAGCCTCGTCTCAATTAGTGGAGCAACCTGGACCATTTCAGAAAGGTCCCCCAAAAGGGCTCTCCAAAACACTTGAAAGTGTTCTTCCTAATGAGGTTGGAAAAGACAAGAACCTAAGTTCCACTAGACAATATGGAGGTGATGTAGATAATTCTAATTCAGTTGTGATATGAATGTTTCATATGATTGTGAAATTTGAATTGAATTTATCTACTAACTTTGAAACAACTTCCTTTAAAGAATTTTCTTCTCATAATGAATGGAAAGAAGGAATGCAAAAGGAGTATGATTCTCTCATAACGAATGGAACATGGAAGTTGATGGACTGAGGACCCTCCATCCGAAACCAAACCAACTTGTTACAAGTGCGCCTATAATAACAAGTACAAATCATATGGGTCACTTGAAAAGCACAAAGCAAGACTCGGGCAAAAGGATTTGCACAGAAAGGTGGTGTTGATTATGAGGGGAATTTTGTCCCCATAGCAAAATGGGCCACCATCCAAACTCTCTTTGCCTTGGCAGCTCAAAATGGATGAAAATTTTATGAAATAGATGTGAAGACTACTTTCTTGAATGGAGACTTGAAAGAAAAGTTGGTATGAAAATTTGACTGAGCCTCTTCTGAAATTAAATTTCAAACACTTTAATCTTGATGATGCAAATCTGTTTCTCAAGAAAATTGGCAAAAAAATGTTGTCTATCTTGTGGTATATGTAGATGATCCGTTGATAATAGGTAACAATGAAAACTATATTGCATCTATAAAGAAAGTGTTGAAGAAAGGATTTGACATGACAGATTTGGGACATCTTCACTACTACTTGGGCATTGAAGTAACTCACCATCTAAAGTATATATTCCTCTCTCAAAGAAGTACACTGGAGAATGATTGAACAGGTTCAGCAGCATTGCATGCAATCCTTTATCCACTCCAATGGAACAGAATTTGAAGCTCACTTCAAAAGAAGGGAATGAACTTGAGGATGCAACCTAGTATGGACAACTTGTAGGAAGTCTTATCTACCACACCACTACCAGACTAGATATTTCATTTGCTATCAGAATTCTTTCAGAAATTATTCAAAAGCTTTGTGAAAGACATTGGTATGTCGTAAAAACAGTTCTAAAGTACTTGAAAGGAACAGAAGACATTGGACTCGAATATTCACAGGTGGATAACTTCAACTTGATTCAATATTTTGATTCAGACTTTGATGGAGACAAAGAAAATGGAGTGTCAATTCACATTAGCTTATGAGTCTTGGATTGGTGGTTGTCTCCGAGAGGTCTCCCAAACAATCAGTTCCAATATATTCCACGATAGAGGCAGAATATGTGGCAACCGCAAAAGCAACAAAGGAGTTTGTGTAGCTTGGGAAGATTCTTGAAGACTTGCAGGAGAAACAAGTGAACTATACTCCCCTTCTAATTGACGATATTCCTACAATCAAGTTGGCCAATAATCCCAAATTCCATGATCTAACCAAACATATCAACACAAAGTATCATGTAGAGGCCAAGACTGTTCATCTAAGACATTGTTCCACAAACAAGAAAATTGCAAACATCCTCACCGAAGCATTTGGAAGAGAAAAATTTGAAAATTTCTTAATGATCATTGGACTCACAAACACCCCTATGGATTAAGAGGGGGGATGCTAGATACCTAATCATTGGGGATTTACTGAATAGTTTGTAAATAGAAAATATATGAACAGTTAGGATAGGAACCAACCTCGGAAAATGAAGAGTCGCTTTTGTAAAGTTATATAAGTTTGTTCATGTCAATACAAAATTCATTCGAGTTTTGGGAGTTATCTCACCTGGCCTGACAAAATCATTGAGATTTACCACATGATATCAAGCTATCAACAAAGCAGGTAGCATAGTGATGAAAATTTTCAAAATTAAGTTGAATTGCAGAGAAGTGCATATGCAAGCATTACGAAGAGATGTTAGAGAAGCCTACTTGATTAAAGGTGACAATTTTGTGAAGCTAGAGAAAAAAATTGCCTATCGAGTAAGTCTGATAAAAATGACAAGCAAAATGGCAAACAATGGGATTTGGATGGCAGGGAGATACATTGAGAAGCCAAGAATGGAAGAATTGAAGGAGATGATTAAGCCCGAGAGGGATTGCGATAAGATGGAGCACACTTGAGAAGCAGAATTCAAGGAAAAGCTCACTGCAAAAAGAAAGAAGTTAGGGTTGGAACTTGAAGTAGGTACGGGCCTACAAGCAAATCAAGAAAACAAATTACCTTTCTAGGATGGTGGATGATATTAAGGCGAGTGAAAAAAGACTAACAACAGCAGAGACCTGATTAGGAGATCTACAGAGTATCTCAAGAAAGAATTTATGGAAATTACGAGGGATACTGCAAAGTTGAAATTGCAGCGAAGAGATGCTAGTGCCTGAGAGACATCCAAGACTAGAAGGCTTTGAGATGAAGCCTCGTATAATTAGGTTTTGTCTGTTTTTCAATGGAACATGGCATCAGTCATTGTTGGTTGTTCTCTATGGTTTGTCAAACTTTTTGGCTGACAGTTTTCATGTACAGTGTTGGTGTCTAAAGCATAAAATCATAATCATCATCATTACCTCCCAAACTTGCACTTCAAATCTCATAAAGTCCTACAGTGCAACCCCTAAAGGCACTAAGGAAGATTGCCCAATGTCACCACAGTAATGTTTCATCTTGTTGGAAATACTAAGAGGGGGTTAATCAGTATTTCTTATCAATTAGTAAATTATTAATTATTTTCAAATCATTAACAATAAGCAAAACATCAACAAATCAAAAGAATAGTGCACAAGAGATTTTTAGGTGGAAACCCTTCCAGGAGAAAAACCACCGAATGCTTTTCTTATATAGTTTATGAGTACATATACTTCAGCTACAACTGAAAAAGAAGCCACAACTCCCTAGTATTCTAGAAAAGCATTCAAGTTTATTAGGCAGCTCCAACTCCTGAAAGGATGCTCCTACACTTGCCCTAGCACCACCTTGCCACCCTGAAATATTTTCAGGCTTCAATCTGAGGGAGACTTTACTCTCCTGCCTTGCACCACCTAGCCACCCTGAAAGTATAAATATGGAAGAATGAACTATGGGTTCCCGCCCCAGGGACAATGACCCACTTACAAAGATATCCAATGAAGCTTTAATACTGTTGATAGATGTATAATGATACCCAACTTTAAAAACAATCAAACCGTTGTTTTCGGAAAGTTTTTCATCAAACAAATCATATGTCAAATGCCACTGTTGTACCTGAATCTTCTGGCTGCCAAGGGTATGCAATACTGACCTCTGCTGATGACTTTGTCTCGAAGATGTATCAACACTTTCTTCAAAATCAAAAACCTTAGGACGTCCTTGAAACTTGTGATGAAATCTCCTCACATTAATATAACAGTAATGTACCAAGGATATCTTACTGTCTGCTACAAATCAAGCCCAACTTCTGAAGATGACTTAAGGCTTTGCTAACTTAGCACAATACTGAAGTTGCTTTGAACTTGCTTCAGATCAGGTTAATGAAACTCAATGAAGATAGATCAGATTAATGCTTATAGAATTGGTTCATAAACTTTGCAGTGTTACAGTGCCATTTATTGTATTGTGAATATATTCCAATTCTATCATAAAAGACTGCTGTTAAACGAGTTACCTTAGTTTGAAGACAAAGATACCGTGTCGAGGTTTTGTCTCAAAGATTTCTGAATGTCAAAAGATCTCGAATACCATAGGAACAGGATTCAATCACAACCAGTGCTTTGTCATAAATGATCAAATTAAACCCTGAGTTTTGATAGCTCTCTTTAGGCTTGAAGATGCCTGGAAACTTCAAGTGTGTGCCCTCTGACCTTGAACAGCGAAGAGAAACTTTTGCAATACCACACAAACTGCCTTAGTGTTAATGAAGAGTGCCTCAGATTATTTGTGGTTTACAACAATTCAGATCTGCAGGCTTGAAACACCTCAAACTTAATGATCATGCCAGGGAACTTTTCACAAATATTTGCAAAGGGGAGGGGGGTGGCAAAAAATTGTGTGCACAGATATGAGTTTAGAAAATAGGTCTTGGATTAGTTCACTGGATTTCTAGTTAGGTCTTCACAGATCAGCCTTTAATATACCTTAAATTCAACTCGGACTAGTTCATAGATAGGACCGAGAGGAAGCAGTGAAGTCAAGTCATCAGAGGTAGCCCAAAACTGTTCAAGAATCAAAACGACTTCATTTCCATATCACAGGGGGTCCGAAGATGCCCTTGGATCAGCCTCAGAAGATAAGACTTAAAAATGCTTGCTTCAGACCTTGATGAATGCCATAGATGCCAATGATCAGCTTCTGAAGTTTCATAGATGAGTCCTTCAATATGGTCTCAGAGGGGGAAAGATACTAGAGAGATGCAACCACAAATTTTTCCTTAACTTGTGCCATAAAACTGTGCCCTCGGATCTGTTCTTAATCCGTCAGGCAAAAGGACTTCAAGAGAGGGCCGAGAGGATTGCCTCAGTATAAAGATCTGAGCCACAAAAATACTCAGAGAACTTCTACACCAATGTGCTCCAAAACAGCAAAAAACCACACCCAAAGATATGAACAATAAGCCCAATAAACCTTCACAGATTCGACCTCCTACTACATATTTGCAAGACTACTCAAAAGCTGCAGATTTACACACTATGTTGCCAAGAAACGTGGGGACGGGTATGGGGACAGGGACGGGGATGGGTGCGTCATTTTTTGAAACAGGGTACGTGGGTTTGTTAGTGTAATGACCAAACTCGAGTTATAGGGAACATAGAAATATTAGCATGTATATGAGACATGCATATGATAACTACATACGCATGTATCACATGTACTGCACTAGTATATGCACTAATCAATTATGAAAAGTCCCAGTGTAAGGTAACGAGTGAATTATTGAAGTATTGAGTAAATACCTAGCTCACCAAAATATAATGAATGTATTGTGAGGTAAAAGTTATACCTACCACTATCATAATATAACTAATATATTGTTCAAAGGAAAGTAAAAGCATTGACTTATGCAAATAAAAGATGATATTTGATAAAATCCAAAATATTGACTAAATGATGATATTTAATAATAAATCCAAGATATTTTAGGAATCCAAAATATTTATTGCATAATAATATTTTAATATAAATCTAAGATATTCATTTAAAAGAGGATATTTTAATAAATATCTTGAAAGGGGATTGACTAAAGATATTTATTAAAAGAAGATATTTTAATAAATATCTTGAAAGGGGATTGGTGTATAAAAGGAGAAGAGGGGGGGGGAGGACTTGATGGGCATGGGTGAGTGAGGTGGGAAAACTGACCTGGATGCTATCAAAGGATTTCTAACTATGGGAGACCTAAGCAATGAGTTCTAACAAAGTCAGAGAGTAATCTTGATTTTTATTGGAGTTTTGGGCACAGGGGCCAGAAGACTTGTCTTCTGGATCTGGGGACCGGAGAGATTGACCCCAGATAGGTTGGGAGGAAAATGGCAGTTTGGTAATGGGAGTGGGAGCCATGGCGGGTCAGGAACATCTTCAAACACGGTTCCAGGTAAGTATTCAATAGTGAATTGATATATTCTGCTTCAAAAATTTCACGCTGGATTGTGTAGTATCAATTTTGTTAATGATTGTTAATTGAGAAAATTTAGGGCTTTACACATGGTATTCGAGCACAGTTTTAAACTCTGCGGGACCTTATTGGCCCTGCACAAGTATTGACAGTCCCCAGTCCTTGACTTAAAACCATGAACAACATAGAATCAAAATGACATAAAATGTTGGAACTCACGATTGCCGTTAGACCAAAACCCACAGGTTACAATCGCTAGAGTTAGGATCCACGAGAGACGGTTAGTCCATGTCACGAAACACACGGGGAGCGTTGAACACAATGTCCAACAATCTCCCCCTCAACGCGAGCCGAGTAAGTTTCAAACTCGAGACCTGTCTCTCTGATACCACTTGTTGGAACTCACGATTGTTGTTAGACCAAAACCCACAGGTTACAATCACCAGAGTTAGGATCCACGAAAGGCGGTTAGTCCATGTCATGAAACACACGGGGAGCGTTGAACACAATGTCCAACAAAAAATGCAGGAATTGTTTAACCACTAAACCAGACCAAATATGAAAGTCATGCCAGTGGTTGTTTCCAACTGTGGGTAGTGAATATAAGAGTCAGTCTGTTAATAATGAAATTCCCTTAGGCATATTCAGTGTTAAAGTTTCTGCACGTTCATTAGTATATCTTTTGGTTCCAGAATTTGATATCACGACAAGTTCTATTTCAGAGATTTTCAGATTAGTATGCGGTGGGCACCATGTTCAGTGTTTCTATAGGAGCTTTTAGTCAGACCTCAATGCTAATTTTATCAAGTATCCCATGCATATATGTTACATAGAATTTGCCAAGATGCTTCAAAGTAAGAGATACCCAATGCTTCAAATAGTCCAATGACAATCAATTACTTCACTAACGATTATTTAAACAATGTAGCCAATAGTCAAATTAGGGAGTGCCATTGACCATTCAACAAGAGCAATGATAATTACATCAATATCCTTATATTTAGAAAGATAAAGACTATTAAAAGACAAATGATGTAAACAAGTTGCTTAGGAAGATACTCCTTATACATTATTGTCACTCCTATGGATCAGTGAAGGCACTTAGAGCCACGCAAGCATTCATATCTTAAATAATCATAAAGCAATTTAAAATTAACTCCCTAAGCAAGATCAGCAAATAAGATAATAGTGAGTAATGGCTATAGAGCAAGGCACAATGAAATTTCTTTATAATAAATTAGTCCCTAGGACAACAAAGAAGAATTAGTAAGTTTGCCAAGAGAAACCTAGTATCTAATGCTTATGAGTGAAAGAGAGATTTTAGCAATGCAATCAGATTTTATGACATTAATGAGTGACCCCGGAACATCAGTAAGCTACTTAAAAGATGCTCAAAATCAATCATTCAAGATGGAAGCAATTAAATTCACCAATCTTTAGATATCACGATGATACTTAAAAGACAGCCAACGATGTTCTAAGATACTCAAAACACCAATGTCAAGGTTGTCAATGCCCTTCAGAAAATAGTCAATTAAATTTGTATTCCCTCAATGAGTTAATGGAAACACTTAGGGCCTTACAATTCACTGAAACCACAAAATATCACTGAAATTACATAACTACGTCCAACTACAGTACTGATGGATTAAATTTCAATTCGGTTAACAGGCTTTAAATCTCTTTGAGTAGGGCCACTTGCAATATTCAGATTTCTAAAGAGCAATTTGGGACAGTAGTAGGATAGTTAAGCCTCAGTGAGTCTAAACAGTCCCAAATTGGTACTCCTTGTAAGATAAATTAAAAGGGAAAATGACATTGGTAAATGCTCAAGAAATTATTATGCTTTCAAACATTTACAAATTTCAAAATTTGGCCTCCGGATGCAATGAGTGTAGTTGCCTTAGAAAGGCTTGCAGACCTATTCCAGATTTTTCAATTTACTTATTGATTTATTTGGAAATGTGTTAATTGAATGAAGCCCAAGACAAAGAGATAGTGATTTTGCGTCTACGAACGGATCTGCAGAAAACTATCGAGGATGAGGATTACGTCTATGCTACTGAGTTGCACAATAAAATTTCCAAGCTCAAGGCAGAGTCTTCGGCAACAGCTGTGATATTTCTGTCACCTGAGCTATCACTGTCCGTTCTGCTCACTTCCATAACAATTTCGCGTTGTCAATGGTTCACTTGAAATGGCCCCGAGAATGAGCCAGGTAATCTCGCTCGAGCAACTAGGTAATCCCGCACGAGCAAGACCTCGGTACCCATATCTATCCAGCTTTACCGAGATTGCTATTTAGAGATGCGAGATCGAGCCACCATAGAATATGTGAATCATTAAATGAATGTGAGATAGAGTATAGCATGGGCCATAGCCTCTTGATGTTCTTCAATCGATTAAAAAATAAATAAAAATAAAAAAATAAATAATTTAAGCATGTAAAATGTTTGCTACAGGTGACGAGTCTGAACCTTTACGACCTTAAATCATATAGAAACATTTAAAAAAAAAAAAATGAATATCTCATAAGAATAGGTCGCTTGCTTATTTATATAATTTGATGAGGTTTCTTTTGTAGGACCGACCTTAGATTTTGGATGTTATAATTATTAATTCTTGTGAAAAGGGACATTGTCTCATTAGTTAGGTTTAAAGTCAATCTTTACTCGAGATTTATGAAACTTTCCGATCATAAATCTCTCAAGGTATAAATATAAAATTTAAATCTTTAAAATAAAAGATATAATATTTTAATGTGAACCAATAGGTTATTTTATTAGATGTAAATTTCTATTTAATTTAATATATTCAAAAAAAATGTTATAATTATTAATTCTTATGAAAAGGGGCATTGAAATATAATTACTATTAGAAAAAAAAAAAAAAAAAACATTTTATTTTAAAATAATTTAAATAATTAGAAATATACATTATATGTTTTGAAGGAGAAAAATGTTCGAAACGGTCCAACTTTATATCTAGGCAAATACGACAAAGTAATACTATAGTCTATGAAAACCCTTGCATTTTACTAAAGAAGTATTACGCATAGAATATCTTGCATTACGACAAGGAGGTCGCGTTTAATCCAGGGTAATAAAATAGTGGAAGAATATGAGATGAGGTTTATGGAGCTGGTAAAATATGTTCCTTATCTAGATACTGACAAAGGTCAAGCCGAGCGTTTTATATATGGATTAAATCCTCGAATCAGGGCTATGGTTAGAATGGAGTAACCATCATCAAATACTCGAAGCAATCATAGAATCCATGTTGTAGTCAACAATAATCAGGCAGTGCATCAATCCATTGTTGTGGAATCTCCAGGTACTATCAATGGAGTAAAACTTATAATTTTATTTGATACTGGTGCTACTGATAGTTTTATTTCATCATATGCATTAAATAGATGTGGGTTGGCAGCTTACAAGCAAAAAGATTTCAGACAGGTAGAAATGGCTTCAGGAGAACTTCAGTCCATAGGTTTAAGTGTTGAGGAATACAAAGTTAATCTAAGAGTCAATTAGACTAAGGTTGAAAGTACTAGGATGAATGATCACAATGGGAAATAACTTAGTTTCTAACTATTTCTCAAGATCTTGTGTTGATTCTTGGATGTCACCGCCTTATTTTCATAATTATAGCAACAATCCTATTATTAACCCAAGGAGTATTATTCCGAGTCATCCTTGATAATTTACCTAAAGTATTTAGTGTTATGTAACAGCCAATGACAGGGAGAATGGTTTTTCGACTTTTGGAAGAAATTGAAGCTTTTAACCATCATGATAAAATGAAATTTTATATAATTCAATATTCGAAATCTATGAAGCCTGGGGTGATACATTTTATTAGAGGAAATGGGATAATTAATGCGAATGTATGTATCGAAGACATATATCAATTGTTCGTTTTATGAGTCTTTGATAATAACAAAGCGTATCTTCACTAAAAATAAAGAAAGTTGTATTTTCGAAGCTCAACCCCACTCAATTGTTAAGCCATTACTTTTACCTTACATTCCATTCGACAAAGGAGTTGCGATAACTCATGGATATCAGCTGCAAAGGTTTCCACAATAAAGTTTTAAGATTTTGTATATCGTGCAAGTAAAGTTTGAAGTACATTCAAATTATTATATTAAAATGAGCACACTAACATCACTTTAGACATTAAACTTTTTCTGTCACTTTTGAACATTAGAATGGAAACTATTATAATTGTTTTTATGCAATTGAAACATTCCATTCTTCAAGTGACGTTGAGCTTTCCATATATATATCTTACTAGTTGATAACTATAACCAATGATGATATGAATTTATGAAAATATCTTTTATACCATTTTCTTATGGTAATGCTTTAATTACTATCCAAGAATATGTGTAAGTGGTTTAAGGAGTAGAGTGAAGGTTTAAATTTTTATAGTTTAATATACACTAAATTGGACATTTTGATATTCAAACCATTATGTCATTGTTAAAATAGATAATTAGCCATTTACAACCGCAAGGATACATCGATATCCAAAACAAAATAATATGGCAGCATAGCATTTTCATGGAAAGGAAAACAATGTGGTTTAAGAAAGAGAAATTAGGGACATTATGACACCATATAAGATGATTCATGGAAATTATTTAGGCAGATATAAAGATTAGTTGGCGTAGTTGCTCCAAAGAAGTTAACTCTTGAAGAAAGGAAGAATGGTAATGAAAGCATGACTATTGACATTATGACAGGACCATTAGATGTGAAGCTACAACCACATAAAAGGCTAAGCTAGTTTGAGGTAAATTGATGGATGAAAGAAGACACTAACTATTCAAGAAATGTTGGGAGAAATCATGAGTAATCAAATTGAGAGTACAAGTACAGTTCACTAAAGGTACACATCAAACGAAGACAAAATTGATTAAACATATGATAAGATGGTAAGAAACCACCTTGTAAGGTAGTAAACACACTATTAGAACAAAATGATATAGTTACCAACAGAGTGCAACGAAAAATTTCAAAGTTTGATCTCCATTGTTACCATAATATAATCGATATAGTACCTAGAGAGGATGGGAAAAGAAAGAAACTTCAAACTTCTAATGATGATAATAAATGTTAGTTATCATAATCAACTTAGAATATTGAGATCGACAAAAAAAATACCAAAAGTGAGTGAATGGAAGTTTCATAAAGCAATATAAGAAGTCAATGACATTAGATTAAAGAGTGAATCTATCATAAAATTGATCAATTATAGGATAATTTATGTGCATGGCAATATCTATAATAGTTTCTCCCTCTAATGAGAGAGTCACATTATAAAATTTTCCTTAAGTGACTAATTATATCCATAGATTATAGACATCATGGAGTATGATTATGATATTCTATCTTGTGATGTCTTAAAACCTGAAATGATAAGTAGATTACATTCAATATCTACGTTATTGAATTTATTTATAGGGTCTTACCCAAGTCGGGGAATAGTAACGACACTTCCAAGTGTAATAATTTTATGCATTAAGGGAGAAGGAAAGAAAACCATGATTACTAGAAGTGAGAAAACAAAGTCAATTTTATAATATGTTCTTTTTCAAATTGAAATAGACATGGAATATTAGGAATATCTGGTATAAGGAAGTGAAGGGATGTTTTCTATCTAGAAGAATTTTCTTAAGGATATGAGCAACATGATTGGTAAGGGTCAAAGCAATGACCTATAAGGAGTTGTGAACACTCCTAATTTGTTAAAAATAACAAGTGATAAACTAGGAAAATGGTTAAAGGTATATATTAAGGATAATAATTAATAAATTATACACCATTAGAAAAGAAAATACATTTGGTGATAAGATGAGGCCTAAGGACTAATGAGAAAACTATTAATGTGAAGAATAAGGAGAGGGTATACCAGTGATGTGTTACGTGTTTGGATTAACTGAGTCAATATAATAGAAATGAAACAATGGTTTAAGGAATGATGGTAAAACTAGTAATATCCTAGCTAGAGTTAAGACTCTAAATGGTGAAACTTGCAAGTAAAGAGACTATATCAAAACTGTAACATACTAATAATGTGACTATGCATATCTTGTAAATTGTGAATTTCTTATTGAAAGAGGAGGAAATTATTATTTGTCAACAATTGACATCTTGTTGAAAACATGACATTCTTAGTAGACCAAGTATAATGCAAAGTGAATAATGCATTTTCAAGCAGTAACAAATTCCTTCAATGAAAATAAACCTCCCACTAAGGAATCTTTAGAGTAGTCACTTAACTCTTCCTCCATCTCCAGCATAACCCTAATAATTAGCGCTGCAAAACCCTACTCCATGGCTTCTAGATTTTTAGGTTGAAGATCCGCTGGAATAACATGATAAAGAAGTTAATGTTATTATTATCTCTTTGGATCCAGATTACAGATCAAAGATAATTAGACTTTAAAGACAAATAAATAACAAGAATTAAAAGGTTGGCTGAATCCATATGTAGTTTTGTGTTTTAGAGTTCTTAATCAAAATGTATCAAGAGATTAGATCATGCTTCAACTAAGCAGTAAGTGTTTTGTGCTCTTGTTTCAATTCATTTCGTTTCTATATATGCAATCATAAAGCTTGGAACATCCCTCCACTTAGATTTAAAGTCTCAACCTGTGACTTTTATAAGGTTAATCGATTAATATAGTATAGAAAATAGTAGCTACACCCTTATTTGTATATCCTTGTTCGATTATTCTATGTGACATTTATAACTGTGGGTTATATTATAAGCATTTAAAAACTTATTTTGTATAACCTTACCTTATTTTGGATGGATACTTAAGGCTGTTGTTTTGTACTATTACATGTAATAATATATTATTCGCTTAAACATTGCTGGTACATGGATACCAATATGAAGGAAGTTTTGCTTAAACATTGTTGGTACATGGATACTGATATAAATTATGAATTATGTTATGGATATAGTATCTATAATTTTACATATCAACATAAATGATGAGATAGAAATAAAAGAATGATTACACTTGACTATTTAAGGTGATAATGAATTTGGAGACCTATTGGATAAACATAAACCAAGTATGTTATATGAACTCAAAGATCAATATCGTAGATAGCAACATATCTGGAATGTGTAGAAATTGTTATTTGAATAACAATTTGCTTTGAATATATTGATACACATGTTATGATTTGTGGACAAGTGTTTACATCGCAGATGGTATCATTACCAAACCGACCGCGTGATGACAAAACTCCAAGAACAATTGAGATTAATTGAGGTTCCATAATAGGGTGTTAACCCTAGTCCTACTACGAGGGGTGGAGGTGTTTCCCACCGTTTATCCTCCAAAACCTGGAGTCATGGGAGGATTGTGCGAGTCACGCTCCCCTAGACATGTGATGATCATTGTCGGATGCCTACCAAGGAATCAGGTCGATATAGTCGATGTTGTGACCATTGAAGTCTATGAATGGTTACGTCAGTATAGTTGACGCCATGTCATATTCCTGTAGAGGACGGATAGGATGGGAGCGAAAGAGATTAGGAAGGATAGAATGATTCCAGAATAGCTTGGGAACTCTGTTGCGGCAAAACGTGACTACTAAATTTGTAAACCAATAAATGATCAAAACATAAATGTTAAAGTGTTCTCACACATTAAACGAAAATTCAATTATGGTACGCCACCCTTATATGATTATAATAATCACTTAAATAATTAATGATATACGACATAAAACTTAACTTCGAGACGAATTTTTCTGAAGGAGGGGTGTATGTAATGACCCAACTTGAGTTATAGGGAACATAGAAATATTAGCACGCATATGAGACATGCATATGATAGCTACATATGCATGTATCACGTGTATTGCACTAATATATGCACTAATCAATTATGAAAAGTCTCAGTGTAAAGTAACGAGTGAAGTATTGAAGTATTGAGTAAATACTTAACTCACCAGAATATAATGAATGTATTGTGAGGTAAAAGTTATACCTACCACTATCATAATATAACTAATATATTGTTCAAAGGAAAGTAAAAGCATTGACTTATGCAAATAAAAGATGATATTTGATCAAATCCAAGATATTTACTAAATGATGATATTTAATAATAAATCCAAAATATTTTAGGAATCCAAGATATTTATTGAATAATAATATTTTAATATAAATCTAAGATATTTATTTAAAAGAGGATATTTTAGTAAATATCTTGAAAGGGGAATTGAATAAGATATTTATTAAAAGAGGATATCTTAATAAATATCTTGAAAGGGAATTGGTGTATAAAAGGAAAAGGGGGGGAAACTTGATGGGCATGGGTGAATGAGGTGGAAAAACTGACCCGGATATTGTCAGAGGATTTCTAATTGTGGGAGACCTAAGCAGTGAGTTCTAATAGAGTCATAGAGTGATCTTAATTGTTATTGGAGTTTTGGGCATGGGGGCTAGAAGACTTGTCTTCCGGATTTGGGGACCGGAGAGGTTGACCCCAAATAGGTTGGGAGGAAAATGGCGGTTTGGTAATGGGAGCGAGAGCCATGGCGGGTCAAGAACATCTTCAAACACGGTTCCAGATAAGTATTCAATAGTGAATTGATATATTCTGCTTCAAAAATTTCACGTTGGATTGTGTAGTATCAATTTTGTTAATGATTGTTAATTGAGAAAATTTAGGGCTTTATAGTTGGGGGTATATATATATGTCTGTGTGTGAATTTTTATATTTTCAAACATTAAACATGAAAACTAAAATATTTATGATTAAACTTTAAAGGTTTAAACATGCACATCATTGAACATTCAACATTTACATTGAAATTTCAAAATTTCTAGTTTGATTTCAAATGAAAATTGGAGTTTACACATAGTTGTAAATCTGGCCCCAAGCCAATTTCGCCCAAAACTCTGATAGGGAAAGAGAAGGCCAAAAGTTACATTCTTGGCAAAAAATGTAACAAAAAACACAGTTAAAAGAGTGATTAGAAAAGCAAGTGATGTCGGCTAGCCATGAGAGAATGTGTTGATTGAAGTAGAAAAAAAAAAGATTTTGGAATCGCAGTATATGGCAATAGACTGTTTATTGTGGTTGCTTCAAGATTCTAATACTCGTCATAAGGAAGCTTTACCATCTTAGAAATCATGAATCAATTTACTATTTAGAATTAAATTTTAATTTACTAATTTTTGTATGCAAACAGTGAAGTTTGAACACACATAAATGAGAATTAATTCATGCCGCACGGTGAATCTTCAAGAGTTACCTATGAATCTTCAAGCAGGGATTGCATCTCAATGGGAACCTCCAATGACCTGCACACACACCAGCGAATGCCCTAAACACACTAGGGAATGCTCAGTGTCTCAATAGTCAAACTGAATGGTTGTTGTCTCAACAAGAATGTTGTCGTCAAAGAGTGAAGTGATTTTAGGTTTTACGGGTTATGTATTTACCTTTGACTTTCCACGATTTTTTTATATTTAAATTTTTCTTTCAAAATTTGTTCAACAAAGAACCCAATTTTGGGGTTCCAAGTACCCATTATCGGGGTTCCAAGTACCCTAAATGTCAAACACACCCAAATGTTTTTAACGAAGAACCCGGTTCTTGGTAGAAGAGCCCAGTTCTTATGGGTTCGTTTAGGAAGAACCCGTACCTGAATCCGATTCTTGGGTTCGAGAACCCAGGACGGGTTCGAGAACCCCACCCCTGGGTTCAAGAACCCATGCAACATAGTTTACACAAGATCAACGTGTGAGATTCATGTATTGGAGGCATAAAGTGGCCTTCATTTATACAAGTCGTGGAGGCCTTTTGGGAGGGACGCTGACTTGTCCTTTTGGAGGGAAGAGAATTTTAAAATTTTATTTTTGAATTTTACTTTGGAACCAAAAGATTTGAGACTGACTTGTCTTGGAGCCTAAATGTAATTAGGGGCTATAAAAATAAATTTAATTTAGATGCTTTTGACCATTTGAATGTGTTTGAAAAGATTAGGTCCACCATTAATTTTTTAGGCCAAAAATAACTTGCCACATCATCTAGCCTTTTGGGGACATTGGCCACAAGAAGGGAGCTTCAATCTTTAATTTGTTGGAGAATGTAACTAGTTTCGGCTTTCATAATTTGTACCATTATGTATTTTATGTAAAAAAACAAAAGAAAGGAAAAAGAAAATTATTATTATTTTTCTAGATAAACATATTCTTCATGCTTCTAGGTTTTTTGAGTCAAAAGAGTCAAAGTCCTATTTGGACCTATTGTAAAAAAAAGGAAAAAGAATTTTTAAATATGTATTTTTGGGTCAAAAACCCCTCTAGGTGCCAAGTCAGCCTACTCGTCAAAATTTTCCCTACCCCAATGGACATGTCTATTCGCACCCCTTTGAACTGTATAAATAGAGGGAAAATGAAGCTCATTTGGACACACAAAATTGGATAAATTTGGTCTGAAATATCGCACAAAGGAAAAAGACGAAGAGGAGGGCCAAAGTATGAGAGAATAGTTTCTTCTTGAGCTGGAAAATGTGGAAATTTTGTCTTGGTACATCTCTTGTTGTTGGCCTCTTGATGATGGATTTGTTGTGCCAAAAATAACGTTTGATTTGGCATCTAGAGGGCTAGTTATGGGTCTTGGATATCTCATTTTGATCTAATTCTATAAAGAAAGAATTTTTTGGGTTTTCCCCTTGGAGGACTTTTTCCTTGGCTTGGAGCTTGTACCTTGTGTTCTTTGTTTCTTGTGATCTTCGTGTTTATGTTTTGATAATTGTTTGATGAATAAAAGCATAATTACACGAATAAGAATCTAACAGATTTCACAAGCAGATATCAAAGAAAGGAAAATCTAATGTAAATGTAAAGCCTCGCGATTTTCCAACATGGTATTAGAGCTTTGGTTTAAAAAAGGAGGCTTGAAGATCACTTTTGATGGCCTAGTTTCATGGATTGTCGTATCTCTGAAAAACTACTAATTATAATTATTGAAGACTCGTATCTATTATGGTCTAAGTAAGATTCAAATACCTCGCATTTATTAATGGTCTGAGACTCGTTGTCAATATTACAATGGCATACTTGATGAAGTATTTGTGAAAACCTTTATCAAAATACAATCCCGAGAAATCTGCACTGGTGTTAAAATTCAAGGGTTCGCATTATAATGAGAAGTTGTTCTGGTTCACATTCTTATATCTTAATCTCTCGGTGGCATATGGTCATGCACCTATGGTTTGTGACCTCGCATCCAAGGCATTTGGTATCTCTCTGTGGATGTCTCCCTACTCTATGGCAACCTCGTCGTATGGGTTGTTCTCGCTATACTTGTTGGCATTAATGTCCTAAAGTTCGTTGTAATAATATACTCCTGTGACTTAAACACTTGTACAGTAGCTCGATACACCTCTTTTGGTGGTTTGCATTTCCTACAAAAGCTCGCTCTTTGTATCCATGTTATCATTTTTTTTGTGATATGGATCGATGACTTCAATATGATGACACATTATATTACTCTGAGAAATGCAATTGAAATCCAAGGCACATTATAATCTGTTCATTACATCGTGGCATGTTGAATTATATAGTGCTCACATTGTGGTATGATGGTCCGTTTATAACGATATAGATCACATTGCTCGCATGGTTGATATTGTTGTATACAATAGCTCGTTCTAAGGCTTGTAATCACAGGTCTCACCCTTGTATGGACTTGCATCACAATAGTATTGCATAGCAAGGACACACATTACAATGGCATCATTGCAATGATCTTGACTCTTTTTGAAGTGGCATCGTTGCATTATAGCTTTGCGGCCTCACAAGGGATTGTGATTATTCTCTGTGTACATTTTGAATATGATACAATGTTATATGGTACGCATACTCCAATGAAGAATGTAGCTCACAGAGCTCTCAGACATTCGTTGGCTCACATTCTTAAATGATGGCTTGCAATTCTAAAGCTCGTTTCCTAGTGACTCGTTGGCACACATAAGATGGTTTCTTCAGCTCACTTCTGCAGTTGTGGGATTGAATGAATCATTCAAGAAATCAACTTAAAGGCTCTAAAAGGGAAGTCAGTTAGCTTATAATGATTGAGGATTAAGCAGAAAATTGGTATACAACGGAGAGATATTGTAGCTATTCTATAAAAGGGAATGTTTTTCATTTGGCTATAGTAATACGTCTACAAAGGACATATGTAATTCCTTCACACGTTGGTTGGTCTATATAGATTCGTTTGGTGACCAGGACTCACTCCAACAAAGAAGTCGACCTCAAACATGGATTTGTAGAAAGTTTGAAATATGTCACCTTGATCAAAACTTATAACCTAAGGTAGTATTACATCCGAAGATTAAGTTCATCTCTGCATAACAATCAATACATAGAACCTAGCTCAAGCTAGCAACTCAAAAAAAGGGTTTTGTAGTTGGAGATGAAAAGGTACATTTGTTGGAAGATGATTAGACTTGACACTTGAAGAGAATCCAGATCTCTGCAAGGAAGAAGCAAGGTAAAAATTTATAGAGGTACATATAATTGTTATATTCATTTATGGATTTGTGTCAAGCTCATGGTAATTGTTTAAAAGATAAAGGGTCTGTAAAGTCTTAAGGGTTCTGCAGAATCTAGGATTTGTAACTATTATGAAGTCTTGAAGATTTTTTTGGTAGGGTTTTGAACCCTAGTTTAGATTGAACTAATCCTAGGAGTGAAAAAACTCTAACCCTAATTTATTGTTCCCTGTTAGGAAACACTAGATCTTGGGAAATAAAATCTAGGGTTTGCATATCTAAATTTTGCAAGGATAATCTAAGGGTATGTGGTAAAACCCTAGCAAAGGTTGAATTGGATAAAACCTAGGGCTTGAAATCAAAACCCTAGGGCTGATGTTTTCGCTGAAAACCCTAGGGTTAGATCAAGAATTATAGCATTTGTAACTAGAACCCTACAAGCACACCTTCTGAGAAACCAAGGAAACACTAGATTGACAAAATTGGCATCATGCTCTTGTCTTTGTATATTTTGTTTGGTTGTACTTGTGTGAATTGCAGGCACATAATGAAGGCTATGAAAATTAAGGAAGCAATATGAGAATGCTGAAGATCAAAGCAAAGAAGCACTCATGCTTTTTGATGACTCCTTGAAAATGATGAGCATGATGGAAAGATGAAATTGTAAGGACCCTGATGAACATGATGTTGAAGCTTCCAACTAATGAGTTCATTCTGGAACACATTGATGAAGCAAAACCCTGTTGCAATATGAAGATAAAGCATGCAAAGGAATGTTTACTTCAAAGGGAGCATGTAGTAGATTTTGATATGACATTTTGACTATAGGACACGATGTTGAGATTTTGGGTAGCATCGGGCGTGGTCTAGCTCTGAAACCTTGTGGAGGGGCTAAGACACACGAGATCTCCAAAACCCATAAAGCATTTGGAGAAATTTCATCTAGTGTTGAAATTATTCTAATAATTAATTTTTTTAATGAGGACCCTAAGTCTAACATAGGGAATTAGAAAAATTAAAGTGAATTAATTAAACACATGTGATGAGATGTTGTAAGTGACGTGGATCAAGAAGTTTTTTAATTTGAGCCATCGATTAGAGACTAGATCACGGTCGTTGGTTTCACAACGAGAAAAGTATAAACGAAAGGCTTGGGGTCAGTTGGAGGACACACACACATAGGCAAAGCACTGAAGCTAAGTCGAATTTATGGGGTGGAGTTTGCTGAGAAATTCGAAGCAAGTTTACAGTGTAGTGAGGGGCAGAGATCGGCAAGGGATGATCTGATCCAGAGCCGAGAATACAGCAGAAGAGGGGCAATGAGTACCAGTCAGCGCAGAGCCAGCCAAGAGGATGCAGTTCAGCCAGCACCACGCACATTACTGCGCATAGCCTGCGTAGGCCCAGCGAGGGTGACGCAGACCCAGCCAGCACAGCGCAGCACCAACTGGGGTGACGCAGGCCCAATCGGGGCAGCGCAGCACCAGTCAGGTTGTCATAGTGGGCATGCTTGCCAGTGAGGGCTGACGCAGAGGCTATAGAGGCAACGTTAAGGGTTCCAGTGGGCCAGAAAGGGCTCGTGATCTGTAAATCCCGTTTGAGGGTGTGATACAGCCATATTTTTTGTCTTCGAGTGAAAGGTACAAACTGTCGTGTAATATCTCTGTATGGCCAACCATTTCTGGTGCCCAGAATGTTGTATTCAGATTCTGCATAATAATAAAACCCTCTAGAGTTTTGTAATATCCCGAAAGGGATATTTTAACTAAGAATGCAGAAAAATAACTAAACTCCACAATATGTCGTAAAATCACTATTTACTCAACAGAAGATTGCCATGTAAAATAAAGACGCATAAAACACTGCAATCCATTAACACATAGAACAGGAAGAATCTCAGCATTTTATTATAAGTAAAAACTGGCGTTACATATAGATCTGACCCAAAATAGCTGAGATGGAAAATTGGCCACCAAGATGAGCTCCTACACTACGCTGGCCTCAAAACTAAACTGCTGCACTCTCCCTCCGGCAACAGTTGTCACTGAACCCACTGAAGATAATGAAGCACAAGTTGAGGATCTGAATGATCCTCACACCAATCCTTGAAGCTCTGCAAAACTTCTGAATGAAGTCTCCTCAACAGAGTCGGGTTTTCTTCCAACGCTCACAAATCACCCAAGGGTTTCCGTCCTCGGGCTACAGCTGAAGTAGAGAACCACGTCTCAAACCTCTCACACAAGAAAATGATATGATCCCAAAGATATCCCTCAATGGCCTCCTCCCTTTCTTTTATAGATCTCTTGGAGCCTTCTAGAGCATTATTTTATTATTATTTTATTCATGGAGCACTTTTCCCTCTTATTAAAATATTCCTTCTTAATGCAGAAAAGAGTAAATCGACTACCATGTCCCCTCCGGTCACTGAAACTCATGTCCAATTGTCCCATCATGGAGGTATCCTCGTCCCGGTTCCAATGAGCTATTACACTAAGGTGTTATGTCATGTATTCCTCCCAGAATGCCACCGTGAGCGTAATTAGCTAAGTTAAGCCCATAAATAACTCAAATTTCTGAAACTTGTCGAAATGCACCGGAACGAAAGCCAAACTACTCGGATGATGGAATATATCAAGCAAATGCCACCCGACCACATAGAAGCTCCTCAAAACTCCTCCAAAAAGCCCCTGGGCCCGCTGATGACACCAACCTGTACCTGTGACTGGTCTGCTCCTAACTTTGGAAGTCCCTCCTAGCCCTGTCATAGGTGACACCAAAAAAGGGAATATTACAGACCTTCCACCCCAAGATTGCTTGCCCTCAAGCAATCGAAACATGTGGGCCACTCTGTTGGCCCGCCGCAACTGAGACCCAATGCCCGAATCCCATACAAACCTCTAGGTGTTGCTATGCACCTGTGTCAAACCACTCGGAATAGACCCCTCAATGTCGGGATCCCAAACTGATCTCTCACTATACCAAACAACAAACAATCCTCCCAGATCCCCACGCCACGATGGCCAATCATCGCCCAAGTCCCACGGCTCGAACTGCGCACTGCCTCTGGCTATAACTGATGCTCTAAGAGGCGAAGACCACGTCCCCTGCTGCGTTGTATCTATGACAGTGTAAACTACCCCATCAACTGTGTACCAACTCATCACCTCTCTCCAATCCAATCCCTGACTAAATCCAATGTTGATCCTGCTCCTGAAATCAGGATGGAGTGTTGAAGAAACGACGACATGTGCCCCACTGCCAACTGGAATCTGTAACATCTGCTATGTCTAAGGGCTCGTGCTTTGTTGTGCTCCCTACGAAGAAAATCGTACCATCAAGAGGGTACCAGCTCATGATCTCCCGCCAATCGATCCTGGAAGAAGAATCCAACGTAGCAACAACTACATATGGAACACGCATGGAGTGTTGTCGCCAGCCCGTAATCAACTCACACTGCTCTGCCATGTCTGCCAACGAAAATTGCCTGTAGAAGAAAGCCCCTCTCTCTATAATGGGCCAAAGTGGGCAAGATATGCTGCAAGCCCCATCGATGTACGCCTAGAGAGTGCTGCTCACTGAAAGTACTGCAGCTCGGCCGAATGCATGTACATCTATCTGTACCTCATTAATGTGTCGACCCAAAGATGGATGCTCCACCATCTCCAACAACTCATCCCTCTCATCGGAAATGTAAAGCTCCTGTTCTCCCCAAGCCCCCTGCAGAACTATCCCAGCAACTTCCAACATCTCCAGAGGATATGGATCTGCAACTGCTGCCACCGTACTCGGTGGCTGTGCATCTGACTGCTCCTCCTCAGTGGCTGACCCCACGGTTAGCCGCATATCCATTATAGACTCAATGTGACCCTCCATCTAGCTCTCCCCCAAAGGACTATCATGCCTGATGTGCATAGTATCCTCCTCTGCTGACTTAGGCTCCATCATATGCTGTTCTGGCTGAAGCATCACAAGTGACTCATCACCCAGAGTATCTCCCATAGAGTCCCCTGACTTCTCACCCTACATACTGGAATGCAGCTCCAGCCTACTACCATCAACTCCGCATGACTGCTCTCGCTCCCCAAAAGCATCATCATCTGATCCCATGGACTCACCTGGAGAAGAGTCCTCATCCTGACATACAGAAGAAATGCCCTTATGTTCTGCCTCTGCCGCACCATCTGCATCTCTCAAACACGAGTGATTAGGCCCCCAAGGTTCTTTGCAAATGAAGCAAAGTCCCTTCCTCCTCAACTCATTTCTGCTGCCTGATCCACCAAACTAGAGCAACTCCTCCGTGGTCAACTGTCTCCTGAAAAGCTCAAAGTTCAGATCAACTAGCCCTCGGGCTAGCTCATAAACAGCGGGTGAGACCAACTGCTCTCTCCTCCAAATGCTCAACAACCTAGTCTGCAGCTCTCGGCAAATGGCATCACAGTCTCCCACACATGACGACAGGATGGACTGCATGTGAGCTATGGCTATGTCAGAATGATGTCTCCTAATGCTGAAGAAGCATTGGAACATCTGCAGAATCAAACCATCACACTCAAGATCGATCATGACCTCATAAGTTTGAGTCATGGCCATGACTTCTAAGACCTTAAGCTTCCTCCCAAATGTAGAGCCTGCACAGTTTTCCAAATCCCGAAAGGTTCCTACTATCAATCTGAAAAATATTTTCATAATGTCATCATTGTAGGGAGGGAAAGGTGATGTTATCCTCAAAATATCACTAAAACAAGAGGTAGCCATAAGCTTGACTCTCTCACTTGGATGTTCCAAGAATCTAGCTTGTACCAAGGCAAACATAGATGGCTCCAAAGCCCAATTTAAACTCCAATCAAATTGCTCTACCTTTGAAAGGCAGGATTCCAGTTTCTCTAACACAGAAAATTCATTTCTAATCTTCCACTCTTTAATTATATCCCAAGTGCATACAGCGAATTTCCCCCTTCTTCCTCCTTTTGTAAATTCCTTGGATACCTTCGTTGGAGCAAATTATGTACCTTCTTGGAGAAGGGTCTGTTGTTCTGTTTTGTTTTCTGGTCTTCTAATGCATGGTGGTTCAAGGAACCAACTTTTATTCTTATTAAGCTGTTTAGGAATTCCTCCATGGTTCAACCAATGATATGATCATTGTTTTGCTGATTTTTTTATAGTGGTGTAGGTGTAGTTATAGTCTAGCAATTTTGATAGCACATTATATTCAGAAAATGCCATGTATAGCCAACATAAATCACAACAATCGGGAAGCTATCATAATAAATCTGATAAAGGAGAATGCATCATAATGGGTCTGATAAAGAAACCTGGGATAGATATAGTAGCATTTTACTCAGAATGGTTGACCGCCTCCTAGACACCTTTGTTGCAAGAGACTTTAGGCAATCGATCTTTGTTTCTTTTTCTTTAAACCTCTGCTTTAGCCAAGAAAGGCCGATACATTCGGCCTCTGAATTTTTGACTTGAACTTGTCTTTCTATTATGGAAGATTAGTCTCTACAGCTTCGATCAACCTGCTCTTACAGCGTGAACTCCAATCACACTTGACAACAATGCACATAACAATTCAGCTTTGTGTAATGAAGAATCAAATGCTGCCTTAGCGTTGGTCGACTCCCACAAGTTTGGAAGCTATGGTTTGAACTGGGCTTTATCACTTATGAAATCACTTTTCAGCTTCAGATAATTTTTTTCAAGAGACAAACTGCAATGTTCACAGCTCTTTGCAAATACTAACCACCACCATAAACCTTGGCCTTTTAATTTAATAATTCTGCGGCTAACAGAAAGATGGAGCTCCTCTCTAGAATAGCTCATGGCCCCTTCAAAATTTGTTCACTGCTAATCAAGTTTTGGTCCCCACTTAAATTTTGAGTCTATAAATGCATTGTGCCTTATACTTCTGAAAATGAATAATTGGCCCTTCTATTCTACGTAACCTCTGCCTGCGCTGGGAACCATTTACGCGACATGTTCCTCTGCGTGGCTCGATTCGGTGGGCGTGGCGTCCAACTCGGATCCTCGTTCACCTCTATCCACACCTATAGCACTGCGGGTGAAACCGACCTCATTCCTCGGCTCTCAGACTCCGCAGACCTCTGCTTTCTTCATTAAAATTTTCGACCTGGCAACCTCAGAAATCTAAACTTTATAATTGGTGCCATGACTTTCTCACTTTGCATAGGTATCTAGCAGTGGGCCGCAACGTATCTCCCTTCAGCAAGGAATTGCTTAAGTTTGGATTCAACGTTAGCAAAATCCTGTAAGTGAAGCAATTTGGCGGCTGAATAATTTGGACGAATTCTTACTCATGGGTCCCCTAAAATTTATAATGCGATGGCCCATAAAAATTTACATCGTATTGCCCATAGAAATTGATTTTAATAAAACTGCATCCTTTATTCAAATCCACGACCCTCCACGGTGACGACGATGCTGAGTATGACGGCTACAATCAGGAGATTAGTGAACAATGAATAAGTTGGCTTCCAATTTCTGACTCAGGCATTAAGATTTAATTTTTCGTATGGACTCACATAATGTAAGCGTTGACCTGTTTTACGATTTTTGTTCTCTTCCCTTAGCTTGGTATAATATTTGTGGCCCCACTCAAAATCTACTTTGGCTTTTATGGCCCACTTAAAATAATATGACAGCGCCCCATTGCCAATCCTGTGTGCCACCACTTTAAAATTTTGTTTCGTTCACCCGACCATTTTAAAATTTCAAGAAATGTTCTCTCGGAGTTTCACAAAATGATTGGACCCTTGAAATCTCTTTTTCATAAAATTTTAATTCTTGCCTCTAATTTTATGAAAGAAGTTTCTTCTGCAACAAAACTCAGATCTGGAAATAATCTTCTTTCGGCACCTCCGATATAAACCCTCAGGCTAGCAGGAACACCAGCTCTAATACCATTGTAATATCCCGAAAGGGATATTTTAACTAAGAATGCAGAAAAATAACTAAACTCCACAATATGTCGTAAAAACACTATTTACTCAACAGAAGATTGCCATGTAAAATAAAGACGCATAAAACACTGCAATCCATTAACACATAAAACAAGAAGAATCTCAGCATTTTATTATAAGAAATAACTGGGGTTACATATAAATCTGACCCAAAATAGCTGAGATGGAAAATTGGCCACCAAGATGCGCTGCTACACTGCGCTAGCCTCAAAACTGAACCGCTGCACTCTCCCTCCGGCAAAAGTTGTCACTGAACCCACTGAAGATAATGAAGCACAAGTTGAGGATCTGAATGATCCTCACACCAATCCCTGAAGCTCTGCAAAACTTCTGAATGAAGTCTCATCAAGAGAGTTGGGTTTTCGTCCAACGCTCACAAATCACCCAAGGGTTTCCGTCATGGGGCTACAACTGAAGTAGGGAACCACGTCTCAAACCTCTCACACAAGAAAATGATATGATCTCAAAGATATCCCTCAATGGCCTCCTCCCTTTCTTTTATAGATCTCTTGGAGCCTTCTAGAGCATTATTTTATTATTATTTTATTCATGGAGCACTTTTCCTTCTTATTAAAATATTCCTTTTTAACGCAGAAAAGAGTAAATTGGCTACCACGTCTCCTCCGGTCACTGAAACTCATGTCCAACTGTCCCATCATGGAGGTATCCTCGTCCCGGTTCCAATGAGCTATTACACTAAGGTGTTATGTCATGTATTCTTCCCGAAATGCCACCGTGAGCGTAATTAGCTAAGTTAAGCCCATAAATAATTCAAATTTCCGAAAGTTGTCGGAATGCACTGGAACGAAAGCCAAACTGCTCGGATGATGGAATATATCAAGCGAATGCCACCCAACCACATAGAAGCTCCTCAAAACTCCTCCAAAAAGCCCCTGGGCCCGCTGATGACACCAACCTATACCTATGACCGCTCTGCTCCTAACTCTGGAAGTCCCTCCTAGCCCTGTCATAGGTGACACCAAAAAAGGGAATATTACAAGTTTCTACACCGGTTTCCCACATTGGGTTTTTCCAGGGACATTTGTCCGAAAAAGTGTGTGTAATCTTGTCACATGTGTGTATTGTTCAGTGAATGATCTGTAGGTGTGTAGGTTGCAATTTGTGTCTGCTTTAATGTTTTTCTGAATAATTAGGTTAAATAACCTGTTAAGTTAATTTAACAAGTAGGTGAAGTAAATCTAGACACTGCAGTAGGGTTTCTGTTTTGAAACTTTCACACATGATAATTTGGCAACTCCGATATTGATGATTTGCTTGAGATATGACTCGCCTCCCTGATAGGACATGCTGCAAAAGCATGTGAAAAGGTTGGAAGGAAAGTATGCATGATCGTACTAATCAACATCCAATGTGATCTCTTGGAATAAGTAAGCAATGAAAACTTCAAGTATGAAAGTTGATCGTGACAAAAAGAATCTGATAGACATGATGTTAAACCTGGTTGATTAGCTTGTTCCATAAACATATTGATTGATGATTGATATCATGGAAAAAGATTCTGGTACAATTTGAAGAAAGACCATGCGAAAGGATGTTGATTTTAAAGGAGACAAGTATGCAGAATATCTTATCTTGACGAGAGGCCATCATGATGAGGTAACTATGATATTGAAGATTTGGTATTGGTTATCTAGTTGGTATTGACGCATAATGACAGTTGAGGCAAGTGTAGCTACAATTGTTTGTTTTGAACTCAATTCAATGAATACATAGATTGAGTGGATGGATTTGGTAATCCTTGAAGGATTACGTGATCAAGATGCCTACATCATCTTGGGATTGAAAGGTAGCAGTAGTGTTAAATTTGGACAACTAGATCCAAACTCCATGTTATGATGCTCAGATTAAGAGGCTAATATTTTTGTTGGAATCCTCTTTCGGAGAGGTGTAAAATCCATATATAATATGTCTTAATCCGATGAGCAGAACATTTATTTTGAATTTATTATTCTTAATAAATTATATGTGCAGGTCGGCCTTAAGGTTGCACGCCCCCAGCAGATGTGTTACACGCCCCAATGATGGATATAAATACAGGAAAAGTTGGAGAGCATTTCATCACAACACAACTCACAACATCTTCTCTCATCTGATTTAGGACGAGCTCCTTGGAGGACGAGTTCAGCCACACGTGTGAAGGAGAAGAAGGACAAAAACAGTACGGCTGAGTTGAAGGACGATTTTCTGCAGTTAGGGTTTTGCAGAAAGTTTGACCAGCGTTGACTTTGGTCAACGCATGGTCCAATTGGGCTGAAACTTTGTGGGAAGTTCGATTTTGGAAGGCCGTACTACTTGGCACAGAAATCGAGGTCAAAAGGTTGACCAATCTGCTGCTGCGTTGACTTTTAGCTTGCTGCCCTGCGTTGACTTTTTCAGGACAACGTTGACTTTTTTGGAGTTGACTTGGTTTGACTCATTTGCTGATTGGAGGACTGTTGTGACACATGCTGGGTTGGCTGACCAAGGAGACTTTGCTGATTGAAGCATCCTGTTGACCGCCGTAACGAACCAACACATTTTTCCTGTTTCTGATTTGTCTTCTGTAAGATCCACTTATATGTTCTATTTGCATTTTGCTTAACTATTTGTATGATTACTGTGAGAAAAGTAAAATTGCTCCTAGCATAGAACATCTACAAAAATTTACATGGTATCAGAGCTAAGGTGAAGACAAACTCTATCTTTAGCAATCATCACCGGAAGAAATGGGTTCCACTAGTCTTGAATTCAAGGAGAATGACAAGCTGACTGGAAGGGATGACTTCCATGCCTGGAAGATGATATTAGATCTCAAATTGGAAGATCATGATCTCTTGGATCATGTGACGGAGAAGATTCAAGAACCTCCATCCAATGCTACCGCTGCTGTTAGAAACAAGTATAAGAAGGGAGAAATTAGAGCAAAACTGTTGATCAGGGAATCCATACATAAGAGTCTGGTTGCCTATATATCTGAACTAGGCACATCCAAGGAGATGTATGACAAATTGATCCTCATGTTCAAGGTAAACAATGTGAACCAAGTGCTATTCCTCAAGAACAAGTTGAAGAATATGAAGAAGGGCCGGGATGAGTCTATTCAAACTTACTTTCTGAAATTGACCGACACAAGGAACAATCTGCTAGCTATTGGGGAGACAATAGCTGATCGTGAGATGGTTCTCACCGCACTTGGAGGACTTCCATATGAATGGCAAGTATTCACAGCTACCATTCTCAACAATAATACCATTCCTAACTTTGATGAGCTTCTGTCTAGATGTATGCAAGAAGAAACAAGGATGAAGGAATTCGATAATGACAGAAATGTTGCCTATGGTGCTCATTCTCGAAAGAAGAACTCTGGTGGTTCTAAGGACAAAGGAAGAACAAGGACTCAAGAAAAGAAGGGTAAGTGTTTCACTTGCCATAGGCCTGGTCACTATGCTAGAGAATGCCTCTTCAAGAAGGATTCTCCCGATAGTGATGATAACAACAACAACCGAAGGAATGGGAATCGAAGAAACGACAAATCCAAAGGAAAGAGGAAGGCTCACTTTGGAGGAAACAATCAACCTTCTAAAAGGTCCAGAAATACCAGGTATGAGGAGTCTAATGCTGTTGATAAAAGAAATGAGTATATTCTAGTATCTGCTCTCTCAGCTGCATCTCCGCCCGACACTATGGATGTCTGGCTAATCGATAGTGGTGCCTCAAGACACATCACCGGATTCAAGGAAGCACTTTCTGACATGGTTGAAAGGGATACTAATCTAGAAATTATCCTTGGAGATAATGCCACTTATCCTGTGAAAGGGACCGGGACTGTGACCCTCCACTTGTCTCAAGGACAAGTCCTACGTTTACAAGATGTACTCTATGTACCTAAATTGAAGAAGAACCTTGTGTCTGTATCTGCCATGGAAGACAAAGGGTTCAATGTAACTTTCTCTGATGGAAAGGTGCTCATGTGGAAGGAGAGCTTCAAGGAAGCTATCTCAATTGGTTTTAGAGTTGGTACACTCTACCAGGTTGGAGGTAGCCCGTTGGGAGCTATGACTTGTGATACTATCCGACAAACCGAACTATGGCACCGAAGATTTGGACATCTTCATTACAAGGCCCTTCCTGAAGCAAGGAAGGTGGTGACAGGGATGCCTGACTTTGGAAATAATCATGAAGGTGTATGTAAGGGCTGTGCTGAAGGAAAACATACAAGGGGACCTTTCCCCTCAAGTGTCACAAAGACATCTGATATATTGCAACTGGTCCATTCTGATCTATCTGGTATGTTGCCCGTGACATCCCTGGGGGATGTTCTTACTACATGACATTTACTGATGACTTCTCTCGCAAAACCTGGATATACTTCTTGAAGAAGAAGGATGAGGCTTTCATGTGGTTTCGTACCTTCAAAGCCTTGGTGGAAAATATGACCGGAAAGAAGATCAAGATTTTGAGGACCGACAATGGCACTGAATATGAGTCAAATGAGTTCAAAGACTTTTGCAGAGAAGCTGGCATTAAGAGGGAGACTACCACTACATATACTCCTGAGCAGAATGGTGTTGCTGAACGCAAGAATAGAACTATTGTGGAAGCTGCCCGTGCCATGCTATGTGACCAGGGTCTACCAAAGTTTCTGTGGGGAGAAGCTGCAAATACTGCTGTGTACATTCAAAACCGATGCCCTCATTCCGCTTTGGACTCCAAAACTCCCGAAGAGGTTTTCTCTGGTAAGAAACCTGATGTCTCACATTTTCGAATTTTTGGATGTCCTGTCTATTTTCATGTGCCGAAAGAAAAGAGAAGTAAGCTGGATGCTACTGGGAAGAAAGGAATGTTTGTGGGCTACAGTGAGACTTCTAAGGCATATAGAGTCTATGTACATGGTCAAAGGGAAGTAGAGATAAGCCATGATGTCACTTTTGACGAAGATGCTTCCCTGAAGAAAGTAGTAGATCTTCCTAGATCTGGAGAAAATCATGAAGAAAGGCCTGGAAATCTGGAAGAACCCCAGGATGAGACTATGCCTGATATCGAAGGACCAATGGACCCTATTGATCCATCTCCTTCGCTGGGAAAGAGACCTTCATGGCTCAGGGACACCCTCGAAGATGCTGAGGGACATGCTGCCCCAAGGGGGACATTCCGTGAAAGCAAGAAGCCATGTAGATACCAAGGGTATCTAGCTGCCATGAGTACTATTGTACAATCTGAACCTGGATCTTTTGAGGAAGCCGTAAAGCATCAAGTTTGGAAGGATGCTATGCACGAAGAATATGAGTCCATAATGAAGAATGATGTCTGGGATGTGGTCCCGAGACCGAAGGACAAATCAGTTGTCACGCAAAATGGCTCTACAGGATCAAACATGGATCTGATGGGAGTGCTGAAAAGTTCAAGGCAAGATTTGTTGCCCGTGGCTTCTCTCAAAAGGAAGGAATAGACTATGATGACATATTTGCACCTGTGGCACGATATACCACCATCCGATCAATCATAGCCCTTGTTGCTACGCAAGGATGGAGTCTTCATCAGATGGATGTCAAGACCGCTTTTCTGCATGGTGCAATAAAGGAAGAGGTGTATGTGGAACAACCTCTGGGATTTGAAGTTCAGAATCGAGACACTCATGTCTGCGGGTTGAAGAAAGCCCTCTATGGGTTAAAGCAAGCACCCAGAGCTTGGTACGAGAGGATGGATAGTTACTTGATGAAGCTGGGCTTCACTCGAAGTAATGCTGATCCGAACCTTTACTTCAAGGTTGTGCGGGAGAAGCCTCTCATTCTAGTGCTGTATGTGGACGACCTCTTCCTGACAGGTGCTGACCCTCTCATTCATCAATGTAAGAGGGAGCTCGCTGCTGAGTTCGAAATGAAGGACCTAGGATTGATGCACTACTTCCTAGGCCTGGAGGTCTGGCAGAGACCTGGAGAGATTTTCCTTTCTCAAGGAAAATACATTGTGAAGCTTCTGGAAGGATTTGGTATGGTGGACTGTAAGTCCGTGTCGACACCGATGGAACTCAACTTTAAGAAGTTGAGTGGCAGCGCTGCTGGGCCTATCTTGGCCAATCCTACTGACTATCGTCAACTCATAGGAGCTTTGATGTTCTTAGTGAACACCCGACCGGATATATGTTTTGCAGTGAACACTTTGAGTCAACAGATGGTTGAGCCTCATCATTTTCACTGGGTTGGTGCCAAGAATCTTCTGAGATATCTTTGGGGCACGATAAACCATGGGCTGAGATACACTGCCGGGAGTGTGACACTCCGTGGATATACTGATGCCGATTGGGTTGGCAGTGTGGTGGATCGTAAGAGCACATCGGGATGCTGCTTCAATCTTGGTTCTGCTTCGATTTCATGGATGAGCAGGAAGCAGAAGTCAGTGGCTTTGAGCACCGCAGAGGCCGAATACATTGCAGCAAGTATGGCCTGTTGTGAAGCAGTTTGGTTGCGAAAGCTCTTTAGTGAGTTGTTTGGACATGTGCTAGATACCACCGTGATACTCTGTGATAACCAGAGTGGGATTCGCTTGACCGAGAATCCTGTGTTCCACGATCGATCCAAGCATATTGATATCAGGTACCATTTCATCCGGGATATGGTACAGCGAGGCGCCGTAAGGCTCGATCATATAGGAACTGATGAGCAGGTCGCGGATATTCTCACTAAGCCCCTGGGGAAGGTCAAGTTCCTAACCTTCAGTGAGAGTCTTGGTGTCGTGGAAAGACCCTATGATGTGGGTCCTGTTGGACGATGAGCTCTGGGAGCTCTGGGGGGCTTTGGGGATAGCTTCTCGGAGCTATAAGCACTCATAATGCTTCTGCCGCACCCTTGTGATTATTGAGCTGGTTCGCCACTCATTTATCTGTGCCCCGTATGCATCCTACCCATTGAGTTCAGGGCTCATGGGAAGTACCTCTCATTTGGCCAATGAGGTGGGAAAAGCTAGAGACTATTAGCAAAGACTGATGGACGCATCAGAGATTGCCGTACTCTCTATCAAGGATGGCACGGTCCAACCACTTGATCTGGGATCAAGTTTAGTGAGGTCTGGGACCTCTGCCTGACTTCGGGTCAGATGAACCAACTTTGGGTTGGTTGGATACTCTTCATGAGTTTGATAGAGGTTTTGAACCTCTGGACTGATTATGTCAGTCGGGGGATGATGTCTTTGTGAGTGACCCACTTCTGTTCTGAAATAAAGAGGCCAGCAAAGCAAGTTACGGCGGGATGACGCACGATGTTTGATTGCACTGATGGATGGAGTTCTCCCTAGTTGAGAGGGAGTGTTAAATTTGGACAACTAGGTCCAAACTCCATGTTATGATGCTCAGATTAAGAGACTAATATTTTTGTTGAAATCCTCTTTCGGAGAGGTGTAAAATCCATATATAATATGTCTTAATCCGATGAGCAGAACATTTATTTTGAATTTATTATTCTTAATAAATTATATGTGCAAGTCGGCCTTAAGGTTGCACGCCCCCAGCAGATGTGTCACACGCCCCAATGATGGATATAAATACAGGCAAAGTTGGAGAGCATTTCATCACAACACAACTCACAACAACTTCTCTCATCTGATTTAGTACGAGCTTCTTGGAGGACGAGTTCAGCCACACGTGTGAAGGAGAAGAAGGACAAAAACAATACGGCTGAGTTGAAGGACGATTTTCTGCAGTTAGGGTTTTGCAGAAAGTTTGACCAGCGTTGACTTTGGTCAACGCATGGTCCGATTGGGCTGAAAACTTGTGGGAAGTTCGATTTTGGAAGGTCGTACTACTTGGCACAGAAATCAAGGTCAAAGGGTTGACCAATCTGCTGCTGCGTTGACTTTTAGCTTGCTGCCCTGCGTTGACTTTTTCAGGACAGCGTTGACTTTTTGGAGTTGACTTGGGTTGAATCGTTTACTAATTGGAGGACTGTTGTGACACATGCTGGGTTGGCTGACCAAGGAGACTTTGCTGGTTGAAGCATCCTGTTGACCGCCGTAACGAACCACCACATTTTTCCTGTTTCTGATTTGTCTTCTGTAAGATCCACTTATATGTTCTATCTGCACTTTGCTTAACTATTTGTATGATTGCTGTGAGAAAAGTAAAATTGCTCCTAGCATAGAACATCTACAAAAATTTACAAGTAGAAAAGGATAACTTGATGTTTATGTTTCATTAATGAAGATCACCTTCATGACTAGTTCTCAACATTAAGTTATCACTAGGTCTACTTTGATTGGATCAATACAATGTCTTTTTTGATGATGACTAGAGGAAAGTGATGAAAGTCTGAACCCTGTCACAAATTGAAGAAAAAGCCTGGCTCCATTACATCCAGAAAGATAAAAGCTCAATATCATGAGATGGACAGGGCAGGAGGAGCCATGCAACTACTACTTGAAGATCTCCATGAAGAACCAGTAGTTGATGTATTGATAAAGACACATGCTTATGACTTCACAATTGAAAGAAAGTGGGAAATCTACTTCATGTTTGAGGAGTAAGAATCTATTCCGTGATCTAGACGAAATGAGGATTATCTCCATGATGGACATTATATTCTCTTCCTCATGTGTCATGCACTAGGTTAGGAATAACAGTTGTAGGTCTAGTGAAGGCCATGGAGGGAGAATGGGGTCTGGAGGATTGGATAAGCATCAGAGATTTCCTTGAGGATAGAAAATCCAAAATAGGAAGTGTTGACCACTGGAGTGGCACCTGATGATAATGTGAAGACTCCATGTCCAAGGATGAACCAGAAGACACTTGTGCCATCAGATATCACCAATTCAACAGAGTTTTTAAACTCTACTTCTTCTTCTTATCATTTTCTTCTTCAGTGTTCAAATTTCGCAGCCCTTCGAGGATATTGTATAAATGTCACTAGCGTGATGAATAAAGTCATGTAACAGGCCTAGGATGTTGGGACTCGATCAGCAAGCGAGTACACATTGGAGTGCTTTTTTTACTTAGTTAATTATTCTTTTTTTTTAGCGGCAAATAATTTTCTAGGTTTTTTCACTCATTGCATTACCCCAAAGCTGGGGTGACAGCTTGAAGGTTGAGCCCCTAACGCATCTTAGTGTCTAGAGTCAATGTATATTACCATGCTAGGTCATCTTTGAAATTTCGCGGAATTTGACAAGGTCTAAATTGGATTTTTTAATAATTAAAAATTTCCCGCAAAACGGGATTTTTTAATTAATTTCTATGTAATGATGTAAATAAGTGGCCTTAGAAAATGTCTGGGGTGTGTGACCACTCGAAATTCATCCTCAGAGACCCGTCATTATCTTAGGACCCACTTTGAGGGTCAAAAAATGACTTATGGTCCCCCAAAAGCCAACTTTCCTAATGTCAGTGGCAAAAAATGAGAAAAAATGAAAAAAAATTTAGAAAATTTTCCAAAGTCAAAATAAGTCAAATTTTGACATGGCAATTATGTGGAGAGGTAAAGGGTAATATGGTACCTATGTGGGGCCCACCACATAAGGTACAACCAAAGTCAAATTCAAGTGCCAATGAGAAAGTCAAAGAGGCCCACGTAGAAATTCATGAAGCCCACGTAAAATCATATGTGATAAAATTAAGTTATAAAGTATAAGTGGATGGGGTAGACCCCACCTTACTCCTTATGTACGCATAAGTTGGGAAATTTGCACATGTCAAATTAAAAGGCACATGGTGGACTGATCTACGCATACAATTCAATGCAGCCAGCAAAGGGAATTTCCACGCAGACTTGAGAAATTATCAAATAAAAAAGTATTTGATTGAGATTAAAGTGGAATATGTCTCCAACAATCTTCACTACCCTCCAAGTCACCTTACACTTGTACGCTACAGCAGTTCAGTTCATCAAATACACTCAACAAACTATCCTCAACGCTGCCAGTCACTTACAGCAAGCACGCAGAGCTAGTTTGATTAGATTTGAGGTGGCAGATTTGTTGGGAATGCAATGGAGTTTACAGCAGCTAATTAAGGAGTGGCCTCCCCATTCCAACAACGTTCAAACACTTGGACAACAGTGAAGATACAAATAGGTTTCCAAAGGATGAACGCTAATTTTCAAGGGAAATATGCATAGCACAGTTACGGAACAGTCCACAAATTTCTCAAGTTAACATATCAGTTCAGCTCAAATTTGGGAGGGATATGTCTCTTTTTACTCCAAATTTTTTACACAGCCCACTCTACTTCAAGCTAAAGAGTATGTTGCCACTAGAGAAGAATCAATGCCACTAGAGAAGAATCAATGCTAATTCTCAAGAAGGAAAACATAGGCAAGCAAGGCTCTATTGACTGTCAGCTACAGGATTGCACACTAGTCATATCAGCCACTTGAAAATTCGTTTTTGCATTGGGATTATCTTCACCTCTCCACTTGTCATGACGTTCCTCATTGAGATCTCCTCCAGTTTTTGTATAAATTGAGCCTTCGGCTCTCATTGTAATCATGTTTTTGACTAGCTATTCTGCTTGCAGAAGCATTGTTGCCTTATACACTTTCTAAAATATCAATAAAGACTTTGGGGTTTCATTCATGAGGTGTTCCTCATTTTGCAGTGTGATGAATCGTTGATCATTGGTATAATTCCTTTTACTCATGCTTTGATCTAATTTGTTTCCATATGCTCTTGTAGATTTGTTAATGTAGAGCTATCTTACATTGACATTTGATTTAGGAGTATGCTCTAGATGGTTTCAAATAAATCTCTAGAGTTTTTTATCATTGTTTATTGTTAGATCTATATGGAACTAATTCTTGATTGAAGTTTTGTAGAGGGAACATCTTGTTAGGATCAAAGAATCAAATGTTGGGGGAAGTCTTTGGAGAGACCAACCCACTCTTGATACATTCTCAAAGGAGCTCTCATTTGTTCTTTGAACCTTCATAGTCTTATCTTATAGAGTGGTTTTGCAGGGGTTTTGGGACATAGCTTGTATACAAGTCGAATACTTCTAAATTTGAATATCTTTTAAAACATTATACTTCATTACTTTCATTTGCTATCTAAGAGTTTGAAGATGACTAAGCAAAGAGGAAAGTTTTCTCGAACTCTTTGGCTTAGCCCTTTGTAAATTGTTGTGCAATATTTTGTAATTTTATCTGTCTAGTATTTGATTGGTTTTGTAGCCCTCTTTCCGAACTTTTTCTTGTGACAGCTTGAGTGGACAACTATAAGAAATTACTAACAAGTTGTTGCAGGACCTTTGGGCTCTGAATTTCAAATGAGGAAGATAACTCTCTCTCTTCTTTGGTTGTGGGCATAGAAGAGGCTTAGCTTCTCTTCTCCTATTGCAAAGTCTGAATTCTTTTGAGTTTTTTTTTTTTTTTAAATTCTCATCGAGAAAAAGTCTATGGTCTCAATTTTTATTTGTAAAGACTTTCCTTGGTTTAGAAAAGGCCTCATGGTCATTTCCATCTTGTAAAATTAATAAAATTTATGTTTTTATTGTGGGAGCATGGGTTTTACCCAGTGGCATCCCTATCTCTCCATTCCAAAGGAGAGAATTTGTAGATGGATTGACTTAGTGGTCTTGACATTTCCATTTTCTTTCACATCACATATGCATGCTCTAATTGGGAAGTAACACAAATCGCATAGTCCTTTAATTTCCTAATTTGCAATCTCATTTGCCATCACTTACTTATGTTTTGTGATCTATTTCTCATTTGGATAAGTTTCACAATATACTACAAGTAAAGAAGCATAGCACTTTCAATTTATGGCAACTTGAGTTATTGTTCTAACTATGAAGCATTTTTAATTGAATCATCTCCATCTTTTACGTAGCACTTGCAAACTCACTTTCATATCATTTAGGCATTTCACTTTTCATACTAGACTTGCATCTCTAAAAGTTAACCTCCAACTTAAGTTGGTTGTATAGACATTAGGGATACTCCACCCCTATTGACTCTTCACTGTGAGACCCGGATTTTGGGCAAGGGTGAGGTATGGGGACAGGAGTTAAATTGAAAATTGTTTTAGAATTCTACTAATAAAATAAACCAAGAGCACCTTCACATCACAAATTTACTCACAATTTTTCTATCTCATGTACTTGTTACTTTGGTGGTTATTTAGCTCATGAATATTTAATGTCATTATCCTTTGTTACTTGAGCACTTTCTTACAAGTAGTTTTTCATTTATTGCAAGTGATGCCTATATGTCTATCTTGGTCTAACACTTGCTTTGCGGGGTTATTGTCATTGTATCTTGAATTTCATTTTCGAGCAAGCACTTGTCATTTACTTTAAAGCACTGGTCTATATTTTGAACACATCATTAAATATTGCTCATATACTTATATGCTTGTTTACATCTTGGAATTGAGTCATCTTTGATAAGTAATTCCTTCTAATCAATTCTCCTAGAAACCTCACATCTTTGATTAATTTTCCTTTAGGGACCACCTCCCTTAGCTAACCTAGGAGATAGCTTAAACGGAGAGAGTCGGGAATAGGTAACAACCCCTTCTCTGAATTCCTTGCCACCAACCACACCTGTGGGGTTGAAGGCTTTTCCCACTAACTTGCAGGTAGGTGTAGGCAGCAAGCGATAACAGGAAGTAGATCGACACTCTTTGAGGATTGGACAGGTATCCAAGATAAGAGTGGTCAAAGAGGATTGATATTCTTTGAGGATTGGAAATCCAAGAAAATATTAGTCCTAAAAGTACATACCTAGTGAACATTGTGATGGGGTATGTGCCTTAAGACGTAGTGTGGTGTCTCACGTAAAGCCTCCTAGCATTATGCTCTAATATAAGTAGAGCTTGTAAGTTAAGGTCTCACTATGTTGAAAATGATGGTTATGATGTTGATGCTTAAATATGGCTTGTCAATTTGACTCTTCTTATGAGAATATTTCAATTTAAGAGTGTCTTTGTACCAAGAGTACAATTATGAATACCTCCCTAGTTAAGAGGGAGCATTGGAGAATGTTGTTGAAAAGTGTAACTAGGTTTGGTCTTCATAATGACATGTAATTGTGATTTTTGTAAATGATGAAAAGAAGAAAATAAAATTATTATTGTAATGCTTGCTTCATGGGCTTCAGGAGCAAGAGATTTTATTTTTAGATGGCTCCCATTCACAGCGTTTAGGATTTGTCACTAAAGTAAAAAAAAAATCAATGTCATGTATGAAGAACCCTTCTTAGGCATATAAAGAATGTATATGAGTCTATAGAATTGTCATGAAGCCCTCAAAGACGTGCACTAGTTCTCTTCTTCAAGCCAGCCTCAAGATGAAGAAGATGACACATGTCGGCTCACCTAATTAGAGACACATCCCTTCGTTGAGTTCATGTTGGCTTATATTCATGGGGAGACCACTATATATATATGTGTGAAGGGTCTTCGCATTAACATGCTCATCAAGCTCGGATCTCTTTGAAATTTGGATCACAGTTACAGCGAAAAGGGAAGAGACAAGTTCGGATGTCAAGAAGGAACTCGGATAGATGATAAAGGAACATCAAGGGTCTTTTAGGGCTAAACAGAAGTTCGGATTTCTGAGAAAAGGTCTCAATGCTCACTGCTACAACAAAGGAACACCGTTTGGACAGAGGTATATAGTTATCAGAACCAAACCGGTTATCGAACCGGAAAACCTTGTGGACCGGGAACCGGTCGGAACCGGACCGAAACCGGAAAAAAACCGGAAAAAAAACAGTTTACCAAAAACACATAAAATATTCATATTTTAAAGAAAAACCAGATATATTCATGTACATCCATATTAATCCAAACCATTTAAACACAAATATGCAAAAGTTTTCATTATATAGGTGCATATAGCCAAAATAGCACTTAGGGCAAAACATCGCTGAACAAAAAATGTAACAAACATCAAGAAACGGGCTCTAAAAGGCCTTTATAGTCCAAAATAACATGTTAGGTCATAGTATTATACTATAGCCTACAATACTACAAGCTACATATGATCAAATCATCAATCATCATTAGAATCCTCATCCTCCTCATCCTCCTCACCCTCATCATGCTATTCATTCTTCAGATCCTCAAATGGAGGATGATCATGATGCTTGGTGACATTTTCAGCCTTGACTTTGCCTTGATGGAACATTTGGAGCCCTAAAAGTGCATGACATCATCATCCATTTAGGCTTGCGGCTCACACATGTGGGCTTATATTGGCAAATTATGTTGTAAAGCTAGTGGGTTGGCTTGTAACCCGAACTTACTTTTTGTCCAATTAGAAATCAAACTTGTGTAGGGGCTTTTAGTTAGAAATTTGAGGAGGTAGACCTCACATAAATAGAGGATCACCTCTCTCATTTATTCATCATCACTTGGGAAGAACTCGACCTCGCTTAGAGATTTCAGCCTAACCTTTTGTATTTTGCTACTTTGTGGAGAAGTGATGTTTTGTGGATATTTGGATATTGGAAACTAGTGCTTTTTGAGGAGATGTCATTTTGGGACAAAGAAGGCTTGTTCATGGATATCTTGTGAGTAATTTTTATTGAATATCTTTCATGATTATTGCATGTAATGAATGTTGCTAGGTCTTTTATGTTTCATGTCTAAATGCTTATGTTTATGTGAAATACTTGGTGAATTTTCACATGCTTTAATTTGTATTCTTGGACCTCCCTAGAGAACCTCCTAAAGAAATTAAAGAAATTTTCTCTAGTAAATTTATCCCCTTATAAAATGATGGTTATGGTTAGCAAGCGAAAACCTAGGGTTTTCCCCTTACTCCCTTCAAGGATTTGATATTTTCATGGTTAAATTCCTTTAAGACTCCATCACCCAAGTAGATACAAGGCATTGACATCCATATTGATGGTAAAAAATCACAACATTTTATATTTTTATCTCTCCTAAAATTTCGGCCCTTCAAGGCAAGCCACTAGAGTTAGGGTTTGAGTCCAAATTCAACTAGGGCATGAATTAAAATTAAAAAAAATAAAAATAAAATAAAAAAATTTATGCCTTGGCCGTACGGCTAGCTGATGCTGAACCGGTCACCGGACCGGTCCAGACCGGTTTGGTACCGAACCGGCCGGTTCCGTACGGAAACCGACCGGTTCAGTACCAAACCGGTCTTTTCCGATTCGGAGGGCCGGTTCAGACCGGTTTTGCCTCCAAACCGGTCGGACCGGCCGGTTTTGCAGAACCGGTTCGGTTCTGATAACATTGATATAGACTACAACACAGTGCCTTGAAGAAGCCACAGTTCGGTGCTACAATGGAGACCATTGTTTGGTGCTATGAAGGAGCTACAGTTCAGTGATATAATTCAATGATTCGGTGCTATCTTAGTCTCACAAGATTCAGTGATATCCTAGTTTCGGTGTTGCTACAGTGATCATATTTTGGTGACACTACAATGATATATTTCGGTGCCATCTCAAGTGTGTTTCGTTGCTATCTTTGTATGCTCAGATAAAAAATGATCTCAATGCTAATAAGGCCGAAAGCGGAAGAGGAGTCAAGAAGAAGAAAGGAGCAGAAGATAGTCAAGAGAACTAGTGTCTTGGTCTCTGAGTGGCTTATAGGTCAAGGGTCTTGGTCTTGGTATTCGTCAATTGGAATCTCTATAAGAAGAATTTGTGCGGGTTTTCCTCTCAAAGAGTGAGAGGTTTTGACCCTGTCTCATAGCCTACATTTTGTGTCTCTTGTCTATTTATGTTCATGCATTGGTAGTTGCTTGATGAAGAAGAACATTAATATCTAAGTGAAGAAGATCCTAATCTAAAGTTGTAAAAGCCACAAGAAGTTACTATTTAAAGAGAAATCACCTAACTATCGACGCCCTAGATTTCTCAACATGGAATCAGAGCTAAGGTTACAAGGTCAATAAAAGGGCATCTAATCAAAGAGACACTCAAAGATCGAGTTTCAAGGAAGGCATCAAAGCAAGTCAAGGGATATCAAAGTGAAGTCAAGATCTACATCAAAGTATCAAAACCTAGATCGAAGAAGAAGTCTACACCATTAAAAGTTTTGGATCCTCTAAGTCATCATTAAAAGACCGCAAAGACCCTCATCAAGTTGAAGAGATCTACAATGCATGGCAGCCCAAAGTATAGACATCCAAGTGAAGCATTTCTAGGACCAAGTGTTGAGAATTTGGAGGGCTGGTGAATAATTCAAATTCTCTTCATGATAATTACTTGTGTGCTTACTTGAGTTACTTATGCCTTCTCTTCTTTAGCTTATTTAGTATTTCATCAAGTCAATTATCAAAATACACGAGACACAAGAATTAAGCTCCTAGAGCCAGGGCAAAACCTCTCCCTCTTGGAGAGGAAAACTCGTAAGGAATTCTTCTTATAGATCTTCAATTGACAAGTACCAAGACTATGACCTAGACCCTTGACCTTAGTATGCCTCCAAGACCTTGTCACTGCTCCACTAGGCTTCTTATGATGATCTTCTTTTCTACCCTGCTCTGCACCACCACTAGGAAAGCTTTGTTCCTAGTCTTTAGACAGTATGCTTCCTTGACCTTTTCTTTGTACCTCTTTATCTCCAAGTCTTTGATCCTTAGCTTGCTATAGTGATCTTTCCTTTTAGTCCTTTTTCAAAGATATACTAAGCCTGCTGCTCTCAAAAACAGTAGACCTTTAGTCCTTCTTTCCTAGTAGATCACCCTTCAAACTTTGCACTAGAATAGACCTTTGATTCACTCTTGATCACAGCACTGTTTCTCCTTGATGTAACCTTTGGTAGTACTGAGATGACCTCAGAGTATATAGCCCAAAGACAGAGATAAGTCTTCCTTTCCTTCGCTGATATGGCCCCTCTCTTCGCACCACAGTTTAGTACTTAATTTGTTGGCTTGACTTTCTTCTACGCACTGCAATTTAGACCTTGATCTCGCACTTAATTTCAGAACTAATCCCGAATTTTAACCATCCTGAAATCTGCAATTCTTCAAATGTAATCCTCGTTGTATATTCCTGTGATCCGCGCTTTTAAACTCCGTTGAAACCACAAAGCAACCTGCAGAATTCAGAGATTTTTGTGCAGTATATATAGGGGTATATATAGTTGTTCCTGTATATTAATAAGTCGACCTGTCATATTAATATAAGGCCGACTTGATCACAACTTTATAGGCCGACATGAAGGTTGTCTAGAGGAGAATTTTAACGCTGATATGAGGCATCATTCTGAGCTTATGTCACAAGGTCTTGAGGCATATTAGATTGACTTGACCCTTCATATATATGACACTTTAAATAGTACATTTATGACCAGAAGACAAATTCCTAAAGGACATCAAGAAGAAGTCCTTTGACCTATAATAAAGCCTTGCTCATGAAACCCATGAAGCAAGCATACCAAAAATATATATATTATTATCTTTGTCTTCCTCATTACATAAATACATAATTACATAGTCAATATGAAGACCGATCCTAGCTACACTTTTCAACACTCCCTCTTAACTAGGGAGGTATTCATACAGGTACATGGTCACTTTCAAACTAAAGAATCTCATAAGAAGAATCGAATTGGTAATCGTATATGTATAGCATCATATCAACCAACATTGTCCTAGTGCAAGGCCTTGACTAACAGCCCCATCTCTCAACGAGACAATGGGCTATAATGCTTGTGAGACACATGACTTATAGACACCATAGTCATTGTCTCTCCAAGGTACATACTCCACTCGAGTGTTCCCAAAGTATGACCTCCTTGGACTATTATCCTCTTGGGTAGCTAGTCCTCAAAGAATATTGTTCCCCGACTACTCTTATCTTGAATGCCCTAACACATTCTCAAAGAGTATCGAATGCCAGATGATTACCCGATCCTCCATTCTGTCTTCCCAAGTGAAGACCAGAATGATGTGTCTATCTCTCCCTCTCAGCTAGGGAGGATATATTCCACAAGGGAGTGTACTCATTCCTGTATGAGGAAAGTACCTAAGCTCATTCTTAGGAATTACCCAATTTCTTCCAATTAAGAAACTGATCACCAGGCTCCCTCTCAATCAGGGACCTGCAGCAGCAATGGTGAGACACCCAGCTACTCATGAAGGATTCCTCCTCTTGATGTCATGGATTTCAATATTGAGGAATCTTCAACTTTTGCTCCATAGGGCACAGATCATCCATCACTTTCATTCATGAGTCAAGTCGTCTACCAGAAAGTGATTCATCTGTCTTTCTTATCTGGTCCACCTTTTATGCTATGTTGCTTTCTTTCAAATGATCTCCAAGGATTTTTACATCCTTTCACATGATCAGCAGCCCTGCACAAATTCATCCAAATAAACATATACGCATGAACTTTTAAAAACAAAAGTTACCTCAGTGATGATCTTTCACCATGACATCTTCCTGTAGGCATCGGCATCCTCTATTTAGATTGACTCATCTCGTCATGATATGTCTTGTCAAGGCACTTCTTCTTTACCATACTTCTATCAGAGTTTACATATCCTCCAGGAGATATTCCAGTCACATCTTCTTGGTTTTCGAATGCTAACTGCCTCTTGACATGGTTGCACTTCATGATCTCTTCCCTTCTGCACATTTTCATTCCCAGGAACTTACAATTTCCAGTTCCTTGTTCATATACAACCACCTCATATTCCATAGGAGGATATATTATGTGGATTTCATCTGTTAGTGCATCGAGAGATCCTCCTCCATAAATTATACTTCTAAATATAGAAGTCCATTACCTGCAACCATATGACATGACTTCACAGCATTCAATGTCAACATATAAATATATATACACCTCATACCTTTTTCCTTTGAGTCATCCTGTAGCAGTTTTACTAGAATGAAGAGCTTCATTCCCTTTACCTGCTCCATCAATATGTCATCACATCACAGAATTCTGTAGCATAGAATTCTTGATGAAACCATTATGCTTTCTTTCTAATCAGTGAATTCATAGAGAACTCCATTAGAAAATGTCAGCACTTGTTTCCATGATGACCCTTGATCTTGATGACTGCCTTCCATTAGTAATGTTACCAGAGAGGTTTTCCAGGAGTTGTTTCACCAAGAGCTCCTACCATGCTTTTATCATGATGATATTAATATACATTGCTTCCTATCATACTATTTTACAACCAACAGAAATCACTTAAAGAGGAAGATGATCTCAATCATAATAGAGATATTCCGCTTCTACTTTCTTAGATTTCTTTGCATCGGGTTCTTCCCTGATATCTGAGACATGGGCTTCTTCTCTTTTTCTCTTGTACTTTTCAGATTTAGGACAATCTCTTTTATAATGCCCAAGTTCATTACATCCAAAGTATCGCACGTTGTCCATATTTCTTCTTTTATTCTGAGGACCAAATTTACCGAATCTTCCTTTCTTCCTGGATATGGCTACAAAGACTTGATACCCTTCACTTGATCTTGTATCATCTTTGGCTTTCAATCTTGTTTCCTCTATTTTACATAGAGACCATAAATCATGGAATGGTGTGGCTTCTTTCTTCCCGTATCAAATTGAAGTGAAGTTTCCCCATTCTTCTGGTAGAGCATTCAGCACCACTATAGTCATCTCAGTGTCAGACATTACTTCTCCCAGTTCCTGCAGTTGATCTCTTATTTCAGAAATCCTCATAAAGTATGGAGTGATTCCTTCTTCCCTTGACAATTTCATTTTATATAGTTCTTGTCTCAAAGAGATTGCTTCTCCTGCAGTACTCACAGAGAATAGCTCCACCGGTTTCTCATATATTTCTTTAGCAAACTTTAGTTTTGATACATAAGGAATGACTGAGTCCTTGATGGATTCTATGAGAATCCTTTGGAAATGAGCTGGAGCATCTTCTTTTGGTGGTTGAATTGTTGATCCTTCGATGTAGTCCATAACTTCGTCTTCAATTAAATTCAAATTTGTCCTCTTCTTCCATGCACTAAAGTTTGATGACCCAACGAGCTTGTTTCTCTCTTTACAATAAGTCATCTTGACAGATTTAAGTAAGGTTATAGATACTTACTTGAGTAAAGTGGTTTGCAACTTCCTTGATGATGACGAAGAAGTTAGGAGCTTCTTCTAAGATAGAAATCTTCAATATAGGTGTTCTTGTATCCTTGATGATAAAGGATATCTTCAAAAGATGATGTCCTCTTCTAACAATGTCGATGTAAATCTTTGATGGCAAAGATCATTTTCTTGAAAAGTTGATTCTTTGAATGAGATGAAGATCTTTCTCGAAAATAGCTTGAGAGTCTTCCTTTCAAACTGATTTGACTTTTCACCCAAAATTTGATTTTTGCTTCCTGGAGTGTCTCTTTGTCAAGTAGCCCTTGAGATCAACACCTTAGCTCTAATTCCATGTTGAAAATTTGGAGGGTTGATGAGTAATTAAAATTCTCTTCTTGATAATTACTTGTGTGCTTACTGGAGTTACTTATGTCTTCTTTTCTTTAGCTTATTTAGTATTTCATCAAGTCAATTATCAAAATACACGAGACACAAGAATTAGGCTCCTAGAGCCAGGGCAAAACCTCTCCCTCTTGGAGAGGAAAACCCGTAACGAATTCTTCTTATAGATCTTCAATTGGCAAGTACCATGACCATGACCTAGACCCTTGACCTTAGTATGCCTCCAAGACCTTGTCACTGCTACATTAGGCTTCTTATGATGATCTTCTTTTCTACACTGCTTTGCACCACCACTAGGAAAGCTCTGTTCCTAGTCTTTAGACAGTATGCTTCCTTGACCTTTTCTTTGTACCTCTTTATCTTCGAGTCTTTGATCCTTAGCTTGCTATAGTGATCTTTCCCTTTAGTCCTTTTTCAAAGATATACTAAGCACACTGCTCTCAAAAACAGTAGACCTTTAGTCATTCTTTCCTAGTAGATCACCCTTCAGACTTTTCACTAGAACAGACCTTTGATTCACTCTTGATCACATAACTATTTCTCCTTGATGTAACCTTCAGTAGTCCAAAGATGACCTCGGAGTATATAGCCCAGAGACAGAGATAAGTCTTCCTTTCCTTCGCTGATATGGCACCCCTCTTCGCACCACAATTCAGTACTTAATTTGCTGGCTTGACTTTCTTCTACGCACTGCGATTCAGACCTTGCTCTCACACTTCATTTTAGAACTAATCTGGACTTTTAACCGTTCTGAAATCCGCAATTCTTCAAGTGTAATCCTCGTTGTATATTCCTGTGATCCGCACCTTTTAAACCCTGTTGAAACTACGGAGCAATCTGCAAAATTCTGTGATTTCTGCGCAGTACGGGGGTATATATAGTTGTTCCTGTATATTAATAAGTTGACCTGTCATATTAATATAGGACCAACTTGATCACAATTTTATAGGCCGACATGAAGGTTTTCTAGAGGAGAATTTTAACATTGATATGAGGCATCATTCTGAGATGTCACAAGGTCTTGAGGCATATTAGATTGACTTGACCCTCAATATATATGACTCTTTAAATAGCACATTTATGACCAGAAGACAAATTCCTAAAGGACATCAAGAAGAAGTCCTTTGACCTATAATAAAGCCTTGCTCATGAAACCCATGAAACAAGCATACCAAAAATATATATATTATTATCTTTGTCTTCCTCATTACATAAATACATAATTACATAGTCAATATGAAGATCGATCCTAATTACACTTTTCAACATTAAGATCATATCATCTTGGAGAAAGTCGAAACCCTAGAAGCATTTCTTATATGCACTCATTCACCACCGGGGAAGTCAAAGTATCTTGAAGACTAGTTATCCAAAGAAGGCTAAAGGCATTGTCGTCATCTTCAAAAGGTTATAAGGCAAGTTCCCTCTCATTGAAGAAAGGACCCCTCTTTTATCCTTAAAGAAGATCATCCGAGGAAACATCAAGACACCCTCATCAATCACAATCATCAAAGGGAGCTAGATCAAAGGTGTTGTCATCATAAAAGGGGAAATCTACTTTTATTGAAGAAGTGATTTCATTTGGAAGAAGATCATCCAAAAGGGCACTAATACATCTTCATCAACCACCGTCAAAGGGATCAAGTAGAAGATTTCATCTTCACTTGTCTTTTATTCTATAATCTAATCTAGTAAAAATGACTTTTGTAATATTCCTAATTAGCGACAGCTAATTGGAATATTCGATTTTGTTCAGTTTTCCCGTCTATAGTTTATTAATAAATAAAAAGTGAGTGAAGAGGGTCTAAGTCACTTAAGTTGAATAAAACACCCTCCTAGTAGCACAACGTTGTGACTTAAGGGGGAGCCAAAGGGGCCAAGCACCACGTAGAGAGGGGGCCCACGTATGCTCTAGAAGCTACTGCGCAGGAGAGGATGAGCACATGGCAAGAGAGGGAGGCTACGTTGAGAAGAGGGGCCTTAGGGTTGGAGGAAGGCCAACGTTATAAAAGAGGGAGGAGCCTTCTCATTTGGTTCATTCTGTTGTTGATGATATTGAGCTGGTCGTTTTGACTTCTTGAGCACGCTGGCTGTTTAGCCTATCTGCGGCACTGTTTAGTGCATTAAGTGTCTCCGGTCAGAGATCTCGCCCTTAGCCCCGGGGGACTTCGAGTGTCTTCTCGGACAAGGTTATTTCTTCAGTATTTTGTGGGAGGTTTTGGTGTTTGGGTTTGTTGCGGAGCAAGGCATTCATAGAGACTGCGCAGTCACTGAAAGGGAGGACGCAGTCCATCTTGGAGGTGTGCCGGATCGGGATTTTTGCAGGAGATCGAGCCGAGATTTCGAGCAGAGGATCAGCCTTTGCGTTTGGGAGGATTTTGGTGGAGTTTGAGGCGGTGTTCTAGTTATTCTCTTTTAGCCTCTGCACAGAGCCTTGGAGGCCAGCGTAATTCCCCAAGGGGGGTTTTTCGGAGGGTTTCAGAGGTCAGCCATTTCTGATATGGTTTCTGGGTTTTGTCGGGATTGGTGAATAGAGGAGGATTCCAGATTTTCAGCTCATTCCGGCAAGGGGAGCAGCCCCTAGTCTTCAGTTCATTCCAGCAGTAGCAGCTACACGGCAGTTTTCCAGCAGCTGGGACGCAGTTCAGAGAGCAGCCATTTCCTGTATATTCTGAGAGTATTTCTTCACTTGCCTTGAGCAAGTTTAGGTACCATCACTCTGATCACCTATTGTACTTCATTATATTTCTCAGTTTAATAAAATGGCTTAGCATTTCCTCTCTATACTTTTGGATGAGTTGTCGTACATTCTGTTTATGTTATTATATGTCTGTTGCACTGTTATTTTTATATATTCTTGAGCATTCTAGTTCTATACCACTTGGTGTGTTTATCTTTCACTCTTAGACAGAGTCTAGAAAGGGCTAGGTAGCCTCCAGATTTCGTCCTCTTTTCAGAGGCGGCATATCCGGTAAATGCCCTCCTAGTCCATCTCTGGTTGGAGTTTGCCGTGTTTTAGAGATATCCCCCAAAAAGGGATATTACAGTGGTATCAGAGCATAGTTCTGGCTCAGCCTGTGGTCTATGACACCGGGGAAGAGACCATATATTTGTTACAAAGGCCGGAAGTACAGAGACCGTGAGCGTAGGTTAGGGAACACCTACGGAGAGAGAGATTGTGTTCAGGTAGTGGACACAGAGCAGGAGAGAGAGCCTGTGACAGACGCAGAGCAGGAGGAGCCTGTGACAGATTCAGAGCAGAGAGGGTCGATGGCAGATGACACAGAGGCCAAACAGTTTGGGGAGGCACTCCTCAAATCGGTGCAGGATTTAGCTAGACAGATTGAGGTGATGGGTCAGAGATTCACCACTGTAGAGGCTAGACAGCGTGAGACCCCACGGGTTTTCCAGGTAGGAGAGGGATCAGGTACATCCCATCCATAGTTTTAAAAACAGGTCGGTTTGAACCGGTAACCGGCCAAACCGGCCAGTCAGATGTGCCCGCGGTCGGAACCGGCCAAGCAACCCGGTTGGGGAGGGCATTTCGACTTTTTTTGCCATAAACCGGACCTAACCGGTTGGTTACTTGCTTGTAGCATTGTTATGTGTGGTAGCTTGTACCTCTAATCGATAGTCTTTCAAACATCTCTGAAATTCGAATTGCAGACCTCAACACAATCCCGTGGAGGCTAAAAACTTGGATATCTTGTAGAGGCTCGGACTGGCAGTGACACATGTGGTAGCTCTTATCAATTGAAACCTCTCTAATAGACATATTTGAGTAATTCTACAGCAACATATGAAACATTTTGGAGAAGCAGATGATAGCAGTGTTGAAGATAACTAAATAATATTTTGGAGCATTATTTGAAGCTTGTTTGAAGCATGTCTTGATGACACCGTGAAGGATTCATTGAGGTGTTGTGAAGATCTGAAGCAATCAAAGAAGATCTTTGCAGACCTAGAACTATCATTGGAACAAAGCTTTCTAAAGAGCAACAATTGTAGCAGTGTTTGAACATTTTCTTGAAGACCACTTTGAAAGAAATTATTAGAGCAGTCCATAACATTATTGAAGGACATTATAAGCTTGATGTGTAGACCTTGAAGCATCCTTGAAGAGATTTTTGTTGGAAAAAAAAGGTTCACCTCTACTTGAAAAAAGCAAGTATACATTCCACCTAGTATGGGATCCATAGTTTAGAAGAACGAAGGTATGATGACAAGAATGTGCAGCATGATGATTTGATTGAAGTATTTTCCATCTTCAAACAAGGAAAAGGAAGCTGCTAAAGGAAGTCTATATGACCATAAGAAAGAGGTATGCATACAATTGATAATATTTGATAGATAGACAAAGGCATGTGTTCATTTTGTTTCAGAAAAGGATGATTGAAATGCTCTATCTCATGAGCATGTTGGAATAAAAATACTCCCTTATGGATGATACATGAAGGCATAAATCCAATATGCTATGGGTTTTCCCTTATGGATGATACGGGTTTTCCAGGTAGGTGAGGGATCAGGTACCGGTGATCAGGCCACTTCGGGGTCTAGTCAGATCTACTAGACCAGCTACACTTCAGGATGCTATTAGCAGGACTCGAGACTTACAGGATGCATTGCCCAAGACTTGGACACCTTACCCCCAGAGACAAGGTTTCCAGCCCAAGGGGAAGGATGTGAGGATTCCGCCTCCAAAGAGAAATCCAGGACGGGCACAGATAGATGATGATGCCAGGAGGGCGCTGAGGAAGAAGCGGTTGTGCTTCACTTGTTAGGAGCCGTGGGCACCAGGGCATAGGTGTGCTGCTGGCAAAGCACACTTCATTGAGGTCTTCTCCGATGATAGCGGGGAAGAAGATGAGGAGGATGATGAGGAGGCAGGAAATAATCAGACGGCCCAGGATCAGTTGCCGCCTCCACCTCCAGGGACAGGAGGTGCAGCTTTTGCACCCACAGGGGGGACCCTTGCAGCCTTGCGAGAAGTTCCCAAGTATTTGACGTCACGCGTACGAGGGACAATACGTGGTTAGTGAGTGTCGATTTTGGTTGACAGCAGGGCAACCCACAACTTCATTGATGCACAGATGGTCGAGTGGAGAGGTATACCGACCGAGAGCTTTGACGGATTTTCAATTTTGGTCCCAGGAGCCCAGACGATGCAGTGTGCCCAGTATGTTCCAGAGTTGGCAGTGAAAATGGGTACCTACACCGTGACCGATCACTTTTTCGTGGTCAACATACCAGATACCAATGTGGTATTGGTTGTCCAGTGGTTGATTACTCTAGGAAAGGTCACCACGGATTGGGAGGCCTTAGAGATGGAGTGGGATGACAAGAAGACCGAGAAGCATGAGAAGATCCACGGGATGTACACTTACCCACCTCAGACAGTTTCGGCACACCGGATGGAGGCAGATTTCCGGAAGCGAGATATAGAGTGGGCGGTTGAGTTGCGGGCATCAGAGGCAGAGATCACCGGTCGAGCAGTTCATCCTGATATACAGACCATCCTTGACAGGTACGATGCAGTGTTTGGGGATATACCACCAGGTCTGCCACCGGACCGAGGGTTCGAGCACACCATTGAGCTTAAGCAGGGCATTCAGGTGGTGATTACTACCCCCTATAGGCATCCCAAAGCCTATCGGGATGAGATTGAGCGGGCCATCCAGGAGTTGCTGGCTCTTGGGCACATCAGACCGAGCACGAGTCCATTTGCTTCTTCCGTAGTGTTGGTGAAAAAGAAGGACAGCACCTTGAGGATGTGCATTGACTACAGGGCCCTGAACAAGAAGACCCTGAAGAACAGGTATCCCATACCCAGGATCGATGAGTTGATGGATGAGCTGAGAGGAGCCAAGTTCTTCTCGAAGATTGATTTGAGATTAGGGTACCATTAGATTCGCGTGAGGGAACAGGACATTCCCAAGACCGCCTTCAGGTGTCATTATGGGCACTTCGAGTTTTTGGTTATGCCTTTTGGGCTGACCAACGCACAAGCTACTTTTCAGTCTTGCATGAACCATATCTTTCGCAATCATCTGAGGAAGTTTGTATTGGTCTTCTTCGATGACATACTCATATATAGCAAGACTTGGGTGGAGCATCTCCAGCATATAGAGGCAGTACTACACATCTTGGAAGAGCAACAGTTCTATGCTAAGCTCTCCAAGTGTGAGTTTGGGATGACGGAGATGTTGTATTTGGGACACATTATTGGAGTGGATGGAGTGAGGGTCCATGAGGAGAAGATTAGGGCCATCAGAGATTGGCCGGAGCCGAGGAACGTGACGGAACTTCGAGGGTTCATTGGCATATGTACTTATTACAGGAAGTTCGTCAAAGGTTTCTCACAGCTTGTTGCACCCCTTACAGATTTGACGAAGAAGGGGGCATTCAGTTGGTCGGATACAGCGCAACGAGCCTTTGATAGGCTCAAGGAGGTGATGAGTAGCTGCCCAGTGCTTGCATTACCAGATTTTACGCAGCCATTTGTCTTGGAGTGTGATGCGTCGGGAGAGGGGATCGGCGCAGTTTTGATGCAGGGGGGACACCCTATAGCCTTTGAGAGCCGGAAGCTCCTTCCGCACGAGAGGTTGTATTCTATATACGACAAGGAGATGTTGGCCATTATGCATGCTTTGGCCAAATTCCAGCAGTATTTGGTAGGGAACAAGTTCAGGGTGAGGACTGATCACAACAGCCTCAGGCTCTTTTTGGAGCAGAAGCAGCTACAGGAGAGGCAGCAGAAGTGGATCAGTAAGATCCAAGCATATGACTTTGACATTGAGTATGTCAAGGGTAAGAATAACATGGTGCAGATGCCCTCTCACGTAGACCAGCCACGTTATCTCTTATGAGCTTGGATACCAATTAGAGGGCTCGACTTTTAGTGGAGTACTCCAAGGACAGATTTGCATGTGAGGTGTTGGACGGACAGGTGGCGGATGACACGTACAGGGTGGTTGATGAGATCATCTACTACAGGGACAGGATCTTCTTGACTGAGGGATCTCAGCTTAAGAATTGACTGAGGGATCTCAGCTTAAGAAGAAGATACTCCAGGCATCACATGATTCTCCATTGGCAGGCCATCAGGGGTTTACCAAAACCTACAGGGCCATTAGAGAGAGGTTCTCATGGAAGGGCCTCAAGGAGGACGTACTCCGGCACATCAGGGAGTGCGATGTTTGTCAGAGGAACAAGGGGGAGATGAACCATCCCGCAGGATTATTGCAGCCTCTTCCCATTCCAGAGGGGAAATGGGAGAGCATATCGATGGACTTCATCATAGGGTTGCCCATGGTGGAGGGCAAGGATTGTATCTTTGTCGTCGTTGATTGGCTGACAAAGTATGCGCACTTTTTCGCCATATCCGCACATTACACAGCAGCACAGGTGGCCGAGCTGTTCTTCAGAGAGGTTTTCAGGCTGCATGGTCTTCCTAAGACCATCATCAGTGACAGGGACAGCTGCTTCATGGGTGGATTTTGGCAGGAGCTTTTCCGGTTAATGGGGACGGAGTTGACACCAAGTACCAATTATCACCCACAGACGGATGGACAAACGGAGATAGTTAACAAGTAGCTGGAGGGCTACTTGCGTAACTATGTCAGTGGGCAGCAGCGAGCTTGGCTGAAGTGGTTGCATCTGGGGGAGTACTACTACAACACGACACATCACATGTCCATTGGTATGTCACCATTTTATGCTTTGTATGGGTATCATTCCTTATCTTTTGCTGATGTGATGTTTGGTGCTAGCAAGGCTCCTAGAGCCAAGATATGGATCCAAGAGAGTCAGGACATTGTCCGAGCTCTCAAGGATAATATGGCCACAGCACAAAACCAGTAGAAGTTGTATGCTGACAGAGATCGGGTGAAGAGACAGTTTGAGGTAGGGGACTTGGTCTACCTACAATTACAGCCATACCGACAGTCGTCACTGAAGCAAAAGGGAGCTGAAAAGCTCAAGCCCCGCTTTTATGGGCCATACAGGGTGATACGCAGGATTGGGCAGGTTGCGTATGAGTTGGAGCTGCCCCAAGGCAGCAAGATCCACAACGTTTTTCACGTATCATGCCTGAAGAAGGCGTTGGGGCAGCAGGTGACAGTGACAGATGAGCTACCACCCACGGATGATGAGGGGCATTTGGTGTTGCAGCCAGAGGCTATTATTGATATCAGGGAGAGGCAGCTACGCAGCAGGACAGTCTGGGAATTCTTGGTGAGGTGGAAGAATTTGCCAGATGAGGATGCCACTTGGGAGAGTGAGAAGATTTTGCAGCATCCATCACTTCATTTGCTTGAGGACAAGCAACATTTTGCCGGGGGAGACTGTAATATTCCTAATTAGCGACAGCTAATTGGAATATTCGATTTTGTTCAGTTTTCTTGTCTATAGTTTATTAATAAATAAAAAGTGAGTGAAGAGGGTCTAACTCACTTAAGTTGAATAAAACACCCTCCTAGTAGCACAACGTTGTGACTTAAGGGGGAGCCAAGGGGCCAAGCACCACATAGAGAGGGGGCCCACGTATGCTCTAGAAGCTACTGCGCAGGAGAGGATGAGCACGTGGCAAGAGAGGGAGGCTACGTTGAGGAGAGGGGCCTTAGGGTTGGAGGAAGGCCAACGTTATAAAAGAGGGAGGAGCCTTCTCATTTGGTTCATTCTGTTGTTGATGATATTGAGCTGGTCGTTTTGACTTCTTGAGCACGCTGGCTGTTTAGCCTGTCTGCGGCACTATTTAGTGCATTGAGTGTCTCCGGTCGGAGATCTCGCCCTTAGCCCCGGGGGACTTCGAGTGCCTACTCGGGCAAGGTTATTTCTTCAGTATTTTGTGAGAGGTTTTGGTGTTTGGGTTTGTTGCGGAGCTGGGCATTCATAGAGACTGGGCAGTCACTGAGAGGGAGGACGCAATCCATCTTGGAGGTGTGCCGGATCGGGATTTTTGCAGGAGATCGAGCCGAGATTTCGAGCAGAGGATCAGCCTTTGCCTTTGGGAGGATTTTGGTGGAGTTTGAGGCGGTGTTCCAGTCATTCTCATTTAAACTCTACACAGAGCCTTGGAGGCCAGCGTAATTCCCCAAGGGGGGTTTTTCGGAGGGTTTCGAAGGTCAGCCATTTCTGATATGGTTTCTGGGTTTTGTCGGGATTGGTAAGTAGAGGAGGATTCCAGATTTTCAGCGTATTCCGGCAAGGGGAGCAGCCCCTAGTCTTCAGTTCATTCCAGCAGTAGCAGCTACACGGCAGTTTTCCAGCAGTTGGGACGCAGTTCAGAGAGCAGCCATTTCCTGTATATTCTGAGAGTTTCTTCACTTGCCTTGAGCAAGTTTAGGTGCCATCACTCTGATCACCTATTGTACTTCATTATATTTCTCAGTTTAATAAAATGGCTTAGCATTTCCTCTCTATATTTCTGGATGAGTTGCCGTACATTCTGTTTATGTTATTATATGTCTGTTGCACTGTTATTTTTATATATTCTTGAGCATTCTAGTTCTATACCACTTGGTGTGTTTATCTTTCACTCTTAGACAGAGTCTGGAAAGGGCCAGGTAGCCTCCAGATTTCGTCCTCTTTTCAGAGGCGACATATCCGGTAAATGCCCTCCCAGTCCATCTCTGGTTGGAGTTTGCCGTGTTTTAGAGATATCCCCCAAAAAGGGATATTACAACTTCGTTCTGCAAAGAGATCTATAAGTTGGTTGGGTCATCGAACTTCCTTGCATGGAAAAGGAGGATAGACATAGTCCTTGAAGAAAGTGAAGACATTAATCATATCAATGGAAAAGTCTCCAAACCATCAGAAGGTCAAGCATTATCTGAATACATGGAAAGGGATGAAAGGGCTCAAGGGATTCTTATGTAATCAGTCAAAGGTCCCCTCATTCCCCATATAGCAGGAATGGAGACATCAAAAGAGATATATGATAAGTTGGTAGAACTATTCTCTGAAGATGCGATAGGAAAGGTCATATCACTTAGATCTTATCTACACAAATTGAAGGTACAAAGGATGAAGGGATATCTTCATAAGATCTCAACTGCAAGATCTGGGAGAGATGATATCGGATAAGAAGATAATCCTCATTGTTCTAAATACACTAACTAATGAACAAGGTAACAAATGTCTATGAGGATAAGAAGGCTATCCCATTCAACAACTTGTGGTTTCTATGCAAGATAGAAGAAGACAGGTTGAGGGCAAAAAGTACTCAAGACATTTGTCGAAAGGAAAGAAGAACATAGCTAAGATTCAATGTTATGAGCATTACAGGAAACACTGTCCTAAGCTCAAGAAGCGCAATAACAAGGAAGATAGAAAAGAAGTCCACTTCACCGAAGAAGTGGAGGAAGATGAAAGAAGGAAGTACAAGGAACAAGAAAAGCATTAGAAGTAAGAGCTCAAGACATCACCATAGGAAACATGAAGGATGTTTATGACATTCAATTATGAAGGATATAGCTCTTGGGAACCTCATTGAAAGCTCAAGTGACACTTATGGGAAAAAGGGAGAAGTCATCCAGGACAAGTCTCATCATACGTCAAGTCAAAAGGAAACATATAATGGATAGGGATATGCAAGATCCTCAAGATTCTCTGATGGAATCCTCATCGAAGGTTTCACCGATCTAGAGAGGAAGCAAGTGTTTCATCAGGAACTCCAACTTGTGGAATTCATGGGATGATGGTATGATGACATAAGAGATGAAGCAGATCAAGGGTTTGAAGCTCTTTTCAATCTAGGAAGTTGTTGAAAGAAGCCTAGATGACCTAAAGGTAAATGAGGTATGTATGCTTGTATTCAATATTATTAAGTCATGTTGTATGGTTGCACGTAACATGGATCACTGCTCTATCTTGAGAAGCATGATCAAAGGAAAGGAATCTCCTCCTATGAAAGGATGTCGGAAGGCATGGGTCACACTAGAAGAAATCAATGATTGATGGTAATTGGAAAAACATTGATCGAAAGTTCCTGGGAATGACATGTGTGAAGAAAGAAAGGAAGAGATCATAGACTACACAACCATGGAAGAAGGCATTCAACATCCGAGATCCAGAAGATTTGACTAGGAAATCTTCCAAAAAGATATTAAGACTCTGATGGAAGTCTGGAAAAATATGGAGACCCTTGACAATGGATATCTTTGGGAGATATGTCAACATGTATGCAGGATGTTGATGCTAACAGGAAGATGTCATGATGAAAGACCATCACAAAGGTAATTTTTTATTTAAGTGTTCATTTCTTATATTTGAACAAATATCTGGATGGGCTTATGTAGGACTGCCAAGGGAAGAACTGTGGATGTCTTCCTAGAAGGACCATGTAGAGGGATGTAAGATCCTTCTGAAATAAGACGAAGGTTGGTGTGCACATACATCATTGTCTCTGCCCTGGACTACTCAAGCCTGCTCTTCTTCACACTATACAAATTCCCATATGTGTTCCAATTCCTCTCGCAACAAGAGGATGAAGTAACCTGAGAGAGGAGCCTCATGGCTAACTGTTGTAAAGGAGGGCTTCTTGCCCCGTGAGCTTCCCACCAAGAATAGGGCTTCTTATCTCCCCTGTCTCTAATCACATCATAGTGGAGAACTCTGCACAAGCATCCCCCACCTCATGAAGGGATGCTCTATCCTGAAATATCCCCCTCAATGCATCCTTCCTCCCATGTGAAATTTCACCATCCATGTGAGGAGGGAATCTGCAAGAAGGTCCACCATTTAGCCACTCACGGTTGTAGTATTTTGGGTTCAATGAGTGAGCTAACCAATGCAAAGGTGTGAAATTTGTGTCCCATATGCTGACAAGAATATCCTGTATGGTGGTGAAGAAGGCCTTCGATGATGTTTCATACCCAAGTCACTCACTTTGTAAATTTCACCATCCATGTGAGGAGGGAATCTACGGGAAGGTCCACCATTCAGCCACTCATGGCTATAGTATTTTGGGTTCAATGAGTGAGCCAACCAATGCAAAGGTGTGAAATTCATGTCCCATATGCTGACAAGAATATCCTGTATAGTCGTGAAGAAGGCCTTCGATGATGTTTCATACTCACGGCACTCACTTTGTAAAATAATGATCCTTATAGACTCAATCATGGAATCCTGTCCCTCATAAACCTCTCCAAGAATGGGTTGGTATGTTTCTACAAATCGTAGCAAAGCAATGATAGGGTCCATGATCTTAATAGTGAGATCTACCCTCTCCCACCAAGCATTATATAGCACTAAGTCCTTGACACTTTTTTAGGATACTTGATCTATCTTACTCCAAAAAGACCAAACCTCTGAAATAACCACAGCCCCAAGAGCAGTCTTGACCTCCCTAAACCTTTTCAACATGATCAATGAAGAGGCAAACCATGAATCTGCAATCTTCAACAATGATAGATGGGTGTTCTCCTTGTAGATTGTGAGGGAATTTGTATGATTTTGTACAAAGTTGTGGATATGTCATGCATCCTCAATAACACTTCCAATCCAAGGCACATCAGAAGCAATACTTCCAAGTACTAAATTCAAGGAATGCGATATGCAAGGTGTCCAAAATATTTGTGGATATTTAACTTTCCACAATCAAGCTAGCAACATTGCAAACAGATGCATTTTTTGTAATGATTTGCACAACAGGATCGACGCCTACATTTTCAACAACTTTAATGAACAACTCACCCATATATTGTGCATCCTTGTATTTTCCAAGTGCATCCACTGATTTCAAGAAAATTGGTCCATTCAAGGAAGACACCATGAAGTTGATGAGTGGGTGGTGTGCTGGATTTGTCCATCCATCAAAAACAATATTAACCCGAGATGTTGACCATGTTGATTCAATAGGCTCAAGCATTTTGTCCACCTCTTTCTTTGCCTTAGACAACAACGTGGTTATAAGCTTCTCTAACCCAGGGGGCACATACCCTGATGAAGCCCCTTAAGATACAGCTCGACACATCTCAAGAAATAAGGTGAGTGTCAAACATTAAAGGATATGATGTTTAGATAGAAAAAGAACGCAATGGTGATATCAAGCTCTTCTCGTCTCTTTTTCTGAAAAATCTTGTCCATTGGTCCTTGGACCAAGTGCCACTGCCTTTTTTTTTGCTGCTTGACCTACACCCCCACCAAAACTCTCAAATGGACATTTGTTGTTGTTTTTCCTCAAGAATGGAAGGGGATCCTCATTCTTGGTTTTTTATATGATGCAACCACCCTTGCCACACCACCATTGGCCTCTTTTTCCATTTATTTCCTCTTAGCTACAAACACATTTGCACGTGCTCCAATTCCACAACCTAGTAAGCCAACAAATGAGATTTCACACAGAAATAAGTCCTCTTGAAATGATTGTTGCAATAGTTACATGTCCAAGAAACACTGTCTCCTCCCTTCAACTTGTTGCCTAACCCTTGATCTCTTATGACATACTTCTGTTAAGATTTTTGAGTGTTGGGGTAGCATCGGATGTGCTCTAGCTTCCAAACTTTGTGGAGGGACTAGAGTACATGAGAACTCCAAGACCCAGAAGGGATTTGAGAAATTCCATCATGTTTAAGAGATATTTAATTAATTAATCTTTTTAATTAAGGACCCTAAGTCAAACTTAGGCAAATTAAAAGATTAAAAGGTAATTAAATTAAACATGTGATGAAAATGACTTAAGTCACACGGATCAAGCCTTCTTTTAATCTTAGCTGTTGATTCAAGATTAGATCACGGTCATTGGTTTCCCAACAAGAAAAGTATAAAGGAAAGGCTTGGGGTCAGTTGGAGAACACACACAGTGGCAGAGCACTGAAACTAAGCTAGAATTCTAGGGTGTGGTTTGCTAAGAATTTTCTGAAGTGTTTTAGCTGCAGTGAGAGCTAGTATTGGCGGAAGGGATTATCTGATCCCAAGCCAAGAGTGCAACAAGAGGCAGAGAAACAGCAGACTGAGCAACACAGAGGGAGCAGCAGTTGCGCAGTGCAAAGGATTCAACTGCTATGCAGAGGCTATGCAGGCCCAAAAAGGGCAGCACAAAGGTAGCAAGAGGCTAGCAGGGCTGACGCACAGCGTAACCCAACATGGGGTGACGCAGGCCCTTCCTGAGCAGCGCAGGGGTTGACACAGGCTAGCAAAGCTGACGCAGAGGGCTTCAAAGCAGCGCTGGGGCTTCTGAAGACTGAAAAGGGCTGAGTTCTATAAATCTCGTTTGAGGGTGTGAATCAGTTAGTTTTTTTGTCTCCGGAACAGAGGTATTGCTACAGATTGTTTATTTCTCTGTCGGGTTAACCAAATTGGTGCCCAAATTTGTTGTACTTAGAATCTACTTAATAATAAAAACCCTCTAGCAGCCAGAAGATCGGTTTTCCCACATTGGGTTTTTCCAGGGACAGTTGCCCAGAAAATCCTGTGTCACTTTGTCATAGTGCATGTATTCAGTTTAGATTTGTATCTGTGTAGACCGTTAATGTGTTTACTTCGATGTTAATCCTGAATATTTCATATTAATAACTTGTCTAAGTAGGAGCAGTAAATCAAGATTTAATAGTAGGTTTTCAGCATAAGTAATATTCAAAAATCTTCACATGGTATCAGAGTGATTGCAGATCTAGCCTGGATCACCAGCAAGAAGCCTGAAGAATCCTTGCTGCAGAAAGTAGCAGAGAAAACAACAGCGACCACAGAAAGTCGGACCAGAGGGCAGCGTAGCAGCAGAAGGAAGTAGGGCCACGCAAAGGCTAGAGTGACGTAGTCTCCATGCAGGCCCACGTACTTCCTGCGCAGAAGCGACGCAGAAGTTGTGCTGGGACTGTCTGCTCAGGGTGACGCAATCCAAAAGTTGTTTGCTGATTCAAAATGCCAAGAGTCATGGTGCAAACCTTCAGTAGTTGTTGGTGGGGTTAAAATTTTGTCGGTGCAGAATTTAGCCTGAGCAAAGTTGAGAAAGAGCGAGAGGAGAACTACTTCTCAGAAGATTTCCAGCCAAAGAAGTCTGAAGTTCGATCAGAGGATTGATGAGAGCTGATTTGTTTTTTATTTAGCAGACTTCCAAGAGAGGAAGTCAGTTGTCAGAGGGAGCAGAGGGTGTCTGTTTCGCCAAGGACCCTAGATCCAAGTCTCTAGGATAGAAAGGAGGATTCGTTCCGACATATTTTCTTAGCAGATAGCACCTCAAGGACTACGTGATCAGGATAGGTTGGACGGCTTGTCCAACTTTGCAATCTGGAAGGCCAAAATCCTGGTAGTCATGGAGGCATACGATCTGAGGGAGCATGCCAAGAAAGTCCTGGCCACGCCAATCGGTGTGAAGCTTCTAGAGAAGCATGAAGAAGCAGCGACAAATGCCAAGCGCTTCATCATGGACGGAGTCAAAGATCATGTGGTTCCTCACATATCCGAGAAGACAACGGCTCATGATATGTGGGTGGCTTTGACCACACTATATGAAGGAAGATCCGTCTAGAGGAAGATGCTTCTAGAGAACCATCTGAGGTTATTCATGATGGCCAAGGGGGGGGAGATCGATCCTTTTCTGTCTAGACTACAAGCGATCCTGGATCAAATGACTGGCATGGGGGTGAAGGTGGAAGACGATGTTATGGTGAGGACGGCTCTAAATGTTGTCATATAGGACTGGGAAACTTTTGTCCAAAGTCTCTTGGGCAGAGCGGGCCTTCCCAACTGGGACAATATGTGGGCTATCCTCCGACAAGAAGAAATTCGTCAGATCACCAAGGGACAGTACGGCACCGTTTCGAGTAAAGTGAAGAAGGAAGAAGAGGAAGATGCAGCCTTGGCATCGAAGAGGCGGCAAGGGAGAAAGAAGCGGGATCTATCAAAGATCAAGTGTTTATAGTGTGGCGAACTAGGACATTTCGCCAACAATTGTCCTCAAAAGAAGATGGACAAGGAAGCTTCTACCTCCAAGGCTGTTGTGGCAAACGATGGCTCTGAAGATGACGTAGACATGAGCGCTCATGAACCACGAAAGTGAGGCGACATGGATCTGTAGAGCAGCTGCAGAGTGGTGGCGGGATCCTTGAGTAGCCCAACCCTTGAATCACATCCGTGCTACAAGAGCCTTAAGACAATAGCGGGACAAGTGGAGCAGTGGGTGTAGAGAATCACAGATGGAACAGAGGCAGAGTTGGATGTTGAGAGGGAGCAGCGCAATGCAGATGCAACAGCAGCACGGGAGGGTTATGTGACTCCAGCAGCGCAGAGCAGAGCTGCAGCATCGCAAAGGCTTCAGGAGACAGTGTAGCATAGTAGCAGCGTAGGGGACTTCAGTGCAGAGGAGGTCTTCTTACGCAGTGCAGAGTTGTAGATGTGCAGCAACCTCCAGATGACAGCACGAAGCAACAACCTATGGAGCTTCAGTGATAAGGATGCAGCCCAACTGACTTGTCTGTCAAAGATTGGGGAGGCGTTTTCAGTTGTTTCTCTCAGCAACTGAGTTGCAGTGCAACAGTTGGCAGCACGATGCAGCAGATTGAGAGGGAGTTGCAGTACAAATGTGGCAGTGGCGGTGGCAGCGTTATGGGTAGCAGTACGGGAGAGCAGCAGCAGCGCAGTGATGAAGGGCAGCAGGCAAAGCATCAACGCAGAGACCCACACCAGAAATCAATGCAGAACTTCGGGGTGAAGTATTTTTGTGCTAGAGCACATTCCTCACTAAGAGGGAGTGTTGAAATTTTTGAGTGTTAGGGTAGCATCGGATGTGCTCTAGCTCCCAAACTTTGTGGAGGGACTAGAGTACATGAGATCTCCAAGACCCAGAAAGGGATATGAGAAATTCCATCTTGTTTAAGAGATATTTAATTAATTTATCTTTTTAATTAAGAACCCTAAGTCTAGCTAAGGAAAATTAAAAGATTAAAGGTAATTAAATTAAACATGTGATGAAAATTACTTAACACACACGGATCAAGCTTTCTTTTAATCTTAGCCATCAATTCAAGATTAGATCACGGTCGTTGGTTTCCCAACGAGAAAAGTATAAAGGAAAGGCCTGGGGTCAGTTGGAGAACACACACAATGGCAAAGCACTGAGACTAAGCTAGAATTCTAGGGCGTGGCTTGCTAAGTATTTCCAGAAGTGTTTCAGCTGCAGCGAGGGGTAGTATAGGAGGAAGGGATGATCTGATCCCAGACCAAGAGTGCAACAAGAGGCAGAGAAGCAACAGACTGAGCAGCGTCGAGGGAGCAGTATTTGTGCAGTGCAGAGGCTTCAAGTGCTACGCAGAGGCTACGCAGGCCTAGAAGGGGCAGCGCAGAGGCAGTAGGAGTCCAGCAGGGCTAATGCAAGCCCAGCCAGGGCAGCGCAGGGGCAGCATAACCCAATCTGGGGTGACGTAGGCCCTTCCTGAGTAGTGCAAGTGCTGATGCAAGCTACCAGAGCTGACGCAGAGGACTTCAGAGCAGCGTTGGGGTTTCTAAAGACTGAAAAGGGTTGAGTTCTGTAAATCCTGTTTGAGGGTGTGAATCAGTCAGTTTTTCTGTCTCCAGAACAGAGGTATTGCTGCAGATTGTTTATTTCTCTGCAGGGTTAACCAGATTGGTGCCCAAATTTGTTGTACTTAGAATCTACTTAATAATAAAAACCATCCAGCAGTCAGAAGACCGGTTTTCCCGCATTGGGTTTCTCCGGGGAGAGTTGTCCAGAAAATCTGGTGTGTCACTTTGTCATTGTGCATGTATTCAGTTTAGATATGTATTTGTGTAGACTGTTAATGTGTTTACTTCGATGTTAATGTTGAATATTTCAAATTAATAACTTGTCTAAGTTCGAGAAGTAAATCAAGATTTAACAATCGAGTTTCTGCATAAGTAATATTCAGAAATTTTCACAACTTGCACAAGGAATACTTTCTTGAGACTTTTGTCTTTCTAAATTTATTCTGCCCTCAACATTTGAAGTTGTTGTTGCATCCCCACTTCCAACAAAGGGAACACTTGCAGACCCTGATGAAATTGGAACGGGAGGCTCATCACCAATGGGGACATTCTTCCCCTTCCTTTGCCCCTTTCCTACTACCATAAATTGAGCCATGAATCTTGTAAAAAAATAAAGAAAAAAGGCACAAACATGTAAACAATTTGGACAAGCAAATTTTTGTAGAAAAAATGGAAAAAAATAGAAGCAAAATGCACTTACTTGTTACTTGAATCACCTCCAAAATGCTCTCAAACCCTTTGCTAGCCACTCCCACACACCCACAGAAAGAGAGACACAAAAGAATGAGGGAGAAATGAGACCAAATCAGGCTATTAAGGTTGCCCAGCACGCTTTTCAAATGGACACATGTCCCAAAATCGGGACACGTTGGGTGGTTGAGTTTGATTCGTGTGCCCAGTGAATCCCATGTTCCAAGACACGCTCAAGCCACATATTGGACATGTGTCCCTCGATAATCGTGTCTGACACGAGGGGATGGAGGACGAATCCAATTTCTTAGCTGGTTTCTTGATGATCAATTTTCTATGCATAAAGGAAGGTTTGACTTGGCATCTTGAGCTTGTTTCCTTGCTTCTTCTAGTTGAGATCTAAGAGAGGAGACCTCTTCCTTGTATTGACCAATCTCTGCTTCAAGATTGTTCAAGCTCTTAAGTCTTTGCTCAAGGTGGCTTGACAAGGTTTCTCCCCTTTTCTTTGCCTTATCCAATTGATTTGTCATAGATATGAATTCTTCATGATGCTTTCTTTTGTTTTGATGAAATTCCTCCTTAAGTTTGGCAAGCTCCTCATCTCTTTCTTGTACTTGAAGCTTGACAAGGTCAACTTACGTCCTTGTCTTGTTTTGGTCACCAACTTGCGATTTCTTCTTAAGTTTCTCATTTTCCTTTTTCAAATTGTTAATTTCCTCCATGGCAGCTATAAGTTTTCTCAGAAGATCTTCCTCAAAGTCTTCTTTATTCTCTTCATCTTCGAGATGTTCTTTAGCCTTGATGTCATAATCACTCTTATCTTCAGTTTCCTTGATGAGCTTTGGATTTCCTTCTTGTTTTCCATCATTTTCTTGACTAGAAATCATTGTCACCGCTCCTTTTGAGTGAAGATCATGAAGTTTATCTCGTATGCCTTTTGCTGACGAACATTTTTCAAAATTGGCCTTCATAGAATCAGGTAGCCCATTCAAGATTGCTTTCATTGCTCTTGTATTATACTCCTTGGATTCTCCTTCCATCATGTTATCAGTAATCACCGATTTCCAAACTTCAACACCTTGAGTCTTTAATAAATTCGTCATTCTTGCCTCCCATATATCAAAGTTTCCATTGAATAATGGAGCCTTCACAAATTGATTGACTTCAATTTCAATGGTTGAGGAAGACACATCTTTAGGAGGATTGGAGACTTTTGTCCTTGGCTTCGCCACTTCCGTTCTAATGATCAACCTTCAAGCTGTTAGGCTTTGAGTGAAGGTATTGGCTCTGATTCCAATTGTTGGAAATACTTAGAGGGGGGTGAATCAGTATTTCTTTTCAATTGTTATTTTTACCAGTTAGATCACTTATATTTAGAACACAAATGAACAATAAGAATAAATGTTTTATTAATATTAATAAATTAAGTACAATATTTGTGTACGACTCCAACCATAGATGAAGACACCAATCTTCAATCTCCCAAGCTCCAATCTGTATTATGCCAAGCACCGACTTGGACTTCACGAGGCTCCAACCTCTAGGGCTCCAACCCTATCAATTCTGGGGCACCAACCTCAAGGGCTCCAACCCTATATCTGATACAAGCTCCAACCTGGTCTCTTGAGGACTCCTATCCTCTAGGGCTCCAAACCTATTTTCCAAGGCACCAACCTTGTCTCTATAAGGCTCCAACCTCCAACTTCAATTTGTCAAGATATATATGGTTATACTTCACGATTCCCAATGTCTTCTTCAACGAGCCCTGACATTCTTCAACTATCCCCTCACTTAGTCTCCATGTTACTTCATCAATGACAACCTTGTTCTTCACATGAAGTTGTCTCCACTGCTCTTCATGTCACCCAAATGATCTCCAAGGTCACCTCATGATGACTTCAATGCATCATGACCTCCAAGGGTGTCTCCAAGACCATGGAAAATTTTAGGGGCAAATTTTAGCCCAAAGGCGAAATTTAAGGGGTTTTATAGTTTGAGGAGGCGAATTTTTTATATTGCACCCATTTTTTCTATAGTTAACAACTTAGCCCAAAATTTATTTAAAAAATAAATAATTATTATATTTTAGCCCTCAAAATTAAAGCGGATAAAAATTGAAAAGGTGGGATTCGCCCTAGATTTACATTGCAAAGGCCCGATTCGCCTGGCTTGGAGGTTGGACTCATTGAATTTGGGCGGATTCACCTCGATTTACAAGTTTTGAAGTTCGATTTGGTTGCAATAGCTAGATTTATTGGTTTGCAAATCGAGGGTAAGGTTGAAATTCATCTCTATAAATTACAGCTTGTTAATCCTTCTGTCATTTTCGAGCAAGAGACAACGATGATCCTTCTATATGTTTGCTTCATTCTGATCATCTGATAAACATGAGTTTTTAGGTAAGAGGGAAGAGGGAAATAGCACCCTTAATTGCTGGTCAACGAGATCACCTCGCCTTCCTGTACTAATCATATTTCTTATAGCCATCGACCCTCCTACCATGCCCTCCTTGGGTCTTTATTCACTATACAAAAGAGCATAAGGAAGGTCTTCTACACTTAACTACTAGTGTCTCCTTACCCTAGGAAGCGTGCATGTTAAAACCCATTTAGGCGTTTTACATAAAATTTCACCCCTTAATACTTTGGTCTTTAGACAGAGCAGAGCCAACGAGACCACATCAGACCAGAGCAGCACCAAGGAGACCATCGAGATTTTTCACCGGTATATTCTCAGATTTTTCAGCTTAATTCACATGGTGGAAGAGCACAGGTTGGATTGTGGAAGAGCACAGGTTATTTTCAAGGTGAGGCAAGATAATGTCGACTCTTGGTATAAATATTCCAGCAAGAGACTTCGGAAGTCATCTTTTTTTCTCTTTGTAACCCATCATTGTTGAGTTGCAGGTGTGTAAGTTGTGGGTGTGTAAATTCTACAGCCTGGGTGTGTGAAGTCTACAGTGCAGGTGTGTCCTTGGTCGAATGTGCTCCTGTTTGAGGCGAAGTAGACTGGTTACTACTACTGGAAAGGTATTTCCCACTAAACAAAGCAATAAAACAAGGCCAATGTGGATGAATGTCACTAACGGAAATGGCCTTAAGCATCCCCACAAATATACCAATTTGATGGCAAGTATCAAGTAAAAATACTTAGTTATCCCTTGATTTATAGTGACAACACTAAACGAAGCAATAAAACAAAGGCAATGTGGATGAATGTTTGCAATGGAAATGGTCTTAAGCATCCCCACAAATACACCAACAATTTGAGGGCAAGTATCAACTTGGATTCTAGGTATTCACATGCTGACTTCAATGAAAGGTTTGCAAAATACAAGGAACAACAATGTCTCCAGGTTTAACAACAATTGGGCTTAAAGACACTGCCATTGTCAAGCATCTTGGTAAGTACTCCGACCATTACTCTTTCGTAGCTCTGCTTGACTGCAAAAACCTTGTTGGCAACGACTTGTATAATCATATTTTTGGTTCGGATTTCTAATTTTGTATACACATTCATTTGTTCTGAATCACTATTGGGTCTGCTACATAGCTTTTATTTCCAAGTTTTTCATACAATGGTCAAAGATATAAGGTGCATTATAATTCTGATTGAGATATTCTATGATCTACAAGATGGAAAAGTGCTTACAGAAAGTGTCAATATCAAGCAATTTCGACTTAAATGGATAAGGCAAAAAATGGATTTGCAACCCAGGAACATGTCCTCTTTACATCCACTATTGAGATTATCTTGCATATAGTAAAGATGAAGTTATACAACTAGAAATACAAGTTGCTTCCACGCTTGTTAATGCAAAAAAATTATGAGCAAGATGTACTAATTTTTGAGCTAATTTTACATAATAATCGGTGTTAGATATTGCATTGGCCAATAATAGAAATCTTACATGCAATATTGCCATAGTATGATTGGTAGCAATCATTTGCACACACATCATATTTAAATTGGTCACTTGGGTTGCATAATAGAATATGCTTGTTTTACACTTTTAGTTCTTTTAGGATTAAGAATTTATTTGTTGATACCCTTTGGATTTGATATATCATAGATAAAAGAGAATGAATTTGTATTGTTACTATCTTTCTGAACTTACCTATACTGAAAAAGGATATAAAAGATTCACTGATTTGTTCTTACAAACATGCCTTATTAGAGGTTGTTATTGATTTTTTCAGTAGTACTATATAACTAATAAGGCAGTAAATATATGGAATTTTATTTCAAGACTCAAGTTGATCGGGAGAAGTTAGAAAGAGTCCAGATCCTATTTCTTAGGTACATTTGATGCAAGCAAAAGGTACATCAGGTTGTTGTTCGGGCAGTGTTTAAAGCCCAACCTGTTTGCCTCAAGACCACCTTCAAATTGGTATCATTCCTTTGCAGATTTAGGGATTTGTGGGATTTAGCTTCAAGGAAAGACATAAATTTGCAGTTATAAGTTAGCACTCTATTCTTTGGAGGTCATTACCTCGTTCAGTCTCTTAAAGGCATGCTCAGTGTTGACTCTCAAAGGTCTCTCAGTTACTCCAGTTAGTGGCTAGCTCTCTAGATCATCTTCCCCATTCACGTATTACCTAGATGTGCCATGCCATATCCTGTCATTCAATTAGGTCCTTAACTGAGCTATTAAAAAGGACTTCCAGGATAACTTTGATAAAATGGAGAAAAAGCTAAAAGCTTTGCATTTGAGGTCCAGGGCCAACAATATGAGATTGGAAATTTTTCATATATTGCAAAGGTTGAGCTGGAAATGGAGGCATTGTAGACTGGTTAGTGTAGCCTTGAATATAGTCATTACGTGCAACCATCCCTGCAGGTATCTCCTCCATGGGCGATTCATTATATGCTTCTTAAGCATTGAGTGCAATTCATTTCAGCAGTTTCTTATGATAAATTTTCAGTAACTAAATCATAAACACTTAAACTTGAGTAAATGTGGAAGCGGAAGTTTGAAGTGAGTGCAAGTCTACAGTGCGGGTGTGTCCTTCATCGAATGCACTCCTGTTTGAGGCAAGGTAGAAAGGTTACTACTACTGGAAAGGTATTTCCCACTAAACCAAGCAATAAAACAAGGCCAATGTGGATGACTGTCACTAATGGAAATGACCTTAAGCATCCCCACAAATACACCAACAATTTGATGGCAAGTATCGAAGTAAAAATACTTAGTTATCCCTTGATCTATAGTGACAACACTAAACCAAGAAACAAAACAAAGGCTATGTGGATGAATGTCGCCAATGGCAATGGTCTTAAGCATCCCCGCAAATACACCAAAAATTTGAGGGCAAGTATCAACTTGGATTCTAGGTATTGATTTGCTGACTTCAATGAAAGGTTTGCAAAATACAAGGAAAAACAATGTCTGCAGGTTTAACCACAACTAGGCTTAAAGCCACTGCCAGTTTCAAGCACCTTGGTAAGTACTCCGAGCATTACTCTTTCATAGCTTTGCTTGACTGCAGAAACCTTGTTGGAAACAACTTGTATAATCATATTTTTCGTACAGATTGCCAATTTTGTATATACGTTCATTTGTTCTGAATCACTATTGGGTCTGCTTCATAACTTTTATTTCCAAGGTTTCCATATAATGGTCAAAGATATACTGTGCATTATAATTCTGCTTGAGATATTCTATGATCCACAAGATGGAAAAGTGCTTACAGAGAGTGTCAATATAAAGCAATTTCAACTTAAATGGACAAGGCAAAAAAATGGATTTGTAAGCCAGGAACATGTCCTCTTTACTTCCACTATTGAGATTATCTTGCATATAGTAAAGATGAAGTTTGTAATATCCCTGTTTAGGGCAGCCGTCCTGTTGAGGCTCCGGTGGGCCCTGACACGCTGCCGGGGTCTGCGTAATTGGGGGACTGCGCGAGGGTCCCCGTCCCGAGATGCTCCGGTGGGCTGTTGAGCTCACCCTTAACACCTGGGCCCCTCACCCTCACTAACAGTCCGGGATTTTGGTGTAGCGGTTGAGGCTACTTGGTATCAGAGCCGAGGTCTCGAGGTCGAGACTCGCGGAGCGTGGTGGGCTGTAATATCCCTGTTTAGGGCAGCCGTCCTGTTGAGGCTCCGGTGGGCCCTGACACGCTGCCGGGGTCTGCGTAATTGGGGGACTGCGCGAGGGTCCCCGTCCCGAGATGCTCCGGTGGGCTGTTGAGCTCACCCTTAACACCTGGGCCCCTCACCCTCACTAACAGTCCGGGCTTTTGGTGCGTTCCTTCCGATAGATGTAGGGGTTATCCCCGGGCGTCATAGACTGCTAGCACCACAGGCTGAGCCAGATCTATGCTCTGATACCACTGTAATATCCCCAAAGGGAAATAACCAGTAATACACAGAAATATGCCAGACAGATATATAAAACAAAATGCTGGAACCAGATAATGGAACAAGTACACATAGAATGCCAGAATACTAAGCCATTTTATTAATCTCAGAACACATAGATAAGAGTACAAGATAATCAGAATGAGTGCACCTATCCTTGCCCTAGGCAAGTGGAGACCCTCTCAGAACAAATAATGGCTGCAAATAAGGACAGCGTCCTAGCTGGCTGAAGAACTGCTATGAAGAACTGCTGCTGGAATGCACTGGAACTATGAGCTGGAAACTAGACAGATGGCTGATCTCAATCCTCCAGACAAACCCCAGAAAATGTGAAACTGATGCTCCACCACCAGTCAGCCCTCACAAGTGAAAACGCTGTCTCTGCTAGTGACAGCGCAGAAGACAGATGAAACGCTGGCCACAAATCCTCCAGATGAGATGACCACTCCTCAGGGCTGGAAACACTGAAAAACGCTGCCAAACCCTCACACAAAGGCCCTGCTCATCAGATCAGCGTCCTCCCTGACTGGATCTGCGTCCTAGCTGCCCAGATCTGCTGGATCTGAGTCCTACCTCTCCAGATCTACTGCTATCTCTCCAGATCTGCTGCTATCTCTCCAGATCTGCGTCCTCCAAGACTGGATCTGCTGCTATCTCTTCAGATCTGCGTCCTCCAAGGCTAGATCTGCTGCTATCTCTCCAGATCTACGTCCTCTCTGCCTTGGTCAGCTGGATCTGCGTCCTCACTATTCAGATCTGAGTCCTCCTGCTGGATCTGCGTCCTTCCCCTCTGGATCAGCGTCCTATCTCCTGGATCTGCGCAGTCTCAAGAAGGGGGTTTCTCCTCTCCAAATCTCCACTAGAAAACTGCTGCTAATTACCTCTGAAACTGAAGGATGATGCTCAGAAAATAACCTTACCAGGGCAGGCACTCGAAGTCCCCCGAGGCTAAGGGTGATACCAAGAAAATAACCTTACCAGGGCAGGCACTCGAAGTCCCCCGAGGCTAAGGGTGAGATCTCCGAATGGAGACACTCGGTTGCACTAAACAGTGCTGCAGACCGACTAAACAACCGGCGTGCTGAAGCAGACAGAAGTCTAGCTCTCAATATCAATATCAAATCATGCATGCCCAAAATGAGGTGAGAGCCCCACCTTTTATAGTGCTAAACTCCCTCCAAAACCTTGACTGCGTCCTTCACTCTCCTTGGCCTGCGCAGTTAACCTTGGGTCAGCCTGATGCCTCCCCTTCATACTCATGTGGACCCCCCAAGGCCCCCTCTCTAAGTTATAACGTCAATCAACTAGGAAAAACACTTTATTTATAAAGTGAGGTGACTAAAGTGAGGTAACCCCTCTTATTTCTCACTTTATTTATTATTTCTAGCTAAAGCGGCAAAATTAAACAAAAATGAAATATTCCAATTAGCAAAGCTAATTGGGAATATTACAAAGTTATACAACTAGAAATACAAGTTGCTTACATGCTTGTTAATGAAAAAAAATTATCAGCAAGATGTACTAATTTTTGAGCTAATTTTACATAATAATGGGTGTTAGATATTGCACTGGCCAATAATAGAAATTTTACATGAAATATTTCCATATTATGATTGGTAGAAATCATTGGGACACTCGTCATATTTAATTTGGTCACTTGGGTTGCATAATAGAATATGCTTGTTTTACACGTTTAGTACTTTTAGGACTAAGAATTTATTTGTTGATACCCTTTGGATTTGATATATCATAGATAAAAGGAAATGGATTTGTATTGTTTACTATCTTTCTGAACTTACCTATACTGGAAAAGGATATAAAAGTTTCACTGATTTGTTCTTACGAACATGCCTTATTAGAGGTTGTTATTGATTTTTTCAGTAGTACTGTATAACTAATAAGGTAGTAAATGTATTGAATTTTATTTCAAGACTCGAGTTGATTGGGAGAAGTTAGAAAGAGTCCAGATCCTATTTCTTAGGTACATTTGATGCAAGCATAATGTACCTGAGGTTGTTGTTCGGGCAGAGTTTGCAGCCCAACCTGTTTGCCTCAAGACCATCTTCAAATTGGTATCATTCCTTTGTAGATTTAGGGATTTGTTGGATTTAGCTGCAAGGAAAGACATAAATTTGTACTTAGAAGTTAGCACTCTGTTCTTCAGAGATCATTACCTCATTCAGTCTCTTAGGGCATGCTCAGTGTTGACTCTCAAAGGTCTCTCGGTTACTCCAATTAGTGGCTAGCTCTCTAGATCATCTTCCCCATTCACGTATTACCTAAATGTGCCATGTCATCTCTTGTCATTCAATTAGGTCCTCAACTGAGCTGTTAAAGAGTACGTCTAGGATAAATTTGATAATATGGAGAAAAATCTAAAAGCTTTGCATTGGAGGTCCAGGTCCAACAATATGAGAATGGAAATTTTGCATATATTGCAAAGGTTGAGCTGGCAATGGAGGTGTTGTAGACTGCTTAGTGTAGCCCTTAATATAGTCATTACCTGCAGCCATCCCTGCAGATACCTCCTCCATTGGTGATTCATTATCTGCTTATTAAGCATTGACTGCAATTCATTTCAGCGGTTTCTTAAGATAAATTTTGAGTAACTGAGTCATAAACATTTAAACTCGAGTAAATGTGGAAGCAAAAGTTTGACGTGAGTTCAAATCTACAGTGCGGGTGTGTCCTTCGTCGAATGTGCTCCTGTTTGAGGCAAGGTAGACTGGTTACTACTACTAGCAAGGTATTTCCCACTAAACCAAGCAATAAAAAAAGGCCAATGTGGATGACTGTCACTAATGGAAATGGCCTTAAGCATCCCCACAAATACAACAACAATTTGATTGCAAGTATCGAAGTAAAAATACTTAGTTATCCCTTGATTTATAGTGACAACACTAAACCAAGCAATAAAACAGAGGCAATGTGGATGAATGTCGCTAATGGAAATGGTCTTAAGCATCCCCACAAAAACACCAATAATTTGAGGGCAAGTATCAACTTGGATTCTAGGTATTGATTTCTGACTTCAATGAAAGGTTTGCAAAATAAAAGGAACAACAATGTCTACAGGTTTAACAACAACTGGGCTTAAAGCCACTGCCATTGTCAAGCATATTGGTAAGTACTCCGAGCATTACTCTTTCATAGCTTTTCTTGACTGCAGAAACCTTTGTGGAACTTGTATAATCATATATTTGGTACAAATTGCCAATTTTGTATATACGTTCATTTGTTTTGAATCATTGTTGGGTCTGCTTCATAGCTTTTATTTCCAAGGTTTTTATACAATGTTCAAAGATATAAGGTGCATTATAATTTTGATTGAGATATTCTATGATCCACAAGATGGTAAAGTGCTTACAGAGAGTGTCAATATCTAGCAATTTCAACTTAAATGGACAAGGCAAAAAAATGGATTTGTAACCCAGGAACATTTCCTCTTTACTTCCACTATTGAGATTATCTTGCATATAGTAAAGATGAAGTTATACAACTAGAAATACAAGTTGTTTACATGCTTGTTAATGTAAAAAAAATTATGAGCAAGATGTACTAATTTTTGTGCTAATTTTACATAATAATGGGTGTTAGATATTGCACTAGCCAATAATAGAAATTTTATATGAAATATTGCCATATTATGATTGGTAGAAATCATTGGCACACTCATCATATTTAAATTGGTCACTTGGGTTGCATAATAGAATATGCTTGTTTTACACGTTTAGTACTTTTAGGATTAAGAATTTATTTGTTGATACCCTTTGGATTTGATATATCATAGATAAAAGGAAATGGATTTGTATTGTTTACTATCTTTCTGAACTTTCCTATACTGAAAAAGGATATAAAAGATTCACTGATTTGTTCTTACGAACATGCCTTATTAGAGGTTGTTATTGATTTTTTCAGTAGTACTGTATAACTAATAAGGTAGTAAATGTATGGAATTTTATTTCAAGACTCAAGTTGATTGGGAGAAGTTAGAAAGAGTCCAGATCCTATTTCTTAGTTACATTTGATGCAAGCAAAATGTACCTAAGGTTGTTGTTCGGGCAGAGTTTGCAGCCCAACCTGTTTGCCTCAAGACCATCTTCAAATTGGTATCATTCCTTTGTAGATTTAGGGATTTGTGGGATTTAGCTTCAAGGAAAGACATAAATTTGTACTTATAATTTAGCACTCTGTTCTTCAGAGGTCATTACCTCATTCAGTCTCTTAGGGATGCTCAGTGTTGACTCTCAAAGGTCTCTCGGTTACTCCAATTAGTGGCTAGCCCTCTAGATCATCTTCCCCATTCAGGTATTACCTAAATGTGCCATGTCATCTCTTGTCATTCAATTAGGTCCCCAGATGAGATATTAAAGAGGACTTCTAGGATAAATTTGATAGTATGGAGAAAAATCTAAAAGCTTTGCATTGGAGGTCCAGGCCCAACAATATAAGATTGGAAATTTTGCATATATTGCAAAGGTTGAGCTAGCAATGGAGGCGTTGTAGACTGCTTAGTGTAGCCCTTAATATAGTCATTAACTGCAGCCATCCCTGCAGATTTGAAACAATGGAAGTTGGCATACTGTGTAGCTTGAAGATATTATCCACGAATGCTTGGGAAATTGAGAAAGGAGTGAAAGGATGAGTGGAGGCGCGAAAATGAGTTGCTTTTAAAAGACAATCTACCATGACCTTACTCACTGTTTTTTTGCTCGCTTTTGGAAGTCCAACAATAAAATTCATTGAAATGTCTGTCCAAATATGCGCTGGGATTAATAAAGGCTGCATTGTGCAATGCACCTAGTAAATTCTTTGTGTTGCTTTGGCAAGCATCCTAGGATGCTACAAAATCTTGGATGTTTGTTTTCATGCCTCCCCTGAAGATTGAATTCTTAGTTTTTTCATAAGTCTTAAGAAAGCCAAAATGTGATGTTGTTGGTGTCGGGTGTAGCTTCACTAAACTTGTTTTAGGGTTGAATCTTTTGCTAAAACAATGGGCCTTTTATATCGTAATGTATAATTTTTAGCAGGTTTGGGATCGATCTAAATCTTTTAGATGAGCCGCCTTAAAGAACTGTTTGCTAGTCATTCCTTATTTGCCAGAGGAATTATGAATACATTGCTTAAGCTGAAAAGCTGCAGCTTATTTCTCTGTGAGCTCTTGTACTTGGTCTTTTGTTTGGTTTGGATGGATTTTGCCTTTGTGATTTTGAGTCATGATGAAGACTGATTTCCTTCCTGTTATTCTGCAAACTTCACAAATAGTGATTATAATTGTTTGTGGGATTTTTAAGTATCCTTGCAAACCTGCTTCTTTAATTATCCATCAGTTTTTGCCTGTTTTGCAGCGTTTTCCTTCTCTCGGGACTTTTTGTTTGTGTTTTGTTTTGTTAGAATCCCCCGAGGCCATCCTGCAAAATTTGATATTTTTGAAACTCTTCCTATTTTCCCCATGTTGACTAGGCATTCAGTACTTGCTTCTTTGTTGGTTGCATCCAAAACTCTTTCTTGTGCAATTATTTTCCCCACCCCTTCAAAAAGAAAGTGGAATGCTTGATTAATGTTATGCAGGTTATGAGATAATAATAGCCTTGTAACTTAAATGCTCGCTGATCGAGTAACCTTTTACTTACACTTGGAGGCAGGAGTTCACTTCACTTAGCTTTTTTGCACATCAACTTGTGGGAAGACATCTATGTGAAAACTAATTAACCAATGTCAGTTTCAATTTTATCTGAATTAAAAGCCTGGAAACAGATTTATTCCTCTAAACATTTTTTAGTGTAGAGAATGTTGTGTATAAATTATTCTTGAGCCCTTGAATTCATGTTGAACTGAGTATAATTACTGAACATTGCTTCAGGCATCGTTGGTGACAGTGCGCAATAAGAAACGAATTGGTTACTCTTATGAGATCGCCTTGAAGTTTCAAGGTGACGCTTATTTAATATTTTTATATGATTATGAAATGTATAAGGTTGGTCTATAATCTGAGTCAGATTTTGGTTTGAAACAGGTGAGTGGTTGATTGAGGAGGAAATGAAGCAAATTCAGGGCACTCTAAATGTTCCAGAGGCTTCTTATGGTGATTTGGAAGATATACAGGTGTGTATATGAAAAGTATTGAAAGTAATAAATTGCTTGAATATTTCTGGCGAGTTACTTTTTTATCATGCTGTCAGTTTCTTTCTATGTTGTTTTGATATTCTAGAGAGTGTTGTATGTGGTTTACCGTTTGTTTTGTGGATACCTTTAGAGCATTGTTATAGATGGACCCCCTTTAGGGTATTTCTAGAAACATTAGCCCTGGGTAGATCTGTATCAAAGGGTGCAGATGTAGACTGGTATTGGGTAAAATCAATGTTCTTAGTTCATTGGAAGTAAATACTGAGAAGATCAATGATTGCACTGAAGTGAGGCACACTCTACAACCTTGGTGTAATAGATGTGTTATGTCTGTGGTAATGCTAGCTCTAATGAACTACAATGGAAAACTAGCTGTGGTTTGGCATGTAATGTCAAAAGTAAAAAGTTGGCTGTTTGTTAATTTCCATCATGTTAAAAAGACAAAAACCTAGCATATATTCATCTTAACTCTGATCCATTAACAAGCGAGACATTTATGCCTGTAGACTAACATGTGCCTATCTGATCTCTCTCTCTCTCTCTCTCTCTCTCTCTCTCTCTCTCTCTCTGTATGCTTAATGAGTTTGGGTTTAAGATGATCTATGCTAGTGTAGAAATAAACATTGTAAGATATTTTTAGGCCTGTCTAAATACAAGGTGGCATGGTAAAGATGTGCACATGAGCTAAAGAACTAATGAGTTTTTAATGTGTTGGAAAATTTGGACGTTTGTTTTTCTCCAGTGTGTGAATTTAGAGTTTGTTAATTTTGAAAATGACCTTATGAGCATGTTCTGAAGTTTTTGTCCCTTTTCGGTTTGTCATTTTTATAAGTATTAACCTTAGTTTGTCAGGGAACTCCATAGCTGTATTAGTACAACCGCAATACAACTTATACAGATTAAACTTTAGTTATACAGATTGACTAAAGCACCTAACAACAAATTGACTAATCCCAAATTAGTCATGAGGATTCTCTATAATTTAACAAGAAAGATCACAACACTTCCTAGCTTGTTTCTTCAGGTTTTTTATAATATATAATTTACAAAATTCAAGAAGAGGAAGAGATAACCAAGGAAGATGATATTTTGTGATTGTTAGTGATTGCCAGTATTTTGTGTGCAAACTGTTAATCTGTCCAATCATGCCAGTGGCTATCAGTGGTTAATCTCTGATCTCTTTAGGGATCAAATAGATATCAATTACATGGTGTGTACAAATGAACACTTGCAGAACTTGATCGACCTACAAACTAAACAAGCAAAGGGAATATAGAAGAGCAATGGTAGAATGATACCTCATAAACATTAATTACAATAAACCGACAATAGACCAAAGCATCACCCTTCCTTTGTGTAAGATTCAATGATGCCACATTTCCAATGCTGTCGTAGGAGCAACATCTTAAAACATGGATAGATGCTTCCACCATATTTGCCTTTATCCTCTTTTCCACCAGCTTGTGGAGGTTCTTCCATGTTCACATTGTGAACATTGTTATGCCATCCATGTTTGAATAAAAAATGACCTGATTCAGATGTAATTGTTAATTAGGATTTAGTCGTTTCTTAATGTTAGATGCCCAGCTTGAACCTTAAAAGATGCTTTGGTGAACATAATGCTCACTGCTTTGTTGAACTTGGGCCAAATCCAATACGTCATCATATCCAGAGATTGGGCTAATTCTAGAGAGAGCACAGAGTCATCTACAAAGTGGATTTTAAAATATCTTGTAGGCACTTGATAAGGATCGTTCCTTCAGTTTGCACTTGACTCTAGCTAACCTAGAGCATTAGTTGTGATGAAATGTTTTATTGGACAAAGAAAACCCTTTCTGAAGGACCATTTCTGGCTCGCTGTCATCGTATCTGAAGTAAAATACCATTCTAATCTGTGTAGGACTTTATCAAAATCAATTTTGAGGAGCAGATCTTCTTGATGGATTTCTCCAGCCCCCCTGATAGCTTTGAAGCTTCCACAATGTTATATAAAATGAATCTACCCATTAAGTAGCCACGTGTTAATTTATTTGTGGTTAATACTTCTGCAGGAGTCTTGAAAGCCATGTAAAGTAGAATGATTAGCATGGGATCATTAATTGAGTTCCTGTTGGATGAGTTGTGGTTTATAACTTTATATTGAATATGCATGCATTAGTTTGCTCTGCAAGTGGTTCTAGATGAAGAGCTTCCAAGCATACGTTTAAAAGGTTTCCCAATGGTGTCTCAGAAACCCTTGTAGAATTTTATATGGAGACCATCTTTCCTTGGATATTATCATGTTTCAAGGAGGGATAGATCTGGGGTTAAGGCCAAGACAAGGAAATAAGTTCCACATTCCCACCACAAATTCCACTCGACGCGGGCAATAGAACAGGGAAGTAAGTTCCACATTCCCACCACAAATTCCACTCGACACGGGAAATAGAACAGGGAAGTAAGTTCCACATTCCCACCACAAATTCCACTCGACATGGGCAATAGAACAGGGAAGTAAGTTCCACATTTGCTGAGTAATTTTCCTACACTCCAATGATTTGAGGTGGGAAACATTAAGCTTAACAATGAATTTGTGTTTCCTACACAATGAATTTGATATCATAGCTTGTTACTGAAGTAAGGACCTCTATTGCATGAGTAAAATCACTTGGGAATGAAAAGCCCATTTTGTTTTGCTTGTTGGACCAAGTGTAGTGCATTGGCATGGATCATGTGCTTTTGCCTACCATCAATGAGAGGAATGAACCTCATATTTATCACCTTCCCAGTTGATCGTATTCAAACCAGCTCCTAGAAGCCAACTAATAGCTCCTAGAAGCCAACTGATAGCAGTTGATCAGCTATCCATTGCCACAAATGGTTATCAGCTATCCATAACCACAAATGGATCCTATCTGGCTCTGAGTGAGGAGAGTATCAGTGGAGCTGAAATCCAAAACACTAGCTGAAAGAGTAGTAATTATATAAGCATACCTGTTTTCTGGATCACAAATAGGTCTCTTTCGTGGTCTTAGCAACGAGAAATGAAAAATACTATTTGAAAGAGAAATAGGAATGTAAACACACATGTTTTCTGGCTTATATTTATTTAGAATGTGGGGTGGGCCATAAGTAAACACTACTAAGTGTCGGCGTTTACCATATGGATGTTCTTTGTCTACACATATGTTGAGAAATAGTTTTATTTTAAATTGTTGTCATGCTTAAGATCTGTTGTGCCAAGCTTCTGGATGGTGTAAATCAATGTTGGTAAATTATCCTCATCTAAATAGCAAAGATCCCAGCTGGTACTATTGTTTATTTATATTGTTGTCCAGAAATTCAATGTGTTGTGCTGTATTATATACATATTTTTTAAAACTAGTTTTAAAGTCTGCTAGTCATATATGATATTCAAAAACTTGATTATAAAATTTCCTTGTCTTTTTTTTGTTAGTTGAACGTGTCTTTGGACGCTGACAAGAGAATCCCGGACTCCAAAAGAAGTACAATTATTAAAGATCTTACGTCATTCTTGTCTCCAATTCAGAATAGATTGTTCCAATTTGAAGCAGAGCTGAAAGAAAGATGAATTTATGGTTTTGTTTAGAGTTGTTCAGGGTAATTGGTGCTAGGCTAAGCCTACTGTGGTTTTGTAACGTTCCCTCTTTCTGTCTGGAGATTTTTACTGTGGTTTTGTAACCTTGAACTATAACTCCTTTGATATATTGTAACATTGACTGAGATTGGACTGTAGAACACGTACAAATTCCAGTTTGCCTCTCAGAGAGTGTCCTCCACTGCTCATTCAAACTAGGCCCAAACTTTTTTTGGTTATAATAACTTGCATGCAAAATTCATAGATCATTACACGTCAAACCGACTTTACCCCTTGACTGACATTGCATTCAACATGGTGCACAAGTATGATTTACATGTATCAATCAAAACTATGATTGTATCTCCATTTGATAATGCAAGTTGAATACAACATACAATACATAGGAGTGCTATGGCTATGAAGTTCAATATGAAATAATCTATTGACTGCTACTATTACTATTATATAAGGGGTGCTCTTCCAATGGCCATTTATTAGCTATGTGAAGAAGGCTTTGTGGATTTTGTATTTACTATAAGATTATGTATAGCTGAGTTGCAGACAACTAAGTAGAATTTGGTAAGAAGTTTGGAGTATGTGTAATTCATAATGATATTGTCTTCTCTTCATTGATGACTTTTCAATGTGTGAGTTTTGACCTAAGCCATTGCATTATCAATGTGTCAAGGCTCAAAACTCGACCTATATGTCAACTACTTCTTATGATTGTTCCTAGGAACACGAATCCTAATTTTTGTAGGTTTAAAATTTATCACAAGTTTGCTCTATTATGGTCAAATTTTGTGGAGGTTATCTCAAAATTTATTTTAAGGTACCATGGATCTAAATTTCTTATGAACTTTCAACACTATTACAAACTTTGGTGCAAATTGTTGATCAATTCTCACTTGGTTAGGGTTATAGATGTTAATGAAAATTTTGTGTGCATGCATGAGTTGGGTGCAAATGCTCAATGTTGTGTGCATTAGTGTGATAAATATGGGATAATGCAAAGCATAGTTTTGAAGATTAGTCTAAGTTGACTCGTACCTAATCAACTCAGTCAAGTTGATTGTTGGTTGAACGGTTAATTGTTGGTTCAATGGACATAAGATCTTGCAGGCCCAAATACCAAAGGGCAAAATGGAGCCCATCATGGGGTTCTCTTTGTAATTCTCCACCACTGCTACCTTCCATGCTTCCTCAAACTCCTCTCCAACCTCAATATCAGTGCTAGTAGTAGCATGAGCAACAATATTACACTTAGTAGAACTAGAACGCGATTTCCAAACTGCACGAGAACTACTTCCCTCACGAGTCACCATGTGCCATGCTTGGTCTCGATGGTTCGCTTCCTTCAACTCCTGGTTCAACTACCATATCTTCATTGGAACCAACACCCCGAACTCCACTAGACAACGATTCGCCATTTTGTACTAGTGATTCGCCATTTGTACTGGTGATTCGCCATGATTTTACAAGATAATATAATCTCGTGAGAGATTCGCCAAAAAATTATATATACATATTATATTATTAATAAAATCGCCTTCCATTTTCCTATGTATCATGGGAATTCGCCCATTTATTATACATATAAATTTACAGGGGTTCTTAAAATTTTCCCTGTCCAAGACTTCAATCAATGCTTGGTGATGTCTTAAGGTGTCTTCAATCAATTGCACAAGTTATGCACAAGGTATTCCAAACAACTTCAAGTACAAGGACTACTGCAAACTCTTCTTCAAGGCTTCAAATCCACTCAACAAGTCTGCTCTAGCAAGGTTTAAGTCTACACAAAGGATCTTCCAAGAGTTGTCCCAATAATGGCTTCCAAGACACTTCAACCAGGATGCCTCAAGGTGTCTTCACAACGGTTCCTCCAAATGCTTCAAGATCTGGTCAACGATCTGCTCCAATATGCCCTCTGTCAAGATCTTCTTCACTTGTACACCCCTCCAAGTTCATTGTTCAATACTTTAATTTCAAAAAAATTTACTGCTCTCCCATAGATCCTTCAATATCCTTTATTGTTCGCTGTCCATTAATGCTCATTCATTATTATTCATAGGACTGCACTGTTTACTGTTTTGAGTCTCTCATAAATCTGAGCCTTCCCAAGGGTGACAAGTACAAGGCATCCAAACTGTCCTTCAATACTGTTTGCAGCTATTGGTAGATTCTGTTCAAGGGATCTGAGAGGTAATTAGCACTCTTCCACAACAGTTGTCCTCTAATTTGTCACAGGTCCAAGCTGAAACAAATCTGACCCTTCCAAAAATGTTGTCCACAGGCTAACACTTCGTATTCTTCAATAGTCCCCTCAACCGAGCTCCTGTAGGCTTGTTCTGTTGCCCAAAACAGTGATCTTAAAAGTCCTCCTCAGCCTTCGTTTTGCACTGTTCTTCCTATGGTATAGCTCTGTAATTTTTGACCGAAAATTAGTGATTGAAATGAGGATCTGCAGTCTTATATTTATAGTGATTCCTCTTTATGAAAAGACCTGTCTGTTGGGCTAGAGGGTCAACATGAAGGAACTGAGCATAGTTCGGCTAGGCCTTAAAAATATTATTTTTAAACTTAAAAATTCATTTTCTCACAAACTACTGGGAGTTTCGAGGCGTGTAAGGGCTCATTAGAAAGAGGGAAAAATCCTATTTAAGATGGTCTAGGTCCCATTGAGAAAGGTTGCCTCTAAGGTGGTGAAGAGAATTTTTCCTTGTTACTGCCCTTGAATTATTTAGAGCAGAAAATGATTAGGACAGCAAGAGCTTCTTCATTGTCATATGTCACCAAGTGTTTTTTTTTTTTGTAAGTGAGGTCTCCACTTGTTATGTCTTTAATCATCATATCTCATCAAGTGATCTCCAATTCCTTCATTGTCCATGTCATCACCATATACATCATCATGTGTGCCATCAATGTCACCAGGTCATCAAGATAGTGCAGTGATATGTCATTAACCCTATGCAGCATCAATAAGAAGGACTCCTTCATCAAGAGTAAGGACATCATCATCATTTCTAGGGCATGTTCATCAAGAGCAAGGATACATGAGGTTACAGTGCCTTCATGGTTAGTTCAAGGACATCATTATAATATACATGAGGTTATGACATCACAAGAATATTTGCCATCCCAATAATACCATATTGACATCAATAACAACCTTGACTAACACCATGAGACATACCATATATCACTGGAATCAACATGATGGGGAGCATCAAATGATGATGGTCATGAGTCCAAGAAACTTTATTTTCCTTGTCATTTCGATCAACGACAGTGAGGCTTCTTCTGGCGTTGCTTGGGTTGACATCAAGGACAACCATATTTAAGCACATCTCACTTTAGGCCTGTTCTTTCCTAGCACAAGGGGGGAACCATAGGAAAGAGTCTTTAAGATTTTTTTTAAATGATATTGGGTGAAAGAATAGACCATTTCAACCCAATTGGGCTATGCAGTCAGTATCAACAATCAAATGGATTTGAACAGAATGGAAAGAGGCGTAGCTAGGCTATTATCAACATGCTCTAACTAACCATGTGGATTTCCTTTGAAATGCAAAAATTAAAAGGAGGGCTCTTCCAAATGCACACCTCTCAAAGTCTTAAAAATCAACAGTAGAGAATGCACAGCCATGAACAATAAAGATATATGAACATCCGTTCAATATACAAAAATGCCAGCAGCAATATCTAATTGAACAATGACAACAATAAGCCACAAGGAGGGCTTCAACCAATGTTGCACGAAGCAGGGATGTTTTTTGGAAGCAGATCCGCAGAAGCATCATTTCCCAAAAATCTAAGAAGAAAAGCATCTCAGAAGCATATATATATATTGCATTTATATTAAAAAACAATCCAAAATACCAAATTAGTTGTAGAAGATATGGAAACATGCATATTTATATAAATCAAGATAGATATGGCATCCATTGTACATTAATGATTAATTATTCAACCATTAACCATCTAGAATCTAGATTCTTCTCCTCTTGTCTAGCCTTTGCCTCTAACTTGATTGTCTAGGGATAGTAGTCAACATTGCCAAATTTTGATCAAACTACCTAATCCAAGCCTTAAAATATGGTAGAAAAAGCTTAGCCTGCTTGATCGATGATTTTGACTTGATTGAAAGGTAATTTTTTGCTAAAGGCATGACAATGCAGTTCAGCAATTAACACTACCAACACTAGGGTACATATAGGGCTTGGTGCTCTTGATAAATGCCAATCACATACCCTGATACATGATATAATCTAATGAAATGTCACAATATCATTGATCCTGAATCCCTGAAACTATTAAGTTTTCTGAATTTTGAATAGGAAGTGAAATTCTATTTTCTCCATATGAAGTCTGATGAGGCTAGAACCACTCTCAAACATCCTCAGTCATTTCTTGGTAATGTTAAAAATTTATGTAAAATGATGAAAATGAAAGATAACGGAGAATGTTACTTTTACTTTAAGAATTTAACATTACGATGAGGGAGCATCTAGGGAGCATCAAGGGAGCACCTTGGGAGTGTCCAAGAAGCCCCAACCCAACTTAAGTCAAAGAAAAAAAAAAATTTAAAAATAGAACCCTATGGAACCGCTTGTCTCCCTTTTGATCCGCTCAGGATCCGTACGGATCCATGCTTGATCCATCGCAAATCCAGGACAAATCTACCGTCAGATCCGCGATTCAGAAATCTTGAACCATGGATTGAGCCGACACGGTTCCGAATTTCTAGGAACCGTCTTTGCTGACCTGATCTGCGGTTCCGGATTTCCGAACTGCGGATCCAACAGCGGATTCCCTACAGATCCGTACGGGACGCAATTCCTGGTTTGGATCCTTGGGTGGGGAGTGTTTCCTGCAACTATGGTTTCAACACAACCTTACCTCTTTTTAGTGGAGCAGAATTGCCTTTCTTCAAAGAACATTACAGCAGATTTGCAAGAGTAACTTCAACCAGTTAATTCATCTATAGAAATATAAAAGAAGATGATGAGCCTCAGTGGAAATGCCCTGAACTGCTTCAATCCAGCTAGATATTCAACTATATTCTTTGGATAATCTTCACATTTATTTCCCACCATTTGGAAAATGAATTCTTATTGTTTAAACTTTATATACTCCAACCTAAAGAAGCCCCAATTAGGGAACTTCTTCACAATTTTCCTTTAAGGTTTGACAACTCCACATAAGGCCATAAGGAAGCTCTTCAAACTAGGGCACACCTCCCAATGCTCTTCTAAAACCTAGTGCACCTCTTTTCTCCTACACATGAGCAAGTGTACCTCGCATTAATTATGCATGGGTGCTCCTCCGTGAGGGTCATTTATCACCTCCTCCTTGCTTCCTTCCAATAGGTCATTGAAACAGGCTTTTGACCATTTCAAGGGGTCTTTAGGGTACCCCAACAAGGGCATTCTCCATTTTGCACCTCAATGAGCTAAGTGGTAAACTGTAACAATTGTCATCATTGCAGGTTGTAATGAATGAAACAAGTTGGAAAATGCTGACTGCCAATTGGGTTTGATGTATTTTCAAGAGCTCTTTTGGCTGTTTAGTAAACATCTCCTTTTGCTTATCAAGAAAAGGAAGGCATATAAACGGATCCTCAAAATGTGCAGGCAAGAAGCAGTACAATGTCATAATTACACAATATTAATGGCAAAAAAGGATAGGAACACTTTCTTACATTTACTCTACAATACAGATATCAGTGCAGTGCAGTATAGTAAGAAGACCACAGATAACAGAATAATAAGAAATCACAGTCCATTCTTCAAAAGCTTGGGACATTCATTTCATATTGTTAAAGACCAGTTTTGATTTCTCAAGAATCTCCCATAACTCAAATGGATCATGCTAAGATAATCAATGAAGAATAGAAGAGGCGGTGATAAATCAAGCAAACTGAGTCCACTCAACTGAACTAAACAAGGCATCACATATATTCATAAATATTTAAGTCGATGTCATGTGATCTTCTATGTTTGTATATTTTTGTAAAACTTACTAACAAGCTAGACAACAAATATACTGACCAATATAAAGGCAAACGAAAAAATAAGTACCAAACCTTAACTACAGCATCTTTTCCCACACCACTTGGTCCACTAATGACAATTATAAGTGGTTTAGGAGCCGGTACTTGAGGCCCTGAATTGAGAGGTGAGCCTAATGCTTCCTCTATGTCTTGTAACATTGCAACCTGGAAAAAAAAACATTCTCTAAGTTCAGATGCTGATATGCTAGTTGAAAATAAAAGTGTTATATAGTATAAAAAGAAATGGCATGTCATTGTAATCATCCAAGCCGACTCCAGAAAACAAGGGAAATTAACAAGACTGTTTCCCTGGACCACATGTTAAAATCCTACAAATAGCACAAATATAATATTCCAGAGACTGGAAATTCTTCTAAAACATCCAATATAGCTGAGTGTACCAGGGACAAGAATTTCTGACTTGGCCTTCATTGTGTGCCTGTTTGAATCATGAGTAAAATAAGCACTTCTTTATCCCATGTGGCAACCGAGATGATAAAAGAGTTCTATGGAAAAAGGGTGCAAAGTTACAAACTCAATAAAGATTCTCTAGTGAAACATCTTTGCAGGAATTGCCACTAGCTTAAAAATTCCATAGAACTAGAACAAAAAAGTAGCAAATATGGAAGAGCATTCACAGTACACTTGTAAGTTGTAGCATATATTCTAGGGTTGAAGCAAATAGAACACATTTTTTCAAATTATAACATCCAAATATATAAGTCACTAGGAATGATGCAGGAGTCAAGCGGATAGATTCTCTCTGTCCATTTATCTTTCCTGTAACTGTCTATCTTTACTGAAACGATCCAAGTTTATCTTTGTTAAGTAATGTTCCTTGTAGGATGCAATCCATTTGTATTAGGGATTTAATTTCTGTGGGGCACCACATTTTTATTTGATTTGCATTGTCCTTCTGAAGATTAAACATAGCTTTTAAATCTCAAATAATATCAAATTTTCTGCAGTTTGTGCCTCTTACTATTAAATTTTGTTGATACCGTAAACTGGTCGTGCATAACAGAGTGGTTCTTTGTGCAAGGTGTTGCAGATGAAGAGAAGGCATGCTAGTCGACATGAGACATCAAGGAATTTAAGTATTTTGGTACCAGAGCAATGAGTTTGCCTCAGAAATAGTTCAATTTCACTTGGAGAAGAGGAAGGCAGATTGTTAGAGGCAAATGGAGAGATAAAAAATCAATCAGAGAGAACATCCAACAACAGGTCACAGTACATTCAGATCACTAGGGTTTCTCCCCCATAGCCTCACGGCCCTGAGCTGGCCTTTTATCTTGAGCAGTTCTTGCAGAGTGCTAACAGTCTCATTGTTCCTCCCATCCACATGCAACACTGATCTCATGACCTCTTAGGTCCCTTCCATCAGAAAAAAGTGCACTCCCACCATTTATGAATTGAAATAGATCACTAAATTCCACACAAGGATGGGATTTGTTGTCTTTGCTCCCTCAAAGAGGAGACAGGATAACTTCATTTTCAGGCGGCCCGTCTACTGAATCTGGGAGAGGTTTCACTTATTATACAAAAGCTCCAGTAAGTCCACTGCAAGTTTGCAACCTTCTTCCATTACCCAAACCAAAGATGCCTGGCCCTACACATTAGGGAGACAGTTAAATTTAGAGGGTGTGCATTACACCTTTGAGCCCTACTCAGTTGATTAACTCCTTTCAGCCCCTCTCAGTGGCTGGAGGCATTAAGTGCCCAGCAGATAGTGATGTCACTAGCACAAACTGTAATAGATTGGTGAGACAGTGCCCCTAAACAAGAGACCAGCAAGTTACCACGTTCCACTGTCCTCCAAACTTAGCATAGGGGGATGGCCATGCTTCCTTATTCTCAACACAAAACTTGCAAATAGATGCATGTCGCCAATTTTCTTCCCTCATAGAGGGCTTCGTTGTTTTTGGATGTTCGGAAAGTTGCAACAAGGGGTTCCCAAATCCCAACATCCTTCCCCTAAGATATTGCAACCAAGTCTTCTCAATGCCAACTATTCTCTAGACAGCATTATACAGCTCTACAACGGCAGATAAGTGGTGGTGGATGTTGATTACTCCTCTTATGACTCTGATGTTAGCCCAAGATGTTGCATTGGCCTCCATGGTCCTTGGGCTTTTTTGGAGGGTCTTTCAAGATGTAGCTTTGTCATCAGGATGCCATCTTCTTAAACAGTATTAAACTTTCTAGGGTTACCCTTTTGGGTTCCTCCTTTTTCTATCTTATCATCTACTCTTTCTTTGTTTCTTTTCTCATCCTAAATTTTAGACTTCTTTGGAGATGCTTTAGACACACATTGATGTTGTCAAATGTTGATTTTCCTAGTCAAGTTAACCTATTTGGGTCATTATTATAATTTCATTTCATGTCTATAAGGTTAGAGGCCATATAGAAGAGATTAAGACTTCTTGGTTTTGAAGATGGAGGAGCAAGCACTAACACCGCTTAAACTAAAGAAACTAACCCAATGGAGGGATTCATAGAAACAATATCAAAATAAGCAAATCAAATGAAGCGTGGAGTGTAAAATTTTTTAGTAGATATGAGCCCAGATTGATTGATTGATTGGATTTTAGAGTTTAAGCAATTTCATGACATGGGTAATATAGCTGAAAATGACACAAGGAGAGCGAAATAAATTGTAATAAATATGAAATCCCATGCACACTTCTGGTTCAATCACTAAAGACGCAAATGAGTTAATAAAAGGAAACCATCAAACTGCAAGGAAAAATGCTGAAACATATGTGGGTTGAAATCCTACCCTTGCACTATTATGAGACCCTTTTAGGCAATTTCAAAATTTAAAACAAAAGGATTTGTCAATGCAAGACTACAAGCAATTTAACAAACTAGAAATCAAAATATGCAAGAAAATGAACAAGTTGCATCCAAATACCTTAATGGGTTATGTTACCCCCTCATGTACCATGAGGAGATCTCCTCCAAATTGAAGACCCTACCCTTGCAAGCTGCATTGGAGTATGAATTCATCAATTTCAAAGATCATTATTTAGTAGATAGAACATTAACTCCAGAAAAGAAGATAGAACATATCATTGAAGTCAAACCAGATGCAGCACCTGTGAATGTCGAGTTGTATCGCTATCGTCATCACCACAAAACAGAGATAGAAAGGTTAATCCAAGACCTACTAAGGTGTGGAGTCATTACAAAAAGCAAAAGTCCCTATGCAACCCCGGTAGTATTAGTCTGGAAAAAAGACAGATCCTTCAGATTGTGTATAGATTATCAAGGATTAAACAAGATAACCATTAAAAAAAGTTCCCCATTCCATTTATAGATGAACTACTAGACGAACTTCACGGCGCAGAATACTTCTCAAAATTAGACTTGAGATCAGGTTATTATCAAATACGGGTATGTTTAGAGGATATTGAGAAGACTGCGTTTAGGGCACATGAAGGACATTATGAGTTTAAGCAACCATGGATGAACTCTTTCGTCCACAATTGCGAAAATTTGTATTAGTCTTCTTTGATGATATCCTCATCTATAGCAAAGACCTAGAAGGAGTACCTCAATCATTTAGAAGAAGTACTATCTATATTAGAGAAGAATCAATTCTATGCCAAATTTTCAAAGTCAACCTTTGGCATAAAGGAAGTTGAGTACCTCAAGCACATCATATCCAAGGAAGGAGTCAGAGTAGATCCCGGCAAGATCAAAGCAATCAAAGAGCGGCCCAAGCCAAAGAATGTATCAAAACTCATAGGATTCCTTGGATTGACCAGATACTACAGAAGGTTCATAAAAAATTACGCACATGTGACTGCTCCACTAACAAATCTACTAAAGAAAAATTCCTTTCAATGGGACGGTAAGGTAGAGGAATGCTTTGAATCCTTAAAAGAGATAATGTCATCTACCCCGGTACTAGCAACCTCAGATTTCTCTAAACCTTTTGTGGTAGAATGTGATGCTTTAGGATTTGGGATTAGAGCAATACTAATGCAAAACAGTCGCCCCATAGATTACGAAAGTCGAAAGCTTAATAAAAGGGAAACCTTGAAGCCTACCTACCACAAAGAGATGTTGGCCATTATTCATGCATTAACCAAGTTGCGTCAATACTTATTAGGAAGCAAGTTTTCAATACGCACAGATCATAACAGTCTTTAGTCCTTGTTACAACAAAAGACCTTATCAACAGAACAACAGAAGTGGATAGAGAAACTGGCCACATTTGACATGGAAATTTTACACAAAAAGGGAAAAGATAATGTTGTTGCTTACGCTCTCTCATGTAAAGATAAAGACATCACAACATGCTCTGCATTGGTAGTAGCCCTTGATTGGTTGGACGAGATTCGAACTGAATATGCCAAGGATCCAAACTCTTGTTCGATAATCGAAAACATCAATCAACATCCCAAGTTTGAATGGAAAAATGACATATTATGGCATAAGGGTAGGATTTACTTAAGTCCTTCATCCAAATTTAAAGTAAAGGCTTTAAAAGTATCACACAATTCCCCTGCAACTGGGAATGTTGGGTTCTTTAAGACATACCACAACCCACGTCTGTCATTCTATTGGAAGGGAATGAGTAAGGAAAATCGGAAATACATCGATGAATGCGACATCTGTCAAAGAAGTAAAAGCGAAAACGTTTCAACTCCTGGATTGTTACACCCCCTACATGTCCCAAATCAGAAATGGGAAGAAATCTCAATGGATTTCATTGACGGTTTACCTATGTCTGATGGTAAGTACAAGCTATTTGTTGTAGTAGATAGACTCACTAAATATGCACACTTTAAGGCAGTCATGAAAAAGGACACAACCAAGCAAATTGTGGAGGTCTTTTGCAAAAACATCTACAAGCTACATGGTCTACCTAAAGTCATCGTTAGTGATGGAGATGTAAGATTTAAAGGAAATTTTTGAAAGGAATTTTGCAACCAAATCTAAATAACCCTTAACATGAGTTACCATCTGCAAACAAATGGTGAAACAAAGATAGTAAAAAGTGTTTAGAAACATATCTACGATGCTTCATATCTGACAAGCAAAGCAAATGGTCACAATGGTTGTGTTACCACTCAAACCAGCAAGGGACCTAAAGGGGTTCCTAATAGGGCAACTGCTAGACCAAGGGCAACGGTGGAGGCTTAGCCCACTATCACCACAGCTAAGACTCCCTGCTCTTTACGGACTTTCACCGATAGGAGGAGTCTCGGTAGTGTAGGAATCACTTGTAAAGTATATGTCAATGGATAGGGGGAAAGTGACCCTGGAAACCCTTTCCCTAGGATGGAGTAAAGAATGGAGCATGCTTGCTTTTCAAGCAAGGGACTTGGTCCACTAGGGGTAAGGGATGAGGATTGGAGGGTTGAGAGAGAAGGAATGGGCTTATAGACGATGTTCTCAATCCCAATAATCCTTGGGAAAGTTGGATTCCCAAATGGTCCTTGACAAATAATCCTTATTGAAAAGTGGGACCACATGGGGCTCAGTGGACCCAGCCCAAGTTTGGGGATGTAATACAGCAATCAATGATGCCCCTATCTTGGCCAAGGTGAAAGAAAAGGACCAAACAAGAATATTTACTTCAAAAAGTTGAATCGATCCTAATGAGGTCTAGCCTTGGGGATGCCTGGGCGAAATTCGATCTTAGATCTAGGGCTTAAGATTCCCGGAGATTCCACTGTTAGAATTCCCTCAAATTCGGAGGAGAGGGAGGGGACCCACCAGCGCAATAGCCTGTAAGAGATTGAAATTTTTCCTTGGGTCAATTCCCGGGAAATTGATGCCCTAGGTGACCTTTGAGGGCTAGACCTGGAAAAATGGTAAAAAAAGGGTAAAAAAGGTGAAAAGGGTGACCAGTACCACCCTATTTAGGGATCAATGCCTAATCCACTTGGGGATATGAAGTCAAGGATAATGATGTGTAAGAACTTTGTTTCTTGATCAAGGAGGCTCAAAAAGTCAGCTTCATCCAATGTTGAGAGAGAGAAAATAAAATTGATCTTCAAGCATTTATACTTCAAAGCAAATGATGCAAGCTTATCGAGATAAATAATATCTAGGAAATTTCATTCATATAACATTGGCCCATACATTAAATTAGCTAAAACATACTTAATTCCACATTTCAATCATGGAGCTACTAGGCCTAATTTTAGCAGTATGCAGCAACAAGAATAACAACGTTAAAATTTACTTACAACATTATAGAGTATATCCAACCAGCATTTCGTTTGCAAGACAAACCTCCAAGAGAAGAAAAATAGCCCAAATCCATACATCAAAATTCATCCATCTCCAAAAATGTCCACCAAGGGAAAAAATGTGAAGTTCTCTATGATTAGAGAGATCCCAAGTCAAGTGATGATACAAATGAATGTATCTAACATCAATATATACCCTCCTAAGGAATTTGAATTAGCCTATGTCCCTAGATTAGCCCCTAATGATAAAATAATGAGCAAATAACACCCCTATGGGTGACAAGCCCACCAAACTAGTGCAAAATGCAAAAAATTTACTTACAACATTATAGAGTATATCCAACCAGCATTTCGTTTGCAAGACAAACCTCCAAGAAAAAAATAGCCCAAATCCATACATCAAAATTCATCCATCTCCAAAAATGTCCACCAAGGGAAAAAAAGTGAAGTTCTCTATGATTAGAGAGATCCCAAGTCAAATGATGATACAAATGAATGTATCTAACATCAATATATACCCTCCTAAGGAATTTGAATTAGCCTATGTCCCTAGATTAGCCCCTAATGATAAAATAATGAGCAAATAACACCCCTATGGGTGACGAGCCCACCAAACTAGCACAAAATGCAAAAATTTACTTACAACTTTATAGAGTATATCCAACCAGCATTTCATTTGCAAGACAAACTTGCAAGACAAGAAAAATAGCTCAAATCCATACAACAAAATTCATCCATCTCCAAAAATGTCCACCAAGGGAAAAAATGTGAAGTTCTTTATGATTAGAGAGATCCCAAGTCAAGTGATGATACAAATGAATGTATCTAACATCAATATATACCCTCCTAAGGAATTTGAATTAGCCTATGTCCCTAGATTAGCCCCTAATGATAAAATAATGAGCAAATAACACCCCTATGGGTGACAAGCCCACCAAACTAGCGCAAAATGCAAAACATAAGCCTCACAAGGAGCCAAATAATAATGTATACATAATGTGGGGCCCTCGAAAGGCCTAATAATGTCCTGAAGTGCCATAATGAGGAATAAATTCCTCGGAATATGATGGACAAGGGGGTGACCCTTTGTTCTCCAAGTAGTAGACATGTAGTGCTCCCAGTGGGTGTGGGGGCACACAAATGACCCCATGGATCTCCATATGAATCAGAGATGCCGGTAAATCCTCTGCAAGGGCTCGAGTGACGAAATGAACGTTGCCATGACATCGTACAAGTCCTAGGACACCTGCCAAGGGTGTGGGGTTCTTGTGGGGCCCGTTGGGCATAATGTACCAAGCACATCACCATCATCCCAAAATTGGATCGCTAGTAGTCGTTGAGCATCAATGAGGATCCTTGGAGTGTTGTCTACTGTTGTGGAGGTCCATGGCTCTATATGCACACCCTTTATGTACCAATGTAGCCCTCTGGGGTTTAGGATCCCGTAAAGGGAGACTAAACCCAAATGGAAACCACCAATAATCCTGCATAAGATCCAATATGTCCCCTAGGCTTCTAGCACAACCAGTCATTAGAATAATCATGTAAAAGGGCTTACAAATCATGGATAACAAAGTGGGCACTTCACAATGGCATGCCCTTCCGTAGTGGGCTTTAGCATGTGCTAGTGTCTCCATACTCCAAAGGCGTTTAGCCATGTACCTTATTAAGTAGTTTCAACCCTTAAAGGGGAGAGTAGGTCCAAGGAACATCCTTTGAATGGGGGTGGCAAGTGATAAATAATTGTAACGGGGTAGGGAATGAGAGGGGCAATCCTGGGCCATATATTAGTGCAGCCAGATAAGGGGAAGCCCACACCAGGGTATATGATCTAAAAACAGCAGAATTGACTATTTGCACAATTTCACCAAATATTAACTAAGGTTGCTTTTAAGTGCGAAAATGAGGAAATTTTATTCTTTAAGTGCCTTAAACATAAACTTGAAACCTGTAAAGTAAACATGAACAGCAGAAAGAAGAAAAGCAAACATAGAAAATTGATGACGGAGTTCGTCCCTCCTAGACTACATCTCTGGGTCCGCTTCCAAGTAAGCGTCCATTGTATTAAAAATGCTCATAAGTCTCTTTACATCAACTTCACCCTTCTGTGTTGATTTTTGTAGCATCGAAAAGTGTTCCAAGTATCAAACTTTTTAAGGAGGCTTGAACATCAGTATTCCAAGGAACCCAGAAACCGTTTGTGGAAATTCCACTCGGTTCATGACTTATTAAAATAATTAATTATTTTAATGGAGAACCTAAGTCTAAACTTAGGGAAATTAAATAGTTAAAGGGTATTAATAAGTCAGAGTGTGAATCTTCTAGAAAACAAAGATCAAGTCAAGTTTTAATCTTGGCCATTGATTAGACTTCTAATATGGATCGTTGATGTGAAAATTCTACTGCAGTATCTTGGTTTATTTCGCCTACTACTTGATTTAGATTAATACAAGTTATTTTCAGAAATTAGATTCAGAAAATACCGAAATAAACACAACTACAGCCTACACATGCAGATCATTCACTGAATAATACGTTCATACAACAAAGTGGCACATGGATTTTTGGACATAAGTCCCCAGAAAAACCCAAAGCGAGAAAACTGATGCAGCAGATATGAGGGTTTATTTATTAAGTAGATTCCGAGTACAGTAAATATGGGTTCCAGATCTAGAAAACCCGACAGAGAATAAAAGAAATCAAATCTGCGGCTAACCTGATGTTCTAGCGCCAAATATCTCACTGATCCACACCCTCAAGCGGGATTTACAAGACTCAGCCCGGATCTGGCCCTAGAAAACCTCAGTGCTGCCCTTGAAGCCCTAGCGTTAGCCCTACTAGCCTCAGAATGCCATTGCGCTGCCCAGAGAGGGACCTAAGAGGGTGACGCAGGCCTTACGCTGGCCCTGGAGACCCTCTGCGTAACTTTTGAAGCCCCATAGAGCCTCTGCACTATCCTGTGTAACGGCCGCGCAGCACCTGCGTCGCTGCTTCTCTGTGTTGTCCTTGTTGTTGCTCCTCTGCCTCTTACTGACTCTTGGCTCTGGGATCAGATCATCCCCTTAGCCAATACTACCCTTCGTTGTAGGAAATTCCTCCAAAAATTCTTAGCAAACCCGCCCTAGAATTCCAGATTTGTTTCTCAACTTTGCAACTGTGTGTCTTTCCAACTGACCCTCAAACCTTTCTCTTATACTTTTTCAATGATCTCAACAAAAGCTGAGATTAAAACAATTATCAACGGCTAAGATTAAAAGACTGTTTGATTCGTGCCTTTTAGAACATTTCAGCACATGTGTTAATCAATTCACTTTAATTATTTAATTTTCTTAAGTTTAGACTTAGGAAATCCATTAAAATAATTAATTATTTGAATAACTTGAACACCAACTGAAATTTCACAAAAAACTTTCTGGGTTTTGGAGATCAAGTGTGTCCTAGCCCCTCCACAAAATTTCAGGCCTAGAGCACACCTGATGCTACACCAACTATACAAAATCTCAACACTCCCTCTTAGCACAGAGTGTGCTTACTACTCTAGCAAGTGTTCTCTAGTAATGCATCCACACCATGCACTGCAAGATTTTGAAGCTGGATTTTGTATTGTTGATGCTTGGCCTGCTACCCTCCATCCACTGCATTGTTTCTCTCTATACTGCTGCCCATGCCACTGCCACTGACACTGCCACATATGTACCGCAGCTCCCTCTCAACATGCTGCCCATAGCAGTGCCACTACTAACTGCTGCACTACAACTTAATTGCCGAGAAGTAAGCAACTGAAAGACTTCTGCCCAACTGTTTGACAGATAAGTCAAGTTGCCTTCCATCATTGAAGCTCTCTGGATGTTGATTTACGTTGTCCTCCTGGATGCATGGTCACGCTGCAACACTGCACTACGTGAGCATAGCCTCTCTGCGTTGCTGAAGTCCCATCAACCCCTCCGTGATGTTGCCTTCATGCTGTTGCTGCCTCTGCATTACGTTGCTCCCTCTTCAGCTCTTCAGCTCCCTCTTCCGCTTCAATGTGGCCTTCTGCAACCATCTCCCAACTCATCCCGCTACCGTCTTAAGGCTCCTGTAGCTCGTACGTGATCCAAGAGTAGGGATGACTCAAGGATCTCGCAACTGTCTGTAGATGCTCTACAAATCCATGTCACCCCACCTCTTCTCTCGAGGTACATGAGGACACATGGTTGCATCATCATCAGGGCCATATTCCTTTGCTGCTGCAGCCTTGGAATCAAAAGATCCTTTGTCCTTCTTCTTAGGACAAGTGTTGGCAAAGTGGCCAAGATCGCCACAGTTAAAGCACCAGACCTTGGAAAGGTCCTTCTTCTTCCCTTGCTGCTTCTTTTCACTTGATGCAAGGGTTGCATCATCCTCCTCCTCTTTTACCTTGGTTTTTCTTCATCCACCACTGATATTCTGCCTCTTGGTGACCCTCCTGATCTCCTCTTGGCAGAGGATAGCCCACATGTCAAGCCAAGATGGTAACGCTGCCCTTCCCAGAATGCTCTGGACAAACATTTCACAATCTTCTGAGACTGCATTCAGAGCAGTCCTCAATAAGAGCCCCTCATCTCGAGTAGCACCAATGCCAACCAGCTGATCTCGGATGGCTTGAAACCTGAAGAGGAATGGATCTACCTCTTCACCCTTCATCATTTGGAACAACTGCATCTGGTTCTCCAGAAGCATTATTCTTTGGACGGAGCCTCCTTGGTATATCGTGTCCAAGGCTACCCACAGGTCATTTGTTGTAGTCTTACCCACAATATGAGGAATAATGTGGTCCTTGACTCCGTCTATGATCAAATGCTTAGTCCGTACTTGATTTTCTTCATACTTCTTTAAAGGATCCGCATCAGTTGGTATAGCAAGAACCTTCTCTGCATGGTCTTTGAGACCATACTCATCCAGAACTGAGAGGATTTTGGCCCTCCAGATAACATAGTTGGACATGTCGTCCAATCTATCTTGATCCCTCAGTCCATATCGAGCCATCTTGCTCAGATCTAACAGAAACAGTACTTCTTCTCCCTCTGGATCTAGGTTTCTTGGTGACTAGAAACCCTCTAGAACTGCTTCTGCTGAAAATTGATTTCCCTCCTGGAAATCTTTCACCCAAACACAAACGGACAACACTCTTTGATCCTCCTGATCTAATCTCATCCCTGTTTGGCTCAGATTTGCTAAGTAATTGTCTTCCTCCCACTTTTGTTGTCTTAACTAGGCGCAATTCTACACCAGCAGAATCTCCACCCCACCAACACTACTGAAGATCTGAAGCACTGCTTCCGGATCTTGGCAAAATTCTTCTGCAACTAGAGAAATGACTGGATTGGGTCTCACTGACTGGCCCAGCGTAGCCTCAACGCTGCTCAGAAGTGGACTGCATAACACCCCAGACTGGGTGACGCAGTCTTTACGCTGCCCTGGGAAGGGTCCGCGTAAGCTTGAAGGCCTTTTGCAGCATCAGCGTTGTCCTCTTCTGGATCTACGTTCTCCTGCTGTCAAGATGCCCTTTCCGGATCTGCTACTTCTTCTGCCACCCTACAAACAAATATTTCTTCAGCTGATTGCTGGAAATTCACCTTAATCTGCTATCGCTCTGATACCATGTGAAAATTCTACTGCGTTATCTTGGTTTTTTTCTCCTACTTGATTTAGATTAATACAAGATATTTTCAGAAATTACATCCACAAAATACCGAAATAAACACAACTATAGCCTACACATGCAGATCATTCACTGAATAATACACTCATATAACAAAGTGACACATGGATTTTTGGACATAAGTCCCTGGAAAAACCCAAAGCGGAAAAACCGGTGCAACAGATATGAGGGTTTATTTATTATGTAGATTCGGAGTACAGTAAATCTAGGTTCCAGATCTGGAAAACCCGACAGAGAATAAAAGAAATCAGATCTGCAACTAACCTGATGTTCTAGTGCCAAATATATGACTGATCCACACCCTCAAACGAGATTTACAAGACCCGGCCCGGATCTGGCCCTAGAAACCCTCAACGTTGTCCCTGAAGCCCTAGCGTCAACCCTGCTAGCCTCAGAATGCCACTGCGCTGCCCAGAGAGGGACTGCGTAACCATTGAGAGGGTGACGCAGGCCTTACGCTGGCCCTGGAGACCCTCTGCGTAACTTCTGAAGCCCCCTAGAGCCTCCGCAATGTCCTACGTAACAGTTGATCTGCTTCTCTGCGTTGTCCTTGTTGCTGCTCCTCTGCCTCTTACTGACTCTTGGCTCTGGGATCAGATCATCCCCTTCGCCAATACTACCCCTTGCTGCAGGAAATTCCTCCAGAAATTCTTAGCAAACCCGCCCTAGAATTTCAGATCTAGTTCTCAGCTCTGCAACTGTGTGTCTTTCCAACTAATGCTCAAGCCTTTCTCTTATACTTTTTCGATGATCTTATCAATGACCGAGATTAAAACATTCATCAACGACTAAAATTAAAAGACTGCTTGATCCGTGCCTTTTAGAAAATTTTAGTACATGTGTTAATTAATTCACTTTAATTATTTAATTTTCCCAAGTTTAGACCTAGGAAATCCATTAAAATAATTAATTATTTGAATAACTTGAACACCAACTAAAATTTCACAAAACACTTTATGACTTTTGGAGATCAAGTGTGTCCTAGCCCCTCCACAAAGGTTCAGGGCTAGAGCACACCTAATGCTACACCAACTATACAAAATCTCAACAGTGGATTCATCAACAAGAAGATTATAAAAGAGGGTTTGAGGGTCATTTGGAAAAAAAGCCGAGCATAGACTCAGTGCTCGATCTCAGTGGGAGAGTTGTAGGGTGGAGAGTTGCAGAGGCAGAAGGAGGAGGGAGTCAGCAGTGACCGAAGTCAGGGACAAAAGGACGCAGTGGGTCACAAGAGGCAGCACAAGGCTGCAGCGCAGTGAACCCACGCAGAGCCACAGTCCAGTGCAGGGACTGCGTAGAGAAACACGCAAACAGGCACAGAGAAAAGCAAAGGTTGATCAGGTGTAATATCCCAAAAGGGGAATGCAACAATATATGAAAGATATGCAGGAAAAATAATGCAGTTCATCAAAGTAAGAGCAGGCAGCCAATATGGAGACCCTTCTTTAACATTTATAGCATCAAAATATATGCATAAGATGGCCCATAAGATGTACAACAGGAAATAGAAGTCTCCAATAGAAGAAAATCCCTCAAAAGAGGTGCTACAACAATACATATAGACTGAAACAGCCTTGACAGCGTTATTTTATTAGGCTGCAACAGTTGTTGATTACATTTCAGATCTAGAGCAGATATGTGCATGAAAAGTCAGATCTATAACAAATCCATACACTAGATAGGCTCCTCGTTCAGATCCCCTTGGGGTTTTCATCATTACACCAAGTACCAGCAGTAGATCTAAGATCTAAGTCTACAGATATGCAGAAATATTCAAAAATTCTGAAGTATACAAAGTATTCAGATCAGATCTGATATGACAAGAAATAGATCTTCCTTCAGTGGATCTTCAAAGTGGAGGGTAGATCCCCAAAACTTGAAAATCAGCTCTCCCGCTGATGTGCCAAAACACCCTGCAACAGCACCTACAAGAATAACGCAGATCTGGAAGGGAAACTGCCCTGTAGGTTTTAGATAATAGTTGGCCACATGCCGAGATCAGAAAATGATGCCCAAGCACTCCAATACACTCCTCCCAATGGAGTAGAAGCCTCCTCCAATGAAAAAGGGCACTGAAATGATCTAGATCTGAGTAGATCTAGCCTCCACTTGCTGCAGCTTGCAAAGACAACCAAACACTCAACAGGATCTGCGTTGTAGTTGAAAGAAGAAGCTTGGCCTTCAGTGAGATAGTGGACAATACAAAGCAAAAACTTCCAAGAGGCCTCTCAAGGAAAGAGAATGGAATTCCTAAACAAGAATACCATGTGCTAAACAGCACTATTCTCAGCTAAACAGCCAGAGAATGATATATGTCTAAACAGACAATATATTCAGAAATATGATAATCATCAACAACCTTCTCATGCTGCCATCCTCTTCCTTTTATAAGTTGAGAGCTTGCAAACCCTAAACCACCTTCATTGAAAACACTCCTTTCACACAAAGCAGCTCCATCTAAAACTGCAATGTGCCTCATTGATGGCCACTCCTCCAAGACAGCACTGTAGATTTGGTCAAGGTTGACCCAGTCAAAATGTCCAGCCCCTTTCACACCTAAGGGTGCTTGATTTTGCAGTCAAGATTTAGCCTTTTTTACATTTGGCTCTGATTTATTCTTTATTAGGAGTTTTATGAACATCCTTTACACTTTTATTCTTTGAACAAAGAAAGAAAACAAAATTGAATATTCCAATTAGCTTAGGACTAATTAGGAATATTACAGTCCTCCCCTCCCAAAGATTGCTTGTCCCCAAGCAACTACAAGGACAGAACTGAAGATGTGGGGAACCTTCATTCCCATATGGAGCTCCAATCTCCAAGCTATCATCCATACAAAATGAATCACCCTCCAGATTGGTAATTCATAGCAAAACTCCTCCCATATGAGAGGCACCTCCCAAATGCTCAAGTTACCCAAATGGTTCATCCCATAAGGAAACAAGAGACCCAATGTAGCAATCATGGATGGTCCAATGCTTTCCCAAACATTTGAAACATAAGAACCATGGAGAATCTCTCTCCCAAAGGACACATCCAATCCTTTCATCCTCTCCAATCATCCCCATAAAAAGTACAAGCACATCATCAATGTAGGGGACCAAAACAACATGGATACAAACAATTTTTTGTGCATATGGAGGTGGGTCATAGTACCACAAGTGGAACCAGCGCAGTGCATCTCCTGATTGCATTAGATCAAGGTGTGGTAAGTGGTTTCCCCACCACTTACCTGTTGGCCATATCATCTCACCATGGTTGAAAGTGTGAGATATATTTGGTGCCTTAAGAAAGCACCCATCATGTTGCAAAATCTCCCTTTGTCCATCAAGGGAGTGGCCATGTTCAGAAATAATTTTGGCCCAAAGTTGACCATGAAGTTTATAAGGTACAACACTCCTCCTTGGAGTCATGGCTTGCATATACATGGTACAAGAATACATATAATTAGAAAATAAAACATGATTTACATAAGTATGCTCTTCACCAATAATCCTCCTCAAACAAATGGAGTGGTGCATAGATCTATCTCCTCTCTCAAAAGAAGAAAGAGAAGGCTGAATTAACTCTCTCATAGAGTTATGTTGTTGCTCCATCTCCACATGGTACATGCATCTTTGACAATGCTGATATAGTTCTCCTTCAAAGCCCTCCCAATAATAGCTCCTCATGATGATGTTGTTGAGCTTCATGGAGTATGCGTGGTTGAAACAAAACTCTTCATAGGCCCTTTGTAGCAACTTCTCCTTGAGCTTGGAGGCTCTAGACAAGAAGATCCTACCATGATCATATATGACTCCATCTTGGACTAAATAGTCCTCATCATGTAGCTGGTCATCAAGGATCATGCATGTGTGAAGATCCTTGGAATAATCCACCAACAGTTGGGATTTCCAATATGGATCTAGACTCCTCAACAATGACAGCGCTGATGATGTATCAACTGAAATGTCTATCATGTGGCTGCTCTCCTCTTTGACATCTCCCATACCAAAGGTACATGTTGGAAGGTCATTCCTTCCCTTCTTCTCCTCCTTGACATATCTCATGCCAAGACTATATGATGGAAGGTTGTTATTCCCTCCTTGCTGCCTTTCTTGCATATGCACATGCTCAAATGAAGATGGAAGTTTTTGGAAGTTAGTCTCCCACGGAAGGCTATCATCTACCCAAAATCTCCTTGGTGTTGTCAAAGTATGCATGTGTGGCCACCATCTTCTATCATGTATGGAAGAGTTCTCTCCAAGTGAGATTATCTTCTGAGTTTTCATAGCCAAGGACTACCCTCCTTGCCCCATTATGGTGTCATTTTTCATCCTTGCAGCGTCTTCTCTCAGCGCAGTATGAGATGAGAGAGTAGGTATGGTGATAAGGGGAAAATATTTCCCGCCTCCTTGAGCTTCCCCAACACTCTCAGCGTTGTATTATGATCTCCTAATGCTCCCTTCCTTCTTGGATCTATGAATGGAGCATCAAGGTGTGAGACATCTTTCACCAAATCTGAATCAGGTGGTCTCCCTGGTGGAATGCCTCCATGTAATGAAACATCAAGGCCTAGAGCAAGCTAGAAATGTAAGTGGACTGATTTGTCCCTGCTTTCACTGCACAAATCATCCGCCTGCTTCTGTACATAAACCTCCTAAAAAGGATGGGTATATATGTCCCCAATCATTTGGTGTTGGCCCTCCTTCTCATTTCCTCCTACCTTCTGCAAGATCTCACAATCTAAGGTGCTTCCTTCAGATGTAATTAATCCATGTACACCCAACATCTCCTTGGTGTCAAGAGTTTTGATCACAAAGGAATGATCTATCATAGTGTGTGTTTCCAAAACTGTATGCAATGTTGGAACACACTCGTCTCATTGCCTATCATCATAGACACATGCTACTCATGCTCTTCATGTGTAAGATCCCTTGGATGTTGATCCCTTGGAGCTTCTTGCAAAGATACAAGAGCCCTTCTACTGGAAGCAATTGCTTCACCTCCATCTCTAAATAGAAGTAGATTTCCTCCTGCTGTCACAGCACTGGAGGATCTTTCCAGCTCTTCCTCTTCCCTCTCCTCATCAGTGGAGAATGCCTCATCATCAAGAGATCATTATTCTTAATCTCCTCTTGGAAAAGGAGTCCTCATGTCTTCTTCTTGAGAAGAAGTTCTTGCTAAAGTGGGGCCTTTGTCCTTGGAAAATCATGTAGTAGATCTTTAACCCCCTCAACAATGTTCTGAAATGGAGTTGGCTTCATGGATCCTTCCAACTCATGCAAAGGTTCTGAATTCTTGGGCTTGGTTTGCTCACCCAAGGAAGTTTTAGATTGCTTAAAATCAAATCTTTTCACTAACCTCCTAGTGAACTTTGCATAAGTAGAGATATTTACATTTTTCAATGAAGAAGATTCAAATAACCACCAAGCATAAGCCTTACCTTGGAGATGCAACGTTGCTACTCTTATGGCTTCTTCTTCTGAAACTTGATGCAGCTGGAAATATATGTCTAGCTTCCTTACCCAAGGCTTGGCTGAGCTCTTGGGTGATCCATCAAAAGTAGGTAGAAAGAACCTACCCAAAGTGTGCTGCATGCACCCTCTTCTTCTATTGTATTTGTTGGATCTCCTCTCTTCTTTAAGTTGACAAAACTCTTGGAAGCTTAGATGCTCCCTGAATCTTCTAGACTGAGATTCATATTCTTGGAGATAGTCACCAAGAGTCTCCTCCTTTGGTGCTTCTCCTTCTGCTTCTTCTCTTGCTAGGAATGTAGGCATGCTACAGCGTTGTAATTCTGATTGTGTGGCTGAATGCTCACACACATAATATGAAGAACTAGGGCTTTCTTCATGTGCAATTATTCTTGAGGGACCTTCGTGTCTTTCCCTCTTCATTCCCCTGATTTCTCTTTTAAGCGCAGACATAGTTTGGAAAAGATTTTTTGAGAATTCTTTCCCTTTCATCCTTCCAGATAAAGGGGTTTTACCCTAATCCTCTTTGTCTTCAGTGTAATCAAATTTCCTCGGTCTTTTCTTTTCTTGAAAATACATATTGGTTTCTTAAAAAGCACAAGTTGTGCCAAGATTATGCTTCGATACCACTGTATTATCCCAAAAGGGGAATGCAGCAATATATGAAAGATATGCAGGAAAAATAACGCAGATCATCAAAGTAAGAGCAGGAGGCCAATATGGAAACCCTTCTTTAACATTTATAGCAGCAAAATATATGCATAAGATGGCCCATAAGATGTACAACAGGAAATAGAAGTCTCCAATAGAAGAAAATCCCTCAAAAGAGGTGTTGCAACCATAAATATAGATTGAAACTGCGTTGACAGCGTTATTTTATTAGGTTGCAACAGTTGTTGATTACATTTCAGATCTAGAGCAGATATGTACATGAAAATTCAAATCTATAACAGATCCATACACTAGATAGGCTCCTCTTTCAGATCCCCTTGGGGTTTTCAGCATTACACCAAGTACCAGCAGTAGATCTAAGATCAAAGTCTGCAGATCTACAGAAATATTCAGAAATTTTGAAGTATACAAAGTATTCATATCAGATCTAATATGAGAAGAAATAGATCTTCCTTCAGTGGATCTTCAAAGTGGAGGGCAGATCCCCAACACTTGAAAATCAGCTCTCCAACTGATGTGCCAAAACACCCTGCAACAGCACCTACAAGAATAACGCAGATCTGGAAGGGAAACTGCGCTATAGGGTTTAGATAATAGTTGGCCACATGCCAAGATCAGAAAATGATGCCCAAGCACTCCAATACACTCCTCCCAATGGAGTAGAAGCCTCCTCCAATGAAAAAGGGCACTGAAATGATCTAGATTTGAGTAGCTCTAGCCTCTACTTGCTGCAGCTTGCAAAGACAACCAAACACTCAACAGGATCTGCATTGTAGTTGAAAGAAGAAGCATGGCCTTCAGCCAGATAGTGGACAATACAAAGCAAACTCTTCCAAGAGGCCTCTCAAGGAAAGAGAATGGAATTCCTAAACAAGAATACCATGTGCTAAACAGCACTATTCTCAGCTAAACAGCTAGAGAATGATATATGTCTAAACAGACAATATATTCAGAAATATGATAATCATCAACAACCTTCTCATGCTGCCATCCTCTTTCCTTTTATAAGTTGAGAGCTTGCAAACCCTAAACCACCTTCATTGAAAACACTCTTTTCACACAAAGCAGCTCCATCTAAAATTGCGATGTGCCTCATTGATGGCCACTCTTCCAAGACAGCGCTGTAGATTTGGTCAAGGTTGACCCAGTCAAAATGTTCAGCCCCTTTCACACCTAAGTGTGCTTGATTTTGCAGCCAAGATTTCGCCTTTTTCACATTTGGCTCTGATTTATTCTTTATTAGGAGTTAATGAACCTCCTTTACACTTTTATTCTTTAAACAAAGAAAGAAAACAAAATTGAATATTCCAATTAGCTTAGGAATAAATAGGAATATTACATCAGGGTGTTAGGAATTTGTCGGGAGGAGCCGAGAATTTATCTCAGGTGTTTTCAGATTTATCTGCCAGTTTATTCCTTGTAAAGAATCATTTGCAGAAGAATTTAATTAAACCCTCATTTGTTGCACCGATTTCCCACATTGGGTTTTTTCGGGGACAATTGTCCAAAAACAATTGTGTACATGTGATTGATTCTTGTGGTTATGTCCTTTACTGTTTACTTCTCTGCATATATAATTGTGAATGTTGCAGTAGTATTTATTTCGAAATTTACCGATAGATTTATGTAAATAACTTATTGAAATAATAAGTAGGAGGAATAAATCTACCATTGCAACTGTAGACTTTTCAAATTGAAAATTTCACATGGTATCAGAGCCAGATATAAGTAACAGGAACAAAGAATCGACAAGTGGACAGAAATCTGACATTGCAGTAGTAGCTCAGAAGGGTTCACGCAGTTCTCCAGGAGGGAAAGAAGTCTGATCGAACAGATGGATCACGATGTTTCTGTTTTGGCATCTAGACTTGCAGAAGAATTTGCTTGCGTGTCAAGCACTGCTTCTTCTGATGTCTAGTACATTGACAATGGAGCTTCTGCTCACATGACGGCAGTACGGGAATGTTTTTTCGACTACTGAGAGGAGCAAATGAGTTTTAAAATAACCATGGGTAATAAAGCAAAATGTACCCCTATTGGAAGAGGTACTGCAGTATTTTAGACCAGGGGTAGAAATAAGATTCGGGCCACTAATGTACTACATGTGCCCGAGTTGGGGATGGACTTGCTCTGAGGTTATGATGTTTACTTTATTGGCAACAAGTTCTACGTCAAACACCCCAGTTGGAAGAAGAAATCACAGATCGGAGTAAGAAGAAACAAACTTTACAAGTTGCAACTTGAATCCCCAATGGCACTAGTTGGAAACACTGATGAACCAGACCTGAATGAGCTATGGCACAGAAGAATGGGACATTTGCATCATGGGGCATTAAAAATCTTCAAGAATATTGTCACAGGAGTTCCAGAACTGAGCACCAAACGGGACGATGTCTGCAAAAGGTGTGTATTAGGAAAATATGCCAAGGCAGCGTATCAGAGAAACAACAATAGGGCCAAGGGTGTATTGAACTTAATACACTCAAATATCTGTGGACCAATGTCCACTAGAGCTCTTAGTGTTGCCGACTACTTCGTCACCTTTATTGATGACCATTCCAGGAAAACTTGGATCTACTTTTTGAAGACCAAAGACGAAGTCTTTAGTCAGTTTAAAGAGTTTAAAGCTCTGATAGAAAATCTAACAAGAAAGCGGATCAAGGTGTTGCGTTCAGACAATGGTGGTGAATACATAGACAAGGAAGTCATTGGGTTCTGCGCAAGAGAAAGTATCAGAAAAGAGTGGACAGCTCCATAAAATCTGGAGTAGAATGGTATGGCAGAAAGGAAAAAGAAGACTATTGTCGAAGTGACAAGGGCGATGTTGTATAATCAAGACATGCCCAAATTTCTGTGGGTTGAAGCTTGTAATACAGTTGTCTATGTTCAGAACAGGACTCCTCACGCTGCATTGGGAAAGATCACGTCGAAAAGTGTATTAACTGGCAACAAGCCTGAAGTGAGTCACTTTAGGATCTTCGGCAGTACAACTTACTGCCATGTGCCCAGTGAGAAGAGGAAGAAGTTGGAAATGACTGTGAAAAAGGGGTATCTGGTAGGATACAATGAGAATGAAAAGGCATATTGCATCTATATTCCTAAGAGCGGGAAAGTCGTAGTGCGAAGGGATGTGAAATTCATGGAGGAGAAGGCCTTCAGAAGATCCCGCAAGTTGCCTTCCACTACGCAATCTGAGGAGGATCCGCTAGTTCAACCTCAACAACCAGCGGCAGAGAATTCAGCTGCCTCTCCAAGGCATGGGGATCCAAAGGACGTGTCTCCTGAGGACTTACAAGAGGGAGAGCCGGTAAATCCGCCCACCACCAGTGGGAGAACGAGCAGGGAGCTACGACAAATTCTAAAAGATGCAGAAGACTTTGTCGGAGTCCCCCAAAATGAGAAGAGACAGCGTAAGCAGCTTGAGAGGTATCAAGCCTTGGTTGCTCAAGTCGGAGAACCTTCCAGTTTTCGGGAAGCAGCTCAGCACCAGGTCTGGGTAGATGCAATGGTGGAAGAGTACAGTTCCATCATGACAAATGATGTCTGGGAAGTGGTCCCCAGACCTCAGGAGAGATCAATTGTCGGATCAAGGTGGATCTACAAGGTCAAGCAAGTTGCAGATGGCAGCATCAAGAAATTTATAGCCAGGTTTGTGGCTAAGGGGTATGCACAGAAGGAAGGGATCGACTATGAAGAAAGCTTTGACCCATGTAGCCAGATACACCTCTATTAGATCCGTGATATCCCTTGCTACGCAGATGGGATGGGAGATTCACCAGATGGACGTTAAGGCGGCATTCCTGAATGGGGTGATAGAGGAAGAGGTGTATATAGAACAACCAGAAGGCTTCGAGACACATGATCAAAGGACCCATGTGTGCAGGCTAAAGAAAGCCTTATATGGACTAAAGCAAGCTCCTAGAGCCTGGTATGGTCGAATTGACAACTACTTGCAGAAAATGGGATCCGTCAAGAGTGACGTAGATCCCAATCACTACTATCTGAGGGTAGGGAGTGAACCCTTGATACTGGTTTCATATGTAGATGATCTATTTTTGTCAGGATCATCGCAACTCATCACACACTGCAAGAAGAATTTGGCTGCGGAAATTGACATGAAGGATCTAGGGTTGATGCACTATTTTCTGGGGTTGGAAGTTGGCAACAGAAGGGGGAGATCTTTCTTGGTCAAGGAAGATATACTACAGAGATTCTGAAGAGATTTTAGATGGAGGATTGTAGACCCATGACGACTCCAATGATCACCAACTGGAAGAAAATCGACACGTCCGAAGATGAAGAGGTTGATCCTACTCTATATAGGCAACTCATAGGATCATTGATGTATCTAGTAAACACAAGGCCAAACATCTATTATGTTGTAAATACCCTCAGTCAGTTCATGGTAGAACCTAAGAGGGCTCATTGGGCAACAGCCAAGCATGTACTCAAGTACCTTCAAGGAATAGTCGAGCTTGGATTGAAGTTCACCCGTAGCAGTGATGTCAGGTTGAGTGGGTTTACCGACACAGATTGGGCTGGGAGTCCAGTAGATCGAAAGAGTACCAGTGGGTATTGTTTCAGTCTAGGATCAGGAATGACTTTATGGTGCAGCAGGAAATAGAAATCCGTGGCACTGAGCTCAGCAGAGGAAGAATATATGGCAGCTAGCACAGCTTCGTGTGAGACCATATGGCTTCGAAAACTGCTTGTGAACCTACTAAAGGAGAAAATGGAAGCGACCAATAACTTATGCTATAATCAGAGTTGCATCAAGCTCTCTGAAAATCATGTGTTTCATGATCGATCGAAGCACATTGACATCAGGTGTCACTTCATCAAGGACTGTGTACAACGTGGAGCTGTTCAGTTGCAGTACACTCCAACAGAAGAACAGGTGGCAAACATTCTCACGAAAGCTCTGGGGAAGACTAAGTTTGTCTACTTCAAAGAGAAGATGGGGATGATCAAGAATCCATTCCAGTAGCAAGAGTGGATAGGATCAGGATTCAGAGGGAGTTGCAGTATGGATCAATGTTTTAAAAACCGGAACCGGTGACCGGACCGGTGGCCTAATGAACCGGGTTTCTAACCGGGAGCGGTCAGATGCCAATGAACCGGTTTTAAAAAAATACATTAAATAATTATTTTTTTAATAAAAAAAACTATTTTTAAGATTTGCAACCATGATTCCAAGCCAATAGAGACAAAATATGTAAAGTTTTCTCATTTATATACCATGCAAAGGTGAATATATCAAAATGGCACCGAGTGCAATACATATCATCGAAAAATACATAAGCAATGAGGCTCCAAATGGCCCATAAAGTCCAAAAACAATGCTACGAGCTATGAGGCCATTGGCCTAATACAAGACTACATATTAGTGATCAACAACATGATCACTCCTCATCATGATCAAAATCATCACCACTACTAGACAAGGGATCATCAACATGAGCTACATAAATAATATGGCTCAAAGTTTGAGGACTCTAAAACTCCTCTACAACTTTAGTAGTAGTAGTAGTAGCAAAAATAGACATCAAAACTACAAATCATTGAGCAACATGGTCTCTCATGAAACTCATCATTGATTCATCGCTAATAGAAATGGGATCATCAACAAGAGATACATAAACATCATCTAGCTCAAAGTCTTCAGACTTGGATTGCTCAACCTTATAACATGATAGAAATTGAAAAAGTTTAACATGCCTAACCAATGATTTTGGTTTGAGTGAAGGGTTCATTTCCTCAACCTTAAAATTGGATAGAAAAAGATTAGCATGTCTAACTAGTTGTTTAAATGTTTTCCTTTGATTGAAGGGTACATCAAGGTTCTTAAAGGACTTCATGCTCTTGATCAAATGCCAATATCATACCCTTACACATGATAGAATCAAATGGGAACATTGCAAATTCCCAAACCATGAAACCCTGAAAACCATTAAGTCTGCTGAATTTTGAGTGAAACCTAAAATTCTAGTTTCTCCATATGAAATCCAATGAGGTCGAAACCACTCTTAAACATCCTGAGTCATTTCATGGTAATGTTAAAAATTTAAGTAAAAGGATGAAATGTCAATGCTTCCCTTACCTCCACATCAGCCCTAAAACTCATTTCTGGCCGTGCGTGGGTCCACATAGGGAAAGAGTAGCTAAATGAACCCTCCCATTAGCTCCAAATCAGCCCTAAAACATAACTGTCGCCGAAAATGTGGGTCCACGGATGAGTTAGCACCTAACCGGCCGGTTTATGCATAAACCGGCCGGTTAGGTCCGGTTTTTCTCAAAAATTGGCGAAGGGTGGTGTTTGGCCGGGTTTTTTGGCCGGTTTCAACCGCCGAGCAGTCTAACCGGCCGGTTTGGCCGGTTTCCGGTTCAAACCGGCCGGTTTTTAAAACACTGGTATGGATGCAGCGGTGACAGTGGCAGTGTTATGGGCAGTAGCATAGCAGATGAGGGGCAGTGTCTAGAGATCAACAGCACAGAGGGTGCTTCAAAAGCATAGCAGCGTGCAGAAGGCATATTGTTGGAACACCTTCCTCACTATGAGGGAGTGTTGATTTTTGTAGCATCGGAAAGTGTTCCAAGTATCAAACTTTGTAAGGAGGCTTGGACATCAGTATTCCAAAGAACCCAGAAATTGTTTGTGGAAATTCCACTCAATTCATGACTTATTAAAATAATTAATTATTTTAATGGAGACCCTAAGTCTAAACTTAGGGAAATTAAATAATTAAAGGGTATTAATAAGTCAGAGTGTGAATCTTCTAGAAAACAAAGATTAAGTCAAGTTTTAACCTTAGCCATTGATTAGACTTCTAATCTGAGTCGTTGACTCATCAACGAGAAGATTGTAAAAGAGGGCTTGAGGATCATTTGGAAAACAAGCCGGGCATACACTCAATACCCAAAGGAGATCAATTATGAAGTAATAGAATTCGATCTCAGTGGGAGAGTTGCAGGGCGGAGAGTTGCAGAAGCAGAAGGAGGAGGGAGTCAGCAGTGACTGAAGTCAGGGACAGAGGGATGCAGTGGGTCACAGGAGGCAGCGCAGTGAACCCACGCAGAGCCTACACAGACTTACGCAGTCCAGCACAGGGACTATGCAGAGAAACACGCAGACAGGCACAGAGAGAAGCAGAGGTTGATCAGGGTGTCAAGAATTTGTCGGGAGGAGCCGAGAATTATGTCTCAGGTGTTCTCAGATTTCATCTACCAGTTTAGTCCTTGTAAAGAATCATTTGCTGAAGAATTTAATAAACCCTCATCTGCTGCACCGGTTTTCCCGCATTGGATTTTTCCGGGGACAACTGTCCAAAAACAACTGTGTACATGTGATTGATTCTTGTGCTTATGTCCTTTACTGTTTACTTCTCTGCATATATAATTGTGAATTTTGCAATAGTATTTATTTCGAAATTTACCGATAGATTTCTGTAAATAACTTATTGAAATAATAAGGAGGAGGAATAAATCTATCGCTGCAACTGTAGACTTTTCAAATTGAAAATTTCATATTCTGGACTCTGCACGCAGGTATCAATGGCTACTGTCAAAAGATAGGCCTCGGCCTCATCTCTCCAACGCAACTAACCAATCTCAAAAATGCCTAATATTGGCCAAGTTATGCCTCGAAAGGCATTTACAGGCACAAAATAAAACCAAGTTCTCCGACTCAGCTTACATCTCCCCCCTAGCTTTGGCACAACCCGTGGACCTCCCAGGATTAGCTTGGCACATATAGCAAATTGTTGCAACTTAATGTTTTACATAGTATACAGGCACAACCATATACAAATATGGAGTTATTGTTGTGATATATCGCGCCATATGGATAAACCATAGTATATTATTACCGACAGATATTATATATGGCATATATGTTTAACACATGTTTAACCATAATCTGGTACTGATTCATAACATGTTGCATTTCGAAACATGGCATATATGGTTATAACCATAGGTTTAAACTTCAGTATAAATCAACTCCGCCCCAGCTGACTGTGCGCCGAGTCTTCGCTATGTTTGGAGATAGTCCGATAAAACACCTTTGGGTTTGGCAAGGCTGTCAGATATGGCAAGCTCCGCCAACCCTACCCCCACTTGCCATTTACATTACTTTAAATACACTATGTGCGCCAATGTTAATAAATGAGAAGTGCAGTCCAATGGTAATGTTTTGTGTTGTAGTTTTGGAGGTCATGGGTTCGACCCCGACCCATGCCAGTTGACCTGCGTTATCGACTTTGACCTACCACGTATCCTGTTGAGAAACTGCCACTTGGCCTGCAAAGGCCCAATTTTTTCCCTGTTGGAGTAAAACTTCAGAGTGTGTTTTCTCCCTCATACAGAGGCAATTTTTCAAACCGAATATACCACTAGAATCAGCGTGACGAGCTCTTCGACTTGGCGTTGGTTTCACGAACATTTGAAATTGTAAAATTTTGAGCATTTTGAGTATCCACCTGGATCATTCCTCTCCACTAGAAGCTTTTGGACCACCAAAATTTTGTTTTTAAGCAGACATGATGTGAAGGTACAGCTCCCTCACCCTTCCGATCTCCATCCACCTTGCTTTGCTTGGATTCATGCCTTTGAGTCCCGCTTGAAGATACTCAACATCTCCATGCCTAGAAGTACGGACCTTTCTATCCAAGATGGTATCTTCCTGTAACTCAGTCATACATTCAGGTGCAAAATCATCTACATTAGGAATTTGAGCATTTTCCTCTAGATCCATGATCATAGGAGGTTCATACAACTTCAAATTTTCAACATTTACAACTGAATATATGTGTATGTATGGAGGCAAATTCAACTAGAATGCATTGTGCCCAATCTTTTCAACAATTATAACAGGACCATACCTGATAGGTTTCAACTTTTTACCTTCACCTTTCATCCTTTATTTGTTGATGTATAGCTATACCTGATCACCAACTTGAAAGTGATGATCCACCCAATGCTTGTCATAGTGCATTTTGTACTTGGCCTGACTCTTCTCCAATTGATCCTGCACTGCTTCATGAATCTTCTGGATTCTTCGAATGAACTTGATTGCTTTGTCAGCATCTCCATGTCCATCCTCCTTAGCTTCTTCACCAAACATGAAACCATTGGTGATTTTGGCAGGTACCCAAAATATGTATGAAAAGTAGATCTACCAATTGAAGAATGTAAGGTCCGGTTCTAAGAATGTTGGACATAATGTAAGGATTCGTCCCACAACTTAGGATGCTTGCTGCAATAGCCTCTGAGAAGATGTACCACTGTTATGTTCACCACCTCTATTTGCCCATCGGTTTGTGGATGAAATTTGTGCTCTTTTTCAACTTAGTGTCCATGAGTCTCCACAAAGTGGACCAAAACTCCCCCATGAAATGAGAGTCTCGATTTGAAATGATATAGGTAGGCAACCCAAAAAGAACCCATACATTTTGAAAGAACAACTGTGCAGTTTGTTCAGCAGTTACTTGCTTTTTATATGGAACAAGAATACACATTTTTCTAAATCGATCAAACACAATGTACAAATAATCATGCCCTTTTCTAGACATTGGAAGTCCTCCTACAAAATCCATAGATATACTATCCCATGGTCGAGAAGGAACTGGAAGTGGCATATACAAACCTATCTTTCTATTGTTTGGTTTGCTTGTTGAACACATGACACAAACTTTGATGTACTTAGTAATTGTTTCATTCATTCGAGGCCAATAACAATACCTTTGTAATTGTGCCACTGTCTTACCTACACCAAAATGCCCTGAAACACGAGAAGAATGTGCTTCACTGATGGCACGCACTCTTTCGCCCTGTGGTATGCACAGGTTGCCAAGATGGTACAATAACCTGTCATGAACATGATAATTCACTTCTTCCACCTGAGCACCATGAGTTAGTGATTCATAAACATCTTTGAAATCAGTATCTTCAGCATATTGTTCAATGTAACTTTCATGTGCTAAAGAACTATTTTGAAGAAAAACTGGAGCATTCAAAGAAGGTCTTGATAACATATCAGTGACTTTATTGGTGGTACCTTTCTTATATTTGATTACTAAGTGGAATTGCTGCAAAAAACCCATCCATCTATAATGTCGAGACTGCTGCAACTTAGTTTGACATTGAAGGTACTGAAGTGGTTGATGATCTGTATGAATCACTGTTTCTTTGCCCACTAAATAATGTTTCCATTATTTTACACTTTCCACTAATGCATACAATTCTTTATCATTAGTTGGATAGTTAGCAACTGCTTCAAAAAATGTTTCTGAATGAAAACAAATAGGCTTTCCTTTCTGCAATAACACTGCACCCATTGCATACCCACTAGCATCAGTTTCTATTTCAAATGGTTGTTGAAGGTCTGGCAAGGCTAAGATTGTAGTAACAATTTTCTGGTTTAAAGTGTCAAATGATTTTTGTTGTTGTCCTCCCCACTGAAAGAAGACTTCAGAACTTGTTAAAGCATGAAGTGGTGATGGAACAAAAGAGAAATGAGAAATAAACTTCCTCCAATACTGAACTGCACCCAAGAAACTTCTAACTTCCGTCACATTTTGTGGTCTTGGCCACTTAACAATCACATCAATTTTAGTTGCATCTATTTTTAGATGACCTCCTCCAACTATGTAACCAAGATATACTAAGAAAGTTTTTCCAAATTCACACTTAGAAAGTTTGAGATACAATTTCTCTCTTTGCAACACATCAAAAACTTGTTTATCATGCTTTACATGTTCTTCCAAACTTGAACTGAAAATAAGAATATCATCCAGATAGACTATGACAAACTTATCATTAAAATGACAAAAAACATCATTCATCACTCTCATCAAAGTTGTTGGAGCATTGCATAACCCAAACGGCATAACCAACCCTGTCTAGTCTTAAATGCAGTTTTCCATATATCATTCTCTGCAATATGAATCTGATGATAACCACTTCTTAAATCCAATTTTGTGAAGTAAACAGCATTCTTTAACTGATCAAAAAAATCATTGATTTTAGGAAGAGGATACATGTTCTTAATTGTGATTTTATTTAAGGCTCTAAAATCAACACACATTCTCCAAGTTTCGTCTTTCTTTGAGACTAATATGATCGGCGATCCACATTTAGAAGAACTACGTCGAATAAAGCCTTTATCAACCAATTCCTAAATTTGTTTCTTAATCTCTTCATTTTCTATGACCGACATATGATACATGCCAATGTTCGGAAGAGGGGCATCAGACTGTAATTGAATCTCATGTTGTATTTCTCGTTTTGGAGGTAAACATTTTGGTTCTTTAAACAATTCCTTATAAGAATCTACTATTTCAACCAATTTGTCCTTAAACTCAGAATCACACCCTTGAAAAGCATCATACTTATCTGTAATATTCCTAATTAGCACCGCTAATTGGAATATTTCATTTTGTATAGTTTTGCCGCCTATAGTTAAATTAATAAATAAAAGTGAGAAAGAGGGGGTCAACTCACTTTAATAAAATAAAGTGCTTCCTAGTAGAGTAACGTTATAACTTAAAGGAAAGCCTTGGGGGTCCACACTTGACATGAGAGAGGCCTCACGTAGGCTCTAGAGGCAACTGCGCAGGCATAGGAGGAGCTCATAGAGAAAGGGGACGCAGTTAGGGTTTTGAGGGGAGCTAGCACTATAAAAGGTGGGAGTTTCACTCCATTTGGCATTATTGATATTGTTGATGATATTGAGCTAGACTTCTGTCTACTTGAGCACGCTGGCTGTTTAGTCGGTCTGCAGCACTGTTTAGTGCGACTGAGTGTCTTCGGTCGGAGATCTCACCCTTGGCCCCGGGGGACTTCGAGTGCCTGCTCGGGCAAGGTTTTTCTTCAGTCTTTAGCAGGAGATTTGCAGGTGTTTTGTTTGGGAGTTTTGCTGAGGAGCTGAGCTTCATTGGGTGACTGCGCAATCCTTGGAGGGAGGACGCAGTTTGAGTTGGAGCTGTTCAGTGGTAGAGATTTCTGCAGGAGATTCAGGCCTATTCCGGTGTGGAGGTTCAGCGTTTATCATTTGGTGAGTTTCCTGAGGAGTTGTGGCCCCATTTCAGTCTATTTCAGATGGTGTCTGCGCTGGTCCTGGAGGGACAGCGTTTTTCTAGGAGGAGGGTTTTTGGGGTGATTTTCGGAGGTGGTCCATTTTGTATATGGTTTCTGGGTTTTGTCCGGGGTGGTGAGTTCAGGTGGTCTGCCAATTTTCAGCTCATTCCGGCAAGGGGATCAGCCCCTAGCTTCAGTTCATTCCAGCAGCAGCAGTTTACGGCAGTTTCTTCCAGCAGCTGGGATGCAGTTTCTTGTAGCGGCCATTTCCTGTTTTTCTGAGAGGGTTCTTCACTTGCCTTGAGCAAGGATAGGTGCATTTATTCTGATTATCCATTGTATCTCATTATATTCTCAGATTAATAAAATGGCTTAGCATTTCCGGCATTTTTATGTGTACTTGCTCTATATTCTATTTCCGGCATTTTTCCATATAGTTGTATGCTTGTATTGCTGTGTATTACTGTCTATTTCCTATTGGGGATATTACAGTGGTATCAGAGCATAGTTCTGGCTCAGCCTGTGGAGCTAGCAGTCTATGACGCCCGGGGATAAACCCTACATCGGTTATAGGAGAAGAAGATACAGAGACGTTGAGAGTAGGTGGGAGAACCCCTACGGAGAGGGGGAGCCTGTGACGGATTCCGATCAGGAGCCGCCTGAGACAGATTCAGAGCAGGAGCAGCCTGTGGGGTACGCAGAACAGAGGGGTCCTATGGCAGACGAGGAGGACTCGAGGAGATTTAGAGAGGCACTCCTCCAACACATGCAGGAGGTGACACAGAGACTCACGGCATTAGAGGTCAAGCAGCGGGAACCCCCCAGGGGTTTTCAGATCGGTGAGGGGTCGGGTATGTCCCATCATGTGCCGGTGCATGATGCTATCCCCATCATGGCATCGCATGCACCCACGCGATCCACTATGCCCACATTCTTAGCAGAGGACGCAGGGGCAGGAGCACAGAGGGGAGCACAGAGGGATATTCCAGCACCCACGCGATCCACCATGCCTACCTTCCTAGCAGAGGACGCAGGGGCAGCAGCACAGCGAGAGCCGGAGCCGGGCCACATGGGTGACTATTTTGCGGAGTACCAGGCATACGGGCGGGAGTTCATGGAGGCTCTCTCGTTCAGAGACTTTGTCCAGCTCCAGCGGGACAGTAGACCCCGCGATCATCACCGGGGGCACCGGCATCATCATGATGGAGACTACCACCGCACAGCTAGCAGATTTCATTTGCCCACGTTTGATGGTTCATCAAACAGTTCGGCAAAGTCGTGGGTGGAGAAGTTGGACATCTATTTCCAGCTTAACCAGATGTCGCAGTCAGAGGCCATTAAGGTGGCAACATTACATCTGGATGGTGAGGCCCAGGACTGGTGGTTTCATGGGATGACGACACTCGGGCATTCTACGGTGACGACCTATGCCGAGTTTACTCGGAGGGTGATAGAGCGTTTCGACAGGAGGGATCTGGAGCAGCACTTTGTTGAGCTGACGAAGCTCAAACAGACTGGGAGCCCAGAGACTTACATTTCAGATTTCTTGAGGGTTTCGGTGATGGTGCCTGATCTATCCGCGGCTCGGATGGTTTACATGTTTGTGGAGGGGTTGACAGAGCCACTACGTGGCCTAGTCCGGTCGACTAGACCAGCTACACTTCAGGATGCCATCAGCAGGACTCGGGATTTACAGGATGTCTTACCCAGGACTCGGACACCTTACCCCCAGAGACAGGCCTTCCAGCCTAAGGGGAAGGACACGAGGATTCCGCCTCCCAAGGCGAATCGTGGGGCGAGGGCAGTTTGATGATGAGGCCAGGAGAGAGCTGAGGAGGAAGCGGTTGTGCTTCACTTGCCAGGAGCCATGGGCACCGGGACATAGGTGTGCTGCAGGGAAAGCACATTTCATTGAGGTCTTCTCCGAGAGCAGCGGGGAAGAGGATGAGGGGGATGACATGGAGGCAGGAGATTGTTATGCAGTGCAGGGTACCTTACCACCTCCACCACCCGCAGCAGGTGGGGCATCATTTGCACCTACTGGAGGAGCTCTAGCCGCATTGCGGGGAGTTCCCAAGTATTTGACACTGCGCATACGGGGGACAGTACGTGGACAGCGGGTCTCAGTCTTGGTTGATAATGGGGCCACCCACAACTTTATTAATGCACAGATGGTTGAGCGGAGAGGCATACAGACTGAGGGTTTTGATGGATTTTCTGTTTTGGTCCCAGGAGATCAGACTATGGTGTGTGCTCGGTATGTTCCAGAGTTATCAGTGACGATGGGCACTTATACATTGACAGATCATTTCTTTGTGGTGGATATCCCGGACACCAACATGATATTGGGTGTTCAGTGGCTCATTACTCTGGGGAAGGTCACGACAGATTGGAAGGCCCTAGAGATGGAGTAGGATGATCCCAAGACAGGGAGGCATGAGAAGATACGGGGACAGCACACATACCCGCCTCAGACAGTGTCGGCACATAGGATGGAGGCAACCTTCCGCAAGGGAGACATAGAGTGGGCCGTAGAGTTGCGAGCTTCGGAGGCAGTAGATACAAGTCAGGCAGTGCATCCTGAGTTACAGACTATCCTCGACAGGTATGCCGTAGTGTTCGGGGATATTCCACCAGGGCAGCCACCGGATCGGGGGTTTGAGCATACTATTGAGCTTGAGCAGGGTATACAGGCAGTGATCACCACACTGTATAGGCATCCCAAGGCCTATCGGGATGAGATAGAGCGTGCTATTCAAGAGTTGCTGGCCCTTGGTCACATTCGGCCGAGCACGAGTCCTTTTGCTTCTTTCGTGGTGTTGGTGAAGAAGAAGGACGGCACATTGCTAATGTGCATTGACTACAGGGCTCTGAATAAGAAGACCCTGAAGAACAGGTACCCCATTCCCAGGATCGATGAGCTGATGGATGAGTTGAGAGGAGCACGGTTCTTCTCAAAGATTGACTTGAGATCCGGGTACCATTAGATACGCGTGAGGGAACAGGACATTCCCAAGACCGTTTTCAGATGTCATTATGGGCACTTCGAGTTTCTGGTCATGCCTTTTGGGCTGACCAATGCACCCGCTACCGTTCACTCGTGCATGAACCACATTTTCAGGGGTCATCTGAGGAAGTTTGTGCTGGTCTTCTTCGATGACATACTTATATATAGCAGGACTTGGGAGGAGCATCTCCAACACATTGAGACAATTTTGCGCATCTTGGAGGAGCAACAGTTCTATGCCAAGCTCTCCAAGTGTGAGTTCGGCTTGACGGAGATGCTGTACTTGGGGCACATTATAGGAGTGGACGGGGTGAGAGTCCACGAGGAGAAGATCAGGGCCATCAGAGATTGGCCAGAGCCGAGGAATGTGACGGAGCTTCGGGGATTTATTGGCATTTGCACATACTACAGGAAGTTCGTCAAGGGCTTCTCACAGCTTGCTGCACCCCTCACAGATTTGACGAGGAAGGGGGCATTCAGTTGGTCGGACACAGCACAACGAGCTTTTGATAAGCTCAAGGAGGTGATGAGCAGCTGCCCCGTGCTGGCATTGCCTGATTTCACACAGCCATTTGTCCTCGAGTGTGATGCATCAGGAGAGGGGATTGGTGCGGTTTTGATGCAGGGCGGTCACCCGATAGCTTTTGAGAGCCGGAAGCTCCTTCCGCATGAGAGGTTGTATTCCATATACGACAAGGAGATGTTGGCCATCATGCATGCATTGGCCAAATACCGGCAGTATTTACTGGGCAGCAGATTCAGGGTGAGATCAGATCACAACAGCCTCAGGTACTTTCTGGAGCAGAAGCAGTTGCAGGAGAGGCAGCAGAAGTGGATCAGTAAGATCCAAGCCTATGACTTTGACATTGAGTACGTCAAAGGCAAGAATAACGTGGTAGCCGATGCCCTTTCCCGTAGACCGGCCACGTTATCTCTTATGAGCTTGGACGCGGATTGGAGGGCTCGACTGTTGGTAGAGTACTCCAAGGACAGGTTTGCGTGTGAGGTGTTGGATGGGCAGGTAGCAGATGACAGGTACAGGGTGGTTGACGAGATCATCTATTACAGGGACAGGATCTTCTTGACTGAGGGATCTCAGCTCAAGAAGAAGATACTCCATGCTTCACACGATTCTCCATTGGCGGGCCATCAGGGGTTCACCAAGACTTACAAGGCCATCAGGGAGAGGTTCTCATGGAAGGGCCTCAAGGAGGACGTACTCCAGCATGTCAGGGAGTGCGATGTTTGCCAGAGAAACAAGGGAGAGATGAGCCATCCTGCAGGGTTGTTGCAGCCTCTTCCCATTCCAGAGGGGAAATGGGAGAGCATATCGATGGACTTCATTACAGGGTTGCCCATAGTGCAGGGCAAGGACTGCATCTTTGTCGTCGTTGACCGACTGACGAAGTATGCTCATTTTTTCGCCATATCCGCACACCACACAGCAGCGCAGGTGGCTAAGCTGTTCTTCAGGGAGATCTTCAGGTTACATGGTCTACCTAAGACCATTGTCAGTGACAGGGACAGCCGCTTCATGGGCGGATTCTAGCAGGAGCTCTTCCGGCTAGTGGGGACAGAGTTGACGCCGAGCACTAGCTATCACCCCCAGACGGACGGACAGAAAGAGATAGTTAACAAGTGGCTGGAGGGCTACTTGCGCAACTATGTCAGTGGGCAGCAGAGGGCATGGCTGAAGTGGCTGCATCTGGGAGAGTACTGCTACAACACGACGCATCACATGTCCATTGGTATGTCACCTTTCTATGCTTTATATGGATATCATCCTTTATCTGTTGTGGACATGATGTTTGGTGCTAGTAGGGCTCCGAGAGCCAAGATATCCTCGGAGCTCTCAAGGGTAACATAGCCACAGCACAGAATCAGCAGAAGTTGTATGCTGATAAGGGTCGGGTGGAGAGACACTTTGAAGTAGGAGACTTGGTCTACCTGCGACTACAGCCATACCGACAGTCTACGCTTAAGCAGAAGGGGGCTGAGAAGCTTAAGCCCCGCTTTTATGGGCCATACAGGGTGATACGCAGGATTGGGCAGGTTGCATATGAGTTGGAGCTGCCCCAAGGCAACAAGATCCATAACATTTTTCATGTATCATGCCTGAAAAAGGCATTGGGCCAGCAGGTGACAGTCACAGATGAGCTACCACCCACGGATGATGAGGGGCATCTCGTGTTGCAGCCGGAGGCTATTATTGACACTAGGGAGAGGCAGCTACGGAGCAGGACGATCCGGGAGTTCTTGGTGAGGTGGAAGAACTTGCCGGATGAGGATGCCACTTGGGAGGATGAGAAGATTTTGCAGCACCCATCACTTCAGTTGCTTGAGGACAAGCAACGTTCTGCCAGGGGAGACTGTAATATTCCTAATTAGCACCGCTAATTGGAATATTTCATTTTTGTATAGTTTTGCCGCCTATAGTTAATTAATAAATAAAAGTGAGAAAGAGGGGTCAACTCACTTTAATAAAATAAAGTGCTTCCTAGTAGAAGCAACGTTGTGACTTAAAGGAAAGCCTTGGGGGTCCACACTTCGAATGAGAGAGGCCTCACGTAGGCTCTAGAAGCAACTGCGCAGGCATAGGAGGAGCACGTGGAGAGAGGGGACGCAGTTAGGGTTTTGAGGGGGAGCTAACACTATAAAAGGAGGGAGAGTCACTCCATTTGGCATTATTGATATTGTTGATGATATTGAGCTAGACTTCTGTCTACTTGAGCACGCTGGCTGTTTAGTCGGTCTGCAGCACTGTTTAGTGCGACTGAGTGTCTCCGGTCGGAGATCTCACCCTTGGCCCCGGGGGACTTCGAGTGCCTGCTCGGGCAAGGTTTTTCTTCGGTCTTTAGCAGGAGATTTGCAGGTGTTTTGTTGGGAGTTTTGCTGAGGAGCTGAGCTTCATTGGGTGACTGCGCAGTCCTTGGAGGGAGGACGCAGTTTGAGTTAGAGCTGCTCAGTGGTAGAGATTTCTGCAGGAGATTCAGGCCTATTCCGGTGTGGAGGTTCAGCGTTTATCATTTGGTGAGTTTCCTGAGGAGTTGTGGCCCCATTTCAGTCTATTTCAGTTGGTGTCTACGCTGGTCCTGGAGGGACAACGTTTTTCTAGGAGGAGGGTTTCTGGGGTGATTTTTGGAGGTGGTCCATTTTGTATATGGTTTCTGGGTTTTGTCCGGGGTGGTGAGTTCAGCTGGTCTGCCGATTTTCAGCTCATTCTGGCAAGGGGATCAGCCCCTAGCTTCAGTTCATTCCAACAGCAGCAGTTTACGACAGTTCTTCCAGCAGCTGGGATGCAGTTTCTTGTAGCAGCCATTTCCTGTTTTTCTGAGAGGGTTCTTCACTTGCCTTGAGCAAGGATAGGTGCATTTATTCTGATTATCCATTGTATCTCATTATATTCTCAGATTAATAAAATGGCTTGGCATTTCTGGCATTTTAATGTGTACTTGCTTTATATTCTATTTCCGGCATTTTTCTATATAGTTGTATGCTTGTATTGCTGTCTATTTCCTATTCGGAATATTACATTATCTTTAGGTTATTCTTTAACAATCATGAGAACATACTTTTTACTTGAATTTATTAACCTTTTCAATTGACTGGCATTGATTAAATCCAAGTTTGTCTTAATTCTGTGTGCCCTGACAATATATTCAATTCCATCTTTACGAAGACGATACTCACTCTCCTTCCTATGAAATATGGCATCTCGATCATAAAGATATGGACTACCCAACACAACTCCACATATATCCAAAGGAATCACATGTAAAACAACTTCATCAACAAAATTAGTTGTAATTGCAAACCTTAAATGACACAATTTGTGACATGCATCTGAGTATTTTCTTTCAACCATCCTAAAGGGTATGATTTTGGATGATTTTTAGTTTCCAATCGCAATTTCCTTAGTAGTTCCTCGGATATTAAGTTTGCTTGTGATCCACTATCGAATAATGTTTCTATCTTAGTGTGCTTGGATATAATCCTTATGTGAAACAATTCAACTCTCTTCTTTTCCTCAACCACATTATTAGATTTTGAAGATGCAGAACAAGTAGAACTAGAACTAGCTTCAGAACAATTACCTGTCAGATGTGAAAATTCTACTACAGTGTATTGGTTTATTTTCTCCTACTTGATTTAATTTATACAAGTTATTTTCAGAAATTAGATTCAGAAAATACCGAAAATAAACACAACTACAGCCTACACATGCAGATCATTTACTAAATAATTCACTCATGCAAAAAAGTGACACATGGATTTTTGGACAGAAGTCCCCGAAAATACGCAAAGCAGGAAAACCGGTTCAGCAGATATGAGGGTTTTATTATTAAGTAGTTCTGAGTACAGCAAATCTGGGTTCCAACCTTGGAAAACCCGACAGAGAATAAAAGATACAAGATATGTCGCTAACCTGAAGATCTAGTGCCAAATTGTTGACTGATCCACACCCTCAAACGAGATTTATAGGACTCAGCCCGGATCTGGCCCTAGAAACCCTCAACGCTGCCCCTGAAGCCTCAGCGTCAGCCCTACTACCCTCAAATGCCACTGCGTTGCACCAGAAGGGACTGTATCACCCCTGGAAGGGTCTCACAGCCTCACGCTGGCCCTAAAAGCCCCTCAGTGTAATTTAGAAGACTCCTAGTGCCTCTGCGTTGTCCTGCGTAACGGCTGCGCAGCACCTGCGTCGATGCTGCCTAGCTTCTCTGCACTGTCCTTGAGCTGCTCCTCTTATCTCTTGTTGTGTCTTGGTTCTTGCAATCAGATCATTCCCTCGGCCAATACTACCCCTCACTACAGGAAATTCCACTGGAAATTCTTAGCAAACATGCCCTAGAATTCCAGATCTATTCCTCAGTTCTACAGAAATTGTGTGTCTTCAACTGACCCTCAAACCTTTCTCTTATACTTTTTCGTTGAACCCTTCAACATCCAAGATTAAATCATCCATCAACGGCTAAGATTAGAAGACTGCTTGATCCATGTGACTTAAGACAATTTCATCACATGCGTTAATTAATTCACTTAGGAAATCCATTAAAAATAATTAATTATTTGAATAACTTCAACACAACTTGAAATTTCTCAAATCCATTTCTGGTCTTGTAGATCAGGGGTACTCTAGTCCCTCCATAAAATTTGAGACCTAGACCAAAACTGATGCTACCCCAAATACACAAAATCTCAACACTCCCTCTTAGCATCAGAAGTGTGCTCTAGCAATACATGACACCATGCATTACAAGATCTTGTTTACTTGGTTTGTGTTGTTGATGCTTGGCCTGCTACCCTCCATCTACTACACTGATGCTCCCTGTACTGCTAACCATGCCACTGCCACTGACACTACCACATCTGTACTGCAGCTCCCTCTCAAATTGCTGCATCATGCTACCCATAGCATTGCCACTGCTAACAGTTTCACTGCAACGCAGTTGCTGAGAAGCAAGCAACTGAATAACTCTACCCAACTATTTGACAGACAAGTCAAGTTGCCCTCCACCACTGAAGCTTCCTAGATACTGAATCACATTGCCCCCTTGGAGACACTTTCATGCTCCAACACTGCACTGCGTGAGCAAAGCTTCTCTGCGCAGCTGAAGTCCCATCAACCTCTCTGCGTTGTTACCTCCACGTTGTTGCTGCCTCTGCATCTCGCTACTCCCTCTTCAGATCTATAAGTCCCTCTTGCTCTTCAATGTGGTCATCTGCAACCATCTCCCGACTCATCCCACTACTGTCTTAAGGCTCTCGTAGCGCATATGTGATCCAAGTGTAGGGTTGACTCAAGGATCCTGCCAATCAATATGGATACTCTAGATATCCATGTCACCCCACCTGTTCTCTTGAGGTGCATGAGTACTCATGGTTGCATCATCATCAGAGCCATCGTCATTTGCTGCTACAGCCTTGGATCAGAAGCTCCTTTGTCCTTCTTCTTAGGACGACTACTGGCAAAATGACCAAGATCACCACAGTTAAAGCACCGGACCTTGGAGAGGTCCTTCTTCTTCTTCCCTTGCTTCCTTTCCCTTGATGCAAGGGCTGCATCCTCCTCTTCTTCTTTCTTCACTCTGGCGGATCTACTTCCTCCAAAGTTGGATTGCTTCTTGGTGATCCTCCTTATCTCCTCTTGGCAGAGAATAGCCCACATAGCTGCCCATGATGGTAATGCTGCCCTTCCCAAAATGCTTTGGACAAACGTTTCCCATTCTTCAGAGACAGCATTTAAGGTGTAATATTCCTAATTAGCGACAGCTAATTGGAATATTCGATTTTGTTCAGTTTTGCCATCTATAGTATATAAATAAATAAAAAGTGAGTGGAGAGGGTTTGGGGGTGCTCCGGATCGGGATTTCTATAGGAGATTGAGCCGAGATTTTGAGCAGAGGACCAGCCTTTGCCTGTGGGAGGATTTTGGTGGAGTTTGAGGCGGTGTTTCAGTCATTTCCATTTCGCCTCTGCGCAGAGCCTTGGAGGCCAGCGTAATTCCCCAAGGGGGTGTTTTCTGGAGGTTTTCGGGGGTCGGCCATTTTTGATATGGTTTCTGGGTTTTGTCGGGATTGGTGAGTAGAGGAGAATTCCATATTTTCAGCTCATACCGGCAAGGGGAGCAGCCCCTAGTCTTCAGTTCATTCCAGCAGTAGCAGCTACACAGCAGTTTTCCAGCAGCTGGGACACAGTTCAGAGAGCAACCATTTCCTATATATTACGAGAGTATTTCTTCACTTGCCTTGAGCAAGTTTAGGTGCCATCACTCTGATCACCTATTGTACTCCATTATATTTCTCAGTTTAATAAAATGGCTTAGCATTTCCTCTCTATATTTCTAGATGAGTTGCCGTACATTCTGTCTATGTTATTATATGTCTGTTGCACTGTTATTTTTATATATTCTTGAACATTCTAGTTCTATACCACTTGGTGTGTTTATCTTTCACTCTTAGACAGAGTCTGGAAAGGGCCAGGTAGCCTCCGGATCTCGTCCTCTTTTTGGAGGCGGCATATCCGGTAAATGCTCTCCCAGTCCATCTCTGGTTGGAGTTTGCCGTGTTTTAGAGATATCCCTGAAACGGGATATTACAGTGGTATCAGAGCATAGTTTTGGCTCAGCCTGTGGTCTATGACATCGGGGAAGAGACCATATATTTGTTACAGAGGAAGGAAGTACAGAGACCGTGAGCGTAGGTTGGAGAACACCTACGGAGAGGGAGACTGTGTTCGGGTAGTGGACACAGAGCAGGAGAGAGAGCCTATGACAGACGCAGAGCAGGAGGAGCCTGTATTAGATTCAGAGCAGCGAGGGCCAATGGCAGATGACACAGAGGCCAAACAGTTTGGGGAGGCACTCCTCAAATCAGTGCAGGATTTAGCTAGACAGATTGAGGTGATGGGTCAGAGATTCACCACTGTAGAGGCTAGACAGCGTGAGACCCCACAGGTTTTCCAAGTAGGAGAGGGATCAGGTACATCCCACCATTTGCCGGAGCATGGTGCTGCTCAGCATGATACTCCTCAACCGATGGCTTCACGTGCACCTACCCGCTCTACCATGCCCACTTTCTTAGGAGCAGACACAGGGGCAGGAGCCCAGCAGGAGGCAGAGCCTGGTCACATGGGCGAGAATTTTGCAGAGTATCAGGCCTATGGGCAGGAGTTCAGGGATGCTCTCTCATTCCGTGATTTTGTTCAGCTCCAGTGGGACAGTAGACCCCGCGACCATCATAGAGGGCACCGACATTATCATGATGGAGATACCCACCGCACATCTAGCAGATTTCATTTGCCTACATTTGATGGCTCATCAAACAGTTCGACAAAGTCTTGGGTGGAGAAGCTGGACATCTATTTCCAGCTTAACCAGATGTCGGAGACGGAGGCCATCAAGGTAGCAACATTGCATTTGGATGGTGAGGCCCAGGACTGGTGGTTCCATGGGATGGTCACACTCGGACATTCTACAGTGACGACATATGCCGAGTTTACTAGGAGATTGATGGAGCGATTTGACCGGAGGGATCCGGAACAGCACTTTGTTGAGCTAACGAGGCTCAAGCAGACTGTGAGCCCTGAGACATACATTACAGATTTCTTGAGGATTTCAGTGATGGTGCCAAATCTATCCGCAACACGGATGATCTATATGTTTGTGGAGGGATTAGAAGAGCCACTTCGGGGTCTAGTCAGGTCTACTAGACCAACTACGCTTCAGGATGCTATTAGCAGGACCCGAGACTTGCAGGATGCATTGCCCAGGACTCGAACACCTTATCCCCAAAGACAGGGTTTCTAGCCCAAGGGGAAGGATGTGAGGATTCCGCCTCCCAAGGGAAATCAGGGACGAGCACAGATAGATGATAATGCCCGGAGGGAGTTGAGGAAGAAGCGGTTGTGCTTCACTTGTCAGGAGCCGTGGGCACCAGGGCATAGGTGTGTTGTTTGCAAAGCACACTTCATTGAGGTCTTCTCTGATGATAGCAGGGAAAAGGGTGAGGAGGATGATGAGGAGGCAGGAGATAGTCAGACGACCCAGGATCAGTTGTCGCCTCCACCTCCAGGGACAGGAGGTGCAGCTTTTGCACCCACAGGGGGGAACCTTGCAGCCTTGCGAGGAGTTCCCAAGTATTAGACGTTGCAAGTACGAGGGACAGTACGTGGCCAGTGAGTGTCAGTTTTGGTTGACAGTGGGGCAACCCACAACTTCATTGATGCACAGATGGTTGAGTGGAGGGGTACACCGACCGAGAGCTTTGACGGATTTTCAGTTTTGGTCCCAGGAGCCCAGACGATGCAGTGTGCCCGGTATGTTCCAGAGTTGGTAGTAACGATGGGTACCCACTCCGTGACTGATCACTTTTTCGTGGTCAACATATCGGATACCAATGTGGTATTGGGTGTTCAGTGGTTGATTACTCTGGGGAAGGTCACCACGGATTGGGAGGCCTTAGAGATGGAGTGGGATGACAGGAAGACCGGGAAGCATGAGAAGATCCGTGGGATGCACACCTACCCACCTCAGACAGTTTCGGCACACAGGATGGAGGCAGATTTCCGGAAGGGAGACACAGAGTGGGCGGTTGAGTTGCGGGCATCAGAGGCAGAGACCACCGGTCGAGCAGTTCATCATGATATACAGCCCATCCTTGACAGGTATGATGCGGTGTTTGGGGATATACCACCAGGTCGGCCACCGGACCGAGGGTTTGAGCACACCATTGAGCTTGAGCAGGGCATTCAGGTGGTGATCACTACCCCCTATAGGCATCCCAAAGCCTATCGGGATGAGATTGAGCAGGCCATCCAGGAGTTGCTGGCTCTTGGGCACATCAGACCGAGCACGAGTCCGTTTGCTTCTTCCGTGGTGTTGGTGAAGAAGAAGGACGGCACATTGAGGATGTGCATTGACTGCAGGGCCCTGAACAAGAAGACCCTGAAGAACAGGTATCCTATACCCAGGATCGATGAGTTGATGGATGAGCTGAGAGGAGCCAAGTTCTTCTCGAAGATTGATTTGAGATCAGGGTACCATTAGATTCGCATGAGGGAACAAGACATTCCCAAAACCGCCTTCAAGTGTCATTATGGGCACTTTGAGTTTTTGGTTATGCCTTTTGGGCTAACCAACGCACCAGCTACTTTTCAGTCTTGCATGAACCATATCTTCCGCAGTCATCTGAGGAAGTTTGTATTGGTCTTCTTCGATGACATACTCATATATAGCAGGACTTGGCAGGAGCATCTCCTGCATATAGAGGCAGTACTACATATCTTGGAAGAGCAACAGTTCTATGCTAAGCTCTCCAAGTGTGAGTTTGGGATGACGGAGATGTTGTATTTGGGTCACATTATCGAAGTGGACGGAGTGAGAGTCCATGAGGAGAAGATTAGGGCCATCAGGGATTGGCCAGAGCCGAGGAACGTGACGGAACTTCGAGGATTCATTGGCATATGCACCTATTACAGGAAGTTCGTCAAGAGTTTCTCACAGCTTACTGCACCCCTTACAGATTTGACGAAGAAGGGGTCATTCAATTGGTCAGATACAGCGCAGCGAGCCTTTGATAGGCTCAAGGAGGTGATAAGTCGCTGCCCAGTGCTTGCATTGCTGGATTTTACGCAGCCATTTGTCTTGGAGTGTGATACGTTGGGAGAGGGGATCGACGCAGTATTGATGCAGGGAGGACACCCTATAGCCTTTGAGAGCTGAAATCTCCTTCCGCACGAGAGGTTGTATTCCATATACGACAAGAAGATGTTGGCCACTATGCATGCATTGGCCAAATTCCGGCAGTATTTGGTAGGGAACAGGTTCAGGGTGAGGACTGATCACAACAGCCTCAGGTTCCTTTTGGAGCAGAAGCAGCTACAGGAGAGGCAGCAGAAGTGGATTAGTAAGATCCAAGCATATGACTTTGACATTGAGTATGTCAAGGGTAAGAATAACGTGGTAGCAGATACCCTTTCACGTCGACCAGCCACGTTATCTCTTATGAGCTTGGATACAGATTGGAGAGCTCGACTTTTAGTGGAGTACTCCAAGGACAAATTTGCATGTGAGGTTCTAGATGGACAGGTGGCGGATGACAGGTACAGGGTGGTTGATGAGATCATATACTACAGGGACAGTATCTTCTTGACTGAGGGATCTCAGCTTAAGAAGAAGATACTCCAGGCATCACATGATTCTCCGTTGGCAGGCCATCAGGGGTTTACCAAAACCTACAGGGCCATTAGAGAGAGGTTCTCATGGAAGGGCCTCAAGGAGGACGTACTCCAGCACATCAGGGAGTGCTTGTCGGAGGAACAAGGGGAAGATGAGCCATCCCGCAGGATTGTTGCAGCCTCTTCCCATTCCGGAGGGGAAATGGGAAAGCATATCGATGGACTTCATCACAGGGTTGCCCATGGTGCAGGGCAAGGATTGTATCTTTGTCGTCGTTGATCGACTGACAAAGTATGCGCACTTTTTCGCCATATCCGCGCATTACACTGCAGCACAGGTAGCCGAGCTGTTTTTCAGAGAGGTTTTCAGGCTGCATGGTCTTCCTAAGACCATCATTAGTGACAGGGACAACCGTTTCATGGGCGGATTTTGGCAGGAGCTTTTCCGGCTAGTGGGGACGGAGTTGACACCGAGTACCAATTATCACCCACAGACAGATGGAAAGACGGAGATAGTTAACAAGTGGCCAGAGGGCTATTTGCGTAACTATCAGTGGGCAGCAGCGAGCATGGCTGAAGTGGTTATATTTGGGGGAGTACTGCTACAACACAACACATCACATGTCCATTGGTATGTCACCGTTTTATGCTTTGTATGGGTATCATTCCTTATCTTTTGCTGATGTGATGTTCGGTGCTAGCAAGGCTCCTAGAGCCAAGATTTGGATCCAAGAGAGTCAGGACATTCTCTGAGCTCTCAACGACAATATGGCTACAGCACAGAACCAGCAGAAGCTGTATGCCAACAGAGGTCGAGTGGAGAGACAGTTTGAGGTAGGGGACTTGGTCTACCTACGATTACAGCCATATCAACAGTTGTCGCTGAAGCAGAAGGGAGCTGAGAAGCTCAAGCCTCGCTTTTCCGGGCCATACAGCGTGATACGCAGGATTGGGCAGGTTGCGTATGAGTTGGAGCTGCCCCAAGGCAACAAGATCCACAACGTTTTTCATGTATCATGCCTGAAGAAGGCGTTGGGGCAGCAGGTGACAGTGACAGAGGAGCTACCACCCACGGATGATGAGGGGCACTTGGTGTTGCAGCCAGAGGCTATTATTGATACCAGGGAGAGGCAGCTACGAAGCAGGACAGTTCGGGAATTCTTGGTGAGGTGGAAGAATTTGCCGGATGAGGATGCCACTTGGGAGAGTGAGAAGATTTTGCAGCATCCATCACTTCAGTTGCTTGAGGACAACCAACATTTTGTTGGGGGAGACTGTAATATTCCTAATTAGCGACAGCTAATTGGAATATTTGATTTTGTTCAGTTTTGCCGTCTATAGTATATAAATAAATAAAAAGTGAGTGGAGAGGGTCTAACTCACTTAAGTGGAATAAAACACCTTCCTAGTAGCACAACATTGTGACTTAAGAGGGAGTCAAGAGGGCCAAGCACCACGTAGAGAGGGGGCCCACGTATGCTCTAGAAGCTACTGCGCAGGAGAGGAAGAGCACGTGGCAAGAGAGGGAGGCTCGTTGAGGAGATGGGCCTTAGGGTTGGAGGAAGGCCAACGTTATAAAAGAGGGAGGAGCCTTCTCATTTGATTCATTCTGTTGTTGATGATATTGAGCTAGACGTTTTGTCTTCTTGAGCGCGCTGGCTGTTTAGCCTGTCTGCGGCACTGTTTAGTGCATTGAGTGTCTCCGGTCGAAGATCTCGCCCTTAGCCCCGGGGGACTTCCAGTGCCTGCTCGGGCAAGGTTATTTCTTCAGTATTTTGTGAGAGGTTTTGGTGTTTGGGTTTGTTGCGGAGCTGGGCTTTCATAGAGACTACGCAGTCACTGGGAGAGAGGACGCAGTCCATTTTGTGGGTGCTCCGAATCGAGATTTCTGAAGGAGATGGAGCTGAGATTTTGAGCAGAGGACCAGTCTTTTCCTGTGGTAGGATTTTGGTGGAATTTGAGGCGATGTTTCAGTCATTTCCATTTAGCCTCTGCGCAGAGCCTTGGAGGCCAGCGTAATTCCCCAAGGGGGTGTTTTCTGGAGGTTTTCGGGGGTCGGCCATTTTTTATATGGTTTCTGGGTTTTGTCGAGATTGGTGAGTAGAGGAGGATTCCAAATTTTCAGCTCATTTCGGCAAGGGGAGCAGCCCCTAGTCTTCAGTTCATTCCAGCAGTAGCAGCTACACGGCAGTTTTCCAGCAGCTGGGATGTAGTTCAGAGAGCAACCATTTCCTGTATATTCCGAGAGTATTTCTTCACTTGCCTTGAGCAATTTTAGGTGCCATCACTCTTATCACCTATTGTACTTCATTATATTTCTCAGTTTAATAAAATGGCTTAGCATTTCCTCTCTATATTTCTGGATGAGTTGTCGTACATTCTGTCTATGTTATTATATGTCTGCTGCACTATTATTTTTATATATTCTTGAGCATTCTAGTTCTATACCACTTGGTGCGTTTATCTTTCACTCTTAGACAGAGTCTGGAAAGGGCCAGGTAGCCTCTGGATTTCGTCCTCTTTTCAGAGGCGGCATATCCGGTAAATGCCCTCCCAGTCCATCTCTGGTTGGAGTTTGCCGTGTTTTACAGATATCCCCGAAATGGGATATTACATAAGGTCGTCCTCACAAGGAGCCCTTCATCTGGATTAACACCCTTGCCAATCAATTGGTCACAAATAGCTTGAAGTCTGAAGAGGAATGGATCTATCTCTTCACCCTTCATCATCTGGAACATACGCATCTGATTCTCAAGAAGCATCCTTCTTTGCAAAGAACCTCCTGGGTACATCACTTCCAAAGCTGAGCACATGTCATGTGTTGCGTTCTTACCAATCACATGAGGAATCGCGTGATCCTTGACTCTGTCTACGATCAACCTCTTTGTCCGTGCTTGATTCTCTTCATACTTCTTGAGTGGATCTACGTCAATTGGTACAGCAAGTGTCTTCTCTGCATGATCTTTGAGACCATACTCATCTAGAACTGAGAGGATTTTGGTCTTCCAGATAACATAGTTGGACATGCCATCCAATCTATCTTGATCCCTCAATCCATATCGAGCCATTTTTGCTCAGATCTAAAGCAAACAGTACTTCTCCCTCTAAATCTGGGTTTCTTAGTGACTGGAAACCCTCTAGTAACTGCTTCTTTCTGCAAACTAACTTCCCTCTTGGAAATCTTCCGCCAAAACTTAAACAGACAGTATTCTCTGATCCTCCTGATCAAATCTCAGATCTATTTGGCTCAGATCTGTTGAATGACTGTCTACCAACAGCCTTTGTTGCCTTAGCTAGGCACAATTCTGCACCTGCAGAATCTCTACCCCACCAGCACTGCTGAAGATCTGAGGTATTGCTTCCAAAACTTGGCTGAATTCTTCTGCAACAAAACGAGTGACTGGACAGCGTCCTCCTGGCTGGCCCAACGCAGTCCTAGCATGGCTCAGAAGTGGACTGCATAACCCCAGACTGGGTGACGCAGTCCTTACGCTGCCCTGGGAAGGGTCTGCGTAAGCCCAGAGGCCTTATGCAACTTCAGCATTGTCTTCTTCTAGATCTGCATCCTCCTGTTGTCAAGATGCCCTTTTCGGATCTGCTGCTTCTTCTGCCACCCTGCAGAAATTTCTTCAGCCGATTTGCTAAAGATTTAGCTTGATCTGCGATCGCTCTGATACCATGTGAAAATTCTACTGCAGTGTATTGGTTTATTTTTTCCTTCTTGATTTAATTTATACAAGTTATTTTCATAAATTAGATTCAGAGAATACTAAAAATAAACACAAATACAGCCTACACATGCAGATCATTTACTAAATAATTCACTCATGCAACAAAGTGACACATGGATTTTTGGACATAAGTCCCCGGAAAAACCCAAAGTGGGAAAACCGATTCAGCAGATATGACGGTTTTATTATTAAGTAGTTCTGAGTACAGCAAATCTGGGTTCCAACCTTGAAAAACCCGACAGAGAATAAAAGATACAAGATTTGCAGCTAACCTGAAGATCTAGTGCCAAATTGCTGACTAATCCACACCCTCAAACGGGATTTACAGGACTCATCCCAGAAGTGGCCCTAGAAACCCTCAGCGCTGCCCCTAAAGCCTCAGCGTCAGCCCTACTACCCTCAAATGCCACTGCGCTGCACCAGAAGGGACTGTATCACCCCTGGAAGGTTCTCACAGCCTCACGCTAGCCCTAAAAGCCCCTCAGCGTAATTTCTGAAGCATTCTAGTGCCTCTGCGTTGTCCTGCGTAGCGGCTGCGTAGCACCTACGTAGTTGTTGCCTAGCTTCTCTGCGCTGTCCTTGAGCTGCTCCTCTTGCCTATTGTTGTCTCTTGGCTCTTGCAATCAGATCATTCCCTCAACCAATACTAACCCTCATTACAGGAAATTCCACTAGAAATTCTTAGCAAACCCACCCTAGAATCCCAGATCTATTCCTCAGTTCTACAGAAATTGTGTGTCTTCAACTGACCCTCAAGCCTTTCTCTTATACTTTTTCGTTGAACCCTTCAATGGCCGAGATTAAATCATCCATCAACGGCTGAGATTAAAACACTGCTTGATCCATGTGACTTAAGACAATTTCATCACATGTGTTAATTAATTCACTTTAATTATTCTATTTTCCTAAGTTAGACTTAGGAAATCCATTAAAAATAATAATTATTTGAATAACTTCAACACAACTTGAAATTTCTCAAATCCATTTATGGGTCTCATAGATCAGGTGTACTCTAGTCCCTCAACAAAATTTGGGACCTAGAACACAATTGATGCTACCCCAAATACACAAAATCTCAACATTAGACCCATAGCAGTTATCTTATTTTCGTCACTGGAGTTAGATCCCAAATCTTGTTGGACTGCAGCATTAGCTTTCATCTCACCCTTCTTCTTAAGGAACTTCTTTGGTTTAAGTTCAGGATGAAGCTTCCAACATTTGGAGTCATCATCTCTAACCTTCTGACAATGAGTACAAGTAGACCTTTCTCCTTCCTTCTTAGTTGTTGTTGATTTCTTCCCCTTTGATTTGCTATTCCCTTTGCCTTCTTTGGAATCTTTGTTCTTTGAATGCTTGAATGGTTTGTTTGAAAAGTTTGACTGAAACGGTCGGCCGCCTTATTCAATATGAATGGCTTGTACACACACTTCATCAAAGTCAGTTGGATTAAACATAAGCAATGTATGTCGCAAATAAGAATGCAAACTTCCGATACAGTTTAACAAAGTTTCTCGTGTGTCTAATGGAATACCAAGTGCTAATGCATGTTTCCTTAATTCCTGTGTAAACTCTTGCACACTCTGTCCTTTACCTTGCCTTAAATGTTGCCAATCTATTACACCCTGTTGCATATATCCTAAAGGATAGAATTGCTTTCTAAGAGCTTTAACAAACTTAGACCATGAAGAAATAAAGTTTCCTTTATGCTTCAAATCTTATTGTGTTTTACTTTCCCACCAAATCAAAGTTGTTTCCCCCATTCTAAGTGTAACTAACTGAATTTTTGCAGATTCATCAACAACATTTTGAATCCTACAATACACCTCAAGTTGCTTTATCCAGTTATCTAACATTTCAGGATTCATTTCACCATCATATATGGGCAACTCAAACTTAACATCAAGCTTCAATAAAGGAGATTTCTTTTGCTTCTTTTGTGAGTTTGAATCTGAACTTGACTGATAAGAGAATAAAGAAGAAGAAGAAGACGAAGACAAAGATGGAGGAGAAGGAGGTTCATTGCCATCAGCTTTTTCCTTGCCTATTTTCTTCTCTGTGGCTTTAGAAGATGAAATTGCATCTCTAGTCTTCTTGTCTTCGTAAAGTTATGCAATCATTTGCTGCATATTAAGGAACATTTGCTGAAATTGCTCCTCGCTCTTGGTCTCAGGAGCTTCTCCTTCATTTGACTCTCCCATCTTTCGAGAGACTTTCTCTTTCGAACCTCTGGATTTATCTCTTCAAGTTTCCCTTCTCCATGTCGCAACCTGGATCTAGTCAACATTCACATTGGCAAATATCCTGCTTATACATGATCAACCTCGCTCTGATACCAAAATATGATCAAAAAATAACAGAATTGACTATATGCATAATTTCACCAAATATTAACTAAGGTTGCTTTTAAGTGCAAAAATGAGGAAATTTGATTCTTTAAGTGCCTTAAACATAAACATGAAATCTGCAAAGTAAGCATGAACAACAGAAAGAATAGAAGCAAACACAGAAAATTGATGATGGAGTTCGTCCCTCCTGGACTACACCTCCGGGTCCGCTTCCAAGTGGGCGTCTGCTGTATTAAAAATGCTCATAAGTCTCTTTACATCAACTTCACCCTTTGGATTGTGCACACGGGCATCAATGGCTACTGTCAGAAGATAGGCCTCGGCCTCAGCTCTCCAACGCAACTGACCGATCTCAAAAAGGCATTTACAGGCACAAAATAAAACTAAGTTCTCTGACTCACCTTACATCTCCCTCCTGGCTTTGGCGCAATGGCAATACATTTTATAAGGCCCCGAGCAAGTCCCGGGGTCAAACCCGCAGACCTCCCAGGATTGGCTTGGCACACATAGCAATTTGTTGCAACTTGATGTTTTACATAGTATATAGGCACAACCATATACAAATATGGAGTTATTTTTGTGATATATCACGCCATATGGATAAATAATAGTATATTATTACCAGCAGATATTATATATGGCATATATGCTTAACACATGGTTAACCATAATTCAGCGGTGATTCATAACCTGTTACATTTTGGAACATGGCATGTATGGTTATAACCATAGGTTTTAACTTATTATAAATCAACTCTACCTCCGCTCACTTCGCGTCGAGTCTTCGCTACGTAAGGAGATAGTCCGATAAAACACCTTTGGGTTTGGCGGGGTCGCCAGATATGGTAGGCTCTGCCAACCCTACCCCCACTTGCCATTTACATTACATTAAATACACTATGTGCACCAATGTTAATAAATGACATGCGCGATCCAATGGTAATGTTTTGCGTTGTAGTTTCGGAGGTCATGGGTTCGACCCTGACGCATGCCAGTTGACCTACGCTGTTGACTTTGACCTGCCACGTGTCCTATTGAGAAACTGCCACTTGGCCTGCAAAGGCCCAATTTTTTGCCTGTTGAAGTAAAACTTCAAAGTGTGTTTTCTCCCTCATACGGAGGCCATTTTGCAAACCGAATATAACATCGGAATCAGCACGGCGAGCTCTTCGACTTGGCACTTGTTTCACGAGCATCTGAAACTGTTAAATTTTGAGCATTTTGATGATCCTCCTGGATCAGTATATAATGTGTAAGAGAGAGCAGTCGTGGTACATGAGGTGTTCTGGCCTTGATTTTTCCACCCTTCTTTATATGCCCTTTACCTTTGATGAATTTTCTTTAATTAACTGATCGCGGCTCAAGCATAAGAGCATAATGTGTCAGAGATAGCAGTGATTACCCCTTTAAGGTAGGGCGGTTCATTGCCCTCCAGGGGGGTTGGGACAATCATGGGTTCCTGTATGATAAAGAAGGCTCATCTAGGGCCTATGGAACCAATGTGATGGCCATGGGTAAGGGGCAGAGCTCATGCTTTGGATTTCGCCCACGTGCAAATTATTTTTGTCCCAGCCATCTTTTGCATTTTGCGGTACAATTTCCTATTAAGTGTGGCCAATTATGCTTTTTCTTTTTCTTTTAGTTGCTTCAACCTCAAGGGCATCATTCCAGACCTGACCCAAAGGGGGGGGGATAGGGAAATTGACCCTATGTGGACCCATGGGGGCTATGTGGACCCAGGTGGGAGAAATGATGAATGGGAGTATAATGAGTGGAAGGGGATACAAATAAAGGAGAGGGACCACGCACCCAAAGTCGGGGTTTCCCAAGTAGTACCACCCTAGAACCAAATGGTCAATAAAGGAGATCCCATGGGACCAAGATGCAAGGGTAACACCTAAAAGGGATCAAGGGGACAGGAGCACATACTAAGCCCACTCTTTCCGCCAAATCCCCCCATCAATCCATGCCCATAAGTATCCATGATAAGTAAACCCAATACTCAATTACCAAATGACAAGACATACCTTTGGCTTTGGGAGGCCCACCTTCGAACATACGATCAATACAGACGGGTGAGGAACCACATGGTTGGCTCAGGTAGCAGAGAAATGGCACAACAAGCTAGTAAGAGGTTGCAAGGGGTTGTTGACCACCGACTGAGGTCCATCATGGAGAAAAGTTTCTCCTAGGGATATCATCCACAAAGTGGTGGGTAATAGGTTGCATTTTGCTGAATGGTTGACAATACCACTTATCATACCTCAGCCAAAATGACCCCATTCCAAGCACTGTATAGGTATGAACCCTCGAGATGGAAATATTTTGCATTAAATGACACTAAGGTTTAAGCAGTGAAGAACCATGTGGAAGAAAGCCAAAAGATTATCCAGATATTAAAGGAAAACCTAGCAACTTCCAGAAATCGAATGGAGCAACAAGCTAACCAGCATTGTGAAGAACGAGAATTCGAAAGAGACTGGGTCTTCGTAAGACTAAAACCTTACAAGCAGTTATCCTTGAAACAACAAGGAAAGAACAATTTGGCTCTGAAGTTCTATGGGCCTTTCTAGATAATCAGGAAAATCAATGATGTAGCTTATGGATTGAAACTACCGAATAATTGTTGAATCCACAACATATTCCGTGTTTCGTGTCTCAAAACGATACTAGGTCAAACCCAATCAGCTCAAACCAAGATACCTGAAGTCGATGAAGAAGGAAGGATTGTCTTCGAACCTGAAGGTATCCTTGCAACCAGAGAGAAGGTACTACGTTCCAAAACTATTAGAGAATACCTGATCAAGTGGAAAAAACTTCCGGAAGAAGACTCCTCATGGGACACTGAGAAGTTCCAACAACAATACCCCTCGTTACCCTTGCTTTGAGGACAAAGAAATTTTTAAGGGTGGGGCAATGTTATGAATAATGAATTCATAAATAAATAATAAATAATGAATAATAAAGTAAGTATTTTAATTATTATTAAGTTATGAAGGGTTATGGTCAAAAGTTGTGACTAATCAACCTCGTGACCAATCACTACGTATTTGGCCATATCGTCTGAGGGTTTGTAAATCATCCATCAAGTATTCAATTAATAAAAATTATCTATTACATATACCTTGTGTAATTCTTCAAGAGTTCATGAGAATTTGCAGGTCTGGCATACTAGATTGAAACCTAATGATGCCATTATCTTGGAAAAGTTTATCAAATCATCTCGTCAGCACTTAACATATGCTCTTAGAGATGAAAAAGCCTAAACCTTGGCTTAGGCTAAAGAAACGCTTATTGAGGTTGAACAAAACATGAATGATGCACACATTGAATTGTTCAACTATCCTGGGGTCGAGATTGAGTCGAAGCCAAAATAAAAGTCAATAACTCAACTTGAGGAAGTGGTTTTGTCCTTGCCCAAGCAGGTTAGCAAGCTTTCCAACGATGTCAAAATTGGTCAAAAATTCATCATGAATAGGTTGGCTACTCTTGAAAGGGAGAAGGCGCCCAAATCAAATTATCCTCCTAAAAATCAATTCAACAAGGCTAAGTCCTCTTATAAGTAGAATATTGAGGGAGATCGAAGTACCCAACAAGGTGTCCCTAACCCCCTTGCCCCAAACAATATGGTAGGACAAGAAGAGGAGGCCCAAGAGGATAGTTCCAGTGAGCGAAGTGATGAAGAAGAGGAACCCGAGCAATTGAATAATGTGGATGAAACTCACCCATTTAATCTCTTGCTTGGGAATACTTATGTCCATCCACAACCTAGCCAAGTCAAACTCAAATATGAACAAGAAGATGAGGTGTCGACTGTGTAAAATAGTGGGAGATTTAAGGGCTCGCGATATTCTAAAAAGAATGAGAAACAAGCCCAAATGAACTCTAATACTAGTCCTTCTCAGGAAAAAGAACCTCCAAAAAAAAAACACAAGCACAAACCCAAGGGCCATGAAATTGAACTAGTTGTTGATGCTAGTAGTGTTGTGGGCAAAATGATTGTGTAGATCCCCATAAAAGAGATTGTAAAGCTTGCTCACCATAGAAGGCAAGTCAAGAAGGCTCTTGGGCTAGATGATGAACTCAATGATCCTCCCATTGTATTGCAAAACATGCACTTTGATAAGACAAACCCTGGTCATGAGCCTTTCTTATTGACTTTGGCCATTAATAGGTTGCTTCTCCATAATTGTATGCTAGATTTGGAAGATTTTACAAATATCATGCCATTGAAAGCTAAGCACCAATTAGAATAGGATATTACTAGATCTTATAGAAATGTTTATGGCTTTGATTCTAGGTCCATTCCCATTCATGGACTCATTAAGGATTTGAAAGTTACCATAGCTATTAGCAAGGATATTTATGTGCTCATGGAAGTTGTTGTTATTGATATACCTAATGTGTGGGGAATGCTTTTGTCCAAGAAGAGGGGTGCCTCAATTGGTGGCCAATAGAAAATGGATTTATCATATGCCACCATTCTCCAGCCTAATGGGACCCCATTCATCCTCTAAAGGGAACCTCAAGTCCCAAATCATGTTGAGGATATGGACCCTTACCCATACCCTAGTCAAAAACTGGGAACCAAAAGTCAAGGCCCTCCTACTAGCCAATCTAAACCTAGCAACCTACCACCTTCTCAAGAGGTTTTCCTTCTCAAGAAACACAATCCTAAGTTGAACATACCTAAGAAGCAATGGATGCAAAAACCTAAGAAGGAATTCAAGATCGAAGAAATGGTTTTAGTCGACAAGCATCCCATCCCTGTGAAAATTCATGGAAAGGTTGGTGTGGGTGAATTTTATATAGCTAGACTTGATGGTGAACTTTGGCCTGATATGGTTAAAGCTAACCATATCACCCCTTTCTTGGATTCATGATCTCACATGTCATGCATGGTAGTGTAGGATTGTAATATCCCGGATGGGATATTTTAACTAAAAATGCAGAAAATAACTTAATGCCGTAGAATCAACATTTATTCAACAGAAGATTGCCATGTAAAATAAAAACATAAGCACTGCAATTTATCAACACATCAAATAGGAAGAATCTCAGCTTTTATTATAAATAATAATGAGGGTTACATATAGATCTGACCCAAAAAGAGCTGAGATGGAAAACTGGTCACCAAGATAATCTGCGGCACTGCTACACTGCGATGACCTCCAAAACTGAGCTGTTGCACTCTCCCTCCGACAACAGCTACCACTGAAGCACCTGTTGAAGATCTGAATGATCCTCACTATAATATCTCTGAAGCTCTGTGAAACTTCTGAGTGAAGTCTCCTCAAGAGAGTTGGGTTTTCGTCCAACACTCACAAATCACCCGAGGGTTTCCGTCCTGGGGCTATGGCTGAAGTAGAGAACCACGTTCTCAAACCTCTCATACAGAAGAAAATGATCTACTCCAAAGATATCCCTCAATGGCCTCCTCCCTTTCTTTTATAGATCTCTTGGAGCCTTCTAAGGCATTATTTTATTATTATTTTATTCATGGTGCACTTTTCCCTCTTATTAAAATATTCCTTTTTAATGCATAAAAGAGTAAATCGGCTACCATGTCTCCCCTGGTCACTGAAACTCATGTCCAACTGTCCCATCATGGAGGTATCCTCGTCCCGGTTCCAATGAGCTATTACACTAAGGTGTTTTGTCATGTATTCCTCCCAGAATGCCACCGTGAGCATAATTAGCTGATTTAAGCCCATAAATAACTCAAATTTCCAAAAGTTGTCGAAATGCACTGGAACGAAAGCCAAACTGCTCAGATGATGGAATATATCAAGCGAGTGCCACCCGAACACATAGAAACTCTTCAAAAATCCTCCAAAAAGCCCCTGGGCCCGCTGATGACACTAACCTGTACCTGTGACCGCTCTGCTCCTAACTCTGGAAGTCCATCCTAGCCTTGTCATAAGTGACACCAAAAAAGAGAATATTACAAGGATTGTATTGCATGTTCCTTTTGCATAGTTAATATCATGATCTCATGCTAGATTAGATTGCATAGTAGATTAGACTTGCATTTAGCTTAGATTTACTTTTATGTATGGATTATTATTGTTATGAAAAACATGGGTGATTATCATATGCCCAGTGCACATGCTCCCAAATAGTTTATTGAAATGTGCAAGTTACAAGTTTGCGGTCCCATGAGATTGTTGGAAATCTCATCAACTCCCCATTCGAGTACATGGATCATGTGCTCTACAGTGATCTCATGTCCCAATTGGAGCCAAATATTAGCCACCAAAAGTGGGTGACTCCTAGGAGAATTTTTTCTCCTATTCATCTCTTCCAACCGCAGCCAACGGCCCCTAAGAGCCACTTTGTAGCCGATGTTACATGCCATTCATATCTCTGCCACTTGCATTGGTCATATGTTTCCTCGGCTATTCCATACTTACCACTTTCCATCTTATATTACAGCCTTTTATTCCACCTCCCTTCTTCAGGTCAACTGACCATTGGCTCATTGGGATTTAGCGTCCACACATCCTCATACCTTTGGTAGGGCCTGGAATTGTACCCTGGAAAGTTGATGCAGCTAAAAGAAAAAGAAAGAGCATATGATAGCCAAAAGAAAAACAAAAGAAAAATCAAAATGCAAAAGATGGTTGGGACTTACAAATTAGCACACGGCAAAAATCCAAACATGAGCTCTACCTCTATCATATGGCCATCACCTGGTTCTTGGGCCAATGTTGCCCTATATCATAAGAAGACAAGGAACCCTTGCATGTCCTAACCCCTGATGAGCAATTAATTACCCCATCATAAAGGGGGTAATAACTACTATGTATCATACAAAGTTGTAAAATTTAGATAACCATGGTATGTTCTATGCTTAATGCAATTTTACTTCAATCTTTCTTAGGCCCGATTCAATTTAGCAATCACATAAACATGAAAGTAAAATGTTGATAGAACATAATAATAGATCAACAGAATACAAGCCCATAATATAGATCAGATTTTCCAATTCTTCTCGTCCAGCAAAGATAGAGAGTGATGTGCATTACGGTAGTCAACAGGATGCACCAACCAGCAAAGTCTTTCTCAACATCAGATCAGCCAACCCTCCAAGTGTCACACACACCCCTCAAAGACAGCTCCTCAAAAGTCAATGTTGGTCAACAAAAAGTCAACATAGAAAAGTCAATGCAACAGATTGGGGCTTTGGTCAACTGTCTCTCTTTTCCTCGATCTTTGTGCCCTCTAATGCGGCCTCACAAGATCGGAATTTCTGCACAAGTTGGAGGTCAAAACTCCAAGGTTTGACCACTGTCAACACACCAACAATCAGCGCTAAAATAGTCCGCACTTTTCCCAGCTTCAGCACCGCACGTGTGAGAGAGATAGGCCTCCAAAAGGTTGATCGAACCAGTCAAATCACAAGAGAGAATGCGTGATGAGTTGATGAGCAAATGATCTCCAACTCTCTCCAATTTATATCCATCAGTGAGGGTGTGTGACACATTTATTAGGCTTGCAAGCCTACATTACAAATCTGGCCGACCTTGCACATGTGTGGAAAATAAAATCAAAATATATGTTCTGCTCATCCAAACAAGATGATCTTTAGATCAATCTTGCACCTCTCCGAAAGAGGAATCCAACAAAAATATAATCATCATCATATGAGCAGTGCAACATGGAGTTTTGGACCTAGTTGCCCAAAATTAACACTCCCTCTCAACTATGGAGAACTCCATCTGTCCACCTGTGCCATCCAGTGATCATTACCATCGTGTACTATCATATATCATCCTACACTCCTACGTCATCCTGTCGTACTTGCTTTGCTGGCTCTTCTTCACAGATAGAACGAAAAGGGTGAGTCACAAAGACATCACGCTCGACTAACCTGAAGTTAGCTTAGAGGTTAAAAACCTCTCTCAAACTCAAAAAGAGTCTCATACTAACCCAAAGTTAGTTTACTGACTCGGAGTCATTTTAGAGGTAAGAACCTCATCAGACTTGATCCCAGATCAAGGTGTTGGACACATGCCATCCTAGACGTAGAGAGTATAGCAATCTCTAATGTGTCCATCAGTCTTGCTATTGGTCTCTATCCACCTTTCCCACCTCATTGGCCAAATGAGAGGTACTTCCCATCAGTCCAAAACTCTATGGATAGGATGCGTGCGGGGCATAGAACAAAGAGAGGTGAACCAACTCAATATCTTAACAGTGGGGCAGAAGCACAACCTATGTCACAGGATTCGCCGAACCTGAAGCTTGAGGTTCGAAATTCGGCGAACCTAAAAAAAAAATTCGAATTCGATCAGGTTCGCCGAACCTGAATGCCGAACCTAATGCCGAACCTGATGTCGAACCTAATGCCGAACCTAATCGAACCTTAAGGCGAACCTAATCGAACATAAAGGCGAATTTTATGATTTTTTTTCCATGAAGTTCGATTTTAATAAATTTTATGACTTTTTTAACATAAATTATCATTTCTATATTTAACAAAGTCCATTTTACTAATAAAAATTTGTTATTCATAGTTTTTACTAATCAAAATTCGTTATTAAGTTATTCATGTGTTTTTACTAATCAAAATTCGTACTCATAGTTTTATAATTTATTAATTTATTTTAATTTATTTTATTTTATGCCATATATATATATATATATATATATATATATATATATATATATATATATATATATATATATATATATATATTGAAAAATATATATAGTCGAACCTAATGTCGAACCTCATTACGAACCTCATCGGAAAATTCGAATTCGAATCGAACTTAATCGTTGCCGAACTTGAATTCGAACCCGAATCGTGTGACATAGAGCACAACAAGGTTCGGCAAGCCTAGCCCCATGTGTGCTTATAGCTCCAAGAAGTTATCCCCAAGCCCCCTGGAGCTCCCAGAGCTCATAGTCCAACTCAAGAAAGACCCTCAGAATAGGGTCTTTCCACGATTCCAAGCATCTCATGGAAGGTTAAGAATTTGACCTTCCCGGGGAGCTTCATGAGCATATCCGCGACTTGTTCATCAGTCCCAATGTGATCGAGCCTTACGGCACCTCACTTTACCATATCCCGGATAAAGCGGTACCTAATATCAATATGCTTGGATCGATCGTGGAACACGAGATTCTTAGAAAGATGAATCCCACTCCGGTTATCACAAAGGATAACGGTGGTATCTAGCACATGTCCAAACAGCTCACTGAAGAGCTTTCTCAACCAAAAAGCTTCACAACAGGCCATACTCGCTGCAATGTATTCGGCCTCAACGGTTCTCAAAGCCACTGACTTCCACTTCCTACTCATCCAAGATATCAAAGCAGAACCCAAGGTGAAGCAACATCCAGATGTGCTCTTACGATCCACCACACTGCCAGCCCAATAGGCATCAGTATATCCATGGAGTCTCAAACTCCCAATAGTGTATCTCAACCTATGTTTGATTGTGCCCCGAAGATATCTCAATAGATTCTTGGCACCAATCTAGTGAATGTGATGAGGCTCAACCATATGTTGACTCAAAGTGTTCACTGCAAAACATACGTCCGAACGAGAGTTAACTAAGAACATCAGGGCCCCTATGAGTTGTCGATACTCGGTGGGATTTCCCAGCTCGGGCCCAACAACGCTTCCACAAAACTTTTTAAAGTTGAGTTCCATCGATGTCGACACAGACTTACAGTCCACCATACCAAATCTCTCCAATAGCTTCACGACATAGTTTCCTTGAGAAAAGAAAATCTCGCCTGGCCTTTGCCAGACCTCCAAGCCTAGAAAATAGTGCATCAGTCCTAGGTCTTTCATCTCAAACTCAAAAGCTAGCTCCCTCTTACATTGATGAATGAGAGGGTCAGCACCTGTTAGGAAGAGATTGTCCACATAAAGAACTAGAATGAGAGGCCTTTCTCTATCAACCTTAAAATAAAGGTTTGGATCAACATTACTTCGAGTGAAGCCCAGCTTCATCAAGTAGCTATCTATCCTCTCATACCAAGCCTTGGGGGCTTGCTTCAACCCATAGAGGGCTTTCTTCAACTTGCATACATAGGTATCTCTATCTTGGACTTCGAACCCCAAAGGTTGCTCCACATAAACCTATTCTTTTATTGAACCATGCAGAAAGGCAGTCTTCACATCCCATCTGAAGGAGACTCCATCCTTGCATTGCAGCAAAGGCAATAATAGATCGAATGGTGGTATAGCGGGCGATAGGTGCAAATATATCATCATAATCTATGCCTTCTTTTTGAGAGAAGCCTCGGGCAACAAATCTTGCCTTGTGCTTTTCAGCCCTACCATCAGATCCATGCTTGATCTTATAGAGCCATTTAGATTTGTCCTCCAGTCTCGAGACCACTTCCCATACATCATTTTTCATAATGGACTCATATTCTTTGTGCATAGCATCCTTCCAAACTTGATGCTTTACAACTTCTTCATATGATCCAGGCTCAGATTGTACAATTGTACTCATGGTTGCTAGGTACCCTTGGTACCTATTCGACTTCTTGCTTTCATGGAATGTCCCCCTTGGGTCAATATGCCTCTCGGCATCTTTGAGAGTGCCCTTGAGCCATGAGGGTCTCTTCTTATTTGAAGGAGGTGGATCAATAGGATCCATAGGTCCTTCAACAACGAGCATTGGTTCATCCTTCGACTCTTCCTGCCTTCCAGTTTCTTCTTCTTCTTTGTCTTCCTTTGAGCTAGGAAGATTTCTCACTTTCTTGAGGGCAGCATCTTCATCAAAGGTGACATCGTGGCATATCTCCGCTTCTCTTTGACCAGGCACATAGATTCTATATGCCTTCGAAGTTTCACTGTAACCCACAAACATTCTCTTCTTTCCAGAAGCATCCAGCTTGCTTCTCTTTTCTTTCAGCACATGAAATTAAACAGGACAACCAAAAACTCTAAAATGAGAAACATTAGGTTTCTTACTAAAGAAGACTTCTTCGGGAGTCTTGGAGTCCACAGTGGAATGTGGGCATCTGTTTTGAACGTACACAGCAGTGTTTGCAGCTTCTCCCCATAGAAACTTCGGAAGACCTTGGTCATATAGCATGGCGCGGGTAGCTTCCACAATGGTCATGTTCTTTCTTTCAGCAACACCATTTTTCTCAGGAGTATACACAGTTGTGGTCTCCCTCTTAATGCCAGCTTCACTGCAAAAATCATTGAATTCATTTGACTCATACTCGGGCCCATTATCGGTCCTGAAAAATTTGATTCTCTTCTCGGTTTGATTTTCCACGAATGCCTTGAAGGTACAAAACCATTTGAATGCTTCTTCCTTCTTCTTCAAGAAATATATCCTAGCCTTGCAGGAGAAGTAATCTATAAGAGTCATGTAATAGGAACATCCTCTCAAGGATGTTATGGGCAGCATACCAGATGAATCAATTGCAAGATATCAGATGTCTTTGTGACACTTGAGGGGAATGGTCCCCTTGTATGCTTCCCTTCGGCACAACCCTGATATATACCTTCATGATCATCTTTAAACTCGGGCATCCCTAACACCACCTTCCTTGCTTGGGAAGGGCTTTGTAGTGAAGGTGTGTAAACCTCCGGTGCCATAACTCGGTTAGAAGAGTTGTATCACATGACATCGCCCCCAACGGACTTCCTCCAACCTGGTAGAGTGTATCAACTCTAAAACCAATAGTAAGAGCTTCCTTGAAGTTCTTCTTCCAGATGCATACCTTTCCATCAGCGAATGCCACCTTGAATCCTTTGTCTTCCATTGCCGAAACAGACACAAGGTTCTTCTTCAAATCAGGTATGTACAACACATCTTGTAAGCGGAGGACTTGACCTTCAGATACATGAAAGGACACAGTGGATAATTTCTAAAATAGTATCCTTCTCAATCAAATCAAAGAGGGCTTCTTTATAACCAGTGAGGTGCCTTGAAGCACCACTTTCAATCAACCAAACATCCAAGGTGTCGGGAGGAAATGCAGCAGAGAGGGCAGATACAAGAATATATTCATTTTTCTTATTATCAACAACATTAGACTCATCGTACCTGGAATTTCTTGACCTCTTGAAAGGTTGCCCATTTCCACCTCGATGAGAGGGAGCCTTCCTCTTTCCTTTGAACCTGTTGTTGCTTTGATTACCATTCCCGCTGAAGTTGTAGTTGTCATCATCCCTGTGAGAGTCCCTTCTATTGGGGCACTCTCTTGCATAGTGACCAGTCTTGTTACAAGTGTAACATCTTCCCTTCCTTCCTTTGGGCCCCGCTCTTCCATGGTTTTGATTTCTCGGGCCACCATGGTTCTTCTTTACATGAGCGACAAAGGCAGTAGGGTCACCTCCATTCCCATTAGAGGGATGATCTGTTGAAAAGTGTAACTAGGTCGGTCTTCATGTTGACTATGTAATTATGAAAAGAAGAAGTCAAAATAATAAAATGTATTTGTTTCATGGGTTTCATGAGCAAGATTTGTTATGTAGATGGACTTCTTCTTGATGTCCATTAGGTTTTGTGTCCTCTAGATATAAAATGTAATTAAGTGTCATACATGCTCCAAGACTTTGTTGGAAGTCTAGCTCATAACTGCCCTCAATCAACAATGAAAGACAAGTTGTAATTACAGTGGAGGTTGCCACAGTAAATAATGAAGATATCTCACTTCATGTCGGCCTATTCACAATGAGCAAGTCAGCTGGATGGTCGGCCTAAGAGTTGACACAGTCATATATATGTATACCTAATGTGCGGATCAATTGGAGACAAGTTTTTCGGTGCAGTGAGATATAATACAGCAGATAGTCTGAAGTAAATGTGGACAATTCACGAGCAGATGCAAATATATCTAAAGTGAATGCGGACAACACAATTAAATAGGTTATCACTCTGAAATTGCGGGTAAGTCTGAGCCTAAACCACCACAGAGATAATAAGGGAATTGCGAACAGCAGAGACTGCGGATATTACAGCAGAGACAACACACATACATATACATAAATATAGTATTCAGTGCGGACGTATAAAAGGAGAACAAAAGTGCGGAAAACAGATGAAAGAAGAATAGAAGTGCGAATAAGAAACAATGATTATAAGAAGAAGCAAGAGTATTACAACAGAGGCAACACACATATATATACATAAATATAGTATTCAGTGCGGACTTATAAAAGGAGAACAAAAGTGTGGAAAACAGATGAAAGAAGAATAGAAGTGCGAATAAGAAACAGTGATTATAAGAAGAAGCAAGAGTAATAGTGAGGAAGGTAAAGTAATAGTGAGGAAGGTAAATCCTTGATTTACCTTCTCACAGTCCAAGCAAATCTAATAGAAGCATACATAAGGTGAAGATCAAAGTTCTGGAAGATCTAGGTCTAGGGTCTAAGTCTGGGTTTTGGTACTTGTCATTAGAAGATCAATAAGAAGAATTGCTTGAGGGTTTTCCCTCTTCAAGAAGGAGAGGTTTTGCTCTGGCTCTAGGAGCCTAATATTTGTGTCTTGTGTTTTGATAATTGACTTGATGAAAGATTAACTTAACCTAAAGAAGAGAAGACATAAGTACATTCACAAGTAACTATCAAGAAGAGAATTTGTAATAACCTATAGCCTTTCAAATTCTCAACATGGTATCGGAGCTAAGGTGCTGAACATATGGGTTGCTTGTCAACAAATACACTCAAAGAAGCAAAGACCAAAGTTTGGATTGGAAAGACAAACCAGTTTGCAAGGAAGACTATCCAACTATTTCATATGAAAAGATCAACTCATTAATCTTTGGTATCAAAATATTTTCACTCAAAACATTGTTTGAAGGAAATCTCAACTTCTAAAGATAGTCATTATAATCAAGGGTTCAAGTACAACAACATTGAAGAAAGGAAACCCTTGACTTCATTCTCAATCACCATAAAGGAAGCTGCAAGAAAATCCACTCAAGTAAGTATTCATGACCCTATCTATCAAGATGCATTTTTGTAAAGAAAGCAACAAGTTGGTTGGATCATCAAATTTCAGTGCATGGAAGAAGAGAACAGACTTAAATTTAATTGAAGGATCTACTGTTCAACCTCCAAAAGAAGATACTTCAGCCCATGCTAAGTACATGAATGGAGAAATTAGAGCCCAAAGGATTCTCATAGAATCTGTCAAAGACTCTCTCATTCCCTATGTATCAAAACTAAAGACTACAAAACAAATATATGAAAAATTGGTGGAGCTATTCTCTGTGAGTATTGTTGGAGAAGCAATATCTCTGAGACAAGAACTATACAAAATGAAATTATCAAAGGAAGTAGGAATCGTCCCATACTTTATGAGGATTTCTGAAATAAGAGATCATCTACAGGAACTAGGAGAAGTGATGTCTGACAATGAGACAACAATAGTGGTGTTGAATGCTCTACCAGAGGAATGGGGAAGCTTCACTTCTAGTCTATATGGGAAGAAAGAAGCCACTGCATTCCATGATTTGTGGTCTCTATGTAAAATAGAGAAAGCAAGACTAAAGGCCAAAGCTGATACAGGATCAAGTGAAGAGAATCATGCCTTTGCAGCCTCATACAGGAAGAAAGGAAGATTCGGAAAATTTGGCCCTCAAAATAAAAGAAGAAATATGGACAACGTGCGATGCTTTGGATGTGATGAACTTGGACATTATAAAAGAGATTGTCCTAAATCTAGAAATGTCAAGAGGAAAATGGAAGAAGCTCATGTCACTTATGAAAGAGAAGAACCTGACACTAAAAGATCTAAGGAGGAGGAAGCAAGAGATCACTATTATGATTGAGATCATATTCCTCTATAAGTGATCTCTGATTAGTTGTAAAATTGTATGATAGCATGTACATTAAGAAGCATCTTGATAGGATAATGTATTAAAAATAGAGGTTTGGAGAGCGCTCCCCCAATGGATACCTAGGGTTTTTGACAGACCCTGCAACGGAAATAGTCCGAGCGCAATCTGCCACACCAGTGGCTCCCTAATCCCAACAGGTAAAGAGAACTGTCAGTCCCCTGACTCCTTCCGATGACCCTCCCAACAGGGGGGGATAGTATCCCTCCCCTCTCAGGCACCAAAGAAACAGTTATTCCCAATGCGGCACAGAACACGTCCTCTGAATCTACAGAGCACAAGAACGATTCCACAGCCACGCAAAACGACAAGACTCATGAGCCTGTAGGCAATACGGAGCAGCCAAAGGCGACCTCTACTACCTGTTTCCCCATCGCGGCAGAGCAGCCAAAGATAGATCTGCCCAGCCACCGTATCTATGCACAAATACAGTACATGAAAGATCATGCACTCATAGGCAAATTTGTTGGATTCTAGCCTACTGAGAAGGCACTACATGGCTGGATCGCCTCCAAATGGAAGCCAAAAAGACATGTCACTCTACAGTTAGGGCCAAAAGGCTTTTTCAATGCAATCTTCAACTGCATTGAGGACAGAAACCGCATCTTAGATGGCGGCCCTTATTTATTCAACTCAGCAGGCCTTTATCTCAAAGACTGGGTTGAAAAATTCAACCCAGATCAAGAAGACTTCAACTAGGCACCTGTTTGGATCATGATGTACTCCCTGCCTATGGAGTACTGGGATGAAGAATCGTTGAAGGCTATCGGCAATGGCTTAGGAAATTTCATAAAGGTTGCTGAGGAAACAAAGCTCAGAAGATACATATCGTATGCAAGAATCTATGTCTACATGCATCTGGCCAAAGCCCTCACGGATTCGGTAAGTCTATATCATGATGACTTTGAATGGATACAACCCATAGACTATGAACATGTACCCTTCAGATGCAGAAAATGCCATGCTCATGGACATCTCTTTCGGTACTGTCCATTAAATCTCACCCCCAAAACCAATGTCAACACGGAAAACTCTGATGCAGAGGGGTTTACAAAAGTCTCCAGCCGCAAAAAGCATCATAAGAAACCCTCATCTGTTTCCAAAACTCCTCAGCACACTTCCACCGCTTCGTCTACTAGTAACAGCTTTGATATCCTTGCCAAGCAAACACAGCCAGATAGCAAACTTCTGCGACAACCTGAGACATCACCTAAGCCATCCACCTCCGAACCATCCATTGGCCCTCTTAAAACCCAAATCCCCCCAAAAGCTCCTCAAGAAAATTCTAGCTCCACTCCCAGTCTCAATAAGAACTCAAATCTGGTGCTCTGGCAGCCTAATAGTATGGATATAGATGACTTATTACAAGCTAAGCTCCCCATGGATGGCTCTGTCCCGGAGGGCAGTCACTCTAGTCTTATGGAAGAGGAACCTGAGAGCATTGACCTGGGAGATTTGGATATCTTTGGCCTAGAGCAGGCCTGCAAAAAGAAAGAATATGACAAAATACATGAAAGACAGATAGAAAGCTTAGAGGTGATTTTATTTCGTGTGCAACAGTAAAGATCACTTGGCATACAACCCACGCAGTCTTTGGGATGGCAAAAAACTACTCAAAGAAACCAAGAAAAGGGGAAGAAGAACAGATCTGCAAAGAACCATCATCATTGGGGAAATGTTGGTAGAATCTGTAAGATATCCCAAGTTGACCAAGTTTTACCAGCCGATTTCCAATAGTTCCCAATGAAGCTCACTTCATGGAATATACGAGGGCTTAACATCGCCACGAAACGCAAAATGATTAAAAATATGATTCAACAAGAGAGACCTTATGTCTTTTTCATGCAAGAAACTAAATGTAATAGAAACACCCTCGGCTCTATCATCTCCAAAGCTTGGCCTGGCTGTCACTCAGTTGCAGTCGATGCCTCCGGTGCCTCGGGAGGCCTTGCCATTGCATGGGATCCGCAGGCAATTTCGCTCACCAATTTCCATGCTTCTCATAATCTCATACAAGCCACTTTCCATCTTCTCTAATCCAACATTCATGGTCACCTTTCCAATGTTTACTTCCCTCAAGACCCGCTGCACAAAATGGTGTTGCTAACTACTATGGAAATTCTAAACTCCAACAGAACATATCCTCTATGGATAATCGGAGGAGACTTCAACATGATTACCAAGCTAGAAGAAAAGACAGGGGGATGAGCTAAGTTAGAGATGGAAAGTAACCACTTCAAGGAATTCATCCAAAGAAACTAGTTAATCAACCTTCCTTTCTCTAATGGCATGCACACATGGAACAATAAACGTTCAAGATCCCAGCAAATTGCCTCCAAGCTCTATCGCTTCCTCATATCGGATAATGCAATCCACTTAGGAGGAGACATCCATGCCTCAATTTTGCCTCTTTCTGGCTCTGATCATTGGCCCATTCTTTTACAATGGTTGCGACCTAGAGATTCTACCAAACGACCCTTCAGATTTGAAGCTTTTTGGCTCACTCACCCTGACTTTAAGTGCATGGTCACCAATGCTTGGAAAAGCTTTACACCTCCTGCAGGCTCCAAAATGTATCAATTCCAGCAACAGCTCAAAAATCTCAAAATACAGATCAAGCAATGGAATCACTCCACTTTTGGGAACATCTTCCAACAGCAAAAGGTTCTAGAACAAAATATGTCTGAACTTCAGCAGTGCATAATCAATGAAGGAAGAACTGAGTCACTTGCTACTCAGGAACAAAGCCTTCTTACTCAGCTGGAAGAAAGAAGAAGGCAAGAAGAAATCCTCTGGAAGCAAAAATCCAGAATAAGATGGCTAAAAGAAGGGGAAAGGAATACTAAATTCTTTCACTGCTCAACCATCCAAAGGCGGATGCATAATAAGATTGCATAGATACAGAATCAGCATGGAGAAACACTGGAAGAACATGAGGACATTGAGAGAGAGCTACTCAATCACTTCAAAATCGTTCTTAATGAAACCCAAGAAAGCAGACAGCCAACCATAAGTAAGATCCCCCAGCATATTCACAAGATCATAACAGAAGAACATAATCATATGCTCCTCCGCCCAGTCACTCTTTAGGAAGTAGAACAAGCTATGGCACAATTCAAAGATGGCTAAGCTCCAGGACCAGGCAGCTTTACTTCCAACTTTTTCCATCACTTCTGGGATCTTATAAAATTGGAAGTCTGGCAATTAGTAGAGGAATCTAGGACTCTGCATTGGATGCTCCCGACACTCAATGCTACCTTTATAGCTCTCATTCCAAAAGAAGATCACTCCAACACGCCAGATAAATTTAGGCCCATTGCTCTCTGCAACGTCATTTACAAGGTGATCTCTAAAGTAATTGCCAACAGGCTCAAGACTCTACTTCCATTACTTATCTCGCTTGAACAAACAGGATATGTGGAAGGACGACAGATTTTAGATGGAATAATTCTTACGCATGAAGTCATTCATTCCATGAAACACACCAAGAAGGCAGGTATGCTCCTAAAAATAGATCTCTCTAAAGCTTTTGACAAGTTAAGTTGGAATTATATCAAGCAGATGCTCACAGCTTTTGGTTTCTGTCCCACGTGGGTCAGATGGGTCATGAATCTCATTAGCTCCCCTTTCTTCTCCATCCTTGTCAATGGCATCCCTTCCCATCCCTTTTCCCCCTCCAGAGGCATTCACCAAGGAGACCCCCTCTCCCCTTTCCTTTTTGTCCTCATGGCTGAAGGGTTAGGCCGTCTCATTCAAAATTCTCTTCACACTCAGAAGCTCTGCGGCATCTCTGTCCATGGTTCCCAGGCCACCACCCACCAACAGTTTGTAGATGACAATATGTTATCCGGACATCCGTCAGTCCAAGAAGCTCTCACCTTCAAATCCCTACTCGACACCTTTTCGGAGGCCTCTGGTACCTCTATCAATGCTGCAAAATCCCAAAAAAATTTCTTCAATACCCCAGTCATAACTCAAAGGAACATTGCCAGAATTCTTGGTTTCTCCATCGCCTCTCTACTGGCTAAATACCTTGGAGCACCTTTGGTCGACTCTGCTATCAGACACTCCTCCTGGCAAATTCTCCTCAAGAAGCTGGAAGCCTGTCTTTCCTCTTGGACCTACAGATCCCTCAACATGGCTAGCCGTCTCATTCTAATCAAAGTTGTTTTGCAATCTATGCCCCTGTATCTATTTTCAGTTCTGGCAGCACCGAAATGGGTTCTCAAAAAAATCAAAGGCTTGCAACGCAACTTCCTCTGGGGCTCCGCTGGGCAAAATCGAAAATGGGCTCTGGTTAAATGGACAATAGTTTGTATGTCAAAAAGGGATGGGGGTCTAGGCCTACGAGATCCGCATCACAGCAATGCAGTCATGGGCACTCGAATCTGGTGGAAATGGCTATCTGCACCACACATGCCGTGGGCAGTCCTTTGGAACGCAAAATATGCCAACAATATACCATCAGAGGATCTTATCAGGCTGACAACAGCTGACGTAGGCTCCCTGATATGGAATGCGGCCAAACAACATCGAGCCCTTATTCAAGAGCATAGCTTCTGCGAGGTCAGAGATGGTGGTACAGCACGTTTCTGGGCAGATTCTTGGCAACAAAGAACCAAATTAGCAACTATTTTACGGCCTCAACCACACGCGAATCAGATCAATCATCTGGACAACAAAGTCAAACAATACTGGTTACCCTCCATAATTCAGGGATATCGGCAATGGGCACCAGCAGCCCAAATCTTCCAACATTGGCAGGGGGACATAAACAAGGAGATCGATATAGAACTCAACAGCAGAAAGATCAGATACTCAGAAAAGAAAGATCTTCTAAGATGGGGATACACTCCTCGAGGCACATTCACCACTAAGGAAGCATACCGGCTGACAAATCCCACCCGAGACCAGAAGACTCCCTATGGACACAAATTTGGACACTTGGCATTTGGCCCAAAGTCTCCACTTTCCTATGGCTCCTATGTCATAAAAGAATTCTCACCTGGGACAATCTTGTAAAAAAAGGATTCATTGGACCTTCACGGCGCCCCAATTGTTTAACACATAATGAAACCATTCAGCGCCTTATGGACAGCTGCTTCCTAGCTAACAAATTGTGGGAAACAATGAGCTTCAGATGCAGAAAATCCAGCAGAATTTCAGAGGACATTGTCAGCACCATCCGCAACTGGCCACTCTGGACTCTTCTTCCGGCTCTTCTTCTATGGGCAGTCTGGAAGGAAAGGAACAAGAGAATATTCAAGAATCAGTGTACTCCCTTGGACACAATATGGAACAATCTCTGCATCAACCTCCAAGAAACTTTGGCTCTCAACACTGGCAAGACTCTGACTTTCTTACTCAAGATCAAGAGAAGCTAATCTGGGAGAATTGGCATCTCTCGATACCTTCAGGCCCCTCCAGCAAGAGCTCTCCTCCCAATCATCCAGACTCACCCAGCATCTGGACTCCACCTCCCGCTGGCTGATAAAGATGAATTTTGACGGCGCTTCCAAAGGCAACCCAGGCGATGCAGGATTTGGGGGTATCTTCAAGGACTCGAATGGCAACCCCCTCTTGATCTTCTTTGGTTCCATAGGATGGGATTCCAACAATTCTATTGAATTGGAGGGCTTATGGCAAGGGCTTTGCCTTGCTCAACATCATAATTATTTTCCTATCAAAATAGAAGGAGACTCTCAAATTCTCATCAATGCAACTATTCAACTCCTCATGGGAGCAGCAGCCACCAAGGTGGCTAATAGCTGGAGACTGGCGGCAAGATTCAAGCTTATAGAACAGTGGCTGAAACATAATCAGGCGATCTCCTTCAAACATGTTAAACAATCAGGCAACAAAGTTGCAGATCTGCTTGCGAACAAGGGAGTGGACAGTGACCAAACCTTACACTCGGGTCCCCTCACCATCCTCCATGATCCCTCTCTCATACAGGAATGCACTAATCTGGTGCACAAAGACACAACACTCCCGGATGCGGGTGATTTATAAGGACAGCGATACGACGAGCGTATGGGGTGGCACGTGGCCCAGACACATGGCCACCCATGGTCTCCAGACGCGGGCATTTAATCACCCTAATTGCACTCACCGGCATTCATTTACTCCGCTCGCCTATTGATGCACTCACCTGCTCTTCAAAATGAATTCACATGGCAGTCTTCCTCCATTTCCTCTGTCGTCGAGCTACATTTGTCCCCCTAGAGTCTCGAAGCCGAGCTCCTGAACGCCTACAGGGAGATGCTGCAGTCTCCTTTTCTGCATTGAATTTGTCTCTGGTGTGCATTTCTCTCATAGCCTTCATTGTAGTCTGAACTTCGTCTCTGCGCCTCGTAGGCCTTCGGCTCCTTGGCTCTCTGATCCTCTAGCCTCACATTCTGCTGCTGCTCCACCTCACCATTGTCTTTCCCCTAGCTCCACCATGCCCCGCCACCACCATATGCGATGATGCAGAGGCAGCAGCCGAGGCAAAGCTTCTAGACCTCCAATTTCTGGTCATTCTGATACTTCCTCCCCATCACTGGATAATTCATTTGGGCGTTACCCTGCCACCTGTAGCGGTCGTGGCCGAGACTGGGCTTCAAGAAGGTCTCGTTCCCTGCCACTGATTCCTGCCTCCACCAATTCTCCCCTGTCGCTGCCTTGCCTGGAGACGGTGGCCTCTCCACTGCCCGCTCATTCTGCCCAGTTCTATTACACCTGCACCATGGACCAACCTCGCATTACGGCTAGTATCACCATTAGCTTCAAAGGGGAAGCTCTCAGTGTTGAAAGCCCACGTCCCAGAAAATTGCATAAGAAGTCTATCTCAGACTCTGCGACTCAGCAACTTACTGGTAAGGAAGCGGTCCCGGGCGCTCCGTCCGCAGTCATGCAGGGTGCTCCCGCCTCCAGCAGCAGAAGCAAAAGCTCCGACAGTAGCAGTGAGGATTGTTCGGGCGACGATGGAGGTCCAGGGAGCGCACGCACCACCAATGTCCCCGAGAACGCGAATGATGACACCTGTGACAAGCATGCAGATGACACCGAGGAGTATCGGTGTCTCATCATGGAAGAGACACCTCCCTCAGGAAATGCCACATGAGCCATCAGGTTTTTTTCGGTTTCTGATTTTCGGTTCCAAGTCTTTGGGACCTTTATTTCCTATTATTTTTTACGTTTTTAAACACTTATCTACTCTCCATGTACGAAGTTGGTTTCCCGCAACGGGCAGCTGTAAAACAACTAAGTTGGTTGGTTTCCCCTTCGGGGGCAGTCACTGTTTTGAGTTTTTGTATAACTATGCCTCTGAAATAGGCTAGAACTGCAGAGGCCCGAGCCTCCATGTATTATATGTTTCATAAATAGAAGTTAGCCTTATTTAGAAAGAAAAACAAAAAGCATCTCGATAAAAGCATGGAAGGAGCTCTCGGGGAAAAAGCTTCTGGAAAACCTCTCTACTAAGAGTAAAGCAGTCATCAGATCAAGGGTCATCATGGAGACACAATTTTGGGATGTGATATTGTTGAAGCAGGTCAAAGGAATGAAGCTCTTCATTCAAGAGAATTTGCTACAAGATGACTCAAGGGAAAAAGGTATGAGGTATGTATATATTTATGCTGACATTGGATGCTGTGAGGTCATGACATGTGGTTGCAAGTAATGAACTTCTATACTTAGAAGTATGATCTATGGAGGAGCATCTCTCAATGCACAGACAGATGAAATCAACATAATATGTCATCATGGAATAAGAGGTAGTTGTATATGAACGAGAAACTAGAAAAGTTGTATGTTCCTGGGAATCAAGAATGTGCAGAGAGGAAGAGATCATGAAATGCAACCATATCAAGAGGCAGTTATCATCTAGAGGCCAAGAAGATGTGACTAGGAAATCTCCTGGAAAGATATGTAGACTCTGACGAAATTCTGTTAAAAAAAAAAGAAGACCCTTGGAAAAACATATCATTAGGAGATGTGTCAATCTGTACGAGGGATGACGATGCCTACAAGAAGATGTCATGATGAAAGATCATCACTAAGGTAACTTTTGTTTTAAAGGTTCATATGTATATGTTTATCTGGATGAATTTGTGCAGGGCTGCTAATCATGAGAAAGGATGTATGATCTTGATAAATGATTTGAAGGAAAGCAGCATGGCACAATAGTGGACCAGATAAGGAAGTCTGATGAATCACTTTCTAATAGTTGACATGACTCGGGATGAAAGGGATAGATGATCTGTGCCCTATTAAGCTAAAAGTTGAAGATTTTTCAAATATCGAAAATCCGTGACATCGAGGACAGGAATTCGTCATGAGCAGTTGGGTGTCTCACCTTTGCTGCTGGAGGTCCTTAGTTAAGAGGGAGCCTGATGGTAAGTTTCTTACTTGGAAGAAACTTGGTAATTCCTAAGAATGAGCTTAGGTACATTCCTTGTATAGGAATGAGTACATTCCCTTGTAGAATAAGGTCCTCCCTGGTTGAGAGGGAGAGATAAACACATCATTCTGGTCTTGGAAAGACAGAATGGAGGATTGGGTAATCATCTGGCATTCAATACTCTTCGAGAATGTGTTAGGGCATTCAAGATAAGAGTAGTCGGGGACCGATATTCTTTGAGGGCTAGCTACCCAAGAGAAGAATAGTCCAAGAAGGTCATACTTTGGGAACACCCAAGTGGAGTATGTACCTTGGAGAGACAATGACGAAGGTGCCTATAAGTCATGTGTCTCGCCAGCATTGAAGCCCATTGTCTCGTTGAGAGATGGGGATGTTAGTCAAGGCCTTGCACAAGGACAATGTTGGTTGATATGATGCTATACAGATGTGATTACCAATCCAATTCTTCTTATGAGATTCTTCAGTTTGAAAGTAACCATGTACCTATATGAATACCTCCCTAGTTAAGAGGGAGTGTTGAAAAGTGTAACTAGGTCGGTCTTCATGTTGACTATGTAATTATGAAAAGAAGAAGTCAAAATAGTAAAATGTATTTGCTCCATGGGTTTCATGAGCAAGATTTGTTATGTAGATGGACTTCTTCTTGATGTCCATTAGGTTTTGTGTCCTCTAGATATAAAATGTAATTAAGTGACATACATGCTCCAAGACTTTGTTGGAAGTCTAGCTCATAATTGCCCTCAATCAACGATGAAAGACAAGTTGTAATTACAGTGGAGGTTGCCACATTAAATAATGAAGATATCTCACTTCATGTCGGCCTATTCACAATGAGCAAGTCAGTTGGATTGTCGGCCTAAGAGCTGACGCGGTCATATATATATATATATATATATATATACCTAATGTGCGGATCAATTGCTGACAAGTTTTTCGGTGCAGTAATATATAATACAACGGATAGGTCTGAAGTAAATGCAGACAATTCACGAGCAGATGCAGATATATCTGAAGTGAATGCGGCCAACACAATTAAATAGGTATCACTCTGAAATTGCGGGTAAGTGTGAGCCTAAACCACCGCAGAGATAACAAGGGAATTACAAACAGCAGAGGCAGCATACATATATATACATAAAGATAGTATTCAGTGCGGACTTATAAAAGGAGAACAGAAGTGCGGAAAACGGATGAAAGAAGAATAGAAGTGCGAATAAGAAATAGTGATTCTAAGAAGAAGCAGGAGTAATAGTCAGGAAGGTAAATCCTTGATTTAGGTTCTCACAGTCCAAGCAAATCTAATAGAAGCATACACAAGGTGAAGATCAAAGTTCTCGAAGATCTAGGTCTAGGGTCTAAGTCTGGGTTTTGGTACTTGTCATTAGAAGATCAATAAGAAGAATTCCTTGCGGGTTTTCCCTCTTCAAGAAGGAGAGGTTTTGCCCTGGCTCTAGGAATCTAATCTTTGTGTCTTGTGTTTTGATAATTGACTTGATGAAAGATTAACTTAACCTAAAGAAGAGAAGACATAAGTACATTCACAAGTAACTATCAAGAAGAGAATTTGTAATAACCTATAGCCTTTCAAATTCTCAACAGATCTCTCTCTATCATTCTTGTCTCCTCTTGAGTGCATCTAGTCAGCAATTCATTAAAATCAGGAACCACATTATTATTAAGAATCGTAGTATTAAATACATACCAGTCTCAGGGAAGTCCTCCAAGAGCAATGAGGACGAGCTCTCAGTCAGCTACTTCTTCTCCAATAGCTAAGAGATTATTCCTGATTTCAGTGAGCCTCATAAAATAGGATTGAATGGATTCTTCTTTACCCTTCTTGATATTCTTCAATTGATTCTTGAAGAAAAGAACTTGATTAGCATTGCTAGCCCTGAACATGCTAACCAACTTATCATACATCTCTTTAGATGTGCTCAGCTCAGAAATATAAGCAACCAAGTACTTATGAATAGAATCTCAGATAATCATCTTTGCTTTGATTTCCCCTTTTCTATACTTCGTCTTTGTGGCAGCAGGTGCATTTGATGGAGCCTCGTGAATCTGGTAAGAAACCTGACGTCTCACATTTTAGAGTTTTTGGATGTACCGTCTACTTTCATGTGTCGAAAGAAAAGAGGAGCAAGTTGGAAGCTTCTGGGAAGAAAGGAATGTTTTTGGGCTATAGTGAAACTTCGAAGGCCTATAGAGCCTATGTGCCTGGTCAAAAGGAAGTGGAGATATGCCACGATGTCACCTTTGACAAAGATACTTCCCTGAGGAAAGTAGTCAATCTTCCAAGATCTGAGGAAGAAAATGAAGCAAGGCCTGGAAATCAAGAGGAACCGAAGGATGAAACAATACCTGATGTTGAAGGACCGATGGACCCGATTGATCCACCTCCTTCACTAGGAAAGAGACCATCATGGCTCAAGGACACTCTCGAGGATGCTGAGGGACATGCTGCCCCAAGGGGGACATTCCGTGAAAGCAAGAAGCCGAATAGATACCAAGGGTATCTAGCAGCCATGAGTACTATTGTACAATCCGAGCCTGGATCCTTTGAGGAAGCCGTAAAGCATCAAGTCTAGAAGGATGCTATGCACGAAGAGTATGAGTCCATTATGAAGAATGATGTCTGGGATGTGGTTCCAAGACCAAAGGACAAAGCAATTGTCACCTCGAAATGGCTCTACAAGATCAAGCATGGATCTAATGGAAGTGCTGAAAAGTTCAAGGCAAGATTCGTTGCCCGTGGCTTCTCTCAAAAGGAAGGCATAGATTATGATGACATATTTGCACTTGTGGCCCGATACACCACCATTCGATCTATTATAGCCCTTGCTGCTACGCAAGGATGGAGTCTTCATCAAATGGATGTGAAGACCGCATTTCTGCATGGTGCGATAAAGGAAGAGGTATATGTGGAGCAACCTCTGGGGTTCGAAGTCCAGGATCGGGACACCCATGTCTGCAGGTTGAAGAAGGCCCTCTATGGGCTGAAGCAAGCACCTAGAGCTTGGTACGAGAGGATAGATAGCTACTTGATGAAGCTGGGCTTCACTCGAAGTAATGCTGATCCGAACCTTTACTTCAAGGTTGTCAAGGGAAAGCCTCTCATCCTGGTGCTGTATGTGGATGACCTCTTCCTGACAGGTGCTGACCCTCTCATTCTTCAGTGCAAGAGGGAGCTCGCTGCTGAGTTCGAGATGAAGGACCTAGGAATGATGCACTACTTCCTAGGCCTGGAGTTCTGGCATAGACCTGGTGAGATTTTCCTTTCTCAAGGAAAATACATTGTGAAGCTTCTGGAAAGATTTGGTATGGTGGACTGCAAGTCCGTGTCAACACTAATGGAACTCAACTTCAAGAAGTTGAGTGACAATGCTGCTGGGCCCGTATTGTCAAATCCTACTAAGTATCGTCAACTCGTAGGGGCCCTGATGTTCTTAGTGAACACCCGTCCAGATATATGTTTTGCAGTGAACACTTTGAGTCAACAGATGGTTGAGCCTCATCACTTTCACTGGGTTGGTGCCAGGAATCTTTTGAGATACCTTCGGGGCACGATAAACCATGGGCTGAGATACACTGCCGGGAGCATGACACTCCTTGGATATACTGATGCTGATTGGGCTGGCAGTGTGGTGGATCGTAAGAGCACATCGGGATGCTGCTTCAATCTTGGCTCTGCTTCGATCTCATGGATGAGCAGGAAGCAGAAGTCGGTGACTTTGAGCACCACAGAGGTCGAATACATTGCAGCAAGTATGGCCTATTGTGAAGCAGTTTGGTTGCGAAAGCTCTTTAGTGAGCTATTTAGACATGTGCTAGATACCACTGTGATACTCTGTGATAACCAGAGTGGGATTCGCTTGTCCGAGAATCTAGTGTTCCACGATTGATCCAAGCATATTGATATCAGGTACCACTATATCCGGGATATGGTACAGCGAGGCGTCGTAAGGCTCGATCATATAAGAACTGATGAGTAGGTCGCGGATATTCTCACAAAGCCCCTAGGGAAGGTCAAGTTCCTAACCTTCCATAAGAGTCTTGGTATCGTGGAACGACCCTATGATGTGGGTCATGTTGGACGATGAGCTCTGGGAGCTCTGGGGGGCTTTGGGGATAGCTTCTCGGAGCTATAAGCACTCATGGGGCTAAGCTTGCCAAACCTTGTAGTGCTTCTGCCCCACTGTTATGATGTTTGAGTTGGTTCACCTCTCATTATCTGTGCCCCGTATGCATCCTACCCATTGAGTTCAGGGATCATGGGAAGTACCTCTCATTTGGCCAATGAGGTGGGAAAAGCTAGAGACTAGTAGCAATTACTGATGGATGCATCAGAGACTGTCGTACTCTCTATCTAGGATGGCACGGTCCAACCACTTGATCTGGGATCAAATATAGTGAGGTTTCGGACCTCCAACTGACTTCGGGTCAGGTAAACCAACTTCGAGTTGGTATGAGACTCTTTGTGAGTCTGATAGAGGTTTCGGACCTCTGGGCTGAATCTGTCAGCCGGGGGATGATGTCTTTGTGACTAACCCACTTCTGTTCTGAAATAAAGAGGCCCGCAAAGCAAGTTATGGCGGGATGACGCGCGATGTTTGTTTGCACAGGTGGATGGAGTTCTCCCTAGTTGAGAGGGAGTGTTAAAATTGGACAACTAGGTCCAAACTCCATGTTGTGATGCTCAGATGAAGATCCCAATATTTTTATTGGGTTCCTCTTTCGGAGAGGTGTAAGATCAATATAAAATTGATCTTAATCCGATGAGCAGAAAATTTATTTTGAATTTATTATTTATAATAAATTATATGTGCAGGTCGGCCTTAAGGTTTTACACACCCAGCAGATGTGTCACACACCTCAATGATGGATATAAATACAATCAACGTCGGAGAGCATTTCACTCACTCACTCATCACACACATCTCCTCCTCTGATTGGATATGAGCATCTGAGAAGCAGTTCTCACGTGGGAAAAAGGACGAAGTTGCTGAAGCTGAAAAAGGACGAAAATTTCTGCAATTAGGGTTTCTAGGAAAGTTTGACCAGCGTTGACTTTGGTCAACGCATGGTCCAAATTGGCTGAAATTTGGTGGAGAGTTTGATTTTTGAAGGCCGTACTCATTGGCATAGAAACCGAGGTCAAAAGGTTGACCAAAGTTGGAGCTGCGTTGACTTTATTACTGCTACCCTGTGTTGACTTTTCTGGACTTCATTGACTTTTCTGGGGTTGACTTTGAGTTGACTGGGTGACTAATTTGAGGACTGTTGTGACACATTCTGGGTTGGCCGACCAAGAAGACTTTGTTGGTTGAAGCATCCTGCTGACCGCCGTAACACACCAACACATTCTTCTGTCTCTGGTTTGTCTTCTATAGATCCACTGGTATGTTCTATCAACATTTTACTTAATTGTTTGTGTGATCACTATAATAAAAGTAAAGTTGCATCAAGCATAGAACATCTACATAAATTTACAAACCAACTAAGTGTTCTCTCTACAAAGGCACTCATGGACAATGGCTTGCATAACCTGTTATAAGACTATGGCACCTTTCATGAAGTAGACCCCAACCCATAACATCTATCATTTGCATCTATTATTTGAAAGGGTTGGCCTACAAACTGCTCCTCCCCTTAAGATTGGAAAACGCCTAATAAGGTCATATGATAACTATCCCATACCTAAGTGAGGTAACCTGTGCACAATCATAAGCTAGTGAGACATCTGAAGATGACACTTGTATGAATTACTTTGATGGCTTTAACATTGGATATGGCCTACCTTGATGCTTTTAAGTTTTATGTTGATGTTGATCTTACTTGATTCCTAGAGTATGTGTTAGGTGATTCATACAAGTTCAGTCAATATCCCTTACATGATAAGTGATGCTTCTCCAACACTCTGTAGGGCATGTCCAACCACATTCCATGATGATGCAACCCCTTTGAGGAGTTTCGGCCATGATGAGGACTTAGTGTTAATGATGTGACCCTTCTCCAGCACTAGTGCCTTGGATGTTCAACTCTTATGCTAGGATGTTAATTTGGAGAGATGGTGCACCCCTGAGATCACAAGACACCCCCAGGCTGGCATTGTACATTCTTGATGGACGTTTCACTTCTCTTGATGTTGATTGATGGTATTGATCACTTGGGCCCCTTTAGATTGGTAGATGCACCTTCTAGTTGATGATATCATGCCCTAGCTTGTTGACATCATTCCAATACCTCATTTCATGAGGACATGAGTCTTTTTGGAGGATGATATGGGCTTCGAACAGTTAAATTGGTGATGTGCCACCTTATTTGGATGGAGATCCATGACTTATGGGATAAGATACATCCCTTGAGTTATTTCTTGCACCTTTTAATGGAGAAATATGCCTTTTGGATGATGATATCACCCTTTGAGGACAATAAACTCATACGTGTGGGTTATTTGAGGCTTAATTTCATGTTATTTCATTGATTTGGCTATCATAAGACATATCCACCTTGTATCATGGAATTTATAATTCTAAGGGCTTTTTAGTCTAAATTAAGGGAACTCAACTTGGATACCCTCATAAAAAGAGGGGAGTCGATCTTCACTTTGGATCATTATCACACTCGGATTATTACAACTCTTCCATAGTGATCATTCTCTCTAGTGTGCAATGGATCCCTAGTTGACGACTTTCTTGGGTGGATGCTGTGATGTGATGTGATATCCTTTCATGGATGCTTATGGTGGATCTTGGATGTTACATAGTGAAGTCAGTTTATTTGTTTTACCTTGGCCTTATGTTGTTGATGTTTGTAGCTTGTGCAAGTACCTTTGCACAAGCCTTGTGTCTAGGCATGCAGAAGTCGCCACATTCTCCTTAGAACACTTGCTCAAGTGTGAGCAAGTTGTTGATGTAACTTAGCCTAAGTCTAGCTTAGAAAAAAACACATATTATTATGTTGGCTTATTGAGCTAAAGAAACCTAGGAAAAGTAAAGTAAATTACTTTAGTGATTATGTTTCAATCTTAGTCATTGATCCCAAGTGAGGAAAGATCTAATATCGATCGTTAATCACTTTAAGATTAAGGTTAGGGTTAGGGATTTAGCTCAATGTAAAGTTATTAAAGCAAAGCTAAGAAGAGGAGAAAGACACACTACAGCAACACAAGATTGAGAGAGGCATCTCAGTGAGCAAGCGCGTTGGGTTCAAGGAAGTGCAGAGAGGCTGGAGATCTAGATCTGCAGAGAAGATCGAGCACTGATCTAGGGCAAATTCGTTGGATCAAATCTAGGTTTCTTTGTATTCTATATTTTCTCAGTTGGGCCATTATCCCAAGATGGAAGCCCACGTAAGTTTGGATCATTAATGAAAAACTTTGTTAGGTAGAATTTGTTGTCATTGTGATTGATATCAATATATGTTGAATTTTTATTGTGTTAACGACCCTAGTTGTGTATATAATCAGTTGATTCGTTGATTCTGCTAAGAATTAAGTGTCGAGTGTTAGGTTTGCAGGAAATTTAACATGGTATCAAAGCATAAACTCTAAACCAATCTCTGAATCGCATGTTATAGGTTCGTAATGGATCATAGGGGCCAAGTACAACCACTATTGTACGAGTGGAAAATATTTTTAGAAAGAAGGTCGAAGAAATAGGACGTATATTTTAGCTAAAGAGGGTTGAAGTGAAGGGCCAAGAATACTTTTTTGGGCTTTAAAAAAAATGTGGGGGCCCTGGGCTGAACAGTGGTGAAATTTTAAAATAATATATATGTGAGAGGTTGTGTTAAAAGAAAAAAAATAAAAATAAAGTGGATGGCTGACAGGAGCCAACCCACACAGCCATTAGGGTCGACGAGCCACGAAGAGCACCTAGTCACCATAGAAAGACGATTTGTCAGCAATTTTGTGTACGTGTGGAGCTAACAAGTACATAGGGAATGCAGCATGAGCGCAGACACCAAGGTATATGCAACAAGGCGAATATGTTGACTATCGCCGAGAAAGCGGAACACGGGCAAAGGGTGGATCTGACTTGAGGAATCTGGACTGGGCTTAGCCGACAAGGGATGACGTGAGTGCAAGTGGGCACAAGTTGGAGTTGGTGTAATAGTGACACTACGAGAGGGCTTGCCCATTGTTGCAAGAGAAGAAAAGCCAAGCCGTTGACTGACCAACCGGACAAAGATCGGGTGGAAGAGAACTCAAGATAGGTCAAAAAGGGCACCAATTCGAGGATGCAGGCCCAGCAGTCAGCCAGCACAGCGAGTAGCAGACCGCAAGTAGGGATGTAGGTGGGATGGTTGAGGAGACACACACACACAAGAGCAACAACTGGGCTATTGAATAGAAAGGATGACCAATCAGCACGGCATCAAAGCAACAGCTGGGATGCAAAGGGAACGAGCCACTAGAGGAAAAGAGACACAGACGCCAACCTTGAGAGCCAGAAAAGGCCTGCGCAAACAAGAGGCAGCAAAAGCGTGAACTGCAACAAAGCATTGGTCAACAAGTGCCAGTCTAGCCAAGGTGTCAGAGTCGGCCAACAAGGCTCGAGACAGGCCAACGTGGGAGAACATAAGGAGACCAACGTGTGCGCAGAAAAGGCAATTGTTGCAACAAAGTGCACAAACCGTTGAAGTGAGTTTGTGTGCCACTAGGCTATCAAGGGGGTACCTAAAACTGTGGGATTAGCCATACAGCATGCAAGCTAGCCGCAGGAAAGGAACCCACAAGTTTTTTTCTTATAGATTGGCAAAGGTCACCCTCGGAGGGAGACTGTACCAATCAGGGCGTGGAAGAAGTCATCAGTGATTTTCCAATGGCATCAACCAGTCTGAGGTTCGAGGATAGATTAGATGGGGCCTACAACTTCAATCCATGAAAGGAGAGGATACCATTGTTTCTCAAGGAGAACATCCTACGGGAATTTATTGAAAAACAGCTCACACTTCCTTTGTACCCTACCTCTCTGGCAGTCCACAAATTGAAAGATGTGAAGGCCAGATGTATCATCAAGATGGGGTGAAGGATCATGTGATCCCTCACATATCAAGGAAGAATAGTGCACATGAGATGTGGACCGCTTTGATGAGCTTATATCAAAGTGACAATCAAAATTGGAAAATGGTGTTGAGGGAGAAGCTCAGGAACACTAACATGACAGAATCAGATATCGTGGTAGCATACCTCACTAGGATCCAGCAAGTTCCAAATGATCTTGGAGTTGTTGCAAGATGATGTGCTTATAAGGACAAACTTGAGTAGGTTTTCAAAACCTTCGGCTCCATTTCTAACAAGCCTTCTAGCAATAGAACATTGACCAAATTGTAACATACTATGGGATGACATCACCCAAAAGGAGCTTTGGGAGAAATCCTTGTCTGGAGGACAGTGGAAGAGTGGGGATGACGAGACCGTTGAACTTGCCAGTCTGGAAATCAATAGCAAAGGTTCGAGCAACAGGGAAAGGGCACAACGAGCTATAACTACATTAGCAGAATCTCAGAAGCAGTTTGCCAAGAAGTTCGAGATATAATTCTGACTTGTTTCCCACCTTACCTCGAGCACATTACCAATGAACACGTGACTGCTAGATAGTGGAGCCACAGGACATATCACAAGCAATGTTTTAAAACTCTGACTCAGGTTTGGAACCAACTGAGGGTCGACTCCGACTCGATATCAACTCGGCCTAGTTGATTTCAATGATTCAGTCTTTGTAAAAAATAAATTAAATATTTATTTTTTTATAAAAAAACATAATTTTATATATTTTCATTCATGTTTCCAAACAGAAAGCATTAGAATATAGAGAGAAGACAACATATGATCAAAGTAGGCTCATGAATATATCCATTATATCAAAATGGCACCCAGTGCACTGTCCAATACATGCAATATATAGAGATCATAACAAAAACACATAACCAAGGAGGCTCTAAATGGCCTCTACAACAAAACATCACTAGTCACTACTGGCTATTGCTAGAGAAGCCAGCATCATCTGGCTTAGACTCTGACTCTGAGTCAAACAAGGAAACCCATGGCTCCTCCTCCTCATCGTGATCTCCAACTGAAACTGTAGTAGTAGTAGCACTAGCAGGGGCAGCAGTTGCGCACTGAGATAGACGAGCTATGTGCTTGCGTCGTGGCTGAGTAGAGGAAGTGCCTACGACTGGAGGACTTGGGGTTGGACCTGGTACTAGTGGATCTGCATTTAACTGAACATTATGTTCAACTAATGCCTCCATCTGTAAATCCAAATCAAGACCAATATCCTCATCAGAACCAAACTCTGTTGGATGACTCTCCACTACCCAATCTGATGTTGGATCAATATCTTCCAACACAATGGGATTTGTATCAGGTCTTTTGTTTAGCAATTGGTTGTGTCTTAACCAAAGGTTGTATTGGACATAGACTAGATCATTTAACCATTTTTGTTCCAAACGGTTTCTCTTCTTCGTGTGAATCCTCTCAAAGACAGACCAATTGCGCTCACACCCAGAAGCACTACAAGTTTGACTCAAAATAAGGATTGCAAACTTTTGCAATTGAGGACAATGGCTACCAAATGCCTCTCGCCATTGTTCTACAAAAAAAATAGTTGTTTAATGAGTTAGCTCAATAAATTATATCCAACTTTCAAATTATAAACAATTTAACAAAATAAGAATTTGAAAATTGAAATTGTTTGTTTACCTGGCTCATCTGCTTCCCTTGCAATCCTTGCTAGGTTCTTGCCACAGGTACCTGTGGCTCTGCTGAAACAAGTGATCTGTCGGTGTATCTTCAGCTAGTCACACTCCTTAGGGACCATGCGCTCAAGGCACTCGATCAATCCATCTCTAACCTCCCCAGTCAAAGCTTCTGCCTCCAGAGCTTTATAATGATACCTTGGGTTCATAAAAAACCCAACTGCATGTATAGGGTGATAGAGTTTATTGTTCATCTTTGATCAATGATTTCCCAAATGGGCCCATACTTAGCCACTCTATCCTTGTATGTTGCCTTTATTTGCTCCTTTTCTTGATCCATAGCCTCAAAAATGAAGCCCATAGCCAATCTTTCCCCATCCACCAACCGCAACAACTTAAGTAGTGGCTCAACAACCTTCACAATCTCTATTGCCTTTTTCCAAAATATTTCTTCATTAACTTTCTTTCTCACATTTGTGACATCTCGTTTGCGAGCCCATTGACATTCATTCCATTCATCAATGGAAAACACCCTTTGCAAGTTTCTATGTTTGAAAAGCATAGATTGCAATGTCAAAAAATGAGTTGCAAATCTAGTGATGACAGGCCTAACAATATCCTTTTCCTTTGTGTGTTTCCTCATCAGGTTCAAAATCCATGAGTGATTGTAGATATATTTTGTTATGCTTTTGGCATGCTCTATAGTGTTCATGATCCAATCTATTTTACCAATATACTCAAGCATGAGGTCTATGAAATGTGCCACACATGGGGTCCAAAAGATGGTTCTGTGTTTTTCCTCTAACATTTTACCAGCAAGAACATAGTTAGAGGCATTATCTGTGATGATTTGAACAACATTAGCCACCCCCACCTCTTCAACAACCTCATACAAAAGTTGAAACAAGTGTGCATCTTTCACCCTATCAGATGCATCAACTAATTTTAGAAACATGGTTCCCTGTGGGAAAAAGATTAGAAATTTTTTTATGGTACATTTCCTTTTATCAATCCATCCATCTGACATGAGGTACATCCTAATTTTTCCCATGAGCTTTTGAAATCTCTCAAATATTCATCAATGGACAAAACCTCTTTTTGTAAAAGAGATCCCCTAACTCATGCATAGTAGGTCCTTTAAAGCCCTTTCTAGCAACAAATATGGCATAAAACATAGGTTCATAATATGGTGAACAAAAAGCATTGAAGGGGATATAAGCATAAGCCCACCATCTAGCTATGTAATCACATGTAGTTTCTCTCAATTCTTTCTTCCAATGGTCATCTAAAGTGGGTTGCATTTGACCTCTATTAGCTTGAGGACCATGTGCACTATCAAAGGGAGAGGAGGGTATGAAATAACTTTTGATATCACCCTTCTTTTTAATTTTACCCTTACCCTTTTCTTGAATAGACTCCAAAGAGGGAGGAACATAGCGAAAGGGGTTGGATGCATCAGTGCAAGGGATAGATGAAGAGCCCTCGTAATCAAATTGGGGTTGGCAGCCATCATGTGTTTTATACTCCTCTTCCTCCCAATTTCAGCCTCTATTTCTTTTTGCCTAGGTTTTTCTTCCTCAAACTTCTCAAATTTTTCTAGCAACTCCTTCCTAATATCCCCAATTTGTTCTGTTGGTGCTCCACATGGAGCAATTTTGGCCATTAATACCAGCCAAGTGTTTTTTTAGCCTATGAATGCCCCCTCCACCTCCCTTAATTTTTCTATGACAAAATTTGCAATGCATTTGATTATCAATCATCTCATCATATGCCCAAGCAGCATCTTTCATTCTAGGAGCCATTTTCTAATATTTAGACTTGGAAATGAAAGGAAAAAAATCTGAAAATGAAAACAAAACAAAAAAACTCTTCAATGTTCATTTCTTTTACAAAAATTACTCTTTTCAATTTCCGGATTTGCAAAGAAAAAACAAGCAAAGGCACATTTTAGAAGTGAAAAAAAATACCTCTAGGCTCCAGCCTCCTTAGTGTTGCTCCAACAAACCAACTCCTCAATTTTGCTCCAATTACTGCCCAAGAAGCTCCTTGCTATTGCTCCAATGATTTCCCAAGAGACTCCTCATTGCTGCTCCAAAAACCAACTCCACAACTCTTCACAAATTCCTCGCAAATGCTCACACAAATGCAATGAGATAGCTGTGAGGAAATGTTAGGGGGTTGGGTAGCTTTTATATGCTTGGGAGAGGTTAGATGGACATGCAAAAAACCTAAAACCAAAAAAAAAAAAAAAATTCAAGTCCGTTTTCCCTCCCTTTTTCCGTCACAGCTCGGGTTTCACTGGTTCGGTCGAGTTAAGTCGGACTCGGCTAAGCCGGCCAATTTGTGTGACCGGCTCGACCGATTCGGTAACAAACCGTCCTTTGGCCCGGTTTTTGTACCAAGTCGGCCCGGACAGGGGTCCAACTTGGTCGGCTCGACCAATTCCGAATCAGTTCGGCCGATTTTTAAAACACTGATCACAAGAGAACAAGAGCGGTTCACCACCCTAACCAAGTGGGACTTAGAATTGGATGTGAAGTTAGGCATTGATACGAAGCATGCAATTAGAGGGGCATTGATACAAAGCATGCAATTAGAGGAGTTGGAATAGTGTTATTCCAACTTGAGTCAAGATGAAAGATGGAAGTGAAGGATGTGTTATGGATGCCAAAACTCCAGTGGATTTTGCTCTCAGTCTCGATGATTAAGAAGAATGGGTTTGGTGTAGCATTCCATGATGGACATGCAATGATAAAATCCAAGGGATCTAGCTCAAACTGTGGCCACGTCAATGGAGTTACAGAGAGCAACCTATATAGGCTAAAGGATCAACCTATATGAGCGATGGCACGAAGCAAAGCAGTGACAGAGAACAGGGAGAAGGTAGCTCCAAAGGTTGAGCAACTCAAAAGGAGCCAGCGTTCAGGTTCAGGAGGGGAGGAGCAGTCAACAGACTCTTACCAATTTGTCAAGAAGGTCTCTTTGTACGAGATGACCTTACAGGATGTTCATGAGCAAGAGGCTTCTAGGAACAAGCTCACAGGGAGTGGGTCATCGAGGATGATAGCAGGTAAGTCTTCCAGTTCAAAGGGAGCATCCATGGCAGCTGATGCAAGTCCAGGATCAAAACTAGTCCCAAGTCACAAAAGTACATCCCTCGCTAAGAGGGAGTGTTGATGTTTGTAGCTCGGGCAAGTAATTTTGCACAGGCCTTGTGTCTAGGCATGCAAAAGTGTTAATTTTAGATAACAATGGTACATTCTATGCTTTAGAGCAATTTACTTCAATCTTTTCTTATTAGCCCAATATCAATTTCCAAATTAGCAATCACATTAACTTGATAGTAAATGCAGATAGAACATTAACAAAGAGCAGAAGACAAGCCAAGACAAGAGAACACAATATTTGGCGGATGCCAGGGCAAAACCCCAATGTGGGGAAAACCCTTTGATCAAATGTTCTTATTATTATTCAAAAGTTCAGCAAAGAGAGAGAGAGTACAATATACAAAATACACTTGCCCAATCACTGTCAAAATAGTCCAATCAAACAATAGTCAACAAGATACCCTAACTAGAAAGTCGACATTGGTCAAACCAGCAAGAATACTCCTCCAAATTAGCTCGATCAAACCCAGTCAATGCGGCCTCCAAAGATAAACCAAGACAACCCAAAACAGATCCGAAAATCATAGTCAAACACAGTCAACAGAAAGTTGACGTTGCGGTCAAAGTTGTTGCAGTCAACGCAGGTCAACCTGCTCAGATTTTCTCGATTTCCATGCCAGAAGATGCAACCTAGGGAGAGCGAAGGAACTGCTTGAAAAACGCAGCAAAAGTAGTGAAGTTGACCCTCGGTCAACGCTGCTACAGTTAGCCCAAAAACAGATCTGCGATTTCTGAAATTTCCAGTCACCCTTGCCACACGTGTGAAGAAGAGAGAAGTTGCTCCTTGTACGAACCAATGAGAGAGAATGTGTTGAGAGATAATGTCCAAAATGAGGAAGAGGCCTCTCATATTTATACAATTCGTTGAGTGTGGAGACACATCTATTGGGGCTTATGAGCCTACATTAGACTTTTGGCCGACCTTGACAATTTGCACATGTGAAAGATTAAATTCAAAATCTCACTTCTGCTCATCCAAACAAGATGATCTTTAAATCAATCTTGTACTTCTCGGAAAGAGGGATCCCATAAAATATCATCTCCATCATATGAGTTGTCTAAGGTGGAGTTTGGCCCTAGTTTCCAATTTGAACACTCCCTCTCAACTAGGGAGAAATCCACTTGCCAATCCATCTGTCAAACGGTACCATCTCTTTCATCCCTGCACTGCTTTGCTGAACTATGAAGAAATAATGAAGAAGAATTTGATCGAGAGTTAGTCACAAGAGCTTGCCACTCTCCACTGACCCAAAGTCAGTCTACAGGTAAAAACCTCAACCAGACTTGATCCCAAATCAAGTTGTTGAACACCATGCATCCTAGCATAGAGAGTACGGCAATACACGATGCGTCCGTCGGTAGTAGTATGGTCTCTATCCTCATTTCTCAACTCATTAGCCAGATGAGAGGTACTTCCCATGAGTCCCGGACTACAAGGGTAGGATGTATGTTTGGGCATCAACAAGAGAGGATGAACCTGCTCATATATCATCCAACAAAGGGGGTATCACAAGGGAAGGTGAACCATTCACCCTGTACACAGCGCACCATTAGGGAAAGATGAACCTCACCCTATGGTCGCTCATAGCTCCAAGAAGTACCCCCAAGCCCCCCAGAGCTCCCAAAGCTCAATCTCCAACTCAAGCGGAACCCTCATAGGAGGGTTTGTCTACAATTCCAAGTCTCTCACGGAAGGTTAGGAATTTGACCTTCCCCAAGGGCTTAGTGAGAATATCTGCGACCTGCTCATCAGTCCTAATGTGATGGAGACTTACGGCGCCCCGTTGTACCATGTCCCGAATAAAGTGGTACCTGATATCAATATGCTTGGCGCGGTCGTGGAACATGGGATTCTCTGAAAGTCGAATCCCACTTTGGTTGTCACAGTAGATCATAGTGGTATCCAGCACATGCCCAAACAGCTCACTAAAGAGCTTCCTGTGGAAATTTCAGAATGTAATATTCCTAATTAGCGACAGCTAATTGGAATATTTGATTTTGTTCAGTTTTGTCGTCTATAGTTTATAAATAAATAAAAGTGAGTGGAGAGGGTCTAACTCACTTAAGTGGAATAAAACACCCTCCTAGTAGCACAACGTTGTGACTTAAGGGGGAGCCAAGGGGGGCCAAGCACCATGTAGAGAGGGGGCCCACGTATGCTCTAGAAGCTACTGCGCAAGAGAGGAAGAGCACGTGGCAAGAGAGGGAGGCTACGTTGAGGAGATGGGCCTTAGGGTTGGAGGAAGGCCAACGTTATAAAAGAGGCTTGAGCCTTCTCATTTGATTCATTCTGTTATGGATGATATTGAGCTGGACGTTTTGTCTTCTTGAGCACACTGGCTGTTTAGCCTGTCTGCAACACTGTTTAGTGCATTGAGTGTCTTCGGTCAGAGATCTCGCCCTTAGCCCCGGGGGACTTCGAGTGCCTGCTCGGGCAAGGTTATTTCTTCAGTCTTTGTGAGAGGTTTTGGCGTTTGGGTTTGTTGCGGAGCTGGGCTTTCATAGAGACTGCGCAGTCACTGAGAGGGAGGACGCAGTCCATCTTGGAGGTGCTCCAGATTGGGGTTTATGCAGGAGATTGAGCCGAGATTTTGAGTAGAGGATCAGCCTTTGCCTGTGGGAGGATTTTGGTGGAGTTTGAGGCCGTGTTTCAGTCATTCTCGTTTAGCCTCTACGCAGAGCCTTGGAGGCCAGTGTAATTCCCCAAGGGGGTGTTTTTCGGAGGTCGGCCATTTTTGATATGGTTTCTGGGTTTTGTCGGGATTGGTGAGTAGGGGAGATTTCCAGATTTTCAGCTCATTCCGGCAAGGGGAACAGCCCCTAATCTTCAGTTCATTCTAGCAGTAGCAGCTACAAGGCAGTTTTCCAGTAGTTGGGACGCAGTTCAGAGAGTAGCCATTTCTGGTGTATTCTGAGAGTATTTCTTCTCTTGCTTTGAGCAAGTTTAGGTGCCATCACTCTGATCACCTATTGTACTTCATTATATTTCTCAGTTTAATAAAATGGCTTAGCATTTCCTCTCTATATTTCTGGATGAGTTGTCGTACATTCTTTCTATGTTATTATATGTCTGTTGCACTGTTATTTTTATATATTCTTGAGCATTCTAGTTTTATACCACTTGGTGTGTTTATCTATCACTCTTAGACAAAGTCTGGAAAGGGCCAGGTAGCCTCCGGATCTCGTCCTCTTTTCAGAGGCGGAATATCCAGTAAATGCCCTCCCAATCCATCTCTGGTTGGAGTTTGTCGTGTTTAGAGATATCCCCGAAACGGGATATTACAGTGGTATCAGAGCATAGTTCTGGCTCAGCTTGTGGTCTATGACACCGGGGAAGAGACCATATATTTGTTACAGAGGCAGGAAGTACATAGACCGTGAGCGTAGGTTGGAGAACACCTACGGAGAGGGAGACTGTGTTCGGGTGGTGGACACAGAGCAGGAGAGAGAGCCTGTGACAGACGCAGAGCAGGAAGAACCTGTATTAGATTCAGAGCAGAAAGGGCTAATGGCAAATGACACCGAGGCCAAACAGTTTGGGGAGGCACTCCTCAAATCAGTGCAGAATTTAGCCAGACAGATTGAGGTGATGGGTCAGAGATTCACTGCTGTGGAGGCTAGACAGTGTGAGACCCCACAGGTTTTCCAGGTAAGTGAGGGATCAGGTACATCCCATCATTTGTCGGAGCATGGTGTTGCTCAGCGTGATACTCCTCAGCCGATGGCTTCACGTGCACATACCCGCTCTACCATGCCCACTTTCTTGGGAGCAGACACAAGGGCAGGAGCCCAGCAGGAGGCAGAGCCCGAACACATGGGCGAGTATTTTGCAGAGTATCAGGCCTATGGGCAGGAGTTCAGGGATGCTCTCTCATTCCGGGATTTTGTTCAACTCCATCGGGACAGTAGACCCCGCGACCATCATAGAGGGCACCGACATTATCATGATGGAGATACCCACCGCACATCTAGCAGAATCCATTTGCCTACGTTTGATGGCTCATCAAACAGTTCGGCAAAGTCTTGGGTGGAGAATTTGGACATCTATTTCCAGCGTAACCAGATGTCGGAGACGGAGGCCATCAAGGTGGCGACATTACATTTGGATGGTGAGGCCCAGGACTGGTGGTTCCATGGGATGGTCACACTCGGACATTCTACAGTGACAACATATGCCGAGTTTACCAGGAGGTTGATGGAGCGATTTGACCGGAGGGATCCGGAACAGCACTTTGTTGAGTTGACGAGGCTCAAGCAGACTGGGAGCCCAGAGACATACATTCCAGATTTCTTGAGGGTTTCAGTGATGGTGCCAGATCTATCCGCAACACGAATGATCTATATGTTTGTGGAGGGGTTAGCAGAGCCACTTCGGGGATTAGTGAGATCCACTAGACCAGCTACACTCCAGGACGCTATTAGCAGGACATGGGATTTACAGGATGCATTGCCCAGGACTCGTACACCTTACCCCCAGAGACAGGGTTTCCAATCCAAGGGGAAAGATGTGAGGGTTCCACCTCCAAACGGGAATCCAGGACGGGCACAGATAAGTGATGATGCCAGGAGGGAGCTAAGGAAGAAGCGGCTGTACTTCACTTGTCAGGAGCCGTGGGTACCAGGGCATAGGTGTGCTGCTGGCAAGGCACACTTCATTGAGGTCTTCTCTGATGATAGCGGGGAAGAGGATGAGGAGGAGGATGAGGAGGCAGGAGATAGTCAGACGGCCCAAGATCAGTTGCCACCTCCACCTCCAGGGACAGGAGGTGCAGCTTTTGCGCCCACAGGAGAGACCCTTGCAGCTTTGTGGGGAGTTCCCAAGTATTTGACGCTGCGCGTACGAGGGACAGTACGTGGCCAGCGAGTGTCAGTTTTGGTTGACAGTGGGGCAACCCACAACTTCATTGATGCACAGATGGTCAAGCGGAGGGGTATACCGACCGAGAGCTTTGAAGGATTTTCAGTCTTGGTCCCAGAAGCCCAGACGATGCAATGTGCCCGGTATTTTCCAGAGTTGGCAGTGACGATGGGTACCTACACCATGACCAATCACTTTTTCGTGGTCAACATACCAGATACCAATGTGGTATTGGGTGTTCAGTGGTTGATTACTCTGGGGAAGGTCACCACGGATTGGGAGGCCTTAGAGATGGAGTGGGATGATAAGAAGACCAGGAAGCATGAGAAGATCCGCGGGATGCACACTTACCCACCTCCAACAGTTTCAGCACACCGAATGGAGGCAGATTTCCAGAAGGGAGACATAGAGTGGGCGGTTGAGTTGCGGGCATCAGAGGCAGAGACCACCGGTCGAGCAGTTCATCCAGATATACAAGCCATCCTTGACAGGTATGATGCAGTGTTTGGGGATATACCACCAGGTCGGCCACCGGACCGAGGGTTTGAGCACACCATTGAGCTTGAGCAAGGCATTCAGGCAGTGATCACTACCCCCTATAGGCATCCCAAAGCCTATCGGGATGAGATTGAGCGGGCCATCCAGGAGTTGCTGGCTCTTGGGCACATCAGACCGAGCACGAGTCCGTTTGCTTCTTTCGTAGTATTGGTGAAGAAGAAGGACGGCACCTTGAGGATGTGCATTGATTACAGGGCCCTGAACAAGAAGAACCTGAAGAACAGATCCTATACCCAGGATCAATGAGTTGATGGATGAGCTGAGAGGAGCCAAGTTCTTCTCGAAGATTGATTTGAGATCAGAGTACCATCAGATTTGCGTGAGGGAACAAGACATTCCCAAGACCACCTTCAGGTGTCATTATGGGCATTTTGAGTTTTTGGTTATGCCTTTTGGGCTAACCAATGCACCAGCCACTTTCCATTCTTGCATGAACCATATCTTCCGCAGTCATCTGAGGAAGTTTGTATTGGTCTTCTTTGATGACATACTCATATATAGCAGGACTTGGCAGGAGCATCTCCAGCATATAGAGGCAGTACTACATATCTTGGAAGAGCAACAGTTCTATGCTAAGCTCTCCAAGTGTGAGTTTGGGATGACGGAGATGTTGTATTTGGGTCACATTATTGGAGTGGACGGAGTGAGGGTCCATGAGAAGAAGATTAGAGCCATCAGAGATTGGCCGAAGCCGAGGAACGTGATGGAACTTCGAGGGTTCATTGGCATATGTACTTATTACAGGAAGTTCGTCAAAGGTTTCTCACAGCTTGCTGCACCCCTTACAGATCTGACGAAGAAGGGGGCATTCAGTTGGTCGGATACAATGCAGCGAGCCTTTGATAGGCTCGAGAAGGTGATGAGTAGCTGCCCAGTGCTTGCATTGCCGGATTTTACGCAGCCATTTGTCTTGGAGTGTGATGCGTCGGGAGAGGGGATCGGCGCAGTATTGATGCAGGGGGGACACCCTATAGCCTTCGAGAGTCGGAAGCTCCTTCCGCACGAGAGGTTGTATTCTATATACGACAAGGAGATGTTGGCCATTATGCATGCCTTGGCCAAATTCCGGCAATATTTGGTAGGGAACAGGTTCAAGGTGAGGACTGATCACAACAGCCTCAGGTTCTTTTTGGAGCGGAAGCAGTTACAGGAGAGGCAGCAGAAGTGGATCAGTAAGATCCAAGCATATGACTTTGACATTGAGTATATCAAGGGTAAGAATAACGTGGTAGCAGATGTCCTTTCACGTAGACCAGCCACGTTATCTCTTATGAGCTTGGATACAGATTGGAGGGCTCGACTTCTAGTGGAGTACTCCAAGGACAAATTTTCATGGGAGGTGCTGGATGGACAGGTGGCGGATGACAGGTACAGGGTGGTTGATGAGATCATATACTACAGGGACAGGATCTTCTTGACTGAGGGATCTCAGCTTAAGAAGAAGATACTCCAGGCATCACATGATTCTCCATTGGCAGGCCATCAGGGGTTTACCAAAACCTACAAGGCCATTAGAGAGAGGTTCTCATGGAAGGGCCTCAAGGAGGACGTACTCCAACACATCAGGGAGTGCGATGTTTGTCAGAGGAACAAGGGGGAGATGAGCCATCCCGCAGGATTGTTGCAGCCTCTTCCCATTCCGGAGGGGAAATGGGAGAGCATATCGATGGACTTCATCACAGGGTTGCCCATGGTGCAGGGCAAGGATTGTATCTTTGTCGTCGTTGATCGGCTGACAAAGTATGCACATTTTTTCGCCATATCCGCGCATTACACAGCAGCACAGGTGGTTGAGCGGTTCTTCAGAGAGGTTTTCAGGCTGCATGGTCTTCCTAAGACCATCATCAGTGACAGGGACAGCTGCTTCATCGGCGGATTTTGGCAGGAGCTTTTCCAGCTAGTGGGGACGGAGTTGACACCGAGTACCAGTTATCACCCATAGACGGATGGACAGACGGAGATAATTAACAAGTGGCTGGAGGGCTACTTGCGTAACTATGTCAGTGGCCAGCAGCGAGCATGGCTGAAGTGGTTGCATTTGGGGGAGTACTGCTACAACACGACACATCACATGTCCATTGGTATGTCACCGTTTTATGCTTTGTATGGGTATCATTCCTTATCTTTTTCTGATGTGATGTTCGGTGATAGCAAGGCTCCTAGAGCCAAGATTTGGATCCAAGAGAGTCAGGACATTCTCCGAGCTCTCAAGGACAATATGGCTACAGCACAAATCCAGCAGAAGTTGTATGCCGACAGAGGTCAGGTGGAGAGACAGTTTGAGGTAGGGGACTTGGTCTACCTACGATTACAGCCATACCAATAGTGGTCGCTGAAGAAGAAGGGAGCTGAGAAGCTCAAGCCTCGCTTTTACGGGCCATACAGGGTGATACGTAGGATTGGGCAGGTTGAGTATGAGTTGGAGCTGCCCCAAGGCAGCAAGATCCACAACGTTTTTCATGTATCATGCCTGAAGAAGGCGCTGGAGTAGCAGGTGACGGTGAAAGAGGAGCTACCACCCACGGATGATGAGGGGCACTTGGTGTTGCAGCCAGAGGCTATTATTGATACCAGGGAGAGGCAGTTACGGAGCAGGACAGTCCAGGAATTCTTGGTGAGGTGGAAGAATTTGTCGAATGAGGATGCCACTTGGGAGAGTGAGAAGATTTTGCAGCATCCATCACTTCAGTTGCTTGAGGACAAGCAACATTTTGCCGGAGGACACTGTAATATTCCAAATTAGCGACAGCTAATTGGAATATTTGATTTTGTTCAGTTTTGTCGTCTATAGTTTATAAATAAATAAAAGTGAGTGGAGAGGGTCTAACTCACTTAAGTGGAATAAAACACCCTCCTAGTAGCACAACGTTGTGACTTAAGGGGGAGCCAAGGGGGGCCAAGCACCACGTAGAGAGGGGGCCCACGTATGCTCTAGAAGCTACTGCGCAGGAGAGGAAGAGCACGTGGCAAGAGAGGGAGGCTACGTTGAGGAGATGGGCCTTAGGGTTGGAGGAAGGCCAACGTTATAAAAGAGGGTGGAGCCTTCTCATTTGATTCATTCTGTTATGGATGATATTGAGCTGGACGTTTTGTCTTCTTGAGCACGCTGGCTGTTTAACCTGTCTGCAGCACTGTTTAGTGCATTGAGTGTCTCCGGTCGGAGATCTCGCCCTTAGCCCCGGGGGACTTCGAGTGCCTGCTCGGGCAAGGTTATTTCTTCAGTCTTTGTGAGAGGTTTTGGCATTTGGGTTTGTTGCAGAACTGGGCTTTCATAAAGACTGCGCAGTCACTGAGAGGGAGGACGCAATCCATCTTGGAGGTGCTCCGGATTGGGGTTTATGCAGGAGATTGAGCCGAGATTTTGAGCAAAGGATCAGCCTTTGCCTGTGGGAGGATTTTGGTGGAGTTTGAAGCCGTGTTTCAGTGATTCTCATTTAGCCTCTACGCAGAGCCTTGGAGGCCATCGTAATTCCCCAAGGGGGTGTTTTTCGGAGGTCGGCCATTTTTGATATGGTTTCTGGGTTTTGTCGGGATTGGTGAGTAGGGGAGATTTCCAGATTTTCAACTCATTCCGGCAAGGGGAACAACCCCTAATCTTCAGTTCATTCTAGCAGTAGCAGCTACACGGCAGTTTTCCAGCAGCTGGGACGCAGTTCAGAGAGTAGCCATTTCTGGTGTATCTGAGAGTATTTCTTCTCTTGCTTTGAGCAAGTTTAGGGGCCATCACTCTGATCACCTATTGTACTTCATTATATTTCTCAGTTTAATAAAATGGCTTAGCATTTCCTCTCTATATTTCTGGATGAGTTGTCGTACACTCTTTCTATGTTATTATATGTCTGCTGCACTGTTATTTTTATATATTCTTGAGCATTCTAGTTCTATACCACTTGGTGTGTTTATCTTTCACTCTTAGATAGAGTCTGGAAAGGGCCAGGTAGCCTCCAGATCTCGTCCTCTTTTCAGAGGCGGAATATCCGGTAAATGCCCTCCCAGTCCATCTCTGGTTGGAGTTTGCCGTGTTTAGAGATATCCCCGAAATGGGATATTACACAGAATCTTTACACTTTATGCAGAAATTATTTACTATTAATCTAGTTATGCTCCTCCTACTTAGACAAGTTATTTACTGAATAAATTCAAGTTAAAATCGAAGCAAAACACATAACAGATCTCCACCAATCCAGATCTAGAACAAGTTCATGTACACATAGACAAAGTGACACAATTATTTATGGACAAATAGTCCTCGGAAAAACCCAATGTGGGAAAACCAGTCTTCTGGTTATTGGAGGGTTTTATTATTAAGAATTTTTTGAATACAACAAGCCTAGGTTCCAAATCTAGAAAACCCGATAGAGAAATATTAGATCTACAACTCACCGGTTGATCTAGGGCCAAAATAATGACTGATCCACACCCTCAAATGGGACTTACAAAACTCAACCAAAATTAGGGCCTAGAAACCCTAGGGCTACCCCTGAAGCCTCTGCGTCAGCCTCTGAAGCCCCTCTAACCTTCAACGCTGCTCCAAAAAGGACTGCGTTACCCCAGACTAGGTAACGCAGTCCCTACGCTGCCCCTTAGGGTCTCTGCGTAACACTTGAGGGTTTCCTGCAGCAATTATGTTGTCCTACTGTTGCCCTCCTGCTTCTCTGCGCTGCCTCTCTGAGCTGATCTCTGCCTCTTGATGATTCTAGACCCCAGGATCAGATCATCCCCTTGGCCTAAATTTCCCTCTCTACAGTTGAAACACTTCTGAGAATTCTTAGAAAACCCGCCCTAGAATCTCAGCTTAGCTTCAGTGCTCTACCTCTGTGTGTTTTTACAAATGACCCTAAACCTTTCCTTTATACTTTTCTCATTGGAAAACCAACGGCCATGATCAAATCTTGAATCAATGGCTAAGATTAAAAGAAATCTTGATCTGTGTGACTTAAGACAATTTCATCACATGTTTAATTAAATTCACTTTAATTATTTAAGTTCCCTAAGTTTTAACATAGGAAATACATTAAAATAATTAATTAATTTAATATCTCCTAAACCAGATGAAATTTTCCAAATTGATTTATGGGTCTTGTAGATCAAGTGTACTCTAGTCCCTCCACAAAATTTGGGAGCTAGAGCACAACTGGTGCTACCCCAAATACACAAAATCTCAACACTCCCTCTTAGCATCAAGGGTGTGCTCTAACAATACATCATACTATGCATTACATGATTTTGGGCACTCGTTCTGTGTTGTTGAAGCTTGGCCTGCTGCCACTCAACTCTGCACTGCTGCTGCTATTCTATACTGCTGCCCATGACTCTGCCACTGCCACTGCAACCTCTGTATTGCAGCTCCCTCTCAATATGTTGCATTTATGCTGCTCATAGCACTGCCACTGCAACCTCTGTATTGCAACTCCCTCTCAATATGCTGCATCTGTGCTGCTCATAGCACTGCCACTGCTGATCTTCTACACTGCAACTTCATTTGTTGAGAGACACAACTTAATCTCCTGCCCAATCTTTGACAGACAAGTCAGATGGGCCATAGGCTACAGATCTGTGCTGGCATCTGAAGGATGATGCACAGCTATAGCTCTACACTGTGTAAGCAGTCTCCATCTGCACTACTGAAGTCACATCATGTTGAAATCTCTCACATTGTTGTTGTATTGCATTGTCCCTCTGAAGCCTTCTGTGCAGCTGCGGCTCTGCACTGCGTAAGCAGCTCGCTCTGCGGTGCTGAAGTCACATCAGCGTCTGCGTTGTTGCTGCTTCTACTTTGTTGCTACTCTGCTCTGCGTTGCTCCTCCCAGTCTTCAGACCTGCCTCTGGTTCATCTATGATCCATGCACCCACTACTCCACTTGTCTCGCTACTGTCTTAAGGTTGTCGTAGCTCGCATGTGATCCAAGAGATGAGCTGCTCAAGGATCCTGCCTCACTTCTATGTAGCTCCTCTACATATCCATGTCACTCCACCTCTGTGGTTCATGAGCACTCATGGCTGCATCATCTTCTGACCCATCATCTGCCACAGCAGCTTTGGAAGAAGAGGCTTCCTTGTCCTTTTTCTTCTAAGGACAATTGCTGGCAAAATGTCCCATTTCACCACACTAGAAGCACTCGATCTTTGAGAGATCCTTCTTCTTCTTTGGTTGCTTCTTCGATGCCAAGGCTGCATCTTCCTCATCTTCCTTCTTCACTTTGCTTGATCCAGAGCTATACTGCTTCTTGGTGAATCTGCGGAGTTCTTCTTGACGTAGAACCGACCATAAGATGTCCCAATCTGGGAGGTCTACTCTGCCCAAGAAAATATGGACAAAGGTTTCCCACTCATCCGTGACTGCATTGAGGGCAGTCATCACCATCACATCGTCTTCCACCTTAGCACCAATTGCAGTCAACTGATCTTTGATCGACTGCAGTCTGAAGAGGAAATGCTCCATGTCTTCTCCCTTGGCCATCATGAATGACCTCATCTGTTTCTCCAACAGCATCTTCCTTTGGACAGATTTTCCCTCATATATGGAGATCAAGGCCTTCCACATCTCATTAGCAGTCTTCTTCTCAGCTAAATGTGGTACAATATGGTCCTTGATTCCATCCATAATCAGCCGCTTGGCATGCCCAGCAGCCTCCTTATGCTTCCGAAGGAGATCCGGATCTGTCGATGTGGCTAGAGTTTGCTCTGCATGGTCTCTAAGATTGTATGCCTCAAGGACTATCAAGATCCTTGCCTTCCAAACTGAAAACTTTGAGAGGCCATCCAGCCTATCCTGATCACGTAGTCCATGAGGAGCCATCTGCTCAGAATGTGTCGGAACTTCCTTTTCTCTTTGCTAGAGAAATGGATCTAAGGCCCTTGGTGAAACAGGCACCTTCTACTCCCTCTGACAACTGATTTCCCTCCTTGGAAATCTGCCAAATCAACAATGATTCAGTTCTCTTTGATCCTCTGATCAAACTGCAAGTTCCTTTGGCTAGACACTCTCTGAGAAGTTGATCTCCTCCCACTCTTTGTCACTTGTGCTTAGGCTAAAATTCTGAAAACTTCAGAAATTTAACCCCACCAGCACCTTCTGAATTTCTGCAACTAATCTTCAGTCTTTTCTGGATCTAACAGATTCAGATCTGCATCACACTGGCAAGCTTCAGACTAATCCAGCGTTGTTTCTGAGCTGCCTCTGCGTAGTAATTGTGTGGGCTTGCTAGGAGACAGCATTAGACTGTGTCACCCTTCCTTCTGCGTGAATCTGCCTCTAAAAACTGCACTGTCCCTTCATATTTGCATTTCTGCAGCTTCTCCAGTTGCTTCCTGCAACTAGAACCTTCAGATTCTTGTTGGTGACTCTCCTAGATCTGCAATTCCTCTGATACCATGTGGAAATTTCAGAATCTTTACACTTTATGCAGAAATTATTTACTGTTAATTTGGTTATGCTCCTCCTACTTAGACAAGTTATTAACTGGATAAATTCAAGTTAAAATCAAAGCAAAACACATAACAGATCTCCACCAATCCAGATCTAGAACAATTTCATGCACACATAGACAAAGTGACACAATTATTTCTGGACAAATAGTCCCCGAAAAAACCCAATGCGGGAAAACCGGTCTTCTGACTACTGGAGGGTTTTATTATTAAGAATTTTCTGAATACAACGAGCCTAGGTTCCAAATCTGGAAAACCCGACAAAGAATATTAGATCTACAGCTCACTGAATGATCTAAGGCCAAAATAATGACTGATCCACACCCTCAAACGGGATTTACAGAACTCAGCCAAAATTAGGGCCTAGAAACCCCAGCACTGCCCCTGAAGCCTTTGCGTCAGCCTCTGAAGCCCCTCTGACCCTCGGCGTTGCTCCGGAAAGGGCTGCGTTACCCCAGACTAGGTGACACAGTCCCTACGCTGCCCCTTAGGGTCTTTGTGTAACCCTTGAGGGTTTCCTGCAATGATTATGTTGTCTTTGAGGGACTACGTAGCACAAGTCGCTGCCCTCCTGTTGCTGCCCTCCTGCTTCTCTGCGCTACCTCTCTGAGTTGATCTTTGCCTCTTGCTGATTCTAGACCCTGGGATCAGATCATCCCCTTGGCCTAAATTCCCCTCTCTGCAGTTGAAACACTTATGAGAATTCTTAGCAAACTCGCCCTAAAATCTCAACTTAGCTTTAGTGCTCTACCTTTGTGTGTCTTTACAAATGACCCCAAGCCTTTCCTTTATACTTTTCTCGTTGGAAAACCAACGACCATGATCAGATCTTGAATCAATGGCTAAGATTAAAAGAAAGCTTGATTTGTGTGACTTGAGACAATTTCATCACGTGTTTAATTAAATTCACTTTAATTATTTAAGTTCCCTAAGTTTTAACATTAGGAAAAACATTAAAATAATTAATTAATTTAATATCTCCTAAACCAGATGAAATTTCCCAAATCAATTTCTAGGTCTTGTAGATCAAGTGTACTTTAGTCCCTCCACAAAATTTGGGAGCTAGAGCACAACTGATGCTACCCCAAATACACAAAATCTCAACACTTCCTCAACCAAACAGCTTCACAACAAGTCATACTTGTTGCAATGTATTCGGCCTCGACAGTGCTCAAAGTAACCGACTTCTGCTTCCTGCTCATCCAGGATATCAAAGCAGAACCTAGAGAGAAGCAACATCCAGATGTGCTCTTACAATCCACCACACAGCCAGCCCAATCAGCATCAATATATCTATGGAGCCTCAAATTCCCGGTAGTGTATCTCAGTCCATAGTTGATTGTGCCCCGAAGATATCTCAAAAGATTCTGGTAGCAATCCAGTGTATGTGATGAGGCTCGACCATAAGTTGACTCAACGTATTCATAGCAAAGCATATGTCCAAACGGGAGTTCACCAAGAACATCAGGGCCCCCACGAGTTGACAATACTCGGAAGGATTTCCCAAATCGGGCCCAGCAGCACTTTCGCATAGCTTCTTGAAGTTGAGTTCCATCAGAGTAGTTACGGACTTGCTATCCACCATCCCAAATCTTTCAAGCAGCTTCACAATATATTTTCCTTAAGAAAGTAAAATCTCACCTGGATTTTGCTAGACCTCCAAGCCTAGGAGTAGTGCATCAGTCCTAGGTCTTTCATCTCGAATTCAAAAGCTAGCTCTGTTATGAAACCAGCTCCCAAAATAGAAGAAAAAAGAGATCAACGCCTTAGAAACAATGTTGCGGCTTGGCTCCGTGAGACCGTCTGTACGGAACCGCGGTTCCTAAAAAAATTTGCGATTCCTGCCATGTCAGATCCGTACGCAGGGAATCGCGGTTCCGTACAGCGGATCCGCGGTTCGTACGGCGGATCACTGTACGGAACCGCCGCGGTTCCGGTACGGATCCGTACGGATCGCAAACGGTTCCGTACCGCGGCGTACGGATCCGATCATGACACTTTAAAAAAGCGCTTTTTTTATTTTATTTTTTTTATTTTTTGTGTTAGCTTGGTTAGTTAGTGAGTTAGCTTAGGGTTAGGGATGAAATGAAAAGCTTATAAGCTCTATTATTCATCTTATTTGCTCACTTATGTTTTTTGAGAGCTTGAAGAAGAGAGGAGAAGAGAGCTTGGAGAAGAGAAGAGAAAGAGAGGAGAAGAGAGCTTGGAGAAGAGAGAGTTGAGGAAAGCTTGGAGGAGTGAAGGAGGAGAAGCTTGGAGGAGTAAAGAAGGGCTTCTATCTACAAGATCTAAAGAGGTAAGTGCAAACCCCAAACTCTCTCATTTTTTTTGTCATTGTTTTTTGTATTTTCTCTCCTCCCTCTCCTACACTTTCCCATTCTTTCTTCTTGTACATTTATTTGCAGGTTGCCCACCATCTATATTCATACTCAAAGATGATGTTTCTTTGGGTTCTATGTATCATTCCCCTCTTGGTTTTGATGATGGTAAGGGGGAGTAGAAATAGAAGAGGCGAACATGAAGAAGAATAGGAAAGTGGTTACCATATGAATGACCCAATGTATGATGAGGAGGAAGGCTTTGAAGAGGAAGAAGATGATGAAAACATTGAATCACAAGATGGGAAAGTTGCATTGACACCCTTGTGGAACTATGTGACCAAACTTGAAGGGGGAAAAGGTGGTGGAAGCTACAAGTTTTTGTGCTCTCATGGTTGTCATGGAGGAAAACCATATAGCGGTTCATATACCCGTGTGAGGAGGCATCTTTGTGGGGTGATGGACAGTGATGAAAAACAGGGTGCTGTGGAGATAGCAATTTGCCCCAAGGTTTCAGCTGAACAAAGAAGAAAATACATCCAAATAGAGGAGGCTGCACAACAAAAAAATAAAAAACAAAAAACTCAATCTGACTCAAGTGCAAACTCTAGATTTGGTAGCTCATCTGGTCATGGTGGTTCTGCAAGTTCTGGAGGTAAAAAAACTATAGCAGATTTCCTTAATGTTGCTGGGAGGGATGATGTGGATGGAAAGATAGTCAGATTTCTTTGTGCTTGCGGTGTACCATTCAATGTGCTTCGCTCTCCCTATTGGCATGAAATGGTAAAGGGCATCAATGAAGCCCCAAAAGGATACAAGTCCCCCAACTATGAGAAAGCTAGAACAGTGTTATTAGAAAGAGAAAAAGGAAAGGTTCAAGCAGCTTTGACACGTTTTACAAATGAGTGGGTAGATAGTGGGGTATCCATTGTATCAGATGGGTGGACAAATATCATAAACCAACATTTGATAAATGTTCTTGGTGTTTCTGCTACTAGTTCAGTGTTTATTGCATGTCATGATTCCTCCTCTGTCAGTGCAACTTCCCAAAACATTGCAGATCTCCTATTGCAATCAATCAGAGATGTTGGTCCTAGCAAAGTGGTTCAAGTGATCACAGATAATGCAGCAAATTGTAAGGGAGCAGGTAAAATTATTGAGCGTACTTATCCACACATATTTTGGTCTGGGTGCTTAGTGCACACATTGAACCTTTTGATGCATGATATTGTGAAGCATAAAGAATGTGGGTGGATTAATGAGCTTTACAAGAGAGGGAAGAATCTCATTAAATTTATCACAGGGCATACAAGGGTAAACTACTTCTATGGCACTTACTCCAAGTTGCAGTTGCTTAAACTTACAAAAACCAGATTTGCAAGTTATTACCTCACCTTTAGGCGGCTAGTGAAGGTGAGACAAGCTCTAACTAATATGGTCACCGCTGAATCATGGGAGGAGATTAACACTGATAGAGATGGTGCTAATGCAGCAAAGGACACTATTCTTGACATGTTCTTTTGGTCACAGGTTAAATATGTTTTGCAATTCACCAAACCAATTTGTTACATGATCAAGTTTGGCGATTCAGATAAGCCAATAATTGGGGAGGTGTATGAGCAAATGGATAACATGTTGGGGCAGATTAAAGACATTGTTGAGCCTAGAGATACCACCTTGTACAAATATATTCGTGCAGATGTGGTAAAGCGATGGGATATGCTAAATATTCCATTGCATGCATTAGCATATGTATTGACACCTAAATATTATAGTCCATCATGGCTTTCTACAACAGCACCTGGGGGGCGAGCAGGAGAAAACCACACCTAGATCCAGAGGTCCTACAAAAATATATGCTTGCACTGGATAAATTAGTCCCTGATGAGGATGAGGCACACATGGTACGGAAACAATTGAGCAGCTATACACTTTCCACTGGTCCATTTGGGAGCATGCATGCTATTAGAGATCGAAAGAGTTTTTCTTCTATTGAGTGGTGGAACATGCATGGCGGTGCTACTCCACTTCTACAGAATTTGGCATTGCGGGTGCTATCACAGGTGGTAAACACTTCTTCTGCAGAGAGGTGTTGGAGCTCTTATTCTTTCATCCACAATGTTAAAAGGAACAGGTTGAGTTTAGACCGGGCAGAGAGCTTGGTTTATGTTCATTACAACTTGAGATTGTTGTCCCATTACTGTGATGATGCAAAGAGCAACAAAGACCTTATTGTTTGGGACAAGCATCCAGAGGAGAGAAATTTGGAGGATGGAGTGTTGCGATTAGAGCAATTAGAGGATGCTCTTATCCTTGATGATGAAGATCGAGTTGACATGCCACCCCCCACTAGTGCCTTGGTTCCTAGGTCCCATGGTTCAACAGCAGGGGCTTCGTCTTCAGCAACTGTAGTGCCATTGCCACGGCTTCCACAGCCACCATCTTCTTCATTGCCACCACGTGGAGGCGCACCATCACGTACTGTTCGTGGTGGAAGGAGGAGAGATGAGTAGATATTTTCAGTGTTCACAGTGCACACTCTACTGCTTTTGTCATAGATTATCATTACACTTGTAGGCTTGTTGTTAATTTGAACTTTTTTGTGTTGGTGGTGGCCAAGTGGCCTATTTTGTAAACATTATTATTTGAATTTTGGACATGACTAATGTTGACAGTTGCTCACTTTAACACTTATAATATGCTTTATGTTTTATAATATGGTTAAATGCTTTATGTTTATCATTTATGTTTTATAGTATGCTTAATTTTTAAATGTTTTATGTTTTAAAATTTATAGTATGCTTAAAGCCTTAAATGTTTTAAATTTTTATCATGCTTAAATGTTTTAACTTTTAACTTTTATGTTTATCATTTATGTTTTATAGTATGCTTAAATGTGTTATGTTTTATAGTATGCGGCATGCTTAAATGTTTTATCATGATTCATGCTTAATTATTTGATGTATGTTTGCAATTGCTAGGATCTAGAATCTAGATTCTAGATTTATGATGCTCGAATAATTAATTATTGATGTACAATGGAATCATGGATGTCATATCTATCTTGATTTATGTAAGAATATGAATGTTTTCATGTCTTCTACAACTAATATGGTATTTGGGATTGTTGTTTTGAATATAAATGCAAAAAAATATAAAAAATATATATATATATATACTAGACGCTTCCGAAACGCTTCGCTTCCTAAATTTTTGGAAAATGACGCTTCCGCGTCCCCGCTTCCAAAAAACGTCCCCGCTTCGTGCAACATTGCTTAGAAATCAGCCACTTCAAGGGGGCAACCTCCTTTACAATACATAAATGAACAATTATTGGATGATTCAAATAACAAAACCTCCTTTCTATATATAGGAGTCCATGGAGTCACAATATAATCTTAGCCGACTTAAGAATAATAATGTAAGGGCACAACAATAACAATAGTGGGCTATTATGGGGCAGAATAATGACAATATGGGGATTACAGCAGTACAACAATAACAATAAGGGGGCTACACTAACAACAATAAGAGACTACACTAGTAATATAGGGTCCTAACATGCCCCTCTCCTTCAAAAAAGTGTTGTCCTCAACGCTTGAGTCGTTATGGGTGCTTTTGTATAAAATTCTCATCCTCTCATGTGGAATCTTCAGTGGGTAAGTTCTTCCATTTGATGAGATACTTTGAAATTGATCGATTTCGTAGCTGTCAAGTTCTTGTTTCCATGACTGCTTCAAGTTCCAACATGATTTTTCCTTCCTCATCAAGTTCTGACAATATTGTTTGAACCAAAAGCTTGTCACCTATAACCTTCTTTAAGCATGAAACATGGAAAACTAGGTGCACTCGAGAAGATGCAGGAAGCTCCAATTTGTATGCCAAAGTACCAATCTTTTGCAACACCTTGTAAGGACCATAGTACTTTGGCGATAATTTATTATCCTTCTTAGCTTGCTTGAGGGACATTTGTTTGTATGGTTGTAGCCATAAAAATACCCAGTCGCCTACATCAAAAATTCTTCGCTGCGATGTTGATTTGCCTGTCGTTTCATTCAATTATGTGCCAAATTTAGTCTATCCTTTAAGAGTTGGAGAACTTGTTGTTGATGCTCGATGTGATCTTCCACTGCTTGAACCTTAGAATTTTCTCTTAAATATGATGTGATGGACGGCGGATGATATCCATGAAGTGCCATAAATGGGGTCATTTTTGCTACAGTGTGGAAGGAAGTGTTATACCACCATACAGCCAAAGGTAACCAATTGAACCATTGTGTTTGTTTATTAGATACAAAGCAACGAATATATCCTTCCAAACTTTTGTTCACTATCTCAGTTTGCCCATCAGATTGAGGATGATAAGATGAGCTATGAGCTAGTTGAGTACCCAAACAAGAAAATAATTTCGTCCAAAAATTTCCAGTGAAAATGGGATCTCTATCGCTTACAATAATCTTTGGGTTTCCATGTAGCTTTTGAATTGTTTCCATAAATGCAGTAGCAACTGTACTCGCTTTAAATGGATGAGATAATGAACAAAAGTGTGCATATTTGGTAAGTCTATCAACTACCACCATAATGACACTCTTTCCTTCGGACTTAGGTAAACCCAAAGTAACAAAAATCGCGATGTTATCGCGATTTTTTCAAAAAATCGCGAGTTTTTCAAGCGGCCGATTTAATCGGCGATTTTTTGAACGATTTTTTGAAAAAATCGTCATCGCGATAAAATCGCGATTTTTACGAAAAAATCGCGATTATTTTGGTAAAAATCGTGGGCCCATCAAACAGAAACCCTATAAGTTCAAAAATCGATTTTTTTTTGTCATTTTTGCAGCCCTCTCATTTTCCTGACACACCCTGTTGGCAGTTCATGGTAATGTTAAATTCTTAAAGTAAAAGTGATATTTCCTTTATTTTTCATTTTCATCCTTTTACTTAAATTTTTAACATTACCATGAAATGACTCAGGATGTTTAAGGGTGGTTTCGACCTCATTGGATTTCATATGGAGAAACTAGAATTTTAGATTTCACTCAAAATTCAGCAAACTTAATGGTTTTCAGGGTTTCATGGTTTGGGGATTTGCATTGTTTCCATTTGATTCTATTATGTGTAAGGGTATGAGGTTGGCATTTGATCAAGAGTATGAAGTCCTTTAAGAACCTTGATGTTGGTGGCATTGATTGTTGAACTTTGTTGATGTTGGTGGTATTGATTGTTGAACTCCCCTACTGTGGCCTTAACAAGAATGTACCCTTCACTCAAAGGAAAACAACTGGTTAAGCATGTTAATCTTTTTCTACCGCATTTTAAGGTTGAGCAATCCAAGTCTGAAGACTTTGAGCTAGATGATGTTTATGTATCTCTTGTTGATGATCCCATTTCTAGTAGCGATGAATCAATGATGAGTTTCATGAGGAGGAGGAGGAGGAGGTGACACCACCTACCCCTGCTACTGGTAGAGGACGTGGTCTACCTCCTTTAACTCCTAGTGCTTCAGGATCTGGAGCACAACAGAGCCCATTGCCAGCCCCGCCAACTTCTTCGTCTAGAGGGAAAGCTGTTACATTTTCTCGCAAGAGGGGCAGAGGAAATCAGTAGTATAGGTTATTTGGTGCATTCCTTTGTATATAACAATATGACTCATGATATGAGATACATTATTATATTTTTTGTTGATATTTTGAGGTTGAGTTGAGACTCAGGACTTAGTATTCAGGACAGGATTCAGTTTTATGTGTGATGTAGCACTAGACATGATATTACACATCTTATATATTAGTTTTTTTTTCATATTTATGTGTCAATGCATTTATTTTATGCTGTAGATGCTTTAGATATTAAAAAATTTGAAAAAAAATGAATATTTTTGTATGTGCCGATTTTTTCCCGATTTTTACGATTTTTTCCGATTTTTTCCCCTCGGCGATTTTATCCCGATCGCGATTTTTGTTACTTTGGGTAAACCTGTGATAAAATCCATTGAAACCTCCTCCCAACGTTGACTTGGAATGGATAAAGGTTGTAGCAGACCCAGGGTCTTAATTGTCTCAACTTTATTTTGCTGGAAAACCAAACATTCCACCACAAACTTTTGAATATCAGATTTAAGGCCATCCCAAAAAAAATTCGTCTTCACCCTGTGGTAAGTTTTTAAAAATCCCGAGTGTCCTCCTAAGGGAGAGGTGTGCAATTTTAAAAGAATCTTTTGTTTTAGTTGGGAATTCTTACAAAGATATAAGCGATCTTTGTACCATAAGGAATCATTTTTCCAACTAAATGTATCAAATTAACTGGGGTCTTGTTACAACTTTTGAACGAGTGTCCATACTTCTTCGTCATTCTTCTATTCCTCTATTGCTTCGGTTATCCAATCTAGTTGGATAATAAAAATGGCACAAAGCAATGCTTCCACATCCTCATCCTTTCTTGAGAGTGCATCTGAAACAACATTTAGCTTCCCTATTTTGTAGATGGTTTCAAAGTCATAGCCCAACATCTTTGTGACCCATTTTTGTTGCTCTTCTGAAGATAGTCGTTGTTCCAAAAGTATTTAAGACTATCATGATCATTTTTTACCTTAAAGTGTTTTCCCATTAGGCAAGGTCGCCATTTCTTTAGTGCATGTAGTATTTCCAACATTTCCTTCTCATAAATAGCTTTCTGTAAATACTTTCCTTTGATTGGACACTTTCAAAAGCAATGGGTCTTCCTTCTTGCATTAAAACAACACCAATTCCATTCCCTGAGGCACCACATTCCACAATAAAGGTTTTTGTGAAGTCTCGCGTAGCTAAGACCGGTGCTTGGCACATTGCCTATTTAAGATGTTCAAAGGCCATAGTTGCCTCAGGAGTCCATGAAAATGCATCTTTCTTCAATAATGTTGTTAGAGGTTCTGCTATTCTCCCATAATTCTTAACAAACTTGCCATAATACACTGTTAACCCGTGAAATCCATGCAACTGCTTTATGGTTGTGGGGACTTTCCATTCCTTAATGGCTTTAATTTTGTTAGGGTATACCTTAACACCCTCCTAAGATATAATATGACCCAGATATTCCACCTCTTGTACTCCTAAGAAACATTTGGAGGTTTTTGCATATAATTGTTTCTCCTCCAATAGTTTGAGCACCATGTCAACATGTTGAACATGATCCTTCCAAGACCTGTTGTAGATTAGTATATCATCAAAAAATATTAACAGAAATTTTCTAAGGGTTTGAAAATGGAATTCATCAACCCTTGAAATGTAGAAGGTGCATTGGTAAGGCCAAAAGGCATGACCAAAAATTCATAATGACCCTCATGAGTTCGAAATGTTGTTTTCGGAATGTCTTCAGCCTTCATTCTAATTTGATGATATCCTAAGCGGAGATCCAACTTGATGAAATAAATTGCTCCATGTAATTCATCCAATAATTCATCAATCACAGGAACGGGAAATTTATCTTTAATAGTGAACTTATTGAGCTCCCTATAATCTAGACACATGCACTATGATCCATCCTTCTTGTGCACCAATACTACTGGAGCAGAGAAAGAACTTTGACTAGGTTGAATTATACCAGCCTCTAGCATTTCTGCAATCATACTTTCAATTTCGCTCTTTTGGACATAAGGATATCTATAAGCCCTGATGTTTGGAGGAACACTTCTTGGAATCAAATGAAGAGAATGATCATGATCATGAATAGGTGGGAGTCCTTTGGGAGTTTCAAACACCCAAGAATGATTGTCCAAGACTTTTTGGAGATCTGGAGAAATAGATGATTTTGATGTTGGAACTTCTAGTGAGCATAATTGTGCAATTACGCCTCGTTGTTCCTTCTTCATAAGCTTTGTCATGACATTAGAGCTTATTATCTTTCAAGGCTTCCCTACGATGCCTAGTTATTCAACTTCCTTTCCTTCTGAAAAAAAATTCAAGAAAAGTTCTTAAAAATTAAAAGTTGTCGTCCCCAAAGATTGTAACCATTGTACTCCTAGTACAACATCAGCGCCACCCATTAGAATGAAAAGCATTGGACTATTCAATACATATTCTCCCATGGTTAGCTTGATATTATGGCATTTTCAAGAGCAATTTATAGTTCCTCCATTTGCCACCATCACTTGACACTCTGGCGCTGGATATAGGAAGCAATTCAATTCCTTGGCTACCTTACAATGAATAAAATTATGGGTACTACCCGAATCAATAAGCACTATTACATTTTTCTTCTTGATATGTCCTTCTATCTTGAGAGTTTGAGGAGTGGTAATTCCTGCCAATGCATTACAGGATATGGTTGGATTCATTTCTTCTTCCTCTAGGGTTGCTTCCTGGTGTATATTCTCTTCTTTTGAAGTTTCTTATTCATTTTCTTCCCCCTCTTCACAATCTATGTAAAATAATTTCTTCTCACCACACTTATGACCTTTAGTGTATTTGCTATCACAACCATAGCAAAGTCCTTTTGCTCTTTTTTCTTCCAATTGTTGTGGTTTCAACCTTGTAGGTTGTATAAGTCTAGGAGTAACAACACTTCCATCTTTATAGTTGTGAGTGGTAGGCTTCCTTATTGCCATAATTTTGCTTTCAATTTTTCATGCCAACCTGAAAGCCTTCTCCAATGTATCAAGTTCCCAAAGGCAAACCTCATGTTAGATGTTACCCTTTAGAGTCCCTATGAAGACATCAATACTATGTTCCTCTGGAATATTATTTACCCTTATATTCAATTTTTGGAAATCCTCAATGTAGTCCATCATTGAACCCTTTTGTTTGAGATTTATCAAATGGCTAAACAAGGTGTTTCTCTTTGTATCCTCATAATGTGCTATCATTTCCTCCGTAAAAATTGACCAAGTGACCAGTGGTTTACGAGAACAAAGCCATCGATACCATACAAACTGATTTAGTTCTAAATACAAAGCTGCAATGCATACATTTTGTGTGTTTTGTATATTATGGAGCTCAAAGTATTGCTCCATTTGTAGTATCCAAGTTATCGGATCCTTCTCATCAAACTTCCTCATATCTATCTTTGGAATATGGCAGGTCTTAAATCCAACATTAGAGTCTATGAAATCATGATTAACATTTTTTTTGTTCTCATCATGAGTTTCCTCTACTACCTTTTCACCATTAGGAAGCTTTTATTGTAGCAACTTTGTCAAACCTTTCTTCAAACCTTCCATGTCTTTCTTCAAATCTTCCATGGGATCCTTGCCATCAAACTTCCTCATATCTATCTTTGGAATATGGCGGGTCTTAAATCCAACATTAGAGCCTATGAAATCATGATTTACATTTCTTTTGTTCTCATCATGAGTTTCCTCTACTACATTTTCGCCATTAAGAAGTTTTTCTTGTAGCAATTTTTCCAAATCTTCCTTCAAACCTTCCATGTCTTTCTTCAAATATTCCATGTTGTCATCTATACCATCCATCTTAGCTTCCATGTCATTCTTCAAACCATCCATCTTAGCTTCCACGCCATCCATCCTAGCTTCCATGCCATTCTTCAAACCATCCATCTTAGCTTCCATGCCTTTCTTCAAACCATCCATCTTAGTTTCCACGTCTTTCTTCAAACAATCTATCTTAGCTCCCGTTTCATTTTTTGTTACTTTTTGCGAGAGCGAAATTTGTTGCCTTCGGTTTTGTAATTTTGATATATCATGTTGCACTTTTTCCTCTTCATGAGTCATAGTATAGCTCTTTGAGGGCTTACTGGGTATTGAATTCTTTTTAGGGGGCATTTTAGAACCCAATATTGATATTTATGCTTCAATATGCCCTTGGAATCACTTCAAACTGATTTGTCAACGAGACTTATGCAATTTTTAAGAAAAATACACACATTTTTCTTGCTTTCGAGGAGCTCGATATTGAAATTGATGTATCTCTGTAATTTTGGATCTCCAAGGTTTTATCTTCAGTCCTGTAGTAGCCCTCTGAAGCTTCTTTCCAATGCCATAGGTCTGACCTGATTTGGATTCTTCAAGCCAAAGCTATGACCAATCTCCCACAATGACCTAATTGTGGATTGGTTCAGTAGAGCGAACTTGTACGGTGTGCCACGTGTTATTGTTTCCTCCTTCGGCTCTAAAATCGATATATAGGAAACTACAGTCCGTGTACTTTTGGCCACTTCTTATAGAATTCCAATCTGATGCTCAGAGTGAGAGTTATGATGATTTTCCCAAGGTCACCTCTTTGAGATGAAATGTGAGAGTCTGCAAAAACCTTAACTTCCACAGATCATATCTCCGAAAATATTGCGAACCAAGATCTGAAATTTTTACACGAATTTCCTTAGGATTTCTTCGCAAATGAGTTTTTTTAACTTCTGAACCTTCATAGAAAAAAGTTATAGTGAAAATGCCACGATGACATGTTTGAAGCAGCGAAACCCTAGAATCCAAAGCTCTGATACCAAATGTTATGAAACCAACTCCCAAAATAGAAGAAAAGAGAGATCAATGCCTTAAAAATCAGCCACTTCTAGGGGACAACCTCCTTTACATTACATAAATGAACAATTCTTGGATGATTCAAATGACAAAACCTCATTTCTATATATAGGAGTCCATGGGGTCACAATATAATCCTAGTCGACCTAACAATAATAATGTAAGGGCACAACAATAAAAATAATGGGCTATTATGGGGCAGAATAATAACAATATGGGGATTACATGGGTACAACAATAATGATAAGGACGCTACACTAACAACAATAAAGGACTACACTAGTAATATGGGCCCTAACAGAGTCCCTCTTACATTGATGAATGAGAGGGTCTACACCTGTCAGAAAAAGATCGTCCACATGGAGCACCAAAATGAGAGGCTTGTCATTATCAACCTTGAAGTAAAGGTTTGGATCAGCTTCATCAGATAGCCATCAATCCTCTCATACCAAGCTCTAGGGGCTTGCTTCAACCCATAAAGGGATTTCTTCAACCTACATACATGTGTATTTCGATCTAGAACTTCAAATCCTTCAGGTTGTTCTACATAAACTTCTTCCTTAAGTGATCCATGTAAGATAGCAGTTTTGACATCCATTTGATGTAGATTCCATCCTTGTGAGGCAGCAAGGACAATAATCGAACGAATGGTGGTATATCGGGCAACTGGTGCAAATATCTCATCATAGTCTATATTTTCCTTTTGCGAGAAGCCTCGGGCAACAAACCTGGCCTTGAACTTTTCAGCACTCCCATCAGCTCCATGTTTGATTTTGTAAAGCCATTTCGAGGTGACAACAAACTTGTCCTTTGGTCTAAGGACCACATCCTATAAATCATTCTTCATGATCAACTCATACTCTTCGTTCATTGCATCCTTCCAAACTTGGTGCTTCGCAGCGTCTTCGAACGTTCCAGACTCAAATTGAACAATGGTGCTCATGGCTATTAAGTACCCTTGATACCTGTTCGGCTTCTTACTTTCACGAAATGTCCCCCTTGGTGCAATATGTCTCTCGGCATCTTCGAGAGTATCTCTAAGCCATGAGGGTCTTCTTTTTGAAGAATAGGGCTCACTAGGAGGTGGATCAATGGGATCCATCTAACCTTCAACATCAAGCATCGGTTCATCCTTCGGTTCTTCCTGCTTTCCTACATCTTCATCTTTCTCTTCCTTTGAAATAGGAAGATCTCTAACCTTCCCAAGGGCACCGTCTTCATCGAAGGTGACATCATGAATTATCTCCACTTCTCTTTGACCAGGCACATAGATTCTATATGCCTTTGAAGTTTCACTATAGCCCACAAATGTCCCCTTCTTTCCAGAAGCATCCAACTTGCTTCTCTTCTCTTTCAGCACATGAAAATATATGGGACTTCCAAAAATTCAAAACTGAGAAACATCAGGTTTCTTACCGGTGAAGGTTTCTTCAAGAGTCTTGGAGTCCAATGCTTGATGTCGGCATCTATTTTGAACACACACAGCAATGTTGGAAGCTTCTCCCCATAGGAACTTCGATAGGCCTTGGTCATGAAGCGTGGTGTTGGGTGTGTTGGGTGTGGAGCCTGATTATCTTCTTCATTTAGATGTATCACCGCGTTGGACCCCTGCTCTTAACGGGGTGGCAATGCCACCCGTTGTTTAATCGCTGCCATGGGGGACCAGGGGGGGCCGGCGACGACCTTTTGGAGCGCCCCCCCCCCCCCTAGTGGGGGGTTTCGGGGGCAGCACCCCTGAAGCTAAAAACAAATGTAAAATTGCCTTGTAAAATATTTTAATTTCGTAGTCAATCTGGGTGGTTCATTAGACGGATGATCTGACTGTAGAAGTTATGTTTAATTTAGGGTTTTTTGCCCTAAAAGGCAACCCCTCTATTTTATGAGGGTATTGTATTGCGGCTATGTATTGTGTGTATACTCTGAGCGAGAAATAGCAAGGGGGACTATGTGAGAGAGAAGAGGATATTACAGCGGATCTGTTGTAGAATGTCTCTTCATTTTGCTGGATAATATAAAGGAAGGATTGGTTGTTTCCGTGGATGTAGCCCAAGTTGGGTGAACCACATATATCTATGTCTCCCTTGTTTTATATGTTTTCTGTGTTTGTGTTTCCGCATATTTTATGTGTTCCATTGCTCTGTAATATATAATTTTCTAACAACTGGTATCAGAGCCGTAGGTCTATTTGGTTGATAAACTCGCAGGAAAGAAGGGTTCTTGGTTCGAGTGGGAGCAATGGCAGAAGATGGTATGTTTAGGTTCGAGAAATTTAACAGCCAAAACTACCCGTTGTGGAAGATGTAGATAGAAGATTATCTGTATCACTATCAAAAAGATTTGTACATACCATTGAGCGGAAAAACAAAGAAGTCGTCGAGTATGACAGATGCAGAATGGAAGATTCTCAATAGAAAGGCACTTGGAACAATACGGTTGTGCCTCGCGGCGTCGGTAGCCTTCAATATTTCGAAGGAAACAACAACAGAGGGTTTAATTAAGGCATTAGTGAAACTATATGAAAAACCCTCGACCTCAAATAAGGTATTTCTTATGAAACGTTTATTTAATATGAAAATACCGGATGGTGGATCTATTGCTGACCATTTAAATGAGTATAATACAGTTACCAGTCAGTTAAGTTCTGTAGGGGTAAACTTTGATGATGAAGTTAGGGCTCTGTTATTTATGTGCTCATTGCCAGAAAGTTGGAATGGTTTAGTTATGGCCATCAATAACTCTGTCTCTGAATCTAGAACTTTAAAGTTTGATGGTGTTGTCAGTGCTATCCTTAGCGAGGAAATGCAACGGAAAAGCTTTGGTGAGACATCGGATAATGCTTTGAGTGCAGAGACTAGGGGAAGAAAAATGGAAGAGGAAAGAGCTCAACATATCGTAGTAAATCAAGGAAAGGCAGATCCAAGTCCAAATCGGGAATAGTGTGCTGGAAATGTGGAAAGAAAGGACACCTGAAGAAAGACTATAAATCTCGGAAGGGAAAAGATGTCTCCTCACAGCAAGAAAACAATCATGAAGCAAATGTGACAGGTGATGTGTTACAATATGCTTTGATTCTTTCTTTAGAAAATGTTGTTGATTCCTGGGTGGTAGATTCAGGGGCCTCATTCCATGCCACACCTGATAAGAAATATTTTCATGACTATGTTCAAGGAGATTTTGGACAGGTTCGTTTGGGTGATGATAAACCATGTAAAATTGTTAGAATGGGTAAAGTTCTTGTAAAACAGTAGAATGGAACCAATGGTTATTAAAGGAGGTAAGGCATGTTCGAGATCTGAAGAAAAAATTTGATTTCAACAAGGCAGTTAGGTGGTGAAGGTTGTGTGATAACTTTCACAGATAAAACCTGGAAGGTCACTCATGGAGCCCTAGTAATAGCAAAAGGAGAAAAGGTTGGTACATTGTATTTATGCAATGGTATTCTTAACTCTGTTAATGTTTTAACTTCCAGCAGCGGAAGATTTGCATCTTGAACTGTTAGATGTAAAGACAACATTTCTCCATGGAGATTTGGAGGAAGAGATCTATATGCAGCAACCACAAGGATATGAGGTCAAAGGGAAGGAAAAATTAGTCTGCGGCTTAAAGAAGAGTTTGTGTGGCTTAAGACAGGCTCCAAGGCAATGGTATCTAAAATTTGACAGGTTTATGTCTGAACAAGGTTATTTTAGATGCCACTCTGATCATTGTGTTTATCTGAAAAAACAAAACGATGGCAGCTATATTATATTGTTATTGTATGTAGATGACATGCTTGTTACAGGGTCTAACATGCAGGAAATAAATGTACTCAAAAGAAAATTGTCAAATTCATTTGCAATGAAAGGATTTGGGAGTTGCAAAACAAATCCTTGGTATGAGAATAACTAGAGATAGGAAAAATCGCAAATTAACATTGTCTCAGAATGAGTACATATAAAAGGTGTTGGAAAGAATTAATATGCAGAATGCAAAACCAGTTAGTACACCTTTGGCTAGCCATTTCAAACTTAGTAAGGAGATGTGCCTCAAGACCCAAGAAGAAATGGCTTATATGTCTAAGGTTCCATATGCATCAGCAGTTGGAAGCTTAATGTATGCAATGGTCTGCACAAGGCCTGATATTGCACATGCAGTGGGATTTGTAAGCAGGTATATTAACAATCTAGGAAAAGAACGTTGGATGCCAGTGAAATGGATTCCCAGATATTTGAGAGGTACCACAAATCAAGCATTATGCTTTGGTGGTTCAAACATTGCTCTACAGGGATATGTTGATGCAGATATGGCAGGTGATAGAGATTACAGGAGGAGAACTACAGTGTAATATCCCGAAAGGGAAATAAACAACAATACAAGCATACGACAATATAGAAAATGCCAGAAATAGAACATTAAGCAAATACTCATGAAAAATGTCGGGAATGCTATGCCATTTTATTAATCTGAGAATATAAAGAAATACAATAGATGATCAGAATGAGAGCACCTATTCTTGCTCAAGGCAAGTGGAGAACTCTCTCAGAAAGACAGAAAAATGGCTGAAGCAAGAGAGGCTAACGTCCCAAATTTCTTCAGAAAAGCTGTGATAATGGCTGCTGCGGGAATGAACCGAAACTAGGGGTGATCATGCCGGAATGAGCGAGCGTCTGTGGAACCACACATGCTCACCACCCCGGACAAACCCGGAAACCATATCGAAAATGTTCGATATAAAGAAAATCACCAAAGGAACCCTCCTCGAGGGTCTGTTTTGCCTCTTGCAAGCCTCGGTATGGAATCTTAAAAGATAATGGGGCGTAGCGTACGCAAACTCCTCAAGAAACCTCCCGCCGGCAATACTGATCCTCTCCTCTGGATATCAACGGAAACTCCTGCAGAAAACCCCCGCAACGGAACACCTCCAACCAGAACTGCGTCCTCTCTCCCAGGGACTGCGCAGTCACAAATAGAGCCCAGCTCCTCAGCCAAACAACCAACCAACCTCCCGCTGAAGACAGAAGAAACAACCTTACCCGAGCAGGCACTCGAAGTCCCCCGCGGCGAAGGGCGAGATCTCCGACCGGAGACACTCAACGCACTAAACAGTGCTGCAGACAGGCTAAACAGCCAGCGTGCTCAAGAAGACAAAATGTCTAGCTCAAATATCATCAATAACAAGAATGCCAAATGAGATGGCTCTCCCACCTTTTATAACGTTGGTTTCCCTCCAAAACCAACGTAGTCTCTCTCTCCTCCACGTGGTGTGTGGCCCCCCTTGGCTCCCCCCTTAAGTTACAACGTTGTGCTACTAGGAAGGTGTTTTATTCCACTAAAGTGAGTTAGACCTCCTTTACTCACTTTTTTTATTTATCTACAAACCACATACGGCAAAACAATACAAAGTCGAATATTCCAATTAGTTGTCGCTAATTAGGAATATTACAGTCCCCCCCGGCAAAATGTTGCTTGCCCTCAAGCAACTGAAGTGATGGATGCTGCAAAATCTGCTCGCTCTCCCAAGTGGCATCCTCATCTGGCAAAAATTGCTTGTCCTCAAGCAACGCTTGAACAAGCCTCCTCTCTAGTTGATGCTCCCTATCGATACTGCAAAATGTGCTTGAGTCCCACTGAACCCTCCCTAACTTCTGCATCACCCTGATACGAAGGGATCTCTCAATGCCAAGATCCCAAACTAACCTCTCACAGTACCAGTCAACCAATAATCCTCCCGGATCCCATCGCCTCCATGGCCAATAATCGCCCAAGTCCCATGGCTCGGACTGTGCACTGCCTCTGGCTATAACTGATGCTCTAAGAGGTGAAGACCACCAACAAGCATCACTGCTCCCGGGCTTCTGTTGTGATGTACCTATAACTGCATATGCTGCCTCTCCAACTGCATACCAACTCATCACCTCTCTCCAATCCACGTCCTGACTCAATCCCATGCTGATCCTGCTCTCCTGAAATTGGGAAGGAGTCCTGAAGTAATGAGAATCGGTGCCCTCCTGCCAACGAGGATCTGTAACATCTACTATGTCCAAGGGCCCCTGCTCCGCTGTGCTCCCTACGAAGAGTATCGTACCATCAAGAGGGTACCAACTCATGATCTCCCGCAAGTCCATCCTGGAAGTAGAATCCACTGTAGCAACAACAACGGCATATGGAACATGCCTGGGATATTGCCGCCAGCCCGTAATCAACTCCCACTGCTCTGCCCTGTCGGCCAATGAAAGCTGCCTATAGAAGGAAGCCCCTCTCTCTATAATGGGCTTAAATGGGCAAGGTATGCTGCGAGCTCCATCAATGTACTCCTGGAGAGTGCTACCCACTAAAAACACTACAGCTCTGCTGACTGTGAGTACATCTATCTGCGCCTCATCCCTGTGTCGACCCACAGATGGATGCTCCACCATATCCAACAGCTCCTGCTGTCTACTAGCCTCCTGCAGAACAATCCCATCAACCTCCAACACCTCTAGAGGATATGGATCTGCAACTGCTGTCACCGTACTCGATGTCAATGCATCTGACTGTTCTCGCTCCCCGGAAGCGACCTCCACTGATCCTATGGACTCATATGAAGAAGAGTCCTCACCCTGGCATACAGAAGGAATGCCCTCCTGTTTTACCTCCGCCACCTCATCTGCATTGAATATGCCATCCACCCTCTCGATGAAGTGTAGATACAATGTCTGGAGTCCAGACGTATGCCGGGATGCTACCTCTGCTGAACCCAGTATCCTCTGCTCATGCATGATCTCAACATGCCCTGAGGAAAAAATGATGCATGTCTCCCTCATGACCTGCTCCCCAAGCGTAGGCCCAACAATGACTGATGTGCCACCACTGCAGAGGATCATCTCATCCCCTAACCTGTGGCTGTCAACTAGTGCTCCAACCCAGTGCCACTGCTGAGAAGTCTTTCCCCTAGTGTGTTGAGTGTCATCCAAATATCTTGGGTGAGCCTCGCGTACCCCGCTGCTCATGCCCAAAGTGCCAAAGGACAACAACAAAATCGGATGTGCCAGTGAGTGATGTAGAAGAGAGGCAGGTGTATGAGTCTCCACAAATACCGCCAAGTATCGCTCATCCACCTCCCCATCGATCCTGGGTGAACTACTCCCAAAGGTGAGCTCGGTGTCCCTGTCCATGAGTCTCCCTAGTGGCAATGCTCTAAGATCCTGCTGTGCAGCACCGTATGCCCTCGCATACCACCGATCATCCATGTACTCCTCGCCATGCCACTGCACACTGAGGTATACCCCTGTATACTGCTGGATACCCCATGCTACTGTCATACCACCCAGTACCGTCTCGTGCCCTGACTGCGTCCAAGCATCGATCACTCTTCGCGAGCTCTCAATGTGATGTAAGACACTCCTACTCCACAATGCAATCCCACACACTACGGTAGTACACCATGCAACTCCATGTCCACCGGCAGTCCACTGCTCAATGCTAGAGGCTCCCACACATCCCTGGATGTGATGACCTAGAGCTATGCCCCTACCTGTCGGACTACCACCAATCGGTATCATCGTCTCCACCATCGCATCACTATACCTGCCGACGAATGGAACATCACTCCAAATCCTCCTCAAGGGGTCCGAGAAGTGAATCTCCCTATGTGTCAGTAGTGTTACCACCACTGCTCGGCTCCGCTGCGTCCTCTGTGCCCCACACAAGGGTGAAGAATCCTTGGCCCCATACAAGGTGCCATCTGGTGGCCTGCCAATGCCACCTCCTCCGACAAGCTCCTGCCAAGGTGTGCTGACCACCCCGTGATCTCGTGTATGAATGTCATGCCAAGACAACCTAGGGAGTCTGCCCATAAACTGGTTGGCCACTGGAGCTGACCGAAACTGCACATGCTCTACTGCTAGGCCAACTGTACTCTCCAAGACATAGTCAGCCGACCTGCCTGGGAAGCGATAGGTGATCCCACCTGGATCCCAATGCCAATCTGGGGTTCCTGTATTCCCCATGCATAGAAACTCCTGCTGAGTTACACTCGGATCCATCACTATCTCCATAGCCCGCTCCACCGAGTACCAACTCAAAATCTCTCGCCATCCAACCTCAACATGTGGATGTTGTACCCTGTGCAACTCTGATCGTCTCATACCTCTATCCAAGTCAACATATGAGATCTGACTAGGTGGCTCTACCTCTCTCTCTCCAATGGGAAGAGATGACCCAACAACACTGCTAGTCCCATCCATGCATGCCTGAAGGGGAATGATCTGACGCTCCAACGTGCCCTCTGATTGTACCATCAGGGAATCCAGTCGTTCCCCAATGCGAGCCAACTTGGCCACCGACTCGGCACAAGCTACTCTCATGCCCTCCAGCTCCTTGTCCTGCAACAAAATGGTCTCCCGTACTGATGTGGCCTTCCCTTTTAAGACTCGAAGGTCTGTCCAAAGCCGATGATACCGCTGTCTGCGACCATCATCCAATACCTTTGTATCTCCTAGTGCCTCATCGAAAGTGGATACATCTCCTAATACCTCACCCATCTGTCGTGTGCTACTACCACCCGAAGACTCGGACATGGCTCCAGTCATCACCTTAATGAATGGCTCTACTGGGGTAGGCTCTACCTTCTCCACTACGATATCAACCGACACGGTCAAGGAGGTCTCTAATGATGGTGAGTCCTGTGTCACACTAGGTGTATCCTCGAAGTCCCTGCAATCCTGTGTGTCCTCATCCTCCAAGTGCGAGGTAACCATTTTGATGGTTTCCCGGTCCCCCTCCGATACTCGGTCAAGCTGGAAAGAGGTATCCAACTTCTCCACCCAAGCTTTTTCCGAACGCTTGGATGACCCATCAAATGTCAGTAAATGGAGTCTGCTTACTGTGTGTTGTAAGCCCCCGTCATGTGAGTTGGCACTGTGAAAGTTGCGGGGTCTGCTATCCCGCTGGAGCTAAACAAAATCTCTAAATGGAAGGGCATCCCTGAACTCTTGCCCATATGCCTGATACTCGGCAAAATAATCTCCCATGTGGCTGGGCTCTGGGTCCTGCTGTGCTCCTGCCCATGTGTCTGCACCCAGAAAAGTGGGCATAGTGGGACGTGTGGGTGTATGTGATGCGATATGCTGAGCGGCATCATGCTCCGGCAAATAGCGAGATGTGCTTGATCCTCCGCCAATCTGGAAACCCCTTGGGGTTTCACGCTGTCTAGCCTCCACAGAGGTGAATCTCTACCCCATCACCTCAATCTGCCTCAACAAATCCTGTACTGATTAGAGGAGCATCTCCTCAAATCTCTTTGCACCCTCATCACCTGCCATCGGCTCCTCCTGCTATGTGTCTACAGGCTCCTCATGAAATGGCACTGCTGCTCCAAAACTATATTGCGGCTTGTCTTCGACCTCCGATTTACCCACTGAAAATTACTCAGAAAATTTTAGGAATTTGGGAAGGTGATCCTTGCCCAAAACCCAGAAAAACCTGAAAAGCGTTTCTTCTAATTCCAAACTTCAAAATTTGACCCCTTTTATTTTGGCCCTTTTTCCAATTTCGTTTTTGGTACTGCAACTACTATTACTCTCCAAAATTCCAGCAAACCTCTAAATGATCTCTTTCCCGATGTCATAGACCACAGGCTGAGCCAGAACTATGCTCTGATACCACTGTAATATCCTGAAAGGGAAATAAACAGCAATACAAGCATACGACAATATAGAAAATGCCAGAAATAGAACATTAAGCAAATACTCATGAAAAATGTCGGGAATGCTAAGCCATTTTATTAATCTGAGAATATAAAGAAATACAATAGATGATCAGAATGAGAGCACCTATTCTTGCTCAAGGCAAGTGGAGAACTCTCTCAGAAAGACAGAAAAATGGCTAAAGCAAGAGACTACATCCCAGCTGCTGGAAAACTGCCGTAAACTGCTGCTGCTGGAATGGACTGAAACTAGGGGTTGATCCCCTTGCTAGAATGAGCTGAAAATCTGCAGACCACCTGTACTCACCACCCCAGACAAAACCCAGAAACCATATCGAAAATGGTCAGCCTCCGAAAATCACCAAAGGAACCCTCCTCAAGGAATTACGCTGCCTCTGCAAAGCTCAGCGCAGATGCCAAAAGATAATAGCTGTAACTGTGCCGCAAACTCCTCAAGAAACCTCCTGCCGGCAATACTGATCCTCTCCTCTGGATATCAACTGAAACTCCTGCAGAAAACCCCTGCAACGGAACACCTCCAACCAGAACTGCGTCCTCTCTCCCAGGGACTGTGCAGTCACAAATAGAGCCTAGCTCCTCAGCACAACAACCAACCAAACCTCCCGCTGAAGACAGAAGAAACAACCTTGCCCGAGCAGGCACTCGAAGTCCCCCGGGGCTAAGGGCGAGATCTCCGACCGGAGACACTCAACGCACTAAACAGTGTTGCAGACAGGCTAAACAGCCAGCGTGCTCAAGAAGACAAAATGTCTAGCTCAAATATCATCAATAACAAGAATGCCCCAAATGAGGAGTCTCCTCCACCTTTTATAGCATTGGTTTCCCTCCAAAACCAACGTAGTCTCTCTCTCCTCCACGTGTTGTGTGGCCCCCCTTGGCTCCCCCCTTAAGTTACAACGTTGTGCTACTAGGAAGGTGTTTTATTCCACTAAAGTGAGTTAGACCCCCTTTTACTCACTTTTTTTATTTATCTACAAACCACATACGGCAAAACAATACAAAGTCGAATGTTCCAATTAGCTGTCGCTAATTAGGAATATTACATACAGGGTATGTATTTACTGTAGGTGGAACAGCTGTCAGTTGGGTTTCAAAAATGCAAAGTGTTGTTGCACTTTCAACAACCGAAACAGAGTATGTTGCTCCTACAGAGGCTAGTAAAGAAATGATTTGGTTACATAGGTTTATCATTTATGGATGAATTGGGTAAGAAGCAGGAGATGGGAAGGTTATACAGTGACAGCCAAAGTGCCATTCATCTTGCAAAGAACTCAGCATTTCATTCCAAGACTAAACACATACAACTCAAGTACTATTTCATACGATCAGTGTTGGAAGATGGACAGTTGAAGTTGGAAAAGATACACACTAGCCAGAATCCTGCAGATATGTTAACAAAAGTTGTAACCGGGGAGAAACTGAGATTCTGCTCAGTTTCAATTGGTCTTCAAGTATGATGATGAAGATGAGAAACAGCCAAGTCCAAAGTGGAGTAATTGTCCAGCAAATGAAGCAGCAGTGGAGTTGCTATAATCAGTCTCCAAGTAGGAGATTGTTGGGTGTGGAGCCTGATTATCTTCTTTATTTAGATGTATCGCCACGTTGGACCCCTGTTCTTAACAGGGCAGCAATGGCGCCCATCGTTTAATCGCTGCCAGGGGGGTCCAGGGGGCGACCTTTTAGAGCCCCCTCCCCCTTAGCGAGGGGTCTACGGGGCAACCTTTTAGAGCCCCCCCCCCCCAGCAGGGGGTTTCAGGGGCAACGCCCCTGAAGCTAAAAACAGATGTAAAAATTCGTTGTAAAAAAAAAAATTCTAACACATGGCACGAGTACTTCAATGATGATTCAATCCTTCCTTTCAGCAACTCCATTTTGTTCGGGAGTATAAGTAGTAGTTGTCTCCCTCTTAATACCAGCGTCCCTACAATAGTCATTGAACTCATTTGACTCATATTTGGTTCCATTATCAGTCCTCAATACTTTGATCTTCTTCCATGTTTGATTTTCAACCAAGGCTTGGAAAGAACAGATCCACTTGAACACTTCGTCATTTTTCTTCAAGAAGTATATCCAAGTTTTGCGAGAGAAGTCATCCACAAAAATAGCATAATACAAATATCCTCCCAAGGATGTTACGGGCAACATACAAAATAAGTCAGAATGAATAAATTGAAGAATGTCGGTAGTCTTGCTATCACTTGAAGGGAATGGTCCCCTTGTATGTTTCCCTTCAGCACAGCCCTGACAAACACCTTCATGATCAACTTTGAAATCGAGCATACCTGTGATCATCTTCCTAGCATCGAGAAGAGCTTTATAATGAAGGTGAGCAAACCTTCGGTGCCATAATTCAGATTGAAGAGTAGTGTTGCATGTCATGGCTCCCAACAGACTTCCTCCAACCTGATAAAGAGTATCAACCCTGAATCCAAGAGTGAATGCTTCTTTGAAATTCCTTTTCCAAACACGCACCTTTCCATCAATGAATGCCACCTTAAATCCTTTGCCTTCCATTGCCGAAATAGACACCAAATTCTTCTTCAAGTCAGGTACATATAATACATCTTGTAGATGAAGTAGTTTACCTTGATTTAAGTGAAGAGTAACAGACCCTGTCCCTTTCACGGGATAGGTGGTATTGTCTCCAAGTATGATCTCCAAATTGGTTTCATTTTCAATCAAATGTGAGAGGGCCTTTTGTTGAGATTTTGAGTGTTTGGGTAGCATCGAATGTGCTCTAGCTCCCAAAATTTGTGGAGGGACTAGAGTACATAAGATCTCCAAGACCCAGAAAGGGATTTGGGAAATTTCATCCGGTTTGGGAGATAATTAATTAGTTAATAATTTTAATTATGGACCCTAAGTCTAACTTAGGAAAATTAAATTATTAAAGGTAATTAATTAAAACATGTGATGAAATTGTCTTAAGTCACACGGATCAAGTTTTCTTTTAATCTTAGCCATCAATTCAAGATCTGATCATGGTCGTTGGTTTCCCAATGAGAAAAGTATAAAGGAAAGGCTTGCGGTTATTTGGAGAACACACACAGAGGCAGAGCACTGAAGCTAAGCTGGAATTCTAGAGCGTGGTTTGCTACGAATTTCCAGAAGTGTTTTAGCTGCAGAGAGGGGTAATTTAGGCTAAGGGGATGGTCTGATCCCAGTGCCTATAATTAGCAAGAGGCAGAGAGTAGCTTCCAGAGGCAACGCAGAGAGGCAAAGACAACAACAACAGAGAGGGCAGCAGCTGTGCAGCGCAGAGGCAACTTCAGCTATGTAGGTGCTACGCAGTCCCTTCTGGGGCAGCGTTGGGCAGCAGGGGGCCCATCTGAGTTACGTAGAGACCCTCAGGGGCAGCTTAGGGTCTACATCACCCATTCTAGGGTTACGCGGCCTTCTCCAAGTTAGTGCAAAGGCACACAGAGGCTGAAGAGACTGACGCAGGGGCTTCAAGGGCAGCACTAGGGTTTATAGGGCCAGAATTTGGCTGAGTTTTGTAAATCCCGTTTGAAGGTGTGGATCAGTCAAGCTTTTGGCTTCAGAACAGCAGGTTAGCTGCAGATATATCTTTTCTCTCTCAGGTTAACTAGTGTGGTGCCCAGATTTGTTGTATTCAGAAGAGTACTTAATAATATATACCCTCCAGCAACCAGAAGACCGGTTTTCCCGCATTGGGTTTTTCCGGGGACAATTGTCCATAAACTCTTGTGTCACTTTATCTATTGTGCATGTACTTATCTGTTTTAGATCTGAATTGGTGAAAGTTTGTTATGTGTTTACTTCGATGTTAATCTGAAGATTTCAGCATTAATAACTTGTTTAAGTAGGAGAAGTATAACCAGATCTAACAGTAGATTTCTGCATAAAGTAACTTTCAGAAATTTTCACACCTCTTTGTATCCAATGAAGTGCCTTGAGGCACCTCTATCAATCAACCAATTATCCAAGGTGTTCGGAGGAAAGGCAGTAGAGAGAGCAGACATAAGAAGAAATTATTTTTGCTTGTTATCTACAACATTAGATTCATCATACCTAGAGTTTCTTGATCTCTTGGAAGGTTGAGCATTTCCATGTCGTGCAGTGGGAGCATCTCTCTTTCTTTTTTTATTGAACTTGTTATTCCTTTGATTTCTATTTCCCTTGAAATTGTTGTTGTTGTAATCATCATCTCGTAGTGTATCCCTTTTATTGGGACACTCTCTAGCATAGTGGCCAAACCTGGTACAATTGAAACATCTACTCTTTCTTCCTTCTTTGAATCCCGATCTTCCTTGACTTGGATTCCTTGGACCAGCATTGTTCTTTCTTTTAGCATGAGCAGAGAATGCAATAGGATCATTCCAATTTGAAGGCGTGTCTCTCTCCATCATCCTTTTCTCTTCTTGAGTGCATCTAGTCAACAATTCATCAAAATTTGGAATTTTGTCATTGTTGAAAATAGTGATATTGAATTCATACCATGCTCGGGGAAGACCTCCAAGGGCAATAAGAGTGAGCTCCCGGTCGGCAATAACCTCTCCAATAGATAGAATATCATTTTTTTATTTCAGTAATCCTCATGAAGTAGGATTGGATGGATTCTCTTCTATCCATCTTGATGTCCTTCAGCTTGTTCTTGAGAAAGAGGACTTGATTTGCGTTGCTAGCCCTGAACATGCTAACCAACATGTCATACATATCCTTAGATGTGCCCAGCTCAGAGATGTAAGAAACCAAATGTTTTTGAATAGAATCCTTGATGATCTTCTTATCTTTGACCTCTCCTTTCTTGTACTTCGTCTTAGTCGCAACCGATGCATTTGAAGGAGGCTTAGCAATCTTTCCCTACACATAATCCATGACTTCATTTTCTTCCAAAGTCAAGTCAAGAGACATCTTCTATGCATGATAATCATTCTTATCATTGAGCTTGTCCTCATATTTGAAATAAGATGAGGAAGCCATTGACCCTTGTCCTTGTCCAACAAATCCTGGTGATTGCTCTTTTCACTCTTGTTTGGGCTTCGTCTTCACCTGGGCTATGATACCATGTTAATTTTAGATAACAATGGTATGTTCTATGCCTTAGAGAAATTTACTTCAATCTTTTCTTATTAGCCCAATATCAATCTCCAAATTAGCAATCACATTAACTTGATAGTAAATGCAGATAGAACATAAACAATAAGCAGAAGACAAGACAAGAGGACACAATATTTGGCAGATGCCAAGGAAAAACCCCAATGTGGGGAAAACCCTTTGATCAAATCTTCTTATTATTCTTCAAAAGTTCAGCAGAAAGAGAGGGTACAACATACAAAATAAACTTGCCCAATCACTATTTAAATAGTCCAGTAAAAAAGCAATCAACAGGATGCCCTAACCAAAAAGTCAACATTTGTCAAACCAGCAAGAAAACTCCTCCAAATCAGCACAGTCAAACCCAGTCAATGCGGCCTCCAAAGATAAACCAAGACAGCCCAAAACAGATCCGAAAACCACAATCAACAGAAATCTAATGTTGAAGTCAAAGCTGTTACAGTCAACGCGGGTCAACTTGCTCAGATTTTCTCAATTTTTATGCCAGAACATGTGGCCTAGGGAGAGCGAAGGAACTGCCTAAAAAACGTAGCAAAAATAATGAAGTTGACCCTTGGTCAACACTGGTCAATGATGCTACAGTTAGCCCAAAAACATATCTACGATTTCTGAAATTTCTAGTCACCCTTGCCACACGTGTGAAGAAGAGAGAAGCTACTCCTTGTAGGAACCAATGAGGAGAGAGAATCTATTGAGTGACGATGTCCAAAATGAGGAAGAGGTCTCTCATATTTATACAATTTGTTGAGAGTGGAGACACATCTATTGGGGCTTACGAGCCTACATTAGACTTCTGGCTAACCTTGACAATTTGCACGTGTGAGAGATTAAACTCAAAATCTCACTTCTGCTCATCCAAACAAGATGATCTTTAGATCAATCTTGCACCTCTCAGAAAGAGGGATCCAATAAAAATATCATCTCCATCATAGGAGTTGTCCAAGGTAGAGTTTGGCACTAGTTGCCAATTTTAACAAGAAGTCACCCACATTCTCCAAGAGTTTGGTGTGAGCAAGTTGCTAATGTAACTTAGCTTAAGTCTAACTTAGAAAAAAACACATATTATTATGTTGCCTTATTGAGCTAAAGAAACTTAGGAAAAGTAAAGTAAATTACTTTATTGATTATGTTTTAATCTTAGTCATTGATCTCAAGTGAGACGAGATCTAATCTCGACTATTTATCACTTTGATATTAGGGTTAGGGTTAGGGATTTAGTTTAATGTAAAGTTATAAAAGCAAGTTAAGAAGAGGAGAAAGGCACATTACAGTAGAACAAGATTGAGAGAGACATCTCAGTGAGAAAGTGTGTTGGGTTCGAGGGAATGCAGAGAGGTTGGAGATCTAGATCTGCAAAGAAGATAAAACATCGATCTAGGGCAGATATGTTGGATCAGATATAAGTTTATTGCATTCTGTATTTTCCCAGTTGGGCCATTATTTCAGGAAGTTTGTATCATTAATGAAAATTTTGTTGGGCAAAATATGTTGTGTCATTGTGATTGAGATCGGTATATTTGCTTCCGGTGAATTTTTATTGTGTTAATGAACCTAGTTGTGTATTTAATCGATTGATTTGTTAACTTTGCTAGGAACTAAGTGTCAAGTGCTAGGTTTGCAGGAAATTTAACATATATTCCACTGGATGTATGTTCTCGTACTAAGTTAGTTTATTTGGTATTTGCTTCATTATTCCTTGTTGAGCTAAGGCCTTCCTTCCAAGTATTTGAGGAATAGAGATTGGTTTTTTTTCCCTTAATCATTCAAAAAAATGAGAACCTAAGTTGCAGACCCTAGGGTAAGTTAGTTTATTTGCCCTAGTTTTGTTTGGATTTAGAATCACTCCAAAAGAAACCCTAGAATAGTTTGCATCATAGATTCCATTTTCCCTAGATTGAGAAGCCAGTAGTCTTTCTCATTTGTGTTATTCTTTTAAAACCCTAGAACCGTTTTTCTTTTTGATTTATGGTAAATTAAGCTTAAACTGCAATAAAATATTGTGTTTTCGCATTTAATGATTCATTGATGTATTCCCTAGGGCTAGGTCATGTTCAAAAGTCCATTATAGAAATTAATTCAAAGTTTCTTCATGAATTTTTCAGCCATTTTCTAGTGTTGACATCATTCTTTATTTGTTATTATATGCCTTAATAACCATCAACATTTGTTTCAATTTTGTCCTTCATTTACTCTTAAATTTAGCCTTCATTCCATATAATTTTTACACAATTTTAATAGCTAAATTTGTTGTTATAAAACTATTGTTCCGTTGCAATTTGCTTGGCTAAAACTCTAGCTTCTAGCAGCTTTGAGTTTTTCTTGATTTGGTGTGTTCAAATAACCTATTTGAGACTCCCTAGGCTAACCTTAGCCTTTAGATATCAATTTGCCACTAATCTAAAACACATAAGATCTCTAGTAAAATCTTGGGCTTATCAGAAGAAACTCAGGGAGGAGGAGGACCTGGCATCTAGAGGGGTTTTTGTCCCAAAGTTTACATTTGAAATTTTCTTTTTCTTTTATTCTTTTACAATAGGTCCAAAATAGGACTTTGACTCTTTGACTCAAAAACCTAGAAGCATGAAGAACATGTTTATATAGAAATAATAATAATAATTTGCTTTTGCTTTTGCTTTTTCTTTTTACATAAAAATACATAATGGTACAAATTATGAAGACCAAAACTAGTTACATTCTCCAATAGGAAGATGCCCCAAGTGGTTTGACTATTGGGCTGAGTTGACTTGAACTTGTGGAGAAGCTGACTTGTCTTTTGGAGGGAAAAATAAATTTAATTTTGAATTTCAAATATCCTTCCTTTTTATTTTTATTTTTAGGGCCAATTTGTATAGGAAGAATACTGATCGTAACTATAAAAATTCAACAAACACTTCCACCCAATAACCTTACTTTATTTAAGAATTTATAGGCTTGTGGGTGGACCCAAAGGAGGGTTTAGCTTGTCGGTTTCTGCCATTTTCCGTAGTTTTGCAGGTCGGAAATACTAGAACAAAAAGCTAATTGTTATTTTGTAACCACATACCAAGAACTATAGCAAGGTTTTTCATCTCAAGCTTGGTAAGGGCTCCCAACACTCATTTATTGTGCTATTTCAAGGTTTATTTCTCATAATTAGAGTGTCTTTTACTTGCTAGTCTGAATTTATGTAATAGATTTCATTTTCAGATTGACAAGAAATCTAAATTAATTCCTAGACTACATCACCCAAGAGGTACTATAAGGCACTGGTCTACTAACATGTGATGAAGTATATTTTAGTGTAGAGAAACCTTTTGATTTTTATTTGTAGGGCAAATTTGTATAGGAAGAATACTGATCGTAACTATAAAAATTCAACAAACACTTCCACCCAATAAGCATTTATAGGCTTGTGGGTGGCCCCAAAGGAGGGTTTAGCTTGTCGGTTTCTACATTTTTCTGTAGTTTTGCAAGTCGGAAATACTAGAACAACAAGCTAATTGTTATTTTTTAACCACATACCAAGAACTATAGCAAAGTTTTTCATCTCAAGCTTGGTAAGGGCTCTCAACAATCATTTACTGTGCTATTTCAAGGTCTATTTCTCATAATTAGAGTGTCTTTTACTTGCTAGTCTGAATTTATGTAATAGATTTCATTTTCAGATTGACAAGAAATTTAAAATTAACTCCTAGACTAAATCACCCAAGATGTACTATAAGGCACTGGTCTACTAACATGTGATGAAGTATATTTTAGTGTAGAGAAACCTCCCTTGGCTTTGTAGGGGTTGGCCTAAAAAGTGGGGACTCGTGCCAAGCTGACAATGGGCACTTTTCCCATGTGGTACCACCTCAACATCTCATAAGAACCTTAGCAAGATATGCTAATTTGGGTGGTAACAAGACCTAGGCAAAGGTGTGGGGGTTTCCATTCATAAGGCCAACCCATATGCAGAGATGCAACCCTAGCTAGTAAAGGCCACATAGGGCCCCACACAAATTAAACATTAAATATTTTGAAAAAAAAGAGAAACTTCTGGTGTAGTAATTGGTGGTGTGTTGAGTCAAGAAGCATGACTTGTTGCATGTTTTAATGAGAAGTTGAACGAACTTGAAAAAAGGTATTCTTCCTATGCGTAGGAGTTGTATGTGATTGTGCAACCTTTATAAAATTGGAAACATTATCCTTTGAATAAGGAGTTTATATTGTTGATCAATAACAAAACTCTTAAATCTATAAATCCACAAGCAACTATGTCTCACAAGCATGCTGAATGGGTGTATATACTATATTTACAAACTTTAAGTCACACTCGTGTAGTTCAACAAACAAGAGGAAGGTCAAACACAATAGTCGATGCATTGAGTAGGAGGTGCCATTTGCTTGTGACTATGAAGAATTAGGTAGTTGGGTTTGATGCCTTGAAAGGTAGAAACATCCAAACGATTTCTTCTGCAAAGTTGTTAGTCGAATTTTGTCAGTCTTGTGGCCATAGGTGGAGACCCCATAAAGATTATTAGATGTTAATCAGATTTGTTTTCCATGAAAATAGGAGGGCATTCCTACAAATTCTATTGGAGAAATCGATTCGAGAATTACATGCCAATAAACATTTTGACCAAAACAAGACCCATAGATTTTTTTGGAGATACACATGCACATCAATGTGAACAAGTACATGCCCCCTCATCAAACTTCTGGATTGCTAAATGAAGTTTGTATAATACAAGACGATAAATGCCTCTGCCAATACCGAATGGACCTGAGGTTGATATCACGATGGATTTTGTGCTAGCGTTGCCTCAGACACAACAAATGATTCTATTTTGTCATTGTGAAGAAATTCTAAAGTTGGCCCACTTCATACCATGTAACATGACTACTTATACTAGGAAAATATCTTAATTACTTTTCAAAGTTATGTGCTTGCATGGTATGCCCAAAGAGTCATTTGTGAGTCATGATGGGATACTAAATTCCTTGATCATTTCTGGAAGACTTTATAGCCAAAACTAGACAACAAGCTTCAATATAGGTGTGCCTCTCATCCACAAACTGATGGGAAAACACGGGTGTTATAGCATCATTTTCCACCTCTGTATACTTGATGCTCTGAGTTATGGCCTTGGTCAGCCCTTTCCTTCAGACTTGGTTCTTTATCTAAAAAACATTATTTTAAATTCCGTATGCGACTCTGCCCTCTCAACAGCGCGTGCACACGCAGGTCCATCTATACCCAACCCACGTATATAATTTGAAATATGAAAAAATATAAAAATCCTTATTTTTTGGGCGGGGTTTACGGATTACACCGGAAGCCTACCTACAGCGACCCGTGGCCTAACTGTATCCCAACTAAAACAACTGTTTTGGGGTGGTATAAATACACCTCATGGGAAGGCCTGAAAGGAGGAGCAAGATAGGATATTGATATTATAGCCATTTTGTCCCTGATCAAGTCTGATTTATCCCTATGCCTCCTACACTCCCGAATTATGGAAACCCCTGTTTCCCTCACAAAGATGTTCATTCCTCTTATATGACATCCATGTGTATGCATTTGGAAGGAGATGATTGTTGAGGCTTGGGCTGGACGGATCTAGAGGATGGTTTTGCTTGGAGCTGTGACTAAATCAGGTGGTATTCCTCCACAATTATTTACATTTATCAATAAAAAAGCTTTGTCTCGTTCTTGATATTCATGATTTTTATGCTTTGTACATGACTATGATCTTATTATGAATGATCTCATATTTTATGCTGATATACTTATATGATCTAACGCTAATATCTTGAACATGCTTTGAATTATTACTATTATATGTGCTTTTCTTGAATGAGTTGCAGGTTTTGGAGCACTAAGAGAATCAGAGGGTTTAAACCCTGCAGGGTCGCCTTCAAATGTAGGACCTACGGGTACTACTTCTTCCCATTTTACTAGTTTAAGCATTAGGACTACAAGTTTGTATGCTTCTTGTTGCTGTATGTCTCTTGCTCAACCCAGACCCTAGGGTGTATTATCCCGTAACAACAGGTGGTAAACAGATGATTAGGGATGTTGCAAAGTACAGTTGAAGAGTACCCAAGACAATGGAATTTAACTTCACCACGAGCTGAGTTTGATTACAATTTCAGTGTAAACAGATCCATGGATCAGTCTCCTTCCCAATCATTTATGGCTGAAATCCAACAGGAGTTGTAGATTTAATGAAATTACAAGTTGCTATGCATGTTACTAGGAAGTTGAAGGATTTGCAGAGCATAAGCTTGAAATTCAAGAGCAGGTGTATATCCAAAGGTATAGATTTGTCAAGAAGAGACCAAGTGATGATCTATATACAACAATATCGATTTCCCCAAGATACTTATAACATACTAAAAAAGAAAAAGACTGGACCATGTAAAATTTTGAATAAATCAAAATGCATGTCACTGACCTGCCAGAGAAGATTGATCTAAGTCCAATCACCGATTTTTCAGATATTTATACATATGATGCAGGGCCAAATAAAGACTCCACTGAAATAGTGGAGATAGATTGGAAGAAGCAATTTACCAAAGAAGACAAGAGAAAAATTGAATAGGTTGTGGACAAGAAGTTGACGACTTTGCAAGCAGAAATATACAAATTTTATTTAGTCAAGTAGAAAGAATTGCCACAATCAGAGAAGAAGTGGATAACTGAAAAAGAACTGATAAAATCTGGTGGGAGTATCTTAAGCAGAAGAAATAAATTCTTAAAGCTATTTCACTCTGAGCTTGATTTAGGAAGCTCAGAGTTTTGTAGGAACATGTGGAGGATAATGCAGGCCCAAAGTGCACAGATTCTTTCTATCCGTTTTTTCTCGACTGTCTGTTTCTCTTCATCGAAATTGACCATTATTGTTATGTAACATTTTTAGGATACAGTGTATTAATATTAGGGAGTTATTCGTTGTTGGGCGAATTTACTTTTTGTCCTATCGTTAACAAATGTTCTTGAATGTCATGATACCAGATTTTTTGCTGTTTCAACCTCTACTGTTAAATTTTGATGATTCTGTAAATCTGTTGTGCAAAACGGTGTGCCTGTTTGTGCAGAATGCTACAGGTAACAGAGAAGGCAAAGTTTATCTTCGAAAGACAGCAAAGAATTTCAAAACGGCTGCCATGTCCGGGAAAAAGATAAGAACTGTTGTCAACATTTTGATATATCCTCCTTCGTGCATTAATACATTAGCTAGCAGATTAACCATTCAGAACTATCCTGGACATCATCAAGCATGGTGGTGAATAAACAAGGACAACGGTGAATTAACAACAGAACTTACTTACAGATGGCACAGGAAAACATACGAACCAATCAGTCAGTTTTTCAACGAGCCTTTGTACAAAGGCAAAAAGGTCGTGACACCTAGCATTCATTCGCTGAGATTGAGTGCACAAAAAATTGGCCTTGAATAATACGTTCAGCCAGTTTACACATTCATGAACATGATAAATATTTCTAGTTGCCAATTATTTGACCAGAAACGAGAAATATTTAACAGAAAACTCAAAAATTGTTGTATCTAATGAAATGGTTAAAAGATCCCTTCAGGTGTCTGGTGCCCAATTATATCCAAAAGCATAAAGACATAAATTAAAATTTAGGCATTGTTAACACGCCTCGTAAAGATGTAGAGGGAATGTCTCTTGCTTCTGAACAAAGTAATGCAAGTATATATCATGTTAGTGGGCCTTCCTCTCATACTGAAACATGATGGGTTTCACGATGAAACATGAAATGGGATTGGTGTTACATAGGGTTTTGCCCCAAACAAAACAAAAAACTGAGAATTTACCTGACTGAATGTATCCCCAACCCCATCCTCATCAATTGATCTCTCCGTAACCTGCAAACCAGATATCTTGTTGTCCTCCTCTTCCTTTGTGTAATCCATTCCTGAGCAAAAAGTGGAACCGAGACTATATCGTTCTACACGTTTGGTCCTGTTATGCATAGTCCACACAGCATACCATATATTCTTGTTTCTTCGATCAAAATTCCTGAGACTCCCCTTCCATTTAAGGGCATATGCCTTCAAACAAAGTGCATTTAGCCCTTCCCCATGACAAGGTGGTACCCGTACCTCCCCTCCATTGCACTTTATAGATGGTGATAGAGATGACGATTTCCTGCGGTCCCGACTAATAGAAAAATTCGAAATCCTACTACTAACATATGGTTTCAGACCAACAATGCGTCGACCCAAAGTGTAGGTCATTCCAGAATATCAAACAAATTAATTAATCGTGGAACTCTCTCTTCGAACCTCCGGCACGAGAATAGCTCGACCCAAAAGTGTAGGTCATTCCAGAATATCAAACAAATTAATTAATCGTGGAACTCTCTCTTCCAACCTCCGGCACGAGAATATGTTCTAGGTGCACATTCAACGGCTCATTTGACACAAATGTAATTCACTACGGCGATTGCTTTCAGTCAAATGTGCCCCTCACCGTTGTCTCAACACCGTCCACATGTCTGCTTCTCTAGTATCTAAATTTTCAACATCTTCCGACCGAGCAAGACCATTTTTTCGGCTGATTGTGAAATTACAAAATGAATGAATTATATTTTAATGTCCATGAGACTAAAAATAGTTTATAGGATCACCAGAGTCTTTGTTTTTTGCTTTTTGTAATTCAATCATTTTCTTATTCAAATTGAAAATGCGCTGACCCAATTTTGTAACAGTGCCATCATTAAAAAGACAATGCCACATAATTGATGCTAACATACTGCAGTAACCATCCCTGATGTCTTTGAAAGCATCACATTCTATAATGAAATGTTTTTTTTAATTCAACTGCCTCAGAAGTGCAAAAAGTACATACCCTTTCTTCCCAAACTTATGTAGGTCTCTTCCACCATCCTGTTTCACCCCAAAGTTGATGTGAGTTAGTTCTTAATTGAGCAATAAGAACCTTTGCTCTCCACGGAACGCTAACTCCAATGTATTATTTTTGTTGGAGATCGCAAGTGGGGTTGAATTCCTGAACATAATACTTCTTTCTACCCAACTCTTTTCTCCATACACCCTTATATGAATTTAATTATAACTATTTCACATTCTAAATCCAACCAAGTGATGCAATTAATTAACACAAGTCACTGTTCATAGATTCATGAGAAACAACAAAGAAATGTTGCAATTACAATTAATTCCAGAGGTATAGTAAATATAAAAATTTACTAAAAGGACAACCAACCGCAACACAGTTCAAAACAAGGTTTGAAAATAAAAAACCTTATTAATATTGTTTCCCCTTTAATATCAAAGTTAATAGTTGCAGGCAAATAAGCTTTACATCAATTGATATTTGGAGTTAAAATGCATGTTATATTTGGAGTTAATCATTTAGGTTGATTTAATTATTAATAATTATTTTATTTTTAAGTTATATTGTTTTAGTGTTGTAGAGTTTAGTTTAGTATAACAGCTATAGTGGTATAGATGTTTGTAAAGTTATGTGTAATGTAAGAAAGTTAATGTTTGTAAATATTTATATGTTCATTCAGTTAAAGTAGATGTATATATGTAATGTAAAAAAGTTTGTCAACATTTTTAAATGTCGAGAATATATATATATATATATATAAACTTATATGTCAGTTCATATATTTTAATTAATATTGAAGTTAAATAAAATGTAAACAAACTTCAAATAATTTCACCTAAGAATGATCCACCTCTCTCATTAACATCTTCTACTTTATCACAAATTAATATTGAAGTTAAAATGTAAACAAACTTCAAGTAATTTCACCTAAGAATGATCCACCTTAGTCATATTTAACAAACAAAAATTAAGAAATTAGATAAAGATAAAATACAAAACCATGGGCAAAAACTAATATATTAAATAAATATAAAGTACAAAACCATTAGTTATAATCAAAAATTGGGGCCGCTTCCTCTAAAAGCAAGCTTAGGTTAAGTACACTCTGCTTTATACAGGGTTGCGGGGTAAATCAGGGTTGATTATTAGTTAAGTCTCTGCACAGGAAACGTCATCTTCTGCGCTGATAAATTTGATCACATGAGGAGTCATGGTCTGTGTTGAATTTGAATACGACTCAATTATTCACATTCATAAATGTCTTGAAGATTTGAATGTTGTGATGATCTAAAAATGTTGCTCAAGTATTGCGGGACGATATTCCTTGCGACAGTGCTATGTGCAGAGCTCGCCACGCCTTCCTACGGATGTTTCTCATTACTTGGTGAATTTGGCTTATTTCACTTAAGTTCAAGTTTTCGACAGGAATTCAGTGTTGAAATCATTTCTGTGGAGTCAATTTTGAGCAAAGGCTTTGATTTCCCTTAATATCATCATGATAATGGGACAAGAAACTTCAGAACTCGTGGAAACAAATGATACAGGGTAAGTGAAAATTGTCTCATCAGCCAAAGCTGGGAAGTGGGTTTGGGTCAATGCCAAACAGTATCGGGGCATTTTAAAACTAAGACTAGCTCGTCTAAAATGGGAGTAGACAAGGAAAAAAAGGTCTTAAATGGAAAGTACTTGGGTCCTTCGCAAGAAACAATATTCAAACAAGTCCTCTTTGCAAGCATGTGGCAACAACAAGTCCAAAGGAAAAGGAAAAGTCATTGATGATTCTGCCTTATATAGTCCTACATCCACAGCTCTCATTTGGTCATCTGATCTTTATGTGAAAGAACTATTAAATGCAAAAAAGAGGTTGGAGGTAGTAGAAGCTAAAGAGCAGGAAATAGATTGTACAATCCATATAATAATAGCTGAAAATCGGGCTTTAGCAAAAAGCAACAAAGTTTTGAAGAAGCAAGTGGCATTGCTACAGGAAGCTCTCTTGATAGGGAAGACAAAATGGTAACACGTGAAGGTGGAGGTGCAAAACATGAAGAAATTTGTAGTGGAGAATACATAGGTGATGAATGTGTAACCATCCCAAGATAAGGGGAAAGTAGTTGCCCAAATATACAACCATGAAGAGACATCAAGAGAAGAAAGGAAAGGAGATTCCACAAAACTCTCCAAAACCTAGGCTCAAGTTATTAGCAATTCCACTAAGAGGGAAAGAGAAACAAACATTAAGGTTGACAACATGCAAGATAGAGAAATCAAGGAAAGAAAAGATAGAGCAACAAACATAATTATTAAAGGGGTGAAATATTATGAGAAAAATGAATGTACTCTTGACCTTGCAAGAGTCTTCTTGAAAGACAAGCTGCAATGGCAAGGACAAATATGCCAAGCAGTGAGAGTAGGTAAGCTTAACGGTGAGAGAGCTAGGCCCATAAAAGTCATAATGCCTAGCTTGCGTGATAAAAATATCATTCTAAGCAAGAAGCAACTCTTGAGGGGTTCTCGGTTTTTTCTAGAAAAAGATTTAGCTGTAAGACAACAAGAGGAAAGGAGGGATGAAATGACAAAAGTTAGGGCAGCAAGAGATGAGGGAAAGAGAGCATGGATTTATAAAGGTAAAGTTGTGATAGCACAATTTGGACCTCCTTCCAAAACAAGGCAGAAAAATGATAACAAAGAAGAGGCGACAAACTCTTGAGCAAGAATTGAGGAAACAAGGTCAGTATGGGCAAGCAAGGACAAAGACTCAACTGTGAGTCTTGCATGTCAAAACAAATAGCAATCAAGTCATACCCAGTTTTCCTTAAGATTAGTTTGTTGGAACTATAGGGGTTACCCATGGAGACGAGGACTTGGGTTAGGGCCTCTTTTGGAAGGTAGAGACATAATTTTCCTCATAGAAACACGTGAACATGAAGGGTGCAAGACACCTTTGTTTGAAGGGTACTGCAAGATAGTAGTGTGGAATAAGGCAGCAGGGAATGGAAAAGTGCACGGGGGTATCATGGTATTAGTGAGAGAAAAAGAAGGTCGTTTCATTCAACTAGAAAAAGAAGACCCAAATAAGCAATTTGTCTAGCTTAAAATATCAGAAAATGGAAATCACATCAGAATTGCAGCATGCTATTTTGCGCCACAAGTTTAAAAAATCTACAAAAGTAGAGGGCTTGACCACAAAGATCACTTTGTGACCCTAAAATCAGATATTGCAATATATTCTCGTCCAGGTGAAGTCCTTATAGTGGGGGATTTCAATTCTAGAATTGCAGGTGAACAAGCTAGCATTCTTTGTTGTAAAGAAAACTGTGACCCTATCTGGCTTACATAAGAGAGTAATCATCAGTGGGAAAGAATTTCAGAGGATAAAGGTTGCAATCCCTTTGGAGAACAATTGCTTACGCCATGTGGGGCTTTCGATTTAATCATTTGTAATGGTTTGACTAGATGGGAAAAGTCCGATAATTTCACTTGCAATACTTACAATGGAGAAAGTGTAGTAGATTATGTAATTTGCTCGCATAGTTTTTGTGAGAAAATGGAGGAAGTGTTGGTTGGAGATTAAATTTAGGTCGTAAAATCAGATCACAAGCCAATTTATTTAAGTTTCTCTTGGATCAGAAAGAAGCAATTAGGGTCAAAAGCTCAATGTGTTCAACAAAATCCCCCAAAGGGCAGAATTCTTTTGACTCCATAGAATTGTAATACCTTCAAAATAATGCTATAGAGGCTCTTCGAGAAGGATGAAATCTCATTTCATGGCCTTCATAGTCACGAATTAACACATTTAATTCAAAGCGCACTTGTTGAGTGCAAAAGAGAAAAAAATTAAGAAGTCTGAAACAAATTGCTTTTTGGTTAATGCTTGGTTTAACGAGGAATGCAAAAATTCAAAGAGAATGTGGAAGGAATCAGACGAGGATAACATAGAGCTCAAATATTACAAGCATATATTAATAAAAAAAAAGGTTGATTTCATGGTTTCGAGGAGAGAAAAACTAATCTTTATTGGGAAAAATAACCCCAAATTATTCTGGAAGGAGCTCCAACCGAAAAAGGTGCAAACTGAAAACAACATTACAACTTCTAAATGGTTCGACTATGCAAGACAACTTTATGAGCAAGATCCCAAGGTTGACCCTCCTCCGTTGGTCAACACAAACATAAAAATCTTCACGATGCAAGAGGTAGAGATGGGTATCAAGAAGTTGGGTGCTAGAAAAGCAAAAGACTTAGTTGAACTCCAGGCAGAGTATCTAAAGTGGGGCTTAAAAATTCTTTCACCTCACATCACAAAAATTTTCAACAATATCATACAACAAGGGTTCCCCACTTATTGGACAACTAGTATGGAAATACCTCTTTTCAGGAGTGGCGACGTCAATAATCCCTCCAATTATAGAACCATAATAATAAACCCCTTGTTTGCAAAGTTATTTGGAAGCATGTTAGAAAAGAAAATCAACAAATGGGCAGAAGAAAGAGATAAATGTGCTAAAGGGCAAGCAGGTTTTAGACCTAAACATTCCACAATTGATTATTGTATAACTTTAAGGCACATCATTGAAAAAGTTTGGGAAAAAATGGAAGAAGTTTTTTGTTGCTTTGTTGATTTCAGAAAAGCCTTTAACACGATTACTAGGGATAACCTTTGGCGTAGAATGGAGGAACTCGGGGTTCCCAGGCATTTGAGAGCATTTTTGCATAGTTTGTATGAAGAGGTAAAAGTCAAAATTAGAATTTCAGCAATAATTTCTTAAAGTTTTAGAAGCGATATCGGGGTCAAGCAAGGTTGCCCATTGTCTTCTACCCTTTTTGGTTTATATGTTGACAAGCTTGAAGAGTGGCTAAATTCGCAAGGGGGTGACGGTATCCATTTGGGCAAGTTCGTTATAAGGCTTCTTTTGTACGTAGATGACCTTATATTGATTGCTAAATCGGCTCTTGGTTTGCAAGAGTGCTTACGTTCCCTTGAGCATTTTTGTAGAAGGGTGGGGATGCAAGTCAATATTAGCAAAACGAAAGTAGTGGTTTTATCTAACAAAAGAAAGCATAACCATCATAAGTTCTACTTTGAAGGCAACATTTTGGAAGAAGTTGCAGACTATAAATACCTCAGAATTGACTTCAACAGAAATTTAAGTTGGCATGGTTGTAGAAAGAAAAGACCTTTGGGGGGTTGGAAAGAATTTTATGCTCTTCAAAACAGGTGTAGAGAGGCAGAGTTGTGGGACTAGAAAACCACTCTAACTCTTTTTTGGCTTCTAGTGATTCTGGTGATTCTCTACGGTTGTGAACTGTGGGCTAGCAGCACAATTGAGATGTAATGGAAACAAATTGAGAAAATTCAGAAGCATTTGATTACAAACAAATTAAAAATTAAAAGTGTAGTTCTTTAAGCTATCTTGTTAAGTGAAACAGGGCTGCTCCTATTGAAGCAATTGCTATGGAGCGAGTCACAAGGTATTTGAAAAAAATTGAGCAAATGGAAGAGGGTAGACAGCCTAAGGTTGTGTTTAATGATAGATTGTGCAAAATAAGGAAGACTTAGATGCAGAAAAATAACAAATGGTTTAGTAAATGGGGTATTTTCTTTAGAATGTGTCCTACAAATAGTAAAGAGATAAAAACTTTTGTTATAAATAAGTTCCACAAACGTACTTGGGAGAAAGAGCTAGGGAGAAAGAATAAGTACTACATTGAAGAGTTTAACCCCACTCATAATCATCAACAAAAAGCATACATAGGGGCCAATATTTATTGGAGATCTAAAATTCTTATTGCTCAATTAAGGACTAATTCTCATCAACTCTGTTGTGAAACAGGTCGTTAGAAAAGGCCAAAAGAAATGTGGGAGGAAAGAGTATGTATTTTTTTCTCTTCCAGAAAAGTGGAAACAGAAAAATATTTCATTTTAGAATGCGAGGCCTTCAAAGATAGCATGGAAAATTATGCAGGTAGTATAGCAGCTAGCTCTTGGGATAATCTATTCAGCGAAGAGTTTGTCAAGAAACTGAGAGCGTTTATTGTAAAACTCCACAGGAAAAGCGCCGAATACAAGAGCCAGATGGAGAAGAACTCTGTCCCATAGGCTATTTTTAGTCTCATGGATGTTAAAAATTCTTTATTTCTTTCTTTTCTACTTTATCACAAACAAATCTAGTGACTAAAAATGAATTGTTTAATAAGCTATAGACTTAAGTGATATTTATATATAATATTTATTTTAATAGAAACTAAAACTAGCAGTTGCACCAGATGTTGCAAAGGAAACACCATAAGGCAATAACATATAGCATTAATTAATGCTTACGTTGAACGACCGAAAATTAATAACAAAAGGCAAGGACCATGCTATGATGAAATATTAATTGAATACTCTTCATTGAGCCTTAGAAATCATGAGGCCTATGTTGAAGTTAAAGAGCTTGTTTAATTATGCCAACATGAATGCCTCGTAAATAAAGAAATAGAATGTGATTTGCTACTTCGAAATTAGAGGTCATTTTGGTACAATTCCTTCATATTTCCTCTTGATCACATCCTTTTGTTGTAGACAACCTTAATTAGTACAAAGCAACTTTTTTATAGTTTGAAACATGTGTCTACAAAGGACTATAACAATTTTGTAAATAAATTTTGAATTTCTATGTGAATTAAGATATGCCCTTGAATAAAAATGCACATGTATCCAATCTGGAAATTGAACCCAAGATTAGCATCAACTACACCTCTTCTTGAGAAAATTGCATGTGTTTATCTTTTGAATGTTGACTCACCTCTGTATTATTTCCTTCATGATCCTTGAAACTATTCAAAAAATCACATTGCTCTTTAGCACTAATCTCCTTGGCGTCTGTCATGTTCTTGTTTTAATCCAACGGATTATGCTTAAGTAAATCTAACCCATGTCATGCAATTGAAAATAATTTAGAGATCATTCAACAACATTTAAACCATGTTATCTTGAACCCATAAAAATGTACACGGGCAGTCACGTCATGAATATGCAACGTGGTATATTCTTTGTATATACAACATAATTTGGTGCATTTTAGGGCTCACAAGACATTTAGAGTGAATATCAAGTCCAACACACTTAATCTAAACTCATAATATATAAAAGGTCTCTCCAAAGATTCACATTCATTACTCAATAAGAAGACACTCCAAATGCATAAAATATCAAGAGAAGCTCAAATATCAATCACCTTCACCAATCAACCTAAACAGGGATTGCCTTTTCTAAAATACAAAAGACAAAATGTCAACATTTAAAGAAATTTCTCCAAATAAAGATGAAAAAAAAACAAATATCCAAATCACGAGAGAATTGACTTCCTACTAGTGTCAAGAGATCTATCACTTCTTATGTGCCCCCTGGTTGATTGAACTTGTGACAACAATCTTTGAGTCCTTGGTGATACAGAATTGGGTTTCCCAATAGGAGTTGTTGGAAGAGAATGTCTCCTTATTATAGGAGTTCCCTTCTCCTGAACATCTGGACTCGACCTTGTAGAATGACCACAAAGCTTTGCTTTTGTCAACTCAATCACAATCATGTAACTTGGAATCGATGGAATGCCTTGAGAAGCATGTTCAGTATCCTCAATTTTAACATCTCCAAATGAACTACGTCTTTTGGGTTCCTACTTTTATAACGTTATTTCTCCTATGTTCCTGCCATAATAATAATTTACGCCTAATAATAGCAGCATTGTGAGTTATACCAAACAAGGTATCTAAATGCCCTTACCCTTTAAAAAACATCTTCAATTCTTGTACCACCCACCTCGGCATCCACTCTAGACATCGTAGGTAATTCTTAATTGATCAAGAGTACAAAAATATTAGGGTGGTGTTCTATGTGCACTAAAATACCTGTGAGGTCCAGCACTATGTATGGGGGTTCATTGTAGCCTTTGATATATTCTCTAAGTTGATGTGATGTTTTTCTTGTGGCTACAATTTATTTTTGGTTGTCACCTAGTTATCATGATTCAAAACTCAGTTGTTATCTCAGATCATTGTAGCATTGGATATATTATGTGAGCTAATGTGATGTTTTGTTTGTCACAATGATTAAAAACTCTGTTATTATATCTCAATATTGATTTTTTTTTTTTTTTGGTATGAACCCTTTTAAAAAAACATAGGAACATTTGATTTTACATTGTGATATCCCTAGCATGGGTGGGGGTTTCAGAAATTGGAGAGAAACTTGAGTGGTTATTGTTAGAAATTGTTTTATAAGATGGGAAAGTTGGATGGTCTATAGGAAATCTGGATGCCATAACATATATCTATTTTGAATTTTCTAGTGTCTCTGGCCGCCATGCAGCTAATAGGATCCATTTCAACTGAGAATGTCAATACATCATTGTGCCAATGGTAAATACCATTTATTTTATCTTGTGACATCCCTAACGCTTTTCTCTAATTGTGGATCAGGTTATAGACTAGAATATATTACACTCTCTCTTCAAAAGGCTCTGCCAAACATTACAATAACTCAGCTACAAACAACAAACTTCAAACTCAAAAGAAAACTAAAATTGTCCAACATGGAATTGAAGTGTACTTGTTTTTTTGTGAATATGATCATATTGCTTTATAAATACACATTGTTGGAAAATTAAATTTGATAAACAAACTCAAGATTGGAAAAAGAATTACAACATTTTAACTTCCTCTTATTAATAATCTCACTATCATCCCAAGGTATACTTTACACATCACAAGAATATAACACTTATAATTATTATAATTGTCTACTTTAGACATCACAAAAATATAACACTTATAATTATTATAATTGTCTACTTTAAACATCACAAGAATATAACACTTATAACTAGCAATTGCACCGAGAGGTGCAAAGGAACGTTGATAAGTGGAGTGGAGGAATGTGGAAGGAAACTTTGACCTTGTGCAACATGTTAGGATGCAACATCGATGTCACCTTATGGGGGGTGCAATGCCATGTTGAAGGGAATGAACTTTCTGACCTGACCATTTTCAACTTGCATATAATATTGGTTGTCATTTTTTGTTTTGTTTTAGTAGTCTCATTCTCTTTGGAGGTTGTTTGTATTATGTTATTTTTTCTTAGAGAGTCTTCAACCAGAGAAGTCAAAACAATAGAACCAACATCTTGAGAGGGAGAAATGTTTGGGACGGTGGCATAAGAGACATAATTATCTGCAATATGCATGTCATAAATTAGTATCCCAATAAGAAACTAACAACATTATCATCAAAGCAACATGCAAGAAAAAACAATTCACATGACAGAATATGTAGCAACCCACAAGCTTGTGCTTCAAGTGTCTGTAATGCTACTCGGACAACCTTCGTTTTTGCTTCCTTTTTAGTTCTTGCAACACCCATGTATATTGAATCCCAGAGACTTCAACAAAACATATGTAAGTTGGCAAATGTAATTTTCTGGAACTTTTGCAACAATATATAGGAAGTGGTAAATCACTCTTGTGTGTATACTCCTGAAGCAGATTCTTACATCCCCTCTCATGCTGGCACAACATAAAATAAAATTCCTTAGCATTGCCATTACAACAATGAAAGTAGGAGCTATGGCAAAGTTCCAGTTACTATTTTTTACAAAATGAACATGAATACATTTAAAAACACTTATGAAAAAAAGACAATTGCATTTCACTATTGAGTAGAGATTTTATATTTCCACCTAACCATGGTATTTGACATAGATGGTTGCCTACAATCATTTATAGTGCCATTTAACCATAAGTGTTGCATCAGAGGAAAGGAATGAACAAGCTTACCTTCTTGTTTGGAAGGCCACAAAGAAAAATGCACTTTGTGCTCATAAAACAAAGATAGAATAGCTACCTTATTAAATGACAAAGAATAGCTACTTTGACAGTTTGAAGATTTTTGTGGTGAGAATATTGAGAATGTTGTTTTGGAATTAACTCCACGGTTTTCATTTTTATGTCAAGATTTCAAGTCTATAACAAGACTCGTATTTAAGACAGGGACAAAATGAATGTATACTTTAATAAATGACAAATATAGATTTTTTATTTTTTTATTTTTTATTTTTTTATGCAAAAGATTCCAGAAACATGTCCATTGGGACAACAACTCATAACAAGGGCTTTCCAGGTTAGATTCCATGTCTGAGGGGTATTTACTCAGAAAGATTTTCCTGGGACTTTCACCCAGTCTCCTCCATTTCCAGCATTGCATTAGGGTGGAGTGGAGTATAGCTAGAATGGAATGAACCCTAGTAAATGGCTCAACACTCTATCAATCTTACCAATTATCCAAGGCCCCATGAGGTGCTTTAGTCTTCCATACATAGCACCAGATACAAGATAAACTTAACTCCAACAAATTTCAAAAATTTCAGACTTGCTAAAGGAATAAAAAGTGAGAGGAAGTGCATCTCCACTTATAGGGATATGTTCAACTTATTTTTACAATAAAATATTAATTTCTTGAGTAAAATACCCTAATCTAGCATATGAAAGGGTAAAATCCCTTTTCAACAATTGAACTACTCTAAATTACATAAAATAAGGGCCACTCAAGCTACATATACAATTTTTTAACATCAAAAGCCCCATAGAGAGGGACACCTTCAAGAGATAAGGGCTTGAACACATAGCATCCAACCTCCAAAGACCCTCCTAAGTGTACATGCTCCATAAAGTACACATACCTAACTTCAAAGTTCCATCCAAAGTATGTGAGTGGACTTCTAGAATGGTCACTCAACCTCCCAAAATTGCCCAATGGTGGATCTTCTCTGTCAATTATGCAAGCATAATATACAAGCAAGTATTTAAGCCTTGCCCCAAGTGTTACATCTGGGCCTTCAAGGTACAATATATAATATCACAATGCAAATGGTGTCGCTCAAATCCATTTCGCCGTCATGGCTCATAAAGTCAGTTAAAGCATCTTAGACTATGTTTCATACCAAGCCCTTAAGCATCCAAAGGAAACTTTGGCCATATGTATATATAGATCTTGATATCTTCCATACTATCAATTTGATCTGATCTTGTGTTGTTTGCCATACCACTGCAAGCCTCCATTTATTTCAATGAGAGCAATCTCTCCAAAGATGAACACTCCCAACTCTTGATAAACTGTGTCTTACAATAGTTGATCAAACCTCTTTATGAATACATGTATTGTATTGGTGTGAAGGATTATATACTTGTTCATACCTTGAGGGTCGTCTGCTTTTCCAAACATATTCAGCTTAACAGGTTTCATAACAACTCAAATTAAAAAATCTATTGGGATGGAGAAAATTACTTGGCTGAGTTTCATCATATCATTCTCAAATAATGCTCAGCATATGCCACCTTGACTCCAAACTTGTCGACCTTAATAGTCTCACTAATGGTCTGAAAAGGCAATGGTTATACTTGGCCTTGTCACTGATTCACCCAGGCCCATACACTCAGAAAGAATGTGTCTTTGACAAAGATTATATTTCAGATCAAGTTGTACATGGAAGAATTTTTCATTAGCTGGCACCATATCCTTTTCCTTGGATGCTTCTTCATTGCAAAGAGAATTCCAATATGATCAAACACTATAATAAATGTTCAAACCAAGTAAGCGAATTTATGAAGACAGAATCCTTGAAGTATATAGCTCCTACGAGGTTGAACTTCACCATTTAGATATGTGGGAACTCATTCAAAATATTTTACATAGAAAATTCAACTTAGAATAACCATACCCTTAAGCTCAATATGAATTTATTTTTGTTTGTCTCTCCTACATGGCATGTACAAAGTGTTAAATCCTTCAATTTGCTTGATAAGAGGAAAAATTGCAGGGAAAATGCTTGAAACAAGCTACCATGAGAAAATAATGCAGTAATGAGCCATTGCCATGAGGATAAAATGAATTTTGCATGCATAGGGCACACAAACTACAAGAGGCACCCTTCCCAACAAGTTTCGAACTCCTTGAATTTGCATTGCTAACACGTTAGATAATCAACTGTAAGAAATTATTCTTGAAAAAGCTTTAAAAAAATCAAATTAATTTGATCTCCAAGTTGCAATTTAAATGTTCAATACACACTGCATATTTTCATGTGTATTGTTATGTTGTGCCTTGAGCTACATGGATTTTCATTCATTTCTCTACAAAAATGGAAAACCTTCATAACTATGTGAGCTTGTTATCTCCATTTAAAACCCTAGATTATGCTAGAGCTAAAACTCTAAGAAATGGAATGGAAGTTGCCTTAAAATTGGAGAATAATAAAAATCCAAATACCATCTTTGAAAGTGCAAACAATTCATTCATAAACTATAACTAGAATAGAATATCCTTCAATCATGTTTTCCAAATAAAATGAATTATTAACCTTGATTTCCCTGATATCCTTGATAATCGAATCGAATAACATTATAATTTCTCTCCAAATCCATTGTCAAAGAAGCAACAATAGTAAACTACGACAATATCACTTGTATCCAAAATAGTTAAGTTTAAACATCGAACCAGGCAAGATTGTTTAAATGATTTACTTTGTAACAATTATCTTGGATTTGACATAGGTCCTCCAGAAGTGGTGAACACAAAGCAAGGTTGGCAGAGTAGGAAAAGTCTTGGATATAAACGCCTTTATGCCATTAAAAGAGATGAAATTATTGGTATGTTGCTCTTCTTGGCCATGTTCGGTTACCTACAAGCTATATTGATTAGGATATTCATAATAAAAAACTCATCGATTGGTTAGCAGAGAAGCTTTCATCTCGTTCTTCCACAACATGCAGTGTTGTATTTATGTGAGGTCCATCTCTTGCCATTTAGTATGCCTCTAGATTCTTTTCAAACTTGTGTTTGATGGGTGTATCAGTGTCTCGTTTGGAAAGTATAAACCTTGTTATTCATCATAATCGTGTTAGGATATTCCGACACATAGGAAATAGTTAAGAATAACTTAGTCTAGTGTAGGGTTAGGTAAAGTGTGTTTTTTTACCATGTACATTTGTAACTTATAATCCGACGGTCACGATTTGTAGTGATCCGACGATTATCTCTCACCTCGGTATTAACGACACTTGATCCGTGGCTTAACACCCGATTGGTCCATGATCTCCATTTAAAGAGCATGGAGAGTCATTTGTTCGGTAATTGTTTATGAGAGAAACATATGTAACTTTTCTTTTTATATTAATAAATTTCCTGAAGTGGTCGCGTTGGCTCAGGGCGTGGACTGTTTCCCTCTTTGAGGGTTTTAACCACGTGATTATACTAGTGTACTGATTTGTGATGTGCTTGTGAGCGGTGACCTTTGGTTCTTGATCTATGGAACTTACCCTGTAAATTCCTACATGGCATCAGAGCTATTTTGAGGGCCGCGTCCATTGTTGATCAAAATCAGAAGCCGGTTTGACTACATGTGAATGCCGTTTTGTAGATCTGCTATTTCTGAACATTTTTGGGCTTGGAGAACTGCTCAGTTGTGTCTGGAACGTCTGTTACAGTGAGGAATGCCTTTCTTTTCATGCGAAAAGGTTTCTAGCTGCCCAAGTTATGTCAATTTAGATCTGGAGGTATAAAGCATCTATTTTGCAGTTATATTTGTTAATAGTTCTGCTTATTTCGGTTTATTTTTTCTGTTTTCGGTATTAAGGTTTTATTTATTTGCCGAATCTATACCCTCTTCTCTGTGTATGCTCTTTGCTGCGTGCTCCGTGCGATCCAGGCAAATTAGAAACAGGAAAAAAAAGATTTTTTTTTTTGTTACGTATGCTCTTTCCCCGCATCTTTGTGCGATCTTGGGAAATCAGAAATAGTAAAAAGTGATAGTTGCCAGTAAGGCTAACCGAGAATCTAACATTCTGCCATAACGCTTTGCATTTCGTTTTTTTTGCTCGTTTTTTGTGCAAGAAAAGACACACATAATAATAATAATAATAATAATAATAATTATAATAATACAACTTCTTTCCTCTGGAAATCGAGGGTGATTCTCAGATCCTCATCAACATAGCGCAGAAACTACTCCAAGGCTCTCCCCCTTCACGAGTTTCTGATAGCTGGAGATTGACGGCTAGACTAGAACTCATGGCCAGCTGGATGCAACAAAACAAAGCCATCGTTCTAAAGCATGTTAAAAGATCGGGTAACAAGGTCGCGGATCTACTGGCCAACAAAGGAGTTACCAGTGCTCAAATCCTCTTTGCTGGACCTCTCTCCAATCTCAATGATAGCAAACTCCTACAGGACTACACTCAGTTGGTGCACAAGGACAACACCACCCCGGATGTGGGTGTATCCAGTTGATATGGGGAAGATCGGTGGTCTGGCTGGCGCGTGGCAAGGCCACATGGCCGCCGGCCACCTGCATTCAATTCGCCCCGGATGCATTTATAACATGGTTCATCACCCAACTTGGCATTCAAGCCGGTGGGGAAGACGAGGCCGCCTCCATAACTCGACGCCGTCCTCCAACTGCAGACACATTCTCGCCTTCTCGATGCTTCACTGTTGGGCTCTGCAATTTATTTGGCTTGTCTCAATGCATAATTTCATCGCTCGGCTCGGCTCAGGCTGTCCTCCGGAGGCCAAGATTTCCAGTTCTCGCACTGCTCTGGGTCGGAGGTGTAATCTCCACTGCTGCGTGGAGTTCATTCCTGGCTTTCATCACTCTCAAAGCACGTTTTGCCCCTGGCTTCTTGCAGGTCCGCCTCAGCCTTTTCCGCCTGTCACTCTGCAATTCTCTCCGACTCGTCTGCATTCTCCAAGTGAGAAAATGCCTCGGCTTCGGCATAGGCTCAGATGCCGCAGAGGCAGCACTCGAGCCAGGCCCGCCTCTAGGCGTCGCTCCCCCTCCAGCCTTTCGAATTCCTCGGCTTCTGACTCCCCCCGTCGCGCTTCTCCTCGAGCCTCTAACAGGCGCAGAACTTTGCATGGCCCCTCCTCGCTGGTCCATCACCCGCCCTCTCCTCCGCGCGATGCATTTGTCCCCCCGCCTCCCACCAACCCTCGCAGTGCTGAGTCTGCTCATCTGGTAAACCCGTCCACGGCTTTGTTTCACTTCCCCTGCCTCACTTCCCAGCCTATGGTGGTGGCGACGATCACTGTAACGTTCAAAGAACTCCCTCAATTCGGTTCGATGACCTTGCCTCCTGCGCATCCGGGAATTCAGCTCCGCACCCCTGGGTCTGACCAGGCTATCCAAACTGATGCGCAGAACCGCTCACAAGACGCTGAGGGAGGCAAGCATGGCGGTGGCAGTTCCAGTTTCAAAGGCACGCCAATGGAGCAGCACGAAGCAGGCGCGACAGCGAATCCCACTCAGGACGATGATGATTATGGCTATGGATGCAGAATCGAAGAAGAACCCCCCTCCGACGATTATGGTATCTAGGATTCTCAGTTATTTTGTGTCTTTCAGGTCAGATTTTTTGTCTGGATGGAGTCTTCAGAATTCCTGGCCCGCGGGCTTGACAAAACATTGTTACAGTCCTATGTCTATGTTTAATGCTGGTTCATACTGCTACAGTTTTCAGGTTTTTTGCTTAAAGCTGGTTTCCTCCTCAGAGGCAGCAATTAAACTTATATCACGCTGGTTTCCCCCTGTGGGCAGCGCTTTTTTTGATATTTCGCTGAACTCGTCATGCCTATGAAGGCACACCTCTGTATGTACCATATTTTCTTCCAGTAATATAATCTAGTCTTATTTAGAAAAATAATAATAATAATAATAATACTAATACTAATACTAATACTAATAATAATAATAATACTAATACTACTAATACTAATACTAATACTAATACTAATAATACTAATACTAATAATAATAATAATAATACTAATACTAATAATAATAATAATAAACTTTTTCGACATCTACAACTCAGTTTTTTCAAAAGGCATAACTTCTTCATCCGAAAGCCGTTTTTTGAGCCGTTTTTTTTAAACGGCCTAATTTTTTGAGATCTTTCCATTTGAGCAGTTAGTTTCAGCTTTTCTCAGCTTCAGTTTTTTCTTTTCAAAAAAATGGAAAGTGCATGCTTGGTTATTCTTAACAGCACCGATTATTTCCAATGGCTACCTCACATGGTAGATATACTTAGAAGTAAAGAGCTTTATAGAATAGCTACAGGACAAGAAACTAAACCTTCCGATGATGATAACGCTGCTAAATGGAAAAATAAACAAGATCAAGCACAAGGGTTGATAGGAATCTCCATTGCTCAAGATCTTCGATTTCATATCCTTGACATTGACACCCCTAATGAGGCCCTGGAAAAGCTAAAAACTGTTTTTGGCGTTCAAAATCAAATTTGGGCCCACTAGCTTGAAAATGAGTTGCTTACTTTGGACCCCAATAATTTCTCCTCCATTGAAGATTTTTTGTCCAAATTTAAGACCCTCCAAACTCTTTTAGAAGGTTGTAAGATAAAAAAGGACGATGGTAGCTTCATATATTGCATTCTTGCTAAGCTTGGTCCTGCATACTCTTTATTTGTTTCCGCCTTCCATTCCACCAGAGAAGCCATCATTTCTTCAGGAACCACCTACAAGAATCCCTCTTTTGATGCCTTTTGTGATTCTTTGATAAAAGAATAAGAAAAACTTTTACACCTTGGTCTTATCACTGCTGGAAACGCTTCTAAGAAAGCCTTAGCAGCCCAACAACAACCATATCAAAAGAATCCCAAGAAGCAGTATCCTAAAAAATATGGTCCTAAACCAAACAAGGGCCCTAAGCAATTTTAGCCGCAAATTGAAAAATCAAATCACCAAAATAATAAGGCAAATCAAAACAAAGGGAAGAAGACAGATAGACATTGCAACTTTTGCAATCGGGATGGCCATATAGAGTCCAAATGTTTTAAGAAGATGGAAGCCTTAGAAGCAGCAATGAAGAAGCACAACATCAATTTGGAGCACTCTTCACCTTCATCTTTAGGCATGGCACTTTCTGCTTGTGGTTGTCAAGCATCAAGATCTGGTTATGCATTAAATGTATCTTCTTCTTCTCCTTCTCATGAGTGGCTCATTGATTCTGAAGCTTCTTACCACATGGCTAAAAATAAATCCATGTTTTCTTCTTTAAATGATTGTAACACCAAACATATTTATGTTGGTGATGATAGATCTCTTAGTGTTGTAGGATCTGGAACCATTCATCTAGATAATGGTCAATTTAACGATGTACTATGTGTTCCTACCTTGTCATGCAACCTTCGATTTGTTTATCAGATAACTCATTTAGGTGAAGGGAAAATAGTCGAATTCTCACCTCATGCTGTTGTAATCAAGGACCTCAAAGATCCTAAACATATTTTAGCTACTGGCATTGTTGATGATTCCACAAGGTTGTATAAGGTTGACAACTTTGGATCATCATCTCTTCCCTCTGTTTTTGTTGCTCATAATGATGATGTGAGCAAACTTTGGCATGAGCGATTTGGTCACTTAAACTATCACTCTCTTCAAACTCTATGTAAGGAAAATATGGTGGCGGGCCTTCCTATGGTATCTTGTCGAGATGGTGTTTGCTCCGGATGTGTACTCGGAAAACATCATCGAGATAGTTTTGACAAACGTGCCTCTTGGCATGTTTCAGCCCCTTTGCAGCTTGTGCACAATGATTTATGTGGTCCACTTCATGTTGTTTCTTTCTCTGGTTGCAAGTATTTCTTAACTTTCATTGATGATTTTTCCAGACGCACTTGGGTATATTTCTTAAAACTCAAGAGTGAAGTTTTTAACATGTTCTTGGCCTTTAAGGCCTTTGTTGAGAAACAATCTGGATATCAAATTCTTAAGTTAAGATCAGACAATGGCGGAGAATATGTTAACAACAAATTTATCAACTTCTGCACTGAGCATGGCATTCAATTGCAACATACTGTTCCATATACTTCACAACAAAATGGTGTAGCTAAAAGGAAGAATCACACCTTAGAAGAAATGACTAATTGTATGCTTCGATCTAAAGGACTTGGTCTCAATTTTTGGGCAGAAGCCATTAACTGTGCAAATTACATAGTAAATCACACTCCTACTAAGGTTTTAAAGAATATAACTCCAGAAGAAGCTTGGAGCTCAATCAAACCAGATGTAAGTCACTTTCGTGTTTTTGGAAGTGATGTTTGGGCCCATATTCCATATGCAGAACATAAAGCCTTAGAACCTAAGAATGAAAAATGTATTTTTGTTGGATATTCTGAAGATGTCAAAGGATATAGACTTCTTCAACCAAAATCCAAAAATATAATCATTAGAAGAGATGTAAAGTTTGATGAAAATATATCGGTCTGCGAACCTAGTTCGCCGGGTGTGCCACCTTTGGCTTGCGAGCCTGATTCGGCATATGTGCCACCTCTCTCTCTCTTTTCTATTTTTAATAGCATTCCTTCTAGTTCAGATGATGACAATGAGGATGACAATCCTCCTCCAGCTCGTGAAATTGTTCCTTATACTCCACCGCTTCCAAGATGGGTCCGCTCTACTCAGGATGCAGCAGGTTCTCTTGCAGATGACCCTGCCGATCGACAACGTACACATTCTCAGTTCGAAAGAGCCTCTTCCTTATTGGCTCAAGTTCCAGAAAAACTTGATCCAGAAACCTTTGAAGAAGCCTCCAGTCATCCAGATTGAGATGAAGCTATGAATGAAGAGTATCGTTCCTTATTGGCAAACAATACTTGGGATCTTGTTCCTCTTCCAAAATGAAGAAAACTTGTCAGATGCAGATGGGTTTACAAAACCAAGTTTGGACCAGATGGAAAAGTGGATAGACATAAAGCTCATCTTGTCGCTAAAGGTTTTTCACAAGTTGAAGGCATTGACTATATTGAAACCTTCTCCCCTGTTGCCAAAATGAATTTTATCCGCCTTGTTCTTTCCCTTGCTGCCTCCTTTAAATGGGAAGTCCATCAGATGGATGTCAAATCCGCCTTCTTACATGGAGATTTGCATGAAGAAATCTACATGGAATAACCCCCTGGCTTTATCCAAAAAGACTCTAGCCTTGTTTGTCGCCTTAGGAAGTCTCTCTATGGTCTCAAACAAGCTCCTCGGGCTTGGTATGCCAAATTGGATAGATTTCTCTTAGATAATGGATTTTCTAGGTGTCATTCTGACAACACTGTCTACACCAAGAAGGTGGGTAATTCCTTCACCATCCTTGTTCTTTATGTTGATGATCTTATCCTTATTGGTAGTGATCCAAACCATACCATGCGAAGTCTAGCCTCAAAAAGAAGTTTGAAATGACAGACTTAGGACACTTGCATTATTTCCTTGGTCTTCAAGTCTTGCAATTCAAAGAAGGCATTACCCTCTCTCAGTCCAAGTATGCCTGTGATCTTCTACACCACTTTCACATGGAAGACTGTAAGCCTACCCCTTCTCCCTTTCAGTCTGGAGTCAAGCTTTCAGTCAACTGTACTACCCCTGAAGTTGATGCTACCTTATACCATCAACTTGTTGGTAAAATTTTGTATCTAACTCATACCTGTCTTGACCTTTCTTTTGTCGTTGGTCTTGTTGCTCGATTTATGCACCAACCTCATGAAAGTCACTGGAAAGCAGCTAAAAGAATAATTTGATATATTCGAGGTACAGTTTAGTTCGGGATACATTACAGTGCAGGAGCATCTCCCTTGTTGATTGGTTTCAATGATTTTGATTGGGCTGGTGACCCTGATGATCGGAAGTCCACTGCAGGATATGTATTCACTCTTGGTTCAGGACCTATTACTTGGTCTTGTAAGAAAAAAAGTGCCATCTCCCTTTCTTCAGCAGAAGCAGAGTATCGTGGTGTAGTTGAAGCCAACAAGGAAGCTATGTGGCTTCGTTAGATCCTGTTTGAATTCGGTCTTCATCAGCAGCATCCAACTACACTTTGGTGTGATAATCAAAGTGCCATTCAGCTATGTAAAGATCCAGTTCAGCATCAGCGTATGAAACACATTGAACTCCACATACAATTCATCAGAAAGCTCATTCATGATCGTGTTCTTGAAGTGCAGTATTGTTCGACCAATGATCAAGTAGCTGATATCTTTACGAAGGCTCTCACAGAAGCGAAGTTTACCAAACTTCGATCCATGCTTGGAGTTCAGGAAAGTTGTCATTAAGGGAGGATAGGCTCTAATGCCTCCTTCCTTCTCCTATTGTGTCACTTTTGTAAATCCTTCAATCCTATCCCAATTTGTTCTTAAGGGGGATGTTAGGATATTTCGACACATAGGAAATAGGCTCCTTTTGTGTCACCTTTGTAAATCCTTCAATCCTATCCCAAGTTGTTCTTAAGGGGAGATGTTAGGATATTCCGACATATAGGAAATAGTTAAGAATAACTTAGTTTAGTGTAGAATTAGGTAAAGTGTGTTTCTTTACCATGTACATTTGTAACTTATAATCCGACGGTCACGATTTGTAGTGATCTGACGGTTATCTTTCACCTCGGTATTAACGACACTTGATCCGTAGCTTAACACTCGATTGGGCCATGATCTCTATTTAAAGAGCATGGAGAGTCATTTGTCCAGTAACCATTTATGAGAAAAACATATGTAACTTTTCTTTTTATATTAATAAATTCCCTGAAGTGGCTGCGTTGGCTCAGGGCGTGGACTGTTTCCCTCTTTGGGGGTTTTAACCATGTGATTATACTGGTGTACTGATTTGTGATCTGTTTGTGAGCGGTGACCTTTGGTTCTTGATCTACGGAACTTACCCTGTAAATTTCTACAAATCGAACTGTATGTTGACATCTTTTTAACTCCCCTTCCTTCATCATGTTTCGTAGCTTTTGTACACCATTCAACTTTCTAGTTGTCGCATATATATTTGAAAGCAACACATAATGTGCAACATTATTTGGATCTAATTCAAAGAGGTATTTTGCAACACATTTTCGCAGTTCTACATTGTTATATGTTCTACATGCACTAAGCAAAGACCTCCAAACAACCATGGTCGGTTTTATGGGCATCTTCCTTATAAATTTTGCTGCCTCTTCCAGTTCCCCTGCTCGACCAAGAAGGTTGAACATGAATCAATAATGATATTTTAAAGGTGTAATTCCATAATCCTGACTCATTCGCAAAGAATCAACAAACATCATCTACCAAGCCTCAATGGCACCATGTAGACAAAACAACAACAAAAGTGGCATGGTTTTCCTTTCCACCAGAGAGTTGCATTTGTTCAAAGAGTTGGAGAGCCTCTTGGCCACACCCATTTATAGCATAACCAATAATCATCACATTCCATGAACTTGTGACTTGTTCATACATTTTGTCAAAAACTATACGTGCATATTCGGTATACCCACATTTTGCATACATATCTATGAGGGTGTTGCTAACAATGACATCAAATTGTGATCCAATTCTGATGATGCCTTCATGGGCCTCCTTGCCATGCTCCAGAGCTGTTAAGTTGGCACATGCAGAAAAAACACTGGAAAACGTAACAGAGTTCAGTTTTACAAATGTCAGTTTCATTTGTTGAAAGAGCTTCAGGGCACAATCGACATTCCCATTCTGTTGAAGTCCTGCAATCATTGTATTCCAGGAAATCGCATTTTTCTCTGACATTTCGTGAAACTGTTTTTCATAACCTTCAATGCACCCATTCTGCACATATCATCATTGAATTCAAGGAAACCACATTTCACCGAGGCATCTTCTCGAAAAGTTTGGCAGAATCTTCCAAATCCCTATTTTGTGAATGCAATGCAATCATCATATTCCATGACACTGTACTTGTTTCAGACATTATCTCGAAGAATTTCACAGCTTCATCAATGTGGTCATTTTCTGCATATCCTAAGATCATGGAATTCCAAGTCAACACATTTAGCTGAGGCATTTTGTCAAACACATTGCACGCATCCTCCAAACTCCCGCATTTTCCATACATGTGTATGAGAGCACTCGCCACAAAAACATTGGACATAAACCATCTTCCATTCTTACCGTGTTCTAGGGATCCTAGACTAGCACATGGAGGGACAACGTTGGCAAAAGTCAACTGATCGGAGTGAGTTCGAACTCGGCTCCAACAAGCAAGTCAATGGAGCCATGCGACCAGGGCACCGCATGGAAGAGGTTAGAGTACTCATTGTCAGCAGTGCCCCTAACCGAATACCCGTCAGCCAAGACGAGCTCGTAAGCAATGCAACTATGAAGAAGAGGCTAAAGAGGTGGTTGTTGCCCTCGATGTCGTAGCCATTGATGATCCCCTCGCCCACGGTGAGATCGTCGAGCTCGGGAGGCACCTGGGGCGCCAATATCCCTAGTGGTAGCATGACATCGCTAACCTCCAACATGCAAACCATGACTTATTCCTTCTCAATTTCGTAAGCTCACGTTTCCTGATAGTAATCCAATGGTTTCAAATTTGATTGTGGTGAACTCCAATGTTATAGCCGAGGATCCATCTCTGAAGACGAACTAGTTTTATTTCCGCATGTGGAAGGAGCTACTCTGACTCAATAAACTTCGACCCCTGCTCCCAAGCCTTGCAAGAACCCCAAATCTCTCAAGAGCATGTTTTCTGCATGGATTGAACCCTCGACCTAGTCGTCGCAACTATTCTTGTTGTCCCGCGACTCAGACATCAACTGCGCTCAGGCTCAGTTTGCAATCCAGTTTTTCCATCCCGATCTCGATGACCTACCGTGCTAGCTACTCTGTGGAGAAGACACAATTATCTGCAAGCCCTTGAGGTTAATATGAAACCCTTGAGAGCGTAACAGATGACAAAATGAGGATCGACAGGTCACCATTCCGCATGTCAAATTTTGATTGGAAAGAGGAGGGCACATGTCAAATTTCGATTGATTATTCGAGGAAGATGAAAATGAAGTTCTCAGATTGGTTGGCTGGGTGAACAATGTTTACTCATCCTAAGTCAGTAGAGAAAACACCTTTTCGCATAATTATTGATTGCCATCTTATGTTTGACTAACTAATCCAAATTTTTATTTAAAAATATATAATTTAAATAAAAAAATAATGTTAGATCTAAATACTGTGTGATTTAAAATGTAGATAAATATTTTTCTGATTAATTCGAAAAAATATTTATATAAATAAAATATTGTTAAATTAATCAATTTTACACTCTTTTTTTCATTTTCAATTAACAATTGTGTATATTTTTAAATTAAAATTTCAAAATCTAGCCATATTAGATCATATCAAACATATCAAACTTATAAAAGTCTCTAAAAAATTCATGTCTAATAAAAAAATTGTGATTTAATCTTAAGTAAAATAAAAAGTTATAATTTGAAAGGGTTTAATAAATAGCTACTTATATTCGATAATTTCAAAACATACAATGTTAGAAATTGTTTGCAAATTATTTGCCACATTGTTGGTAATAAAATTTCATATTTTCTCTTCAATTATTATTATTATATAAATACTTTTTTTTTGCTGAAATGGCATATCTGAAGGGCTCTTAGATGCTCTTTTTGTGATGAAAAATCACTTTCGTTGTAATAAAAATGTAACTCCCTTCTTTGTTATGGATTAGGTTGTTTGGCACTAAGATTTTCAACGTTGTTGGATATGATTGTGTCAAAAGTGTTGTAAGTTTCTCTTCTAACCATCCATAACATTTCGTTCATTGAAAGCAAATTTCCCCTTGTGTTTGGGTTTGACCTTTCTCATTCGCAAAACATTTGAAAAACCTATTCCACCAATTCAAAACTATGAACCAGTAACTTGTGCTGTAATTTGATCCTTTTAATCAAGACCTCCATATTTGAGCAATGACATTGGATTGCCTTGTTTCCACAGTGTCGGTTGCAACATCCACCGAATCTCTAGCCACATCCATTCCAAGCCTGGAAATAATTGTTGGGTTGAGCAAACAAACTGGTAGGTGGCATTTCGAACCAGTTTCCTAACCATACAGGTAATCGTGAAAAGCATAAAGGGAAAAAAATACAGACATTTATGTGTCACTAAGAAATACTTCAAAACAACCAAAGGAAACCATATGTGACCCACCATCAATATGGACCATACATAATTTATCAAATCCACAACTAATGTATTTACAAATTAAACCTGGCCAACAAAGTCCCCTTATAATTTGTGAGCAGCTCAATTGAGGTCTACAAGCCAGATCCATCTAGAACAATATGCTTTCCTGAAATTAAGGCCATCAACGCACCTTGTGACTATGTTGTCAGAAGAAGAAATTTAAAGTGCGAGCCCAAATTCAACCCAAAGAATCCCCTTTACCCACAATAGATAGGAAAATTGCAGCTTTTGGAGCATCAATTGATTACACTTAAGATAATTATGTGCGTGTGAACGGTAGAGAAAATAACTTGTCAGTCATTCATTAACCTCACTTGACAGGGTGAACAATGCGCAAAATACATACCAATTACCATTAACAGCCTAACCAATTACAACATAGTGCTTTCATGGAGACCCCAATCTCCTTATCACATCAAAATTATCTGGGAAAATTAGGAAGTTGGAGTATGGAGTTGGAGCAACAAAGCTAGCCTTCATAAAAAATAATTGTACCCCTCACAGGAATACACAATACCCACTACCAATAAATATTTTCACACCTAGTACAAGTATCAATATAAATTTCATACCTGGGACTATCCTAATGGAGGAAGAATATCCAAGCAAGTGATTGACTTCATGCAGAATGGGCCTCTAGTCACGTGGGAAGAACGATATGTTATAGTTGGATGGACAAGCATAACCTTTATTACACACCGCGAGAGGAATTTCCTCAACTCGTGGATGATCAATCCAAAGATTTCAACATAGAAAAAATGAAGATAGAAGAATACTAGGATCATCAGATGGAGAACTACACTTGTGCTGCAACCAAGTCACCTACAGTTCCAAGTGGTATTATCTCTCCTCCTGGCACTATAATTCCAAAGTAGCAAACAACTACAATGAGAAATATTTCTTAAGACTTGGCCCAACATCCCTAAGCTAGCAGCATATAATATGGAACAATAGAAGGAGATGCTCCAAATATTTGAATAAAATCTATACATTTCTGAGATGGTTAAAACAATCCACTCATACAAATGTATTTTTAATAAGAATGTTTATTTAACAAAAAAATTTAGTCCTAATGCATCTGCACACATAGAAGAGATGATTGGAAAATTGATGGATTCACCATCGACCATATATTCCATGCCATTATCAACAGGGAATAATGTGGTTCAAGCACCAAAAATTATTCATTGTTAATATATCAAACACGAGTAACTTTAATTGAAACATGTTGCAAAATCCCTTGTTGTGGTAAAGTTTTCATGGTCAGACATCAAATGTTTGAAATCACAAGATTGGTCAATCTTCACAGACTAGCAAGGGTATTAATATAGAAAGTGTTTCATTTCATAACATCCAAGAGCAGGTGGCACTCAAGAAAATTTTATAGGAGGTACAAAAAATTTGCAGGGAGTCTAGCTCAGTTATGAAGCAAATTCTTACAAACTTGAAAAACAAAAGAAATGTTGTGCAAACAAGAGAAGTACCCCAACACTGCAGGGATGTGGTTGAGGATTTTTTCTTTTTTCTTTGATGGAATAACTAATTAAGATAATTTAGTATGATCATGAGTTACACTAATACAATTGGGTTCAATGAATACCATAAGGAAGGAAATATGAAAAGTAAATGTTGAGATTTCAATAATGTAATATTATGAATAATAAGTTGTGCCCAAATGTGAAGGTTACATTCTTAATTCCACTATTAATCAATTAAATATTTGACATATATATGACTAATATCAGACAAAATTTGCTAATCCAAAAAAAGCAAATAAAGGAAAATATCCATGTGAATCTCCACTCACAGGCCTATCAATTTACGCATCAGTGGGTAATCAACACCAAATAAAAAACTAAGAATGGATATCATACATCTCATTTCCATATGCTTGAGGGACATACATAACTGTGCTATTATGTTTTCAATGAAACCAAATGATAACAGTCATGACTTCATTGTTAAAGAAGAACCTTGTCATTCCTAACGAGGTGGGATCCAAGAACAAAGTTACAACATCTGACTGTGACTATTTCATGTTGGTGGAAATACACATGCTTGGTTTTCATTTATTGTTATTTTTTTCAAAATTCAAAGGGGAAACTCACAAAACAAAATCCAGTTGATATCTATAGCCTTACATGTGGTCAACTATAGGGGTAGAGTATAGCTCATGCAATGCATATTATGACGTCTACAGGTCATGAGGCCTTGAACTGGCTGTCTCACAAATCACAAGCACATATATCATAATCTTGAACTGTTTGTCTCACAGATGACTATCATGGATATCAGAATCTTCAGATCAGTCAAGAGTAATTGTGTTCTTCCATTTCTTAATGATCCACTGAAGCAATTTTTGGTCAATTTTATTCAAAATTCAATACAATTTTTAAAAATAGTGTGTTTAATTAAAAAATAATAATAATAAATAAATATTTATTATAATTTTTTTTCAAAATTTTCAAGGTAGATTATTATTAATATATTATAATTTATATTAATATAGAAAAATATTATTTAGAAAACAAAACATTAACACTTAAGTATATTTGACACATGAAATAAAAACTGTAAATTATATTGATCCATCTTAACTAGTGATTTACCAAGTTTTGAGAGGGATCAAATCTCTCTAGATACAAACTTCTTTTAAAATGAAAAGAGATTTGATCGCTCTCGGCAATTGGTAGATCCAGAGTTTAGATGGATCTAGGCTAATATACAACCCAATATGAGGAAGATGTTCTAAGCCCAATATGGAGAAGATGTAGAGTCTGTACATGAGTGTAACCATTTAAATGTTAGCTCAATTAATAATAAAAAGTTAAAAATATTAAAAATAATAAAATTCAATTTGTTATATTGTGATTTTGTTTTTTGTTAATAAAACTATGAACAATATACATAAAAGAAAAAATAAATAATAATATACATATCACATTTTTTTTGTAAGCTTAGCAAGACTACATCTTCATCATGTCCAATATATCACCCCGATCTCAATAGAGAGTTGAACCGGTGATTTCACGTCAAGGAATGTCTTAACAAAGCACACAATCACCGTCTACCCAGTGGACAATATACATATCACATTAAAATATATAACATAGAAACATTAGCTATAAATTAAAATCCATTTTATTATATAAATTAAAATAATGATTATGTAACCACATTTAAATTTAATTAATAGCACATAAAAACTTAATACTTACAATAAACTTACAATATAACAAGATTCTTAACCATTGATATTGACTCACATTTAACCATGGATATTATTAACTTGTAAATAGGCTTTGTTACAATACAATGGGGCAATACCATGACTTATCAATACCACATACCCAAAAACTATAACTCATTTCACAATCCAAATATTTTGCTTTGATTTAATTTTATAATATTTTTTAATTAAATTTAAAAACAAAAAGGTTTAAATCAAAATCTTCTATCCTCACTATTAAAAATATTTATTGATATCCCATAGGAATTAAATCGATATCTTAATAAAAATAAAATGTGAATACTTTTATATATAGATATTTGAAATTTATACCACCCTAGGTCTATCTTTCCTCAAGTTTTGCACTCAAAAATATATTTGCACCTTTAGAGATTTGATCCCTCTAGATACTTCATAGATCAGGAGTTCAAATAGATTTACGTTGGTTTTATTTTTATTTTTATGTAATTTGATCTAGTAAAAAATGTTTACATAACATAGCCTTACAACATCTCTTCCATATTGGGTCAGAGAGCACCTCTCCACACAATCAGGGTAGCATGATTGGTTGAGATTAATTGTATGAATCCTGCATATTTAATATAAATTTTAGTTAAATTGTTTAATATAGTTTATGGATTGTGAATTATTATATAAATTAAAAGTAAACAAATTTTGCTTAGATTGTGTTTTTTGGTTGTTTAAAATGTAGTTTTGAATGTAAAGCATATATTTATGTTGACTCGAATCTATTAAGGGCCAAGAGGGATCAAATATATTTTTGAGTTGAAAACCTCTTTTAAAGTGCAAAATTTGACAAAATATTTGCACTTTTAAAGATTTGATCCCATAAATCAGAGTTAACATGAATATATATATATATATATATATATATATATATATATATCATGTGTCAATTAGCATTGAAGGAATTACACATCTCCGTTTTCAATAACACACTAATAAAATATTTTAACCAAATCTTTTATTTTCATTGGCTTCATGTAATATATACTTAGAGGTTTAGCTATGGACATTAAGAAGAGATCATCAGATTGAATAACAATATAGTCATATAATATACTATATTGGTTGAGGCAACCTGAGGAAGTAAAGAAGACACTAGCTATTAAGGGAAGACGTGGGAAAATATAATTGATAAAATTAAGAGAAAAATCGTACAATTCCTCATCAAATAAAGTAAAAACTATAAGCAATCTGTTTATACCTTAATGTAGTATGGAACTACACTTGACATCATAATTACCTATTATTAAGAAAGAAATGGGAGTTTCTAAGCCCCAATGTTAGTGATATATATTTGATAAGGTTCTGTTGTACGGTACAACAACCTCCCATTTTTAACTTGTTCACATCAAATAATGGGGACCCTTTCTATAAAATTTTTGGCTAAACACTTTTTAGGATTTTTACTAAGTCAATTATCTTACGATTTTGTAAATTCTTCATTTTCTTTAGATTCTTGTTTTAATTGCTTGGTTGAAATCGATTTTTTATAAGCTTCCTGTTGACGCTTCTTTCGTCTCATTTGGTCAACCGGTTTGTAAACGACACTCCTTTGAAGTCTAATCATTTATGTCGTTTGGGTTAAAAAATGCGTAAAATGTACTATATTCCATTTTTTTAATTAAATTAGTTCAATAATGCATTTAGTTTAAAATATTAACCCATAGTTAGTTATGACTAATATTTTTCATTTTTTTACTTATACAGCCAAATAACGAAGCATCGGGATTTCGATAATTTACTCCAATTTTCAAATAAATTTAAACTCGAAAAATCCGAAAAATCCTAAACGACAAAGTGGCTGTAATTTAGATAGGCAAATCATCGTCTTAGATAAATTCATAATCTAATTTAACATCATTAGAAATAAATAAATAAATAAAATAAATAAATAAATAAAATTTAATGTTAAATTTTAAATTAATTACTATATAATTAATTAATTAAATTAAAATTTAATATAATATAAAAAAATAAAAAAATAAAATAAAAATAAAAATAAAAAATCATCGCATTGGAAGTTTTAAAACTCCGACGAACACATTACAGACAATAACTCCGATGCGATTAAGTGCATTTGCTCCGATGTGATGAGTCGCATTGAACTTATGCGATGCCCTCACTCCATCTAACGTGATGAGTTTATTATCTCCGATGCGATGAGTTTACAAGTCACATTTCCGATGCGATGGGAGTTAATAACTCCGATGCGATGATTCATTATCTTATCCGATGCGATGGAGTTATATTGAATAGCATAACGTTAGTGATAAAGGAGAAGTCATAGTGTTAAATTAAAGTAATGTTAGTTAGTTTTAAGAGTCATAACAATTAGTTTGAAATAAGAGTTATAGTCTTATGGTAGGTATGTGAGTAATACGATAGTTTTAGTTCTATGTTAAGTTTAATATTAATTTAGTATTAGTGTAGGTAGGTTAGTATACTGTTAAGTTAGTATTCTTATGTTAGTTTAATATTATTTTAATGTTAATTTAATGATTAGTTTAATATTAGTGGAACATTAGTTTAATGTTAGTGGATTGTTAATATAAGTTAGTTTAATTTTAGATTAAATATAAAAGATTTAAATAATTAATTTTAAATATTAATTAAATTAATTAATACATAACATATGATTAATTTAATTAGATTGAACTTTTATTATTATTTAGATTAATATTAAATATAAATAATTAATTATATATTAATTAGTTAGACTAACATTAATTAATAATATTTTATTAAATAGTTAGTTTAGTTTATAATTAAAAAATCAAATTAGAATTAAGTATTAGTTAATTAGAGGCTAATTTAGGATTAAATTTTTAATTAAAAATATGATTTTTAGCCTAGCAATAGAATTTCCAGATTTATCTCAGATTTGACTTATCAACTTTGGAGGCTCATAGATTGAGTTTTACTTGACCAAATGAGGCCCAGGATAGCTCATTGGAAAGAGAAAATCGAGGAGAATATTTCTGAGGAGGTTTCACTAACAGATTTGGTCATTTATTGAGTCAAAAATCAGGCAGAAGATCAAGCTCCGAATTTCTAAAATGAAATCAATTTTCTGAGCTTTGTTTTTATTTGTCCAGCCTCTTCTAATTGCAGATTCATGCATCAATAATATCCTTGGTTAATTAAAATCATTATGAGTATCAATAAGAAGCTCAAATTTCCTTTTTATTTATTTAGATAGAATTTGATTGGATTTGTTTTAATGATAGAAATAATATTTGGATTTTATTGTTGCTTCTTAAATGATTTTTAATTTCTTTTTGCAGGAAAAACAATAGAAGGGATATTGAGGAAAAAGATTTCAATCAATGAGAAGACTCCAGCAATTAAAGATTGGAATTTTTGAGCAATTAAAGTTGGATTGGGTAGATTTTTCTTCAAACAAACTCTCTTCTAAAAATACTTTTGGGAGAATTATAAATTGCAGATTGCAAAATGTAAACAAGGGGGGCTCTCCTCTGCAATTCCAGACTTCTAAAAGCATTTATGTAATAGGAATTTAGAGTTGTAGATGGGGAGGAGAGAAAAATTTCAGATCTGAAAATTATTGAGGGTTTTTCTTTATGTCTTGAATTATGCATGATGAGCAGAGTTTGCATTTCTGCAGCTCTAGTCTTGAAAGCAGAAATTCAAGTAATGTAAAGTACTGTTAGAGACCAGGATCAGAGAAGCGGATTCAATTAAATGGTATTTTTGGCATTTCTGTATCAAATACCAGTTTCATTTTTATGTTAATAAAATTGTTGTTTCGTTTTATTCATGTTTATGCATTTCTGTTGATATGGATAATTTGTCTCAAATTGTTATGTATCTCTGTTCTTATGGATTTAACTCTGATTTCTGAGTAACGATTTGCTCAGAAATCTGTCTTACAAAACTGATTTTTTAAATAATAATATGTTGTGAATTTCTTCCACATATTATTGTTTAATTATTGGCTTGATTGATTCGATAATCAATATCATTTTTGTGAATTTCTTCTGGAGTGTTGTTGATTTATTATTTCAGTCAAATGGTCTCAATAGAATATGTTTTGGTACTCACAAATGTGAGCTAAATTGAATTTCTTCGTTAGCTTGACATTAATTTAAAGCCAGACATATTTTAATCCTCATTACTTAATTATCTTGCTCTTAGTTGGGATAGATTTATATCTACCTAATTGAGATAGGATTTAGATTAGTTTCTTTTGCTTGCATTATAGAATAAGTTTGCATTTAGATTAATTTCTACATTCTTTTAAGTCCTCTCCTCGAAGAGGCAAAATCTTAGTTGTGGTTTGGCTGAACCCAAATCAGCTTAAGGGTCATTCTCTTGCCTGATCAACAAGAAGAATTGATCTGATATCCCTGTCTATTGGTAGTTAACGATACATCGTAAACCAATAGCGATAGGGAAGAGGTAACTGGACCTAGTTAAACCAGTCGGAGCCACTATCATAAACGGAAAAGGAGCTGTATTAAGGTCCGGACCGGGTGGTTATCCCCCAATGTTGTAGCAACGATTTTCGAGGCTTCAACAGGTTCTCATATGGAGGAAGGGAAAAGGATGGATTTGAAATTTTTAAATGATGATAACTTATGGTAGTCCTCATCACCATAACCAACTTGGAAGGATGAGATGAAAAAAACTGAGTAATGTATATATAATTAAGGTGAGTGAGTGAAAATTTCAGAAATGAGTGTAATAAATCAACAAAGAGTAGAAACCAATTATAGAACATGATATAATATTTTGGACTTGTCATAATAAAGTAACTTAACACTCTTGAGGCACCCTGTGAAAGGGTAACCCAACAATGTTACCGATGAAATAGGTAACCGCACTGTTATCTACTTTTTTTTGGTAGCATAAAAAGCACCCGATTTTGAAAAGTGGTGATGCAGAATCACCTCTTTTTTTTTAGCACATTTTTGACACTCTAATATTTTTATTTATGAAGTATGAATATTTGTTTTGAAATGTTAGTGATTTTCATGCTAATTTTGAAACGTATTGATTCAACATCAACTTTTTTTTTTTAGAGCGGTGATTTTCATGCTAATTTTGAAACGTATTGATGCAGCATCAACCTTTTTTTTTTAGAGTGGTGATTTTCATGTTGGTAATAAAACACAAAACCTAGATAAAAAATTATATATAAAAACAATATAAAAAACCAATAAAAATGTTAAAAAAAAAAACAAAATTAACTTGTAAAAAAAAAAAAAAAAAAAAAATCGAAAATTATATCAAAAGAAATGACAAAATTTGAAAAAAAAACAAATAATTTAAAGAAAAAAGAAAAAAAAGAAAAAAAAAAGTTTTTTTCTAAGTTATTAAAAAAATCCATATAATTAAAAAAAAAAAAAAATAGAAAATTTAAAAATAATTTAAATTACAAAATTAAAATTTAGATTAAAAAAAAATAAAATACAAAAAAGAAAAAATTAAATTTAAAAATTTTAATTAAAAAAATAATAATAAGAAGAAAACAAAAATACAAATTTTAAAATTAACAAAAAAAACAAATTAAAAAAAAAGACAAAATTTAAAATTGAAAAAAGAAAATTAAAATAAAAGAATTATAATAAAAAAAACTATCATTAAAAAACAAAAAATATGAAAAAAACCATGTGCAAATAAATAAAAAACAAATATCCATAAATTTGCTGTTTTTTTTAAATGAAACAATTTATAAATTGTAAAAATGAAAAACCAAATAAACTTATTAAAAAATAAAAATAAAAAAAATAAAAATAAATAAATAAATAAAAATTTAATGAATAAATTTTAATTTTTAAAAAATAATTAATCTAAAATATTAAATTTAAAAACAAAAAAATTAAAACAAATTAAATTAAAAAAAAAAAAATGAATTAAAAAAAATAAATAAATAAAAATTTGAATTTAAAAAAAAATATATTAAAAATTAAAAAAAAATAAATAAAAAATAAAAGAATTTTTTGATCATGGTGGCGCCGCCAGTTGGCCTCCCACCCAGGTGGTGGTGGAGGCCGGCCATTGGGCGGGCGGGGGGGTTGCAGCCCCCTGCTCGCCCAGCGGCCAGCCTCCACTGCCACCTGGGCGGGAGGCCGATTCTGGGAATCGCTCTCCTCCGGCGAGAGGCCGATTCCGGGAATCGCCCTCCCGCGGCGAGAGGCCGATTCCGGGAATCGCCCTCCCGCGGCGAGAGGTCGATTCCGAGAATCACCCTCAGGCCGATTCCAGGAATCGCCCTCAGGCCGATTCCGGGAATCGCCCGCGGCGGGAGGCCGATTCTGGGAATCGCCCGTGGCGGTCGGGAATCGCCCTCCCGCGTCGCGGGAGGGCGATTTCGGGAATCGCCCTCCCGCGTCGCGAGAGGGCGATTCCCGGAATCGGCCTCTCGCCGTGGGAGGGCGATTCCCGGAATCGGCCTCCTGCTGCGGGAGGGCGATTCTTGGAATTGGCCTCCCGCCTAGCAGCCGACCTTTGCCGTCACCTGGGCGGGAGGCCGATTAGCGGCGCCACCACAATCAAAAAATTCTTTTTTATTTTTTAATTATATATATATATATATATATATATATATATATATATATATATATTTAATTTAATTTTTATATTTGAAATTTAATTTGTTTTAAATTTTTTTTTATTTTTTATTTTTTTATTTTTTTATTTTTATTTTTTAAATTTTTTTATTTTTTATTTTTATTTTTTTCTAAATTTTGTTAATAATTTTTATTATATTTTGTATTTTTTTTTGTTTTTTTTTTTTTTTTTTAAATTTTAGTAAATTTTGTATTATTTATTTATTTGAATTATATATATATATATATATATATATATTTTTAAATGTTTTATTTTATTATTTTATTAGATTTTTTTTAAAGTTAAATTTAATATTTACAAATTAATTTGTTTTTAATTTTATTTTTTATTTAATATATTTTTTCAATTTTAATTGATTTTTAAAGTTTTTTAACTTTTTTTTTGTAATTTCAAAATTTATTTGTTTGTTTATTTATTTATTAAAATTTAATATATTTTTTAAAAAAAATTTAATTTGTTATTTTAATATTAACCATTTTTTTTTTAATTTAATAAAATCTAATATATATATTTTTAATTTAAGTTTATATATATATATATATATATATATATATATTAAATTTAAATTTAATATATTTTTTTAAATCTATTTGTTTTTTTAATATATATTTCTTTAAATTTAATATTTGTATTTTTTATTTTTATTTTTATTTTTAATTAATTTTTAATTTTTTTACTTTTAATTTCAATAATGTTTGCTTGTTTGTTTTTTTTTTTAAATATTAAAATTTAATATATTTTTTAAATTTAATTTTTAATTTTTAAATTTATTTATTTATTATTATTATTATTTTTTTTTTAATAAACTTTTTCTTTTTCTTTTTTAAATTTAATTTCTATATTTTATTTTTTATAATTTCTTTCTTTTTTAACTTGTTTTTCTTTTTAATTTAATATTTTTATTTTGTTTTTATTTTTATTTTTTTATTTCTATATATTTTGAAATTTTAATCTTTAATTTTTTTTTAATTTTTAATTTTTAATTTTTTTCTTAAATTTTAGGTTTTTTTAATGTTTGAATTAAAATTTTTATTTTTTTATTCCTATATATTTTTAAATTTTAAGCTTTAAAATGTTTTTATTTTTTAAATTTATTTTTTTTCTTAAATTTTAGGTTTTTTTTAATGTTTGAATTTTAAAAATTAAAAAATGTTATTTCTATTTTTAAAAATGTCAAAAATATGACAATTTTTTTTTTTGTTTATTCCAGCGTCAACTGGTTTTGTTTTGAGGGTGTTTTTTCAATCCTTTTTTCAAGAAACAATTTTGTTTTTAGCATAATTTTATAAAATGTTGAAATTTGACCTTAAAAAAAAACCAAGTGCATTTTGGAATTCATTTTTTTTTGTTTTGTTTTTGGGGTGTTTTTTCATGTTTTTGAGTCTTTTTGGGCTAGAGTTCCCGTTTTGAGGTCAGGTTACCTATTTTATCGGTAACAGTGTTACCCTTGAAAAATTTAGCTTGAAACACAAACTGTTCCTAGATAGGAAACATGATCAGAGTCACTATGAACTCTAAATATGGATGATGCATGCTGGGAAGCAAATTATATCAATTAACCAACTAAGTTGAAGGATTGAATAATGATTTAACCAATTTAATGAATTTAGAAGATATGGTGACATTAGATTAAAGAGCCAACAAAACCATGTGAACTTGTAGAATAGAAATGAAGAACACAAGTTAATAATTTTAAAAATTTCATTAGAAGAAAAGCGAAAAACACATTACCATAAAGGTTATATTCTCCTAGCTAGTTAACTAAGGTGCCCAAATTTAATAACAACACTATGGAATTGTTAGGATGTGAGAAGTTAATTAAATCTTGTATGAATATTTAAGGTGTATACCTAATGGATAACAAAAAGTGCTAGGGGAACTATGAAAATGTAATAAAGCATGGGGTAAATTTATATAACATCAGCGAAAGGGTCTCTCTTTCAAGTAGCAATAACTCTTAATGACATTAATGAGAAGATTGAGCAACATGAATAATGAAGGATGATTGGTAAGGGTCATAATAATGACCATATAATTTTCAAGTTTCAAGATAGGAAGTTATGACCTAGAACACTCACCATTAGTGAGGAACAATGAGGTTTAAAAGTTTTTAAATGTCAAGAATAACAATTGCCTACTTCTTGGGTTATAGGCCTTTAAAGGTGAATGAATAGACTACATGATAGATTGAAACATAGGGACCAATACGAAACACCTAGCATAAATAGTAAGTATTTGGTATGCCTATGATTAGTTGTGTATTTTAATTAGGTTACATATCCCTTAAAGCTAGTGAACAATGATACTTACATGCGATGAATAGATCCTTAGGGTTTAACCATTCCTTTATGCAAGAATATCAAGAATGAATGAAAAAAAAAAATATCGATGACTAAGTCTTTACACGCCATTAGGTATAATGGTTGGAAGAATAAGTCAAAGATAAAAAATGGCATAAGAACCTTGGCTAATGAAAAAAATATAAAAAAATTCAAGAATTCAAATTTAAATATTAGTGAATTATGGCATGATTATAAGACCAAAAATAACTTAGTGCTAAAATTTCATTGAAGTTCCTTAGGTATAAATTAATACATAACTAGAGATTATGGCTTTAAGTGATGGGGAATTAATTGAACGTTAACTATGTAGTCAGATAAGGAAAATATTTGGATATGTTAACTCACTGTTAGGTGTGTATACATATCTTGTAAATGATCAAACTTCTTGTTGAAAGTAGATGAAATGAATAAAAAAATGGTTGGTAGTTGGATGATTACATATAACTCAGAGTATTGATGATCTTTTTTAGAGTTATATTGGGATGACTAGCTTAATGAAGTAGATCCATGTATTAGATGAATTTTTTGATGATATTTCTTGCATTGGATATAGAAGTTGGTTTTCACTATTTATTTAGGCAAACGAGTGAATTTGATTTCGCTTATGAATCATGGTAAGGATGCTCATGATGCTTTATTGTTAACCATGTAATATGTGTTGATATGATTTATCATATTTGAGATGTTATGTTAACATGTGGTTTCATTTCTTATGTTTATGTAATATTATATCTTTGATAAAGATATGTTAAGTTTATAATCATATGATGGTATTTCATGATGTGATGGTACATGGTAATTACTACATTTTGTATGATGAAATGTTTAATGGTGACATGAATGAGCATGTGGTGCCTTAATATTTAGGATGTCATGATGAAAATGATGTTGTATTCTCATGATGACATGTGAGACTTAACACATGTATTATTTTCTATGAGATGATTATTATTATGATTATATTAATGCATTGGGTACATTTTGTGAGGTGGGGATTAATGAAAATTTACTAGTGGGTTGAGAAGGCCCAAGTCATGTGATGATCTCGTGGGAGCTCATTCCTATGAAGGATAATATATTTAATTAACACTTGTTGTTGCTGATACAACACCCTCCAAAATTTCACTACATTCAAATTTTGGAGCCTACCAAATTGTCGCATCAAGTGTCACTTTGGTCATCAAGTGTCATTTCAAGTCATTCTACATGTTTCAAGTGTTCTTGATCGTTCTTAAGTGTTTTGACATCATTAAGAAAATATTTAGTGCACCTCATGGTTATAACACCTTTGTTTTTTGTAAAACAACACTTTTGGACGTAGTCACATACACTTTGTTCGTTGTACTTGGCTAGTGTTTGTAAACTAGCGTTTTGATGTGTATTTATTATTTTTCAAGCCCGTCTAAGTTTTATTGATGAGTTGGTATGTGTCACACTTGATTTCATTTCTAAACTCATTATGTTTGTTGCTTTTTCTATATTCCATACTTAGAAAAATTTGGTTGCACAAGTTAACCCATTAAGGCTAGGAGAGCAAAAGTGCACTCTTATGCCTTGATCAAGAATCCTTCCTTGTTTTGAAGTGTGCCCTGTTCCCTTCAAGAGCACATAGAGCAGTCCCAAGAATCATTCCCTTCCCTGTTCTGAACTATGCCTAGAAAAATCAAGTTTCCCCCTTGAGTGCACTCCTTCGACTTGAAGAATTGCCCCCTCCTTGAGTGCATGAACACACCCTGAAGTCTTGCAGCTTCATCCCTTCAACCTTCAGTAGTGCACCTTGTGCCTTCCTTGGCTATCTTAAGTGTAAGAGTGTACACTGAAGCCCCGAAGCTTCATCCATTCAGCCTTTGACAATGCACCCTGCGCACTTCCTGTCTCCCATGAGCACACAACACACCTGGGAAGCCCAAATGCTCTTCTTTCATCCTTAGGACCTGTGCCATGCACCATACCTTTAGATTTCTCTCTCTTTTTTAGTGCACGAGGGAATCCAAAAGCCTTGAAGCCTCAACCCTTCGCCCTTTCATAGTGCATCATTGGGCCCCAAAGTTTCCTTGTCCTTTCCGAATGCACTATTAAGTCATGAACAAAGAATTTGCATGAAACATGTTAGGATAGGAGATTTTTCAAGTTGATTTTTGCTTGCCATGAGTGATTATACTTGCAAGTATTCTAAGAAAAAAGGGAAAAGATGCATGAAGAGATCAGGAAAAGAGGGAAATCAAAGGAAGCATTAAAGAATGAAGAGCACATTGAATTCCTGATGATCGAAGCATCCCAAAAGACTCCATGTGATCAAAGACCCTTTGGAGGGTGAGGACATCAAAAAAATGGAATCAACATGCAAGATCGAAGACATACGTGGAAACCTGTATCCTATCAAATAAAGTCCATCTCATCAACCAATATGAGTCCAATTCATCAATGTTAGTGACTTGTCATGTCCTCACCACATCATGATGTAATGATGTAATTATTATAAAGACAAAGGAATAAAAATCCAAGAGTCATCTATGGAAAAAAGAGCCACGTGAATAAGTCTAAAATACATGTAATTCCAAGAGTCATAAGTAATTCCAAAATTCATTTAGAAGTTCAAGAGTTATATAAGTCCAAAGGTCATTAGAAGTTGGAAAGTAAAGAGTCATGAGGATATGAAAGGTCATGCCTCAAGTTGTAAAAGGAGCCTCATTAATCAAGCAAAATAATTTAAACCTTGGCTTCTCCCACAAGGAATTAGGGAGATAGAGATAATACTTTTGGGGAGAAATTAGTGGCTCTAATGCTCCACTAGTGATGTTCATTTTACTCATGTATCTTGGAACTTTTACTTAATACGTGAAGCCATTTGGCCAACACATTTTCAAGCATAGATTGTGGATATTTTGAGACTATTGTTTTAATTTTTGCGATTTATGTTGGCTTCCTTATCTACTAAAGTAATTGAGTTGTTTCGGTCACTTTGGTGCTCAACTTGTTAGAAATGTGTTGTGATGGTGTTAATGATTGTTGCATCTATGTGAAATATTTCACTTGATGTCTAAAACTTATTTCTTTTTCATGTGTGTGCGTCTCCACTTAATACTGTTACTTTTATTTTAGAGGCGCACTTTCTCTCCCTTGCAGTGAGAGAACCTTCATACATGTACAATTGAAAAATTCACAAGGCACACTCTCTTGCTCATTCAGAAGCACATGCACACTACTCTCTTATGCTAATTTCTTAAGCCAAGGAAAATCTCTAAGTTAATGGAAACCGGGCCATATTTACGGATGGGAATCCTACACCAAACAGTGTGAGGTCTAACATGGACCTCATATCGGGGATATCCCCTGTATGTTGGCGGGATCCAACACTGCCAACAACACCTTATGGGATAGGGAAAAACTCAATCAACCATCTTATGCTAGTGGTTATTTTGCCTTTTATAATTCTTAATCAGATATAGGACCATCTTGACAAGACTAGAGTTCTTGATATTGAAGTTATGATGTTGAAGTTTGGGAGAAGGCCTAAAGTATTACTCACTAGTGGAGTTATGTGGTTGGAATTTGATGTCTAGGGTTGAGTACCTGGTTGAAATTATGGAGGGAGATGAGGCTAGCCTTTGGAAATTCCTGCGATATGTGAGTAGTGTGCCAAACTAGATGAGATCTCGGGCTTTGGGGCCCCAATTATATCAATAAGATTTAAACCTAGTACCAAAAGTTGGGAAGAAGTGCTAGAGAGTACTTATGTTTCCTTGGAGTTGTGATGTGGACTTTCAATGCTTATTGTGGTTACTTCGATGAAATTTATACTAGTTATAACATAAGGTGATATAGAAGATACGAGGGAAAAAATAAAAACCTACAAGTAATAATTTAATTTAACTTCAGGATCAATTTCCCTGAAGAGGGGAAGTATGTAATATCCTATATTATTTATATATTACTAATATCTAATAAAATATTGCATGAAGAGATAGATAAATGATATTAAAATAATAAAAATTAATAAGGTAAAAGGTAAAAGTAAATAACAATACAAGGATAATGAATGGTAGTCTCTTTTTCTATGTGGTTCATAATCCCCAAAGGTTGGTGACCACTACGCCCACATAATAGTTGTACCAAAGAATATATACCTGAAAGGATCACTTTTGATTGGCTCAACCATTGAGCCTAACCTCGAGAGTGTCGAGAGGAATTGAACCCATGAACTCTCCATAGTATAGGTGCTTTAATGACGGGACCTCGACCAACTGAGCTAACCCTAGAGGCTAATAAATTGTATTATTAATAAAGTAACTAATTTATTAATAAAGGTATATGGGTAAAAATAATTAAAGATAAATTTATGGAAAGCTGAATCAAGAAAATGTTAAGACAAAAAAAGAAGAAACAACATGATAACAAATGGAACCTATGCATGGAGTTTTTTTGCATGGATGGAAAAAGGAAATATGTAATGAATAAACATTAAAAAATAATCATACATAAATTCATAACCAATTACTGATAAAATTAAATAAAATTTCATAAGTAATTACATAATCCATATGAGAAGCGAGTTGGAAGAATCTTACTTGAGAGTTGTAAAAAGCAACTCACTTACATTGCAGGTGAACACAAATTGACCCGCTTTGAACTTTGATCAAGATGATTGTAATTGAGTGTGGTGGAAAACTCTCCAATCAATGAACCCCTTAATTACACAGTTGATATCCCGCAAGACCTTAATCAATTACCTATACTAGCTTCTAAGCATTTCTATATGTTGCAAATGACAACAAGAAAATCTTGATTTAATTTCCCCTTGAATTAAATTAGGAGAAAATTGTAATTCCATGTCATAAGACAACAAGAATGTGTTAATTAAATTAATTGACTTAGTCAGCTCAATTAATTCAATTTGAGAGCCTAACCTGGGGCATGTGGAGTGTCTCCTACTTTTTAGGAGCCTAGGATGAATTTAATTTGAGTTATAATAATTTAATTCAATTAAACTAAGTTAAACTGAGTTAAACTAGTTCCAACTGTTGGAGGAACTAGTTGGAGGTCAAGTAGTGGGGTGCGTACTCAGTGATCAACCAGTTAACTGATAAATAAGCTATAATTAACTCATGCATGCAAGATCTATGAGTTACCCAACTGAGATTGGATTTCAAGGGTAGTGTACTATTAGTTTTATAATTCTCCAAGTTGTACAAGTGGTGTATGTAGTCAGAGAAGGACCTATAGGGATTGTGTAGTTCTAGATGGGGAATTTCCTAATGAATAGGGGGCTAATTCCCAAGAAAATAATGCAAGGAAATAAGGGCTTCGAAGGTAGGAAAATTGGCTAAGTATTGGCCAGAGTCAGCTTGTGGGGCAATGAGATAGATTATACTTGTGCAGATATTGTTCAGGCTTGAAAAAGCATTGTATTTTTTCTCTATTTTCTAATTAATGCAAATAAATAGGAAGGGATTTTGAGCAGTGGATTTCCCCTAGATATATCATTATGTTATGTGTGTTAATTGATTCATGTCACATGTTTTTGATATTGTTTCTCCATTGTGAATTTCTTTCCGCAAATGAGTAGAGTAGATTTAAGTCTATTGTTTTAGTAAATTATAATTAGTAGTTTGAATATTCAAGAGATTTTTACATGGTATCAGAGTTATAATCACAACAAAGAAGATAATTCAAAGTTATCTTTGCAGGAGGAATGATTTTTGCAGATCCATTCTTCAAAGCTAGCAATTGGATCAAGATGGTGTTTTATGGTCTAAGGCTCGAGTATGCCCTTGAGGGTAGCTCGAATTAGATTGATTGGAAGGACCACATGGAAGAAGTCATGGAATACAATGGTATGAAGGGATTCATAGATAATGATGTCCTGAAATTAGCTCTAGTTGATGCCCATGATCTAGCAGATTAGAATAAGAGTGGAGGATCATATTGGAGGGAGTTCGAGACCATATTGTCTCTAATCTCCATGGGAAGGAAAATCTATATGCAATGTGACAGATATTGACAGAATTGTTCCAGAACAATAGTGACCACAAGAATATGGCACTAAAATATAAGCTTCAGAATATCAAAATGCAGAAGGGCGACACAATAGCACAATACATAGCAAGTTCACATAGTGTTGTGATGAACTGGGGAGTGTTGGTGTTATAGTTGTAGAAGATGATATGGTAAGCTTAGAACTTTTAGGCCTTCCCAAGAGCTGACATAAATACTAGGATTCGGTCAATGGGAGGGAGAATCTACCAAACTAGGAAATATTATGGTCAGATTTGGTATAGGAAGAGTTGAGGTGGAACACCAAAGATGGGACCTCATCCAAGGTTGAGGATGAGGAAAACTGTGCCTTGGATGGAAAGGGAATAAATCCCAATCCAAAGGAGATTCTGGTCAGGAAGGAAAGAAGAAATACTTGTCAAAGATTAAATGTTTTCACAGTCATGAGTTGGGACACTATTCCATGAAGTGTCCGCACAAGAACGCTGACAATAAGCCCTAAGGAGGAGTGACAGGTGAAGATATTTCTCCATAATTCAAGTTTGATTTCACCCTCATTGCATGCATGGTGACATCGAAGATGGGTAGTGTGTGGTATTTGGATAGTGGAGCCTCATTTCATATGATGGGAAACAAATAATTTTTCAGCAACTTGGAGGAGAAGGACCTATAGATTCAAATAGAGATGGGAGATGATGGAAGGTATAGAAAAAACGATATCGATACAGTTAATTTTCAGAGGGATTTTGGTTCTCCTCTCACATTGAAAGATGTCATATATGTTCCGGGTATGAAGAACATTTCGTTTTAGTTTCCATGTTGGAAAATCGTGGCTATGATGTGATATTTAACAAAGGAAAGGTTTTCGTTCATCACATCTACACAGGACAAGTGAAGCAGATCAGAGCTCAGGGTGAAGAACCTCTACAAATTGGATGTAGAAGATTGTGCTGCTTTGAGCACAAAAGAAGAGAAGGTGCAGAGTCGAGACATCAGTGAATTATGGCATAGGTGACTTGGCCATTTGCACCATGGAGCTTTGAAGATAATGCAACAAATTTCTATAGGACTTCCCAAGGGTGTAATAGAGTAGAGAGATACATGCAAATGGTGTACATTGGGGATGTACACTAAAGCCACCTTTCATGACAAGGAAAATCTAGTGTAAGAAGTCCTTGAGATAGTTCATTTAAATGTGCGTGGAGTCTGGACCTTTCTCGACAACCTCCACGACCAAGCACAAGTATTATATTATATTTGTAGATGATTTCTCATGTGAGTGTTGGATATTCTTCATGTAAAAGAAAGATCAGACATTCTCAAAAAAATTTGAATTTAAAGAACTTGTTGAGAAACCCATTGGAAGGAAACTGAAGGCTCTCATGAGCAATAATGGTGGTGAATACATGTCAAATGAGTTTAATAAATTCTGTGCAAAAGAAGGCATTCGATGGGAGTTAATAGTACCCCATAACCCATAACAGAATGGGGTTTTGAAAGGAAGAACAAAATTATTGTGGGAGAAGAACGTGCGATGTTGCATGATCAAGGACTACTGTTGCACTTGTGGGATGAAGCATGCAACACAATGGTATATTTGCAGAATAGGAGTCCTCAACAGATTCTCAAGATGAGGACGCCAAAAGAAGCTTTTTCAGGGAAGAAACCAGATGTGTCACACTTCATGATATTTGTTTCATCAATTTACTTTCATGTTTCCAAGGATGCAAGGAAAAATCTAGAGCCGACATTAGAGTTGGGCATATTTGTGGGGTACACTGATACATATCACAACTATCGGGTGTACCTTCCATCTCCCAGGATGAATTTTTTTTTGTAGAGATGTGAAGTTAGATGAAGAGAAGGTAGTGAGATGTTCCCTTGAGAGGGAGCTTCAGTTGCATGAAAATGGAAAGCTTTTAGCTCCAAAGGAAGAACCTCATGATGTTGTGGAGAAGCCACAAGTAGAGGAGCAGAAAGTGGAAGCACCCACTCATGTAGAGATATCTAGATATGGAAGGAAGAACACCATGGCAGTTGAAAGATTATTGCATGATGCTAGAGAGAATTTGGGAGCACCCACATCACAACGCAGACATAGGAGGTTAGCAGATTAGTACACTGGGTACATGGCTTTGATGAGTGAGATGCTTGAGACCGAACCATCCTCATTCGAGGAAGTAGTGAAAAATCCAATATGGGTTGATGCCATGGTAGAGGAATATGATTCCATAATCAAAAAAAATGTTTGGGGAGTGGTCCCAAGACCATATAAGAAGTCAGTGGTAGGTTCATGGTGGATCTACAAGGTGAAGCAAGTAGAAAATGAAATCATTGAGAAACACAAGGCAAAATTTGTAGCCAAGGGATTCTCTCAGGTGGAGAGAATTGATTACGAGGAGTTCTTTGCTCCAGTAGAAAGGTGCTCTTCTATCATATCAATTCTAGCACTTGCAGTATAGATGGGATGGAAGATCCATCAGTTGGATGTGAGGACAACATTCCTCAATGGAGCATTGAAAAATTGGAAGGATTTGAGACCTTCGATAGAGAGTCGCATGTGTGCAGACTCAAGCAAGCGTTGTATGGATTGAAACAAGCACCCTTTGTTTAGTACAACCTGATAAAAAACTATTTCACCAAGTTTGGATTCACCAAAAGCGAAGCAGATGAAAACCTTTACCATATTGTTATTGAAGGTAAATTGTTGATTATAGTATTATATGTTGACGATTTAATTTTAATCGGTGATGAGAAGCTGAGCAAATATGGTAAAGAGGATCTTACAAGAGAATTCGAGATGAAGGACATGGGACTCATGCATTATTTCCTCTGTTTGGAAGTATGGCAAGGAGATGGGGAACTGTTTGTCTCTCAGGGAAAGTATACCAAGGAGATACTAAAAAAGTTCTGCATGGAGAGTAGAAAACCCATGGACACTCCTCTAGCATATAGTTGGAGGAAAGAGGATGCCACTTCAGGTGAGAAAGTGGAGGCTACTATTTACAGGAAACTTGTGGGTTCACTCATGTATTTGGTGAACACGGGGCCAAACATGTGTTATGTAGTTACCAACTTAGTCAAGCCATGGTTAAGCCAACCAAACTGGATTGGAAGGCGAGAAAAAATGTGTTGAAATACCTCAGAGGCACTACTTAGTATGGTCTTTGGTACAGACGAACAGAGGGAGTGAAGCTTCAAGGCTTCACAAATGCGAATTAGGTGGGTAGTCCATTTGATCGAAAGAGCACTTTAGGAGGAGTATATAGTATTGGGTCAACAAAAATTTCAAGGGCAGTGTACTATTAGTTGTATAATTATCCAAGTTGTACAAGTGGTGCATGTAGTCAAAGAAGGACCTATAGGGATTGCGTAGAGTCTGGATGGGGAATTTCATAATTAATAGGGGATAATCCCCAAGGAAAACATAAGGAAATATGGGCTTGGCAGGCAGGAAAATTGGCTAATTATTGGCCATAGTTAGCTTTTGAGGCAGTGTGATAGATTATGCTTTTGTATAGATTGTTCAAGCCTGAAAACACATTTTATTTATTCTCTATTTTGTGATTAATGCAAACAAATAGGAAAGGGTTTTAAGAAGTGAATTTCCCCTAGATATACCCTCGTGTTATGTGTGTTAATTGATTCATGTCGCATGTTTTTGATATTGCTTCTCCATTGCAAATTGATTTATACAGATGCATAGAGTAGATTTAAGTCTACTGTTTTAGTAAATTACAATTAGTGGTTTGAATCTACAAGGAATTTCTACAATATCAATTTTCCAAGAAAAATATGTCCTACTCCCTTCTCCACCTTCATTATATAGAATTATTCTTATGTTTCCTCATGGGATGATCCAGTAGTTGGCATAATGGTATGTTATCCCATCCACCCGGTATCAAATCCCATGGGGGAAAATATTAGGGCTATTTTAATAAGGGTCAAGGAGTAGGCTCCCCCACCCTCATGGAGTCTCGAATCTTGCTAAGTCATAAATTCTTGGTATATCTAACTTACAGGCTGTTGGATATACTCTTGGTGTTATAGTGACATTTGCAAGTATTGACCTTGGCCTTTCCTATTACTATAACGAGTTACTAATTCACCATGATAAAAAAGGAAGAAAGAATTTTCATTAAACATCCATGCATAGGTTCCACTTATTCTTTACGTAATTAATCATGCAATTTTTTACCTTTTCTTAATTTTACTTTTCTTTGATTTCTTTTCATTTTACCTTTTTGGTTATCAATAAATTAGTTTTTTTATTAAGACTACCAATTATTATCCTCATGTTATTATTAATAAGGATATTATTATTTAATATCCTTTATTATTTTTTCATATATTATTTAATGCTTATTATTAAAAAATATAGGGCATTGCATACTCCCCTTCTTCAAGGAAATTTATCTTGAATTTAACTTTAATTATGTTACTTATAGGTTTTTATTTTATCCATATGTCTTCCACAACATCCTCTATTGTAACTAGTATAAGAGCAATCTAAGTGACGGTGGAAAGCATCAAAATCCCACATAACAACTTTGGGGAAGTGAAAGTACTCTCCAACCCTATTCCCAACTTTTGGTATTAGGCTTAAATCCTATTGGCTTAACTAAGACTCCCAAGGCCCAAGATTTCATTTTCTTAAGCATACCTCTAGTTTGGTACACTACTTAAGTACTTTGCATTGGAAAATCAAGGTAGTGGTAGGTTAATGTTGATTTTTCTTACTTAATAATTACTTGTGATATTAGATGACATTTTATTATTTTGTTTTACTTCTTCATCAAGCAGTTATAAAAAGCATGAAGATCACGTAACACAAAGAACACAAGATATAGGCTCTATGCGAGGGCAAAACCACACAACTGGGGAAAATATAAACAATCCTCTTCTTATAGAATCAAATCAAAATGAGATTTCCAAGACCAGGAACAAGTCAAATACCTCAATAATATCCCCAAATCAACCCTCCAATCACTATCACAAACCTTCCCTTTAGATGCCTTTGTATCACAGAGAAATTCGCCCTCCCTGTAGCTTGTACTTCAAAGACCCCATTATCCTTCTCTAGCTCACATAATACAATTATTACAGTTATTTTGTGGCACACATTACTATCCATCTTTACCTCGTATTTCATCATGGAAGTAGTTCTTCCCTTAGCTCATATGACTGTTTAGGAATAACCTCTGTTATTTTCATATCTTTTACAGACTTCAAATATTAGAATATTTTCCTTATTTCAGCCTTATGAATCAAAAATTTTTCCCATATTATATGACACATAAAACTCTCATGTCATTCTCCAAATAAACTCGCAAATAATGCCTTAGAAACTCATATATATTGCTTAAGAACCTTACATATCTTGCTTCAAAAAAATCATGAAATTATTTTGTTTTGGTGGAGGATTCATGCTAATATATAGTTGTTCGTCACTATGAAGGGCCACGCATGTTCAATAGGCCGACCTGACCATGTGGAGGGCCAACTTGGTCTTATGTAGGTAAATTTGACTCTTTTTCACTAAAAAAAATTATTTTCCTTTTTCTTACAAAGTGTCCAAATAGACTTTGAATTAAATTTAATTCTTTGATTCAATCAAAACCTAGAAGCATGAAGAACATGATTAACTAAAGAAATAAAAAAAATATAAATATTTTCTTCTTTTTGCTATAGTTACAAGTACACATATACATATGAGGACTGAACCTAGTTACTTTTCCAACACTCTCTCTTAACTAGGGAGGTATTCATAATGACTCAACAGGTCTATCTAGAGTTTAATTATTCATATAATAAGTGATCCAGATCAATAAGCATCAATGATTTTAGTATCATCATAACCAACATTATCACATTACCAAGGCCTTGATAGGTACAATCTATCTCTCCACAATATTAGAGCACAATGATGAGAGGAATTTCATGGGACACCACATTGCCTCTTCGAGGTACATACTCCACCTAGGATATCTAGAGTATGCCCTTCATTGAACCATTACAAAACTTTTGAGGTCTAAAATGGGCCTCCTAAGAAAAATGTACAACCAAAATAAACTTTATAAGAACCAATAGTATTCAAGATGATGATGTTAATCATGGGGGATCATACACCATTTTTGGGGTTAAAAGGTAAAAAGATTAAAAAATAGTAAAATAATAAAATAATAAAAATATTTTTTCAACTTATATCCCTAAGATTTTACTCAAATTTAGAGTAGGAGTACTCATTGGATGCAAAATTTAATTTCTCATCTAAGGAGTACCCATGTTGCATATTTTCGATGGACCCTTCTACACAAAAAATGAGAAATACATGAAAATGTGATTGCAATCACATTTTCATGTATTTCTCATTTTTTGTGTAGAAGGGTCCACCGAAAGTATGCAACATGGGTACTCCTTAGATGAGGAGTAAAATTCTGCATCCAATGAGTGTTCCACTCAAGATTTAAGTAAACCCATAGGGAAATAAGTTGAAAATACGAGTTGAAAAAGTAGTTTTTCTTTTTTTCCCTCTAAAATTTGATGATGTAATCTAATCTTATTTTATTATTTAAACTATTATTTTATAATTTCCTTAGGAGGCCCATTTTATACCTCAAAATTCCCATAATTTGCGTTTCCCTCAAGGAAATGTCTATCCATTAGGTCATTCTTTATCCAAGTCTATTTACTTGACTTAGGATTTCCATCCTGTTATCACTCTCCCAGATCTCTAAGGCTGCAGAAGAAATCCCAACAGAGGTAACCACAAACCAATATTTTGGCTTGGTATTTAGCCCTATCAAACTAGAGAGGGCCCTCTCCACAATGTCACAACCAAGAGGGCTAGATGAATTAGGGTTTTAGGCTAGGTATAATTACATGGGTGAATTAGGTGAATTAGGTATAATTGGGTTGCTGGATGGGTGAATTAGGTCAAAGAGGCTAGGTCAGGGCAAATAGGATTAGGGTTGCAGAGATTCAATGGGGAAAGTTAGGTAGAAAACCTAAAACTAGGGTTTTAGGGTGAGATGGATTAGACAGGTGAGGTGCTAGAAAGAGCAAGGCGGGGCTTGAATTCTTTCTAAATTGAAGAGGATGGACACACTATGAAGGTTTTTCCAAAACAAAGCATGAGAGATGTGTTCTTTTCATCAACTTAAAAACCAGCATATCATAGAAATGAAATTGATAATGAAACAAAACATTCATACATAATGAGACATAATAAAAACAATTCTAAATTCTCATACCACAAGTATCCCAAAGAAATAGCTGCAACCTTTTCATTAATTTCCTGCCAAAATGATTACACTAGAGTCTCTGATCAATGCCTTAACATCTAACAATTTCCAACTCGTGTAATGAGTCAAAAAGTACATGATATAGACCTCAAAACAAATCCTCCCATCCTCAGGGGTCGAATCCATGAGAGGAGGAGCAGTTTCACCAAAAACTGAGCTGAATACCTAGAGTGTAGGGAGGTCAAACTGATTCATCCCTCACTTTTTGCAAACTGATTCACTATATGTCATCAAAAATTTTCATATAATGTATTTAACCTAGGTAAGTCAACCACATCATATTTACTTTTACATTCATAATTTACATTAGTAAAAATCCCATTGATCATGGTCAAACTGAAAAAACTGAGAAAATAGGAAAATATTAGCGAACTCAAAATTTTTTTCCTATGCGCAGCGCCACTGTCCTATGTGCAACACCAACTTCAAGCTAACTTTTGAGGGGGTTTCTTATGTCAAAACTGAGACAAGTATATATAATTGGAAATATTATCGAGTCTACTTTCCAAATATGTGCTTGGTTTGTAGATTTGAATTTATTTGACCTCCCAAAAAGTGATTCTCCCAAGACTACTCTATGCGCAGTGCCACTTGCTCTATGCGTAATGCTAACTTGAAAACCAATTTTGTAGGCCTTCCCAGTGTCAAAATTGAGCTCATGATAGCTCCTTCAAAATATCTCTTTCTTGGATACACAATGGACCTTTCAAGAACTTAAAATGATTAAGTATAGCCTCTCAAAAATCAATTCTCCCAAGACTGGTCAAAAAGTGCAGAATGAGGGTGCAAAAATGTAGTGGGCTTTTGTAGGAAAATTTTGGAGGCCTTCCACGACTCCAAATTGAGCTAATGATATCTCATTGGAAATATCTCTATTTCTAGTGGTCATTTGACTTATCAAGAAAGTCATTTGGACAATCCACCAGGGAGAAAAGTTGATTTTACCAAGGTTACTCCAGAAGTGGTGACAATTCTCTTGTAGCAACTGTATTTTTGACATTTCTCCAAAACCATGAAACATATGTAAAAACTGAAGGAGTTTTTTCTTACTTGACCTATGATGGAAACAAACCTCTTTCAATTTCGTAAAATGCATCTCCATTTGGTCAGAAACATAGTTTTAAGAAAAGTTGGCCCTATGTGTGGCAAATGATTTGTCCCTTGGAATGACTTCTTGAAAAATGATGGAGACATGATGTTTATGAGTTGGAATAGCCTCATAATTACTGATATTACCTACCTTATGTCTCCTCTATTCATATTTCTCTAATTCCATAGCAAACCCTAGCTTGATGTGAGAGGAAATTAGGGTTTAGTGTAGGCAAAACAGGGGATTTGGGAAATTTATAAGAATGAAGGGAAATAAAGGGGATAGGGGGCTTCTAAATTCTTAGGAAAATATTAAGAGGTAGGGAGGGATGTTAGGAAGTATGGAAAAGCGGAATTTAAAGTATTGAGTGAGGGGAAGGGGTCCAAAACGGAAAAACACATGTCTAGTCTAGAAAAGTTTCAAATTGTAGCAATAGGTTAGGGCTTGTGGAAAAATGACGATTTTGAGGGGTAGGAGTGATGGGAAGTGTTTGGGAAGGTATATTAAGTATAGGGGAAGGTGGAAGAGCATCAGGATACAAGTCTTGTTGATGATTTAACCATGGAATTCATGAAACCAATAAAAATGTCCTCAAAACCCCAGGAGAGGGAAATGAGCTTTCCAAGCACAACTTAGAGACAAATATGGTAAAAAAAAAACCAATTACTTGGAAATGATAGTTTAGAACTTGAAATTATTGGATACCTTTGACTATTAATACTCCTTCAAAATATGAATTTGATGGTGAAATGACCAATTTTCATGATTTTGACCCTATGACCTAATGATGGCACAACATAGAAGAATGAGCTGAATGATGACCATGATGACTATGGGAATATTTAAAAATTGAATTACCTGACCATGATGATGTCCATTGACCATAGAGGTGAAAGGAGTAGTAACGATCTCAATATCCTAATCAATGACCAAAATTTTTTGCATGACCTAGTGGAATGATAATTTTTTTTTGAGTGGGTCTCCTAAAATGATATGAAAAAAGGATTTTTGATCATTGGTGGCAGGATGAAAATAATGACACTAACACATCCTAATATATGATAGTCCATGACTCAATAATTCCTATCTAAGAAGCTTATCTAATCTACCATTCTCCTTATCCATGCCCATGTACTTGACTTAATATATCAATCCCAATTTGTTACAGTACTTGGAACAAGGAGAACTAGTGTCTAACCTTACTCCCTCTTAACCTGAGAGGAGAAATTCGTGCTCACTCCCTCTCAAACAGGGAGAGTGCATCAATAAGCCTCATCTTGTGTCAGAAATACTCATACTTCCCTTACACCAGTTACCTGTTATATTTGTATATTACTCAACCAACCCTCTTTTCATTGTGTTTTATCATCTTGTAACTTCTTGAACTAGAGCTCCAAATATGGCTCTTAACAATTTATGATCCTGAATTAGAGGTATTCACCTACCACATCCAATACTGCGTCCAATAATACTTCCTGCACTACACTGCTTCCTGAATAAATTCCTACCTTGAAGATAGTCCATTACACAGTTCCTTTAACTAACCGATATCTCAGTACAAGGTTAGCTAATCTATTGTTCATTCAACCTTGAACACAACTTGGTTGACCTTTTCAATTAGTCTCTATCAGTCAATGCAAATAGACAGACTCAAATAAATCTTCCCTCTAGTTTTTATTCTCATATTTCCAAAATATCCAACTCTTAGGGTCTTTAAATAAACCTTCTTGTTAGTTCTCTAACTGCATCTTATATGACCGTCCTTATGGTTTCTATACACATCCATCTAACTTTCCTATTGTTTCATCAAATTGATATTCCTTAGGACACCAATCAAACCACATTTCAATAAATTCAAGATTAATATCATAAGGTATTCCAAACACAACCCACTTTATAGTGAATGTCCACTTCTTCACTACCTTAGGGTTTTCACAAATATTCCAACACAATAGTGAACCAAATATTGCACTCATTGTACAAAGAGTTTCTTCAAATATTCCCTCTAAACAATCTCAGATATGAGCCTGCACCATTCAAACCTGTCTAGGGCTTCCTTGTACCTTCAAACACAACTCTCACATAGCATAGATCTAGGTACCAAATTACTGCTTCTCATAACCTATGAAAAATCCACCACAATTTCAATACTTTATCTCATGCACAACCATCTTCCCACTCTAGGGCGTATAAAACTTCCCTAACTAGGGATTCATATTTGTAGTCCTAATTCCTTTGGGACAACTCTTCCTTCCTCATCTGCTTCAATACTCTTTCACATGGAAACCTTCTTATTATTTTCTTGTCATAACCCTCTTCTCTGCCCAATTACTTTGCTACTCCGATTGATAATTAGAGGTTAGCTCTACGGTGTCATTAGAGGTCCACATATTCCAGATTTCAATCTAAGATACCTCTCTACTTTTGAATTGTATCTTGAGGAAAAAATGGCCTCTAATCCACACTCACACAGATCTGGCTGTTAGACAGAAAACAAAATCCTCCTTTAGAGACATGTCATACCTTTTTCCAGGCACTAAGATCTACCAAGTTTAAATGTAGAACTTCTAAGACCATATATTGAGGTTATGCACAATTGAGCTATGCCTTAGCTAGGGCATGTCGATCCATATATTCGTGACCTCCTTGAGCTCAACTAATATTCCAAGAGATGCAATCTATAAATATCTTCTACCTTCAATCTGGGCTAACTAGGTCCTCTCACAAATTTGGGAGAGATCTTCTAACTTCCACATATTTTTTCTTTGAGATTGCAGCTTCCTAAGATAACACGATTTTCTTGAGAGGGATACACACTTGGATGTATAACTTGCCTTCATTTTCTTAATATTTACTTGCTTTCCATTATAAACTTTTAGTATGGTACTAGGTTTTTCATACTTCACTCAATTTTGTCCACACACTTCAGGTCTCATAATTACAATGCCTTAGAGTTCGGATTCTTCATTATTTATATACCATAATAATATTCAGATGCCTATCATAGTATGCTAGGATCTTCATTGTCACATGTTCGCATTTTAGAGATATATTGTAGATTTTAATCAAAATATAAGATGCTACTGAAACTTATATGCCTTGAATATAGTGTAATTGGTCTTCAACAATAGGTATAAGTATATCATTAATTGTATCTACTTAGAAGTATAGGTTCAGATGGATTCCACATGATCAAATCTTATGTTTAGGATTATCACAATGTCTTCACATTGCTTTTGATCTTCTTTTCATACCTGAGCGAGAGTGTATATTCTTTAAAACTTATTTTTGAACTATATCTCAGATAGTAATAAGCTTAGGAATTTTATACAAGTAGATGCCATCCTTTTGGATTTAAAACATTGAATAGTCCTTGGAGAAATATAGGATTCGAGCCTTCTTTAGCTGGGTGTTGCAGACTTATGATAATGATCTCCTTCAAAGGAACTGATGACTACTTCAACAATGATGAACTTGTTGCAAGAATATCTTCAAGCAAAATTCTAACAAAAAGTGATCTCCAAACTGCCTTCCAGTAACCTTAGCTCTGAAACCATGTTGGAAAATCAAGGTAGTTGTAGTTTAATGTTGATTCTCCTTACTTGATAATTACTTGTGATATTATTTGGCATTTTATTATTTTGTTTTAATCAAGAAATTATAAAAAACATGAAGGTCATGAAACACAAAGAACACAAGATATAGGCTCCATGCCAGGGAAAAACCCCACAACTGGGGAAAACACAAATGATCATATTCTTATAGAATTAGATCAAAATGAGATTTTCAAGACCAAGAAAAAGAAAAATACCTCCATAATATCCCAAAGTCATCCCTCCAATCACTATCACGAACCTGCCCTTTAGATGCCTTTGTCTCATAAAGAAATTGATCCTCCCTGTAGCTTGTACTTCACAGACCTCATGATCCTTCTCGAGCTCACATAATACAATTATTAAAATTATTTTTTGGAAAAAATTATTGTCCTTATTTAACTCGTATTTCATCATGGAAGTAGTTCTTCTTTAGCTCATCAAGTTACTCAAGAATAACCTATATATTATTTGCATATATTTTATTGACTTCAAATCTTAGTATCTTTTCATTCTTTTAGCCTTAGGAATCAACATCTTTCCTAGATTATATGACACAAAACACTCTCATGTTCTGCTCCAAAGAAACTCACAAATCCTACCTCAAAAACTCGTATATATTGCTTTAGAACCTCACATATCTTGCTTTAGAACAATCACAAAATTTTTCTATTTTGGTGGAGGATTCACACAAACATATAATTTTTCATCACTATGCAGAGTCACATTTGTTCAGCAGGCTAACTTGACCATTTGGAGGGCTGACTTGGTCTTATGGAGGTAAAGTTGACACATTTTGACTAAACAAAAAATATTTTCCTTTTTATAACAAAGAGTCCAAATGGAATTTGAATCAAATTTAATTCTTTGACTCAATCAAAACCAAGAAGCATGAAGAACATGCTTAACTAAATAAATAATAATAATATAAATCCTTTTCTTCTTTTTGACTTAGTTATAAGTACAAAGATAAATATGAAGACAAAACCTAGTTACTTTTCCAACGCCTTGAGCATCTATAAAGGTCGACCTAAACTTCCTTCACGACTCCTATCAAGTAATTAGCCTTAGGCATCAAATTCCAATCCAAAACCCCATTTATAAGTACTTATCTAGCACTTCTTCTATAATTTAACATCATAAATCTAATAATAGGCACTTTGGCCTTCTCAAGATGGTCCGACTTTCCATCAAGAATTATTAAATGCAAAATAACCATTGGCATAAGTTGGTTGACTAAGGTTGTCCCCATCACATATGGTGTTACTTGAAGATATTATCCTTCATAGGTATGGGCTGCCATGAGATTATGGAATGAACTAGCCCTCTTAGTCCACCAATAGATTTCTTGTTAGTACCACCTTACAACATGTAACCAATGCATTAGTTATAATAATAACATCATTATCACATAGAAAATAATCCACATGTCATCATGAGAACACTACATCACCGTCATCACAACATACTAAATAATAGTACACCACATGCTTACACATGCTATCATTAAACATATCATCATAAAAATTGTATGCAATCAATAAATGTCATAACATCTTGAATACCACCATCATAAGATAATAACCTCAACATATATTTATCAAGGATATATCATTGCATCATCATAATAAATGGAACAACATGTTCACATAACATCATGAATATGATATTAATATCAAAACATATCACATGTAAAAAAACAAAACATAATGAACATTCATGTCATGATTCATTAAAAAGATCAAATTCACTAGCCTACATAAACAATGAATTCCATTTATTATGTTCAATTCAATAATATCCACAAAAATGCCATTTAGGATTTGTTTTGGTTATGTTTGTTAGCTTGGGTTGGATCATCAATACTATGAGTGCCATGTTCTCATCGAGATGCCGATAATTTTTCGATTATCATTTCTTGATCTGCAAACTGTTGTGGATATTCCAGTGGAGAGTTTGTTAATATAGACCTGATATAATTATACTTAGAAATCCAAAATCTACAATATGAGGGTTAATTTATATTTATATTTATGGATTTTTAAGTTATTGTTTATTACGTATGCATGGAAATTATAATCACGATAAAAATAAATAATAATGAAATAAAAACTCGCAAACCACAATTGACACAAGATATATCCCGGGAAACCCTTTCGGGATAAAGCGTAACTGGAAGGCGAGGCCGCTCTCCTCTCTTTCTATGAATAGAAAATGGATCCTAGTACAAAGAAGTAAGGCCTTTTTCCTGAGGGCTACTATAGTGCACAAATGAAATTTATGTGTTGTCTCCCTATCTCTCTCGGCTACTATTCTCATATATGGAACAAAATGCCCTAAAAAATAAAGGAACCCCTTTTCCTCTTTGTGGCTCGATTATAACACAACTCGATAGCCTACTAGTGGTTAGGTTTGATTCCTTCAACTCTTAAACATAGTTACAATATTGAATTTCATAGTTTATTATTCATCATGATCATCTGGCTAGCCCCTTTACCATGACTAATGGGGGCTGACATGGCATTCCGTCAAATCATGGTGGTAAAAATAGGAAGGTCAACTTTTGAGTGGCATAACTTTTGCATACAACTCCGATTGAGGTGATTCTTGCATCATTAAAAAGGTATCTATGTTTAGAATTGGAAAATAAAAGCACGAGACTAAAGTTGAAAAGTTTTACCCCCCAAAAAATGCCATTTAATGCCTCAAAATTCTCTCAGAGGGTTTCAAACCTTAATTTTCCAAAATGGAACCTGTTGGTAAAAATGGTCTTGTGAGTCGATTAATCCAAATTTTCCAATTTTAAAGCATCAAGATGGATGAAAAATAATATAGTTATCGAATTTGGATCACACCCCCCCATTTTGGGAGGATTTTTGTCCCCAAAAGCTTCTACCGAATGAGGTGAGGAAATTTTTCATCCACCTTGTCTCGGGTGTACCATTTACCCCTGCCTAGAAGTTGCTCTTTTAACCCAATCTACCAAAGGTCACGCTGCCCCTATATTGTAGTTCTGGACCTATTATGCAAAACGATATCTTTGTCAACTCTTCTGGAGCATCTAGTGCGAAATCCTTTACAAAAGATAGGAATTTTTCATGTTCATGATATAGCATGGTAAGCTCATAGAGTTTCAGTTTCTGTAGATTCACCATTGAGTAAACACACATGAATGTGGGTAGACTGATTCTATAAGTTTTATCTCCCACATTTTCCCATACCTCAAAGGGACCATCTTGCAAAGACTTGATTTTCTTGGAGGACCTTATAGCCTCTCCTTGTTCAACTTCTTTGTTTTGTGGTGATCATACTTGGCCTTTTATTTTTCCTATGAATTCTACAATCTCTCCTATACCTATATATGTATTTGCTAGATCTTATCAACAAATTTTTTCTTCCCTCAAGGCATCCCCTACAAGATCCATCCTACTCCTTATTTCCCATGTGAAATATCCAAAGGTGAAGGAGGAAAATATCCAAAACAAGTTTCAAATGGGGACTTTCTAGTAGAAGTGTGGACTACTATGTTTCAAGGGTGTTGTATATATACCAGTTTTTCATCCTTGGCCTTGAGATGCTTATGATTGTAACTCAACAAAAGCCGCACCAAATTCCTTTTGACTACTTTTGTTTTCCCATTCATCTATGAATGAATTTTGTAGACCTATTTAACTTCATGTCTATCTTATCCCACATTGTAGTTCGAAAAAAATTGAGAAATCTCATGTCACTGTCTGAAATGATGCTCCTCTATATCCCAAGGTTATCCTAGACGTGTCCAAAGAACAAGTTTGTTGCTTATTACTCATCGATGGTCTTTTTGCAGAGTATAATAACACACATCTCGCTGAACCTGTCAACTACCACAAATAGGTAGTCATGTCCCTTCCTTGTTGTTAGAAAAACTCCCATAAATTCCATGGAAATTCTTTCCCAAGTGCGAGTGGGTACAAGTAAGGGGTGATATATAACTTGTTTTCTATTACTAGGCTTGCTAGTATAACAAATCATACATCCTCTTATGAACCTAGTGACATGTTATTCCATATTGGGACAATACAAATACCTTTACAAGTTGGCCACTGTCTTCCCTATACCAAAGTGGCTTGTAACTTTGGAGGCGTGAGCCTCTCTAATTTACTGCAATCACTCACCTTTAGGAACACATAACCTATATATCATAGAGTAACCCATCTTAGAGATGATAGTAAACTATGTTGTCACCATCAAGAACATGACTCTGGATCTACAATTATTGAAACACCTCCTTGAAGTTCTCAACATTTGAATATTCCTCTCTATATGCATCAAGAGTGAACGAATCCATGTGCATTAGAGTTCCCAAATATATGATCTTTGATGTGGGTGGACTTGAAAGCACGTCGAACCAATTGTTTGTGATGCCATTCTCATACTTGATCACTAAATGAAATTGCTGTAAAAAACACATCCACTTGTAATGCTTGGTTTGTTGTAGCTTAGTCTAAGCCTATGGGTATCATAGTGACTGGTGATCTATGTTGATTACTATCTCCCTTCCCATTAGATACTATTTCCACTTCTTCAAAACTTGCACTAGGGCTTATAGATCCTTGTCGTAGGTAGGGTAGATAAGAAATGCCCCATGAAATATTTCAAAATGGTAGCATACAAGCCTTCCTCCATGCATCAAGGCAACTCCCATAGCATACCTACTCGCATATATTTCCACTTTAAATGGATTTTGTAAGTGTGGTAATTCCCAGACCTAGTGCTTGACTAATATTCTTCTTTAACTCCTCAAAGGCCCTCTCCCAACCCTTTCCCCATTGGAAACTCTTGCCACTCTTTTTTATGGCATGGAATGGTGTTACTACCACAAAAAAATGACTCTATGTACTTTTTTAGGTATTGTGGTTCCCCAAAACAACTCCTGACCTCTAAAACATTAGTAGGCACTGGCCACTTCAGGATGGCCTCCATCTTGGATAGATCTATCTTCGACTCTCGTCCACCTATCACATACCAAAAATACACCAAAGACTATTATACCAGTATATCAATATATCATCCAAATATGAAATAAATAATTAATCTATAAAAGGGTGCAGTGTATCATTCATTAACCTCATATATGTAGTTGGTTCATTGCATAGGCCAAATGACACGACTAACCATTCATACAAACCTTTCATAGTTTTGAAGGAAGTCTTCCAGGTATCTTCTTATTCGAATCAAACTTGGTGATATCCAGACTTTAAGTCCAAATTAGTGAAGTATTTTTCTTTCTCCCACTAATCCAATAGATCATCTATTCTGGGTAGGGGGTACTTGTTCTTAATCATAATTTTATCTAAAACCTTGTAATATATACATATTCGCCAAGTAACATCCTTATTTGGCACAATGATGTTGGCTGACCCACATGGTGATGTAATTGGTCGAATGACACTTTGTTCCAATAGCTATTGCAACTGTTTCTTTACCTCACTTGCTCTTATAACATACTACCTGCGTAGCCCAATGTTTGGCAATGGGGAGTCCAATAATATATGTATCTCATGCTCCACTTCCCACTTGGGTGGTAGCCCTTCAGGCTCCTCAAACACATCCTTGTATGCATGTAACAACTCTTGTAGTTGCTACTTTTATTTATGAGGACACCCCTCCAGGGATGCCTTTACTCCTACTAACTTTTCTACGAACTAATTTTCTCTTAAAAACAATAAAACATATTTCTTTCTTGAACTGATCAATTTATTGGCTTGGTTGGCACTTACCAATGTAATTTTGTACTTTCCCTTGTGCACTTCGATGGTGAAATATGTTCGATATTTTATGAGGTAGTATTAGTTTGATCTCCACATGAATATTGCATCCCACATGCACATATAGGGACTTCCAAGCACCACTTCACATACATCTAGGAGAACTATATACATTCATAATTCATCAATAAAATTAGCATTGATAACACATCTAATTTTGCATTGTTTTGTTACCTTTATCTATACATACTTATTTAACCATCCCAATGGATATGGGCTTGAATGATCATAATATTCCAATACAAATTTGCTGACCAACTCCTCTGAAATGATATTTCTTGTGATCTTGAGTCGAATAAAGCATCAATATTGGTCTTATTGACCTATGTCTTAACATGGAAGATTTGGTCATTTACTTCTCTTCCTGTTGCTAAAGGCTACTTAGATTCACCTCCTTTTGCAATGATGTAAATATGATATTCTCATCCATGTGTGACCTACTTTAAAAATGGTTGCTCAAATTAGTGGCCATGAAGTTCTTCTTCTTTGCATCTTTCTTTGTGTTCTTTGGTTAAGCTCCAAATACAACTTCCACCACTTCTCCTCTGTATGACCATCAATGTTATAGTGGTTGTAGTGGTTGCTATTATATTTGCAGTAGCGTGTTGTGGTTTCCATATTTTTGTTTTCCCCCCTTTCCATATATTCTTTCCATCCTTAGAAGCATCTCAATGCTCCTTTTGCTTCGACCCACTTGATTTCCCTTTCTTTTGTCTTATGTTCTCTAGGTATTGTGCCTGTACGAAGCCTAATCCACTAATATAGGTTTGAACAACATCACTTTCTCCTGTAGATGGTTTTGTAGGCCCCCTAAATATTTTAGGAGTACATCTAGGTTCTTTGGGGAGATACATAACATTATGGCAATCTTTATAAACCCTTTGGTGTACTCCTATACACTCTGACCCTGCTTCTGCATGAAGTAGTGCCATCAGATCGAATTTTCTTTTACATATCCAATAGGGTAAAATTGTGAATTTATGAGGGTTTTAAATTCCTCCCATTTAGTCACTAGAGGATGATATGCCTCTAACCTCAATGTCTCCGTGTGGATTTCTCACTAGTTCAGGGCATGGCCTTCTCAATTCAGTCGTGAAAATGAAATCTTTTGTTCTTCCTTTATGTGATGAAAACATAAATAAACCTATAATTACTTCAACCAATGATTTAACTTCAAAGCATTGATCTCACCTTGATATATCCTGATATTAATATTTGCTTCCATTTTTAATAGGGACTATAAATGGTTCATGACACTCGAACTAGGTTAATCTTTTTCATGTTCTTTCTTCATCTCCTTCTCTATTTCTTCCTAATATCTTGATCTTCCCTTCAATCAAACCTCTGTGTTATAACCCCCATTTTGTCCGGATAGTCTGAGCTTATTGGTCAAGTTTTCCATGAGGAGGATAACATTACTATTTGTATCTAGAACTATTCTTCTAGACACAAGAACCTCTCATTTGCATGATCAAAAGGGTTATTCAGAGATTTATCGACCATGACAAGGGTTTGGTGAATTTCAACTTAACCAATCTAGATCCACAACAAATACTCACAAGATACCCAAAGAAACTTGTTTTGATACCAATATGAACCATAAATGTTTGTGGATATTCCACCAGACTGTCTGTCACAAGATATATGATAAAATTATACTTAGAAATATAAAATCTACACTATGATGGTTTATTTCTATTTAGATTTACGGATTTATAAATTATTTTTTATTGCATATGCATGAAAATTATAATTATGTTGAAAATAGAGAAAATTTAATTAAGAACTCACAAACCAAAATTGACACAAGATATATACTAGGAAACCCTTTAGGGAGAAGACCCAACTAGAAGGTGAGGTCACTCTACTCTCCTTCTCCGAATAGAAAATGGATTCAGGTAGAAGGAAGTAAGGCTTGTGGCTTGTTAGTTATTATAGTGCACAAATACTCTTATTATTCTCTCTCCTTATCCCTCTTGGCTACTCTTCTCATCTATGGAACACAGTGCCCTTGAAAAGAATGCAATCCATTTTCCTGCTAGTGGACTAGTTATAACACCACCCAATATCCTCTAGATAGACTACTAGTGATTAGGTTTGATTCCATCTCTTTCATATAGTTACAACATTGTCTCTTCTGGAGTCTTATTCATCATGATCACATGGATAGCCCCTTTTCCATGAGTAAGGTGGGATGACTTGACATCCTCTCGAAGTATGGTGGTCAAAACATGAAGGTCAAATTTCAGGTGGCATAACGTTTGCATACAAACTATGATTGACATGATTCTTATGTCGATGGAAAGAAATAAATGTGTAGAATAGGAAAAAAGAGGTTTTTAAAGAAATAATAAAAATTTTACAACACAAAAATTCTGTTTAATGCCTCAAATTTCTCTCAAAAGGTTTCAGACACCAATTTCCCAAACTAGGTACTGCCAATAAAAAAAAGGTAATGTGAGTTGATTCCTTCACTTTTCCACTATGAACACATTGATATTGATGAAAAATAATATAATTATCCAATCCATATAATTTCCTCTTCCTTCAAAGATAAGGTTGATAATTTATGGGATAAGTATAGTCACCTTATTTCCCTTTTCAATGAGAAATATTTGTATATTCCTTATGATGATTGAAGATGTTTTGGTCTAGACTCAACAACAAAGATTAAAATCATTACAAAAAATCTCACCATGTCACTTGTGGGAATTGAACCTGGGTGGGGAGGATAACAATCATTCCTTCCAACTACCTGAGATAAACCCATTTGACCTAAACAACATATTAGTATGCCAATGTTTTCATATATTTTTCTTATCTTAGTACATCGTTAACATTAAGGTAAGCCTCCCATAATATAGATTCACATGTATTTTTTCCCACATAACTAAGGTTCTTCCACCATTCTTCCACCATTTTACATCCTTGGCTTATTCATTCAAGGAATACTATACCTAATAACATGTGAATACTAGGTCACCATTATTTAATTTTTTAGTCATGCTTAATCCACTTCCATGAACGAATGGTTAAGTCTTATTTATTCATCCATTGCATGTAATTAACATTGTTCACACTCATAAGGGTTACCTCTTCTAATCCAAATACACAAATAGTCCAGGAACACTAGTGTCCTACTCTTTATGCGAGCTATTTTCTTATCAATCTCTATGACTAATTATATCACATGATATATTTCCTTTTTGTTTGAAGGTCTATAAACCAAGAAGAATATAGTTGCTAAAATTCAAATTTTAAACATTTTCGCAATTTATCACTTGTCATCCATCACCTAATTACGAGTGTTCTAGTTCATAGCTTCCTCTCTTAACACTTTAAAATTACATGGGTCATTTTATGATCTTTTACAAATAATCCTATGTCATTATTTAGGTTTCTCAATCCACTCATGAATATCCTTAGGAGATGTTTCTTTCCACTTTTTTTATTGTTTCTTTTTAAAGTTAAATTTCTATAGAAAATTTCAGCCTAAAAGTGGCCTCCGAAGGAAAAATAATAAAATAATAGTTAAAATAATAAAATAAGAGATGAATTTTGGAGGGAAAATAAGAAAACTAGTTTTGTTATTGTATTTTTAGCTTATTTCCATATAGGCTTGCTCAAATTTGAAGTGTAGACACTTGTTGGATACAAAATTAATTTCCACATCGAATGAGTACCCATTATGAATACTTCTAAGAAGACCCACAATTATAAAAATTGAAGATACACACTTTTTTAATGTATCTTCAATTTTGATCAATGTAGATCTTCTTAGAAGTATGCATAATGGGTAGTATTTAGATTTGGAATTTAATTCCGCATCCAACAAGCATCTAAACTTGAAATTTGAGTAAACTTATAATGAGATAAGCCAAAAATACAATTAAAAAAATAATTTTCTTCTTTTCCCTCCAAAATATTGACATGTACCTCTTTTTAAATTTAAAGGATTTTGATCGGTTTACATATTATGACATGGAAAAATTCATGGGAAATTTTAGGCTGAAATTTCCTCTAAAGTTCACATTACATCCCCTGAACATCAAGATTTACAGTATGCCCATAAAAATAGGGTATTGACCATAATCAATATCTATATCTAACCTATATTGGTAGAACTCGTACATTACCAACAACTTTGATCTTTGAACCCATCATTGATCACAAGTGTATTTTAAGTTCCTTTTTCTTATTTTATACATTGATCCATTTCGAGGGCTTGTCGATTAATATTGTTGAGGACACAATTGCTACCTTTTCTTGAGACATGTCTATTTTTTGAGGGTCTTCAATGTTGGCTAGTTCCTTATCACTATCCCAATGGTTCGATTCATGAAAGCACTTGTGCCCACTCATAAGTGAGGCCAAAATTATAGCAGAGTTTCATTATATCCTATTCATGTAGACATCCCTAGCATTTGGGGAATGAGTTAGGACGACTTGTGGTTGCACTGAGGTTGAAGGCCTTGAATTATTTGACGATGTTTTCATTTTCTACTTGCTGCCTTGTGGAGGAATATGAGATTTCTTAGAACCTTTTGAATTTTTTGGATCCTACCACCCTCAATGCTTTTTCATGTCCATCAAGGGTGGAGAGGGCCCATGAGAAGAAGGGCATACATTCTAGATGTGGCATGGCTATTAGCATATGCTTCAGTGGAAGGTTGTGTTCTCATAATCCAATGGTTGTGAGTAATCAACTCCCCTCTAGTTTAAAAAGATTTTATTAGGTAATCCATTTCTCGAATTGACTTCAACGCATATACAAGAAAATTTTACAATACCCTTTACCCATATGTCCATATCGATATTGATAACTTGGCCCAGGGAATTACCAACATCAACTCAGATATCTAGGTGCATTAGATGAAGAGGAAAATTAGGGAACTGAACCCATGAAATAGTTAGGAGATTAAATCAGCAAACCATGGTTGAAGGGAAAGCCCAGCTCGACCCTAAAACCATGGTCTAAGATCAAGGACCCCTTGTCGATCCCTCAGATTTTTGAAATATACTATAAATTAACCTTTAAAGTAGAAGAACACATTTGCATTAAAAGAACATGTCTTAGAAACCCACTCCCAAAGTGCTGATTTTGTAGGCTAGAACCCATTGAATAAAAAAATAAGAGCATGTTCCATGTAGCCGAGTTGAGAGGGTCATATTGTTCATTTTGAACTTTAATAGATTTGATTTATATAATCTGATATGCCACTAAGACTATCCCTAAGAGATATTTAGGAGATTAGAGCACGATTCCTAGATTCATCGTTTCTTTAAAATATCTAGGATGAGAGGAAGAAGCCACCCCCCTTCCTTTGGCTCCACCAAAAAATATATAAACTAGATTTATTAATGTTTCCTTTATGATATTGTGATCACTTAACTTATTCATGTCCTGAAGTAGACGACCCTCATAAATGAGGTGCGTAAAGGTAGAGAGGATTCTAGTCCATCCTTGAATCCTAACATAAAGGAAGGAAATTAGATATACAACTCACACCTGCAAACAAAATGTTACTCCTAATACTGGCCTCACAAGAACTTAAAAATTCGGAAGAACTGAATTGTTGATTATGACTTAGGGGAGGGATGAATTCGACTACATAAAATTTCCCAAAATCAACTTCCTCTCACAAGAGATGGAGAGAGAGTGGGCATACACTAACTTTTCTAAGAGAGGATTCTTTGTCGCAATGAAAATACTAGGACCACAAGCAGAGATAAACTTGGCAGTAATTGCAGGGGGCTAGGGTTAGTTACAATAGTGGAAATGCCAACTTAAGACCTTTGTGAAAGCAACAACACAACCGATCGCGTGCCCTTCACCAAGCGACCCGATCCTTCTTTATTCCCATCCTATAGGCACTCTTGGGTTTACTACTTTCTTTAATCTTGTCACAAAATCTTCTGAAAATCCCTTTAAATGAACTACATCATTATCCCATTATTTTAACTCAAATTAGTTAATTAACATCATTTTCTTCCCATTAGGGGTTTTCCTTATTTATAATTTAGAGTGATTCTTATAATGTTCCCATCTAGAAACACTTTTATGATTCAACAACCATTTTCCACAGGGTTATTTGTTCACAAAATACCTCAAAATTTATAATTTATTTCATCATGTCTATTTTCTAAATCCAAAATCTTCCATCGTGGCTATTTCCTAAATCCAAACTCTTCCGTCATATTCTAGTAATATAGGCTATTGATTCTTGCTAATTCATTTGTGAAACTTCCACTTGCTCACCTTTAGTATCTATCTATTACTCTTTTTGTTCATCTCATCCTTCCAAGTTGGTTATGGTTATGAGGAATACAATAATTTATCATGATTAGAAAATGTGTAAGTTCATATTTTTCCTTTCCTCCATAACCTAAATTTATCAGATAATGATACTATTAACATTAGAAGTCAAACTTAGAGACTTTCGTTCCTTTCTTAAAATCATTATCTCTCTTATACTTGTTTTTCCATCTTCTCTTACTAAGATGAGATTTACTATCCTTAACATGGGATTTGCATACTATTTTAAGGTATATACTCATTATTTCTAGGTTTGAATTCATTTTAGATGTACTTTTGGGGAATTGTACTACTATTATTTCAATTTCATCAACTACAAGTTCTCCATAACTTGCTTGAATAGTGACTGTCTTCTTTACATCGTTGGTTTATCTCATCCAATTTAATATATTATATAATTTTATATTAATTTATATTTGATGGTCTCTTCTTAATGTTTATAATCAAGCCTCTAGGCCTATATTATCAAGCACATGGAAAACACGTAAGACACATATTGATTATAATCACACACTCATTAGCACACGTCCTCAACATAATTACATTATGTTCTTACTTGGTTATGCACAATAACATGCTATAAGGATTATATCAAAGGGTGCCATAATCTAATTTAGACTACTTATTTCTTGCTTTTGCTTCATTAATGTATGGGATTTCCTATTAAAATATTTCAAGGTTATTATTGTCAATACAAATTTATTCATATCCTCATTCTAGGTTTAACATACACATGCGGAGAGGAAATTCATGCCTATATTCTATGAGCATAAGTCACATCTTTCGTTAGTTCCTATTGTAGTGATTTTATGAAGCATGGGATTTCATGATTTGGATATTGTCTCATGATATAAGTCATAGGGATCAACCATGCATTTAAAATTAATGAATACTCTTGCTAATCATATATGTATATGCATATGCATAATATGCTTCACTTCTTATCACTAGTGTGGAACTAGAGAAGAGGGGGGGAGAAAGAGAAGAATGATGTTAAGGAGGTTTAAGAGATAAGTGCAAAATCTCCCTTCCTCACGTGCCATTGATTTTAATGTGTTCGACATATATTTTTTTTACCTTCTTGTGTGGAACTAAGCCTATATTGGGACACATGTATTGCATATAGAGTAACTGTGAGGATGTCATTGACAACTTTGACAACTTATCAAATTGTTCCCAAATGACAAGTGGCTTAAGTATTGGAAATTTTTGTTGAATATCTTGTAATTCCAAACCATACTCCAACTTCCCTATAATATCCAATAATAAAATCACAAATATATCATCTCCTTGAGATGGCTTTGCAAATGTGGGAGTAGGGGTGCATGGTCTTGCACTCTAGATGATATGATGGATATCCTCGAGGATTTTGACACTAATATGCATACAAATGAAAAAAATCTACAACCTAAAAAAGGAACCATAAATGAAATAATAAATTTTCAACAATTTTTTTTTTTTGTGAATTAAGGTTGTATTAACTCAAAATTTATGCATACATAAGATAAATATGTCACCGTTCGTGCAAAAATCGGTCTTAATTTACCACTATGGAAACTAAATCTATTTATTGTTAACTGAAGCTAAAGTAATGTAAAGTAAAAACATCTGATACTTAGAAACTACAAAATATACCATATACTAGACTACAAAAGGAAATAAAATAGTTTCCAAATGGCATAGCATGATATGAAGAGTCTGAAGAGGTAACTGGCATTGGGTCTTAAGAATTGGTAACAATTGGAGCAAGAGGTTTTATGTTACATTGAAGGTGGATTTCTAGATGAGCTAGTTGAGAATTCAAACAAGCAAGACAAGAGTGTCGATATCATTGCACCTAGTTGATTTCATTCAAAGAGGAAATAATATCATTGTGGTCTTCATGTTTTTCCTTCAAGAACCTTCCCAAAAGAGTTTTCATCTGTCAATGGAGGGTAATGTAGTTCAAGTACTGGCTCTGTCTTCCCCTAGTATGACTAGGGTCGGGAACCAATTAGCTACCTCCTCTTCGATTTCTGAATCAGAATAAGCTTGAAAATAATTGGTTGTGAGGGCTTCAAGTTGATGGACTTCTTAATGAATTTCAGGGGGTACATTAACTATTTATAGAAAACAACTTACTCACACTTTTCAAATCAACATTAATGCATATTGCTCACTATAGCTAATAAAAATATACATAATTGCATATAAAAATCTAGGTTAGGGTGACATCATTTATTTAATGCTTGATTAGTTCATGGAGGTATCTTTCTTCCCCTATTTAGAGGTGATATCCTTGGAGCAATGTCATCTAAATAACTTTTCATTATCACCATGAATCCTTCTTATTAAAATTTCTCCTTTTTTTTAGAATTGCATTATTATCACTAAATTTTAATTTTTATATAATTGTCAACTATATCAATATAATGAAAACAACTCATATATATTTTAATGTAAAACATGGTAACTATGACCAAAATAACATTAAAAAAATAAATAATTCATTACCTACATTTTTCTTCTTTCATTATTGTATTTCCTTTATTGTATTAGAATTACAAGTAACTTCTCCTATAACCAAAATTCTCTTTTAAGTGTTAATGTTCGATTACTATTTTTAACCAAGAGAAAGAAAGCATTAAAATCATTTTATTAATATCACCAAATACAATGCACACCAAATAAAATTACTTTAGAAAGATTTATTTATTTTTATTTTTATTTTTATGTTTTTTTACTTTTTTATTTAGTGATTAAAGGAATTGATAATTACGCCGGTTTCACACTCGCGTGACACAGAGACGATTCCAGCCGCTACCACTATAACCTCGAGGTGCCTATGTATGTCCCTTTCATAGACACAGGTAAATTGAGGGATTTGAACCTCGAACCTCTTGGTACATAACACTTCATTTTCACGCCCATCGCCAATTGAGCTTCCCCGAAGAGGCTTATAAAGTTCTATTTATTACTAAGAAAGCATTATAATTAGTTTATTAATATCACCTAAATACAACACACATCACATCAAATTACTTTTAAAAGAATTATTTATTACTAAAAAATCATTTTATTAATATTATCTAAATAAAATGCACATCAAATCAAATTACTTCAAAATATTTTATTTATTACTAAGTAGGCATCGTAACGATTTTATTAATATTATCTAAATAGGATGCACAACAAATCAAATTACTTCAAAATATTTTAGTTATTAATAAAAAAGGATTAGAATAAGTTTATTATTTTCACGCAAATATAATGCATATCAAATCAAATTACTTTTGAAAGTTTTATTTATTACTAAGAAAACATTAGAATCATTTTATTAATATCACCTAAATAAGATGCACATCAAATCAAATTACTATAAAACATTTTATTTATTACTATAAAAGAATTAGAATCATTTTATTAATATCACTTGAATACTATACACATGAAATTAAGTTAACTTTAGAACATTTTATTTATCACTAAAGAATCATTAAAATCATTTTAGTAATATCATTTGATGCACATTAAATCAAATTATTTAGAACATTTTATTTATTACAAAGAAAGCATTAGAATCATTTTATTGATAACACCTAAATATGATGCACATTAAATCATTTTATTAATATCATCTGATGCACATGAAATCAAATATTTAGAGCATTTTATTTATTACAGAGAAAGTGTTAGAATCATTTTATTGATATCACCTAAATATGATGCACATTAAATCAAATTACTTTAGAACATTTTATTTATCACTAAGAAAGCATTAGGATCATTTTATTGATATCACCTAAATATGATGCACATTAAATCAAATTACTTTAGAACATTTTATTTATTACTAAGAAAGCATTAGAATCATTTTATTGATATCACACAAATACAATGCACATTAAATCAAATTACTTTAGAACATTTTATTTATTACTAAAAAAGCATTAGAACCATTTTATTGATATCACACAAATACAATGCACATTAAATCAAATTACTTTAAAACATTTTATTTATTACTAAGAAAGCATTAGAATAATTTTATTAATATCACCCAAATACGATTCACATTAAATCAAATTATTTTAAAACATTTTATATTACTAAGAAAGCATTAGAATTATTTTTATTAATATCACTTAAATATAATGCACATTAAATCAAACTACTTTAAAACATTTTATTTATTAATACTAAAACATTAGAATCATTTTATTAATATCATCAGAATATAATGCATAACAAACTTAAATATGATATATATTAAATCAAATTATTTAGAGCATTTTATTTATTTTTAAGAAAACATTAAAATTATTTTATAAATAACTCTTAAATATAATACATAACAAATCATCAACGAAAGAGAGAAAATGGAGAGCTCTGCGCAAAAACCTTAGGGTTTGGAGCCACAAATATTTTTTGCTCCAGCATAGGGCTTCAGAGATCTCAGATCTGCGACACTGTTTGCAGCCTTCAGCAATGGATCAGGAGGGGGCCACTCCCCCTCCCTCGCCTCACAACATGGATGAAGATCCGGAGTTCATAACACTTGTCCATGCACTGCAGGAAAAAGCCAAAAACCGCAATGGAGGCTTGAAGTTTGTCAAAACACTGGAAAATGCCCCAAAGGTCCAACTCCCATCAGTCTCCTTTTGCAAGAAATCAAAAATATTCTCAGAAAGGGGCCTGGTAGGGCAGTTCATTAGAATGTGGCCGTCCTCAACCTCCATGAGGCAATGGGTAGGAAACAATTGACAACCGCTCACAACAGGAGACATATCAGTTTTCGGTGTGGGTAAGGGGTTCTTTGCCTTTATTTTTCAATTTGTAGAAGACAAAGATCTGATATTTCGAAGCGGGCCTTTTTTCTTTGGCCCAAGAGGTTTGTATCTGAAAAGATGGACTCTCAATTTTGACCCCGAAGATGATATAAACACATGTGTCCCTGTCTGGGTAAAATTTCCGCGTCTTCCCCTCTCTTGCTGGGACGACAACTACCTTCGGGCCATTGAAAATGCTTTAGGGAGATATGTTGATAGGGCTAAACCCAAGGGAAAAATGTTTTCATTTGCTAGGATATGCGTAGAGTTAGATCTGGAAAAGGGCTTACCAACAGAAATAGTTATGGAAAATGGGGGATGGATGCATGTCCAACCCTTGGAATATGACCAACTCCCCTTCAAATGCAAGCAGTGCCATGAGTATGGACACTTCGCAAGAGATTGTCCAAAGGGAGCACCCACAAAAGTCCTAGAAATCCCATATAAGGAACAATGGCAAACTCAGAAGAAAAAGGGCTCAACAAAAGGACCTATCTCAAAGAAAGCAACCACCAATACCACAAGGGGGAGAAATAGGGGCTCCCAAGCAAATGATGGCCAAAGGCAAGAAAAATTATCCTCTGCATATGACAAACCAACCGATAAACCCCAAGCAGAAGCAATAAGAGGGAAATACCTTCGCTATTCTGGAAACTCTGGGGGACACTGAAATGCTGAAACTAGACAGGACCGACAAACAATCTCCACCCCAGACCCAACCCCAGGAAATTTAAGGAGTAGTGGAAGAGACAATAGTAAAACCCTTGTCAATGGTAGTACACCCAGATCACCAACCCACCAGCGTCACCCTGTTTCAAGACACAGATAAATAGGGAGAAGGAGGGAAAAGACCAAGAGAAAATTTTGTAGCACAAAAGGAAAAGGAAGTTGTCACAGAAGTAGACTCGAGGAAAAATAAAGGAAGAAAGCCTAATAGGGGGGCCAGGGAAATATTCAGAGAAAGAGATAAACCCCTAGGCCTACAGTCGCGCCTGGACTCGTTTAAAGGATACACACAAGAAGAGATACAACAAAGAAGACGCCTTCTAGAGGAGGCGGGCAGGACCCTTCAAAACCAAAGTCAATAATGAAACTAGTCTCTTGGAATTGCAGAGGACTTGGAAGCATTGAACAAGTAAAAAGTATGAAGGAAATAATCACCACTCTTAACCCATCATTCCTATGTATCCAAGAGACCAATTTAGGAGAAGCAAAAATGCTTGCAACAACCCCACAATTTTGGACAAAGGGAATCACAGCGGCAGTTTCCTCCAGGGGAATTTGCACAATATGGGACAACCAAATCTTCACCCTCATCCACCAGGTAAAAAATCAGAGTATCCTTCTAAATCTTTTGGAACATAAAGCAACTAAGAAAAGGTTGAATCTATATAACATATATTCTCCTGTAACCTATCTAGAAAAAACTCAGTTCTGGCAGACTTTGAATAGCCTCAAATATGAGGATCATCATACTAGCACTATCCTGATGGGTGAATTCAATACCACCTATATAGCAAATGAGAAACATGGGGGAAACCAGGTCAGGGATCCTTTCTGGGAACAACTGGATGACGTTCTCACTCAATGGGACCTAGAAGATCTCAAACCAAGATCCAAAAATTTCACCTGGTCAAACCGGCGAATAGGGGAGGCTCACATAGTAGCGCGACTGGATCAAATATTGATACACTCAGACTGGCTACTGGCTAATAGGGACTACAAGGTGGAAACGTCCAGTAACCCAGCATCGTATCACCACATGATATTCCTGGATATGCTGGATAAGACCGATTAGGGTCCAATTCCATTTCACTTCAATCATCATTGGATCCAAGAAGAAAAATCCCACCAGCGGGTCAGAGAAGAATGGAGTAGATACATCTAGGGATCTCCAGCCTTCATCTGGGAAGAGAAACTCAGACGAGTCAAGAAATCCCTGAGAATTTGGGTCAAAGAGGAATATAAACCTCCAGGGAAGCAGAGTAAGGTCCTTCAACAGCAGTTGGAAAACCTGACCCAAGAAATGGAGACAAAATAATTAAACAAAGAGCTTTTAAGCAGATAAAAAGAACCGGACAGAAAAATCTACACTCAAAAGAGAAAAGAGGAGGAGGAATGGAGAATAAAATCAAGAAGTCTATGGCTATGGGTCGGAGATCAAAATACTAAATTCTTCCATCGACAGGATAAATTGAGGGAGAAAAATAATAAAGTCCTAGAAATCACCACTGAAAAAAATGACACAATCACTCAACTGGAAGCTTTGAAGCAAACATCCTTCTCTCATTTCCAAAATCTATACACAGAGACGAGCGTGGAACAGAAGGACAAGAGGAGGATCTCCTCACAAATATTCCAACGCTGGTTACAAGGCAACATAACGAGGACTTGGAAGCCCCCATCTAGGAAGAGGAGTTGATAGAATCCATCTGGTCTATGGACCTTGATAAATCACCTGGACCAGATGGATTCATAATCCAATTTTATAGAGCCTTCTGGTACTTAATTAAAAAGAACCTGCTCCGAATGCCACAATGGTCAATGGGCAAAGACAAACTCAACGGGGGAATCAACTCTTCCTTCTTGGCTCTTATTCCAAAGGACACCAAGCCGGTAAGCTTCTCAAGATTCAGGCTTATTTCTCTTTGTAACATTTCCTACAAAATCCTCGCAAAAAACTTAGCCAATCGGCTAAAGCCCCTTTTGGATATTCTCATCTCTCCAAACCACGGTGGGTTCATCCAAGGGAGACAAATTTTAGATAACATAATCCTGGTTCAAGAGGCAATTCACACGAGCAAGAATTCTAGGGACAACGACATGCAATTAAGCTGGATATGGCCAACGACTTTGACACATTGAGACACATATTCCTCTTTGCAGCTATGGAGAAATTTGGATTTAGCCAGAAATTCACCAAAGCTGTCAACGCTTGTATCAGACAACCCTAGATCTCCCCTCTATTAAACGAACGACTAGTTGGGTTCTTTAAAGCTTCACGGGGGCTGAGACAAGGATGTCCCCTTTCCCTACTTCTCTACATTATAATGGCAGATGCCCTGAGTCGGTCCCTTTCGGAGGAACTCAACAATGGAAATTTGGGAGGCATCCTCACTGCCAGGGGAGTGAAACCTATCAATCACTCCCAGTTCATGGATGACACCATCCTACTAGGAGGAGCCTCAAGGACCATAGCTAGAAGATTCAAGAGAACTTTGGACAAATACCTGGAGGCCCGAGGAGGCGAGGTGAACAGACATATAAGCTAGATCTATGGGTGGAACTACTCCGAGGACACTGTGGCGACCATTGCTCAAATCCTAGCCTTTCCAAGTGGCATAAAATAGAAAACCTTCACTTACCTCAGGAAGCCTATTGGTGAAGACATAACCCCCAAATCAGCATGAGAAATATTTTTTGACAATATCAAAAATAAATTTGAAAATTGGGGAACTAGGTGGCTGAACTTGGCAGGTTGATTGGTATTTATCAAATCAGTTTTATCGACTCTTCCCTTGTATCAATGCTCGACTCTTCTAGCCCCTGTTGGAGTGGCTAATCAACTCAACAAAATGATCCGTAAATTTCTCTGTCAAGGAGGCAAAGGAAACGAACAAAAATTCCATATGGTACATTTGAAAACAGTCTGGGCCTCCAAGATCTTGGGAGGTCTAGAAATCTGAGATCCACTACTGGTCAACAAAGCCCTGGGGGCCAAATTAGTTTGGAAGCTCTTCTCCAGCACTTAAGGCTGGTGGAAGTAAGCTATTATTAATAAGTATCTAGCTAAAAGTAAACCCAATAGACTGGATAGTCTATAATGGCCCACCAAAGGCTCGCCCATATGACGACTCTACAGAGAATCTGCCCCTCTCATCCTCACCCATCTCTCTTGGCAAGTCGGAAATGAAAGGGATATCATAATCTGGGAAGACAACATTGATGATCAAGTACCGCTCAAGACCAGGGAAGACCTCCAAGCTCTATGTCAATGGTATAACCCAAACCACCTCCACACTCTCTTCGATCTGTTCGATTGGTACGGAAATGGAAGGTGGAAGGGCTAGACTCTGGCTAACAGGACCCTCCCTCACCATCTAGTGGACCAACAAACCACTCTCCTCTCCCTTCTTCAGGGATATGCGCCTCTTCACCAAAATAACAAGGACTTAAGAAGTTGGATTGACTCCGAAACATGATATTGGGTTAAGACAGGCTACCACCACCTTAGAAAGGACCCCCCGGTGCATCAAGATTCCAGGCCATGGAAAGCTAGAATAAGGAAAATATTCCCAAGATCAAATTTTTCTGTTGGCAAGCAGCCCACAAAAAAATCCTAACTATAGAGAATCTCTGAAGAAGGGGCATCGTTGGGCCATCCAGATGTGCTTTATACCAAGCGGAAGAAGAGACAATCGAACATTTATTCTTGCACTGTGACTATACCAAGATGATGTGGAAAATTACCTACTTTGAAGTAATATCAATCAAGAATCTTCCCCACTCCTTTCTGGGCCTGTTCCATTCATGGAAACATGCATGCCCGAGCTCCCTTTGGTCCAAAAAGATTGCGAGATGCTTCTGGATGGCTCTCCCCAGGTTCTTATGCTGGGAAATATGGCTCGCCAGAAACAAATCCATCTTCCAGAAGAAGCTTCCCACATCCCTCCAAACAGGAATCAAAGCTTGCCAACTGCTCTCGGAAGTTCTATCTCACCGCCGTTGGAAGAAAGGAGATTTGGAAGGTGTAACGGATGCGGAACTGAGGTGGATCAATCTCATCACCACCAATGGAAAAACCTAAGCTCCACTACTAGACCACAAGGAGGAGACACTTGGAAAATCCATTTCACTCAGGAATAAACAAACAAGTGGCTTAGTGGCATAGGTAAGATGGTGCTATTTTTTGACGGTGTCTCGAAAGGCAATCCTAGGTCGGCGGGAGTAGGAGGGGTGCTGCAAAGCCCAAAGGAACAACCATAATAGAGTTCGCCTGGGGAATAGGGACGAAAAAAATAATTAGGCTGAAGCAATGGCTCTCTCGAAAGGGCTAGAGCTAGCTCCAAGGAACAACATTAGAGACCTCCACGTCATTGGAGACTCAGCATGAGAAATCAGGAATGTTCTAGCCCTGAAAAAAGGCACAATGAAGCACAATCCCAAGATATGGTGTTGCATAGAAAGTCTTCTCCTCCATTTTGAAATTTTGACTCCTTGGCACATGAAGTGGGATTTGAACAACATGGCAGACAAACAAGTGAATCACGGGGTGGGGCTTCCCCAAAGTCATCTCAATCTAGGAGAAGCAATTGAGATCCACAACCTCCCCTAGAGAAGATGGAAAATAACCCCAATAGGACCAAGGGAAACTGCCACAAGATCTAAGAGCTTTCGAATTCCCACGGCACAGGTCATAGCTCCCACTCCCCTACCGCCACTTAGAGCGAGTCGTCTCAGCATGACATATGGTGGAGCTGTCTCACCCCAGATGTAACCTCCCATCATGTGGCTAATGGTGCAGAAGGTCACATCATACTCGTGGAGGGTGGAATAACAGGCATGGATACAGATAACATCATAAGTAATAATCGGTGCCAAACACAAGCATGCGAGAGAGATATGGTTTGTAGAGTAATGAACTTGCTTGGGAGAATGTATGACCAAGGCAGGTCGAGAGATTCCGCAATGCTGATCCAACGACACAGGTTAATGAATGGACTCCCCCACTGTTAGAATCATTCCTCCAATGCGAAGATGGGTGACTCAGGCAGAGCCTCATTCGGGACTGGGCGATACCAGGCTGGGAAACGCTTCTGCGTGCTGCTCAAGAGAGAAATTTTTAAATAGCTCCTGCTTTGTGTATAGGAGGGGAACGCAACCACGGTCACAGGGGACTTGGGCACAAACAAATTTGGAAGCCGTCGTCTCAGTAGCGGGAAGGAAATGGACCCTCGGAATCAGACTCTAGACTCCCCCTCATACCCGCCTCCAACAGTGGAAGAGATTTGTAGTCAGTAGGTGGCCCAACTGGCCCACCTGCACATCAACCTAAACAGCTTGTTGTTCAACATAAGAGATAAAGACAAAGCTATAGTAGATAGGATGATGCTACAAGAGAGTAGGCTCGCAGAGCAGGAAAAATGGATGACCTATCTAAGGAGTGAGGTTCGAAGGCTCCGCCAGCAGGTAGAGCAAGATTACAAAGGCAGACACACTGGAACAACAATTGACCTTCTGGAAACAATGGACTTGTTCACCCAAATTGGAGTGGACCTGTGCACCTAAGAGCCCAGCAACTAGTATTAGTGTCGCTTAGACAAAGCAGACGGGAACTGTCCCGACGTCCTAGGTTATAACCATTTCCTCTAGTTTTCTTTGATGCAGTGTTTTACAATTTTGATTTTAGGGGTAGACCATAAAGTCTATAGTATATCTAAGAAGCTTAGAACTGCTGGAGTAGCTAGAAAATGCAATTCTGAAGGAATTGTGGGCATCATTTTTGTAATAAGATATGTATCTAAAAGACTAAAATGATAGGTAATATTTTGCAGCTGGACAGGAATCCAACGACTTTGAATTTTAATATAAAAACCATACCCGTTCTTGTTTAAAAAAAAATACATAACAAATCAAATTACTTTAGAACAATTTATTTTACTACAATTTGCATTTGAAAAAAATTGTCTTGGAATAATGATGCCTAGTTTAGTATAAAGGAAATGAAAAAATCTATAAGATTAATGTGATCATCATGATTTTCTCGTTTAAGGATTAATTTTCCATACTTTCATTATAATTTTCCTCATTTACATTTTAATGTTTGTTTTTATAATATTTAATAAAGACCACATATCCATAAAGCGCTATTTCTTGTGGATAATATACAGTTTAAAACTTTTAATATTGGAAATAATCTTTCTCTTATATAAAGTACATTAACAATTGAAATATTTCTTAGAATTTTAGTTATGGAGTTTACTTTCTACAACTTTAGATTTTTCTAACAAGGTTTTGTTCTTAATTGTCAGGCCAGGAGGTAACCGCGCAAAACTGAAGATGAATTAGATGGAGGTTGTGTGTGTACTTATACATGGAGGTGAGACTATTGGGATTGACTTCCCAATGTCTCTTGGCCTTCATTATTTACTATTTTACAATAATATACAGTCTCTCCCAATCCCTTAGGATTAGGTGTCAACATTCCCCCCTTTAATCTAAAGGGATGTTGGTGAGTCCAAGCATTGTTCTGAATTTTTCAAACTTTTCTCTTCCAAGCGCTTTGGTGAAGATGTCTGCAATCTGCTCATTTGTGGAACAATGATGTAGATGGATAGTTTTTTCCTCAACATGATGTCGAATCAGATGGTATTTTTTATTGATGTGCTTTGTTCGATCATGGAACTTTGGGTTCTTGGCAAACTTTATTGTAGAAGTGTTGTCAATCATGAGTGGAGTTGAATGCATTTGTTTCATCTGCAAATCTTCTAGGATTTTCCTGAGCCACACAATTTCCTTTGTTGCTTCATCTACTGCCACATATTCTACCTCAGTTGTGGAATCTACTGGAACTGATTGTTTGCATGATCTCCATGAGACAGCTCATACCCTAGTTTCTTTGTCCCCATCAAAGTCTGAATCAGAGTATCCGATCAAGATGAAGTCACCTACCTGTGTATATTTGAGTCCAAAGTCTTGAGTCCCCTTAAAGTACTTTAGAACTCTTTTTTCAATAGACCAATGTCCTTCACAAGGTTTTTGCATAAACCTAGAGAGGGTTCCAACAACAAATGGGATATCTGGTCTTGTGGTAGTCAGGTAGATAAGACTTCCTACAAGCTGTCTATACTTCATTGTATCCTCGAATTCCTTCCCTTCAATGGATGTGAGCTTCAAGTTTTGTTCCATTGGAGTGGTTAAGGGATTTTATTCATCCATGCCAAACTTGTTCAAAATATATCCAATGTACTTCTTTTGAGAAAGGAATATAAATTTAGGATGTTGAGTTACTTCAATACCCAGATAATAGTGAACATAGCCCAAATCAATCATTTCAAAACCTTTCTTCAATTCTTTTTTTATGGATGCAATGCAACTCTCATTGTTCCTTGTCATCAAAAGATCATCTAGATACACCACAAGATATACAACTGTTTTTCCAACTTTCTTAACAAACAAAGTTGCATCATCAAGATCAAAATGTTTGAAGTTAAGTTTCACAAGATGCTAAGTTAATTTCTCATACGAGGCTCACGGTGCTTGCTTGAGGCCATACAATGATTTTATAAGTTTGTATGCTATGTGTTCTTGGCCCTTCACAACAAATCCTTCTGGCTGGGACATAAAAACTTTCTCCTTTAGATATCCATTCAAAAAGGCAGTTTTTACATCCATCTAATGGAATTTCCATCCCTTATGAGCTGCTAGGGAAAATAGTGTTCGGATGGTGGCCCATTTTGCTATGGGGGAAATTTTTTATTAATAATCGACCCCTTCTTTATGTGCAAAACCTTTTGCCACAATCTTGGCTTTGTGCTTGTCAAGTGAGCCATCTGCTTTGTACTTGTTCTTGTAGACCCACTTGCATCCAAATGGTTTGGTTCCCAAAGGAGGATCAACCAGCTTCCAAGTGCCATTCTTTATCAAGGCATCATACTCCTTTTGCATCGCTTCATTCCATTCAACATGAGAAGCGGCTTCTTGGAAGGAAGTTGGTTCATGATCTATAGACAAATTCAATTCACAGTTATAAGTAATATCCATATCAATAGGCAAATCAAAATTATTTATGTCACCTCCATTTTGTTTGGTGGAGCTTCTTGTTCCTGTCTTTCCAACCTCATCGGGACGAACGTTTTCTAATGTTTTTGTCAACCATTTTGGGGGACCTTTCTGAGATGGCCTAGGCTGCTCATTTGACTGAGTTGGAATTGAATCAAGATTCAATCTCTCTATTTTGTCAATCACATCTTTCAAGGTGTCATCCGTGGTTGTTTCTTCATGTGGGGGAGAGAGTGCTTCAGAAGATGATTCCACAGATTGATTCAGTATAGGAATCCCCCCTTCAAGATGTGGAATCTAATTATCAAATTCTTGAAAAGAATTTGCATGTGTGAATCTATCCAGGTGATCAAGTTGCTGCTCAACAACATTGTCAGTCTTGGAAGATTAAAGGAATATGACATTTCTTGCTACTATAAAATTCTTATTGACTTCATCATAGAGACGATATCCTTTGGAGGTATTGGAATACCCCAAGAAGATACATTTTCGATTTCTAGCACCAAGTTTATTCCTTTGTACCTTAGGTGTAAAAGCATAACAAGTGGAACCAAAGACCCTGAAATTCTTTACCGAAGGAAGGTGGCCATGCCACATTTCATAAGGATTTTGTTTTTTATTGAATTTGAAGGACACATATTCTTTATGTATACAACACACAGAACTGCATCAGCCCAAAACATCAATTTTACATTCTTAAAAGACATCATGGAGCGAACCATATTTAAAATTGTCATGTTAATTCTTTCAGCTACACCGTTCTGTTGGGGATTATAGGGCACAGTTGTTTGATGTTTGATCCCATGTTGACGAAGATAGTTTTCAAATTCGTTTGAAGTGTATTCTTTTCCATTATTAGTGCACAAAGAGACATTATGAGTTTGTGCATCATTTTCAATCCATGCATGAAAATTCTTGAATGTTTGAAAAGCATCAGATTTGTTCTTCAATAAGTAAACCCAACACATTCTGGTGTAATCATCAATAAATGTCATCATATATTTATTTCCATTTGCAGAAGCAACATGCATGGGCCCACATAAATCTGAATGAATATGCTCAAGTTTTCTATGTGCTCTGGAATGTGAATCATGAAATGGCTGTTTGCTATGCTTTCCTAGAATACAAGCACCACATTGAATAATTTTCCTAGGAATTGTAGGCAATCAAGTAACACCATTTTTCTTCAATAATTGAAGGCTGTCATATTTTAAGTGTCCAAATATAGCATGCCATAAAAGACTTGATGGGAATGTACCTTCATCATGATGTGAACTGAATGCAAAGTTTTGTACATGAGCAGAGGAACCTTGCAACTTTAGGAGTCTTCCTTCTTCTTTTCCCTCCATGAAAAGTGAGAGATCTGATGCTTTTATGACCTCAACCTTGCCATCAAACATGTGATTGGAGTGTCCTTGCTGGCGGATGTGGACCAAGGGCAACAAGTTTCTCCTCAACTCAGGGAGGTATAGAACCTCATGTAGAAGATGATCTGGAAGACCAGGCAATTTAAGCCTGATTGTGCCAAGCCCTGATGGCTTGAGTTTGGATTTATCTGTAAAGCATACTGCTCCATCAACTGTATCAGTAAATTCTTTAAAAAAATATTTTCTAAAAGTCATGTGACATGTTGCTCTTGAATGTAGCAACCAATCATTTCTCCAAGAAGTAAATGAAACATCAAACAAGTCTTCAGTTACTTCATTGTTACAATGTGATACAACATAATGAGTGGATTCAGGTGCTTTACCTTTGTCTCTGTCATGAGTTTTACCTTTTTCTTGATTTCTTTGCTGCTCAATTTTATCCTAAGGCAGCTTACATGTAAATGCAGCATGCCAATATTTATTGCAGCGTATGCAATGAAGAAAATATTTTTTAGTTTGAGTTTGTCTATCCCCCCTTCCTCTGAAATTTATTCTTCCTCTTCCTCTTCGGCCACCTCTTCCTCTCGAAGAATATTGAGCATGAATATTTTCTCTATGTGCGAAACATACAACCTCTTCAGAAGATAGAGGGGTTGTCATCTTTCCAAACTCCTTCCCTCTTTCTGCAAATTTTTTCTCAAGGGAAGCAAAGGTGATTTTCACGAGGTTTCCACTTGCTTGCAATGACTCAAGGTAATGTGAGTAAGTGGGATACAATGCATTAACATATGCTATGAGAGGTATGTCAAATTATACACCAGTATTCTTAATGTCATGCATGATAGATATTACTTTTGAAGCTAAAGCAAGGGGGTCATCATTTTTAAATTCAAGGCTGAACAACTTAATCATTAATTGAACAATTTCAAGTTTTGAATGTGAGTCATAAAGTTCTTTTAGTTTTCTCAAGGCTTCATAGGAATTTTAAAACGGTGTAATACGACGACTCACCTCTTCATTTACAGAATCTGCAATCAAGGCATAGGCCTTGCAGTTCTTGTTTTCCCAAATGACGATCTCGTTGTTTGAAGTGGGCATTACTGGTGGATGGTCTCCTTCTCCTTCACAAATTCCTCTCCACATATCATTAAAAATGAGAGTGTGATTTATTTTCCGAGACCATTCAGGATATTTCTCCTTGCCGGAGAGAACAACTCCCACAATAGATATGAGAGAATACATTCTTAAAAAAAATAAATGAGAGGCTGGAGGAGGCCGACGATGGGAGGGGGAATGAGCGGATGAGAGGGGAGGGGGAGGGAGCCTTGATGGGACGGGAAGGTCATTGGGGGGGGGGAATGAGTGGAGGGGAGGGGAGGGTCATAGGGGAGGGGGAATGAGCGGAGGGGAGGGGAGGGTCATAGGGGAGGGGGAATGAGGGGAGGGGAGGGGAGGGGAGGGGTGAGGGGAGGGAGCTGCAAGGACCGTGAGGGGAGGGGAGGGTTGTAGGGGAGGGGGAATGAGAAGAGGTAAGGGGCAAGGGGAGGGAGCCGCGAGGATTCGTGAGGGGAGAGGTTCTGCGGTGAGGGTGAGGAGTCGTGAGGGCAAGGATCAGTGAGGGGGAAGGGTTCTGCGGTGACGACGAGGAGTCGTGAGGGGGATGGGTTCTGCAGTGGGGGCAAGGAGTCGTAAGGGGGATGGGTTCTGCGGTGAGGGTGAGGAGTTGTGAGGGGGATGGGTTCTGCAGTGAGGGCGAGGAGTCGAGAGGGCAAGGAGTCGTGAGGGGGATGGGTTCTTTGGTGAGAGCGAGGATGAGTGAGAAGAGCCGGGAGGTGGCTGTTAATGGAGCTGAGAGGTAGAGCATGAGGCTACGAGCGGCAACCAAATATGCATAGTTGCCTGCAAAAATGAGAGCAGAATTTGCACAGTTTCCTGCAAAAAAATGAGACCAGAATTTTCAGAATTGCAGAAGGAGCAGTTCTGCCAGGTGCTGGCAGAGAGGCAGAGAGGCGGGTCTGCCAGGAGGGATTTACAAGGGTTGGGATGCCAGAAATATAGCTGGCTTTGATACCATGTTAGGCCAGGAGGTAACTCCGCAAAACTGAAGATGAATTAGATGGAGGTTGTGTATGTACTTATACATGGAGGTGAGACTAGTGGGATTCACTTCCCAATGTCTCTTGGCCTTCCTTATTTACTATTTTACAATAATATACAATCTCACCCAATCACTTAGGATTAGGTGTCAACATTAATGTCATTTGAGTTAGAAATATTGATGAGCAACACCTACCCTAAAGAGTAAGAATCTAGTATGCATATGATTGATTGCATATTTGAGTTAGGATATCTAATCTTTCATGTTAGTGTGGTAAGAATAAGTATATGTGATGAATAAATCTTTAGGGCTTAATCATTTTATTATTCAGCTGGATTAAGCATATAAAAAAAATTAAATAATGATGGCCTAGTTTTTATATGCTATAACAATGCTCAAAAGGATAAGTCAAAGATGGAAAATGACATAAGAACCTTGGGTAATGATCAAAATATATACAATCTAAGAATTTAAATTTAGATATCAATGAATTATGGCATGCTCATAAGGTCAATCATAACTCATTTCTCAATTTCGTTGAATTATGATGTATAAATTCATATGGTTGAATCAATAACACATTGGAATTCAAACATGATGTGAAAAGTAAAGAAAGAAAACCTTATATATCCTTGGATGAGTGGATTGACTTTATTTGAAAGGTTATTTGAATGGATCCCCACCTCTCTCTCTCTCTCTTAAAATTTAAATAGAAATATCAATCATCGTTATACATGCACCACACTTAATGCAATGAATACATCATTGACATAGGGTTTACATAAATGAATATAATAAAATTTTCTCAAATAAAATATAGAATTGCTTAAATGTCTCGTTAATAAACAATGTGCAAGAACTATATTAATTGTTTTGATACCATATGTAATTATTCAAACTTAAAAAATAATCATACATAAATTATATACATAAATTCACAACCATTGACTAATTAAAGTAAACAAATTTTCATTGATAATTACATAACCACACGAGAAGAAAATAAGGAGATTCTTACTTGAGATTTACAGAAAAAAATCACTTACAATGTAGGTGACCATAAACTAACACACTTCAAACTTTAATCCAACTGACCACAATTATGTGTGGGGAATGAAGCTCCACCAGACCAACCCCTCAATCAAAACAACCAAATTCCTCGAATCCCTCAATCAACTAACTATATTAGCTTCTAAGCGTTTCCATCAATTTCCCAAGAAAAATATATCACACTCCCATCTCCATATTCATTAAAAATAACCCCCATCCTTACATCAAGTTCAATGCACAGGTTCTATTTGTCATCAAGTAATTAATCATGCAACTTTTAACTTTTTTTCAAGCTTTTCTTTGATTCATTTTAGTAATTTCTCTTATTTTATATTTTCCTTTTTTACTAATAAATTGGTTGTTTTATTAAAACTATTAATTATTATCCTCATGTTAATTATCTTTTACTTTAATTATAATTATATTTTATTATTTTAATACCATTTATTTGTTTTCTTCATGTAATATTTATTATTTATTAATATATTAAATAATACAATGCATTGCATAACGCATGCATTTTATGATCAAGATTTAGTGTGATGATCTATATTCTATGGCGTCATAAGGCTCCTTGTTAGGGATCATTTACCTTCCAACTTCATGTCTATAATTGGGAGATGCATGTCTATTATAGTTGGAGCATGAAGATGTGGGAAACTCGATGGAAAGAATCGTTCATGTAGAAGGCATGAACTAGGGTTCACCTAATAGTGATTAGTGAAAGCAACATGTAGGATGTGTGTCCTTTTGACCCATATTGATGACATTTCCATGTAACCTCTATGCTAGTCGTAACGACTGAGCATTTAGATAGTTGTCTAAAATATTCTTAGGCTTTCTTCTTGGCCTTACAAGAGGTTTGATATATGCCAAAGGTTGAGGAGATAGGGGTTGAGTCAATGACTTGATAGTTATGGATATTGGGTGTTCTTCCACCATTGGTATAATTTGAAATAATTTGTATATAAAGAATCAAATTGAAAAGATTGACACCAACAATAATGTTTAAGAGAGATGATATTCATAGTGGAGAAGAAAAATATAGATCAAAGGAGGTATTTACTCTTGTTATCTTTGGGATTTAGGCATAGAAGCATGATTTCAAGCTTATCCCTTTGTAAATTTGTAACCCTTATTTGAAAATGTATAAAGAGTTAAGCAAGCCATTTCAAGTTGGAATTTTCCCAAGCTGGTTTTTTCCAAGATAAATCATTTTATCTTTGTGTGCATAAGAGATTGGAATTTATTTGATCTAATTCACAACCACAAGTAATATTCATGGTAGTAAGTAAATATAGAGAGCAAATGATAGTAATAATTAATGCAAGATCCATAATAGTGAATTAAGTTGGCCATATGGTGATTGATTATGAACCTTGTTGGAAACTTAGTGATTCCTAAAAACTATAAAGGGAATACCACAATTACGGCTAACAAGACTGAGAATATTGCAAGAAGGTGGAGAGTTAGTTATAAAGAATCTTGAGATGAAAATAAGGAACAATCCCAATGATTTTATATAGGAAATAATTAATAAGGTGTTAACTTAGAAATTAGAAATTTGAATTTGGAGACTCAAATGGCCCAAATGTCTCTAAACATGCCACAATTGTGCATAAGCATGTCATAAGTGAACAAGAATGTCACCCCTTATGTTGAAACAATTACTCCAAAGAAGAAGAGGCTCAAACTATCTCATGATTTGAGCTAAATTTTAGGAAAAAAAGAATTCAAATGATAGAAAAAGAAAACATTTGAAAAGAGAAGCACTGATAAAGTCCACACCCCCTTCAAATTTAAAGAAAATATTAACAATACATGATGTTGATTCCCTTAAATTAAATAAATAGTTACAACAACTAGAAGTTTATTCTAGTAGGCATGAATTTAATGAAGATTACATAATTTTTTTTCACTAAGTTGAAGTTAGAAGGAACCATGCATCAAACTAGTGTGATAGATGTGTTATTGCTGAAGACACAAACAACAACCACAATGAATCAATGGGAAACATTAAAGAATCTCATTAAACCGTAGTTTTATGCATTGGATATGAGGAAGAATAAACTATACAATGACTCTTCTTCCAATAGAGACAAGGATAGAATTCGTAAGATCAGAAATGAGATGTTGAAATGGGATTATCTCCAATCATCTTGATGTATTCATTAAGTATCTAGGATGATTCTTTTTCCAAACCCAAGATAAGTGATGTTTTTCATACCAAATTCCACCAACGAAGTTTATATGCAAGCATAATATATTGAAGGAGATAAAAAGAAGGTACAATTTGGACAACATGCATCAAGAATATAAGAAAAGTGAAAGAGGAAGGAAAATGGAAAGTAGGAAAACAACTGTAGTTACACATGAATGCAAATACCCAAATAAACACTACAAGAATTGCAATGCTCATGGTCACATATAAGAGAATTTGTTAAGTCCCTATATTAATAGTGTAGCCCCTTAGTATGTTAGTGTATCCCCCCTTATTGTTATTATTGTACCCTTGTAACCCCCATTTTGTTATTATTGTGCCCTTAAATTATTATTGTTAGGTCGGCTAGGATTACATTGTGGCCCACTAGGATTACATTATGGCCCCATGGACTCCTATATATAGAAAGGAGGTTTTGTAATTGTATCATCCCAGAATTGTTCATTTATGTAATGTATTGGAGGTTTCCCCCTCGAAGTGGCTCATTTCTAAGGCGTTTATATCTCTTTTCTTCTATTTTTGGAGCTGGTTACACAACATTTGGCATCGTAGGCTTTGGATTCTAGGGTTTCGCTGCTCCAAACAGGTCATCGTGGAATTTTCGCTATAACTTTGTTTCTACGAAGGTTCAGAAGCTGAAATTTTTAGGGTGCGAAGCCGAAATCTTGAGGAAGCTTGTATAAAAATTTCAGATCTTGGTTCACAATATTTTCGGAGATATGATCTGTGGAAGTCAGGTCTTTGTTCAGGCTCCTAAAAAGGTCATCGTGGAATTTTCGCTATAAATTTTTTTTTACGAAGGTTCAGACTCTGAAATTCATATGGTGTGAAGCTGAAATCCTGAGGAAAGTCTTCAAAAAATTTCAGAGCTTGGTTCGTAATATTTTTGGAGATATGATCTGTGGAAGGTAGTGCTTTTTCAGGCTCCTGAATTGCATCTCAAAGAGGTGATCGTGGGAAAAGTTCAATAACTCTCTCTCCGGGGATCGGATTGGAGTGCCGTAAAAATTGGTTGCAAGTACACGGACTATAGTTTTTTTTCTATCAATTTCAGAGACAAAGGACAAAACAGTGACACGTGGAAAGTCGTACAAGTTCGCTCTACTGAACCAGTCCATAATTAGGTCATTGTGGGAGATTGGACACAACTTTGTCTTGGAGAATCCAAATCAGGTCAGACCTGTGGCATTTGAAAGAAGCTTCAGAGGGCTACGACAGGGAAGAATTTAATATATTGAAGATTTTCAATTACAGAGATAATTCAATTTCAATATCAAGCTCCTCAAAGCAAGTAAAAGGTGTGTATTTTTTCCGAATTGCATAAGTCTTGTTTGAAGAATCAAGTTGAATTGATTCCAAGGGCATATTGGAGAATTTTTGTTAGTAATGGGTTCTATTATGCCTCCAAAAAATAATTCCATACCCATTAAGCCTTCAAAAATCTATACTATGACGCATGAGGAGGAAGAATTGCAATATGAGATATCAAAATTACGGTACCAAGTGCAACAAATTTCGATCTTACGAAGAGAAACCGAAGATGAAATAGATGGTTTAAAAGCAGAAATGGAGGCTAAGTTGGATGGGTTGAAGGATCAAATAATAGCTAATATGGATGATAAATTAGTGGAAGATTAGAGCGAGCATCAACAACAAGTTCTCGAACTCTCAAAGGATAACCCAACTTTGGTGCATAATCTAATGAAACAACAAGAAGATCAACATCATATCGAAAGAAGTTATGAAGAATTCATAGAAACAAGAACTCAACAATTACGATCAATTTCAGAGTATCTCAGCAAGTGGAAGAACTTTCCTGTAGAATATTTCACATGGGAGGATGAGAATTTTATACAGAAGCATCAAGAAATAATCAAGCGTTGAGGACAACACTTGTTGAAGGAGAGGGGCATGTTAAGTCCCTATATTAATAGTGTAGCCCCTTAGTATGTTAGTGTATCCCCCCTTATTGTTAATATTGTACCCTTGTAACCCCCATTTTGTTATTATTGTGCCCTTAAATTATTATTGTTAGGTCGGCTAGGATTACATTGTGGCCATGCAGTTATTACATTTATGGACTCTATATGAAAATGGGATTTTAAAAGAGTGTATCATCCAGAATCGTTCATTTGCTATAAATGTATTTGAGTTGCCCCTAAATGTCATTTCTAAAGTACAAATCATCTCTTTCTTCTCTTTGGAAGTAGTTGTAAGTGCTGATTTCTTTGTAATGCATCTAAAGATATATATAGCACAAAAAAATCTCATTATTATTTCATGATACAGCTGAAAAATGGACAACAATTATAACATTGAAGGTAAGGTCATTTGCAACTTTGTTCAGAGATAATTCAGTTTAGCTCATGTTAGTCCAAATGAGTAAACATAAATGCAGAGAACTTTTTAGATTAATATATGTAGTTAAAGTTGATAAAGGTAGATTGTCTCTTTGACATAGGATCTCTATCAAAATTGATTTCAAGTTAATTAGTTGAAAATATTGAATTGGAAGTGAATGTCCATCCTCATCCATATCCTTTGGGATATGTGAGATAAGATGTTATCACACAAAAGTTGATCACCCAGCCAAAATCATTAGGTGGATCAAAATATGCCATGTCAGTGTGGTTTTTACACATTAAAACCCACTTTCACCAAAGGAAATAGCCTAAAGAACCACATTTCCTAAGTTATTTCCATTAATTGACCCATTTACATGAGAATAACCCATAAATTCACTAGTTCTATGTTATTTTGATAATTTTATCGACTTAGGTAAAAATAATTTAATATATTTTCACTCACATTATTCATTCCAAATAAATAATTCAATAAATCATTTATTTTTTGATTATTTCTTAATATTTTAAATATTCTCATGGAAATAATATATTAAATCACTATTTATGAATTATTTCCAACCTAGTTTAACCTCTCAACTATAAATAATCTAATAAGCCATTTATTTATTAATAATTTTACCTAGTTAAAAGTAAATAATATAAAAAATCAAATTTTTATTTTTTTCTCATTAATTAGCTTAATAAGTCATTATTTTTTAGTTAGTTACCTAAATAAAGGTCATTAACCATTATTTTTGACCTTTTCCTCTCACCAATAACAATAAAATACCAAATTAGTTAGATATTTGACCTCATCAAATATAGCTAGCATTTTGTTATAAGTAGAGAGGTTTTCTCCTAATGTCACCATGAACCATTTTCATCATCAAACTTTTGATTCTAAACCATTCGAGTGTTCTCTACTAGAATCTTAATTTGTATTTTATTTTTTCTTTGTTTGGATCACTTTCCCATTGGTGAGAGAGAAACATTCTTTGCAGATATAAATGCTTATGAACCCTCCCAAGGTGGAGGTCCTCAAAACCATTGTTGATTTAGAGCTTGTCATAGATGACATAATGAAAAATCTTTTCTTGGGTTTATTTGGAGTTTATCGCATATTATTTGAGCTTGTATTAATCTTTTTGTTTATTGTTATCTTCGAAATATTTATAAGTTATAGATATTAATTGTAGATTCAATACTACTCATGTAATGTTCTAAAACATAATAATCAAATCCAATCTACTCATATGCGGAAAAAAATCCACGATTGAGAAGAAATATCAAAAGCATGCATCATTATTCAACACACATACACAAGGATATATCTAGAGGAAAGAAATTGCTCAAAACCCTTTCCTATATGTATTGCATTAATCGGAAAATAGAGAAGAAATGCAATTCTTTCTCAAGATTAAGCAACCTATGCACAAGATTGAGCAACCTCTGCACAAGTATAATCTATCTCACTGCTTCACAAGCGAGCTCTGGTCAATATTTAACCAATTTCATGCTTGCCAAAGTACCTATTTCCATGCACTATTTCCTTGGGAATTAACCCCTATTATTTAGTGAAATTCCTCATCCATAATTGCACAATCCCTATAGTCCCTTCTCTCACTGCATGCACCACCTGTACAACTTGGATAATTATACAATTGATAGTACATTGCCATTAAAATCCAATCTCAACTGGGTAACTCGAATTTCATGCATGCATGAGTTAATTATTATACCATTGATTAGTTAACTGGTTAAACACTAAATCTGCACCCCACTGTTATACCTCCTACTAATTCCTCCAACAATTGGAACTATTTTAATTGACCTTAACTCAAATTAACTGAATTAAATTGTTACAACTGAAATTAAACTCAACCTAGACGCCTAAAATTTAGGAGTCATTGTACACAACTCAAGTTAAGCACTCCAATTAACTAAGCTAAATGAGTGATAACAACTCAGTTAACTCATTCAAGTTGTCTTCTAATGTGGAATTTTGATTTTCTCATAATTTAATTCAATAGAATCAAGATTTTCTTGCTACCATTTTTCAACACTCCCTCTTAGCAAGAAAGGGATTCACATCTACCCTGATCTAACACCTTTGGAATGTGACGCACGCAACACTTCTCAGTGATGTTTTTGTTCCTACTAAAACATCTACAACTAAGAAGCATACATAAAAATAAAAAATAATCACTGAATCAATTTGCAACTATCTACTGGGAAAAAAGTGTTGCTGCTGACTCTGCTACTGAGCCTCCTGCTTTGTTTTCAATAGTTCTCTACACTCCTAAGTATATGAATAACATTGATCCTCTTGCTACAGAATACAGTGGGCCCCTGTAGCAAGGTGATGATCCATGAGAAAAAAAAACACCTCAAAGGACCTTGCCCAAATTTCTGCTACTATTGGAACTATTTCTTCATATTGCCCCACCTCACACCAGGAGGTATGGCTGCATGTGATCCCTCTTCCCACTTGGATCGAAATATCTCCCTAATAGAGGTTTCTTCTTGAGTGAATGTTTCCACTCTGTCTCCTCTCCGCTTCTCCAATTGTGGTTGCTCCACAACTTGCCAAGGCTGCTTCTGAGACTCCATTTTGAGAGGTAAATCATGTTCCCTCTCAACCACCAAGTATATAAACTTTTCGTTGCTCAAACTTTGACTTGCTCAAAATTTTACTTGCTCCTCAAGGCTTTGCATGCATCTTCTATCTCAAGTGCATATAGGTTCTTGACTCGCAAAATGATCCGCTTCACTTTTCCTGTGGCGATGTGTCTAAGGAAAACCTTCCCTTTACTAAATATCACATCACATCCACAATATTCCAATACCATGAAGGAAACAAGATTCTTCTATAGTCCCAGAAAAAACGTCACATCCTTGAGTCTGAGAGGGGAGCAAAAAAATCCCTCTGAAAAGTAACTGTACCAATAGTGATTGCGCTATACCTCCCATCATCTCCAAACTCTATGTTTTGCTTGAGGTCTTTCTCCTCCAAGTTAGTGAAGAAATATCTATTCCCCTTCATGCGGATTGAGGCACCATTTTCGAGATACCACATGAGTCCCATTACTATGCTTGCCACACATGCAATGGGAGTAAAATCAAGCTCGACTTGTGAAGCTAGAGCTTCACCTATTACTAGTACTGAAGCTCCTTCTTGCTTGCCTTATTCTGTGGACATTATGTGGCATAGTGCCCGGATTCATGACAGTGAAAGCACTTGATATTGGAAAAGTATTCCTTCTTACTCTCCTCACCTTGGGACTTCTTTCCTTTGGATTTATTTTCTTTTCTGACTAATGCAAGGTCCTATTCCTCTTCTTTTGACGAGGTCCCATATTTGTTGTCTCACCTTATTTCTTCCTGCACTAGATCAGACCATAACCGATCCCAAATTGGTAGTTTATCTCAACCATTAAGGAAATCATGATAATTGTGCCACCTCTTTGAAATATTGAACAGAGTCAGAGCTACCAAATCTTCTTCTGGAACAGTAACACTGACCCCGCCAAGTTGATCATGAAACTGTGTGAATTTTCTAAGGTACTGTGGAATTGATTCAATATTTTTCATTTTGATGCTCAAAGCTTGTCCTTGAGTGCCAACTTCCTATGGTCACTATTGTTCTCAAACAAATCTATCAATGTTTTCCACATTGCGAATGGAGTTTATTTCCTATGGAGATTCGAGACAATGTGATCTCGAACTCCCTCTAATATGATACTCCTCTCTTTAGCCACATCCTTCATCCACTGAGCGAGATCATGGGCATCAGCTGCTGGGGGTTTTACTACATCTATATTGATGTAATATACTATACCATTGTCATGTAATACTGCATCCATGCCACAAAATTTGTGGTTCCTTCCAAAGCATACTTGAGCCCGAGTCTGGTGGAAGTCATATTTTTAGTCTTGGAGAAACGCTGCAACACTAATCTTGAAATTAGAACCTCTGGCAAGGAAAACTTCGAATTCTCTTCTCTACTGTGAATATAGATCTAATACCATGTATAAACTAATTTCAGATGCAATACTGCTCATGTAATGTTCTAAAAAATATGACTGAAATATACTCTACTCATCTATGGAAATAAATTCATGATTGCAAAGCAATATCAAAAGCATGCATCATGATTCAACACAATTACACAAGGATATATCTAGGGGAAATAAACTGCTCAAAACCCCTTCCTATATATATTGCATAAATAAGAAAATAAAGAAGAAATCCAATGCTTTCTCAAGCCTAAGCAACCTCTGCACAAGTATTATCTATCTCAATGATTCACAAGCGAGCTCTGGTAATACTTAACCAATTTCCTGCTTGCCCAAGTCCCTATTTCCTTGCATTGTTTCCTTTGGAATTAGCCCCTTTTATTTAGGGAAATTCCTCATCCATAACAGCGCAATCCCTATAGTCCCTTCTCTGACTGCATGCACCATTTGTACAACTTGGATAATTATTCAACTGATAGTAAACTTCCCTTGAACTCCAATATCAACTGTGTAACTTGAATTTCATGCATGCATGAGTTAATTATTATTTGATTGATTAGTTAATTTTTTGAACACCGAAGTTGCACCCTACTGCTAGACCTTATACTAGTTCCTCCAACAGTTGGAACTAGTTTAACTAACCTTAACTCAATTTAACTGAATTAAATTGTTACTACTAAAATTAAACTCAACCTAGGCTTCTAAAATTTAGGAATCACTGTACACAACTCAAGGTAAGGCCTCAAATTAACTAAGCTATTTGAGTTATAAAAACTCAATTAACTCATTCAAGTTGTCTTGTCATGTGGAACTACGATTTTCTCCTAATTTATTTCAAGGGAAAATTAAATCATGCTTTTATTGTTGCCATTTTTCAATGTAAGTGAACAAATGAATGTATGGCCATCCTAGGGTTTAATCATACATCCTCAACTTTCCTTGTTGGACTATTTGCAATTCTTGGGCTAGATATTTTTGCTAACACCTTCTTTAGAAAGACACCAACATAATACATGGAGTTGAGAGTCACCAAAAAGTGGAAATTCATATCTCTAGTGCACAAAAGCTTTATTGATGATGTGGTGGTAGATGTGATTCCATTATTTTTATGTTACGTCATATTTGGAATCCATTATCTTTATGTAATAGACATGTTAAAATGAATGGGAAATTAATACTATTTCATTAAATATGGAAAATATTTTTTTTTAGATTCATTTAAATACAAATTAAAACTCTCATTGATAAGTGCACACCAAAAAAAAGGGAAGACCAATGCAAACAAAATATTTATGGTGTTCTTCCTAGGAGAGAATTAGTAGTAAATAAAAAATATTGATATCTTGAAGCATCCCTAGAAGGATATAATAAAAATAGAAAATAGTGGAAACAATTGATTGTTTCTCACAAATAAGTGTTTCAATAACCCAAGGCACAACCTCCTAAAAGAGAAGTTGAGCATGATATACAATTGTTTCCAAAATCTCCATTGCCCCAATTCGATTGTCTCGACAATTGATATTGGAAATAGAGGAATTGAAGAAGATTTTTCAAATAAGTCTTGAAGGAGTGATAAATCCAAGTGCTTCACCCATTTTCATAGTGGATAACCATCAAGAGTAGATATACAATGCCAAGGACTAGTGAATTATGGATAAACTATAGAAAACAAAGTTCTTCAAAAAGTTATACCTCAAATTAGGCTATCACCAAATACAAATGAAAGAAGAAGACACCTGGACGATGATTTTTAAAGCATGATAGGATTTGTGTGAATGGATAGCTATGCCTTATAGATGATGTAATGTGCCTTTTATGCGTTGATGAATGACACATTATTTCAATTTACAAATTCTTTTGAAATAGTTTATTTATATAACATTTTAATATTAAAATTTACTTGGGAAGATTATATCTCACATCTGAACTAGGTGTTGGACATAGTAAACAAACAATAGCTATAAATTACTCTCTAGAAGTGTGAATTTGGTAAACAATCCTTGTTTTATCTTAAATATATGATTTTTATTGGAGAACTGAAGATATATCCAACAAATATTGAATCCGTCAACAACTGGCCAACTCCTATTAGGATAACATAGGCAAGAAGTTTCATGGTAGAAACATAATACTTGAAAATAATAATATATAATATTCCATAATTGTTGAACCACTTCATGGTATAAAAATAAAATGGAAGAGTTTTCATTGGGAAAATTAACAACATAGGTATTTTGATGATTTTAAAAGAATATTTAGTCAAGAAATACTTTAGGTCATGCTTAATTTGCAGTAGTTTAACTGTTGATATTGGGATCAATAAAATTGGGCATGCCATGAGAGTAGTTATTATGTAAGGAGGGAGTCATTTGTGTTATCATTTTGAGTTGTCTCATGTAAAAGTGGTGAACTACTTCATAATATATGACCAAGAGCTATATGCCTTCATACAAGCAATGTAGAATTGGAAGTGTTATCTCTTAGGGAAGGATATAGAGATTCACTATAATCACCAACCACTCCAACATTTTCATGTCCAAACCATTTTCAATAGGCCAATAATTGCAATTGAACGATTTTTTTTAGTAGTTCCATCTCATCCTAAAACATAATAGAGATGAAAAAAACAAAGTTGTGAACAACCCATATATAATATTACAATGATGGAACCATATTATAGCTTGGTTCTTTCACCATTGAAGTTATAGAAGAAGAGTACGTGATTAGTTGTAACACACCCAAGTTAAAAGTTCATGTAATAAAAGTTAATAAAGAAAAAACTAAGACCATGGTTAAGGGACACTTATTCCAAGCTGAATGTTGGGCAAGATATCCTAGTGGGTGTCACTGGATGTGTTTATGGCTAACAGAAATTGGCAAAGGAAATGGCTAAGGAATTAAAAAGGAAAAAAGTATTTTGGCACATTTATTTACGAAAAGAAAGTAAATTAGGAGAAAATGAAGGTGAAAGGTCACGTGTTGCATGTGAGCAGGAAATTGAAGGAAAATAACGGCAAATGAAGAAAATAAAGGCCTCATTGGTAAAAATACTTCTGAGGATCAGTTGTAACCTTTTGTGAGTTCAAAATTTTGTTACTTCAGTTTTGGAGCTCTCTCTCTCACACTCCTCGACACTTAGAGTTTTCTTGGAGCAATTCAACATTGGATCAAGAATGGGAAAAACAAGCAAAGGAAGGAAAAGCAAAGGAAAGGAAAGGAAAGATACCGAAAGGAAGATCAGGGTCAAGAATCTTTAGCAGGGATACTTGTAGGTAGCAAATTTCATGTATGATTTCCTAGCTAGTTTTGACATGCATGGTATGTGCATGTTGGTATTCGGTTATTTTGTTGTCGGTGGCATGGTTTTGTCGGGTTTCGACAGTGGTTTTTATTTTTTCCTTGCCTTTTTCCAGATAGCCATGGTGTGATGGGATTATTCTTAGTTTTGAGCTTTGGAATTGATGGATGGTTTCAAAATATGGGGCAGAGGTGGTCTTAGGTTCATTCCAAAAGGCCTAGGAATCCCTTGATAGGTTTTGGCGGGATGAACGGTAAATCCTGAGGGTTGTGTCTTGGTAAGGGCCTAGTGATTTGTTTTGGATTGCGGTAAATCCTAGAGACAAGGAGATTGAAAATTCCTCAAGGATGGTGATGATATTAGGAGGCATTCCAAGCTCGGTTCGGTTTTGTGATCTCGGTGATAGTTTAGGTGAGATCACATTATGGTGAGGGTAGAGGTCGTTTAACCTTTGGATTCCCTTGGTTGTTTTTGGATTTTTTTGTCCATGATATTCAATATTCATGCTTGGAATATGGCAGGATTTGGTTTAGCCATGTCTATGGAAGTCTTAAACCTGGTTGGCTCTTGCCTATGTTTAATAAAATATAATTTCTCTTGCTTTTGTACTTGTATTTATGTGGATTTAATGGATATTATATTATGGTTATTCATGTGGTTATATGCTGTTTATAAGCATGGTTATGTGACTAGTTCTAGTCATGGTTCATTTCATGTTTCTACTTGTAACTGAAACAATAATGGATGCAAAACCCAGTTAATGATAATACAAATAATAAGAGAGGGTGGCGATCCTTCTTGATGATTTTCATATGAATTTTCATTCCATTATGTTCAATATTGTATTCACGACCTATAGATTGCATTGTTTCTAAGTGTTTGACAGAATGTCAGTCCCGATTGGGGATGGTCAGGCCTAGTTTTGGAGTCAGTTTTTGGTTTACAAGAATTTTCCTTGTGTAATTTATGATTTCTAAAAGTTACAGATATTTCTGGGTAGAGGTTTAGCCCTAACCCTGGAATCTAGCCTTAAAATCTGCAGTCGTTGGCACAACACTGAGTAATTTAGTCCACATTCACACTGATGTAGGCTTATGCATGCGAATAGGAGGTCTAGTCACACTGAGGCCTTGGAAAGGGAGTGGCTGGGGTACAATTTAGTGAAAATTCAGGTTGGATCAGGGGAGGGACATTTGGAGGGGTTGGGTTCCTCCTGCAGGGTCCTCTAGCTCATGAGGGAAGTCAGTAAGGGTTGTTTGTTGACTCCATTTCCTTAAGGTCACCTAGGAGGATGAGTCTGGTCATAACTTCCACTCATCTCATGTTTACCTCAGTTGGAAGGTTACTTGGGTAGATGTGAGAGGAGGTGTGCGTTACAGGTAGTATCAAATTGTGGTTGCACTCTCTTTGGGAAAAGTCTGACGTTTTTAAGATTATTGTCGTCATGCATTTTTGTTGGTTGCATATGTCTTTGTCATACTTGTGGTATATGTACTTGTTACATCCACATGGTGTTGGTCATGGTGCCAGTAATGTCACCATGGGAGAGCTGATGGTGTTGTGGTGAAATTTTTTTCATGAGTGTATGACTGGTTATACATGTCAATTGCTTACATATTGTCAAGTGTACATTGGTATGGTTGATGTTGTCATGCATGAATTCATGGTGTGTAGTTGATATGTTCATGAATTGATGACTAAGATCTAGTTAGAATGATGATTGTGTGTTGATATACCTATATATTATAAGTATATATTCTGTTATGATTATGTATATACATGTACTACACTGATTGGTTGATCTTGTAGATGAGATATGATCCCTGAATTATGCGAAGGTACGTTGGTTCATTGTGATTTGGTTTAAGCTGATATGAGATGCCTTGCAGGAAGAAATCAAAGATGAATAGAAAGATGGTAGACTACCAATATTTTCCCTATGAATCAGATGAGAAACATGGTGTTGGGCACTCTTCTGATTTAGCAGAAACATTGAGAAGATTGAAGGAATAAATAAGGGTTTTTAAGGCGGAAAATGACAGAATCATTTGAGCATAAGAGAAACAAGTAGAGGTCAGTGTAGTAATCCTTCAAATTCTGTCAGATTTGCAGAAACAAAGATCACTTTGGATCAACAATGGGCAGGAGGATGGGACTAAGAGGGCATATGGAAGCAGGTATCATGGTAGTCACAGGTTAGATAAAGATGAAATGATTAGAGATGATAGGTTCTTGGACACTTCGGATATGAGATGTGAAAAACACACATACTATTCTAGTCCCGATTCTGATAGGCACTATGATCATCATCATTATCATCCTTATAGGAGGAGTGATAGGGGATATTTTCTGGATGAGTTTAAGAAAGAAAAAAAACCTAGATTTGATGGAGAGATGAAGAAATAACAGGATAGAGAAGCATGGTTGCTTGGCATGAGGAAGTTATTCATGTTGCATGATTACTTAGAAAACATGAAAGCCATAATAGCTACATTCAACCTCAAAGGTAAAAAAACTATTTGGCAGGAAGATGTGAAGAATTTCAGGGGTATTTATGAGGTGGAACTGACTTGGAGTGAGTTCGAGAGGATATTATGGAATAATTACCTATTAGATAGGTACTATGATGCAAGAGCTAAGGAGTTTTATGAGTTTCAGATGGGTTCCATGATATATGGCGAATATACTAGCAGGTTCTTGTAGTTGTTAAGATATGTGCCTTACCTCAAAGGAAGAGAAGGCCAAGGTTCAAATATTCACCAGTGGGATGGAAGTAGCATACAGAGATCAGATTGAGTCCGATGAGCCTAGATTTCTAGAAGAGGCCATTTGAATTTTGAAGCATTGTTATGAGCAGTCAAAGCGCAAAGTTGAGCCTAATCATGATTTGAAAGGAAATGAGAAAGCTAAAGGAAGATGCCCACCAAAGTGGGGAAGACATAATGATGCAGGTGAGAAATAAAATGTGGTTCCTTACAAGAAGTTAAATATAGTTGTGATGTTCCTTGCCACTATTGAAGTGTTATATATGTGGCAAGGAACATCGCAAGAGGGATTTCTTGTAGTATCAGGGTGGTAGACCCCAGATTTATAGTGCAAAATAGGTGCATAAAGTTGGGGATGTTGGTTAGATATTTCCTCGGATTTATGAAGTTGTGGACAACAGGCAGGCGAATCACTAGGAATATATCTTTGAGATGGAAAATAAGATTTGTGATAAATTTATTTCTATTTTGATTGATCTTGGATCTAATTATAGTTATGTTAATCCCGACCTGGTGGATAAATGTGGCTTGAGAAAAGAAGTGCATGCATAATCTTGGTTGTTGCAGTTGGATACAAGTACAAAGAAGAGAGTTCACCATTGGGTAAGAGCTTGTGAATTTGAGTTAAATTGTATTCCTACAACAAAAAATATGAATGTACTTCCATTAGGATCATATACCATGATTTTAGTGTTGGAAATACTGAGGGGGGAGGGTGAATTAGTATTTATTTTCAATTGTTATTTTTACCAGTTAGATCACTTAAATTTAGAACAAAAAATGAACTATAAGAATAAATGATTTTATTAATTTCTTCTTTGCAATAAATCAAGTACAATTTATGTAGGGCTTCAACCCTAGACGAAGACACTGATCTCCAATCTCACAGGCTCCAACTTGTAGTATGCCAAACACAGACTTGGACTTCACGAGGCTTCGACCTCTAGGGCTCCAACCCTATCTTCCCAAGGCTCCAACCTTGTCACTTTGAGGCACCAACCTCTAGGGCTCTAACTCTATCACTGGTACAGGCTCCAACCTGGTCTTCTAGAGGAATGCTATCCTCTAGGGCTCCAACCCTTAACTTCAATTCGTCAATATAAGTTTATGGTTATTCACAAATCCCAATATCTTCTTCAACGAGCCCTACCAATCTCTTCACTTTCAACAAGCCATCAAATGATCTCCAACGCAGTAAAATCATCAATGAAAACTTGTCTTTACATGAAGGTGTCTCCACAACTCTTCATGGTACCCAAAAACTTCTCTTCAAGGTTGCATCATGAAGGCCTTCAATACTGCATCATGACCTCTAATGAGCTAAAGGTTCTCAAAAAGATGTCTCCAATAATGTCTTCAATAGGATTATAGAAATCTTCAAAGTGTTTTTAATATGCTGTCCCAAGAACTCTCCAAGGGTTCCATATACTTCACTTCTCTAAGCCTCTTCAAGGGATTCTTCAAAAGGTCTACAATGTTTTCAATGAGACTGCTCCAAAAATATACTCTAGGTCTTCACAAGATGCCTTTAGAACAACTCCATAAGATAATACCAACACTGTTGTAAGGTGTCTGCCACGAATGATTTTTAGAGTGCTCCAAATATTGTCTTTAGTCTACTCTAAAGATGTCAATGGGTTGCTCAAAAATATCTTCTTCAACAGGATAGGTTGCTTCAAACAATTCTGCTGCAAAGTGTGACATGAAATGTGCTCCGAGATTTGCTACAAGTCAACACAAATATTCTTAAAGGGTTGCCCCAGTTGTGCTCAACCAATTGCTCCAAATTTAGCAAGATGCCATAAAGTGTTCTTCAAGTCCTTCATTTCATTTCCCAAATCATTGTCCATGCCATCAAATGGTCCTCCATGTCTTCATATAGTTTCCAAACATGCCATCAAGGCCTTCATCGAATGACATCATCAAGTGTAGTCTTCTAGGTTACCAAAAAAGGTACATGATTGACACTTGGAACCTTAAGTATATTTTCCATCTTGATATCATGTTGGTTCCAGGCTTCTTCATCAAGAGTAAGCACATCATCATTAATGGCATCATTATAAACCAAGATGGACTTGTCATCATGAGAAAGGACCTCTTCATACGAGGTCTGCATGATATCACTGCAAGGGTTTTCCATTAGGGTTTTTAGGTATTTACAAGAATATTGATCCTCATATTGACATCAATGACAACATTAGACCAAAAATCTCCCCCTTTGACATTGATGGAAATATTATTTCCCTTCCAAAATTTTCTCCCCCTTTGACATCAATGGAAAACGAGGTGCCCAAGTGCTCCCCCTATCATGTTGCTTCATGTTGCTCCCCCTATCATGGTACTCTTTCTTCTGGAAATGTGGTCCATAATCAATGTGTTTGAATCTCTTCATGTGATGATCTATCAAGATTTTCCATGTGTAACTCATAAAGGATTTCATAGGGCCCGTTCATGGATAGCTTTTGTAAGAATGCTCAGAAATCACAAAACTCCCCCTAAATGTATGCATGGTCTCCTTTTAGGCAGAGTATTGTCATCAAATACCTTGAATATCAAGGATGACTTTATCAAGTCAACAACATGTGTTGTTGGCAGGAGTGTTCAAGATACTTTCAGATTCAACTTACTTCATTCTCCATACTTGTGTAACTTTCTTCTTTGGCTTGGCTTTCATGGTTTTAGCTTGTTTAGGAACCCAAGTCAAGTTACAATCATGTGCCATATGTCCAATGTTATGGAAATTGAAGCACTCTATCTTGTCGATGAATAAGAAATCATGACTTCTTCTTGCAAAATTTCTTCTAGGATATTGACGGGGACCGTTATATTTGTCTTTGTGATATGCCCTACAATATTTTTCCATGTGCCCAAAGTTTGGACAAGAATAGAAATATCCAAGAAATATACTCTAGTACCAGAGAGATGAAGAGTTCCTTGAAGTACTTCTGAAGTATTTTTGCCTTGGGATTAGTTGATGATATTCATTTCCTTTTGTATTCTTGACATCATCTGTAAGTCTTCTTGGAGTGGGGTTTCTTCTAATGTCATCCTGAATCTTCTCCTCACTTTTTTTTTTCTGGAATTGGGGGCACCACTATTTCTTCCAGGCTTATTCACATCCTTTTTTTTTGAAGAATTAGGATTTGCATCATTCTTGCTTGGGGGTTCACCTTCATAACCAAGACCGGTTTTATCAAGGGGGGATATTTGATGACTTAGGATGCCATCTAGAGTTTGACAGCTCTTTAGATTCTTGTTCAGATGATAAACTTATTTCCTTAGGAGATTGATTTCTTCTTTCATCATCTTGAATTATTCATCCTTCTTTGCTATATGATTCTCCATTTCTTCCTTTATCCTTGATGCTTCACATGATTGGGCCTTGAGAATATTGATGTCCAATTTTAGTTTGAAGATTTCTTCATCCTTTTCTTCTAGTTGGCATATCATGGCGTTTCTCTCCTTTTTTGCTTCATCAACGTGTCCTTCTATGAATGCCAAAGTTTCCATCACCCTCTTGTCTCCTTGCGCTTGTTTCCTTGCTTCTTCTAGTTGATATATAAGAGAGGAGACCTCTTCCTTGTATTAACCAATCTCTACTTCAAGATTGTTCAAGCTCTTAAGTCTTTGTTCAAGGTGGCTTGACAAAGTTTCTTCCCTTTTCTTTTCTTTATCCAATTGATTTGTCATATATATGACTTATTCATGATGCTTTCTTTTGTTTTGATGAAATTCCTCCTTAAGTTTGGCGAGCTCCTCATATCTTTCTTATACTTGAAGCTTGACAAAGTCAACTTCCTTCCTTGTCTTGTCTTGGTTACCAACTTGCGCTTCCAATTGTTGGAAATACTGGGAGGGGGGGTGAATCAATATTTCTTTTCAATTGTTATTTTTACCAGTTAGATCACTTATATTTAGAACAAAAAATGAATAATAAGAATAAATGACTTTATTAATTTCTTCTTTGCAATAAATCAAGTATAATATATGCAGGGCTCCAATCCTAGATGAAGACACTGATATTCAATCTCACAGGCTCCAACCTGTATTATGCCAAGCATAGATTTAGATTTCATGAGGCTCCGACCTCTAGGGCTCCAACCCTATCTTACCAAGGTTCCAATCTTATCACTTTGAGGCACCAAACTCTAGGGATCCAACCCTATCACTGGTACATGCTCCAACTTGGTATTCTAGAGGACTCCTATCCTCTAGGGCTCCAACCCTTAACTTCAATTCTTCAAGATAAGTTTATAGTTCTTCACAGCTCTCAATATCTTCTTCAACGAGCCCTATTAATCTCTTCACCTTCAGCAATACCCTCAAATGATCTCCAACGCAGCCAACTCATCAATGAAAACTTGTCTTTACATGAAGGTTTCTCCACAACTCTTCATGGCACCTAAACACTTCTCTTCAAGGTTGCATCATGAAGGCCTTTAATACTGCATCATGACCTCTAATGAACTAAAGGTTCTCAACAAGATGTCTCCAATAATGTCTTCAATAGGATTCTAGAAATCTTCAAAGTGTTTTTAATCTGTTGTCCCAAGAAATCTCTAAGAGTTCCATATACTTCACTGCTCTAAGCCTCTTCAAGGGCTTCTTCAAAAGGTATACAATGTTTTCAATGAGTCTGCTCCAAAAATATTCTCTAGGTCTTCATAATATGCCTTCAGAACAACTCCATAAGATAAGCCCAAAACTGTTGTAAGGTGTCTTCAACGAATGATTTTTAGAGTGCTCCAAACATTGTTTTTATTCTGCTCTAAATATGTTAGTGGGTTGCTCCAAAAGATATTATTCAATAGGATAGGTTGCTTCAAACAATGCTGCTCCAAAGTGTGACATCAAAGGTGCTCCAAGATTTGCTACAAGTCAACACAAATATTCTTAAAGGGCTGCTCCAGTTCTGCTCAACCAACTACTCTAAGTTCAACAAGATGCCATCAAGTGTTTGTCAAGTCCTTCCTGTCATGTCCCCAATCATTTTCCATGTCATCATATAGTTTCAAAACATGCCATCAAGACCTTCATCGAATGACATCATCAAGTGTAGTCTTCTAGGTTACCAAACAAGGTACATGATTGACTCTTGGCAGCTTAAGAATATTTTCCATCTTGACATCATGTTGGTTCCATGATTCTTCATCAAGAGTAAGAACATCATCATTAATGGCATCCTTATTAACCAAGATGGGCTTGTCATAATGAGCAAGGACCTCTTCATATGAGGTCTGCATGATATCACTACAAGGGTTTGCCATTAGGTTTTTTGGGTCTTACAAGAATATTGATCCTCATATTGACGTCAATGAAAACCTTAGACCAAGATTTAGGTATGGATTGGTTGTACCTTCACAGGACCGAAATGGAGAAAATGGAGAAAAGAGAATTCTATAGGGAAAGAAGAAGCCTACATTAGTGAGGATAGTCACCGCTATGCAGGCCAAGCATAGTTGTAGGAAAGGTTGTGTGATATTTGCAGTGCATGTTTCTAGTGATAAGGGTAAGGATGTTGAGGATGCATAAACCTTTCAAAGGTATCCTGTATTGTAGCAGTTTCAGGAGGTGTTTCCAACAGATATTCCAGAGCTACCTCCTCATACAGAAGTGGTCTTTTCTATTGAGTTGGTACCAAGGGAAACACCAACATCAAAGGAAAGTTACATTATGAGTATGCCAAAGTCAGTTGAGTTGAAGTTGCAACTAAAGGAAATGATTGAAAATGGATATGTTAGGCCAAGTGTATCATCTTGGGGTGCACCAATGTTGTTCGTAAAGAAGAATGATGGTACTCTCATGTTGTGCATTGATTATAGGCAGCTGAAGAAAGTGAAAATCAATAAAAGGTATCCATTGACACAGATTGATGACTTATTTGACTAGTTGAAGGGAGAAACAATGTTCTCTAAGATCGATTTGAGATCGGGATATCATTAGGTACGCATCAAAGAAGAGGACATCTTCAAGACTGCATTTAGGACCATGTATGTGCATTATGTGTTTGTGGTAGTTCCATTCTGTTTGAATAATGCCCCAACTAATTTTATGTGTTTCATGAATAATGTGTTGCAACCTTATCTGGACAAGTTTGTTATGGTATTCATTGATGACATCTTGGTATATTCTAAGAACGAGGAAGATCATGCAGAGAATTTAGCAGTAGTTTTGAGATTTCCAAGAGAGCATCAATTATATGATAAGATTAGCAAGTGTAGTTTTTTCTAGACAAAGGTATACTACTTGGGACATGTTGTTTCCAAGGAAGTCATAACAATAGATTTGGAAAAGATAAGGGCCATCATGGAGTGGGAAGATCTTAAGAATGTGGAGGAAGTCATATCATTTATGGAATTATTAGATTACTACAAGAGGTTCATCAGTAACTTCTCACACATTGCATATCCTATCACATATTTGCAGAGGAAAGGTAATAAGTTTGAATGGACAGAAGAATGCGCAACTAGTTTTGAGCAACTGAAGAAGTTGTTGACCAATGCTTTAGTTATTAAGATTGCAGATCTGAATAAAGAATTCATGGTGTGTACAGATGCTTTCAAAAGAGGACTTGGTGGGGTCCTTATGTAGGAGGGACATGTGGTATGCTATGAGTCTAGGAAATTGAATTAGCATGAACAAAAATACGTGACTCATGATCTTGAGTTGGTAACTATTATTCACGCATTGAAAATGTGGAGACATTACCTTCTTGTCAGGAGATTTTTATTTTTGAGTGATCACGATGGGTTCATATATTTATTTGACCAACCGAATCTGAATTCCAAACAAGCTAGATGGTTGGCCACCCTTCGTGAGTTTGACTTCGAGATCATATACATCAAGGGAAATGAGAACATGGTTGCAGATGTTCTCAACAGGAAAGTATAATGAGTCATATAACAAATATGATTTCCTATGGGAAAAACTTATAGGATCATATCTTATAGACATGAAAACATGATAACATATATGTGGAGCTCAAGCACATGTTACAATAGGTATATGTACATGTACATGTACATGTACATGTGGAGGTATAGGTGATCAATATGTAGACTATCATCTCATGAGAGATGGTTTGGTGAGATTTAGGGAGATGATCTATGTTTCGGATGATAGTGAGCTCAAGAAGCTTATCTTGAGAAAACTTCATGTCAAGGCATACTCGGGTCACTCAGGATATTAGAATAAAATGACGATGGTGAAGAGGTTACACTATTGGCCGAATTTGAAGAAGGAAGTGGTAGAGTTCGTGGCTAGATGTTTGGATTGTCAACAGGTGAAGGAAAAATGTAGGAATCTAGGTGGTCTACTGTTGGCTTGATGGGGCCTAGACCCACGTTTAGATATGGTTACACTAACCAACAAAACCCACTATTACCGACCCTCTCGGAAATGATCTACTGTGTAGAACGAAGTCTCACCCAATGCAATATAGAAAGATGTTAGAACCAGGTTTATGCATCTAGAGGGACAATGGGGCGTGGCTTTAGGGCTTGTCTTCATTTCAATGATTAATATATCTTCGCATAAAAAATATGCTAGTTATTTTGTTGATGTTCGACACTTCTATTGAACTCTCTTGTAGACTGCGCGATTTTAATTTAACAAGCATAAAACAACATAAATAACCATAAAAAATACTTCACGATGCAATTATGTATAAAAACCATTAACTTATCATAGATGATAACCAAATATAATTAAAGAAAACAAATAAACATAGAACACAAATATGTCTTCAAAGTCTTCTATTAATACTCATATCTTCTTGATACAACCCCTTCTACCCTGCGCACTCACCTGCATGTGCACTCAACAGCAAGAGCCTTCCCTTTCTCACAAACAACAAAATACAGACTCAAAATAACATTACATCCAAGTGCATTCTATCATCAGTATATGCGATATATTCTTTTATACTATCCTAAACTCATATAGTCTTTTCTTTTACAATACCATGGTCATAAAACCATGGGCGAAGCTCAACGTATACAAAATTATCCCATCCGTTTACAAAATAAAAAGCTTTGACCCACCTCAAATCCCCTAATACTTTATTACATCCATGCATTACTCAGTTCGCTCCTCGATCTGTAGAGTCTTCCTCAAAATGTTCCATTGAGGGGTACCCTGCCCAAAAGGTCCCCAACAAAAAAATGTGACTCGTTCCGAGTCACTCTGTCAGTGTGACCTTGATATTTGCTTTAATGCTACTCAAGGCATCCTTCAGAGTTGGAACTGATTCGATGCACTGCTTTTCAACTTCACGTATTTCAGTCAGCAATGTATCAGTGGCCGACCCTTCAATTTTTATGGCAATCTCCTTCTACGTGTGGTGCAGTCATTTCAGATTTTTATCAACATTCTATGATAGCTGACTGGCTTCAGCTTCCCACGTCTTCATTCTGGATGTGATAAGTTATTCTTTTCTATGTAGCTCATCGATCTGTTCTTGAAAAAAATTACCCTGTTATAGATGGGCATACCGCTGTACTGGTGCTAAAATCCTTGCGATGACCTTAATGTGGTCCATCTGTTCCATTTTCTTGCGAACTTCCTCTTCAATATTGTGCACTTGAGTGTCCTCATGCAGTGAGGCCCAAAAATCCATAACATCTTCCAAGACTTGGGTGCATTCCTGGACCATGGATTCAATATGTTCATTGGAAGACTTAATCTCTTCCGCACATTGCTCCCAGATATTTGGTGGAGTAGCGAGCTGCAATTGCATCTTCAGCTTAGGTGATCACTGTCTACAATTTCTGTCTCTGCGCAGCTGCCTCATCACACTCTTGTACAATTTTCTGCTTTTCCTCAGTCATCATACACCTTTCTTGCTTAACATCATGGATAATTAATAGGGCACATTGTTCTTGGACCTGCGACTCCTCGGTAACGCCCTGATGGAACCCATGCAATGTTTTCAAAGGAAACACAACAAGGCTTACCCTTGTGTTGTGCTAATGTGTTGGCTATGCTAATTGCTCAACAATGTCAAAACATAAGGTACCTGTTGGTATCGGCACCACGTGGGTATCAGTTGTAATCACCACCTCTTTCTCTATTGTATTTGCACCTGCTGGTGCCTCACTCGCTTGTGTCGCGCTCGCTTGAAGCCCACTCGCTTGACTCACGCTCGCTTACACTGCGCTCGTCTGAACCTATATATCCTTGAGGTCCTGGTGGACCTCGGCTAATACCTTCTTGTCTTGGTCCTCAATGTTTCTCCACCAATGTTCGGTGACATTCCAAACAATGTCGCAAATTTCATCGAAGTCCCCCTCACTGAGGACCAACGCTTATGGGCCAATGGACCAATTTGACTTCACCTTCTTCCATGCACCTCTACCTTGTGTCTTCCATCTCTTCAAAATGTAAGGGGAGGGTTGGTCTGCTGAATCCATAAATGTGTCGTCACCACCCTAATCATCACCCCCTCTTGTCTCTAGATCATCCTTCTCTATTTCCCGCTCAGCTTATTTTTTAGACTCCTTTGCAGTCGTGAAGGTGACATGCTTAGGTTTCTTCTTGGTTTCATTATTTCCCGTCTGTGCACTGGTCTTCATTCTACTCGTGCCTGCCTACTCTTTCTCTGCGCCTTTAGTGGGAAGAACTAGATAATCACTTGGCCATGCACTTACTAATCATGTATCATAATCCTATGTCACTAGGCACAACAACTCGTACCAGACCTCAACAAGGTCCTTCTTTGCTTGAATGTGCACATGGTGGAAATCTGCTTTAAAGTATGCGACCCGTCGATATTATACAAAAATAATTGGGGATAGCCAGGGCTTGTGGCTGATCACTGTGCCTAGACTCATCTAAAACCCAACCCAAAAGAATTTATTCTTCATCACCTGATATGGCTCCTTTGAATGCCATAGCGAGGCATACCTCACTGCCTCGCAGAGATCCGGGTTCAAAGTGATGAATTGTGACTTGTTAGGCTCCTTCAGATACACCTCATAAATGCTGATTTTGCAACATATCTGCCCAGATATACCCATTAAATACATCCCCCCCGCTCCTTTTAATGACCAAGTACTTGTCAAATCAACTTTTTTGGCTCTAAAGGTCCTATTATGGGTGAGCTTCATCAGACCTGCTTCTGTGGCGTAGTATTGCGTTCTTCGGCATAGTGCCCTCCAACTTTTCCATGTCCCTGTATCCCGTGCAATACCTCTACTATGATGAAGCCTTCCTTTGGAAAATTCAGTTATAGTCCCATGCTCTCTTTCAACTACGTGAAGCATTAAGACTCTTCTTTGACCTTATAGTCAATGCGAACCCCTAGGGGTATATTTGTCCCTACTTAACTTCAATTAGCTACCATCAATACTTCCAAGGAATAAATCACCATACAACCTCTCGAGTTGACCTACGCCCCCTTCCGAGACATTCCTGACAATATAAGGTCCCAACTAGTGCATTTGCAGCTTCCCTGGGAACTTTGCTAACTTGTTGTCATATAAAAGAACTAAGTCCCCATTCTTAAACGTCTTCTGCTTAATATGCCTATCATGCTAGGGAATTTCCCTCTCCTTTTTCACCTGTTGGTGAAACCCAAAGATGAACCTATCTTCCTCTACTGTGAGATGTTTCTCGAATCTCTAGGCTATAATATCGTTGTCTGGCATATTTGTAATTGTTGCATTATGATACTAGACACGATGTACTCCATCGATATGACTGCTTCCTATCTGTATACCAATATGAACAGAGACTGATCTATCATATTATTCCAGGTGGTCATATAGGCCCATAAAACTATAGGAATGCGCAAGTCCCAGTTATCCCTATTGACATTACACACCTTAGTCAAAGTGTTCTCCAGAATTTTATTAAAGGCCTCAGCCATCCCATTTTTCTGTGGGTGATATGGCGTACTCTTCTGGTGATGCATTCTGAACTCTGTGGTCAATGCTTCAATGGTGATGTTCAGGAAATATGTACCTTTGTTGCTCGTCAATATATTTTGCAACCAAATCTTGATAAAATATTTTCAAAAATGAACTTCACTGCTATGTTTGCACTAAAATTATTCACTAGTTATGCCTCGGCCTGTTATGAAACCAACTCCAAAAATAGAAGAAAAGAAAGATCAATGCCTTAGAAATAAACCACTTCGAGGGGGCAACCTCTAATACATTACATAAATTAACAATTCTTGGATGATACAAATGACCAGAACCTCCTTCTATATATAGGAGTCCATGGGCCCACAATATAATCCTAGCTGACCTAACAATAACAATGTAAGGGCACAATAATAAAAATATTGGGGTTACAGGGGTACAACAATAAAAATAAGGGGGCTACAATAATAACAATAAGGGACTAAACTAGTAATATAGGTACCTAACATGCCTCTCTCCTTCAAAAAAGTGTTGTCCTCAACGCTTGAGTAGCTTTGGGTGCTTCTGTATAAAATTCTCATCCTCCCATGTAGAATCTTCAGTGGGTAAGTTCTTCCACTTGATGAGATACTTTGAAATTGATCGATTTCGTAGATGTCGAGTTCTTGTTACCGTGACCGCTTTAGGTTCCCATATGATTTTTCCTTCCTCATCAAGTTCTAGAAATATTGTTTGAACTAGAATATTTTCACCTATAACCTTGTTTAAGCATGAAACATGGAAAACTAGATGCACTCGCGAAGAAGCAGGAAGCTCGAATTTGTATGCCATAGTACCAATCTTTTGCAACACCTTCTAAGGACCATGATAATTTGGCGATAATTTGTTATCGTTCTTAGCTTGCTTGAGGGACATTTGTTTGTATGGTTGTAGCCGTAAAAATACCCAGTCTCCTACATCAAAAATTCTCTCGCTGCAATGTTGATATGCCTATTGTTTCATTCGATTTTGTGCCAAATTTAGGTTGTCCTTTAAGAATTGGATAACTTCTTGTTGATGCTTGATGTGATCTTCCACTGCTTGAATCTTAGAATTTCCTCTTAAATATGATGTGATGGAGGGTGGATGATATCCATAAAGTGCCATAAATGGGGTCATTTTTGCTGCAGTATGGAAGGAAGTGTTATACCACCATTCAGTGAGAGGTAACCACTTGACCCATTGTGTTTGTTTATCAGATACAATAAAACAAAGATATCCTTCCAAACATTTATTCACTCTCTTAGTTTGACCATCGGATTGAGGATGATAAGATGAGCTATGAGCTAATTAGGTACCTAAACAAGAAAATAACTTCGTCCAAAAATTTCTAGTAAAAATGGGATCTCTGTTGCTCACAATAACCTTTGGGTTTCCATGTAGATTTTGAATTGTGTCCATAAATGTAGTAGCAACTGTACTTGCTTTAAATGGATGAGATAATGCACAAAAGTGTGCATACTTGGTAAGTCTATCAAATAACACCATGATGACACTCTTTCCTTCGGACTTAGGTAAACCTGTGATAAAATCCATTGAAATATCCTCCCAATGTTGACTTGGAATGGATAAAGGTTGTAGAAGACCCGAGGTCTTAATTGTCTCAACTCTATTTTGCTGGAAAATCAAATATTCTGCCACAAACTTTTGAATATCAGATTTAAGGCCATCCCAAAATAATTCTTTGTTCACCCTATGGTAAGTTTTTAAAAATCCAAAGTGTCCTCCTAAAGGAGAAGTGTGCAATTCCAAAAGAATCTTTTGTTTTAGTTGGGAATTCTTACAAAGATATAAGCGATCTTTGTACGATAAGGAATCATTTTTCCAACTAAATGTATTAGATGTACTAGTATCTTGCTTCAAATTTTGAATGAGTGTCCACACTTCTTCGTCCTTCTTCCATTCATCCTTTGCTTTGGTTATCCAATGTGGTTGGATAATAGAAATGGCACAAAGCAATGCTTCCACCTCTTCATTCTTTCTTGAGAGTGCATTTGGAACAAAATTTAGCTTCCATTTTTTGTAGATTATTTCAAAGTCATAAACCAACATCTTTGTGACCCATTTTTTGCTACTCTTCTAAAGATATTATTTGTTCCAAAAAGTGTTTAAGACTATCATGATCAATTTTAACCTTGAAGTATCTTCCCATTAGGTAAGGTCGCCATTTCTTTAGTGCATGTAGTATTTCTAACATTTACTTCTGATAAATAGCTTTTTGTAAATACTTTCATTTGATTGGACGACTTTCAAAATAAATGGGTCTTCCTTCTTGCATTAAAAAAACACCAATTCCATTTCTTGAGGCATCGCATTCCACAATAAAGGTTTTTGTGAAGTTTGGCATAGATAAGATCGGTGCTTGGCACATTGCCTCTTTAAGATGTTCAAAGGCCTTAGTTGCTTCAAGAGTGCGTTAAAATGCATCTTTCTTTAATAGTGTTGTTAAAGGTGTTGCTATTCTCCCATAATTCTTAACAAACTTGCGATAATACCTTGTTAACCCGAGAAATCCTTGCAATTTCTTTATGGTTGTGGGGAATTTCCATTCCTTAATGGCTTTAATTTTTTTAGGGTCTACCTTAACACCCTCGTGAGATACAATATGACCCAAATATTCCACCTCTTGTACTCCAAAGAAACATTTGGATTTTTTTGCATATAATTGTTTCTCCTACAATAGTTTGAGCACCCTGTCAACATGTTGAACATGATCCTTCCAAGACCTACTGTAGATTAGTATACCATCAAAAAATAGTAGCACAAATTTTCTAAGGAAGGGTTTGAAAATGGAATTCATCAACCCTTGAAATGTAGAAGGTGCATTGGTAAGTTCAAAAGGCACGACCAAAAATTCATAATGACCCTTATGAGTTCGAAATGTTGTTTTCAGAATATCTTCAGTCTTCATTCTAATTTGATGATATCCTGAATGAAGATCCAACTTGGTAAAATAAATTTCTCCATGTAATTCATCCAATAATTCATCAATCACAGGAATGGGAAATTTATCTTTAATGGTGAGCTTATTGATCTCCCTATAATCTAGACACAAGCGCCATGATCCATCCTTCTTGTGTACCAATACTACAGGAGCAGAGAAATAACTTTGACTAGGTTGAATTATACCCGCCTCTAACATTTCTGCAATCATACGTTCAATTTCACTCTTTTGGACATAATGATATCTATAAGGCCTGATGTTTGGAGAAAAACTTCTGGGAATCAAATGAATAGCATGATCATGATCACGAATAGGTGGGAGTCCTTTGGGAGTTTCAAACACCTTGGAATGATTGTTCAAGACTTTTTGGAGATCTAGAGAAATAGATGATTTTGATGATGGAACTTCTAGTGAGCATAGTTGTGCAATTACACCTCATTGTTATTTCTTCAGAAGCTTTTTCATGACATTAGAGCTTATTATATTTTATGTCTTCCCTGCGATACCCTGTAATTCGATTTCCTTTCCTTCCAAAAAATATTTCAAGAAAAGTTCTTGAAAATTAAAAGCTAGCGTCCCCAAAGATTGTAACCATTGTACTCCTAGTACAACATCAGCACCTCCCATTGGAATGGAAAGGATTGGACTATTCAATACATATTCCCCCATGGTTAGCTTGATATTATGGCATTTTCTAGAGAAATTTATAGTTCCTCCATTTGCAAACATCACTTGAAATTCCGATGTTGGGTATAGGAAGAAATTCAATTCGTTGGCTACCTTACAATGAATAAAATTATGGGCATTACCCGAATCAATCAACATTATTGCCTTTTTTTCTTGATATGTCCTTCTATCTTGAGAGTTTGAAGAGTGGTAATTCCTGCCAATGCATTACACGATGTGGTTGAGACTCATTCTTCCTCTTCTGAAGTTGTTATTGTTAAGTCGGTATTTTTCATTATCAGAGTCGGAGATCAAAATCTTTTTTGTTGTATTTCATTTTAGGTGTCTCATTTAGTTCGATCATATGCATTCCATTAGGAGCATGGATCTTCGACGGAAAGAGGTCCTTGTCCTCCTCATGTCTTGTACATTGGCTTTAATTCTGTCTATCAAAATCAGTACAAAAATCTTCTGATCATGTTTGGTCTTAAAGTTGGCAAAAAGTCATTTAGGGTTTTTAGTCTCATTAGGTCTAAGGTTTTGTTAATTTAGTCTTCAGAATGTCTAATAATGTCATTAGGCACATGAGGGAGGTTCAGAATAAGTTTTCATTGCAAAAATTTCATCATCATAATCCTTGATAATGATTTTTCTTCAAAACTTTGTTTTGAAGTAAAATCGTCTATTTTCATCTTTTGTAATAAATGCAATGTAATTTTCAAAGTTTTTTTAGTTGTAAATTTCTTCAAGCGCAGCCCTGGTCACCTTTGCCAAATCCCATGTCAGCTATCCCTACAAAGACAGACAAGAAATTCATCATTCAGCTCAAAAAATCAAAGGAAACAAGCAAAACAGAGTTTATGTGAAAAGTGTCAAAGTTTTCAGACTTTAGAAAGTGGGTTTTTTCAAATAAAAATTCAAATTCTATGGCATAAAAGATATTTTTTTGTTTCAATAATTCATTTTCATACCAAGAGTTAGCATTGAGGCAAGAAAATCGTGGAGGAGGGCGAAACAGTGTTTGAGCGAGCTGTGGTGAAGTGTTGACCGCGGCGCATTGGAAGGTGGTCGTGGCGCAGTCGGCAGCGGCTGCAAAGGCCACTCACCACGGTGTAGATTTGAGCGGTGTGGCGCATACAATGGTCGCGTTCTTCAGACCTTGTCGCCGTATACAGGGGCCGACACCAAATTTTGTCATTGCCTCCAAAAATTCCAAAATTTCTCGGTCCCATTTGCTCCATGTAAGTTAATTGATCTTGTAATTGCCATTAATGTTTGGTGTTTTTTGAAAAGGGAATATAAGAGAGGAAATGCAGCTTAAACCCTCTCCTCCCATGAAAATTTCTCTCTTAGGGTTTTAAGTTGGTGTTTTAAAATAGTTTTGTGCCCTGGGAACTTCATTTCACATCTTTTATTCCTCCTGCTATCATACTACCTGTCATTACGAGTCCACTTCCTATTCCCTTATATGTAAGTCACTCATTTCTAAGCCCTATTTCCTCATCCCTAGTCATTTCCTTTCCTATCACTTTCCCTTCCTATTTCACTTATAAAAATTCCCAAACCCCAAGAATCCCAAAAATTCAGTCGTTGTCCCTTGTCCCTAATTTTGTCAAATTTTCAAAGGGAAAATTATCATTCGATTAAACCCCATTGTCCCCACTGCCCTATATCTCCTACAGTCCCTCCCCTTTGACACACATTTGGAAAATAAAACAAAGCACCAAATTCTCATTTTCCTCTCATACAAGCCAAACATAGACCTTGAAACATCATGGAGACAGACACTGATACCTCATATGATAGAGATAGTGATTCTACCACTGAGCTACATGCACCTAGAAGGCCTCGTAAAGGTGGAAAACATGTGAGAGAAGAGTCCACCTCATTGACTCAATTGCAGGCTTGCCCACTTGCCATGGCATGTTTTCGAGAGCAGTCATGCTATCAGTATTGTGAGATGATTGCTAGGATTCATCATCATCAGGAGTTAGCTCGTTTGTTCGTATTGCATTTGCATGATGGTCAGGTAACTCTTGCTGGTGTAAATTTTACTTTGACACCAAAAACCATCTCTCAAGCAACCGGAATACCGAATGTGGGTGAACAGTGGAACAAAAGACAGCAGGTGGACAGAGTGCATTATGAACCATACATTAGGCCTAGCTATGTGAGACAACTCAGTAGGGTGTTCCCATTCCGGTTCCTAAAGGATTCCTATGCGCCTTTGATGAAACTTATTATCAGATACTTCAGTTGTGAGGGCTAGTTATCACTCCTCTATGCCTACCACATCAGGTTATTAATGCATTTCACTAGAGTGAGGATGATGAACATTCCTTATTTCATGTGCTGGAACATCGAGAGAATGACCATTCAGGAGCAGAAGGCGGAGATTGACACCTTGACCGTCAAGTTGCAGAGAGCTCAATGGATCATAAACTACCTGGAGCTGTGGAACAAACAGTTGGAGGATCAGCAGACAATCATGGAGTTGCAAAACATCCATGAGAATCGGCAAGTTGCGCAAAGAAGTCAAACCGAGATGACACCCATTGAGCGAAAGATTGAGGCTGATAGAGAGACTTGGCTTGAGAGGGTCAATATTCATCTCGAGAATCTGTTGGAGAAGGCTAACAAGGAAAAGAACATGCTCAGGCACATGAAGAACCACTATTGGGCATGAAATCATGTTTGCAGAGCGAGGATCAAGATCCTGAAAGCAAGGCTAAGGAGGGCACTAAAGCGTTGTAAAAGGCATGATAGACTCCAAATTTTGGCTGAAGCTTATTTGGCCCAGCATAGCACTTGATGGTGGGAATTCAGCCCAAATTTCAAGAAATTTGGGAAAATTTATGTAAATTTTGTATTTTTGGGCCTTAACACAGATTTTCCTGCCCGACGCGTAGCGCCACTTGGCGCGCGCTTATAATTGGCAGCTCTTATGAAGGAAAAATTTGCATTTCTGGATTATTCATCAAAATTTATGCATGCATATGGATTACCTAAGGATTTTGACAAGTTTTGGGTTTCCTAAAGGGTCAAAAACACCCTAAAAATGGCCTTTCTGCCACTTTTTGCACACACAGGAAGCAGTGTTGGGAGATTTGATTTTTGGAGGGGAAAATGGCAACCAAATCCAGAAATTACACTTGGGTTGGAAAGTAGACAAGCAGGGATTTCCAACGAGCTATCCTGCACTCAATTTGGACTTCGGGAAGGCCCTCAAAATCAGCCTCAAAGTTGTGCTACGCATAGAGATTTCAGGCGCGGCACATAGGGAAATTTGGCCTATTTTTCACTCAGCGGCTCAGAATTTCGCCTAGTTTTGGCTAGTTTGACTTTTTCATGTAACTCTTGATGTAAATTGTTGTAATTTCATGACTTTGATGTAATTTCGGCACATTTTTACTCATCTTAGTATATTCATTCACCAAAAAGTGAAATGTAAGTGAGTGAATCAGTTTCCTATCATATAGAGGCAAGTTGTTTCATTGCCTATTTTCCAGTTCCTAGTTTAGATATGGTTGAAAAAACTCCTAGAATGATGAGCTCGACCCCTAGAGGCATGGGAATGAGTTAGGCTTGTCTATATCATGTATTTCTTCAGTCATTTTCAGCGTTGGACACTTGGGATTGCTTGGCTCTTCATTGTACATTTCATCTCTGCAATTTTGGCAAAGGAATAGACCAGGGTTTGCAGCACTCTTTGGGATCCATGTGGCTCTGTGTTTTGATGGTGTTTTTCTCTATGTGACTGTAAGTTCGTTGATTTTTATGTGTATCATTTTTCTTCTCTTTTCTTCTTAAATTAAACAAATGAGTGATAAAGGTGGAATTCACTAGATTTCTTTGCTCTGCCTTCAATTTTGTTTAATTTTCCATGTTTTCATTTGTTTGAAGAGGATTCTTGAAAGCCCCTTGCCCTCTTCAGCTCCTCACCGGTTTGAACTATCCATTCATTCAATTCAAAGCATCAAAACAATTTCCTTCCTTGCCCCATTCAGAACTCTACAAAAACTAGGCCTCATCCCCGGACCCAAAACTGCCTTTCCCTTTGATTCCAACAAAACCCCCAAAATCAAAATCAAACTCCTCTACTTATATACTTAGCCTAAAATCAAACTTTATTTCAAGTCATCTCAAGCCCGTTCGATTATTTTTGTTGAGATTGACCCGGAGAGAGCCCTCTCCTGATCTGGTAGGGCTAGCTACTAGACTGAGCATGGTTTGATGTTACCCTAGACTCTGCCTTCCTTCAACCTGAGGTAGATTTAGGAAATAACATAGTGGCGACTCCACTGGGGAATAAAATGGTTTGCTTGTTGGTGTTATTTTTTTTATAAGCTACAGACGGAGCTTGAATTTATGCCAGGTAGCCTTCGAAACGCTCAAAGTAGATAAACGCTGCTTCAGTCAATCTCCGGTCTAGTTTGTAAACGTGACACTTGAATTGTAAACGTGACACTTGTCATAAGATCATTTTGGAATTTTGGGTGATGAGTCTAGAATTTGATAGGCTGAACAAGTTGATTTTGTCCCTTTTATTTTTGAAAATAATTCAACACACTGGCTTCCAAAAGACATACCAGAGCCAATCCGGATCCCGATCCACCACTAGTGTATGAAAATCCCAATCTTATTTCAAGAATCCTTCGTCGAGAAAGTCCTGTGATTTCTCTGTTCAAATCTCATTCATGTCCCGCTGTGTTTGAATTTCTTGAAGATCTTGAATTTGACGAACAATTTGGGTTGTCGTTGTTTGAGACTAAGTCCAAAAGTGATATTGGTTCTACTGTCATAAATCAAGAGTTTATCAAATATCTTGAAATTGAACAAGCTAATAGATCCATTGACAGTTACATTTTTAATATTCAAAATTCTATTGTGGCAACAAATATTCCTGAGTTTATAGAGTCTGCATCTGAAACACTTGGGCCATCAGCAGTTACATCTGGTTCACAAGTTCATACCGAGCCTCCTTTCATTCCTACCATTCCCGTGCAACCATCTATTTCTGATCAAAAATCTGCAGTCGTTTCTCCTCCATCCACACCTCATACACCTCATACATCTACTGCTCCTACTCCTCCTATATCTCCAAGATCGGTTATAAATCCACCCAGAGCAATGGCTACCCGATTTGCACCCCTTGTGTTACCTCAGAACTTGGATGACATGCCCGCTGATTATCAAAGTAAGATCCCATTGTTTGATGGCACTCCTCAAAGTGTTCCTACTCAGCAACATGTTGATAAAATGGAAGATTTCTTTGACCTTCATGAAATCGATGCAGAAAATGTGACCATGAGATTATTTGTGCAAACTTTTGGAGGTGAAGTAAGAAAATGGTTCAGAGCTTTGCAGCCTAGAAGTATTGCTACATTGGCTGAGCTTCAGAGACAGTTCAGGGATCGATGGGAAGTAAAGAAGGATCCTCTTCAGATCACTTATGAATATACCAAGATCAAGCGGAATGTTGGTGAGTCTGTCCAAGATTACTGTATTAGATTCAATGTAGTTTACAATGCAATTCCTGATGATTTAAGGCCATCTAGGAGGTTAGCTTTGCTTAATTTTCCGGATGGTTTTGATCTGGACATGGCCTATCAATTACGAGAAAGAGATCCCGCCACCTTGGAGGACATGCAGAAAATTGCAGTGAGTGTTGAAGCTAATTTGAATGACAAGAGAGCTAGATTGAGAGCTGAAAAGAAAGTCGCAATAAAGGAAGAGGCTTCTACTTCAGATCAAGTACTTCGCAAGGTGGAAAAGATGATAGAAATATTAACACTTGATAATCCGGAACCGCAGATCAGAAATCCTAACTTCCGTGGCTAGCAGAAACCACAATTCAGGATCAAACAACGAGAGCAGCGAGCACAAGAACCACCAGTACAACAGCAGGTGAATACCCCTTTACAGCAGAATTTTGTTGGTCCGAAATCAGATGATGAAGATAATGTAATAGGGGAAGAGAATCACTTCTTTACACCTAATGATATGCCAAATTTTATCACCAAAGATGGGGAGTATGCAGAAAATTCAGATGTACAAAAAGATGAGGATTTCATCTTGGCAAATGAGACAGCTCTTGAAGAAGAGTTGGATGAGTATCAGAGAGGTTATATGAATGCTTTGTCTGCCCAGCAGCGACAATATTCACTTAGAAACAGAGATGTTCCTATCAACCCAATCCAAAAAATAAAGGAAGTTTCAGCACCAAAGAATGATGCACCCATTGCACAAAAGAAGGGAAAAGAGGTAGCTGATCCCACTACTAGCAAGTCTCCATCAGCAAATGAAAGATCTAATCAGCCAATTGTATCGAGGGATAAAGTTGAAAAGAAGGATGTTCCAGCCAAAGAGGTAGAAAAAACTTCAGTCTTTAACTTAGAGAGTGAAATTGCTAAGTTAAATGTTTCCATTCCTTTGACTGAATTGATGAAGAATAGCAGTTATAAGGGTCAGGTATCTAAAATTCTGAATTTTGATCCAATGTCTGATATGGTGAATGTGGAATATGATCAACCTGAGTTGATATTTGGACCAACATTGGATGGTGAGTCTCTAGATAGTGATGTGTATCCTTTTTATATCAGCCTTAGATTGCATGATTTTGTGTTGCATAATGCCATGTTTGATTCCAGAGCCTCTCATAATCTCATGCCAAGGGCAATCATGGAGAAATTGGGATTGGACATCACTAGGAAATATCATGATATTTATTCTTTCGATTCCAGTAGAGTAAGATGCATTGGGCTCATCAAAGATTTGGTGGTTAGTTTAGATCAGATTCTGACTAAGAATGTTTTGATGGATGTGGTTGTGGCAGATATTCCTCCTAGATTTTGCATGCTTCTTTCCAGATCTTGGGGAGAGAAATTGAAGGGAACATTGTAGCTTATTTCTCATATGCTACCATTCCTGTGTTTGGTCAGATGAGAATATTATATCAGGAGCAAAAGATGAAGTATATGATCACCAGCAAGGAGAAACCGGTAAATCATCCAATTAATTATGTACATACAAATTTAGAGTCTTTTTTTTTGTATTCAGATAGTTTCAATGATGTAAACTGTCAGTTAGTTGAAGCAGAAGACATTTCGGAGATCACAAAAAATTTCAGAGAGGTTTTGAAGAAAGAGAGACAAGAACTTGAAAGTTCCGTTGAGAAATCAGCCTTTTGACAACAGCAAAAAGTTGATGGCCAACAAGTAGAAATAATAGAGCAAACAGAATTTCAGCACTTGGAAGAAGATGAAGATGGTTTATGGACTATGGATTTTGATGGTGCAGTAGGAAGTGATGGTGCTGGAATTGGTATTTGGGTACGCAGCCCTTTTTCCACCCCAAACAAGGTACCGAGTAATGTAAGGGTCTGCTCTTATAAATTAGCTTTTGATTGTTCAAATAATGAGGCAGAATATGAAGGTTTGATTGCTGGTCTGAAAATTCTTAGAAAGTTGAATGCTAAGAGGATTGCAATATATGGTGACTCCGAGTTGGTAATTAAGCAAGTGAAAGGTGAATTCCAAGCTAAGCATCCTCGAATGCGGGCTTACCGAAATGCTGTTCTTGATATCTTGAAATTGTTTTCAGACTATACTTTGACTTGTATCCCTCATATTCAGAATGATATTGCAGATGCACTTGCAAAGGCAGCAAGTAATTTGAAAATCCCAATGAATTCAAGTAACAAATTTGAAATTCATGTGAAACATCGTCCGAATGTCCCGGACAATCAGAGGTATTGGCAAGTATTCCAAAATGATGAAGAGATTGATGAGTTTCTGCAAAACAAAGGTAAGTTCAAAGACACTTCAATTGACATGGAGCATGATGATGGTGAGGCTGATGTGAAAATCAATCAGATGGAAGTATTGCAGCTGAAGGATAATGTCATTCCTAAAGGTTTGATACCTTTAGAAGAGCTTTTTGATCAAGATGACGTAGCGAGAAAACCAACCTTGCGGCCAACCGAAAAGAGAGTTGAAGATGTGAATATTGGATCAGCTGAAAATCCAAAGATGGTGAAATTGTCCAAAGCATTGCCACCAGAGGTAAAAGAAAAATATGTTAGTTTATTGTCTTCGTTTGCTAATGTATTTGCTTGGGACTATTCAGATTTGAAGACGTATGATACCAATATAATTCAGCACACCATTCCTATTAAGCCAAATCAAAAGCCCTTTCGATAGAAGTTGAGAAGAATAAATCTGAAGTTTCTTCCCTCAATTGAAAAGGAAGTCAATCGGTTGTACAAGGCTGATATCATTGTTCCTATAAGATTTTCAGATTAGATTTCAAATTTGGTACCCGTACATAAGAATACATGTGAGATTCGTTTGTGCATTGATTTTAGGAACCTGAACAAGGTTTCTTTGAAAGACAATTATCCATTTCCCAAAATGGATCACATACTTCAGCGAGTAGTTGGAGCATCTCGTATGTCGCTACTCGATGGATATTCCGGGTATAACCAAATTCTGGTCCATGAGGATGATAGAGACAAAGCCACGTTCACCACTCCGTGGGGAACTTTCCATTACGCTAAGATGCCTTTCGGTTTGAAGAATGCTGGTGAAACATTTCAGCGCACAATGGATATGGCATTTGCAAATGAGAAATATGTTTTCCTAGTTGTGTATCTTGATGATTTGACATTCTTTTCCAATTCTGATGAAGGGCACCTTTACCATTTGAATATTGTTTTTCAGTGATGCAGAAAGTATGGTGTGTCACTCAATCCGAAGAAGAGTTTGTTTGCCATGGATGAGGGCAAAATTCTTGGTCATATTATCTCAAAAGATGGCATCCGTATTGACCCAGCTCGAGTTGAAGCTATTCAGCAAATTGATCTTCCCCGAAACAAAAAGGAGATCCAATCCTTCAATGGTAAGATTAATTTTTTACGCCGCTTTGTGCCTAATCTTGCTGAACATCTAAGTGAGATTACAAACATGCTTAAGAAAGATAGCACAGTAAAGTGGACTGAGGAGGCTGTAAAGTATTTCAATTTAGTGAAGTTGGCTCTTTCTTTAGCTCCAGTTTTGATCAGCCCGGATTATACTCAGGATTTTATTTTGTTTTCATTTTCTTGGGAGCATATTATGGCAGCAGTATTAATGTAGAAAAGAGATCAGCATGAAAAACCAATTGCTTTTTTCAACTGAACCATAAGAGATGCAGCCCTAAAGTATAACATCATTGAAAAGCAAGCTCTCGCTTTAGTGAAAGCGTTGAAATTTTTTTGAGTATATATTCTGCATCCTCATATTCTTGCTTATGTTCCTAATGCTACTGTTAAGGATGTTTTAGTACAAACAGATCCAAAAGGGAGACGAGGCAAATGGATTGCTGCCTTGTTGGAGTATGATGTGAACATAAAGCCTACAAAGCTTATCAAAGGACAAGGGCTGGCTAAGCTAATGGCTGAGTCAAATTTACATGCCTTGGACATCAATCTCATTGCTGCTATGTCCGAGGAGAATGAGGAAACTTCATCAGTTCAGGTATCAGAAATATTTGTGCTTTCTCCTTGGTATTCAGATATTGTATATGTGCTTCAAAATTTGTCACCACCGCTTGGCATGGCTAGAAACAAAAGTAGAACTCTAAAATTGAAGGTTGCTAAGTTTTGTATTTTGAACGATTCACTCTATTGGAAAGATCCTGGTGGTGTTTTGCTGAATTGTTTGGTTGAGGAAGAAGCAAAGCAGGTTATGGAGGATTTTCATAAGGGAGATTACGGGGGTCACCTTTTTTGGAAAACAATGGCTAACAAGATTTTGAGAGCCGGATATTATTGGTCGATACTTTTTGCTGATGTGTATAAGACTGTCAAAAGCTGTCATGAATGTCAGATTTTTAAAGGGAGGCAGAAATTACAGCCTTTGCCACTTAAGCCCATTGAGGTAAGTGCTCCTTTTCAACAATGGGGTTTGGATTTCATTAGTGAGATCCATCCCGTTTCTTCAGCTCAGCATAAGTGGATCCTCACAGCGACAGATTATTTCACGAAATGGATTGAAGCGATTCCCACCAGGCAAGCTATGGATTCAGTAATAATTTCATTCCTTGAGAATAATATTTTGTCTCGTTTTGGTTGCCCGAACAAGTTAATCACTGATAACGCAGCAGCTTTCAAATAAAAAAGGATGGTTGAGTTTTGTGACACGTATAAAATCACTTTGGGACACTCAACCACTTATCATCCACAAGGCAACAGATTGGTGGAGTCTTCCAACAAATCTTTGGTCAACATCATTAAAAAGTTGCTGGAAATAAACAAGAAAAGTTGGCATAAGAAGTTGGTCAGTGCACTTTGGGTAGATCGGGTGAGTCAGAAGAAATCCATTGGTATGTCCCCCTTTAAGTTAGTATATAGAGTTGACACGGTGTTTCCTACCTCTCTCGCAGTTCCAGTGGTCAAACTTCTACAGGAAGCTGGCAGTGAAGATGATCATATGCAAAGAAGAATAAATCAAATGATCCATATGCAGCAGACGAGAGAAGAAGTTTTCCAAAACACATTCAAGCTGCAAGAGAGAATTAAGAAAATATATGACAGAAAAGCAAAGGTGGACAAATTTCAATTGGAAGAAGTGGTGCTGAAATGAGATGCAAGAAATGAGGAAAAGGGTAAGCACGGTAAGTTCGAAAATATATGGAAAGGACCCTTTAAAATTGCTGCATATCGAGGTGAGAATGCTTTTCTTCTGAAAGAGATGAATGGGGAAGATTGTCCAGGAGGGCCGGTCAATGGTCGACTGCTCAAGCGGTATCATTTCTGAAATGTTTTCTGCTGTTTACACTGTCACTGTACATACCGTTTATTTCAGTTTCATTGCAAGTGTGTGCTGTGATCTTTTATTCAGTTTGGGGCCCAAAGTGAAGGCTATAAATCTGAATATTGATTTCAGTCTTGGTTTGAGTTTGTCGAGTCAGGTATTTCAGTCATTTTGGTTTCAAAATTAAGTCAGTTTGAGTCAAATTTTCAGTCAATAAAATGAGTCAAGAGTCTTGTGTTGATCTATCAAAGTTATGGAATCCATAGCCCAATGGATGAAGGCACTGCCTACTCTCCTAGAAATCTGTAGTTCTTGGCACCTCCAAGGAGCTACCATCCCCATTGGAGCCAATGTTAGAGTCAGTATTTTCATCCCTCCATCAGAGATCAAAATATTTTTTGTTGCATTTCATTTTAGGTGTCTCATTCAGTTCAGTTAGATGCATTCCATTAGGAGCATGGATCTTCTGACGGAAGGGTCTTGTCACTCCTCATGTCTTGTACCTACTGGCCCAATTCTGTCTATCAAAATCAATTTTAAAATCATTTACAGTCATGTTTGGTCTTAAAGTTGGCAAAAAGTCATTTTAAGATTTTTAGTCTCATTAGGTCTAGGGTTTTGTTAATTTAGTCTTCAGAATGTCTAATAATGTCAGCAGGCACATGAGGGAGGTTTGAAATAAGTTTTCATTGCAAAAATTTCATCATCATAATCCTTGATAATGATTTTTCTTCAAAACTATGTTTTGAAGAAAAATCGTCAATTTCATCTTTTGTAATAAATGCAATGTAATTTTCAAAGTTTTTTAGTTGTAAAGTTATTTAGGCGTAGCCCTGGTTGCCTTTTCCAAAACCCCATGCCAGCTATCCCTGCAAAGACAGACAAGAGATTCATCATATAGCTCAAAAATAAAAAAGGAAACAAAAACAGAGTTTATGTGAAAAGTCCCAAAGTTTTCAGACTTTACAAAGTGGGTTTTCCAAATCAAAAATCAAAATCCTTTGTATATATAAGATCTTTCCAAATGCCAAACTTCATTTGCACGCCAAAGGCATAAGAGAACCAAAGACAAATCGTGGAGGAAGCAAAACATTGTTTGAAGGCCGAAACTGTGGTGAAGTGTTGGTTGCGGCGCATTGGAAGGTGGTCATGGCGCACTGGTCGAGCGCGGCGCACAAGGCCGCTCACCACAGTGCAGATTTGAACGGTCGCGGCACATACAACGGTCACGGTGCACTGGGCCACTGTCGCGGCGCACAAGGCCGACACCCAAATTTTGTCATTGCCTCCAACAAATTCCAAATTTCTCGGTCCCATTTGCTCCATGTAAGTTCGAGTGATCTTGTAATTGCCATTAAAAAATGTTTGGTGTTATTTGAAAAGGGAATATAAGAGTTTGAATGCCAAAAACTTAAACCCTCTCATTTTGTTAAAAATTTCTCTCTCATGGTTTTAAAGTTGGTGTTTTAAAATAGTTTTGTGCCACAGACTTCATTTCCCATCTTTTTTATTCCTCCCCTCACTGTCATACTATCATTACAGTCCCTTCCCTATTCCCTTATATCGCAAGTCACTCATTTCTAAGCCCTATTTCCTCATCCCTAGTCATTTCATTTCACTTTCATTCTCCCTTTCCCATTTCACTTGTAAAATTCCCAAACCCCAAGTTTCCCAAACAGTCAAGTGGTTGTCCCTTGTCCCTAAGTTTGTCAAATTTTCAAAGGGCAAATTATCATTTGATTAAACCCCATTGTCCCCACTGCCCTATATCTCCTACAGTCCCTCTCCTTTGACACACATTTGGCAACTAAAACAAAGCACCCAATTCTCATTTTCATCTCATACAAGCCAAACATAGACCTTGAAACACCATGGAGACAGACAATGATACATCATATGACAGAGATAGTGATTCTACCACTGAGCTACATGCACCGAGAAGGCCTCGTAAAGGTGAAAAACATGTGAGAGAAGAGCCCACTTCATTGACTCAATTGCAGGCTTGCCCACTTGCCATGGCATGTTTTTGAGAGCAGTCATGCTATCAGTATTGTGAGATGATTGCTAGGATTCATCATCATCAGGAGTTAGCTCATTTGTTTGTATTGCATTTGCATGATGGTCAGGTAACTCTTGCTGGTGTAAATTTTACTTTGAAACTAGAAACCATCTCTCAAGCAACCGGAATACCGAATGTGGGTGAACAGTGGAACAAAAGACATTAGGTGGAGAGAGTGCATTGTGAACCATACATCAGGCCTAGCTATGTGAGACAGCTCAGCAGGGTGTTCCCATTTTGGTTCCTAAAGGAATCCTATGCGCCTTTGATGAAACTTATTATCAGATACTTCAGTTGTGAGGGCCGGTTCTCATGCCTCTATGCCTACCACATCAGGTTATTGATGCATTTCACTAGAGTGAGGATGATGAACATTCCTTATTTCATGTGCCAGAACATCGAGAGAATGACCATTCAGGAGCAGAAGGAGGAGATTGACACCTTGACCATCAAGTTGTAGAGAGCTTAATGGATCATAAACTACCTAAAGCGGCAGAGCAAACAGTTGGAGGATCAACAGATAATCATGGAGTTGCAAAACATCCGTGAGAATCGGCAAGCTGCCCAAAGAAGTCAAATCGAGATGACACCCATTGAGCGAGAGATTGAGGCTGGTAGAGAGACTTGGCTTGAGAGGGTAAATATTCATCTTAAGAAGCTGTTGGAGAAGGTGAACAAGGAAAAGGACATGCTCAGGCACATGAAGAACCACTATTGGGCACGAAATCATGTTTGCAGAGTGAGGATCAAGATCCTGAAAGCAAGGCTAAGGAGGGCACTAAAGCGTCGTAGAAGGCATGATAGAATCCAAATTTTTGCCGAAGATTCTTTGGCCCAGCATAGCACTTGATGGTGGGAATTTAGCCCAAATTTCAAGAAATTTGGGAATTTTTTTTTCAATTTTGAAATTTTGGGCCTTAACACAGATTTTCTTGCCCGACGCGTAGTGCCACTTGGCGCACGCTTATAATTGGCAGCTCTGATGGAGGAAAATTTGCATTTTTTGATTTTTCATCAAAATTTATGTATGCCTATGGATTACCTAAGGATTTTGACAAGTTTTGGGTTGCCTAAAGGGTCAAAAACACCCTAAAAATGGCCCTTCTGCCACTTTTTGCACACACAAGAAAATGTTTTTGGAGATTTGATTTTTGGAGTGGAAAATGGCAACCAAATCTAGAAATTCCACTTGGATTGGAAAGTAGACAGGCATGGCTTTCCAACGAGCTATCCTGCACTCAATTTGGACTTCGGGAAGGCCTTCAAAATCAGTCTCAAAGTTGTGCTACACATAGAGATTTCAGGCGCGGCGCATAGGAAATTTGGCCTATTTCTCACTCAGCAGCTCAGAATTTCGCCTAGTTTTGGCTAGTTTGACTTTTTCATGTAACTCTTGATGTAACTTGATGTAATTTCATGAATTTTATGTAATTTTGGCACATTTTTACTCATCTTAGTAGATTCATTTACGAAAAAGTGAAATGTAAGTGAATGAATCAGTTTCCTATCATATAGAGGCAAGTTGTTTCATTGCCTATTTTCTAGTTCCTAGTTTAGATATGGTTGAAACAGCTCCTAGAATGATGAGCTCAACCCCTAGAGGCATGGGAATGAGTTAGGCTTGTCTATATCATGTAGTTCTTCTGTCATTTTCAGGGTTGGACACTTGGGATTGCTTGGCTCTTCATTGTACATTTCATCTCTGCAATTTTGGCAAAGGAATAGACCAGGGTTTGCAGCACTCTTTGGGATCCATGTGGCTCTGTGTTTTTATGGTGTTTTTCTCTATGTGGCTGTAAGTTCATTGATGTTTATGTGTATCATTTCCCTTCTCCTTTCTTCTTAAATTAAACAAATGAGTGATAAAGGTGGAATTCACTAGATTGCTTTGCTCTGCCTTCAATTTTGTTTAATTTTCCATGTTTTCATCTGTTTGAAGAGGATTCTTGAAAGCCCCTTGCCCTCTTCAGCTCCTCACCGGTCTAAACTATCCATTCATTCAATTCAAAGCATCAAAACAATTTCCTTCCTTGCCCCATTCAGAACTCTGCAAAAACTAGGCCTCATCCCCGGACCCAAAACTGCCTTTCCCTTTGATTCCAACAAAACCCCCAAAATCAAAATCAAACTCCTCTACTTATATACCTAGCCTAAAATTAGCCTTTATTTCAAGTCATCTCAAGCCCCTTCGATTATTTTTGTTGAGATTGACCCGGAGAGAGCCCTCTCCTGATCTGGTAGGGCTAGCTACTAGATTGAGCGTGGTTTGATGTTACCCTAGACTCTGCCTTCCTTCAGCCTGAGGTAGATTTAGGCAATAACAGGTTCCTAGTGTATATTCTCTTCTTTTAAAGATTATTGTTCATTTTATTCTTCCTCTGCACAATCTATGTAAAATAATTTCTTCGCACCACACTTATGACCTTTAGTGTATTTTCTATCACAACTGTAGCAAAGCCCTTTTACTCTTGTTTCTTCCAATTGTTGTGGTGTCAAACTTGTAGGTTGTGGAGCTCTAGGATGAGCAGCACTTCCATCTTTATATATGTGAGTGGTAGGATTCCTTATCGCCAAAATTTTACATTCAATTTTTCTTACCAACCTGAATGCCTTTTTTAATGAATCAAGTTCCCAAACACGAACTTCATGTTGGATGTTATCCTTTAAAGCCCCTAGGAAGACATCAATCCTGTGTTCGTCTAGAATATCATTTACGCTTATATTCAATTTTCTGAAGTCCTCAATGTGCTCCACCACTAAACCATTTTGTTTGAGATTTATCATTTGGCTAAAGAAGGTGTTGCTTTTTGTATCCTCATAATGTGCTATCATTTCCTACATAAAAATTGACCAAGTGACAATTTTTTTATGGGAGCAAAGCCATCGATACCATACAAATGCATTTTGTTCTAAATGTAAAGTTGTAATGCGTACCTTTTGTGTGTTTTGCACATTATTGAGATCAAAATATTGATCCATTTGTAGTATCCATGTTACGGGATCCTTGCCATCAAACTTCCTCATATCCATCTTTGCAATATGGTGGTTCTTCCATCCAACATTAAAGTTTATGAAATCACGATTAACATTTATTTTGTTATTATCATGAGTTTCCTCTGCTATCTTTTCGCCATTATGAGAAATTTCTTGTATAAAATTTTCCAAACCTTTGATGTCTACTTTTAGATCATTCTTCATGTTTTCCATGTTTTCTTTCATTTTTTCATCGATCTTAGCTTCCATGTCATCCATCTTAGCTTCCATGCCATCCATCTTAGCTTCATTCCCATTTCCATGCCATCCATCTTAGCTTCCAAACCATTCATCTTAGCTTCCACGCCTTTATTCAAACCATCCATCTTAGTTTCCACGCCTTTATTCAAAACTTCCATTTCATTTTTTGTTGCTGTTTGCAATAGATAAATTTGGTGCACTTTCTCTTGTAATTTTGATATCTCATGTTGTGTTTCTTCGTCTTCATGAGTCATAGTAGAGCCTTCTGAAGGCTTAATGAGTGTTGAATTTTTTTCAGGTGGAATTTTAGAACCCTAATGATATCTATTCTTCAATATGCCCTTGGAATAAATTAAAACTATTTTTTTTTCAAACGAGACTTATGTAATTTGAAAAAAAGTACACACCTTTTTCTTGCTTTTGAGGCGCTCGATATTGAAACTGAATTATCTCTATGATTTCAGATATTCAATATCTAAAATTTGGTCCTGAAGTATCCCTCTGAATCTTCTTTTGAATGCCACATGTTTGACCTGATTTGGATTCTTCAAGACAAAGTTATGCCCAATCTCCCATGATGACCTAATTATGGATTGGTTCAGTAGAGCGAACTTGTACGACTTTCCACGTGTCATTTTTTCATCCTTCGGATCTGAAATTGATATACGAAAAACTACAGTCCGTGTACTTGCAACTACTTTTTACAGAATCCCAATCCGACACTCAGAGAGAGAGTTATGACGTTTTTCCCATGGTCACTTTGAGATGAAATTCAGGATCTTGAAACAATCCTAACTTCCACAGATCATATCTCCAAAAATATTACCAACGAAGATCTAAAATTTTTACATGAGGTTCCTTAGGATTTCTTCTTTGTACTGTAAAAAATTCAGCTTCTGAAAATTCATATACAAAATGTTATAGCGAAAATTCCACGATGAACTGTTTTAGTTGAAATTCGAGAGCCTGAAAAAACCCTAACTTCCCTAGACCATATCTCCGAAAACGTTATGAACCAAGATTTGAAATTTTTATAGGTTTTTCCTCAGGATTTTAGCTTCGTAGTGTACGAATTTTAGCTTCTGATACTTCGTAGAAAAAATGTTATTGCGAAAATTTCACAATGACCTGTTTGGAGCAACGAAACCCTAGAATCCAAAGCTCTGATACCAAATGTTATGAAACCAGCTCCAAAAATAGAAGAAAAGAGAGATCAATGCCTTAGAAATTATCCACTTCGAGGGGGAAACCTCCAATGAATTACATAAATGAACAATTCTTGGATGATACAAATGATCAAAACCTCCTTCTATATATAGGAGTCCATGGGCCCACAATATAATCATAGCCGACCTAAAAATAACAATGTAAGGGCACAATAATAACAATATTGGGGTTACAGGGGTACAAAAATAGCAGTAAGGGGGCTACAATAATAACAATAAGGGACTAAACTTGTAATATAGGGACCTAACACGGCCCAAACCATCTAGTGAGGTAATATGTCGTAGTAATAATGTGCCACATAGATGTTTTCTTCCCACGGGGATCAATCGTTCCAACAAAATTGATTTCCCATTCATCAAATGCCTACAAATTAACTTGAGGATGCAACACAATTTCATCCCTTTGTGATGGTTTTCCGGTCCTCTGACATAAATCACAAGTGCTACAATAAACCTTAGTATATTTATGCACCATAGTCCACCACAGTCTCGCTCGCAGGATCTTCTGAGTAGTGGCTTTTCTTGCATAGTGACCTCCAACAACTCTTCCATGTGCCTCAACCAAAATACTGTGGTGTTCGTGCTCAGGAACATATCTTCACAAAATCTCATCATCCCCCATCTTGTATAAGTATCCTGCAATCAGAGTAAAATATGCTTCCTTACTACTAGATTTTTCTTCTGCCGTGTAGTATACTCAACAGGTGAGACTTCCAAATTCAGAAACTGAATGATATCTAGAAAATTCTCATTTACAACCCAAATAACGAAAAACTATGCATCAGGTAATCCTTCTTCAATATTTTTCGGCTCTTCACCTATCTCGATTTTGGACAAATAATCATGCCCGATATTCAAATTTCCTGGCTTGACTATCACTTCGAAATCATACTCCTGAAATAGCAATAGCCACCTACAAATATTCCCCCTTAACACAGTCTTGTTTACCAGATATTTTAACGCAAATTGATTAGTGAAAATTTTGAAATGTGTGCCTAATAAATAATGTCAACATTTCTTTAGCGCATAGACCATCGCTAACCCTTCGTGCTCTATGGTGGAGTAATTTTTTTCTGCTTTAGACAACTTCCAGCTTGCAAAAGAAATAGGGTGATTGATATCACCTTCTCCTAGCTGTGCTAAGACAACTCCCAAAGCTATGCAGGATGCATCGACATGTAAATGGAACTCCTTCTTCCAATCTGGACAAACTAGAATTGGCGCTGTGAACATATTTTCCTTTAGTACATTGAGACTCTTCTGAAAGTAATCATCCCAACAGAACTTGACATCCTTCTTCAATATTTTTTCCATTGGCGTAGTGATATAAGCGTAGGCCTTTATGAAATTTATACAATAACATGTATGGCTGAGCGTCATGCATAGCTGCTTCACATTCATTGGTGGCTACAATTTTATAATCACAATGATCTTCACAGTATCTACTGTCAATCCCTACTTGCAAACAATGTGCCCCAACAATATACCATATGGCACACAAAAAATACATTTCTGCAAGTTCAACGAGATTTGATATTTCCTGTAGGTATCCAACATCAAGTGCGGACTTGAAACATGCTTCTTTAACAGTTTCAAGACTGTCCATTCATCAAAATACACCTCTATAAATTTGTGGATATATTATTTAAATGCAACGACTACGACTATGGAAAATATTTCTGGAGCTTTCTTAAGTCCAAATGGCATGACTATGTAATGAAGGATCCCCATTCAGTAGAAAAAGTGGTCTTGCTCTGATATTCTGACGCGTTCCTGATCTGATGGTATCCTGAGAACCTATCTATAAAGGAGTAGGCTTCCTGCCCTCAAACATTCTCCAAAACTTCGTCAATGAATGGTGTCAGAAATGGATCATGGACGCACGCATCATTCAAATTTCTAATATCGACACAAATTTTTATTTCTCCCTTGGTTTTCTTCTCCTGGACCACCATAGGGCTAACCCACTCGGAATCCTCTACTGGTTCAATAATTCCAGCAACGATCATCTTATCGAGTTGTTCCCTTACTTTATCTTTATATTTTGGGAGCCGATATGGGCACTACTTGACCAACTTCACATCAGGCTTCAAAGTGATGTGGATAACTCTCAAATATCCTATCATTCCTTTTAGCTTAGAGAACTTCGTCGGGAACAAATCCTGGTACTCATTCAACAATTTAGTGACCTTTCTCACCATGTCCTCGTCCCAATAGTCCCTAATCTTCACAAACTCGGGCTCCGCTTCTGTGTCTATGTTGAATTTTTGAGTTCTTACAGGTTTTTCTATGTCCGACATCTATACTTCAGGATATGCAAGTTTGTGTTGTCCTTCTGATTTAGGAATATTGACATCGCGAGTATCATCCTCGTCTTCTTCTGTAGTCAGGTTGTAACAGTCTCATGCTTGTTTTAACTACGTAAGCTAGTCAGGCTGTACTGAAGCTGCTGGCTCAGTGGTTATTCAGAATATTCTTGTTCTAACTTCGTTAAGAGCATCGTTAATATAATCCCAACCATATGTGAAATTATAAGTCAATAAGAAGCATTATGTGGTGCGATGTCGCATCTCTGTTTCAAGATACCACTGTCGAGGTATCGTATCCAAGGTATGGAATAATATATGCACCCATTCATGTTGCAGTTCCTCACCCTAGGCCTCAGTCCAATGAAACAAATGCTTGTGAGGATCATCCATACCACTGTACTTCGCCACGATCCTAGTATTTACATGACCAAACCTGAGGCTCATCAGTCTACAATATTCCTTCCAACCTCCTAAGCCTTCTTTGTGCACTCCCCACCATCTAGCCGGGGTGGACCTCAAAGTGACATCCAAAGCTTCATATCGTTGCTCGTCAGGCACATTGTTTTCAAATCCATCCAAAAATAAATCAACATCTCCCATTCCATCATAGAAGGGCAATCATGTACCTCCGATGTGATGCAACGAAGCGATTTGGTAACTCTGTTGCATCGCTTAGTGGAAACTACATGTAATCAGTTCTACAAGTGCTCTAATTCTTCGTCGGAGTCCGAAACATAAGAACTGTCACACTCCCAACTTATCCTTCCATCAGCGATAGGATTGATCCAGTCTTTTTCCTGTGCAGTGATCTTATAGATATTTTCAATATCACCATATGAATTTTGGATAGGTTCTAAATATCATGCACCTTCCAAGGGAACCAAAGGCACAATAACCCTTGTACCATTCTTCCCGAACATTGTATGTATATTTTTAAGGTTGATTATGGCATCCATATCATATGCCGAATCAAATCCAAGCAAAGCGGGATATATATTGTTGTCATCAACAATTTTAATGACTTAAAAGTCTGATAAGACAATTGCACCATCAATATTCTGCTGATTTTCCATTATTAGTTAAATCAGTGACCATTGGTGCTTTGGTCTCCCCATCCGTCCCATGTCTATTTTGGAAGAACATTGGCATCTGATCCAAGATAAAGGATGACTTGGTCCATTTCATAATCTTTGATCTGCATAGTTAACCATGTTGGAAATATTGTCATTGATGGAAAAAGAGCACAAAGGAGTAGCACCATAACTATCATTAAGGCAAAGGAGCAGAGAAGCAACATCAATAAGGTAAAGAAGCAGATCAGGCAATGATATAGTAATAAAGCATAAAAGAGAGACATCAGAGGGAGCAAAGAAGAAAAGGTAGCAAAGGAAGTTAAGGAAGAAAAGGAATAAAGGCAACAAAGGCAACAAAGGCAACAAAGGAGCAAAGGAAGAAAAAGCAACAAAAAGGCAAAGACAACAAAGGAAACAAAGAAGAAAAGGCAGCAAAGGAAGTTAAGGCAAAAAAGGAGAAAAGGCAACAAAACAACAAAGGTAGAATCGTGAACGTGCTGGGCAGAGTCATGAACGTGTTGGGTCAAGTCGTGAATGCAGGGGGCAAGTCTTGAATGTGCAACAAGAGTGATAATCCCAAGTCGGAGTGAATAACAAACAAAAGAACAAGCTCAGGAGAGATCAACGCTTTTAAAAACTAAATAAAGTTTAGGAAGGATAGCGGAGATGCAGAGTAGTGGTGGTCTTAGAAAGAAAATAAATCAACTAAGGTAGAAAAGACTTAGAAGAATTCGAAAGGAGCAATCAAACGGTGAGGATCGAATTGCAGAATTGAATTTTTAATATTAAAAGGCAGAGATGTGGATGTGTGTCGGCCGGAGAATGAAAGCGCAGATCACAAATTGGCAATTATAGTGTTTATGTGTTAAATATAGAAGACCAATCGGATTTTCAAGCAGCAATGAGGTTCATTAGATCAAGCATATATCAATGGCGGGGATCATCTCACAAACCCGTGAAGACTTCGCACATCGCAGGATTTAGCGGATAGTGTTAAGATTTCGCATGGTAATTTATTTAACTTATGATGCGAAGTTGATCAGTGAAACAAGTGTGGGCCGTTCGATCCTTCAAAGACCAATGGTGGAGATTGAATCGCATCGGGAATGATTTCACAAATCAAAACTTTTAGAGTTTAGCATTAAGGCATCGCATGGTAAGTTAAGTTTTTTATGATGCGAAGTGGAGAAGGCATGTGTCAACACTTCGCAATATCGCAGATCGCTAGGAAATAAGGTTTAAACACTAAGTTAAATCATAAAGGTTGCGAAGTGCGATCGCCTGTGATTGGTTCAAGGTATTGTGGGACCATACAACCAACGTTACGCGTGTATGAAGAGACTTTTCTTTGTTAAATCACATCAGAGGAGGAAAAGGAGAGTACAACGTAAAATCTAAGGAACGTGAAGTGCGAAGTTATATTTGTGAAGCGGACCCGATGCGGCTCAGAGGTGAATATTAATATATTTCAGGTCCAAGGTTTAATGTGTTTGTGTTGGTTTTATGAAGAAAACCATGGAAGAAGAGGTTGAATTGGGTTACAAAGGAAAGGCCTAAACGCATGAAAAAGGACCCGGAGCCCGTGCAGAACAGTGTTGCAGCAGTGAGTTAAAAGAAAATACTAAACAGGAGTACACTCGGGTAAGACCCGAATCTAAGGGCAAAACAATTTCATGTAGATGCGACAGTGAGTTAAAAAGGAAAGGCTGAACGCAAGAGAGAAGACTCTAGGAAAGTGACCTGACACTCATGCAGAGGTGTTATGCGACTGCGACAGTTTGATAACAAAGAATGAATTTTGCCAGAAGGAGACTCAGGTAAGTAACATGACACAGAGCAAAGGAGTAGAGAACACCATAGACCACGCAGGTAAGATATGCAATAGGAAGAGGCGGTGTAAAACATAAAGGCATGGGTCGAGTTGGGCTAAGACAGTAATGATGCAGCACAATTGGAAATGTAATTGCAGAAACATAAAATACAAAGGGACAAGAAGAAGAAGAGGACAAACACACAGCAAAGCTAAGAAGCTAAAAGGGTTGAATTGAAATATTATTGTAACTATAAATGTAAATTCATTGATTATTTTATATTGTTTGTGATGCAAAGGCAAGTCTCCATAGGCATATGGAAAAAGCCATGAGTACTGTAATTATTACTTCTGATGTAATATCGTAATCTGAAGAATGAGGAATCAAATGGGTGGAAGGCAGAGATTCAGGCCTGATCACTCCATATTCCCTGTAGAATGTAAACAGTCATGAAGTTATTTGTATAAGATAGGTAATATCAGTATGCAAAAGGTTACAAAAACAGAGAGAGAGAGAGAGAGAGAGAGAGAGAGAGAGAGAGAGAGAGAGAGAGAGAGAGAGAGTGCAACAGAATTAAAGAGAGTTGAGGATCGTTAGAAAGCTGTAGAATGGAACAGATCATAAGAATATAAGAAAGCTGCAAAAGGTTGGAGAGTGAAAGAATAAGAGAGGAATGATAGAGATGTTGTGCATACGAGGAGCTGATATGAAGGCTGAAAAGGCAGCAGTGAAGAAGGAGTAAAACATAGTTGATATCCAGGTAAATCAACATATGATTTTATTGTAGTGTTAGGGAGTTAGTGCTTCCATACCAAGTTGTAGCTGGTTGAGGTAGGAGCCTCCTGTGGGTTGTATCCTGTAGAAAAATACATGGGAGTTGGTGCTTCCGTTTCAAGTTGTACCTTGATATATGTCCATTTGGAACTGGTTGAGGTAGGATCCCCCTGTGGGTTTGTAGCTTGCAGAAAATATATGGGAGTTGGAGCTTCCTTGCAAGTTGTAGCTTGCAGAATTTGAGGTAGTAGCCTCCTGTAGGTTGGAGCCTACAAAAAATCAGTGGTGAGAGGAGTTGGAGCTTGCCTTTGCATCACAACAATAATAAGATGTGGTTTTATCCCTTATGGGTTTCCACTTATATCTATTGTCTATGTGCTTTATGATTATGTGTTGATGTGATGTTTTAATCTGCTTAATTAATTACTCTACAGACATTAGGTTTGTTGATTCATTATGTATTAAGCTACTTATGAACTGAAGGTGTAATTGAGTTGAATGAAAATATTTTTAAATGTCCAAGAATGTACTAAACTGATTCACCCCCCCCTCTCAGTTTAGCTAAGATTTTATCAATTGGTATCAGAGCCAGTTCCTTCTATATCAGTTTAGCAAATAGAAGGAGATCCTAGGTCCCCAAATGGCTAGCCTAGAAGGATGCTCAACAAATAAAGCCCCATTGTTTACTGGCACAAACTATACCTTCTGGAAAATAAGAATGAAATCCTATCTGATGTCGCTTGGATTAGATGTCTGGATTGCAGTAGAAGTAAAATATGCACCAAAGGATACCGACACAGAGAAAGAAGCCAAACAAGATTTCATAGCTAATGCGAAAGTAATGAATGCACTCCTGATCGGTATGTGTGAGTCAGAATTTATCAAAATAATGCACAATAAGACTACCAAATATATATAGGATACCTTAGAAAATATCCATGAGGGAGATAAAAAGGGGAAGATGGCCAACTACAAGCCTATAGAACTCAGTTTGAAAATTTAAAAATGAATGAAGATGAAGATGTATCCAGTTTCTTCTTAAAGGTTGCGGAAGTTGTGAATAACATGATAGCTCTTGGAGAGACCATTAAGGAATGTGTGATAGTGCAAAATATATTGAGATATTTACCATCGAGGTTTAACCTTAAGGTTTCTGCCATAGAAGAAACAACAAACTGGGAAACCTTTACCATGAACAAATTACTTGGAAACTTGACAGCTTATGAGATGAGACTTCCAAAGGGGAAGTCAAATGTGAGGGAGGCAACCTTTAAGGTAGGAAAGTGCATAAAAGAGAAGGAAGATACATGCTCATGCTCAAATGAAGAAGAGGCCAAATTCGTCAAAATATTGGATAGAGGCACGGGTAAGTACAAAGGTAAAATTCCATTTAAGTGCTTTAATTGTGGAAGAGTGGGGCACTATGCTTCAAAATGTCCCCATAATAGAGGAGATAACCGACCACAAGAGACATAGAAAAACAAAATAAATAACTCGCAGAAAGGGAAGAGATTTAATATAAAATCATTTTATGCTCAACAAGACAGTAGTGCATCTGAAAGCTCAGATGAATCCTCAAATGAAGAAGGAACCTTTGAATTTGTGTTGATGGCCAAGGAAGAGCCTGAAGGACACCTTCTGGAAGATGAGGAAGAAGGTGAGGTAGATCTTGAGGTTGAGCTAATGAGTGCCTTGGAGGAAATAGTCAGAATTAAACTCAAGTGCAGAAAACAGAAAGACATTCTCCTGAAATATGTAAAGGAAGATCCAAGTTCGGAAAACCTCATTCAGTTGAAAGTAGAACTTGAAGAAGCTAAGAAGGTGGAAGACATTCTGATAAAGAAAATAAAAGATAAAAATCAAGAGCAAGAGAAATGGGAAGAAGAAGTAGTATGCCTAAGAAATAAATTAGAAAAGGCCAAAATGGACTTATCTATGAATACTCCATGGATGAAAAGCTTTGAATAGTTGGACAAAATACCAAATGCTAAAATATATCCTCTTATAAAGGCCGGGATATGAAGGAGAAAACAATAATTCTAAGATTGAAGATAACAAGAATATCACTTTCGTGAAAGCTGTAATAAAAGAAAATGATAACTCTCAGCAATATGAGATTATTGCAGCTAGAAGACCGATAGAAGAAAGGATAAGGTTGTGTAAGCAGCTCGGGGATGAGATTACCTCAATGGAAAACACAGAGAAGGAAGAAATTGAGAAAGATGATGAAGTAACCCAAAATAGATCCAAATAATTAGAAGCCAACAAGACCTTGATGGGTAATGAAGTAAACATAAAAAAGCAACAATCTCAAATGAAAAAGAGTGAAATGAAGAAATAGTCAGCTGCAAAAGGCTCATACACTCTTGAATATGAATTGAATAAATTCAGAAGCTGTCAAAGGAGGTTCTTTCCTCCTATGAGAAGTATCACTTGTTTTTCCTGCCACAAACCTAGAAATATTGCGGCATACTGTAAGACAAACCAAATCCAGTCCAACCAACAAAAGATGCAGAAAATGAAAAGACTACCTCAAGCAAGCAAATGGAGAGGACAACCTTTCACTAGGTACACTAATCATTTCCATGGCTACTGTTTTTCCTGCAACGAATTTGGACATAGATATGTTGAATGTAAATTATGTTAAAAAAGGGGAACAAAATACCATACATAAGCTCAACCTTACCTAGGTAAAATAAAATGTTATTCATGCCATAAGCTTGGTCACAAACCAAAAACTTGTAAGATGCCATATACATTAAAGAAATCTAGAAAAATTATGGAATCCAATCAAATCAGACAAAAATGTGGATCAAAAAGAAGTGTAGACATTTTGAAGAACCCCAATAAAGTATGGAAAGAAAAGAGAAAGGGGGAGCCTGTTACTTCAATAACATAATGAATCCATCATAGTCTCAGGGGGAGGTTCTCTAAGAAGCAACACAAATATCCAACCAGTAATAGATAAGAAGAAACATCCTAGGGGGAGAGTAGTTCATAAAAAGTCCCCATAAAAGTAGTCTAAGAAGAGCTCCTTGGAGTAAGAACAACTAAAATTTCAGGAAGGGAAAGGAAAATTCCTCTGACAGAGAACTATAGAGGAAGAAGGATACATGAATCATTCAATAGCCAACAGGTTGATGGAAGGAGAGAAGGCAGCAAGCAGCCATGGTGGTAGAGGGAACATCAACCATGGACATGTAAGCTAAGAAGACAACAACACACTAAGTGATGAATGGTTTAAAAAAAAAAAAAAATGTTTCGAGCTATAGAAATGGAAAGATCCATAGAGGATGATCACATTGTGCATCACACTGCAAGTGTTAAAAATGAAACAAAATCAAGAAGGATGAGTAAGAGAAATGTTTATCATCATTATCATTACATCATTCATCAATAGAAGGTCCCCTTGGAGGAAAGCAATTAAATGAGTGATAAAAATATGAGTTGTCTGCCCTTTTAGATTCAAAGTAAAGAAATTGAAGATGTCTTCCTGAAGATCATTATGTTGGAACAGTTGAATTGTATATAGAGTAGTAATGATTCTGGAGCAGTCCCAGAAAGGAATATGCTTTGACATTCTTTTAAAAACAGAATGACAGAATAAGAAAAAGGTTAATGATGCCAGAATCATATTATTTATATTTATGATTTTTGCTGAGAACAATGGAGAGCTCAATAGTAGAAATTATGAAGGTTGTCTTAACTATGGGTGTATGTGCGAGCTGAAGTGAAACTACTGCATGGATTATCAAATTAGTATCAATTGGTATTTGGAACAAGCAACCTGCCTATCAAAAAAATAACAAGTGTTAGCAGTGGAGCAGTGGTATGGTACAGTTCCTCAGGATAAGAGGATTATGGAAAAAGTACATCAAGATAGTATTCCCAACGTTATCAACATTATAGTATATTTGGATTAAGCTCTGGTTGCTCTGATTATTGAAAAGTAGTTTCTGATTGTAAATACTGGAGAATGTCGAGCTGCATTATTAAAGCATGAAAAGGTCAATAAAAGTGCCAAAGGATCATTATCTCATTTACGTTTGAAGTATTATATTGAGCATTGAAGTAGTATCTATTTCTAGATATAACTGCATGCCTTCCTCAAGTCAGTACATATATATCTTCAAGGCCTCTTTCATAAGATCATTCATAAAATTGTGTGAAGTTTGTTTGCTGAGATTTCTATTAAACAACTTGAAGATGTTTTGCTGAAGATCATTACGATCGAACATTTAAAGTATCTGAAGTATGAAGGACTAGTTGTGTTAATCTTACTATTTGAAGCTCAAGTGTATTTTATTGATTCATCTAAAGCCTACTTCAGCAGAAAGGAATTGCTAGTATTTCACCATTGCAGAGAGTTTGACATTAACATACATACCCCCCTTATGTCATAAGTAAAATTTTATAGTTGATAAGTGAGACTGACCCATGAATTGAATGTATCTAGCCTCAAGGGTTTGTTTTGAAAATAATCTCTATAATATTAAATTCATTGGGTCTTTTAGATTGAAAGATGGGTTAGTTTTACAACAAGTTGTAAGGATTCTTGAGATTCATTATTCACATCAGACTCAAGGGCCTTTTGTCTGTTAGTGTAATATCCCTATCAACAGTCTAGCACATATCACCAACAACAGAAAGTAAAGGTGAACCACAACTACAAAAGATATATTGGCGTCATCATATTTGAACAAATGTGTACTACAAATGTGTATTGCAGAAGAAGACATATTCCATCTACAACCTTCGTCAACAGATATGTATCTCAAATTAAGATCATGATATAGACTAAAGTATATTTGGAGCAAACTTTATATGTTGTATGGAGAATTCTCAGTATTTTAGTATTATTCCAATGATGCATCTCTAATTATATAAGTCTGGTATAGTTTGTTCTATGAAGTTTCCTTATCATCACCTTCCGCTTTATACAAGTGCAAGAAGTTTGTGGTTTGGGATGGTATCAACTTACTGTGTATATACATAAAAGTTCAATGATTCTCAAAGTGTTCTCCCAACAAATATTGTACACAAGTTTGGAGCAGCAAGGTATAAAGTCAGAAGAAGAAGGCCTATACACAACTCAGAGATAAATAATGCAAAGATGGAAACTATACTGGGAAATGTGAAACCCTTTGCCATTGATGTCAAAGGGGGAGGAAAAGAAAGTAGAAGAAGAAAGGTTATTCTAAAAGAAAGCAAAGGAATAAAGACACCTCTCAGAATGAAAGGGGGAGGAAGTCTTGGAGGAAGCATTGGAGTATTGGTGAATGTGTTGCCATCAATGCCAAAGGGGGAGATTGTTGGAAATATTGTCATTGATGGCAAAGGAGCACAAAGGAGCATCACCAGAACTATCATTAAGGCAAAGGAGCAGAGAAGCAACAACAATATATAAAAGAAGCAGATTGGCCAATAATGCAGTAAGAAAGCATAAAAGAGAGGCAATAGGGGCAGCAAAGAAGCAAAGACAACAAAAGAAATTAAGGTAGAAAAAGAACAAAGTCAACAAAGGTAGAAAAAAGGCAAAGGCAACAAAAAGGAAAAGGCAACAAAGAAGCAAAGGAAACAAAGAAGAAAAGGCAACAAAGGAAGTTAAGGTAGAAAAGGAGCAAAGGCAGTGAAAAACAAAGGCAGAACCGTGAACATGCTCGGTAGTGTCATGAATGTGTTGGGTCAAGTCGTGTATGTTTGGGTTAAGTCGTGAACGCGGGGCAAGTCGTGAATGTGCATCAAGCATGATAATCCCAAGTCAGAGTGAATAACAAACAAAAGAACAAGCTTAGGAGAGATCAACACTTTTAAAAATGAATAAAGCTCAAGAAGGATAGCGGAGATGCAAAGTAGCGGTGGTCGTAGAAAGCAGAGAAATCGACTAAGGAAAAAAAGACTTAGAAGAATTCTGAAGGAGGGATCAGACGATGAGGATCGAATCACATAATTTAAGTTTTAATATTAAACGATATAGATTTGGACGTGTGCTGGTCGGAGAATGAAAGCGCACATCGCAAATCGGAAATTATAGTGTTTATGTGTTAAGGATCGAAGACCAATCAGATTTTCAAGCAACAATGAGGTTTGTTAGATCAAGCACAAATAAAAAAATGGGATCATCTCACAAACCTGTGAAGACTTCGCACATCATAGGATTTAGCAGATAGCATTAAGATTTCACACGGTAAGTTATTTAACTTGCGATGCAAAGTTGATCAGCGAAACAAGTATGGACCATCCAATCCTTCAAAGACCAACGACGAAGATCGAATCACACCGGGAGAAATTTCACAAATCACAACTTTTAGAGTTTAGCATTAAGGCGTCGCATGGTAAGTTAAGTTTTTTGTGATGTGAAGTGGAGAAGGCATGTGTCGACACTGCGCAATATCGAAAAATCACAAGGAATAAGGTTTAACCACTAATTTAAGTCATAAAGGTTGCGAAGTGCGATTGCCTGTGATTGGTTCAAGGTGTTGTGGGACCCTACAACCAAATTTAAGCATGTATGCAGAGCCTTTTCTTTGTTAAATCACATCGGAGGAGGAAAAGGAGAGTACAATGTAAAATATAAGGAACGCGAAGTGCGATTTGTGAAGCGGGTGTGATGCGGCTCAGAGGTGAATATTAATATATTTCAAGTCCAAGGTTTAATGTGTTTGTGTTGGTTTTATGAAGAAAAACATGGAAGCGGAGGTCGAATTAGGTTATAAAGGAAAGGCCTGAACGCATGAAAAAGGACCCGGAGCCCGTGTAGAATAGTGTTACAGTAGTGAGTTAAAAGAAAATACTGAACGAGAGTAGACTCGTGTAAGACCTGACTCTAAGTGTAGAACAATGTCATGTAGATGCGGTTGTGAGTTAAAAAGGAAAGGATGAATGCAAGAGAGAAGACTTTGGGAAAGTTAATTGACACTCGTGCAGAGGTGTTATGCGACTGCGATAGTTTGATAACAAATATTGAACGTGGGCAGAAGGAGACTCGGGTAAGTAACCTGACACAGAGAAAAGGAGTAGAGAAGAGCATAGAATGCTGCAGGTAAGATATGCAATAGGAAGAGAAGTGTAAAACATAAAGGCATGGGTCAAATCGGGCTAAGATAATAATGCTGCAACACAGTTGGAAATGTAACTGCAAAAACATAAAAGACAAAGGGACAACAAGCAAAAGACGAAAAAATAACAAAAAAAATAAGAAGTTGAAAGGGCTGAATTGAAATATTATTGTAACTGTAAATGTAAATTCGTTGATTATTTTATATTTTTTGTGATGAAAATGCAAGTTTCCATAGGCATAGGAAAAACTCCATGAGTACTTTAATGATTAATTCTGATGTAATATCCTGATTTGAAGAATGAGGAATCAAATGGGTGGACTATAGAGGGTCAGGCATATTCACTCCATATTCCCTGTAAAATTCAAACAATCATGAAGTTATTTGTATAAAACAGGTAATATCAGTATGTATAAGGTTACGAAAATAGAGAGAGAGAGAGTGCAACAGAATTGAAGAGAGTTGAAGATCGTTAGAAAGATGCAGAATGGAAGAGAGTAGAAGAATATAAGAAAGATGTAGAAGGTTGGAGAGTGAAAGAATAAGAGAGGAATGATAGATATGCTATGCATACCAGGAGCAGATATGAAGCAGATATGAAGGTTGAAAAGGCAACAGTGAAGGAGTAAAAAAGAGCTGATATCCAGGTAAATCAACTTATGATTTTATTGTAGTGTGAGGGATTTGGTGCTTCCATATCAAGTTGTAGCTTGATATATGTCTAGTTGTAGCTGGTTAAGGTATAAGCCTCCTGTGGGTTGTAGCCTGCAGAGAAATACATGGGAGTTGGTGCTTCCATTTCAAGTTGTTGCTTGATAGATGTCCAATTGGAGCTGGTTGAGGTAGGAGCCTCCTGTGGGTTGTAGCCTAGCTTCCTTGCAAGTTGTAGCTTGCAGAATTTGAGGTAGTAGCCTCCTGTAGGTTGGAGCCTATAGAAAAGCAGTGGTGAGAGGGATTTGGAGCTTGCCTTTGCATCACAACAATAATAAGATGTGGTTTTATCCCTTATGGGTTTCCACTTATATCTGCTGTCTATGTGCTTGATGTGATGTTTTAATTTGCTTAATTACTTGCTCTAAACACATTAAGTTTTTTGATTCATTATGTATTAAGTTTCTTATGAACTAAAGGTGTAATTGAGTTGAATGAAAAGAGTTTTAAATGTCCATGAATGTACTAAATTGATTCACCCCCCCTCTCAGTTTAGCTAAGAGTTCATCAAACCACATTTCTCTATCGATTCTTTTCTTATGTTTGTAGATATTATGCAACATGCGTTGTTCCAGTTGTTGGTCTTCTTGACCAACGCAATTGTCAATCAAATCCTTTAGTACTTCCACACCTTTTCGATTACTTAGAAACCTCATGCATGTATGTAAAAATGACTTAAGAATGGATGGATCAACTTCCTTGGATTCATTGATCTCCTTGGGTTTATTATTCAACATAATCAACTGTCTCTGTGCTGTTGATGTCGAAACTCCACGGCTCATAAAATTCTTCTTCCCTTCCATTACAGTTTCTCTTTCGTGCTGTAAATCGAACCCATTATTCCTTTCTCCAACTTTTTGGACCCATGTATCCTCCATATGCTTTTTTCCTTCCGCTTTTTCTTCTCCAGTATTTATACCACTTCGTGTCACTATGTTGACACTTACATTTTCTTCGCGTGGTTCAAATCTCATCATTTGTATGTTCTGGGCAGGGTGGTGATTGTGATTTTCCTGCATTTTAGACAATAATGTAGGACAATCCTATATTTCATGATGAAATACAAGACAATATGTACAAGATACAACAACAAGATTTTGAGAATCTGTAGTGAAATGTATATACTGACCGCAATAATAACATATGATCTGTCCACGCCCTCGTCCAACACCTCCTCCTCAGCCATGCCCTCAGCCTTGGAAACCTCCAGACACTATTGGTGAACCTAGATCTTTGCGACCTTCGACTTGCATGCGATATGCTCCAGGACTCTGCATCATTAGATGATAGCTTCGACATTGCTTGTCACCATGTCCCACTGAACTACAAAAATTACAAAATAATGTCTTCGGTGACTGGATGTACTTTTTTAGTAGATTATAGTAGTAAGTGGATTTATTTCCTCCAACTTCGCATAAGCTACATCAAAAATTCGGTCCCACATTTGGTCCAGTATGTGGCCTAGGCTTCAACGGACTTGGCATCCCAATGCCTAAGTAATCTCTATAAAGATGACACTGATCCTTATGGAAGCCCTCAACTTTACACTTTATGCACTAGACTTCTGAGTGCATGTCATACTGAAACTCTTTTCCCTTCTTCAAATATTGAGTTCCATATGTAAGCTTGACAACTGGGTTTGGATCTGCTGAACCCCTATGTTGGTATCCGCTATCAGCGAAGCTTCTAGCTTTATCGCCATCTCGAAGGCTTCCGCTTGGGTTGCGATCTTCTACTGAGACAATGGAAATATAAGATGTGGCAATAGCACAGATATAAACCATTCCTTATGCTACTCATCAGGAATCTCGAAGGACTTGACTTAGCAGTGTATTAAACCTTTGATCTACTTCCCACACAATTTCAGTGACCAATTTCTTGATCTCTTTGATCTCCGTAATACACTTGGACTACGACTTTGGCTTCTTAAATTCAACATTCAACGCAACATTTTTTTTGGGTCAACGTGGAATTTTGGTTTTCGTGGAGTACTTCATATACCAGGATAATTCCCTATCCTGCAGCGCTGTGACCAATTGTGTAGAAATTTTAATACAATTATGTATTTTCGGATTCTCCTGATCTAACAATTATATGCCACTGTTAAATACAAAATCCTTTTACTTAAATTCTTGCGGAAATTTAATCGCCAATTGCAAACACATGAAGAAAGATCAATCACAGATAACACATATGTTTTTACCAGGAAAACATAAAGCTAAAAAACCTGCTATCATATATTATGTATATATCATGGATCATGAAACAATCTCATACAAAAATCTAATCTAAAAGCTCTCAGTAAAATATACAATTGTCTCACACTATGTTGCAGAAATTTGGCAAATTCCTTAGCCAATTTCCTGCCTCACAACAGCCTGCCTCCACTGTGCAATCCAAGTTGATTACAAAGACCAATTCGATGCAATCATGCCCTCCTTGACTACGCAATCCTCATGAGCATATCCAATGTGTATTTTTCTTGCAAGAGTGCAACCCAATATAGTACAATTGATAGTCATATGTCCCTTTCACCTACCTCTCAATTAGGTCTCCACTGGATCTGACATGCATGTAGTTAACAGTAGTAAATATTCAGTTGCATGTGAGATCACTCCATGTGAATTAATTTAATATTTAATTCGCCGATCTCTCACTAGTGTATCTTTAGTTACAACTAGCACAACTGAGTTTAACTCACTTAACTGAGTTAAACTACTTTACAACTCACATAACTACACATCCAACTCTATTACAACTTTGTATCACCCAGTTACAATGAAGTCCACTTGCATGTCCCACCAACCAACGTTAGAACTTGAAATTCCTTCAGTCAATTGGTTTTCCACATCAGTTAACTGAAATCAAGTGCTTCAAGAGAATAGATTAATATTAATTGTCCAGTTATTATTAAGAGATAATAATAATCGACATGCATTCTATTTTTAGACATGCAATCCACGAACAGTCTCCGCACATGCATTCTAAAAATAGACACCCATCCATACATAGAATTTTCTCAACCATCTATAAATAGACTACTGCTATAAATAGACTTTGATCCAAATTCTAAAAATAGACATATCACCTAAAAATAGCCTGTGTGGGCCCCACCTAGTGTAGGTGCTTAATTTTCACTAAGATCAAGGATGTTGTTTCCGGATGCCAATTTCACTATTTATTATTACAAACTTCAACAAATTGTGCTTTATTCATATTCACATCAGTGATGTTCTGCGATCTCCATATTGCTTCTGCAACAAACCATAACTGCTCGAGATCATATGATCCTTTGAAAACATGCATCTTGAGTGAGTGAGCCATGGAAAACGGGGGAGGTGGAGGTACAATATAGGTATGGGTTGTGATGGGATTGGAAGGTCGGGGAATTCGAGAAGCGCCCTAATGATCCTCAAATTTTATTGACGCACTTGTAGGGGTAGTAGGGTGGCTTTTTCCTTCTTTTCTTTCAGACCCAAACAATGGACTGTACTCAGAATCAACGTAATTATTAAAATCTACCCTAAATCTCTTGCCACGTCACGTAGTTCCAGTTTTCTTTCCTGCAAACATCAATCTGATTGCTTTCGTAGTAGACCCTTTTTACACAATAGCATCTTAATCCAAAGCTTCAATGAGTTTAAGTACTTACCTCACAGGCCTTTGAAAAATTTGTGCTTTGCTTCACTATAGGATGCAGATGTATCAATCAACAACTTAGTAATAAAGCCTCCAAGGATACTATCGATCTAGAAATTGATGACCCTTGTGATCTCATTATTAGTTCCATTTAGTCAATTGATCAACTCTGGAGTCCACGCAGTAGGTCTATTGTTGAAATGGGTTGTTTTATCATCTAGTCTTGATAACCACTCGTGCAACTCACTTGCAAATGAAGAGAAAAATATCTAGTGCTGATATATGAAGATATACTTCTGTAAGCACTGTTCAGAAGATATGCATGAAATTATATTTTCTTGTGTTGCAAATTCATGCTCTTTCAGATCTACCCAATCTTGAATTTCTTTATTATTCGGAAGCCACCTACACATATCCCTCAGTCAGATCCCATTACCGATAATAGAACCATTTTTTGGCTTGATGGTGCCTAGACCCAATTTTAGATATGGATGCGCGAACCAACAAACCCACTATTATCGGCCCTTTTGAAAACGATACACTGTGTAGAACGAAGTCTCACCCAAGGCAATATAGGGGGATACTAGAACCAAGTTTCTACATCCAAAGGGACAATGGGGTGTGGGTTTAGGGATTATCTTCCTTTAAATTCTTAATATAGATTCACAAAACAATTACGCTAATTATTCAGTTGCTGTTTAACACTTCTATTGAACTCTCTTGCAGATTGCACGATTTTACTTTAACAAGCATAAAACATCATAAATAACCATAAACAAGACTCCGTGATGCAATTATGTATAAAATACCTTAACTTAAACAGAAATTATAACAAAATATAAGTAAAGAAAACACATAAACATAGAACATAGATCTGCCTTCAAATTATTCTATTAATTCTTGATACAACCCTTTCTGCCCTGCACAGTCCGCTGCAGGTGTCTACGCACTTAGCTTCAGAATTTCCAAGGTCTCCACGCACTCAGCAGCAACAACCTTCCCTTTCCCACAAACAAAAAAAAAAAGACTCAAAATAACGTTACTTCCAAGTGCATTCTATCATCATTATATGAGATATATTCTTTTAGACTATCCTAGACTCCTTATATAATATTTTCTTTTACAATACCATGGCCCGAAAACCATGGCGAAGCTCAACGTATACAAAATTATCCAATCCATTTACAAAATAAGGATATTTTACCCTCCCCAAAGCCCCTAATAATCTATTACATTTTCGCGTTGTTCACTCCGCTCCTCGATTTTCGGATTCTTCCTCAAAATATTCCATTGAGGGGTACACTGCCCAACATCTATTACAACCTATTCCAATTCCAGAATGGAAATGGGAGGTCATTTCCATGGATTTCATTAAAATTATTGCGAGGACAATGAGGTAGCATGATTCTATCATGGTTGTGGTCAACAGGCTGAGCAAGGTGGCTCACTTCATTCCAGTGAAGACTACATATTCAGCTAGTGAGGTGGCACAAGTCTTCATCATGGAGATTATGAGATTACATGGTGTTCCGAAGAAGATCGTGTCAAACATGGATGTAAATTTCAATTCCAAGTCTTGGAAGGAGCTGTTTGCAGGATTAGGTACAGAGTTGGCCTTCAGTACAATTTATCACCCACAGACAGATGGATAGACAAAGAGAGTCAACAAGATCATGGAGGATATGCTGAGGATGGAGGTTGAGTTTTCATACAAAAATGGTTATAAGGAGTCATAATTGAGTCTGAGTCCTTTTGAGGCACTATATGGGAGGATTTGTAATACTCCCATCAGTTGGAGTGATCCAGTGAACAGGGTACTTATTGGACTAGACATGTTGGCAGAAATGGAACAAGAAATGTAGGTTTTAAGGAAGAATCTAAAGGTAGTGTTAGGGTCCTATAATAATAGGATTCATAATTTTTAATTGGCTCTGTTAAAATATTGAAATATTGTACATACCTTTACTTTGTGCAAATGTATTCCCATATTTAAAAAATGTAAAGAGGGTAAAAGTCCTAAAAGAATAATCAAAGAACAAAAAATAAATAAACATCAAAAGAATATTAAATATGATCCCCACAAAATATTAGATCATGAAAGTGTTGCACATTCAAATGCCACTACTTTAGTTTACTTTTTACAAATAATATTATGTGCAACTTGTTTAAAATGGCATAATCCATGTTAAGTCAAATAGCTTAATCTTGATTTTTTCATGCTTTAAATTTCATGTTGTTAGATAGAGAATAAAGATCTAGCCAAAAATTTTAATCTTGGCAGATTAGTAGTTAGGTAGAAAATAAATAAGGAGCTCAACAGTTTAATCTGAGCCCTTGGAAGAAATAAGGATAGAATTAGGCAGTTTGTTGTTTTAAAAATAAAAATGAATAAGGGTTTGCAAGCTCAAATGCACCCATGTAAATGAAGTAAAAATGTTAGGATAGCAGATGGGTAGGCAAAAACACTTTTTTGCAAGGCATGGATAGACATCATTTGGCATATTACTAATTTCCCTCCCAACAATGTGTTCCAGTACTAAATCCTTCAGTCATAAAGGCTCAGAGCATTTCTTTGAGTTTTTGTGGGACAGGACCCATGTCTTAATGACTGATTGGCACCAAGGTATTAGATTCCACCTCATTAAAACCCTTTCCCTTCATAAAAAACCCTTTTCCCTTAACATCACTCATTTTACCCTACTAAAACCCATTTTCCTAAGTCAAAATGCATATTCACCTTTGGAAAAGTAAAAAAACCCCTAAAAATGCACTTATCCTAAGTTTTCAAGTGTAAAATGTTAACAAGGGCCCCCACTATGAAAATCCTGCCTAAAATCATGTTTTAACACTATCCTAAATGTATTTTATTTCCCGCATTCATTTCATTTTTAAACACTAACATAATATATTAAATCCTATATTTTAACCTTATCCTGTATTATATTTAATTTCGTTTATTATTATATCCCAAACCCATATTATATATCTAGCCTACGGTTCGTTTTCACCCACGTGGTATATTATACCCGCGCTCCCATAGGTTAAAACTATCCCTATTGTATATTACCCCACCTATACTAATATGACACTTATATTCATTGCATTTGTTAATAAAACCTTAACCCGCCTATCATATCACGCCTAAACTATATATTAAAACCTCATGTTTTAATAAATAATCCATAGTCGCCGCATAAATAATCCCAGGCCCCATGCCTAACACCTTGCTTCTTCATCATATAATGCCGATCGTTCGCTTCCCATTCTCCATATCAAATGGTGGAGATTCACCATCGCATAGTTCTCAGCGCGATCGATAATGAATCCAAACCTTGTGATATAAGTTGTTTTGAACCTTTCTCTCCCCTCCACGTGCTCGAATTCTATTGGATCACATCAATCCTCCCAATACCATTTACTTCTTTTCTTCATTGCGATAACCTCCAATCCGTTTATGATTATTTCGATGATACCACGGATAATTGAAGTCTAAACCATTCTTTGCGATGCCCTGCCTATCCGTTCCTACGTTTTGTGAAACTGCCATTTGACTTGTGCTATGCAGTAGACCAAGAAGATCAATCCCCACACCATTGCATTGAGCCACCATTGTCCTAAAAACCTTGATTTATTATCTAAGTTTGAATTGAAAAGTTTGAAAGAATGTTTTAAAAGAAAAGTTGAACCTCCACAACCAGAACTTATTCCACAGTTTTCCCCATTTCAAATGAAATCATTGGCCAACCTATGCAAACCTGTGTTTCATTAACTATTGGTTATTTTTGCAGGTGATCGAACAGAACTTGGATAAATAGTATAATAATAGTTAAGACCTGTTTACTCCAATAATTCACAAGGAAATGAGTTCGAATAGTTTTCCCGAAACAAGAATATTTCGTACAGTAGCAGAGTAGAATGAAGAAATTTACACAATGATGGTCAGAATAGAGGATGAAACATTTTCACCAGCACAGTGAAATATTCTTAGAAACTACTCCCCAAAGGAGAATTTTGTATTTTACATGTGTCTTTAGTAAAAAAAATCATTTTTACTAAAAACACAAAAACATGAGTAGTTGAATGATTTACTATGAAAGTGAAAACAGGTGAACAAATGCAGTTAAAAGGTTAAAACAGAACAGTCACGTGACCAAGCAGTTAAGGTAAAACAATAAAAGTAAACATGGAAGCAGTAATAGTTAAACAAATATGAAAATAATTTCACCAACAACAATGAATTTTATCCAAAGTAAAATAAAAAACAGTTAAAATAACAAAAAGGTTAAAAGATGAAAACAGAGAAGGAAGGGACATTTTCTAGAAATTTCCTGTTTAAGTCATAGTTTTGAAGAAACTATTATGGCCAATCCAAGATTAATTTGGAAAAACAGGAGGAGGTTTATGTTCCTAAGAGGCCAATATACAAAAATGTATCTCACTTTTTACACAGGTATTACAGAATGAGACATACATTCTCCTCTTCACAGCCTATTTTTTGGACTGTGTAAAGTTCTGTTTTACACATCAATTTGAAAAGCCTATTATGAACAACAGAAGAAAATTTTTAGAAAAATGAGAGAGGTTTACCTCTAAAACACATTTATATACAATAACCTCTTTCAATTTTTACATATCTATCTCAAATTGAGATATAAAAGGGATTTCGGGACCCTATTTTGCAAAATTTCTGGAGAAAAATGCACAATGGAAGGAGACAGTTAGTGACTTGGAAGCCTCATCATCAACTAAGAGTTGCTATAAAATTCGAATTTCTCTTATTTTTCACCACCAATCCATAAATATAGTGCCAAATAGATTCATTAGTTTTGAGTGTCCTTTATTTAAGTTCTATTTATGTAATACAGTTTGATATATTTGCAAACCAATATTGATATTTTTTCAAGATATTCTAGTTTAGAATTTGTATAAATACCTCATCATTTGAAGTATTGAGTGGATTAATTGCTGAAAATTTTTGTAGTCATATTTTCTGAACCTAAAGGGTTTTTTGTATCAAGTTCAAGTCAGCAGACTGGATCACAGGAAATAAAGCATCATATTACAGGATTCATGTGTTGGGCCACTACAGTGAAGTATTTCACTTGTTCTTTTGTCAATTCTCTTATGTTTTTCATCCATTCATGAATGTGTTCTAAATTTTAATGTGAAATCAGTAATTGTTGTTTTAGAATTTATTGAAAGCACTCCGTTATAGACTTATTTTCATTTAAATGTTTTCTGCTGATAGCCAGACCAAGGAACCCTTAATTTCTCCCTGATTTTGATTGACCTCTACCTTTTCACTCCTTATCCGGATTAAAGAACACTTAATTTCTCTTTATCCTGATTAAAATCATTTCACTACCAGCCTTTGAAGATCTGAAGTGACTCTGCTACCTTGCCCTGTGAATATTTTCCTTTAGACCTTGATCCTGATCTGTCTGCTTGACACATTGACTCCATTTTCCCAATGGGATATAGATCTATAGCTATCCATATAAGTAAGTGATTTTCCCACTAAACCAAATCAAAACCCCAAAAACAATTTTCCCCATATAACTAGCTTAAAATCAAATATAAAAACAAAGTTAAATCTTATAGAGAGAGCTCTCTCTGAGCATTAGGAAGGCTAGATCCTAAAGCTTAAAAGTAGGTTTGTGGTTACGTCAGTGAGTTCTTTCTTTAACCTTGAGAAATTACTGAGTGATAACATGTAGCACAAGACAAGAAAAAAAAAATGTAGACCAACACTGGGAATTTAAGGAGTTTCAGATTGGGGAGCATGATTATTTTCACATCAAGCCCAAGAATAGCTCCTTCAGGATTGGATCAGAAAACCAAGTTGGCAGCACGATATTGTAGGCCTTTTGAGATCCTTAAGAGGAATGGACTAGTGGCATATCAACTTGCACTGCCTCCAACATTGAAAGTCCATGATTTTTTTCATGTTTAATTACTTAAAATGTATATAAAGGATGTTGATCATGTTATTGATTGTTTTATATTGTATGTGGAGAAATAAGGAGAATTCCAGCCGGAACCTCAGTGCATATTTTAGCGGAAATAACTCATGCTTAGGAAAAAAGCCATGGAGCAAGTTAAAGTGCATTGGATGCACTTTGGCCCTAAAGAAGCTACATGGGAGATGGATGATCAGATGTGTGCTATGTACCCTTCATTGTTTTCCGGTTGAGGTAAATCAATTTTGGTATTTGTACATATTTATGTATGGTTTCTATTGTAAATACCACCATGAGCTAAGTTATAAAGCTCCAATAAGCGGTATGGTTATTATATTGTCATGTTGTCATGATGGTTTTTGCTTTGATCAGGTTATTCATATTAAATACTGCATCGAGCTAAGTTATAAATATCCATGAGAATTATGTTGTATTTTCAGTAGTTTTGCTGAGGTATAGGTGTGGTTTAACACTAAGGACGATGTTCCCCATGGGGGAGGGTTCTGTGACAGACCTGGGTTCAAAGTTCATGTAATAAAAGTTAAAAAAGTAAAAAATAAGACCATTGTTAAGGGGTACTTATTCCAAGTTGAATGTTGGGCAAGATATCCTAGCAGACATCACTAGATGTGTTTATGGCTAAGGGAAATTGGGAAAGGAAATGGCTAAGGCATTAAAAAGGAAAAAAGTATTTTGGCATATTTATTTATGAAAATAAAGGAAATTAGGAGAAAAGGAAGGTCAAAGGTCAAAGGTTTCATGCGAGGAGGAAATTGAAGGAAAATAATGGAAAATGAATAAAACATAGTCCTCATTGATAAAAAGGATTCCGAGGATCTATTGGAACCTTTTACCAGTTCAAGTTTTGGTCAGTTCAGTTTTGGACCTTTCTCTCTATTCTCTCTCTCTCACACTCTTGGACACTTAGAGTTTTCTTGGAGCATGTCAGCATTGGATCAAGAAAGGGAAAAAAAATCAAAGGGAGGACAAGGAAAGGAAAGGAAAGAAAATATCAAGAAAGCAAGAGAAGGATCAAAAAACTTCAGCAGGGATACTTTCAGCTAATAGATTGCATGCATGATTTCCTAGCTGGTTTTTACATGCACGATATGTGCATGTTGGTATTTAGTTCTTTTACTTTGGTGGCATGGTTTTGCCAGGTTTCTACAATGGTTTTCAGCCTTGCCTTTCCTTTTTCTAGATAGCCATGGTGTGATGGGATTTTTTTTTTCAGTTTCGAGCTTTGGAATTTCCATATGTTTTCGGAATATGGGGTAGAGGTGGTCTCATGTTCATTCCCAAAGGCCTAAGAATCCCTTAACCTATTTTGGAGGGATACCAAGTAAAGCCTGAGGGTGGTGTCTCGGTAAGGGCCTAATGATCTAGTTTGGATTGTGGTAAAGAGTAGAGAAAAGGAGAAAAAAATTCCTCAAGGATGGTGATGAGATCCAGAGGCATTCCAATCTCATTTCGGTTTTGTGATCTTGGTGTCAGTTTAGGTGAGATCACAGTATGGTGAGAGTGGAGGTGGTTTAACATTTGGACTCCCTTGGTTGTTTTTGGATTGGTTTATCCATGAGATCCCATATTCATTCTTGGAATATGGCACAGGGGTGGCTAGATTAAAGAAATATTTGGTTCAACCATGTCTATGGTTGGGTGGTATGTGGAAGGCTCGAACCTGGTTGGATCTTTCCTATGTTTAATGAAAGATAAGTTCTATTGCTTTTGTACTTGTATTTATGTGGCTTTAATGGCTATTATCTTATGGTTATTTCTGTGGTTATATGCTGGTTATAAGCATGGTTATGTGACTGGTGCTAGTCATGGTTCATTTCATGTTTCTACTTGTAACTGAAAGAATATTGGATGCAATACATAATTAATGATAAGACAACTAATAAGAGAGGGTGGTGATCCTTCTTGATGAGTTTCATATGAATTTTCAGTCCCTTATGTTCAGTCTTGTATTCATGACCTGTAGATTGCATTGTTTCCAAGTGTTTGGAAAAATTTCAGTCCTAGTTGGGGATGGTCAGAACTGATCCTAGAGTTTGTTTTTGGTTTACAAGAATTGTACTTGTGTAATTTATGATTTCTAAAAGTTACAGGGATTTCTGGGTAGATTTCTAGCCCCAACCCTGGAATATAGCCTTAAAATGTGCAGTCGCTGACACAAAACTGAGCAATTTAGTCCACAGTTGCATTGATGTAGGCTTATGAATGCGACTGGGAGGTCCAGTCGCACTGAGGCTTTGGAAAGGGAGTGACTAGGGGTAGAATTAAGTGAAAAGTCAGGTTGGCCCAGGGGAGGGTCATTTGGAGGGGTTGGGTTCCTCCTGGAGGCTCCTGTGGTTCGAGAGGGAAGTAAGTAAAGGTTGTTTGTCTACTCCATTTCCTTAAGGTCACCTAGGAGGTTGAGTCTAGTCATAACTGCCCCTTCGACTCATGTTTACCTCGGTTGGAAGATTACTTGAGTAGATATGGGGGGGGGGGTGTGAGTTGCATTAGTGTTGAATTTGGAGATGTATTTTAGTAGCTGGAAGATAAACAAATAAATAATTCAAAAGAAAATAAATATAATATTCAATAAGGGATACTTTACAAGTTGGGAAGATTGTGCATTCCATAGTAAAGGATAATTTAGTTGATGAAATAAGCTCATACTTCAAGGTTTGTTGGACACTCCGAAAATGGTAAGACATTAATTTTTTTGTAGAGGTATTGGTATTGTCCTAAAAAGAAACAAAGATATTCCATGTGCATTCAAAGTTATGTTCTCTATAACACACAAAAAATCCAAGCAATTGGAAACTTGGTTTTTACATGCCATTATCAGTTCCTAGTAAATCATGGGAGAGTATCTCTATTGATTCTGTTAGAGGCTTGGTGATGACTAGGTGAGGCCATGACTACATTTATGTGGTTGTGAATCACTTCATAAAATTGTGTATGCTTATTCCTTGTAATAAGATAATTAAGGGTCATGAAGAAGCTAAATAAATTTTCTCCAGAAAATGGATGTTTTTTTTGATTTCCCGGTTTACTTATGTGTGATTAAGATGCAATATTTTTGAATAATTTTTGGATAGTCATATGGGAAAGGTGTACTATATGAGTATCAATTGGACCACCCTACTACAAACACCATTAAGAAAGAGGTATAAGTTTCCACTTGATTTAGGGAATGGAAAACCTTATGGAGGGGGCGGGGGTGGTGAGGGAGGAGAGGAAGAAAAGAGGAGGGAAGGCCACTATATTAAATTGGGTCTTAATATTAATTAGTTATCCAATGTTGCAAGTTAATCAAGGTTCGGTTAAAGTAATTAATAAAGCAAATGAAAGCTAAACTAAGATTAAATTGAAATATTCTCCGGTGATATACAAGCATGCAAAGAAAGTTGAATATTTCAATACTTAACCCTTAATATATTTTTAATTCCTTAAAAATTTATTTAGAGAAGAATTCAAGATTTAATCTTCTTCCAACAATGTCTTATTAAGCAAGCATTCATAATAATATTTAATGGATATTCTTTAGAAGTAAGTAAAATATTATTTGCTCTTAAAAAGTGCGTCATAAGATTCTTAAGCTTGAAAGCAAATTAGAAATAAAGAAATTATATGTGCTTATGCACAAGGAACAAGAGTTCAAGGTTTTTGGAATAGCATAAATATATCATGGAAATGGAACAAGAGTTCAAGGTTTTTGGAATAGCATAAATATATCATGGGAAATGGAACAAGAGTTCAAGGTTTTTGGAATAGCATAAATATATCATGGGAAATGCATGATAGTGGATGTATAAACATTTGAAGAAAGTTGAATATATCAACACTTAACTCTTTAAATTTTCTCTTTACTTAATGTAAAAATTTCTAAGAAATTATAAGATTATCCTTCAAGGATTTTTATCAATCAATGTAAAAAATACAAAAAATTAGTACATGTTTTTTTCTATGCAAAGCATGAAATCATGCCTCAAAGTAAAATTTTACTTTTTATGTCAAACACAATCTTTTCCACTATAATTTTAGCTTGATTTTTATTACAATAAAATTGTTAAAGAGTGACTTTTAGGCTCTTACTTTTTTCGGTGTACAAAACCAAAGTGTTTAAAAAAGTTAAAAGTACTCCAGTAATATATTTGTGAGGACAACGATGTTACTCTTTCCACTAACCAAGAAAAATTAAATATGTAAACAAAGGAATCAATCCATAGTAAATATGAAAACAAAGGAATCAATCCATAACATATATGCATACAAAATCAAGCAATAATTCCTCATAAAATAATAAAATAATTCAAGCAAGAATTTAACAATAAAATAATTCAAGCAAGAATTTAATAAATACTTCACAATTTCTTAAGCAAGTTTTCAAGATTGAATCACTCTTACAATACAAGGTTGTAATGTTGTAGTGTAGTGCAATTATTTGGCCAAAAAGTTCAAGTTTATATAACATAAAACACAACAAAATATAATGCATCTTATTTTTCATCAACTTTGCATCAATAACGTGTCTTTGTTCTTGATGTGGAATCCTTGAATCAACATTTTTGCGTCTATGTTTCTATGTGCACATATTGACTACATCTAATTTGCATAGTGTTTGCATAATTTTTTTTGAAAAAATAGTTTTTAGCATAAGATTGCATATTTATTGCATCAATAACATGTTTTTTCCACCATGGTTCAGGCTATGCAGGAACTTCAAAAAGCTGAAAATAGCCTTGAAGAACTCAAAGACCACAAAGCATAATCAAAATAGAAGATCAATTGAGTTCTCCACAAGTTCAGAAGCAAATCTCTGAACTTCAAAAATAATTTGAGAACACATGTTGCTCAGAAGAACCTAATGCATTTTGGCACCGCAAGCAACATTGTGTTGAGCTGCCCTACAAGGAAGGATATACGGGCAGACCCTGTAAATCCAGAGCTTTCCCAATGTCATCAGAATACAGACAGCTTTGTCAGAAAGAAATAGATCAACTTTTACAAAAAAAGTTGATAAGAGAATCCAGCAGCCCTTGGAACTGCTATGGATTCTATGTGAACAAAAGGAGCGAACAGATTAGAGGAGTTCCCAGACTTGTCATAAATTACAGACCTCTAAACTCTGTTTTAGCAGATGACACATATCCTATTCCTCATAAAGGAGATCTCATGAGGAGGATACATCGTGCCAAGATATTTTCACAGTTTGATTTAAAATCTGGCTTCTGGCAAGTAGCAATTGCTGAGCACGACAAATGGAAAACAACATTCAACATTCCAGCAGGGCATTACGAGTGGAATGTGATGCCATTTGGCCTGAAAAATGCACCTTCTAAATTCCAGAAGGTAATGGATTCAATTTTTAGACCCTATGCTGAGTGGTTACTTGCTTATATTGATGATCTGCTAATCTTTTCCAAGAATCTGCAGGACCATTTTAGACACTTGAAAATATTCATGAAATTGGTCCAAAGAAATGGTTTGGTTTTGAGTAAGAAAAAGATGGAGTTATGCCAAAACAAGATTAAGTTTTTAGGGCACACAATTGAAAATGGACAAATTGCTTTACAGAGCCATGCACTTGAGTTTGTTGATAAGTTTCCAGATGTCATCCTGGATAAAACTCAACTGCAGAGATTTTTAGGATGTTTAAACTATGTAAGCAATTTTTATCCCTTTTGTGCCATTGACAGGTCTCTGCTCAACCAGAGACTAAGGAAGAATCCAAAGCCTTGGACTCAAGCTCACACTCGAGCAGTCAAAGAGATAAAAGCCAAGGTTCGTAATCTTCCCATTCTTTATGTTGCTGATGATGCTGCATTTAAGATTATTGAAACAGATGCCAGCAATATAGGTTGGGGAGGTGTACTGAAGCAGAAATCAAGTGAAGACAGTCCCATAGAAGAAGAGCAAGTAGTACAGTTCGTCTCTGGAGTTTGGAGCAAAGCAGAACTGAATTATGCTCCAATTGAAAAAGAGGTAAAGGCAGCCTGGAACTGTATTAGTAAATTTTCGATTCACTTGGCAAATAAGCTTTTTCTACTAAGAACAGATGCCAAAGCTCTGAAAAAAGTGATCACCAAAGTTATAAAGAATCCCGAAGATGCAAAGTTTGCTAGATGGCAAGCTCTGTTTGCCTATTTTAATTTTAAAGTTGAGCATATAAAGGGTTCAGAAAATTGTCTGCCAAACTTTCTTAGCAGAGAGTATATCCAGCAACAAGAACAAATTGATAGCCCTGAATAAGAAGAGACGCATGTTATGGTTATCATCACAGAATGGGACCAGGCCAATCGGAGAGAACAGCTCAGGCATATATCAGATGAAGAATCTTGGCCAGTCTATGCAGAAAAATGGAGTCCTACATGGCAACTCTGAAACACCAAAGTGCTAGATGCAAATTTTCAGAACCATAATGATCTCCAGCACTTTGTTCCTGAAAGGAGAGTATATCCTAAGGGAAGCAGATGGATACATGATATGATGTATTCAAACAACATGCTAGCTTCCTATGAAGTTGAACGATCACTCTCCCAAGACTTTTGTGATATCTCTGTCATCTGTACTGGGGGTGGAGATAGAACAAGAGTCTATTACAAGACATATCATATAAACAGGACAAGGAGCCCTGGCCAATATACTGGAGGCAGATTTCAAACATGGCCAGGTAATGACCCAAATATTATCTTTCCTGACACTGTTTATAATTTTGCAGGTTATAAAGATTTATGGTGGGATTTATCAAACAAAGATGGGCGTGAAGAAACCCACTATACCAAGTTAAAATTCACTAACACTTGGTTGAATTCAAGAGAAGCAGCCGCACCATGGGTAAATAATTGGTGGTATGATTATGGTGTAAGTCCATTTAGCATGGATCCGCACTATTATGAAGCCTATTATCATGGAAAATGTAAAACTTGTCTAGAAAGTCCAGTAGGTGAATGTTTTCACTATCCATGCCAGTATGTGAAGGACATTGCAGGACTTGAACATCAAATGAGAAACCCAATTTTAAAGTCCTATATGGAAATGCACCACCAATGGTTAGTGATGACCAAGATTAAGCACCAGATCATCCTTAATAAGCCAATGATTGTTCGCCGCATTTATACTAAAGCTTGGGATGATGAATTCTACGGAAAGATCAGATATCCAGATGCTCAAATCTTAGATCCACCTGCATCAGCCAGTACAAGTGGTTCACGGGAGCCCCACTAAAACAAAATCTTTCCCTGTGTAATGATACCTAGTCACGGGTTCAAAGTGACAGAGCTTTTCTCGAGGGCTTTTCATCTGTCCGAAAAGTATCCTCCTTGTAGATAATTATTATGTTTCCTCGTGGGCCTTATACTTAAAGGTATCCACAGTGTATTTTTCACCCACTTTCACATGTGTTTGTTGGAAGGTTCGAATCTCCGTGCGGATGTCACATATGTGTTACCCGAAAATGATGATCCACCTTCCAAGTGTCAATAATCTGATGCGTCTACAGGAATGTTTGTCCCCTCCTCCAAGTCTGTTCGTTGAGAGCAGCAAGCAAGCTTGAGAAGCCTCTGCTAGAAATTGGTATCAGAGCCAAGTTGTTGGTGTTCGCGACTGGTTCGAGAAAGGTCAGTACTTAATCTCTCTTTTAAAGAAATTTATCATGGACTCTTCAATGAACAAATCAGTTTCATTCAGAGAATTAGAAGAGAAGGATAGGGCCACACAAGACCCTCTCAGAGATATGTTTAATGCATCAAGTAGTAGAATTACTAATGAGTCAGAGCACTTGTATGAGGAGTCTGAACCCCAAGCCAAATGGGTTTTACCCAAAATATCCGCCTCACAAGTCTATGCTGATCTGGGTGTCTGGCATTTGAAGGCCGCCACCAGAATCACCATCAAAGAGTCTATAAGCTCTATTGAAGAAAACTCTGACCGTGTACAGTTAATTCCTTTGTTAAATCCTAAGGAGCTCCAAGCTGAAGCTAGAAAGCTTGGTACTCAGTTTTTGCATCTGGGTTGTATAAGAGTGGGAATCCAAGCTATGGTGCATCAAGGTGTTGAGTCTTATGTGTTGGCAACTATCAGAGACCTAACACATAACAGATTTACATATTCCTTGATTGGAGGAATTGTTGCTCCATTATCAAATGGACCGGTGTGGTTTGACTGTTATCCAAACTTTTCAGTTTATACCTTTGATGAAACATTGGCCGATATCTTACAGCTTCAAATCCAAACCTTAGGATTTGATATGAGAAAGAAAAGGCAAAATATCGCCATTCAGTTCAAAGGATGTTTTCGTCATACCTCCACCCTATTTCCTGCAATCCTCCATGCCCCTAGCCGAGAGTCTAAAACCAGTGTTGTTGTCATGACAGACTCTAAGAATCAAAAGGTGGAACATAAAGCCATCAAATGGGAAGATCTGTCATTCCCTGAACACTGGACTGTTCCAAATCCGAAGCCTCTCGCTGTACAAAAAATCACCTCTGCCAACATCTCAAAAAATCAATCCACAACCACTCTATCTTTCCCCAGAAGGTCAACCATTGACAGACGTAGGATTGAAGCAGAGAGTAAAAAGTCTCCCAGATACATAGCTCCAAAATGTACAGATACTAGTTGTAGTTCCATTGTTTCAAATTGTTTACATGTTGCTTTATTTGAATTTTCCCAGCTTGTAAATTTTCAGTCTCTGGGTGTAGAATGTCCACAATGTCATCAGCAGGTAAATCTACAGTGTTTAGCCTATTCTGTCCTTCATAAGAACCATAATAATAGGACTGGTGAAGCCCCTCCAGCGTCTTCATCCAACCCTTGTCCTAATCCAAAATGTTTAGATATTCCATTCCCACATGAAGATGAACATGTTCTTATGATGCATCTAGTGCTCACACTAGAAAATGAAGACCCACGGCTAACCGAGATTTTTACCAATATGAGACCTGCAAACAATCCCAAATATGGGCTTGGATATATTGACCAGAAAAATAAAATGATCCCTGAATGTAGATTCAGAGACTTGCCTCCGAATGTCAAAAGACTGTCAGTACCTGAGATCCATAAGTTTTATACTTTGATGGATGGTTTCCCAAAGCATCAGATCCCTGCTCAGTGGATGAAGCAGATGATAAACTGGGATCTGTTTACTCATCCTCAGGCTGATGAGTTTGCAGCTGCATTTCCAGCAGAAGAGAAAAGAAAAATGGCAGCTGAATGGAAAGAGTATATGGAAGAAGAAAATGTCTGGATATCATTTTATTCTTGGAAAAAGAAAATGGAGTCAGATGTTGTTTTAATGGCTGACTCTGCATCTTCTTCTTCACATGCATGGCAAGCCCCAGACGGCAGTAAGATAGAAACCTCTACCTCATACCCTCCTTTTAAGAGCATTGTCTTAGGAGAAGGTCAAAATTCAACAAATGCATATCCTCTTGTTCAGAGAGATACTGCAGCAGTTGGGATTGAGAGTAGAATGCAGAAGGTCAGTGAGCAAGTAAATTGGACAAATACTGCTCTTACTGGTCTTGAAAAGAATGTTGCAAAGACTGCCCTGGTAAAGGATTAGATTGATAGTGTCCAAGTGTCCATAAATGATGTACATAATGTTTTGAATTCAGTTCAGTGTGATTTATCTGTAGTTAGACATTTTTCTCAAGAGTCTTTTAAGAAATTTGATGATGTGGAGAATTGTATAGTTGAGCAGTCTATCTCCACACGACATATGGTTTCTAATCTGTCAGACAAAATGGACAGATTGAGTTTGAAGAAGGTAGACAAACCTATTCCGACCTCATTTTTGACAAAAGGGAAAAGCATTCATACTCATGAGCTTAGAAGTCCTGTCTCTCAGTTCCCTCAACTTTTTCCTAAAGAAGTTGTAAAGCCATCCCAGCAGTCTGAGTCAAGAGTAGAAGAAAAATCTGAAAGAATAACTATTGCCTCTTTGAAAAATGAGTCAGACACAGAAAAACATGTTTTCCCCATCTATGAGCCTTTAGAGCCTCAATTCACTAGACATGCTGCCCCTGAATTATATGGTGCCGGTAAAATTCCACCAAGAGAAACCTTTTATGAAGGAAATCATAAAGAGTGGAATATTGATGGTTTATCTACAGCACAGATTAGGCAATTGCTTGATCAAATGATAGTGGAATATAAGCTCATGTGTGTTGCAGGAAGAAGTGAAGTGGAAGCCTGCAAAACACTCATCCAGTGTTTCACAGGGACATTGGCGAGATGGTGGGAGTTAGAATCATCCCCTGCAATGATTGCCAAGATGGAGCAAGAAGTGCTCAAAGATGAACAGGGTGATGTCAAGTTTAATGATGATGGCACTACACAGAATAATATGATAGGTGCACTCACTGCACTTATCCAAGAACATTTTTGTGGAGCTGATTACGCACTTACAGATAAAAATGAGTTGGTTTTAATGAATCTTAAGTGCAGGAACATTAACCAGTTCGAAGACTTCCATAGAGACTGGGTCGAAAGGATATTCTTGGTTAAAGAACCAAAGCATTTTCTATGGAAGCAGGTTTATCTTGCAGCTCTACCATCAAAGTTGGTAGATATTCTGAAGCTACAAGATGCATTCCCCTTACCACTTGAAGTTTATCTTTGGGGAGATTTTTATGCTATTATTACTAAAGTTTTGATTACTTTATGTACCAGTTCCAAGATGACTAAGTCTATAGATAAATTGAATAGACTTCCTAGTACTAAATATTTATGCAACAGATATGGTATTACTATTGATGATCCATTGGTCACTCGCAGAAAGAGTAAGAGACATGCCAAGAAGGCTCAGAGACGAAGTAGAGCCTCTACTTATCGCCTGAGATTTGGAAAGAGACGCGAGCTCAGAAAGCCCAAAGAGAGGAGACAGCCAAAGCAAAAAGGAAGAAAAGGGTATTATCGATATAAACCTAATACCCATTATTATCAGCCCCATGACATTCGGCCTAAAGACGCCAAGATTTCCCGAATGAATGAAGTTATCTGTTGGTTATGTGGTCAACCGGGTCATACCTCTAATATGTGCCCAACAGCCTTAGAATCCAAAAGGGGTTTGGGAAAGAAGTCTCAAAAGAATAAACAACCATCTACCAGTCATGCTGTTAAAACCGAACCTAGATGTGCTCATTGTCATTCTTCCTTCCATAAAACAGAAGATTGCCATAATCGCTCTCAAGCTCTCCGCATCCAACAGCATGCTGTACAGTCTTCTGCTGAATCTTCCTCTGCCGAGTCTTCCTCTCCCTCTTCTGCTGAAGAAGTTCATATGTATTTTCAATGTTCTGATTTAGAAAATTGTCATTGCTCCGACTCTGAATCAGACTACTCTTCTGATGACTCTCTTCCAGAAGAAGTTTCTGGTAAATTGAAGGTCCTCATGGCCCAGAAAAATGATGAAGAATAACATGTTTTTTGCATATTATTTTTATTAGTATTATCTTTATCATTATTTATTGTTTTGCATTATGTTAGTGTTGTGGCAAGTCTTGTTAGTGTCATTGTGGTGAAATACTTGATATTGTTAACATTGTTTTGGTAGTAAATATGAAACTTTTGGATCACATTTGTGTCTTCCTCGCATCATATTACTTCATTTAGATATCATTTTTGTGATGTAATAGATCATTTAACATCATATTAACATCACAAAAATATCATTTTAGTGTCACAATTACAATGTTTTAGTGCCAAAATTGTATATCAATGATTTATAATTTCATTTTTATTGATTGATCAATTAAATATTGTTATTAATTATATGTTATCAAATTAATTATATTAATTATTTTATGATGTTGCTTATTTAATGTAAATATTGCATAATCTTTAAGAATGGGGTTGTTGAAAATTATTAGAGAACAAACCAACTTTGTATAACTAGTTGTTAGTTATCTCAACAATTAAAAAACAATTTCATTTCATTTAGATTTTCCATTGGCATCTCATTCATCCTTTAATAATCCATTTTACATCATTGGGAATTCATTTGAATATCTAGAGTCATTATTGACATTGAGTATTAAGAATTTAAATAGAAGTTGAAGCCCACAAAGGTATATTTTCCCAAACCCTTTACTTCAATAAACCCAAAAACCGAACTTGGAAATTTGTTTGACTTTTTAGAGTCATAATTTCCATTAATCATTGAGAACTTAAAAAAAAAAGTTGAAGCCATAAAAGGTAGGTATTCTCAAACCCCTTATTTTTATAAAACCTAAAATTAGTCAACTTCACAAAGGTGATATTAACCATAAAATCGGTCTTTTAGGGATTTACATGCATTTTTAGGTACCATAGCTCTATCATGATGGGATCCACATTCCCCCATTTATCTCCTTCATCACTTTTAAAGAGGAATGCCTCAACTCCTCTATCTCCTCCTCAAGTACTAGGGTGTGCTCTTTCTCCTAGGTAGATGGGATCCATACTATGAATTTATCTCCTCCTTAGACCCTCCTCCCTCTTTCAATAATCTTTCCTAGTTCATTATCTCTACTACAATATGTAGGTAGGTTAAATGCTAGGTATATGTAACATAATTAGATTGCATAGTGATTAGGGTCAAACCATGATCTCCAAAATTTGAACTTGTTATAATATTATAACATATCTAAAGCATATGTTAGATTATATGTTTTATATTATTATTATTATATTTTTCTTTTATTTTATATAATATATATTTTTTGAAAAATACATCTTATATTTATAGAAAATAATTATAAATTTAGAATTAAAAAAGGAAGGGTATATGAAAATGACATCATAACCACTCTCTTAATACAACTAGAGTAGATGAACGTAGCGAAACATAATTTTTGGTGTGAATTGTAGAATCATATGAATCATTGAGGTTATTCATTTAATTTGCACCCAGGGCCTTGGTTGAGGGCATGTTTGTTTGGGCATCACATCCAATATAAGGTTGTTTGTACCTAATGTGGTGTAGTTGGATAAATACTTGTTATGTTCTTTTACTTTTATCCATAAATAATGGTCTTATTCCCTAGTTTGGATGAGTTAGAATTTTTTGTTAGTATTATGAGTAGAAGCCAAATTATTACACACAAACAATCACATTAGAACAAAATATAATTCAATAATAATATTGGATTAAATTTACAATAACAATACATCACACTCTCACTACAATACATGAGGCCTTGTAATATATAATTGAGGTTCCCATAACAAATTTCCAATATGGCTAATTGGTGCAACTACCTCCACAATATCTCAATGAACATCTCCACAAATATCTCAGCTTATTATTTGTGATATCCATTCCTAACTTCTATAATTTCCATCATCTATAGTCATATGTAGACTTCTAGAAGAAGTCTACTTTCATTATTAGTAATTTCATTATATCATACATATGAATTATTTATTCATAATCACCCTTAATGAATACTTATGATTCAATCTAGATATATTGAGTTATCTTCATCTTTAATTTTTTTCACTCTACATCATCTTCAATATTCTTTATCTTCATCTCTATCTTTAGTTGTATTTGTATTTCTGCATTACATATTTCTTTAATAATTTTGGATCTTCAGTCAATCATCTGAATTACATCTTCTTCAAATCAAGGACTTATTCAGTTTACCTTGACCTTCCCATGGATTACCATTTCAACATTACATCATACCCAAGGGTTTCTTTACTCACCCTTAACCTAAAAGTGGTTTGGATTATCATGAATTGAACATTACATTAAGTGGTTTTGGATGACCACAAACCTCCATCTATCATTACAATGTGGTTTCCAGTTTACCATGAACCATTACAATAATACTCATGATTCATTTAACTCAAGGAATGACTCAATACTATAATAACTCTTTACGAAATGACAACTAAACTTTGGAGGACCAACTACTCATAAAATTTATATGGGAGATATTGTTGTACATTTGTAGACTTGACATTGTAGAATATTTTCAACATAAAACTGACTTTTTCCATCCATTCACATCTATCCAACCACATTGTACTTGCATATGAGGATTTGAAATTTCTTTATTCCAACACTTGTGATGATCATGATTTACATGACCACAAATAGGGATGTAGGTTTGAACATTTAGCTTGTACATGTCCTTTTCTACCATAATGACTACAATGTTGTTCTTGCTTTCACATTTGATTTGTTATATTGGTACTTGTAGATGGCTAACTAGTTGTCAATGTTTATCCTTTCATAAATTTTTTAGATGCATCACTTGTTTGACCATCATAACCTAGGCCTTCATTCTTTATCCTTACACATATTTTTATAGGCGTATGAATAACTTGGGCCTATTTTACCTAAATCATTTCCATCAGAACCCATTTTATTTAAAGGTTTGGCACCAATTCCTTTCGTGTGCTTCTCAAAGAAGCTTAGTTCATCATATTCAACTTTATGAGGATCAATTTTCAGATCCTTAGAACAAAATAGAGAAATATTTAGATTAGCATTAATATCATCAATCAAATGGAAAATATCAGTAAAAATATCAATCTTTTGGATGAGGTCACTAGTATCACAAAATACATAACACTTTGTTTTCTCTTAATTTAACTGTTTCACTTCATTTTCAAGTGCTAACAACACCATCACTTTTGCTAGCAGTTCTTGCTGCAATGATTATATTAATATGTCCTTTTGATCTTGAATTTTGAAGAGATCATCTACAAATTGATCTAATGACTTCACCTTTTCTTATAATATGTTGATGTGTTGTGTAGCAAAACTAAAAAATTCATAATAGAGTTCATTATCTCTTGACCTCAATTTTGCAACTTTACCTATCATGAAATTGTTTTGCTTCTATAATCTATCTATTTCTTCTGAAGAATCATCAAGAGCTTGGTGCAGCTATACAATTTCATGATTATTAGTTTGCAGCCTTTTTATTTTTCCCATTTTTAAATTTCTAATAATTCACCCTCGCTTCCTAAAGAGTGATCACTATAAACATAGGGTTTCAGGTACCACTAATCATGCATCCATACAATAATATGAAAGGTATGAGGTAACACTTATTATGCACCTCTAATCTTAAATTTGGACACCTTAACCTCAACTGTGACTTTGACCTCGACTCAACTTGTCAAACTCTTACTTTCAAATCTTTACATCAATAAATAAAAATTGATTCCTGATATAAAAATAAAACTCTCCACACTTTGAATTTTCTTGATATTCATTTTAAATTTCACTAAACTCTCAATTTTGACATTAAACTTTAAATTTAGCTTTACATTGAATTTTTTATTTCAAATTAACTTGGCTTAGAATGGAATTTGAATCAATGTTAAGCTCTATTACAATATCTCTATGATTTCAATAATATATTATTAACCTTTTAAAAAATAACTAAGACCATTTTCATTGGAAGCATACTCCTTTAGCTTCTCTCTTTTATTTTAATTGAAATTTTTCCAACAATAAACAACATCCTTATTTTTTTCAATGCTCAAGAGGATAAACACAGTCTTCACACGTTGAAGTTAAAAAAAATTATCACACCAACTTGCTGGCACCAAAACACACAACATGTTATATGTGTCATTTATATGCAAAGGATCCAATTTTCCATAAATAACCCTCGTTACATGCTTAGTGATTAACACCACCATACTTACAGGTTAATAGGTAGCTCCTTCTCAACATCAAGTACAACTTGACTTGGCCATGAGGGTATGAAACTAGACCTGTTGACGAGTCTCGGCTCTGACCCATCTTTTGCATGTATCAAACCACCTTTTTTTCTTTCATACCTCATTTCACCTCTCTTTTTTCCATATTTTGTTATCATTTCTGTTAGTTTTGTGGTCTCAACAATGACACCTTCAATAAGGTGATTATTCATAATTTAATGCATTTCCTCATGTATTAATATATGTTTTTGAGTGTATTTTCCTTGCTTGATTAACCTTGTGTACTACAACTGTTATATATGTTATAGGACTAGTAGGTACAAATTGAGCTATCGGAGGTGCACAATCTATGTAAATCAAGGAAAATTACTGGAAGCTGCTACATGAAATAGAAATTTACACCTAGTTTTGGATTTCACGCCCAATGATTGGTTCAACCATTTGGATCTACACAACTAAGGATCTAATTTTGTTCAAAAAATAAATATTTTACATCCTTGGGATGTGGTTTTGATGTAAAAATATTATGAAATAATTAAAATCCATATTCCTATTTTGTATAATTGTTACCACGGTTGTAAAGCTAAGTTATTTTTGTAATGTACGGGTCTGAGATCCTTAGATTTGGGTCTCGTGGTCCAATTTGTTAGAGATTTGGTTCTACATGTTCATGTAAATAACCTTAGATTGGTTAACCACCATAATAGGGAAAATTTGGTGTAGTGGCCATATGTTGTAAACGCGAGCTCTGTACTCTAAATTTTTTTCTAGAATTAATGCAAGCACCCTGTTTATAATCAGATTATATATATATATATATATATATATATATAACACATGGTGAATCGGTAATTCTTTAGAGTAATATATATATATATATATATATATATATATATATAACACATGGTGAATCGGTAATTTTTTAGAGTAATCTAAGGGAGACCCAGGATTAATCCTCATGTTTGCCAATATAACACCAAGGATATATCCAACAGAGTGCAAGCCAAATATACTAGATCTTATGATTTAGCAATAGCTGAGACTCATGGGAAAGGGGAGTCTACTCCTTGAGCCGAGATCATAGCAAGCCACATACTCAATGAGAATTGAACTGCGGTCTCTTGGGTTTCACCCAAGGAAAATTTCCATCAAACCACACATCACTGTATGATTGTAATTTAATATTTTATTGTAGTAATGCTCCCAGTGATGAAGGCCCCCTTGATCTAGGATGCACTCAAAATTTCATTAGAATTTTTTGGTATATATCTTGTTTGATTTATGTTTATTTGCATAGAACATATTAATTTGTTTCCAAATCTATTCCTAAAATTTGTATATTGCAATAACTTTTATGGAATGGTGTGAGGGCCCTTAGTGTGGAGAGTTAACAACCTAAGGAATCCATAAGAGGTTAAGAGACTCTAGGACTCATATCAGTAACTCTAATTTGGTTTGCTTATGTTCTGCATAAATTATTTCTTTTGGCACTATGTGGTATTTTAATTTTTTATCGAGTTACATGAGTTATTGGACTTGTTAGATGCCTTTAGGATGATAATGAATGTGAGGATGTTTTAAGTTATTATTTATTCTCTTCTTTGTATGGCATGTAAGGGGTGAATACAATTTCAATTAAGTTCCTCAAATGTGTGATTAGAGCAGATTGTTGTAGTGTATTTTTGTCTTCAAACCAATTAAGCTTATTTCTGCATATACTTTTCCAACACCTCATTAGCCTATGAGTCCAATTCAATAATTTAATGAGAATAATTTAAGCAATTAAATTACCCATAATTTTTTGTGTTGTTTCTGTCAAGGTGTTAAGGAACTAGGTCTTGATTAGTTTGTTAACTGTTTAGATTTATTTGTAAACCATTGTTCTACAATACTCAAATTATTATAAATTAGAATTAATTTATAAAAAACCTTAAAAAATTTAGATTCTGCAATCAAGTACTCAACATCCTGAAGATGGATCCCCGTTGGGATTCGAAATGTTGACAATAATTTTATGATACTGTGGATAATCTGGATTCTCCAATCAAGTACTCAACATCCTAAAACACAAAGAGGTAGGAGCGGTAAGATGAGAGGTAAGAACTTGCACGTCCACTTTAGTGGGTTTCCTATCTCATTAGATTCAGGTGATGTTAGTATTGCATGCATTGAGAAAAAGGTAAAAGAGGTAGGGGCAAAGAAAAATTTAGTACTCCAGATAGTGCAAAGAAAACCCCTATTACTAACTCTCTGGCATGTAACAGTTCAAGCTAGGGAAATAAGATAGAGTGCTGGAAGAAAAATAAAATTCCAGGAAAGGCAGTTCCTGGAGATTAGGATCAAAATTTGGTGTAGTCATAGGTTCTTCCACTACCTCAACTATTCTAGAGGTGGAAATACTTTTTGAACACGAGGAAGAATAAAAATTTCCAAACAACCCAGCTATAATACCTGAGCTTACACTAGTGGATACCAAATTTAGTTTTTATGGAGGATGAAATATGGAAAAAGGAGAAGATGAAACAAACCATGGAGGAAACTTGGGAGAAAAAGAGGAGGAGTTAACTTTTGTATTTCCTATTTTCGAACATACAAAATATTCATATGAAGAATATCTCTCCCTAAATACTGCCATATTTTCGAGGACTAGTAAGTGAAGACCTTGATACTATTTATATGAATTTTATGTTTTATGTTTTAACATGGATTATTCAACTAAGAAAAAACTTCAATTATTCCCTTCTACTCGTAAATATCCTACCCTACATTTGTTTATGGGATTGAAAGAAAATAATGTCTCAACCTGGGAGGGAATTAGAAAAAAATTCTTAAAAAATATTATGATTATTGTAAAGCTAGAGAACTGAAGGAAGAAATATTTTGGATGGTACAAAGAGAAGATGAAATCTTAAAGGAGTACTTAGAGATATTTTTATGTAATCTTTAGTGTGTTAGGAAACATAAGCTAGACCCTGAAACTAAAAAAAATCTCTTTTTAAAGGGTGTTTTCAAAGAATCTACGAATATGGTTAACTTAATGGGGGTAGGGGATATATCTGGGTTTTTGTTTGATGAAATCACTAACATTAGTAGGAGGTATTCTTGAGGCCAAAGCAGAACTGGAAAAGGTCCTTAAGACAATTTTACTAGGAATATTAAGGCATCCTCTAGTGGTGTAACCAGGATGGAACTAGGAAACATATTAGAGAACTTTAAAATTGACATTCTTATTTAATTCAGTTTTCATCTTGATACCTGAAGTTCTAAAAATAAACAAGAGGAAGAACATGAAACTCTTGTTATTTTTTGTCCTAGATGTCGGAACAAGCACACAAAGAAATATTATCCTCTTAATAATGTTGCTATTTGTGCCATCTGTGCAGAATAACATACTACTGAAAATTTTCCATCCTTACCAGGGCTTCAAACAATGTACTAGGGATATGATCAAGTAGGAGATAAACTCTATTAATTGAAAGTTAAAAATCCATGGAAGCCTCAACCATAAGGTATGCCTTGTAATTCATCTGCTCTTTATTTTTCGTACTTACCTAGACAACAATATGTACCGTTGAATGTTGCATCACCATGAAAAGCTTGGCTCCAATAGTTAGCTCAAAATTAACCTTGGTAGCAGGGATGGAGAGGGCTTGGTTACAGGACAATTCCTTCACATCCTTACTCCCCACAACCTCAATATCCTATACAACCATGATAGTTTTCACAAGCTTATCCTCCACAAATAGTTGCACCATAAAAATCCCGAAATATACAACCTTAATAATTGCAACTTCCATCCACCCAACCTCCTAGGGTGAATCAATTATATATGCTACCTGTTACTAAACCAAACAATAAGGCAACATAACCTACTTTGCAAGTTGATTTGCAACTCTTCCCAACTTACACCATTACTCTTGTAGATGTATAGGATATTCACTTGAGGCCCGAGAAGGTGCTCCAAAATCTCAACCCCATGATTATTGAAGAGGAAAGAGAAGAAGCAGTCCCTACTCCTGCAACTGATATCAATTCTCTTATTGAGATTCAATAAGACACTAGTAATTTAGGATAACCTCCTTCATCAAGAAATCTACCTTATATAGAAAGGCTTAATATAAGTAAGCCGATAGTTCCTTCTGGATATGATTTGGTTAATCAACTAAAGAATGTTTGTGTTATAATCCATCTACTTTATGATATTAAGGACATACCTATTTATGCTAAAACAATGAGGGAGCTCTGCTTAAAAAAACTGGGAGAAAAAGGAAGGACCCACCTACCATACATCATGTTGGAAGTGTGTTGATTTAATTAATACAAACAATTTATACAAGAAATATATAGATCCTAGAAATCCTATCTTTTTTGTGCTCATCAATGGGGTTGGCATAATAGATACATTGATTGAACTCAGAGCAACCATTAATATTATGACAACAAAAACCATGAACAAATTCAATTATCAAATATTCGACCTGCGCCAACTATTCTTGAGTTAGCTGATAGATCTGGGGTTAAGTCAAAGGGGGTTTTAGATGATGTAATTGTTTCCCTAGACTCATTGGAGTATCCTATATATTTTGTGGTTTTTCACACTACAAATTTAGCAGGAGGACATCCCATAATCTTGGGAAGACCATGGATTTCTACTGTAGATGCCTTAATTTGATGCAAATATGCTAGTATGTTTATCTCTTATGGGAGTGCAGTAAAGAAAATAACATTGCATTTTCCCGTAAAATAACTCATGGAGTAATGGGAAGTCCTATGGTTTTATGATTCAACAAGTGATGAGTAGGTAGTTCAGCCTATGTGCACCAATGCTTAGGTAAGGAATTTCAAAGAATGTACGAAAAAATATAATCTTAGTTCTTTCCTGTGTAATTCTTATTTCTTTCATACTCCCAATGCTCATCCGTTGGAAAAAATTTTCAAAGGTTGTGTACAATAATTTAGTGATTTAACAAATTATTTTCATTTTACAACACCATAGTCATTCCTTCATAAAAAAATGGAACCAAACTGCATTCCCACTAAAATAATTACGGGGAATTTTTTGAATATTAGTAATGAACTCACTGATGTTCAACAAAAGGAATTAATCCAAGTTTTAGAAATAGATGAAAGAATATTCTTGGAACTGTAGTGACATGAAGGGAAATGATCCTAAAATCTGCTCACATCATCTTTATTCTCAGAATGATGCCCATCCTGCTAGGAACCCCTGAAGAGCATGTAACCATCACACTAGTGGTTAAAAAGGAGTTGCAAAAGATTCTTGATGCTAATTTAATCTTCCCAATATATAAGAGTAAATAGGTTTACCCCTTAGTTGTAGCAACTAAACCATCAGGGAAATGGCGTGTATGAGTATATTTCCAGGAATTGAACACAACTACCATGAAATATCACTTTCCTCTCCCTTGCATTGACTAGGTCTTAGATAACCTAGTAGGAAAGCGATATTTTTTTTAGATGGGTGAAATAGGTATAATCAAATCCAAATAGCTTCGGAGGATCAAGAGAAGACTGTGTTTACCTGTCCTTGGGGGACCTTTACTTACCGGGTGATCCCTTTTAGTCTATGAACACCCCTACCACCTTTCATAGAGTTGTATTAGGGATCTTCTCAAACCTTTTCACGATTGTGTAGTGGTGTACATGGATGATTTCACTATTTACGGTGACTCATTTGAGAAAGCTTTGAAAAATCTTGAGAAAGTGTTGAGAATATGCCAGGAAGCACACCTTATACTGAGTAATGTGAAATGTCATATGCTACTAACTAAGGGTGTTGTACTTGGTCATGTGGTTTCTGCTTCAGGAATTGAGGTAGATCTAAACAATATAGAAGTTCAGTCTCAACTGCTGGTTCCTATAACATAAAAAGAGGTGAGAATATTTCTTGGTTTTTTTGGATATTATAGATGATTTATTGAGAATTTTGCAAAAATTCCCCACGGCATTACTTACGTTGCTATCCAAATATGCTACTTTTCTTTGGAATGATCATTGTCATTGTACTTTGGAGACTTTGAAAGAAAAAATTTCTGTTGCACCTATATTGAAGGGGCCTAATTGGCCACTTCCCTTTCATATTTTAGAGGAAACCTCAGACATATCTTTGGGGACCTTCCTTGGGCATAAATAAGACCAATATTACTATGAGATTTACTATACTAGTAAAAATATAACCCATGATAAGTTGAAATACACTATGACAGATAAGGAATTCTTAGCAGTGGTGCATTATGTTATCACTCCACCAGATTCCAAAGGCCGACAAAGGAATCCCAACAGAGATAACTACAAACCAAGCTTTTGACTTGGTATCTAGCCTTACCAAGTCGGAGAGGGCTCTCTCCACAAAAATCACAGCCAAGAGGGCTGGATGAAAAAGGTTTTAGGCTAGCTAAGAAATGCATAAGGGTTTGATTTTTTTTGATTGGGGTTGGGCTAACTGGATGAAGACTAGGTCAAGGAGACTATGTTAGGGAAAATGAGATGGAATTGCATTCCATTCGATGGGGCAAGGTAGGTAGAAGGCTCAACACTTAAAGGTGATTTGGTGAGATGGTTTAAGACTGATGAGGAGATAGGAAGAGCATAGGAGATGTATTCTTCCTAAACTGAAGAAAATGGACAAATTATGAAAAATTTCCCAAAACAAAGCATGAAAAACATGTATTCTACCTTTCAGCTTGAAATTTATCATATAATAGACATGAAAAGTTTATGATCTTACAAAACATTCATACAAATGATCACAAAGAAAAAACTATGCCAAAAATTCATACCACATGAATCCCAAGGAAATAGCTGCAATTCTTCATTAATTTCCAGGCCAAACTGGTTCTTAATCAATACACTAACATCCAAAATGATTCCAACCTTTGAATCTTGTGAAAATCTGAACTAAATAGACCTCAAAACCACCTCCACTCATCCATAGGGGTCGAATCCATGAGATGAGGGAGATATTACATAAAAAGCTGAACTAATAGCTAGAGTGTAGGATGAGAAAAGTGACTCATTCCTATCTCTAATGAACTAATTCATTACATCTCAACTAGTTGACTTACCTAATGTTATACCCTAGGTAAAAGTAAAAACATGACATTTACATTAATTTTGACCATTTAAATAAGTAAATTACTCATTTCCTAAAGTAAAATTCAAACTAGAGTGAAGCTTCAAAAATTTCTGAAGACTGTGTAAAATACATTTTTCTTGTGAAACGTGTAGCGTGCAGGCATAAAAATTGACCTCTGTTTAAGGCTGATTTTGAGTGCCTTCCTAGTGTCCAAATCATCTCCATGATAGCTCATTGGAAAGCCCTTTGAGTCTATTTTCAAAAAATACCTCCAGTTTGCAAAATGGTTCTCATTTTCCTTGTCAAAAACCTATTCGCCCAAGACTGGTAAACGCGCAGCGACCTGGCAGATTTAGAGGCATAAACATGAAATTTTGATGGTTTTTTGAGCTTTTGATGGACCAGTTCTCCTCCAAAAACTATGAAACTTTCTAGGGTTGATTCCATCATCAATAAAACCCTGTTGGTAGTGGCCATTTTTCATTTGGAGGTCCCAAAGAGCGTAGCATCCAGGTCACTATGCATTTAGAAAAATTTCTGTGCAAAAATACTCAAAAACACAAAATTTTCAAAAAATGCAAAATTTTCCAAAATTTGTCAAACTTGTGAGGGTAATTGATCATTTAATGTTTGAATAATGAAGTGATACCTCTAAAAGTATGTCCAAATTCTCTTTCTTCTCTTTCTTGATCAAAGCTTGAATTTTTGCATGGGCTCGTTTGAGCTTGGCCATTGCGATTTTGTTCCTCATGGTATAATGTTTTTCCATCTTTCTATGAATGTCATTGTCATTTTGAGCCTTGGCCAAGAGCTTCTCCAAGTGTTGGTTGACCCTTTCAAGCCATGCTTCTTTGTCTTCATTGATCTCTAAGGCGAGCTTTTCATTTAAGGTAAGCTGGTCTACTAGCTCGGCTCCCCTTTATCTCTCTAGGGCCAGAGCTCTTTTCAGCCCTCTAGCCCTTGGTCTCTGTCTTGGATGTTGATCCTCCTCATCATCAGGCTCACCAAAACTTTCCAATGTTTCCTCAAGCAAGGCTTCAGCCTTTTCTTCCTCTCTTTGTGCTTTGATACACTTCACCTCATTGATGACTTGCTTGGTATTCAACTGCTGATTTTCTTGCTCAAGGAAGTCAATCACATATTTGGCCCTCTCAATATTAGTATGAAGTTCATTAATCTTTTCCTTTTTTCCTTTAATTACTGCATTGGTGATTTTGTCTTCATCTCCTTCACTTAAGTCAATCAACTAAAATTATTTCTCTGTCTCATGATTGCCCTCCTCATCATCAATATTTGGCTCTATCACCTGTTCCTTACCTTTATTTACCTGTTGTGTTGATGAAGAAGGCATGTCCCCTTTCACTCTAAGTGAAGCAAACACATGCCTATGGGCTCTTTGGTAAGTTTTTGGAAATGGTTCAACCTTAGCCAAACTAGCCCATGTTGCCTCAATATCTTCCTCTCATACTTGATGACTCTGAATCATGATGTGGTGATGATGTATGGTTATATAAAGGTGAAGAAGAAGGCTCAATATGAGGTGAATGAGGTGAATGAAGCTGACTTGGTAATGATGTATGAACAACAGGCTGAGATGGAGGGATAGATGCAGGAGGATGAGATGATGAAGGGGCATTCTGGCCATGCTGACTAGGTGGGGTAGTAAAAATCTCATTGGATATGTAGGTGTCCCATGGAATGTTCAATTGATCAAGCTGATGCATAACTATCATTTTTATGAGAGAGTGGTGGAAAATACTCTGCATTTGATAATCATAATCTTTATTTTGGGAAATAAATTCCATTTTGTAAATGCTACGGGATAGATAATAGGGTATGTGAAGCATACTGACTCTAGTGAAGTGCATGAGGAGCCGGATATGATAGGAATAAAGTCTAGAAAACCTTCCCTCACAGGTGAAGTATTTCATGATGATTTTCATCATGGGGACATATTTGTCAAGGAGATGAGATAAAGGAAAAATTGTCTTTTTGTCATCCTTGTACCTTGGTTTAAGATATGGCTCATTGTAATAATGATTTAGGTTTCCTTGTATAAACCATGTTTCTCCTACATTTGGGATCCCTGTAGCAGCTGTAATGATATTAGTGGACATAGTGAAATGAACCTCGACAAGAATGAACTGTCTATCATGAAGATTAGAAATGAACATTCTTGTCAACATAGGATGATACTGGATCTTTTGTACTTTCTCACAAAATTCAAAAAAACCTTCATGCTTAAAGCATGACACAATGAGGGGAGATGCCATAAGCTCTCTAGTGGTTGCTGGTTCATGTATAATGACTTTCCCTCCCTTTTTATATGGATTTTTCTTTGGTCTCTGTTCCTCACTAGTACTTCTGTTGTCCTCTTTAGCCATAATTGATGTAAAAACCCTAGGGTGATGGAATGAAATGGAGGAAATATGAAGTGAAAGGAAGTGTTTTGGAAAATGGAGGGAGTGGGAATGTGAAGGGAAATATATAACAGTTTAGGGATTAGATTTGAAATGAGAACTAGGGTTTATTCTTTAGGAAAAGCTTCAAATGATTATAAAGCGCAAAATATATCAATGAGATGATGCTAGGGTTTACTTCATTGATAAATGGAGCTTTGAAGAAAACCTATGCATAGATTTGGAATTAACTGATGGAGTGGGAGGCTGTAAGAGAGTTTTTGAACTTTCTAGATAAACATGTAGTGTCATGAGAAAACGTGTAGCGAATGTTGCAAACGCGCAATGACCCCTTCCAAATGCGCAACGTCCATTGTAAAATGATCTGAGAAATTCGGCCAAACGCACAACGTCTCCCTCAAATGTGCATCGATTGTTGCAAACACGTAGTGACCCTTGCAAACGCACAACGACCTGAAAATTTGCTTGGTTGCTCTCTGAAAATGCGATTTTTTTCCTTTGTTGAGGATTGCTGAAGGATGAATGAAACAAATGGAATTTTTTTTGAGGTTTTGGAATGGCTTCATAATCTAGTGGATTCGATTTACAATTTGAATTACCCACTTTTCTTATGTTCACTTTTTCTTCTCAAACTTTGACACTAATACTCTTTGACCTTTCTGACTTTTTTTCTTTGCAGGTTGATTTAGCTAATGGAGCTTGAATTTCTGTGCTTCAATTTGGTAAGAGTGATTGAATTGGAAGCTAGGGAATAACTTATTACATATAAAAACATAAAATTACATTTTAAAAATAAAAAAATAAATTACATTTTTGATTTATATCAAATTAACATTTTGATATAAAAATCATTGAAATAATTACAACTTGTAAAATAGAATAGTTATGAAGTGATGATCTTCTGTAGAGGAAGATAAAGTGTCTTTGAGTCACTCTCGTATGCTTGATAACTTTATTTGGATGTAATAATTCATTTTGGACCTTGAAAAACAAAACCCTAATGACCTAATGAGACTTTAAGACCTGATCTCCATGACAGACTTTAACGGAGACAAAACATGGTGAAATGAGCATTTTCATAGGTATTATTATGCTCAAGGAGACATGGGAGTGAGTCAACAAATATGGTTCTATGAAGGAGAGTGAAGTTTTATTGAGGAAATCTACCATCAGTGAAATAATTTTTAGCATGACCTAATGGAATGATATAAAAATTTCATAATGAGACACTTAAAATGAGAAATGAAGAAATGATATCGAACACTGATGGTAGAATGCATATTATGACTCTAACACATTCCATAAATGAATTCAAGCATTATATTACAGGTATAAACTTTTCATTCACACTAACTATGCAACCATACAATATTCTATGAACAAACTGACAACCAATCACAAGATCACAAGGTGGCTCTTGTTATTGCAGGAATTAAATGTCACAATTGTGGATTGACCTTGTAAAGAAAATATGGTTGATGATTTATTTTCTATAATTTATAATGAAGGTGATATTTTTCTTGTAGATGTTAATTTGCTTGATGAGAAATTATTTGAATTTTTTACTCACTTACCTTGGTTTGCAGACATAGAAAATTACGTAGCAACGAGAAAAATGCCTCTATAGTTACCAACTTGTGAGAAACAAAAAGTCATAAGCAAGAGTGCCTCATATTCATGGATTCATGGTGACATATTCCACATGGTAGTTGACCTTATCATTCAAAGGTGCATATAGGAGGACAAAATGTTTGAAATTTTAAAGGCTCTTCACAATGATCCTTTTAGAGGTTATTTCTTTAAAAAGCGAACAACTTAAAATATACTACAATCTGGATATTATTGGCCCAACCTTTTTAAAGATGTTAATAAATGTTTACAAAAGTGTGAAAATTTCAAAGAATGGGGTGGATAGTGCAAGCTAATGAAATGAGATTGCATCCACAAGTGTTTATTGAACCATTTGAGAAGTGGTATTTGGATTTTTTGGGCCCCATTATGCCAATGTAAAAGAAGAAAAATTACATCCTCATATGCACTAAATATGTCACAAAATGAATTGAGGACAACGATTTACCTTGAGCTAATGAGCAGGTAGTAGAAACATTTCTTTATGAATAATGTTTTACAAGATTTTTCATGCCTAAAGAGATCGCCATGGATTAGGGGATACAATTCACATCTAGATTTATCAAGTCTATCACAGAGAAGTAAAAAATTAAGCATAGAAATTCTACCCCATACTATCCTCAAGCGACCAGTCAAGTGGAGTCCACCAACAAGGTACTGGAAGCCATTTTCACAAAAATGGTGTAGATTCATGATAATAATTGTGCATATCAGTTGAATGAAGTGCTTTGGGCTTACAGGACAACCTGGTGAAGTACTAGAGGATGTATCCCATACGAATTAGTTTACTAGAAACAAGTCCTCCTTCCAATAGAGTTTCAAATTAAGACTTTTCTAACAACCACCAAACTGAGAATGAATTTGGACGAGGCATAAGAACAAAGGTTACAACAGTTAATAAAATTGATGAGATAAGGAAATATGTGATCCAGAACACTAAATTGGTGAAACAACAAAGAAATAAATGGCATGACCGATTTATTCAAAGGAAGTACTTTCAACCGAGAGACTGGGCTCTCCTCCTCAAATCAAAGTTTAAATAATTGAAAGAAAATTTACAACTCGATGGATAGGGAACTATTAATATATACTATTTGGAGAATGTATTAGTTCAAATTAAAACCATTGATGAGTACCAAACTTCGTTTCTCGTGAATGGGCATAGTTTGAATCTCTACTAGAAACTGATGTCCAAGGAAAAATTTATAGCATAAATTCATCAGTATGATGGGATGGAAGTAGTAAGAGAGGAATATCATATTCATACTTGTTATATCTCTTCTTGAGTATTTTCTCTTCAATACAAGGAAAATAAAATAAAAAAACAAGAATTAATAATAAGAATCATGGCCTAATCGTGAAAACCACTTTGTGGCATGGTGGGGATAGGGTTCTATTTGAAAACTAGTTTCTAACAGGCATAATTCATTATTTATGTAAGTTGATAATTTTTCCAAATGATAATTCAAATTTTTATTTGTTCTTGTGTTAATTGATGGGAAATCCCTTAAGGCCCTCCTTCTAACGACCTTTTTCCCATTGAATCCAACACATTATCTAGGATAAAAGGTTAGAGATTGTTTTGTAGTACCTAGAGGTTTGCATACATTAATGATAGGTTCTCTCGCTAGTGATCACCAAGAATACACCAGTGTCTCATGTTCGCTGAATCTTGCAAGTGACTCAACATAAACACATTCTTTTGTGCCTTTCAATATGTACTTTGGTAGCTTGGCACTCATCATCATTAAAGGTGAGTGACCTTGCATTGGTTAACAACATACATTAATAGCCAGTAATCCGATGATTCCTTCTCATGACCATGATTGGGTGGTACCTGTGAATACCTATGAGTTCATCCTACAAAACAAATACATTTTTTAGGGTTGTTATGGAAATGATATGAAGATTATTGGAATGGAGAAAATTTGACAAAGAATTTGTGTACAACCTCTATTCCAATAGAAACGACTATGTTTCTTTGTGTTTTAATATGATAGTAATATTTAAGGATCAAGGTAAACAATTATTTTGGAAACAATTAGTATAATTTCAAAGTGCATCACAACACATAGTAGGAACATAGAATATTCATTTACAAAACAAAGTACTGCTATTTTTAAATTTTGGTAACTAGACCTTTTTTTGTATTGCAGGAATTAACGAACGATGTGTTGCAAAACATTCTAATTCCAGTAACTGGTCGACATGTGAAACTAAATAAATTAGCTATGAGATCCCATGATTCCAACATGAAACAATTAGTACTTCTGGAAGAACATCAATACCAAACATATCTGCTTTAGTATGCCATAAACATCACTGAAAATGTAATTATGGTAAGGTCGAATTGCAATTTTAAATGTGTTATTTATTTTGGGGGAATGTATATAAAATCATTTATATTGTCATACATGCATGTATGGTTAGATGTTGTTGTATTTCTCATCCCCTACCACCATTTTATCCCATCACACTCATTCCAAATATCAATACAATTTACACATGTCCATGCTTCTTGTTGGCTTGATGGGGCCTAGAACCAGGTTCAAATGTGGTTGTGTGAACTAACAAAACCCAATATTACTGGCCCTTTTAACAACGATCTACTTGTGCAGACCAAAGTATCACCCGAGGCAATATAGGGGGATGCTAGAACTAGGTTTCTACATCCACAGGGACAATGGATTGTGGCTTTAGAGATTTTCCTCTTTAGCAGAGATTCGTAGAATAGATCTATAAATTATAAAAGTGTTGCTCAATACATCTATTGAACTTACTTCCAAAATACACGAACTTTCTTAATCATATATAAAACAACATAAATAATCATAAACCAGACTTCCCTATGCAATTACAGATCAGAACCCTTAATTAGCACAGATAAGCATAAACAATAGTAAAGTAGAACACATCAAAATAAACTCATATCTATCTTCAAAGGTATTTCATTCATATTCAGAGCTTTCTCATACATTCACTTTCACCCCGCAAACTCAGCTGTAGGGGTCTACACACACAACTGCAGACTTCCTAAGGTCTTCGCGCACTTAGCTGCAGGAGCCTTTCCTCTAACCCAAAACACAGACTCTGACTCAAAAAAATCTTACATCCAAATGAATTTCATCAACTTCTACTTTTTTCTCTTCCTATGACTTCCATCTAGACTCCTTATATGCATTTTGCATTTACAATACCATGGTCCGAAACCATGGGCAGAGTTCAACGTTCACAAAATATTCCCATCCCATTACATAACAAGGGGCTTTGAATCACCCCAAAGCCCCTAAGACTCAAAATGGACTCCACGCTGTACACTCCGCTCCTCGATCTGTAGAGTCTTTCTCTACTACTTTCTTCGAGGAGATCCCATATCCAACAAGCCCCCAACACAAAACTGTGACTCGTCCCGAGTCACAAAGGTGGTGCACCATCAATATTTGTTTTGATACCGCTTAAGGCATCCTTCAATAGTGGAATATATTTGGCGCACTGCTTTTTAAAATATTTGACTTCGTTGAGAAGCGTCTTTGTGACTGACTTGGCTGCCTTCTGATCGAATGCTCTCTATGTCTTGTGCAGTGCTTTCAACTTCTTTTTTGCAATTTGAAAGAGCTGGATGGCCTCAACTTCCCATGGATTCATTCTGTCTGTAAGTAGTTGTTCCTTCTTGAGCAGCTCATTGACCTGCTACTATAAGAATTTACCCTCTTGGAGATGGGTAAGCCACTGCATTGGTGCTAAGGTATTTTCAGTGACCTTAAGATGATCTAGTTGTTCAAGATATTTACGCACTTTGGACTCTATATTTTGTACCTGAGGGTCCTCTTGCAGTGAGGAAAATACATCGAGAAATTCCCCAAATACATTCACAAAATCCTATATGAGGGACTCAATCTATTTTGTGGCAACTTTCAACTCTGCTACGCGCTACTCCCAAAATTTTGGTGGAGTGGTAGGCTTCAATTGCATCTGCAGCTTGACGATTTTCATCTTCATTTCCATGCACACTTCGTTGAATTTGGATTTATAGTCCTTAACTCCTGTGGCAAGCTTGGCCACATTTTATTTTGGTGCAGCTGTAGCCTGAATCTGAAGCTCAGAGAGCTCGGTGTAAGCCTTAGAGATGGCTTCCTCTAACTTCTGCCTTTGTGATGGTGCAACATTGCATTTTTGGAAAACCATCTGCTTTTCCTCAACTATGCTCTGCCTTTATTTCTTAACATCCTGAATGATCATGAGGGTGCACTTTTCTCTGATATTCAATTCCTTGTCAATGCCCTGGTGGAACTCATGTAAAGTCTTTAGTGGCAGCACGTCAAGATTCAAAATTTTATTCTGTTAGTGGGCCACCTGCTTTAGCTTCTCCGTTATGTCAAAACTCAATGTAATTGTAGGGATAGGCACAATGCGGGTATTAAGGTCAGTGCGAATTCTTGCGTTGTTGTACTTGCAGCTACTTGTGCCCTGCTCGAGTGAATCACACTCACTTTCATTCCACTCATGTTTGCGTGAATAATGCTTGTCTACACCTGCAAGTCTTTCAAGCCTGTGTGAACATATTCCAACACCTTGTTATATTTTTCTTCATTGTTTCCCCATAAGTGCTTAGTGGCATGCTTCACGGTGTCTCCAATTTTGTCGAGGTCCTCTTCAGTAAGGACCATGTATTCTGGGCTAGTGGACTTATTGTACTTTACCTTCTTCCTCATGACACCCTTCTTTGGTTTTTGCCTCTTGGTAGTAAAAGTGGAGGGGGGGGGGAGGCAAGGTTAGTTGGGTCCACACTAATATCACCGCCAAGAGTATCATCCCCTCCTGTCTCTAGAATCTCTGCTTTGGTTTCTTTACTAGTCACGAATGTGACTTCCTAGTCCTTATTTCCTTTAGAAATGGTGGGATTCACACCACTCATCGTGGCCTACTCTGCATCTGGAGTTAACCAATCACTTGGTCATTGACTGATGATGGCTTCCACATCTTCTTCTTTAACAAGGTGTGATAGACCATACTAGACCCCAGCGAGGTCCTTCTTTTCTTGAATGTGAATGTGGTGGAAGTCCACTTTGAAATCTGCGATCTGTCAATACTGATTCATAATGCTAGGTGATAACTGAGGCTTTTGGTTAATCACTGTCCATAGACTCATATCAAATCCAACCCAAAAAACATAATTTTCCATGACCCTGGTTGGCTCTTTCAAATGCCACAAGGAGGCATATCTGGACGCCTCGCACAAGTTTGGGTTTGTAGTGGGGAACTGTGACTCCTTGGGCTTCGTCCAAGCCATCAATGCAACGAGGAGCAAGAGCCATGCGTAGTGGAATTTCTTTCCCTCTTATGGAGCGGCCCTACAATCAATGAGGAATTCACTACACAGATATTCTACCCAGTTATAAACAATGCCTTTGGCACACTCCACAGCCAAGGATATGACTGGCGCTGAAGCCTCCTCTCTGCAGCTCTTTCTCATATTTTTCTCGGCTAAAATGTACATGTAAATGCACATAGATATCTAAGAAATGGAGTTAATTGAATAATCCTGGGTTCCCTTTGTTATATTATAACATTTTTTCATTTGGTCAGCGAGCTGTTTGTCCTGATATTTTCCCACAAAAGTCTCTGCAGGGTTTGATCCGAGACTAGGAAGAGTAGTAATCCTCCTTATTAACATCACATCTATAGGGATATTCTTCCCTAGCCACAAGTAGTCGTCATGCACTAGTTCTAGTAGTTGGCACACACAAATGGTGTTAAATAAACTACACATAAAGTGTGGCACATACAACATGTTGAGTATCCCAGCCTTCCTGGATACCACTCAACCATTTCATCATCTCCAATATTGTCACTTATCCTGCATATCTTCGTTGGTGGAGATACCAGCTAGGCTAAAATGCAGGTATTTACTGCAATCATTGAAGTCCCATTCCTCCATCCGAAACTGGGGTACCTTGGCCAATAAATCACCTTCAACTGGCACTTCATCTTGAATCAAAGGTGTAATGACCTTGTATTTCACCACATCCAGATCCTTCGTTGGCTTCTTAGCTTCTGACTTCCAGGGCGGAATATATAGAGGCAACCTAGAGATAGGCTCGACCTCCTTGGCATCAATTTCCTTTGGTGCTAATTCTTCTTCATCTAATTCGATCTCCATAACCTTCTTCTCATGGTCTTGGGCCCCCTTTGTTCACTGTTCCTTAGGTTTTTTTCTTCTAGAGTGATGATTTTATTACTACCTTTTGCGGATTTTTGGACAGTGTTGCGCCCACAGTCGTCTGCTACCTGGGTGACCTCGACCTTGTAGTGCTTACTTGCAGTGTAACCATCATTATGAATCCCAAGCCTTTGTAGAGAAATTCCCGCTCAATCTCCTTGTAGCTCTTCTTTGACATATAGTAGCTTGCTCGACGCTCTTGCAAATAACAATCCTCACTTCTAAGGCTTAGCGCAAAAAGTGTTCGAATGGAGGGAAGAACCCCTGATTTATAGAAAAATTCAAATTCAAATCCCATAATCTCTTTTAGATATTCCTCATAAATTCCAATTTGGCAGAATGTCTACCTAGATATTCTGATTAAATTCATCCATCCTGCTCCTTTTAACGCCCAAGTCGATGTCCAATCTGTTAGCACTCCACCGGATCTCTGAAGGCTAAAAGGAGACCAACAAAGGTAACCATAGACCACTTTGACCTAGTCGCTAGCACTAATAGGTTAAGAGGGCTGTCTAAATGAGATTCATAGCCAATTTGACTGGATCATGGATATTTTAGGCTAGATATGTAGATTAGGGTTTGGTTGATTTGGATTTTTGTGTGGATGAAAATGGACCTTTAGGGCTAGGCTTTGAAACTCTGGTAGGGTTACAATAGAAAAATTGCAGGGGAATAAAGGGGCAAGGTGGGAAAGCGTGAATGACCCTTTAGGATTTATGGTTATGGTGTAGGAAGAAAAGAGATATAAGGAAAAAACATGTAAGTATGGATTCATTCCTTAAGAAGAAAATAAACAAAACATCATCATCTCATCAAAAAATGGCATGTATGACTCATGAATCCTGATTAAAACCTTTAAAGACAATGAGTGAAAGTAGTAGATATGTAATGGAAAGAGAAATAATTCAATGAAGTGACTTAAAAAAGAGAAACGTAACCATACAATCTCACCACATGAATCCATAAATTTAAGCTGCAACTTTTCTTTGTATTCACTGTATTACTTTGTCAAACTGAAATACACTAGTTCAATGTACAAAATTCCAACCCTTGGAAATGATTAAAAAAGGCTTCATATATCTACTAAGGTCTAAATTCTCCCTTGGAGTACAAATTTTACATCAAGAAGTCAAATTCATGCACCTATCTGAAGTCTGTTACACACTAGGGAGGTCACACAACAAATTCTCCCTTTATCTAACCATCAAGAGACATATCCTCAAAGAAATAAATGGAGGATAAGACACCTATTCAACTCCATTTAGCCATTTACATTCACATTTTTACCTTTACATTCATCTACTTTCACTTTTTAACTTTTACAGAATTCAAGCTGTAAATTGGAGAAAATTACACAGTGAAAATTGTATAAAAATATTAGAAAATTGCAAATGCACAATGCCATCTAGGAGGCCATTTTTAGGCACTTTAATAAAGTCAAAATTGAAATATGAGAGAATGGTAAAATATAAATTTCTGTCTAGTTTCCATAAAATCTTAAATTTTTGAAAATGAACCATGGGAAGGCTTTAAAAAACACATTCTCCCAAGGTGTCTCTATGCGCAGCACCGTGCGTACCGCAGTGTTCCTCTGCGTAGTGTGCTTGGAAAAAATGATTTTTGGAGGTCTCCCATGGTCTAAATCAAGATATTAAAGTACCATTGGAAATATTAGGATTTTTTTCTACACAATGGAGTCATAAATAACTGACAACACCTTCTCCAAACCCCTAAAAAGCTGTCTTGAAGGCAAGCTGTCCAAAGGTGTAGAAAACCTCCCGTGGCAATTGTATTTTGGTATTTCTCCCAAATCATAATACACATGTATAAATTGAAGGAGGTTTTTGTTCCTTGGTATATTATGGAAAAAAAAAATCTTTAAATTTTGGAAAGTTCATATCTATTTGGTTAGAAGCACATTTTGAAGCAAATTTTTCATGTGTGCACTGTAAACCTTAATGGTGCAAAACAAGGGATTGTGGAAAAGGAGTGGGATGGAGGGGTTAGGAAAGGGATAAAGGGAGGGAAAAATTTATAGAGGTGGGGAAGGGTGTTAGGAAGGCTCAGGAAGTGATAAGGGAGGTAGGGAAGATAATAATAGACCTAGAGAATTTAATTACAGGTCTAGGTCTACGAGGCTGCTAAAAACACATCGTAGGGTAGTGATGATGGTGTAGAAACTAGGGTTTGACTGTAAGAGAATGTAAGGGGTTTAGATAATGTAGTGGAGTGATGTTAGTGATTAGGAAAAAATTAATATTTAGAAAATGAGTGAGGGGAGGTGGTGGAAAAGAGAAAAACACAGTGCTACCCTAGAAATACATAGGTTAGATTTAGGGTCTATAGGGAAATGATAGAAAATGAAGGGAAATGGCTATGTGATGGATGGAAATGATGAATAAATTGAAAAAAAAGTTGCAGGGACAATGATACTAGGGTTTTAAAGCTTAAATTCATCATTTGTAAACCAAAAGCATGAAATTCATACAAAACACTAAGGGATTAAGCTTATGATTATTTATTTGTTTGCAAAGGAAGAGAGGGCATAAAAATTAATGTACTTACTTGTTATGATGCTTGGAAGATTAAAAGTCTGGAATGGAGCTCTGAGAAATAAATTTTGGTGATTTTGGGAAAGTTTGGAAAACTCTGCCCTGTGCGCGGTGTAGTTCACTGGTGCATAGTACCTATGCACAATGTAGTTCTCCTACGTGCAACACCTCCTCAAAATGCACAACGCAGTGCTTCTATACACAACGCCTCCAAATTTTTTTCTAGTTTGAGAAAAAAATGAATTTTTTTCACCAAATGAGGGATGAGCTCGATGATGAGAGTAAATGAGAGTGCAAATGAAATGTAATTGTAACTTTTTGTCCCTTTTATAAATGTGAAATGACCCCCTTTGAGTGATGATGGACTCCACAAGACTTTTTGTAGCATGACTTTCATTCTTTTTAACTTTGTAACCTTTGAAATTTGTAACCTGAACTTTTTGAACTGCAGCTTTAGGAATATGAAGTACTTATTACATATTTAAACATAACATTACATTTTTGAAATCAAAATTTATTGAAGAAACTTGCCTATCACCACTCCTCCAATTGGTGCTAGGTGGATTTTATGAATGAGATGACAGTTTGATGACCTTGAAACCCTAATGGTCTATTGGAGACACAAAACTGAATGAAATCATGATGGTGATGACTGGAATGATGATGATAATCTCTGAATGATGATACACTTAGCTGAGTGGTGACATGTTATGTATATTTTATTAATTATTAGTTAGATATAGTTATATTAGGTTTATTAATGTGGAAGGGCATGATCAAAGATCATTCCTCTTCGCCAAGGGATTCCCCATTGTAATCATCTTTCATATTTTATCAATAATAATATATAACTATAAATTTTACCAGAGTTTTTACACTCCATTGGTATCAGAGCCATCGCTCTTCGGGATCTGTGTGATCACCCAAAATTAAGGAATTACAAGAAAATTCCAAAATTGCAGATTTTTTTTTAAAACCAAGTGCTTGTGGGTAGCAACATTTGTTTTTTAAAAAAAGAAGGAAGATATATATATATATATATATATATATATATATATATATATATATATATATATATATATATATATATATATATTAATAAAATAAAGAGAGGAAGATTAACATAAAGGGGGAAATAAATTAAAAGGAAAAAAAATATTTAAAGAAAATAGTTCCAAAGAAAAAAAGAAAAAGTAAAAATAAATAAATAAATAAATAAATAAATATATATATATATATATATATATATATATATATATATATATATATAAAGAAGTACATATACGTACATGTGAAGACAAGTAAAAAGAAATAAGGAAGAGTAATTGCTCGTGGTTTTGGAGCCCATGGTAATTTCCCATGGTATTAAAACCCATTCACCATTTTCAAAACAACGTGACTTTTCAAAGTTAACAAATTTTTTTCCCCATAATTATATATATATATATATAATTTAAATAATAAAATAATAATAATTATTATTATTTCTATTATTTAAAATATATATATATTATTATTATTTCAAAAAAAATTAATTTAATTAATTAATTAAAAAAGAAGAAGGGAAAAACTGGCAGAAAAATATTCCCCACCTCATACACGTTCAATGTCTTCATTGATGTCTATGGCCGAATTCCAGAAGAAATTGGTGGATCTTGAGAAACAAATCAATGATAATTCCGAAGAATTCGGAAAAAGATTAGTCGATCTTGAAGGTACAGTTGCAGGACACTCCGACGACATCAAAAAGGTTAATGACACGACAAATCGAATAGAAAGACAAATGTGGCTAAATCATCATGAGACCACAGAAAAGATGACAAAGCATAGCGAAGCAATGAACAAGATGACAGAACTCTTTAATAAGCTAAATAATAAGATAGATAAGTTAAGTCAGACACAATCCCCAATATTTCCGAACATGGAACAAAATCTACAAAACAATTCCGCAAGTGTCATTATCAGCGATGATAGGCATATCACAACCTCAAACCGTAAGGTTAAGAGGACATATCAAGAACAACAACATAATGGTTCTCGTCGACACTGGCAATACCCACAATTTTCTAGATTCAACCATGGAAAAAATACTTAACATATTTACCTTCCCCATGCATAATATGAAGGTAATGGTGGCCAATGGTAAGAAGATTGAGCAAGTAGGGAAATTCCATAAGGTCAAACTACAGATAAAAAACTTTCATTTAGAATCTCCATTCTACACCGTTCCATTACGAGGAGTAGATGTGGTCTTAGTAATTCAATGGCTAAAAACTTTAGGTACTTATTCTGCCAACCATCAGAAGCAGTTTATAAGTTTTAAGTGGAAAGGGCAGAAACACAGGTTGTATGGATTGGCTTCGAAAGATCCGTCGTGTCTTCCTCTACGATGACGAAATCAGTTGCTGACGGGGAGCGCCAAAATCCTACGTTTAATAGGTAGTTAAAGTAGCCCTGCAAGGAGCAGAGAGTCACCGGAAGAACAAGGACTAGTTCGGACACATGAAAAAGTATTCCAGGATCTACCCATAAAAGTGCCTTTTAACGGGAAATAGAGCTCAATAGGGCAAGACGAGGATCCATTTTAACGATAGCCGCATATCGTTACGCCACATCAAAGAGAAACACGCCAGACTACAAGAAAGATGCTCCATGATATTTTTAAAATGTGGGAAGCAAGAGCTCGCCGCTCGCGAAAACCAGACATTCGTCAGCATTGTCCATCATTACGTATGCTTTGAGGACAAAGCATCTTTAAGAGAGGGGCAATGTTATGTATATTTTATTAATTATTAGTTAGATATAGTTATCTCAGGTTTTATTAAGTGAAAGGGCATGATCAAAGATCATGCCTCTTCGCCAAGGGACACCATAAGGCTATATTTAAAGCCTTGGTGATTCCCCATTGTAATCATCTTTCATCTTTTATCAATAATAATATATACTTATAAAGTTTACCAGAGTTTTTACACTCCATGACATGGGCCAGCATATACAAATTTTGGAAGGAGTGGAAAATAGTCCTAGACCTAATACCCAATGACCAAATTTTTGCTTGAAGACCTAATGAATTGACAAAAAATTGACTATGGGACCCTAACAAGACTTGATAAGAGCCCATTTTATTAGTGGTGACACGCTGAACAGAATGACACTAACACAATCAATTGTTATTGTTCCAACAACCACTTTTTGGCTGAACTCCGCTACCCTGGAAACATAACCATTCGTTGGATTGATGGGGCCTAGACACAGGTTCTAATGTGGCTACGAAAACCAACAAAACCCACTATTACTAGCCTTTTTGGAAATGATCTACTTACACAGTCCGAAGTCTCACCCGAGGCAATATAGGGGGATGCTAGAACTGGGTTTTTGCATCCAGAGGGATAATTGACTGTGGATTTATGGATTTTTCTCTTTAGCAGAGCTTCACAAAATGGATATATCAACTATACAAGTGTTTTTCAACACATCTGTTGAAATTAATACCAAACTACACAATATTGCTTAATCATATACAAAACAACATAAATAATCATAAACCAGACTTCGTTATGAAATTGTAGATCATAACCCTTAATTAGAACATATAGGCATAAATAATAGTAAAGTAAAACACATAGAAATAAACTCAAATCTATCTTCAAAGTTATTTGATTCATATTCATATCTTTCTCGTACATTCACTTTCACCCTTCACACTCAGTTGTAGAGGTCTGTGCACACAGCTGCATACTTCCTAAGGTCTTCGCACACTCAACTGAAAGAGCCTGTCCTCTAACACAAAACATAGACTCTAACTCAAAACAATATTACATCCAAATGCATTTCATCAAATCATACTTTTTTCTCTTCTTATGACTTCTATCTAGAATCCTTATAAATATTTTGCATTTACAATACCATGGTCTAAAACCATGGGCAGATTTCAACGTCCACAAAATATTCCCATCCCATTACATAACAAGGGGATTTGACCCACCCCAAAGCCCCTAAGACTCAAAATGGACTCCACATTGTGCGCTATGCTCCTTAATCTGCGAAGTCTTTCTCTATTGGTTTCTTCGAGGGGATCTCATGTCCAACACTTACAAATGATTTAAGATGTGTCAAATTGACAAAACCTTAATTTAAGCCACTAGTTGAGTGATAATTAAAACATGCAAAATTATGCTAATCCACCACATTTCCCAATTTAATAGTGCACAATGGAAAAGAGTTAAGAATGAGTCACTCTTATACATACCAGACCAGTATGCCAAATACTCTAGTTCCATGAAATGAACCAAATGGGATTGAATTTCTTAATAATTTTCTACAAGGAAGGGGGTGTTTAGAGGATGGGGGATCGATTCCCTTTTGCAAGAATTTTCAGGGGCATAATTCTAAAGTCGCTATAGCTTTTGCAGAATTTTTTGACAAAAATGTAGCTTGGTTTAAACAACTAGATCTTATTGTCTAAGAGGAAACCATTACTTAGAGCATTGGTCTTCCCCAAGGTGGAGAATGTTGGTTCAATAATTATTTTGAAGAGTTTGGCTGCAATAAATTTTTGGTGTCGGAACACTAGAATCCAATTGGAGAAACAAAATTCCTTGCTCTTGGATCAGAGAAGAATGACATCAAGCCCTTTATCTGGTACAAAAGTATATCACCCGTGAGGGAAGGTACATTGTCATGTTTAGGTATCACCTCCAATTTGTATCACGCTTTCAAGAAAAAATAAGAATGAATCTCCCTTTCTATATTTTAATAGATTAACTAAAAAAGGAAAATAAATGCAATTTCATCCCAAGTAGGCTGAGACCAAATTATTTCATCATGGATTAGTTAAAATTTTAGTGGAAGAGGAATTAGAAAGGAAAAATAATACTTGGAGTCACTTCCTTTCTCGGGAGGGTTTGAGAAAAACCCTTCGTGTTCTACAACTGCTCAGAAAAATTGATAAGTACTAAAGAAAGGTTGAGAAAACCTCCTCAAATAGAAAAAGAAGGATGTGAAAGGGGATTTCTCTCATAAAAAATATGTTGTGTTAGTAGAAGAAAAATTCTTCGCGGAGCTCTAAATATGTGGTTGTTTCAAGGAAGAAGAAGAAGAAACCCTCCAAGAAGTTTAAGGAAGCTCTTACCATAGAAGAAAGGGAACCCATTGAAGAAATTTTATATTCTACCAATAGATGCCATGCATTCTAAGGAGGTTCACCATAAGAAGAATAATAAGTTTTTAGTGAAGGAAGGGAAAACCTAGAAAGCATGAAAAGTGACCCCTCTTAGGGTTACTCATGGAAAACAAAAATGACTATTTGATAAAGTCGAACATGACTCTGAAGATACATATGAGGTTGTTATTATCAAACTAAAACCTCTGAAACCTCAAATTTGGTGTCATGATGATAACATCATAGGTTTTGAGGAAGTGCCCTAACATGAAGTGTTTTCCTCGAGCCTAGAAATTGAGCCAGTTCCGATGGAAATTATCGTGTCTGAGGTATATGAGGAAATAAATAAAAACATACTTAATATTCCTTATTTTGACTCCGAAGAAGAGATCAAGGAAGCCTTGATACCCAATGCTCCTAAACCTGAAGGGCTTGAAGTGACTGAAGGAGTGCAACCTGATGATATTGAACATAAAGGGCTTGAATTGGCTGAAGGAGTAGAGCTCGATGCTCCTATACCTGAAGAGTTTAAGTCAACTAAAGATCTACAAGTAGCTAATATTACTGAAATTTTATAGTGTAAGAAGAGGAGAAGTGAAAATATAGAGAAATTAAAGCAATGCATTAAATAATACAAAGTATTGGTTAGGCATGTCAAGTAGGAAATGTTACAGGAAATGAATGTAAAACATAGAGAATCCAGAGACATGGTAGTGGCCCGAATTAAGTTTTTAGCTAAGAGGGTTAAGAATTGGTATGTGAAGATAAGTCAGATAATAAAATTTTGTAGAATATTAAAGTTGAGACTTTTTCAAGCTGGATAGGAGAAGGGTTCAACATGGCTTAATCTTCTAGTTAAGGCTACAATGGAAACTATGCACGAGGACGTGCAAAAATATGGGTGCGGGGGAGATGACAAGTCTTGAATCTGAGTCATATTTCACATGTATCAAAGCACCATTTTTCCTTGCATATCTCATTTTACATCTCTATTTTCCAGATTTTGTTATCATTTCTATCAGTTTTGCGGTTTCAATAGTTACAAGTTCAATAAGGTCACTATTCATAATTTAATGAATTTCCTCATGAATTAGTCTATGTTTTTGGGTGTATTTTCCTTGCTATATTAACCTTGGGTATTGTAGCTCTTATATATGTTATAGGACTAGCTGTTGCAGATTGATCTAACAGAAGTGAACAAGGTATGCAAATCAAGGAAAACTACTGGAAGCAACTGAACTACTGGAAGATGCTACAAGAAATAAATAGTTACACCCAATTTTGGATTTCGTGCTGAACAATTGGCTCAAACATTTGTATTGACATAAATCGAGATTTGATTTTATTCAAAAAATAAATATTTTACATCTCGGGGATGTGGTTTTAATGTAACAATGTTACCAAACAATTTCAACCCATATTATTTTTTTCATAATTGTTACCCCGACTGTAATGCTAAGTTATTTTTGTAATATATGGGTCCAAGATCCGTAGATTTGGGTCTTGTGGTCCAAGTTGTTAGAGACTGGGTTTTATATATTGAAGTAAAGGAATTTAGATGGGTTAGCTGTTGTAATAAGGAAAAGTTTTTTTAGTGGCCTTATTTTGTAAACATAAGCTATGTACTCAATAATTTTTTGGAGAATTAATACAAGTGCCTTGTTGCTAATAATATTGTAATTTAATATTTTATTTCTGTAGTGCTCCAAATCAGGAAGGGCCCCTTGATATGGGATGCACTCATAGTGTCATTAGAATTTACTAGTGTATATCTTGTTTTATTTATGTTTATTTGTGTAGAACAAATTCATTTATTTCCTGCTCTATTCCTAAAATTTGTATATTGTGATAAATTGTGTGTAATAGTGTGAGGGCCCTTAGTGTGGATTGTTAACAACCCAGGGAATCCGCAGGAGGTTGATATTCACCAGGAGTTAGACCGATATCTCTCATATGGTTTGATTATGTTTTGTGTGAATTATTTCTTTTGGCACTATTTGGTATTTTTAATTGTTTATCGAGTTATAGGAATTATTGGACTCACGTGACACCTTTAGGATGTTGATTAATGTGAGGATGCTTTAAGTTATTATTTATTATCTTGTTTTTATAACATGTAACGGGTGAACCATGTTCAATTAAGTACTAAAAGGTGTGATTAGAGCATATTGATATAGTTTTTTTTTTGTCTTCAAACCATTTAAGCTTATTTTTGCATATACTTTGTCTACGCCTCGTCAACCTATAGGACCAATTGATAATTTAATGAGAAAAAATTTAAGAAATTAATTTTCCCAACACCTACGTGATGTGTTTCATGAATATACCTATCTGTATACCACCATGAAACAAATTGTATATCACATTTACAAATCCACTATAAAAAATTCACTACATGAATTCCTTACATTGGATCTATCTTTGTGGATTTGATCATTTCTGACTCCACACATTTAAAAATAACTAATGCATATATCCATCTCCTAAGGAATGTGAAAGTACTCCTTTTATTTCTTATACTAATAAAATATAATATGGTCACTCTTGGACCAAAGTAATTTCTTCTTCAAAGAGTTTATGGACAACCAATGGATTTGTCTTGAATGGGTATAGTGTTAAATTATTGATTAAGAAAAGGAATAAACTCATTTTAATTTTTTTTTGAATTATAGCCTACTTTTCCTCTTCAGTGCATTGATTCAACCCTCCTCGTGCCTTAATAAACATGTTGAGTTATTTATATTGCGAAATGTTTTAATAAATCATGCTCCCTCAAATTGAATATATCCATTTTGAACTCAATATTACACAATGTAGATGAATCAAGTATTGATAGAATTACGAAACAATTATTATTCATATGATCTAGGCAAAAATATCATCCAAATCTCTGCAAACTCCATCACAATTGCTTCAATCAATGGATTTAATTCGATTGAATTTTCCATTGGGGGCTTTCACCAATACCTTTAGACACAAGTGAAGTGCAAATCAACACATTCTTTCCTTGTAGCACACAGTGTTCATGCTTATTCTTAAGAAATTTTTCTTCACATATCAACAATAGTATTAAATATTACATGCAACCATTTGAACCCAACTCTACAACTTAAAAAAAAACTTGTTTATTTTTCTTTGCGTGGTTTCAATGTCAATTTGACTACTCCCATGGATACTTCAATAATCAACAAGCACAAACTTTTATAACAACTAAATACTTATCAACCCATGGACGTAACCCACCATGATACAAATTGTTGGTATTACGAGTAACAGAAGCCAAATATTACATACAAACTATCACCTTAGAACAAAATATACTTCAAGTCACATTGTATTAAATTTACAATGATACATTACACTCTCATTTATAATACATGAGGCCTCATAATATATAATTAATGTTCCTATATCAAATTTCAAATATGGCTAATTGGTTCAACTACCTCCATAACAATCTCCACTATTTGTCCATGAATATCTCACAAATCTCTCAGTTGATTCTTTATGATGTCCATCCCTAACTTCTCTCATTGATCATACATATATTTCTATAATAAGTCTATGTTCATTATTAATAATTTCATGAAATAAAAAATATGAATTATTCCTTCATTTTTCAATGCAAAGTGTGTGTGTCTATTATCACACAAAAAGTGATCACCTAACAAAAAACATTAGGTGGATCAAAATGCACCATGTTAGTTTTGGTTTTACATATTAAAACCCACTTTCACCAGAGGAAACAACCTAAGGAACACATTTTTCTAAGTTGATTATGTTATAGGTCAATTTGGGCACCATTCCTAATGACCTGGTTAATTGGGCATCATCTCTAGGACCAATGAACAGGGGTCTATGATTCCCTATCATTTCAGTTGCTACATGCCCTAAAACAAGAAACAAGACAAATCAAGCAAGACTTTCATCAAGCAAAGGTTTCCATGGTTTTAAGCTTATTATTTAGCATATGAGAGCTCACCAACGCAGGCTCTAAGGGGCCTAAGTGTGTTGCATATGCAGGTAGCCCCGAGCAAGGCTACTCTGCAAAGCACTTCCCGACATTCACAGGTGCGTTGGTCACATTGGGAGCAAAATTCTGATTGTTTTGGAATCTCCACTTGGCCAGTGCCTTCGAAGAGTTCATATGTGTCAAGCTTCGGATCCAAGTGTCTATTTGACATCTACATGACTGGAAACATGTCTTGCCTATTTTTGGAAAGCTATTGATTACAAAATAACCTACAGTTCATCTATAAATTGAACACAGATCTAAGTGTTTGAGAAGGAAGAATTTCAGTAGAGAAATGCTGGAGAATTTTCAATTGAGAGCTTGGTTTGTAAAGCTGCTGCTGGAGATATTTATGTTGTGATGAGACTTGGGAACTTTGCTGGAAGGTCACTTCAAATTAGTCACTAGGTTGTAACCTCTCCTTCTATCATCAATAAAGAGTACTTCTTATTTTTCCCTACATGCATCTATGTTAACTTTGATTTTCTATATTGTAAGATCTTGGTTGATGAATGTAGTTTATGCTTTAATGATTTAGCTAACTAGCTTGAATAGATATATATTATTGCATCTTCTGTTGTTTCAGTGTTCTTTCTTGCAGGAAGCATTCAGCTCACAAACCGCTTGAATTTGAAGCTGCAACAGAAGCGACAGAAGGAGCCATTTGGAAGTGACTGAACAAGTAAGCCTCCAATCCTCTCTATGTATCAGTTCCGAGTTAGGAGAAATAGTAGTATAGTCTTTCACCTGTTGTTATACACTAGCACCTGTCTAGGGAAGCATAGTTTATCTGTAGATTACAATTCCAGCCCAACAAACTGGCGACTCCACTGGGGAGAATTTCTCTTAATTATAGGTGTTTTAGTCTCTGATTTGCTTTGTTTATCCACCCAGTAGCTGTTACACATAAAAATTAGACTTTTTCAGAGCTTAATTTGCGAAGACAATGAGTTAAACAGTAGTATTTTCCCTTCTCTACTGCGCCCACCACACCCTTAGTCTAGACACAGTGCTTTGCAGAGCACTGTCTCCCTTCCAAGCCTACGTTGCAGAGCACTGTCTCCCCTCGGAGACTGCGTTGACTCCTGAAAGCGACCAAATTCCCTTGAATTTTACTTTGCAACTTGCTTTAGTTTTGTTTGCTGCTGTGTTCTGAAAAGTTTGATGCTCAATTGACCAGTGACTCTATATACTTGTTCCTCCTTTGGCTGAAAATTTGTTCAATGTTTGTTTAGAAAAGTTTTTCTTTATCATTGACAAGTTGTTTTCAAAGTATTTTTTATGGTCGCATTAAGAATCATTTTCTTTCGAAATAGGAAATTGTCATAAAATCTTCATTTCCTTGATAGGAGAAATTGTTGTTGAAATCCTCTTTTTTCCTTCAAAAGAGAAATTGTTGTTTGTATTCTTTGTTTCTCGAAAGTAAAAAGCATTAGATTTATTGATATAGTGCACCTAGTTTCTTTTCTGCATTCATAAAATTAAGGAAACTGAAAAACAAAACTTGAATTTGCATGTAGGGTTGTGTGTGTTTTGCAAAAGGAACATTAGGAAATCTACATTTAGTTTTTGATTCATTGATTTGTTTGCTCATGAACTATTTTCTCTCTTCCCTTAGTAGCTAGGTTCTTCATTGAAAAAGCTGAAAGTGAAAGTTTTTTTATCATTCTTAGCTTGCATTTTAGGAATTTCATATACATCATCGTGGTGAACCTGAAAGGAAAATTGTTAAGCAAGATCAACATAAAATAAATCTCAATCTACTTAACAACGCATTGGAACCATAACGATAACATTTAGAAGGTCTAGGCTAGAGACGTGTTCCGACATCGTACAACATAGCAGCTGTTGTTAACTTGTCTGCGATACATTCCGAGTGTGATACCTCACTCCACGTATGTAAGTATATCGTAGCTCATCCACGTACTCTCAAGTATATTGGGCCGTGTTACAGTACGATAAGTATAAAGGGATGCTCTCACTGTGCGGTTTCGCATCAGACAACGCTAATATGGACTTGGGCCTCCACGTACCTTTGGGTATATTTGGGAGGAAAAATTTTAGGTGCTATCCATCCATAATGAACCGAGTCAGCCGCCCTGAAATTGTGATACACCGAACACAACATTCGGGGAGATTACCTGCCCGTACTTCTTGGTTCACTAGGAGGTATTCTGTAGTTCACAGTTTCTTGGTAAACCCTTTTGCCTAGCATTACCCTCTTTTTGTTTATTTGTTTTTTGGTTAAAATAAATCAGTAATCATGGAAGAAAAAAATCCTATCCCCCATCGTTCGCGTAGATTATCTTTAAAACCACCTTTACCACCGGAAGTTACTTCTGGTAGGCAAAAGTGATCACGATCTGCAGAATCAAGTACAATTCGTACCTTTGGAAAAACATCATCTTTTAAACCAGAGCTAGCTCAACTTGTTTCCACACATCCCGGTTCATTTACTGTTGTCAAAACGAAGTCTTCACAGCTACTCGTGGTCATGATCCATTCAATCGCGGAGACCATACCTCCTGGACCCGACGTTGTTCAATCACAAATTGATCCAGATCCTGTCTCTTCTTTGCCAGAAAATCTGAATCTTGAAGTCGAACAACCGGAAGTTGTTCCTACCTTGGTCACCCCACAAATTTCTGTAGCCACTGAAACTCCTATATCACACAGTCAACCGTCTGAATTATATTTTGGGCGTGACGGTGAAGTTCTTCCTCCTGGTTTAATTGCGATTGAAGAAATCCCAAAAAATGATACACCTTTAATTCCAACCCATTTTGGGGGAGACCTTTACCTGTACCTGTCTTTTCCTCAATCGTTTCCATCTGCCTTTGTTTTTCCTATTGCCATTCAATCTCCCGTCAATTTTGGAGAGTATACATTTGGTCATACAACCATGCCTGAACCAACATCTTCGGTTGGGTCTGCTGTTCCAATTACGTCAATTCCTACCCTCGCTACTCCGTCGATGTTCACAACCTCACTAGAGTCATATTTGCACAGTGGCCCTTCGGTCTCATCAGGTTACAAATCATTATCTGGCACCTTCTATGGTACATCTTCAGGACCATGGTCTTTACCAATGTCATCATCTGGTGTTTTAACTGATAGTCCTATAGTTAGTAATGAACGACTTGACTTATTACATCCATAATCAGGGCAATATCAAGTCGGTCCTTATGGGTCAATTCCTTTAAGTACCATATCAACTGGACTCCCAACATTTGGAGAACAATATTTTCCATCTTATTATCCTCCTTATGATGGGGGGAAACATTTGGTCACCCAATACGACAATACTCAGTCACATTTTGGTCAAACTAATGTTGATATTTTTTCAATGGCATCCCACTCTGCTGATGCAGGAGCATCAAGGGCATTTTTTTACTTGTAAATATGTTAGAAAAGGGGGTGTGAAATTTTTATGATATTTTATTTAATTAATTTTTTATTTTAAATAAATAGGAGAAAATGAGGATTTTGTAAATATCCTTTTATTTAATAAAAGGATATGAGAGAATTTGGGTAGTTAAGGATATAAAGGGATAAGATTCTAGATGATAGGATTTGTTGAGATATTTTAGTGGTATTGAGATATTAAGGGGATTGAGCATTAAATTAGATTATTTTTAAAATTGTATAAATAGGAGGGGGTTTTTGAGAGAAAAACACATTGAGATAGTTGGAAAGAGTGAGAGTGTGGTTTTCCTATACATAGCTGAAAGGGCCATGGATTTGAATATCTGGCCATGAATGAGAAGTTTTTGTAATTCTTGTTTTTATATCAATGTAGATTTTGAATTTTGAGCACATTGTTGAGTTCGATGTTGCATACGTTTGGTTTTAATAACCTTTGTGTTGTGACTCTGCACATGCGCTGAAAGAATCGATGTTATTAATTGACAGAGGAAAACTGTGTGTGTTGAATGAATCGATTGCTTTTATTTTTGATCGGTAGTTTGCATGGAGGCATTGAATAAAGTAAGGGTGCACGGTAGTCATAAAGCTGGATGAAATTACATTGAAAATCAAATGCAGAATTAAATATACATTGTGTGAAGCATGATTTAATGGAAGCAAACCGAGACAGAGTTCTGTTTTAATATTGAACGCAGAGTTCTGTTTTAATCCTGTCAATTGAAACAGATTTTTTTGACCGGACGTTCTGTCACTTGGCAAATGAAATGAAGGATCGACTGTGAGGCGGTGTTGAAGAAATTGTGTTATAAATTACTTGGAAGTGAATTCTGAATGTGGATGCGTTGAATGCTAAAGTCCACGTGTAGCGTGGAGATGTATTGGTAAGTCGTGGTTTACTGTTCTTTGGCTTTTGATTAAATTTGAACTTTATGAAATTTCCATAGTGAAGAATGTAGCATGAAGCATGAAGGCGCAGGTTTGAATTGTTTAAATTCAACAAAAGACATGCAGTTAATACAGAAATGGGAGATCGATTGAAGGAATGAGCATCTGCGCCATTGGCTCTCCTACTTTATTGGTCTCTGTTCTGCATCAGAAGCGTGTTGAAGGGCTGTATGTTGAGCAGAGGAAACATTTTTCTCTGAGACGAAATTGTGGTATTTGGCAGCGATCGTGTTACACATTGTATCTGCGTTTGCAAAGACAGTGATTGATATAAGTTGAGTTGAATGGTTCGATTCATAGGAATCGACATCAGTTCTTAAATCGATGTTGGGTTTAGCAATTGCCTTAGTATGAAGGTTAAATCTAATTGAAATTTGCTATCAGAATTTGTTCCAGGTTTGGACGCAAATGAATTGTAATGATTTGTAAAAAGTGAGTGTTGTAGTTGACTTGGAACCTCATTTTCTGAGGAAAACGCAGAGACATTCAGATGCAAACTTATGTGCCACAGCAAAGCCATGATGACAACGTTTTAATAAACAGGTATGTTTTATGACAATGGTATTTTGAAATAGATAAATCTCATGAGTCGAATAATTCGATTGTTGAGATCCAGAATCTGAAGGGCGCAGTCTAGAATGAGTAAGATATAAGTTATAATGCATGAAAATGATTGCCAGACACAGTCTTAATATATGGGCGCCTTTGTTTATGGATATTGTTTGAAAATCCGTGTTGTAAAACCATATATGCAGGTTGCTGAAATGGAAAACTTCGAGCTGTTTGTTGTTTGAGATTTAAACTAAATAGGTTAGTGGGCAGACATATGAGAATTAAGCATCGGAGTTTAAAGGTAAGGGCACACTCTTTAATTGAACCCAGCCATAATAATTTGAGATTGTTTATGGGAATGTCCGAATGTTTGATGAAGAGTTTCAAGATTTGAATTTGGGATGAAAGTGTTTAATTGAGGATTGGAAATGCAGATTGTAGTTTGAAATGATGTAAACACAGGTGGATGAGGGAATTAAGACATGGGTATGGTTTAAGGAAGCATTCACAATTTTGATGCTTGAGATGTATTTACTGTGTTTATGATTTTATAACTTTAAATGTGAAAGATAGCTTCCGCAGCTGGGAAATGTATGAAATTGCCTGTCTTGGAAGTTAATTGGGCAGTGAATGCAATGCATTATTAAATGCATAGAATAAGTGAAGATTCTGGGTTTTGCAGGCTAGCCCTGCATCATTTTTGGTATCAGAGCTTGGCTCTGAATGAAATTTTCTTGAAAAGCAATTCAGAACCGAGAGATTGCAGAGACAGAAGAGTCCACAGCAATGTTGGGGAATAGAAATTCACTTGGATTATGCAGGTATTGTGTTGTTTAATTTTGATTTGATTTTTACTGACAAAGAAATGGAATGAGAATTGATGATTGCAGCAAAGAAGTATCTCAGCAAAGGAGATCAAGGGATAGTAATGAAAGAAGATGTTAATGATTTCTGAGTGGAAGAAACTCAGCAAAGAAGGAGTTATTGCTGACAGCTAAAGTTTGCCAGATAAAGCCAGAATATTGGAAGAAAGGATCAGATTCTAAAATCTGATTGACAGTGGTTGAATATCGAGAATTTGTGTAGAGGAAGATGAAACAGATTTGTAGGTGAATTGGAGGACAAGATCAGACGAGATCTTGGAGGTAAGATGATATGGTTTTATTTGGATTTGAAGAATAAAATATTGTAGTCTTTGCATTGAAGTATTATTGCAACTCCCAAAAGGCAATGTGGTTAGAATTGCTAACAGATAAAGGAAGCTGGTGAAAGTTTCTAAGTGAAAACATAGACGTGGCAGAACCTTGAGGAATTCCGATAGAGATTGGATAAGGAGGACAGTTGTGAACAGACAGATGAGTTGAAGCCCAGGAAGAGCAAAGAGAAGTGCTCAAAGGAGGTTCCGGAGATAGAGAACCAATTGCTTGCCAAAAGAATGAGTGAGGAGAGCTTGGTGAGGTAAGTGGCGGCAGGACAGGACTTGCTGCTGAAGAGGCTTTAGTGCAACTCATAGTAAAGTGAGTGAGGGACTCATAGAGATGGAAAGGATGATGACTAGTGACAGTCGTAACAGAGGTTCTGAAATAAACCACCACAGAAGACAAAAGGAAAAGGATGCCAAGGCAATTGGCATACAGAGACAGTTAAGCAAAGAGGAATATGAGAGGGAGAAGGCTGAGATAGTAGTTCAGCTTGAGGTGTTAATGGAGATGTTGCAAAGAAATGAGGTAGACCGAAGCATGGTTATGTCATAAGAAAGAAGCTGAGGTGGCAGAGGCTACAAGAGAAGAGGAATCATCAGATGAATATGCAGTTGATAAAGGAACTAAGGGAACTTGAACAGGTTATAGATGCCAGACAGAGGATAGAGAAGCTCGAAAGAGTTGAGCTACTGCAAAATGAAGATGTTGAAGTTTCGATATGTTACCCAGAAAGTGGACCATTACTTTTTGAAAGTGATGAAGAGCTAGAGGAGTTGAATCATATGAATGATTCGAAGCAGCCCAAAAACTTGATGACTGAAGCATCAAATAAGACCGTAAGGTCTTGTGATTTTAAAACTAATGATTTGTGTGTGATTGCAGGTTTGGAAGAAGATAGACAGTCTTTTAAAGCTGTCAAAGATGTGAAAGAGTACCTTCCAGAAGATGAAAGTTTTGAAGCAGAGGCTGGGAAAGAATCAGTTCACTACAGTGGACAAATGCTGGAAGACATCATTGAAATAGTTGATGAGAATGGGAGACTAGCTGACAGTCTCAAGAGTTCTTTGAGTTTGGATCAGCATACTGATATGCTGACAGAAGAAGAGAAATCAACGCAACATACTGAAGTGTTGCTAAAGGGAAAAGAGGTACAGAGGCCTTATATTTTTTATTATAATGATTGTCTTATAATTGAAGATGTTGTTGCAGACGCTGGAGCATATTTGACACAGGTGGATAGCCAAATGGAAGAAGAAGAGAAAAGACATCTACTGAAGGATGTTAAGGATAGATTGCTGAAGAAGGATGACAAAGCAATTGTCATAAATAATAATCAAGAAGAAATTGACAGATGCAGAAAACAGAGGCAAGAAATTGTTCTAAAAGAAAATGTAGCAGCAGCAGAAAAGGTGCAAAACAACAGTAAGGGTGAAAAGGAAGCGATCAAAACAAGTGAAGAACAAGCAAGAATGAGAGTTCAGCAATCAAGAGATGGAAACAATCAGCAGACAGAGGACATACTGGACAGAGAAATTGAGTTGATAAGGAGGTTAATGATAAAAACATCCCAGAGAAAGACAACCGAAAGAAAGAAAAGGAGAGACAACAAGAGAAAGACTGTAGCAGACTTGGAAGGCAGAGCAAGTGGAGCACTACAACACAAAATATGGAAACATGGAGGACAACAGCAGATAACAACAGCAGTAAAGCAATTGACAAGCAAGCAAAGATTACAAAATAAAATTTGGGATCCAGGAGGAAATAATTATCCAGACTTATGACCAGGTGGTCATGAATTTTCTTACATGGGGAGTCTGATGCAGGAGCATCAAGGGCATTTTTTTACTTGTAAATATGTTAGAAAAGGGGGTGTGAAAATTTTTAATATTTTATTTAATTAATTTGTTATTTTAAATAAATAGGAGGAAATGAGGATTTTGTAAATATCCTTTTATTTAATAAAAGGATATGAGAGAATTTGGGTAGTTAAGGATATAAAGGGATAAGATTCTAGATGATAGGATTTGTTGAGATATTTTAGTGGTATTGAGATATTAAGGGGATTGAGCATTAAATTAGATTATTTTTAAAATTGTATAAATAGGAGGGGGGTTTTGAGAGAAAAACACATTGAGATAGTTGGAAAGAGTGAGAGTGTGGTTTTCCTATACATAGCTGAAAGGGCCATGGATTTGAATATCTGGCCATGAATGAGAAGTTTTTGTAATTCTTGTTTTTATATCAATGTAGATTTTGACTTTTGAGGACATTGTTGAGTTCGATGTTGTATACGTTTGGTTTTAATAACCTTTGTGTTGTGACTCTGCACATGCGCTGAAAGAATCGATGTTATTAATTGCCAGAGGAAAACTGTGTGTGTTGAATGAATCGATTGCTTTTATTTTTGATCGGTAGTTTGCATGGAGGCATTGAAGAAAGTAAGGGTGCACGGTAGTCATAAAGCTGGATGAAATTACATTGAAAATCAAATGCAGAATTAAATATACATTGTGTGAAGCATGATTTAATGGAAGCAAACCGAGACAGAGTTCTGTTTTAATATTGAACGCAGAGTTCTGTTTTAATCTTGTCAATTGAAATAGATTTTTTTGACCGGACGTTCTGTCACTTGGAAAATGAAATGAAGGATCGACTGTGAGGCGGTGTTGAAGAAATTGTGTTATAAATTACTTGGAAGTGAATTCTGAATGTGGATGCGTTGAATGCTAAAGTCCACGTGTAGCGTGGAGATGTATTGGTAAGTCGTGGTTTACTGTTCTTTGGCTTTTGATTAAATCTGAACTTTATGAAATTGCCATAGTGAAGAATGTAGCGTGAAGCATGAAGGCGCAGGTTTGAATTGTTTAAATTCAACAAAAGACATGCAGTTAATATAGAAATGGGAGATCGATTGAAGGAATGAGCATCTGCGCCATTGGCTCTCCTGCTTTATTGGTCTCTGTTCTGCATCAGAAGCGTGTTGAAGGGCTGTATGTTGAGCAGAGGAAACGTTTTTCTCTGAGACGAAATTGTGGTATTTGGCAGCGATCGTGTTACACATTGTATCTGTGTTTGCAAAGACAGTGATTGATATAAGTTGAGTTGAATGGTTCGATTCATAGGAATCGACATCAGTTCTTAAATCGATGTTGGGTTTAGCAATTGCCTTAGTATGAAGGTTAAATCCAATTGAAGTTTTCTATCAGAATTTGTTCCAGGTTTGGACGCAAATGAATTGTAATGATTTGTAAAAAGTGCGTGTTGTAGTTGACTTGGAACCTCAGTCTCTGAGGAAAACGCAGAGACATTGAGATGCAAACTTATGTGCCACAACAAAGCCATGATGACAACGTTTTAATAAACATGTATGTTTTATGACAATGGTCTTTTGAAATAGATAAATCTCATGAGTCGAATAGTTCGATTGTTGAGATCCAGAATCTGAAGGGCGCAGTCTAGAATGAGTAAGATATAAGTTATAACGCATGAAAATGATTTCCAGACACAGTCTTAATATATGGGTGCCTTTGTTTATGGAGATTGTTTGAAAATCCGTGTTGTAAAACCATATATGCAGGTTGCTGAAATGGAAAACTTCGAGCTGTTTGTTAATGAAAACTTGGTGTTTGTTTAAAAATTTAAACTAAATAGGTTAGTGAAAATAGGACATGAAAATTAAGCATCGGAAGTTTAAGGTAGACGCACTCTTAGTGAATCAAATACATAATAATTTGAGATTGTTTATGGGGATATAGAATGTTTGATGAAGAGTTTCAAGATTTGAATTTGGGATGAAAGTGTTTAATTGAGGATTGGAAATGTAGATTGTAGTTTGAAATGATGTAAACACAGGTGGATGAGGGAATTAAGACATGGGTATGGTTTAAGGAATCATTCACAATTTTGATGCTTGAGATGTATTTACTGTGTTTATGGTTTTATAACTTTAAATGTGAAAGATAGCTTCCGCAGCTGGGAAATGTATGAAATTGCCTGTCTTGGAAGTTAATTGGGCAGTGAATGCAATGCATTATTAAATGCATAGAATAAGTGAAGATTCTGGGTTTTGCAGGCTAGCCCTGCATCATCTGCCTATCCAAACACAAACGTTTGTACACTCATATCAACCGGTTCAAACTGTTACACCCACTTCATTACCACTTGTTAATATATCTATACCCCTGTTACAAAATCAAAATATTGTACATCAACCTTATTAGGCAAGTTCTTCGACTCAATATCATCAAATGTTGGGTCCACAGACTCAAAATCCTTTGGTTAATTTACAACAACCTGTATCAGGGATCATTTATTCACAAGTTGGTGTACCATTTTATGGGATGTCGCAAACACAACCTAGTTATACATATCAACCAAATCCAACTTACACTAATTTGGGTTATAACATTGGTGGATAGACTCCTTGGTAGCCACAAGAACAAATGCCTCAAACTTCATTTCAACAATTATCATATCCAGGTTTTGGTCAACAGAATTCTCAAGCGTTTGCTATGCAAAACAACCCCTATCTGGGTTACCAACAACAAATTTCGTATGTTGGTGCTCAAAGACCATTGCCCAAGCAATTCCATCTTACCCTGGCTATGCTCAACCTGACCTTAATAGACAATTTCATTTTGTTGCAACCTTGGAATTACCAGATTTAAACCGGTTAACCAATGATCCTATCAATTATGCTCCTTGGTGGCTGGTGATACCTCATAAATTACCCTTCGACATTCCTAAATTCAATGGAAACCCTGGAGAAGATCCGTCGACTCATGTTATGACTTATCATTTATGGTGTTCATCAAATTCCCTAAATGATGATTCTGTTCGACTAAGTCTTTTCCAGTGTACGCTCATAGGTCCGGCTGCTAAATGGTACATTGAGTTACCTAGAGCTTCTTTCGACAATTTCACTACTTTATCTACTGTCTTTTTGACCCATTTCCAATTATCGATCAGATACAAAACTGGAACGAAACTCTTGAACAACTTCAAACAGAGTAATGCTACTCACATTTTAGATCATATTCATGAGTGGTGTCACCGTCGATGAATGGTTAAGACATTTGTTCCCGATCAGCTCCTTGCCGAATGGTTCATTAAGTCCCTGTTACTATCTATAACTGAGGATGTGGCTAAAGGTGGCATTGTCACAGAAGAGAAAGTTATCCCTCGTGCCCAATATTTAGACTTGATTTATACTCGGTCTGGCACGCTTTATGAAAAAATCCCAAATGCGCCATGATCTAATTTCAATGTTCCTTCGACCATTGGTGGAATTGATCTAACTGATTCTAATCTTGTCGTCTTTAATCATATGAGCTATGTGCCGCAATTACCAGCAGAATTGGCATTCTCCATACAAGTAAATGTTCTTAATCAAAATTTTCATCACACTATTATTGATGAGGGATCATCTACATGCATTATGTCTCTAAATTGTTGGAAGACGCTTGGCTCGCCTCGATTATCACAATCATCAATGAAATTGAAGGCTTTTGATGGAAGAACATATAAACCTTGTGGTATTATCAATAACTTGCAAGTTGAATTAAGGGGGAAAACAATAAGTATTGATGTTGAGGTTGTTGACGGACCCCTTGACTATAATATTTTACTTGGAAGACCATGGGTATATGCAATGACTGCTATTGTTTCTACATACTTTAGGCTAATTGCCTTTCCACATAAAGGTACAATCACAGTCATAAATAAATTATCCCTTTTTGCCTCTGCTTCGCAGGTAACTGGAAGCGTTCCGTTTGTTCACTTACCCCAACTAGAAATTCAGAACATTGGTGTAGGACTCTTAAAGGATTCCACTCTTATCGAAACCTTTGCATTACCGCCACCCGCGACGTCGGTAGAAATTGCAAGCATAGAGACCTGCTACATGATTTCTTCCACTCTATCTAGCTTAAGGAAGAGTACGGGTGATTCTGATATTTCTACGTTGGATGATGTTTTACCGCCTAACCCTATTGAGCTACAATAACAATCAATCTATTTGGCTTGGGTGGAAAATCCAAAATCAGCGTCGCCGAGTGTTTGGGTTGATCGTTCATTAGATTTTGGTACTCCATCTGATCCATTTTCCTTAAAATTTTTGACAGATGAAAATATTTTGGAAGCTATAATGTCAGAAGGAGAACCATGGGAAGATTATCATCATCGTTCTCATCTTCCAGATTATGAAGAAAATAATCTAAGTGAACTATATCACCCATCCATCGAAACTTTATTTTCAAATTATTTTCTGATTAATGCAATTGAATTTGAACGAAATTTATGAAATATCGAAGAAACAATTTCTATCGATATTTCAACCAAACCTGGCGTTGTAGAAAATATTCATGTCGGTGTATCTTGTTCTCCATCAGGACTTGATTCATATCACACTCTTTTTCATGAATTTCGTGACGTATTTTCTTGGTCTTACGAGGAAATTCCAGGCATAGATACTAGTATAGTTGAACACACTATTAATATGTATCTTGATGTCAAACTGGTGCGTCAACGGCTTCGTCCTATTCATCCAAAGAAAGCCGCTGCCATCAAAGTAGAAGTTGAAAAAATTTTGCATGCTGGTTTCATTTACCCTATTCCACTAACTAAGTGGGTTTCCAATATCATTCCTGTTATGAAAAAACAAGGAACCATTAGAGTGTGCGTCGATTATCGGGATGTCAATGAGGCTTGTCCAAAAGACAACTATCCTACATTTATCGACCAGATTATTGACGATTGTGCTGGATGCGAATTTTTTTCGTTCATGGATGGATTTTCCGGCTACAATAAAATCAATATTCGCCCAAATGACCAACATAAGACAACATGTATCTGTCCCTGGGGCACATTTGCATATAGGAAACTTCCGTTTGGTTTAAAGAACGCTGGGGAAAATTTTCAGAGAGCAATGGATTATTCTTTTAACGACATCAAGCACAATGTTCAACCATATCCAGATGATTTACCAGCGCATTCACGAAATCTAAATGATCACTCGATGCATTTGAGAGCCATTTTATTACGCTGCCGACACTACAAGATATGGCTCAATTCGCACAAATGTGTGTTTTGTGTTGGTTTTGGTCAATTGCTTGGATTCGTAGTCTCAAAAGAAGGAATTTGAATAGACCCACTGAAGGTACAGGCCATTCTTTATTTTCCTGCACCATCAAACTTACTTCATATATAGAAACTTCAAGGAAAGGCTAACTTCCTGAGAAGGTTCATTCCAAACTATGCCGAAATGGCTAAAGGATTTACTCGATTTAATCCATTGGGACTATTGTCGATCCTAGAGACAATCTTGAGTTGTGAAAGACCAGTGCCTAGGACATCTTATGTAGTAGAGAGCAAAAGAAATATATTATGATAGGGATAACTAGCAGAACAAAGCTCTCATGCTATTTCTTTGTAAATAGGAAATTCAAATTGAATGGGACCAAAACTTCCAGAAGTTAGTAACAGAGAAAACGAGACTGTAGAGGCAAGGTGTGAAACTCTAAAACGAAATGTAGCAGACAATTTAAAAGTAGCTTAACTGCAAAGAGGGCTGAATTCTAAATACTTCACAGAAATTGGTAATCATAGAGTATCTATTGCATTCGTAGAACGAAGAGGATACTAACTGCTGTTGAGACAATATCTAGAAGCATATACCAGCATGTAGTGGGCTTAGTAAAATAAGAATCCACACATGAAGACAACATTTGTAAATAACATCGCAAGGCAGTCAATATAGCAGAAACACGGATGAATTGGAAATGAAACAGTATGTCACACCTGAGCCATATTTAAAGTGCCTGAGAGCTTATGACATAAGTATCAGCAAAGATAAATTTATATCAGAAACAGTAGGCTATTCGCATTCCAGAATGTGACACAAGATGAATAGATATAAATGAAATTAAGGGGTAAGCCACAACACATAAGAAAGAAATACACACTGTAAAGCACCAAGATCAGAATCCTCCTTAAAGATCAAAACTATTTCTCATTGAAACCTGACGGGCTCTTCACATTTGCATTTAAATTTTCACAAAAAGCATACAAGACATCCTTTTACAGTCAATTCTTCCGAAAATTTGGAACCTATTCTTCTCTTTAGATCTTTCTTATATAGACATCTTCATAATTCTGCAAGAAGATATTTTTGGGAAAAATATCTTCTTCGCATGATCAAAATCTGTTAAAGGTCCCTATCAAAATAACAAAAATTATGGTGAGGTATAAAGGTCTCTCATCATGGACAGTCAGGCACTCGGCCGTTTTTAAAACAAAATATTAAATAACAGTTTGGTAAAAAGTGAAATGCTGAAGTGGAACATGAAGCCCACTTGAAATTTGAAAAATAGCTAACTAAGTAAAAAGTAAAAAGGCCGCTGAGGCCCAATCATGAGTTGACAGTGTTTCACAGATGCGAAGGGGTTGAGGCAGTTACAGATGCTGGTGGTGGAACATTGGCAGATGAGTTGGTGATCTGACTGGCGAACTGAGTGCATCTTTGCTGGGTATCTGCTGATGGTTCGGGCGTTGCTGCGAATTGTTTCACCCTGACATAGGCCTCTGTGAGGTCGTTGAAACTTGCATCGGTGGGGGGCCTGTGCTTTATGAGATGCAGAAGGGCAAACTCTTGGCGGAGGGATGAAACAATTGTTTCGGCCTTTAACCGTGTGGTTTTATCTGACAGAATGTCCGTTCGGTCCTTGCCTAACTACCATGAGCGTGTCTTATGCTGTCCCAACGGTGGGCCTTGCGGAAGGGTGGTTCGAGTCCCAACAAAGATAGCCGGTCAGCGTAGTAATCTCTTCTATACGCCAAAATGACCCACGTTACAACTGCTACTGCGAGCTCTCGGAAGAAATTGTAACTAAGGCCAAGCTTCTCCTTGTCAATGATTTTCTGACATTCAAAAAATTCCATGAATCGACTTGGTATGCCATGCTTCTCCACCTCATCAGATTCCAGTCCCTTCAAGAATGAAATATAGCTTCTGGCGTGCCGGGCTCTGACGGACAAGTTGAGGTCTGCCTCCTGCAATTTCTGTTGAGATATGGTATAGCAGACTTATTTTTTCCCATCGTTCTTAGGAAACCCCACTGTTCCATCACCGCTGCGATTATGTCTAACCAGATTATACCTCTCGCTTCATTGAGGGTGAGATTTCCCTTCATGCGAATTTTGAGGTCAGCGATGGTTTTCTGCTGGTCAACTCTTGTCTTCTTTTCCTGCTCGATCTCTTTCTGCAGTGTCTCTATTCTTCTGCTATTTTCTACCAAGAGTTTTTCCAAATCAGTGATCCTCTGCTTAGCGGTGGACGTCTGTTTCTCTAATATATCATTTGCAGCTCTTGCTACATTCAGTTGCTCTGCCAACGGACTTGTCTCTGGTGGGGTTGTAGTTGGCACGCAACTGTGCGTGTCCCATGTGTTCTGTAACTCTATCAACCTACTTTGCAGAGTGGCAATTGTTTCAGTCATTTTTTCTTTGTCCTCCCTCTCTTTTGATAGTGTGTTAGCCAGTTTAGCTTTTTCCTTCTCTGCTTGTGCCAATTCAGTCGTCTACACATGGTGGGAGGCCGGTATGTTGGCCTTACCTTTCAATGACGAGACCTCCTTCTGCAATCGTTCTATCAAAGCGCGCTGCGGGTTTATTTATCCCGTATCCTTTCTCTTGATTAACTCCTGGAGGCTGCGAACTTGATTTGCCTGGGCGCTAGAGTTTTCCTGTTCATTTTTCAGGGTCACCTTCACTTTTTCATGCTTTGTCTCAAGATTTCTTAGTGCAATGGTGACCCGCATCACCTCGTCCTTCAACATATCCCCTACGACCTGAAACAGGTTACACATATCGGTTGCTGGCACCTTGGCCATGTCAATTGCATGTTCGAGCACCCAGTAACTGGTGGTACCTATATTCGGATCTAAGATGGCCTCAGCCATAGATAATACCAGGTGTTCTGTGTCCACATTCATGGTGGCGTAAACCCTGGTGTGATATTTCTCCACATATCCTTCTAGCTTGGCTTTGTACTTATCCTTGATCGTTCTATTTGCCTGGTTCCTTGCAACTGCCCTTGGTGAGGTAAGATCTCTGATGGCTTGTGAGACTTCTGAAAAGTCGGAACAGATGGTACTATCTCTCAGCACTTTTATCCCGGCTTTGCTCTTGTCCAGTTGACCATACGGCGTGAATGGTTCTAGCAGTTGTTCTTCACCTATGACTTCTGCCTCACTGGAGGTTGTTTTCTGCTTTTTGCAAAAGGGAGAACCTGCTCCTGAGGTACCTGCTTCTTCCCTGCCTTGCCCTTTATTGACATCCTCCTCTTCCCCTGTGGCAGATGAATCTGTCTCCATCTGCGAAACCAAAGGCCAAGTTTCAAGGTTAGCCCTCCATTCCATGAAAGGCCTTGATTCATGTATATAAGGTGCGAACCTGTTCCACTTCCTTCTATTTGAGATAATTTCCCGAGGATCATAGGTCCAACCCTTACCCAGCCTTAGGTTCAGACCTTGCAACATTTTCTCGACAATGGGAAGGGCATGTCTTGAATTCACAAAAAAAGGGCAGATTGTGATGGGAAGTCTCAGGATGAAACCCTTCTTTGCAGGGACAAAATGGAGTTGGTCGGCCTTGAGGGTCTGCCGAATGTACTCCAGTGCATATACTCGTCAAACAGGAAACACAGGTAGCTGTTAAGGGGAAACCTCGGCTCCGTAGACCCGAATCTCAGTGTAGTTGTCAAATAGATACCAGTCCCCAGTGCACTGGGATTTTCCGGCTTGTAGCCAGCTCTTCATCTCAGGAAAAACTATAGGTGAGGGTGAATCGTGGATAATAGTATAGGCAATGGACATGAAACTATTTAAAAAACTGGAATAACCCTCCCCCTTAGGTAATTGGCGTACAGAACAATTCCAGTCAAAGAATGGTCGGGGTTGGGAATTCACATCACATACCCTATCTAAACCAAAACTCTCAAACTTATCAGCGTGCTGATGTAAGAAAAGATAGAAGACCATTGAACATAAACGGAAGTGACTGGCTTCTGAAAGCTCCCGGAACTGGGTTCGAATGTTAGCCGCAAGGAAATCAGGGATATCTAACACTACCCCCCTTTGAGACATCAACCACAAGAAATAAACACATACCCTGGTGGTTTCCCCCAAAGCGCCTACTCCAAAAAGACCAGTGATGAGGGCGAGGATGGGCTGCACTTCCTCTCTAAACAGGCTCAGCAGCGGGAAGTGAAGCAGCCTGGTTGATGGTGATGGAGGAAATGAAGTCGTTTTGGTGCTCCAATGGCAGTTTGGTGAACTGGGAGGTTAAAGCCACTTCACTGAAACTGATATATGTGTCACTGGTGGGAAAGAGGAGGGCTTTTCTGACGAGGTCGTGGGAAAGAGAAAGTATCTTATTCCCTTGAGGGGAGGTAAACGTGCCCCGCTGCTCATCATAAGCATCTCTGAGCCAGCAAATAAAATCAACCACAGAGTAGACTTGGGGAGTAATTTGATGGTATAAAATAGATACAACCACCCGGTACCGGTCTCTATTCTCAAAATGTCATCTAAAAAGCTGGGGTTTAATGCTACTGATATGAAAAGGGTATTGGGGGTCGTGGATTCCGGCTTGCAGGTCGATGAACGGCTCAAACCCGGGAGGGTTTCTGGTTTCTCGTACCTGAGGGGTTTCTAGTTCGGCTTTCTTGGGGGTGCCCCTTCCCATGATTGACATATAAAACTTTTAAAAGACGAAAGGAAAGCATAGATTAAATAGGGGATGGAATACCTGTGCAACAGGGAAATATACTCAGGAAAACAACGCGGGGGTGTTGATAGCGACTGGGTAGACCCTGGCTCCGATTCCCACTTAGTTTATACCGTAGCTGGAAGACCTGCGACTTTTACTGGAGTAAAATACGGTAAGACTGTTATTTTACGACTGAGCATTCTGAGGTAAACCGGTGGATGGGTAAAATAAACGGGGGGAAAGTGTCATAAGGACACTGAAAGTGGAGCACGCGGCGCTTAGGGATTGGGCGTCAGCTGGGGATAGGTGAATACCACGTGCCGGGTTTAATAAACTACGGCAAGACTGTTATTTTACGACTGAGCATTCTGAGGTAAATTGGTGGATGGGTAAAATAAATGGGGGGAAAGTGTCATAAGGACACTGACAGTGGAGCACGCGGCACGTAGGGATTGGGCGTCAGCTGGGGATAGGTGAATACCACGTGCCGGGTTTAATACTGGTACGGGCCTCTGTACCATTTAGCCTAGAGACATACCTTACCTTTTGCTGCAATGAGCCATACGATTCTCCAAACCTTTCATTCATGAGCCGGGTTAAATATACTGTGTACCAATCTTTAGGGCCTACATTCCGATCTGCCACGTCACCGAAATCCCAATGGTTTGATTTTACTCGTAGCTCTTTACTTTGGGCCCACACCATGGTGCTTCAATATAACTCCGCGGGGGTATGGGTCTGTCTCCCCTTTCGCCTTTCAACCCCCGCAGAAATTCTTGTATGGAGAATTCCCTCGTGTGCCTATTTGAGAGGTGGCCAATGTTTAATTTTTTTTTCTTTGTATCCTTTGCACAGTATCTTTGCGCTTGGAGTACCGTTTCCCCTTTTGCCTCGTATTCGACCTTTCTTTCTTGTACATATGTTTTGTTTTGAGCGCACTACTTGTCTCATCATCGCTTCTCACCAATCAACTTTTTTATACAATGTTTCACCACTTGCCATATCATTCAATACCTATCCATTTCCAATTTAACTCGGAAGAATCACTATTGTTAATCCATGGTCAACATTGGCTCCACCTGGGGACGGCACGTTCATCCTCGAACGTGTCGAGAACTTCACAGACCACCTGTTAATCTTCTGCGAACACCATTCCTCTTCATGATTTGTCACGACCAACACACACACATTGCTAAAGCAAAGATAAAAACAGACGCTAATATACAGTATGATACATCAGGCCCTCTTGGCCTGACTCAGAAATGTAAATAAGGCTTGAGAAACTGACCGTTTACAGGGGCTTCGAGCAGATCTCCCTGTAAATTTTCCAATCTAAATGTATTGTTGCCTCCTTGTTCTACAATTTTAAAATTCCCGAACCAGAGGGGATCAAATTTACGATGCTTACCTTTGTCATCCCTTCTAACGTCCCACCTGAGCACTAGATCTCCCATCTGTAATTTTCTGTCCTTGGCACGTTGGTCGAAGAGATCTTTCATTTTCTCCTCGTATTCAACTAGCCTCTGATTCACCTGGTTCTGCGTTTCTTCTAGCTCCACCAGCTAGTTGATTTTCCTAGTTACACCATCTGGTTCCTCCTGAATTTCTTGCATGAATCAAGCCACTGGTAATGCTAGCTGCACAGGGAACACTGTTGCCCTCCCATATACTAGCTCGTTTGGGGACTTCCCGGTTGCTCTCTTGTTGGTGATCCTGTTAGCCCATAGAGAAAATTTTAACTGAGAATCCCAATTCTTCTGGTTTTCATTTATGGCCTTCTTTAGTGCCCTCACCAGCGTTTTATTTGATGACTCTGCTAGGCCGTTTCCCTGTGGGTAATAGGCTGTTGAGTGGCCTAGTGCGATGTTGTACTGTTGACAGAAGCTGACGAACTTTGTAGATTTAAAGACCTGTGCATTATTAGTCACAATCTTAGCAGGACAACCAAATCTGGATATGATGTTTTCTTCTATGAATTTCATCACCATGGTGTCTGTTGTGTTCCTGGTAGGTATAGCTTCTACCCACTTTGTGAAATAATCCGTGGCGGTTAAGATCCACTTATGCTGATCGCTGGATGGGGGGTGTATCTCTCCAATGAAGTCAATTCCCCACTGCTGGAATGGCTCATCTACGTGATCATGGGGAGAGGTGCTAGCTTCTGTCTCTCGGCAAACTTTTGGCACTTCTCACAGCCTCTCACTAGGGTAAACACATCTCCAAATAGTTTAGGCTAGAAGAAACCAACCTTCAGGATCTTGTGAGAGGTAGCCCTCCAACTGTAATGGCCCCCGCAGATTCCTTCGTGAAACTCAACCATTATACCTTCTACCTCTTCCTCTGTCAGGCATAGGAGCAGGATTCCTGAGGGGTCACTCCAATACAGCCGGCCGTTTGCAACCATGTAATTCTGTGACTTCAACCTCAATGCTATGTATTTAGCCTTTTCACAGCTAGGTGGGCAACTTAATGTTAGCAGATATTCCACTATTTCCTTGTACCACTGGCTGGTAAGGTACTTCATATGCGTCTTCTGGGAAGCTATCTCTACTCCCAGTGTTTCTTCTTTCCCTTCAGATGCCTCATGTGCCACCATGGACGGATTTATACCCAAAGCTTAGCAATTTGACTCAGATAAGATTTTGGCTAACCCCTGCCTTTTGATTAATTTAGTAGGACGAATGTCCAGCTCATACTCCTGTATTTTGGCTATCCATTTCCCTCTTTTAACTTCAATATCTCCTTTAACAAGAATATCTTTGACAGCGCCTTTGGGCAAAAATGCAGTGATATGGGACTGGAGAATATACATACGAAAATCTTTGAGGGATTTCACCAGTGCATATGCCTGCTTTTCCAATATGTCATATTTCAGCTCAGCATCACGAAGCACCTGACTGAAGAAGGCAATAGGCTGCTCATACCCATCTTCATTTTTCTGCAACAGAAGCCCTACTACTGTATGAGGTGATGCAAAGGAAAAGTTCATAAAAGTTTTGGTATAATCTGGCCCGGCTAACACAGGGGCTTCAGCAAATGCATTCTTAATCATGGCAAAAGCTTCTCTTGATTCTTGTGACCACTTAACCTCGTTGTTCTTCTTTAGCATGTCAGTAATATGCCTAACTATCTCAACATATTTAGGAATGAATCTTCTCAGAAAATTTATACGACCTAGGAATACTTGAACTTCATTCTTATTTCTGGGGAGGGAAATGCCGTTTATGACTTCCACTCTCTTAGGATCTATCTTTACTCCGTCTCTGGTAACAATATGTCCCAAGAGCTTGCCCTCCTCTAGTGAAAACAAAGAATGTTTTGGATTGAGTGAGAGGCCATACTTTCTGCACTTCTCAAAAGTTCTGCACAAATGTTTAATGTGCTCAGCATCATCTTTTGAAAACATAGTAATGTCATCTAGGTATACCACCACGAACTTATCTTGCTCCCCGATAAAAGCAATATCCATGGCCCTTTAGAAAGTGGCCCCTGCGTTGATCAACCCAAAAGGCATTCTGGCATACATAAACGTCCCCCATGGAGTGGTAAAGGAAGTCTTCTTTTGATCTTCTGGCAATAAAACGACTTGATTGTACCCAGAAAATCTATCCATCATCGACATTCAGGATGCTCCTACCACTCTCTGCAAGATGTGGTCCATCTTTGGCAATGGATAATTATCCTTTAAGGACGCTCTGTTCAAATTCCTAAAGTCAACACATAACCTTATTTCTCCATTCTTCTTCCGTACAGGGACTAGATTTGCTACCCACTTAGAATATCTTAATGGTACGATGATTTTGGCCTTCAGTAGTTTCTTAATTTATTTCTCAATAGAGGGTAGCAACAGTGGGTTTATCTGCTTAAGCTTCTGCTTATGAGGCTTGGCATCTCCCTTCAATGGAATTTTATGCTGCATAATGCTGACATCGAAGGTTTTTAATTCTTGGTAAGACCAGGCAAACACATCTTTATATGACTGAAATAGCTTCTGGTAAACCTGTTTTTATTCTTCCAGGACCTTCTTGGACAACTTCAAGATCTTGGGGTCAGCTTCAGTGCCAAGATTCAGATCTTCTACCTGATTCTCCTCCACCACTTTGTTAGGCTATAGTGGAACATAATTCTTGTTAAAAACCTTTCTAAGGGTAGTAATCCTCGAGGAATGACATTCCCCTTCAACTGTAGGAATTTGTGGCCAGCTACCTTTTCTTCCCATTTATCGCCTGGGGTACTCTCTGCCTCTTCCTCATCACAATTATCAATCTATATGTTGGAGAATTCCCCAACTGTTTCCAAAAATCTCTTCACTTTCTCTTCATCTTCAAATACTTGCCAGTGTTTGATATTGTCTGGGATTGATGGCCGATATCGTACCTCTATTTCATATCTCAAAAGAGGATTCTGAGGTGGGCGAAAAGTACAAGCGGCCACTGCAAGGGAGTCTGCCATTTTGTTATGTTCTCGGGGCATGAACTGGATATTAAATGCCAAGAAGAAATTCTCCACCAGATCCCAAACTTCATTCCTATAAGCCCTCAACCTAGGATGTTTGGCTTGGCACTGATTTCTCACCTGCCTGCTATCAATTCAGAATCTCCCAAAACCTTTAGAATTCTTATGTTCAAACTCCTGGCTGTCTATAGCCCCAGTAGAAGTGCTTCATACTCGGCCACATTATTTGTGGCTTCATACTCCAGCTTGAAAGATAAAGGGACCCACTGGCTCGTAGGGGAAATCAATAACACTCCTGCACCATTGCCTTCTCTGGAGTTAACCCCATCAAAATGAAGTGTCCAGATCTCCGATTCAGGGCTTTCTATGGGCTATTTTTTCTTGATCTGGAAAAATGATGGTTCATGTGCGTATTCCTGATCTTCCTCCAGCATTAAGCATGAGAAATCCCCCTCCATACTATAAACCGGAGAATTAACCGAATCATCTGCCTTGGTAACTGTCTTGATGAATCTGGTTTCCTGGTACAGCCTCCTCTCTTGACCACCAAATGCAGGGATAGTGGCATAAGTCAGATCCAACTTGATTGATCCACCAATTTTGGTTCCCCAGGATCTTGACAGTAGCATGCCAAAGCGAGCTGGAATGTCAGCCACCACTATATCCATCACTACACTTTTTGCTGGGATCTAAGCCAGGTTAACCACCAAATCTTTTATCATGCCCAGGCACTTAACTCTTTTGGAGTCAAATGAGTATAAGTCTTTGTATGGGCGGGTGATCTGTAGTCCTAGTTGCTCCATGACCGAGAGGGGTAAAAGATTATGAGAGGTTCCCGAATCTAACATGCAATTATGCAGCAGCAGGTCATGTATTACTAAAGACACATAAAAAGGGGGAGTGGCAGCATCCAATTCTTCGACATGTGGGCCAAAAACGACCATAGGTCTTTCTTCCTGAAGGTTCAGGCGATCTGGAATGTTTATTACTTTTGGAGGAAGCATAAAGGATGTGACCTGGGACTGGTATGCAGGTTGTTTTAGCAGCTCGGTCAAGGGGACTGGGATTTTCACTTTCTCAAGCTCCTTCTGTAGACTGAAAGCTGAGGAAGGCTTATCTCCTGACACCTCTTTTGGTTTTTTGTCTTTGGGGTCTTTGTTCTAAGAGGAGAGTTTGACCTCTTTTAAGATTGGTTTGTCACTAGGGGGTGTAGCCACTTGCGAGGATGAAGGAATTTGGTCAGAAGATTGTAAAGATTGGTTAAGGGGCCTCTTACCTTTTTCCGGGGTCTTTTGAGGAGTTTCTTCCTTCCGAGAAGGTGCTTCTTCTTGTGGTGTGTCCTCCTCCTGATCCTGAGTGTGAGTTCTCTTTCTGGAAGACCTGAGGTCGTACTTTCTATTGAACTGGGCTTGCATGAAATCAACGAACTCCTTACAATAGTCGTCAATCTCAGGATCTTTGGTATCTTCATTAGCTTTCACTTCTGTGTGTGCTTGCACCTCCACTTCGTCACTTTTATGTAAGGGGCATTCAAATTCATCACTGTTTGAGAAATCAAGGTATGCCTCCTCTTGTTCATAAGAAGTGTCTTCAGTAGAACCCTCTACTTGCCCTTCCAAGTATAGAGGGTGTGGTACCTGATCTTGCTGCTCCTTCTGTCCCCTTTGCAGTATTTGTAAGGGTGGCTTTCTCTATTGAGGGTTAAAGCCTCTGTTAGGAGCATTTTGGAAATTCTTGGAGGATGAATTATTTGCCTCCATTTCAAGCTTCACCAATTTTCTTGAGAGATTCTTGATCATCTTGTTCATCTCCTCAATCCTGTCATTAGATGAATCTCTATCTTGGCTCGAGGTGGATACCTCTTCCTTTCCCCTCCTTCTCGCATCTTGCTCAGCTTTTCCCTTGGATTTACCAGTGGAGGCAAAGTTTGCCTCAAGCTCTAGTGCGTCTGTCTGAGCATCATCTAGAGTGGTTGGCTTTATTTCTCTCAGAGAGAAACCAAATTCAAAGTCAAAGGTTTCCACAAACACCACCTTGGCAGCAGTCTGGTGTGGTTTCATTTCGGTGGGAAGGCTCAGGTACAACTTGTTAAATCTCTTAATAAACTCGGCCACCCCTTCATTGTGTCTTTTCTTGAGTGTATTAAACTCAGTCAGACAATGCCCATGGTCTTTCTTATCTCCCCATTTCTTGAGAAAAGTGTCTTCCATTGCTTCCCATGTGTTTATGGAATGGCCTCCCAACGTCTTGAACCACTTTCTGGCTTCACCATCAAGGGATTGCACGAATAGTCTTAGGACTACGTCAAGATGTTCTACGTTGAAATTTTCTGCGAAGGAGCAGAAAACATCCGGGTGCTTCTGAGCTTCAATCTCGTTCTCTCCATTGAAACGAGGCAGGATCATTAGATAATCCTGTGGCAGGTCATTCAGTACTTGGGGTAATTCCAGGGGGGCATATTTATTCAGCAGCAAGCCTGGAACATTTGCCATTGGAGGAGGAGGTGGGGGTAACAAAAGGACTTGATGGGTGAGTGAAGGAGGAGGCGGAAGTGAAGTGCGGATGATGATGGGAATATAGTGAACAACAACTTGGGATGATGGAGACAAAGGCGGGGTATTAACAACAGATACCTTAGTGACTTCTTTTACTTCTTCAACCTCGAAAGTGGGGTGAAGTATGTAACGAGTGGTGTCTATTGAATTGACCTCGTCCTTAACTTGGATGTTTCCAGGAGGTAAAATGTCTGAGTATTAACAGGTTCTTCCCACAATGGAATCAGAATCTTGTACTTGGGCCACTTGAGAAGAGGAGGAAGGGAAGTCTTCTAGAGAGAATTGTGGGATCTCAGTATGAGTAAATTGTCTCTCCCTCCAATTTCTTCTATGTAATATCCTTTCTAGGTTAGACACAAAGGGATTCTTTGGCTGAGACGTATCTGACCTAAGGTGTGGCTTCTGAGGAGCCAGGACTGCAATTAGATTTATCTGAGAAATGAATGTGAAGTCGCCAAGGTGAGGAATATACAACTCTCAACTCTCCATGCTCACCTAACTGAAGAGTGAATAGGGTTTTGTCATGGCCCAGGGATTTCAATTTATTCTTCGACTTCGTTCCCTGGCAACGGTGCCAAAAAGATGTTGTCGATCCTAGAGACAATCTTGAGTTGTGAAAGACCAGTGCCTAGGACATCTTATGTAGCAGAGAGCAAAAGCAATATATTATGATAGGGTTAACTAGCAGAACAGAGCTCTCATGCTATTTATTTTTAAATAGGAAATTCAAATTGAATGGGACCAAAACTTCCAGAAGTTAGTAACAGAGAAAACGAGACTGTAGAGGCAAGGTGTGAAACTGTAAAACGAAATGTAGCAGACAATTTAAAAGCAACTTAACTGCAAAGAGGTCTGAATTCTAAATACTTCACAGAAATTGGTAATCATAGAGTATCTATTGCATTCGTAGAATGAAGAGGATACTAACTACTGTTGAGACAATATCCAGAAGCATATACCAGCATGTAGTGGGCTTATTAAAATAAGAATCCACACATGAAGACAACATTTGTAAATAACATCGCAAGGTAGTCAATATAGCAGAAACGCAGATGAATTGGAAATGAAACAGTATGTCACACCTGAGCCATATTTAAAGTTCCTAAGAGCTTATGACATAAGTATCAGCAAAGATAAATTTATATCAGAAACAGTAGGCTACTCGCATTCCAGAATGTGACACAAGATGAATAGATATAAATGAAATTAAGGGGTAATCCACAACACATAAGAAATAAATACACACTGTAAAGCACCAAGATCAGAATCCTCCTTAAAGATCAAAACTCTTTCTCATTGAAACCCAACGGGCTCTTCACATTTGCATTTAAATTTTCACAAAAAGCATACAAGACATCCTTTTACAGTCAATTCTTCCGAAAATTTGGAACCTATTCTTCTCTTTAGATCTTTCTTATATAGACATCTTCATAATTCTGCAAGAAGATATTTTTGGGAAAAATATCTTCTTCGCATGATCAAAATCTGTTAAAGGTCCTTATCAAAATAATAAAACTTATGATGAGGTATAAAGGTCTCTCCTCATGGACAGTCAGGCACTCGGCCATTTTTAAAACAAAATATTAAATAACAGTTTGGTAAAAAGTGAAATGCTGAAGTGGAACATGAAGCCCACTTGAAATTTGAAAAATAGCTAACTAAGTAAAAAGTAAAAAGGCCGCTGAGGCCCAATCATGAGTTGACAGTGTTTCACAGATGCGAAGGGGTTGAGGCAGTTGCAGATGCTGGTGGTGGAACATTGGCAGATGAGCTGGTGATCTGACTGCAGAACTGAGTGCATCTTTGTTGGCTATCTGCTGATGGTTCGGGCGTTGCTGAGAATTGTTCCTCCCTGACATAGGCCTCTGTGAGGTCGTTGAAACTTGCATCGGTGGGGAGCCTGTACTTTATGAGATGCAGAAGGGAAAACTCTTGGCGGAGGGATGAAACAATTGTTTCGGCCTTTAACCGTATGGTTTTATCTGACAGAATGTCCGTCCGGTCCTGTTCTTCCTGTAGGCGTGTCTTATACTCTGTCAACGGTCGTAGCACAGAAGGAGTGGTTGAGTCCCAACAAGATGGCAGTCCAGCTATAGTAATCTCACCCCATATGAATCAAAACGACCCACGTTCACTACTACCTACTGCAGGGCTCTCGAAGTTGTAACTCGGGCCGCCTCCTTGTCAATGATTTTCTGACATTCAAAAACTTCCATGAATCGACTTGGTATGCCATGCTTCTCCACCTCATCAGATTCCAATCCCTTCAAGAATGAAATATAGCTTTTGGCGTGTTGGGCTCTGACGGACAAGTTGAGGTCTGCCTCCTGCAATTTCCTGTTGAGATATGGTATAACAGACTTATTTTCTCCCATCGTTCTTAGGAAACCCCACTGTTCCATCACCGCTGCGATTATGTCCGACCAGATTATACCTCTCGCTTCACTGAGGGTGAGATTGCCCTTCATGCGACCTTTGAGGTCAGTGATGGTTTTCCGCTGGTTGACTCTTGTCTTCTTTTCCTGCTCGACCTCTTTCTGTAGTGTCTCTATTCTTCTGCTATTTTCCGCTAGGAGTTTTTCCAAATCAGTGATCCTCTGCTTATCGGTGGACGTCTTTTTCTCTAATATATCATTTGCAGCTCTTGATGCATTCAGTTGCTCTGCCAGCGAACTTGTCTCTGGTGGGGTTGTAGTGGGCGTGAAATTGTGCGTGTCCCATGTGTTCTGTAACTCTGTCAACCTACTCTGCAGAGTGGCAATTGTTTCAGTCATTTTTTCTTTGTCCTCCCTCTCTTTTGACAGTGTGTTAGCTAGTTCAGCTTTTTCCTTCTCTTCTTGTTTCAATTCATCTGTCTTCACATGGTGGGATGCCGATATGTTGACCTTACCTTTCAATGATGAGACCTCCTTCTACAATCGTTCTATCAAAGCGCGCTGCGGGTTTATTTCTCCCGTATCCTTTCCCTTGATTAACTCTTGGAGGCTGCGAACTTGATTTGCCTAGGCGCGAGAGTTTGCCTGTTCATTTTTCAGGGTCACCCTCACCTGTTCATGCTTTGTCTCGAGCTTTCTCAGTGCAATGGTGACCCACATCATCTCGTCCTTCAACATATCCCCTACGACCTGAAACAGGTTACACATATCGGTTGCTGGCACCTTGGCGATGTCAATTGCATGTTCGAGCACCCAGTAACTGGTGGTACCTGTTTTTGGATCTAAGATGGCATCAACCATAGATAATACCAGGTGTTCTGTGTCCACATTCATGGTGGCGGAAACCTTGGTGTGATATTTCTCCACATATCCTTCCAGCTCGGCTTTGTACTTATCCCTGATCGTTCTATTTGCCTGGTTCCTTGCAACTGCCCTTGCTGAGGTAAGATCTCTGATGGCTTGTGAGACTTCTGAAAAGTCAGAAGAGGTGGTACTATCTCTCAACACTTTTATCCCGGCTTTGCTCTTGTCTAGTTGACCATACGGCGTGAATGGTTATAGCAGTTGTTCTTCACCTATGACTTCTGCCTCACTGGAGGCTGTTTTCTGCTTTTTGCGAAAGGGAGAACCTACTCCTAAGGTACCTGATTCTTCCCTGCCTTGCCCTTTATTGACGTCCTCCTCTTCCCCTGTGGCAGATGAATCTGTCTCCATCTGCGAAACCAAAGGCCAAGTTTCAAGGTTAGCCCTCCATTCCATGAAAGGCCTTGATTCATGTATATAAGGTGCGAACCTGTTCCTCTTCCTTCTGTTTGAGATAATTTCCCGAGGATCATAGGTCCAGCCCTTACCTAGCCTTAGGTCCAGACCTTGCAACATTTTCTCGACAATGGGAAGGGCATGTCTTGAATTCACAACAAAAGGGCTGACTGTGATGGGAAGTCTCAGGATGAAACCCTTCTTTGCAGGGACAAAATGGAGTTGGTCGGCCTTGAGGGTCTGCCGAATGTACTCTAGCGCATATACTCGTAGGACAGGAAACACAGGCAGCTGGTAAGGGGAAACCTCGGCTCCGTAGACTCGAATCTCAGTGTATTTGTCAAATAGATACTAGTCCCCAGTGCATTGGGACTTTCCGGCTTGTAGCAAGCTCTTAATCTTAGGAAAAACTTTAGGTGAGGGTGAATCGTGGATAATAGTATAGGCGATGGACATGAAAATATTTACAAAACTGGAATAACCCTCCCCCTTAGGTAATTGGTGTACAGAAAAATTCCAGTCAAAGACTGGTCGGGGTTGGGAATTCACGTCATATACCCTATCTAAACCCAAACTCTCAAACTTATCAGCGTGCTGATGTAAGAAAAGATAGAAGACCATTGAACAGAAATGGAAGTGACTGGCTTCTGAAAGCTCCCAGAACTGGGTTCGAATGTTAGCCACAAGGAAACCAGGGATATCTAACACTACCCCCCTTTGAGACATCAACCACAAGAAAAAAACACATACCCTGGTGGTTTCCCCCAAAGCGCCTACTCCTAAAAGACCAGCGATGAGGGCGAGGATGGGCTGCACTTCCTCTTTGAACAGGCTTAGCAGGAAAGGGTCAGCAGCGGGAAGTGAAGCAGCCTGGTTGATGGTGATGGAGGAAATGAAGTCGTTTTGGTGCTCCGATGGCAGTTTGGTGAACCGGGAGGTTAAAGCCACTTCACTGAAACTGATATACGTGTCGCTGGTGGGAAAGCGGAGGGCTTGCATGATGAGGTTGTGGGAAAGAGAAAGTATCTTATTCCCTTGAGGGGAGGTAAACGTGCCCCACTGCTCATCATAAGCATCTATGAGCCAGCAAATAAAATCAACCACAAAATATACTTGGGGAGTAATTTGATGGTATAAACCAGATACAACCACCCGGTACCGGTCTCTATTCTCAACATGTCGTCTAAAAAGCTGGGGTTTAATGCTACTGATATGAAAAGGGTATTGGGGGTCGTGGATTCCGGCTTGCAGGTCGATGAACGACTCAGACTCGGGAGGGTTTCTGGTTTCTCGTACCTGAGGGGTTTCTAGTTCGTCTTTCTTGGGGGTGCCCCTTCCCATGATTGACATATAAAACTTTTAAAAGACGAAAGGAAAGTAGAGAGTAAATAAGGGATGGAATACCTGTGTAACAGGGAAATATACTCAGGAAAATGACGTGGGGGTGTTGATAACGACTGGGTAGACCCTGGCTCCGATTCCCACTTAGTTTATACCGTAGCTGGAAGACCTGCGACTTTTACTGGAGTAAACTACGGTAAGACTGTTATTTTACGACTGTGCATTTTGAGGTAAATCGGTGGATGGGTAAAATAAATGGGGGGAAAGTGTCGTAAGGACACTAACAGTGGAGCACGTGGTGTGTAGGGATTGGGCGTCAGCTGGTGACAGGTGAACACCGCATGCCGGGTTTAATACTGGTACGGGTCTTTGTACCAGTTAGCCTAGAGACATACCTTACCTTTTGCTGCAATGAGCCATACGATTCTCCGAACCTTTCATTCGTGAGCCGGGTTAAATATACTGCGTACCGATCTTTAGGGCCTACGTTCTGATCTGCCACGTCACTGAAATCCCATTGGTTTGATTTGCCTCGTAGCTCTTTACTTTGGGCCCACACCATGGTGCTTCAATATAACTCCGCGGGGGTATGGGTCTGTCTCCCCTTTCGCCTTTCAACCCCCACGTAAATTCTCGTATGGAGAATTCCCTCGCGTGCCTATTTGAGAGGCGGCCAATGTTTAAATTGTTTTTATTTGTATCCTTTGCACAGTATACAAATTCAATATCAACACATTTCTAGATATCTAAACACTTTAACTAATTCATTAGCTAATCAAGTTTTAGATAGACATTTGTGACATAGGTAAAGAAAACATTCACATCATTGAATAGGATTTCACATTAAACATAGGAAAAACTTTGAAAACACATAGATAGATATTTATAGGATTTTTACAAAATTTTTTCCCAAGACACATAGGTCATCTGACCTCAAAATGTACGCAAAAAATCATAAGTAAACTAGTGGTGCTCATTGCAACATGCTATAGATCTAGCAATCCTACGGAGCAATTGCATCCAACGGTTAGGAACCCGATAGCATGTCACTGTAGTCGCATGGGAAGCTCTTTGATCCGGAATTCCGGAATCCCGAAGGTCAACCCCTCTATGTGCTGTTGAAGGTCAACTAGAGTCTCAACCATATCAGGGTCCTAAAGGACTACTCTCCCGACAGCCCTCTTTGCTGGCGCATTTGCTTCGCGCTCTGGTTCCTCTACTGGTTGAACATGAACAATATCTGCTTTACATTAAAACATTTAGTTTAGTCTTGGAAATAAACCAAAACACAAAAACATTGTATAAACCTTATAAAAATCAAAAAACATGGTCGAATCATTCTTACCCATTACACCCCATTGAGCACCTTCTGGTAGTATTAGATCTGGATCTCCTTGGAAGTCGACACCTGCGTATGCATACTCATCGATGGCGACAATCTGTCGTCGAAACCAGGCGAAGAATGCAATCAAGAACACAATGGTCGATTGGCCTGCATACCAACCCATGAGTTCTACCCATCTCTGCATTCGAGGATCTCTAGGACTAGATATATCCAATGCTACATGTTGTGGCTACATCAGTGGAATCCATTCCAAAGTGAAGGTGATAAGGATTGAACCATAGCTGAAATTTTTCTTCCTTCCTCCCTTTGCTTTATTCAGTTGTTCCTTTATCTGAGATAGAACAACTTCAGACCATTTGAAGACTGTTGGCTCTAAGCACTCTAGTGCATATTGCATATACGATCGATTCGCTACATGTAGTGTAACAGTGCCAACAATTTTAGCGATCGTGAAAAGGATGGTTCTTAAAGGCATATCACTGACATCTCGGATGTTTATTTTCCCATATTTGCTAGGTTCTGACCCTGGATAACTGCATAACATAATCCCTCACTGTCTCTCCTCCAATGGTAGACCCTGTGAGAGAAATGGGCAAACCTCTCCTCGACAAACCTTTGAGAAAATACACATCCTCAACTGTTATGGACAACACTTGATGTTTTATGTGAAATGCCTCTATCGTCAGATCCCATGCTCGAACTAAGAACTCTAAGAGTTCTATTTTTTGCCTCATTCCCGACAATTTGAAGTACTTAAGTAGCCTGCAAAATCTTAAAGCTCTTACAGTACCCAGATCATTTAAGGCAATAATATCCTGTTCTTCATGTTCTCTTTCTCTTCATGTAATCGTCATTATAATCCAATGGAAACCTGAAAATTAACCATAAGATCCATTAGATACCATTCATTGCAAGAAACTAGGAAAATTTTGGACACAGCATGAAAACCAAAAACTTCAACTGCACCCAACGCACTCCCTGGGCTGAGACAGTGCATTGCACATGCAGGTACCCTTCACTGTACCTGCTATGCAACACAGGTTTTGACATTCAGAGGTGCGTTGCCCTTATTTTGGGCAGAATTTACCCTAGGTACCTCAAAGCCCTAAATTTTTTGCAAAGAATGGGAATGAAATGAATACTGAAAGAAAGAGGAGGTTCATGGCACTAACCTGAATCAAACGACGACGAAATCCGTCCACAGAAATGACCGCAATCAACGACTGAAGTTCGGGGGCAAAATCAGGTTCAGAGCTCCAAAATGAAAATGGTAACTATGGAATGGTAAAAATGAATAGTGAAACTACTTTTTATAGTCATTTAATTGTTTGCAAGCTAAATTTATTGCTATGACTATAGTTTTACTATGTTTTTATCATGAAACAGGTATTTTTAATCCATTTGATGTTGTTCTGAACAGGAAATACAATTGATGAACATATTAGTCGTGTAGATTTATTCAAAGAATGACTTGACCACAAAGCATACTTGTTCTCCTTATTTTTTGAGCTTTGTTAAAAACGAAAAAGGATTTGGAGCACACTTTTATCTCTTTTTCGAGCTTCAATAACAACGAAAAAGGAACCCCTGGAGTCTTCTTTTAGCTCTTTTCAGAATCTGATAATGTGAAAACATTGCCGAGCACTTGTCATTTCGAGCTCATTAAAGTAAATGAATTGATATATACTCAGTATAAGTTTAACCCTTCTCTGGGCTGAGATGGATTATTTACGAAAAAGGAATACCTTGGTTAAACATGACCAAAGAGGTTCTCTCAGATATTATTTTACACTTTTTCGGATCTGAGTGACAAATTTATGAAAAAGAACTTTTTGGAGTTCTCTTTCGTCCTCTTTTTTCAGACTCTCTAAATATGAAAAAGGACTGGGCTATCACTGTCGTTAAGCTCGTTAAAACATAAAATGGTGACGGGCTTGTCGATCATGGCAAGAATCGAGTTTCATTCATCGCTAGACTCGTTAAATTATTAAATAGAGATACTTTATTCGCCCGAAGGGTTGAATTATATATCAAGCAAATGTTATCCTCCTCAAGCTTGTTAAAAAATAAAGAGGTACTGGTCGACAGATGATCGGGGAAAATTTGGGAAAAGTAAGTAAAGTTTCTTTTTGGTAGCAAGTCACTCTTAAACATGACACTTCTTTCACTCCATGTCCGTGACTGTTTGGGTTGGGTAATCATCTTGACGGTTCATTCACACCTATGGTTCATCATACCTTCACTTCGATTTTGGGTCAATGCTACCAACTCATCATAGTGTCGCCGATATGTTCAAGAGATGTGATCCAGTGATTAAAAACTCATCCATCTGCAATACTCATAAACCTTCATTTTCATGACAGTCATCCCTGGAAGTGGCTATATCAAGTCATACCCTTGTCTCCGAAATCAGTAACTCCTATTTTTCAATAAGGTGACTTCCTGTCGACAAAATATCAATATCCAGGAAGCTAACTTAGAAACATTAGATTCCAGTACCATGAGGCTTGTTACATCATCAACAAGATCCTCGCTTCCCGACCTTTGACCGAAAGATTTTGTTTGGCATTTGACATAAAATCATATATTCACGCCTTACGAAATGTACTGCAGTACCTTGAGGGCCATTGACATTAATGGTGGTTCTCTTGCGTTTGTTAACAACTCACATCATTGGCTGGTAATTAAATGATGTCTTTCCATGTTCAACGGCAAATCATATATTCGCATGGCTAGACTTGTACCTGAATGATCGAGTGAATGAGATAAGAAGACCCCGGATCTAGTTTCATCCATCCGGGCTGCAATTTCAGGATTGTTGTACACATCATCTGTACGGTGACTTTATATACAGATTTTCATCTAAACATGGGCCTATATCTGTAGGCGTGTCTGCATTTGGGCAAAATTCCAATGTAGATGACTTTCTGAATTATGTGCATGTTATTAGATTATTTTATGTGCTGAACATGGGAATGCCTACCCTAAGAAATTATGATCAATAGAGGATATATCATGATGAAATGTATTGTAATATTGATGTAGGTGACCATTCCACTTCATTTCCAGGCTCATCACAGTGTAAAGCATCTCAATCAAATGTTCTTATTATTTGGATCTCATGCTTTAGGGGGCAATTGTTATAGGTCAATTTGGGCACCATTCCCAATGACCTGGTTAACTGGGCATCATCTCCAGGACCAATGATCAAGGGTCTATCATTCCCTATCATTTCAGTTTCTACATGCCCTAAAACAAGAAACAAGACAAATCAAGTAAGACTTTCATCAAGCAAAGGTTTCCAGTGAAGCTTATTATTTAACATATGAGAGCTCACCAACACAGGCTCTAAGGGGCCTAAGTACGTTGCATATGCAGGTAGCCCCATGTAAGGCTGATCTGCAAAGCACTTCCAGACATTCACAAGTGCGTTGGTCACATTGGGAGCGAAATTCTCATTGTTCCGGAATATCCACTTGGCCAGTGCCTTCTAGAAGAGTTCACATGTGTCAAGCTTCGGATCCAAGTGTCCATTTGACATCTACATGACTGGAAACATGTCTTGCCTATTTTTGGAAAGCTATTGATTGCAAAACAACCTACAGTTCATCTATAAATTGAACACAGATCTAAGTGTTTGAGAAGGAAGAATTTGAGTAGAGAAATGCTGGAGAATTTTCAATTGAGAGCTTGGTTTGTAAAGCTACTGCTGGAGAGATTTATGCTGTGATGAGACTTGGGAACTTTGCTGGAAGGTCACTTCAAATCATTCACTAGGTTGTAACCTCTCCTTCTATCATCAATACAGAGTACTTCTTATTTTTCCCTACATGCATCTATGTTAACTTTGATTTTCCATATTGTAAGATCTTGGTTGATGAATGTAGTTTATGCTTTACTGATTTAGCTAACTAGCTTGAATAGATATCTATATTATTGCATCTTCTGTTGTTTCGGTGTTCTTTCTTGCAGGAAGCATTTAGCTCACAAACCGCTTGAATTTGAAGCTGCAACGGAAGCGACAGAAGGAGCCATTTGGAAGCGATTGCACAAGTAAGCCTCCAATCCTCTCTGTGTATCTCTTTTGAGTTAGGAGAAATAGTAGTATAGTCTTTCACCTATTGTTCTAGACTAGCACCTGTCTAGGCAAGCATAGTTTATCCGTAGATTACAATTATGGCACAAAAAATTCCATTAATTTACCCATAATTTACATGAGAATATCCGATAAATTCATTAATTTTATGTTATTCTCATAAATTTACCCACTTATGTGAAAATAATTTAATTATTTTCACTAATTGTTTTCATTTCCACAGAAATAATTTAACAAATCATCCATTTATTATTTATTTCTTAATATTCTAAACATTCTCATGGAAAAAATTTATTAAATAATTATGTATGAATTATTTCCAACCTATTTTACTCTCTCAACCAGAAATAATTTAATAAACTATTTATTTATTAATTATTTATAACAATTTTACCTAGTTAAATGGAAATAATCTAATAGATCATTTATTCATGGATTATTTTCCTTAATTAACTTAATAAATCATTATTTTTGAGTTAGTAAGCTAAATAATGGTTATTGCCCATTACTTTTTACCCTTTTCTCCCACAAATATTAATAAGCTACTAAATTAGTTGGATCTTGTTTTGGTCCAACAAATATTTTAGAATATTCGACCTCATAAAATCTAGTTAGTATTTTATTATAAATAAGAGAGGTTTTATCCGCATTTCACCATGAAATATTTTCATCTTCAAAATTATGATCCTAAGCCATTTGAGTCTTCTCCAATAAAAATCTCATACATTTTTTTCTTCTTTATTCTGCTTTCCCTTTGGAGAGACAAATACCATTTTGTAGACATGATTACCAATGAATCATCCCAAGGAGAAGGTCTCTAGAACCACAATTCAATAATAATTTATCAGAGGTGATATAATAAAATCTATTCTTGGTTTTCATTTGGAGTTTATCACATGTTATATGGTATTGTATTTTTGTTTTTGTTCACTATTATTTTGTAGCTCTATAATTAAAACATATGAGTGTGTGATTATCCTAGGGGTTGAAAAACAAATCCTTAAATTTCCTTGTTGGACTATTTCCAACCCATAGTTCAGATATTTTTGCTAACCCTTGCTATAGAAAGACATAAACAAGATTGCGACTCCACTAGGGATCTAAATATTTCAGATCCTAAGTTGCGCGTTATGATATTTCCCTACTTTTTCTCATTTATTTTATTTCCATTTTTAGTAAGTTTTTGGAATAATTTGATGTTTTTTCGCTTATCGAATATCTTTTAGGTCAAAAGTCCCAAACAACAAGAAATGGAATATCCATAAAAAATAATGAAAAAATGAGTTCTTAGACATCCAATGCACTTTTTGGTCCCTTTTTTGCATTAGTCAACACAAATTTTGGCCCCTTTATTGCATTGTGAACATAGATTTTTACCCACTTTTTGCATTGGAAACACACTTTTAGGTAAATTTCCTGTATTGGTAAAGTTTTACAAAAAATCATTCTTTTCTTGTTCTTGACTGAGTCTCTATTATAGGGTTTAGGGTTCCTTGTTATTAGTAGTTTTTCTTAAACTATTGATATTTTGAACTCCTAAATGTTAGGTGGAAGAAATATCCCCCTAGAGCGATTCTTGTACTTCTTCATTAAGCTAGATTTTTGGGGTTGAATTGGGATTTTTTTGTTGTTGGTTGGTTGAAACTATGTCACTGCATTTCCCATATCTATTCACTTGCCTCTTGCTTAGAATTATGGCCTAAGAACATATTATCTTGATTAGTATTGGTCTCCACTTTCTTTCTCTTTGAATCCCCCTCAGTGATAAGTACTTCAAAGGTTTATTGACAACCCAAAACAATTATTTACTTCTTGCTACCTATATAGAAATTTAGTTGTAGGTTGATAATTTATATTTAATCTTTATTCTTGGTTTCTTATTTACCCATTTGACCATATCTTTTTCCCTCTTTCTGACCTCCAATTTTCTTGCATGAAACTATCATAAGATAGACAATTTCTTGATTAATGATGAATGCTTGTTACTGTTGATTTACAATAGTTCATTTAATATTTTTTAGAAGTTAATTACCTTTATTTTAATTAAGAGAATTTTTATTTTTATCTGCAACACATTAGACTTGCACACACATATACACAATTAAAGTAAATTCTTGGTTCATGACCCCAAGATGAGCCCTTAAAATAATTCTAATCTAACACACATTTATTAATCTAAAATAAATAATCACATTTAGGATTGGCATATACATCTGAGCTTGTGTAAAGCTCTAGAGCTTAATGATCGCTTCTTTATGGACTAGTTTTTGAAGTCCCTCCTTCCTCCCATCATGAAAGATGTCACTTCGACATTTCCTCGAACTAAGGAAAAGGCCATTTAGAATGCCATGCAACATGATCTAATCTATGTTCAATCGAGATACCTTTACACCATCATATATGATGCCCCATGCTCATGCCCATGTGACACTTCAACACCGGGGGCATCCGTTGCTGCTAATGGTATGACTGGATCTATTTCATACCATCAAAAGTTGCTATGTTCACTAGGACAAATGGGATATGGACAACCCCAGAGAGGAATTGATACCTGTTGCAATTGTTCCCTCCTTGATATTTCTCAAGTTTCCTCACAAGGGGGAACTAGTACCTCAGACACCTATACCCATCCATGTCAGCCTGTGACTATGAAATCTTGTACTACTCCCACCTACTAAAGAATAAATAAAAATCCCTATTATTTTTTTCCATAGAAAAATTCTCCAAATCCTTTGGCACCAACACATCCATCTCACATGCCTTAGCATGCATCACCTTAGCAAGTTGAGCATATGGCCAATAAAATGTTAACAATCCCCCTAATTTGAAAAAAATGAATAAGGGGAAGGGAAAATTGAATGCCTAGAAACAACGAAACCCAGGAAAACAGGGCTAACAACCCAATATCAACATCAAAGGAAAATTGAGACAACCCTTTCATTTACCCAAACTTCTATTATATGATTGTAATTCCAAATTGGGAATAGAAGCCATGACTGACTGATACACAATTTTTGTTTAAACGTTTAAATTTAATTTCCAACTGAAGGAGAGGATGACCTTTCATATCCCAATGTATAATGGAGTTTTCTTGCTTGGAAAACATGAAACCAACCTAAATTTAATGAGCCTGTTAACACTATAAAATTGTACAGGAAAAATACATTAGAAAATGTCAAGAAAATAGTACAAATAAAGATTTTCCAACATAAATACATTATGAAGGACAAAAAAATATTTATTTCCTAAGGTTCAGTCAGAAATTGGTGGAAAGCGCACCAGCAACAAAATATTTTTGCGCACAACACACTTTATCCTTCGATAACCGCATGGTCCTAGGGATGGCGAAAAGTCACCATCTAGGACCACTTGACACACTTGGTGAAGATGATTTTCTATAAATTGTAGTAAAGGATAGCCGGATTCGAGCCACCTTGAGGAGTTGTGCATCCCACAAAGGAATATCTTTTCCTACTCTTGGGTCATTATCAATATTGGGCCAAGAGAGGGAAGGGAGTTCAAAACATTTCTATATAAACTGGACATGAGAAGAGAAAAGAAGACACATTGTTATGTTGGCCAAATTTCTACCATAGAAACACTAAATTTCAGGTGTTGAAGCAAGAGGATTGAAGGCACTAACATGTTGGCCATCCAACATCTTAATGAAGAAGAGAACTCCACCATTGGACAGTTGTCACATTTATTTTGAGAGAGGGAGGAGAAGCTTGCAAGGAGACCAAGGAAAGGGACCCCCTTGCTGAGATTATTTGAGCTCCATAGCTCAAAGGACTCACTGCAAGTGTGTTAGCATTGTATTCTTCATACTACTAGCAACCAATAAAGGGAGTTTTCTCCATTATTATATTGGTTTGTTTGCTCCATTTGAGCATTATTGTCTTGTGTTTTTCTATGTTAGTTCATGTTATTATTGTATTGTATGCATTATTGTATTGTACGCATGAGTTTTTTCTTACAATGTTTTCAGTTTTTCCATTAACAACACCATAATATTCTTTGTGATCTTTTCAGGAAGCAATTTATTACCAAAGAGATGTCTTTTGGTACACTAGTGTGACAAAAACACCACCACAATATTAGCGACCATATTGGATTATTTTTCTTATTTTAATGGTTGTTTTTTCAGGACCTCTTCCTTGAATAACTAGATTCAAGACGTTCAGACACTTTCTGTGAATTATTCAGGACATTCACTGTCTGTTCTGAGAGGCAGAGAGATCAAAATTTTCTATCTTTCTCGACAATGTTCCTTTCACTCGGAAAAACGCACACACCGCGCTTGTGGGTAAAAACCCGCAATGTATTGACATAAAGAAAATGATCACCATATTTTTTCAATTTTGCAGGTGATTTTCAACCCATAATGACTTGCCTTCACCACTTTTCTGCATTTTTATATTTCTAAGATGATTAATTACTGCACTAACCACTACTAGTATAGAAATTAAGTTTTTTTATTTGTTTTTTACATTTGAAAAAAACACATAGCTTAACTAAGAAAAGGAGTAAGTGGCCAAAATACACATATGTTTTCTTTTTCAAGATGATTTTTGCTAATTTTTAGGTAGAAAACATAGTTTAATTAGAAGGAGTGATTGGCCCATTATCCACAATTCTTTTTTAGATAATCTATTTCTTCATTTTTTGCATTAGGCTTGTGACTAAGGTCAAAGTGTTAAATAAAGAAAGAAAGTAATCTCTGCCTCCCTTGCACCTCTTGGTGAACCTGGGTTAGCATATGAACGCTTTCTCAAAAGAATTTTGAGCTACCATCTCGCTTTAGTTCTACATAGTCTAATTAGGAAAAGTGAAAGAAAACCATTATCTACAATTCATTTCAATTTCTGCAAGGAACAAAAAAAACACATAGTGTAATGAGAGGGGAAGTAAAGGATCATGGCATATCCACATCCTAATGCACTCTTGTTTTTTCACTCAAAACACACACTAAGCATCAGTAATATTTGAACCAAAAGGCACCAAGCTTTTGGGGCTTTTATTCTTATCTTACATTTGCCTACAATATCAAACACTAAAGAAAATTAAGAATATTAAAAAAAATTATAACTTGAACTCACTAAATTCTCCCAACAGGGGCCACAAAAGAAATTATAGTTCAGGTTAGGACCATTGGGGGTAGGCATCCAATAAGCTGCCATGGTAATATTACATTTTTAAGCATAGATGTTGAATTTTTAAGGAGCTTGAAAATCCTTCTATCCGCCCACGGAAACAATTTATCAAGCATTACATAGACCCAATTCGGAGGGCGTTCGGCTTAGGTCCTATTAGTGTTAGTAAAACTTTTCTGTCACTAGTGATCAAATGTGCTCTTACAAAGTTTTTGTTAGGGTCTCAAGTCAAATTTTTATGGTTTCAGTAGGTCTTCAAATAAAAATTTGGTCACTGGCTAGTGTGTCTAGGTCTGTTGCTACTCTCAAAAAAATTCATGTGCTAGTCATTGCAATTATTCAGTTGGATGAGTCACCACTGAAAAGTCTTCATCATCATCTCAGTCATACCACCATGGTCACCATTCAACTCATTTCATGATAGTGTCACCATTAGGTCTTAGGATCAAATTCATAGAAAATCTGTCATTTCATTAATAAATCCGGCATTGAAGGAGTAGTAATATGGAAAATGCTCAATAAATTTATTTCAAGTGTAATTTTATTTCAAATATTATGTAATATGTTTCTAATGTTCCAAAGATGCAAAGTCTTCAAGTCAAAGATGAAAAATACATGGTGGGCCACCATACAACTATGAAGAGAAATTGATTTCCACAAGATACAAAAGAAAATAGAAGTACTATTTTCATTCATATTGAGCTCCAAAATGTCAGTGAGAGCCATCCAAGCACACTCATAATCAAAATTTCACTCTCAAAATTATTTTTCCTCTCTCACACTGCGTTTTTCAAGAGCACTCGCATTTTCAAGAGCCACACTGCGCTTTCACTGTTTGAGGGAAAATAATCATTTTCAAGGGTTTCCTTCAGATACCAAGGGTTACAACATCTTATTTTCTAGTAATTAATACCCTACAAACTATTATTTTCCTTAGTTTCTTCACCATTTTAGTGGTGAAGTCTCTCCTAGCCTCCACGCTACGTTTTCATGGTTCGAAATTTGTGGTTGACTTCTAGTAGAAAAAAATAGTTTCCCTACCCATACTACCCTTCCCTACACCCTAAAAACCTCCCCAAAGCTTTCCCTATCCATGCTCCCTCATTTCCCTAATCCCTATACCTAACCTAGCTCGTGCACTGCATTTTTGGCAGTTTTAGGGTTAGGACCCTTTTTAATTTCCCTACTATCCCTTCACTCTTTTTACCATCCTCCACATCCCTAATCTTCCTAATACAACTATATCCCTCCCATAATTTTCCTACCCTCATATCTCCTCCCTAATCCCTTCATCCCCTCCCCTCACCTACTTCCCCTGTTTTTAACCTAGGGTTTTTCTTTGCACATTGTGAACATGGAGGGAGAAAAGAAGCCATATAACAAAGGAGGTAAAATATCAAGGTTTGAGCCACTTAACACTTAGGAGTTGATGTCATCCTCACTAGCCAAACAATTTTTTCAGAATGTAGGATGTTTAGGGTTTTGTGAGCAAATTCAGAAAGTGAGATATCAGGCCAAGTTAACAAGCATATTGCCACAAACCTTAGGAGAGACAAGGTCACAATTGTAGGAGTGAGATTCAAAATTTAAACTGAGGCCATAGCTACAACTACATGGATACCAAAAAATGGGGAAAAGTTGTTCAAAAACTCAGACATTGATGTGCAAAATTACAAAGCTTTTATTAAAAGTCACTACAAAGATGCCATCAAGAAGATTTTTCCTTTTGGACAACTGCTTGATAAGTTTTCTCCATTGATGAAGGCCATAATGCAGTATTTTACATGTGAGGGTAGATTTTCAAGGTTGTAAAAATATCATGTTAGATTTCTAATGCACTTTAAAAGGGGTGAAAACTCTCAACCTACCCTACTATCTCCACAAAGGCTTGGCTAAAATGGCAGAGAAAGTGCAAAATAAAAAGAGTGATCATCAAGCTAGTCTTTTCCATCATTCCCTTATCAAAATAATTATCTTACAGTAGCTCACACAGATGGGAATCTCTTGGGAGACATTCATGTAGTCCACTGTCTTTTCCCCCTTGCTAGTCAACCTACTAGCTAAAGTACACCATCGAAAACACCATTAGTACCATCTAAACCAAGGGAGATGGGCTCATCTAGCAGAATTTCAGTCAAGAGGACACCTAGGGCTGAGGTGACTCAAAAATATCAGAGAGGAATGAGGCTTATGTTTTCTCTAAATATTGTTGAAGTGACCAAACCTACATTAGTTGGACAGAGATCATCATCACAACATGAGGCACATTTGCAAGATGAGGAGCCATTCGATCTTGAAAGTGAAATGGCAGACTTGGAGATGGATGAAGAGCATCGAATAATAGAGTAGATAATCATGGAGAAATATGTTGAGATCAGACAACTTAAGGAAAACTTGTCAAAGTAAAACTTCTTGATTTCATTCCTAGAACAATAAAATATGAAATTAAAGGTAAATCAACTGCTCTTGAATAGGCCTAGGGTTGATTTGAACAAAGAAGATGTAAAGGGAAAATAAATAGTTGACATAGATGATTCCGATGATTAAGAAGAGTAGGTAGGAAGGAAGAGGCCAAGGACTAGAGGCCTAAAAATGGCACTTCAATAACAGAGAGAAGCATCTCCACCAAGGACCCAAATGACAATCAATGAGCTCATATTGGCAGCAATTAACAAGGACAAGGAATATTGGCTTGATAGAGTCAATTTTCACTTGGAGAAACTCCTGAAGAGGGAAAATAAGAACAAAAACATACATAGGCACATGGAATTGCACTACTACACAAGAAACCAGGTCTCCAAGGTAAGGATTAAGCAATTGAAGGAAAAACTCAAGGAAACCCTAATGAAGAAAAATGAGAAGGGTAAGTTGGATTTACTTTATCATGCCTCCATAATAGAATAAATTACCATCATAGGTCTCCATGGAACAATTTGGGAATAATTTTGAGCAAATTTGGAGACATTTTGACAAATTTTGAATTTTTTTGACATTTTGGCAATTTTTACACAGTCATCGGTCCAAAAACGCAGTGAGGCCATACTACGCTTTTGTTGGAGGCATATAAATGGAAAAATATTTACATTTTTGGATTTCTCTTGACCTCTACTTCAAATTAAGCCCTTGGGAGACCCATGTCAGCAAATTCTGGTGGGTGAAAAGGTAAAAAAGCCACCTAAAAAACACCTTTATGCCATGTTTTTTTGAAGCTCGCCGTGCTTTTTGAGTAGTTGTGGGAGAATTGATTTTTGGAGGGCTAGATGCAGTGTTTTGTAGTTCTTGAGGGTTATATAATGTTGTAGACAAGAAGATATTTCTATAGCAATTTTCAGATCCTGATTTGGACCTTGGCAAGGCCTCCAAAATCCATTTAAACTTAGCACATTGCATTTTCTCTTGGCACACTACACTATTCTGATATTTTGTTGTGCTTTTGCCTGGAAGACTATTTTCTCTATTGACTCAATCCAGTTCGACTTCTACTGATGTAATTTTTCATTTATGATGTTGTAATGATGCATTGAGGTGTAAATAGGCTGGTTAAAGTGAAAAATAGGTGGATTCATGCCTATAAATACTCTTTATGGTCAAATGTATCAGTATTTATATCTTGAGGAAATTTTTGTTAACCTCCCTAGTCTTTAGGTTTTAGGTGAGGAAATATTGTGAACTGCTCCTCCACTCTAGGACTCGAACCCTGAGAGAGGGGAAATGGTTTTTTGTCTATATGTATGGATTTCTTAGTCATTTTGATGGTTGGACATCAGAGGGGGAAACTGTTGTAGCTTGTACTTCATATTTTTATTTAGGAAATCAAAGGGCCAGTTGTAGCTATTATATAGGAATTCATGTGCATTGAGTTTGTGATGTTGCATTTTCTCTATTATAGTTTTATATAGATGATATACATGTTTCTTTTCCATATCTGATTTCTTCAGTGATTTTCCTAAAATTATTATAAGAATATTTTTTTCATGAAAGCTCTATTTGTTTGGGAATGTCATTTTATGTAATCTTCCTTCCTGTTTAACGAATTCATGACACATGATCATTAAGATATTATTTCATTTTCAAACCCTACACTACACCGAAAAAATTCCTAAGCCCATCACAAAATCATTGCTATATTTCTCCTCCATATATTTGCAACTTTAACCCTTTGATAATTTGACCTAGTTACTTGGTTTTCATCCCTAATCCAATAGAAAAACCGTCAATCTTTCAAAACCCTAGAGACGAGCCATCTAGCCTAAAATCCACTCTTCATCGAGTCAGAAATTTGGCTGTGATTTTCATAGAGAGAACCCTCTCTAGTTTGGTAGGGATATCTACCAAAATAAAATCTTGGTTTGAGGTTACCTCTGTCGATATCCTTTCTTAGCCCCGAAACATTGTGGAGGCTAGCATGTCCAGTGCATGCGATACTATTTGGGGATACCCGACCCATCTAGTGCTCGGTATTGTAACCGATTACCAAGAATCTAAAGACTCAAATTCTCACGTGGGACGAAGTTACTTTAGTGGAAAACAACTAGGGCATCCTTTCCCTATAGATGACAATGCAAGAAACACTAGATCTTCATACCATTACCTTAGTTTATTCTTTAGCTACTAAAAGGCATCGCTAATTATTTCAGGACATTGGCCCTAGTACCCATCAAAAGTTATCTCTACAAGGCCAAGTTAAGATGAGAGTGTGAGGATGATCAGGTGTATATAGGATTTTGGTATCATACGCAAAACAAACAAAACCTCATTTTTTTCTTGATTGATCACATAGTTTAAATTTAAAGAGAAAAATTACCTTTCCATTTTTCGTTTTGTTTTATGTATATCATTTTGTTATTGCATTGATAAAGATCATCCTTCCTCCAAAGTAAAAAAACAATAGAGAGATTACACCAATCGACACTATAGGGGAACCAATGGGACCTCGTCGATCTAGGAATTTCTTAAACCTTCCCCCATTAGTGGGAAGAGTGCCAGGCCTCCCACCATTTAGGCGTAGAGGACACAACATTATCATCATTATAGGGTCTTCCTTTATCGGGGCATATTTGATTGGACACCCCCAAGGGTCACCAACCACCACACTAGTGGAGACCCCTCCAAGTTCACTGCACTCAACTCCTCCTATGACCCCTCAAGGTCAAAGGATTGCTACCCATCCGGGGAGTAAAAAAAAAACCCCTCAGGGAATGCCACAGGGAAATATTCCCCAGGAAACTCCTCAAGGCCACCACATACATATAACCATTCAACATCATCATACGATGGCGGTCAATACTCTGTTACCTTTCTTAGCATCATTAAATCTTTTAGATATTAATAAGTTAATGAATGACGCTATTGCACATGGCCTTAACTGGTCACCCATGCTCATTAAGCTCCCTTCATATATTCAAAAATTTGAAGGTAATCAAGAAAAAGAGACAGGAAATCACATTACGGCTCTCCACCTATGGTGTTCTTCGAACAATATCATAGATGATACCATTCAGCTAAAGACTATTTCAACGCACCCTTACAGGGCCATTAGCGAAATGGTATGTTGACCAGCCCTCTGCATCACATGGAACCTTTAGCGCCCTCGTAACTCCATTCGTCACTTTATTCCAACTCCCAATTCATCATGATTCAGGGATGGAAATCCTCACCCATTTTAGACAAAAACCGGCCGTTAATATATTAGACCATCTCCATAAATGGTGGAGGAGTCGTAGCTCGTGCAAAGGCAATCTCGGCCATAGATATCTTCTGGACTTATTTTTTAAAACACTCACAACAGAAATTTCAAAAGATGTGGCAACACAAAAACCTCACAATGAGGAAGAAGCCATAAGTAAAGCCCAACAATTAGAGCTTATTTACACCCAATCCAGATATATCTACCATATCCTTCCAAATGCCCCACATCTACAAACTTATAGATAGTAACCAAGCGAGTCAAATACTGCTGACAGTTTGATAGGGTCTTTAACCCAAAGTCAACCAAACAATAGTTATCACCACCCTGCATACTCTTATGATACTACGAAGAATGTATTGCAACCAGGGTATTATCATTGTCAACCTGCACCTTTGTAGAAAATGAATAATAGGGAAATTCCATACCAACAACTATAAGGAGGTCCACACCCTCCCTTGCAGAGCACTCAATATTCAACTAGAAATGACAATACAAGAGAGGCACCCCAACATACATGCTCCAACCAGGGACAGGGGAACCAATACTCCCCTTTCCCCATACAAAATATACCACTAGTGTAGAACAATTCAATGGTTAACCTAGTGCAACCCTCCTAGGCTCAATAACAACCTTCATATGACCAGGATAATAATAATAATCCTTCGAACGCTACAAAGAAAAAACCAAAGAGAAACCAAAAGTGAGACACTTTATAGGGGGAAAACAATAAAAAATTCCCCCCGTGATCTCAAGTTGGGGGCAACTCCAACCAAAATCAAAACCAGAAAACAACCAATAACTCTCAAAGGAAAAACAAGATGACCAGTCTAAGGAAAAATTATTGTTGTGCCATATGTGGGGAGTACGGTCATTACACTCACCAATGTCTCGAACTTCCCGAGTTGAAGAAAATTTAGGGTAATTGAGGACAAGGGGGATAAAAACAACAACCTATAGTCATGCATGAACCCTCCCCCCATCAGGGAGTGGTAAAAACCCAACAAAAAAAACCACCCCAAAAAAATGCTGGAGGAAAGAACCATGATATCTTCATGGGTGGAGAAGAATTTTTATTTGAAATACGGAACAAGAACTACGAAGCACCCACGGATACCAACCCTTCAGGTACTAGTACGAAAGCACCTATTTTGTTGTTAACCATCTCCAAGGTACTTGTCGAGCACATGCTCAAAATGGTAAAAGGTCCAACAAGGTGCACAAGGCATCACTCAAAATTTTCTCACATATATAGTATAGTGGATGACTTAACACAGTATCCCTCAGCTATGTCACCTTTAAAAGTCTGACAATATTTCCCAACCCATCAGAAAGCCTTAAATTCTGCATTAGGCACAATTGACCCTAATCATATTCAATCTAGACAAAGCAAGCCAAGGATTCCTTCGCTAGTTGCTTTCCAAATACCGATTTTGGTCCAGAACATCACCATTCATCACTACATCATGGATGAAGGAGCATTCACATGCATCATGTCCAAAATAGTTTGGCAGAAGTTAGGATAGCTAGAATTGAAACCATATAACATCACGCTCAGATCATATGATGAGCGCCCATCAGCCCCCATGGGTCTTTTCCAAAACGTACCAATTCACCTTTCCGGAAAGACAGTACTCATAGACATTGAAGTCTTGGATGCACAATTAGACTATAACATCCTCCTTTGAAGGAGTTGTATTTATGCTATGAAAACTATAATATCATATGTTTTCAGGGTGATGATGTCCACCCATGAATAAAAAATCATCACCATTGCCAACTCACGTATTATGAAAAGAAACCCGTGTTCGCTCTAGATTTCGAACTACCATACATAGATACAAATACCAAGATGATCAAAAAATACACATAATTTGGCCTTGACCAATTCAAACCTTCCACCCTCCTTAGAAAGTACCGAGAAAATCCCCCTGTAAAACCCGAGGAAACCCAAAAAACTACATACGCAACAATATGCATGATGAGTTCATCAAACACCGAGAGTAGCCCAGAGCCAGAACCTGACATCACATATGTTGTCACCATTGATTCGACATTCCTAACATACGCCATCTCCCACATCCCATTTTTGTATCCCCCACCTAGTTTTGTTTCACAACAAGTCATGGAAACTCTTACATTGCCAAATATGGATTTCACAATACTAGTTTGGTATTTTTCCCCTCCAGCCATGGAGGGAAACCAAGGCATTAACACTACAGGAATAATTCCTATTACCTCCCAAGAGGTCACAATAGCAAATGAAGCCCATGTAGTGACACCAAATGGTATTACTGCAAAGGATAACAAAAAATGGAAGAAGGTCGACACCCCTAGGCTCCCTTGGGAATCACAACCTTATGCATTGTGCAATGTCATAGGCCATCCTACTAACACTTTCCTAGAATTAGACGAGTTGAAAGCTCTTCTACATGCCGAAAGAACTGTTGTTACCTTAGCCACCTGTAAAAAGGAGAAGATAAAAAATACTCAAGGTAGAGCATTACACACCAACCATGCATGCTCCATATGTGACGAATACGTGCATTACACTCATCATTTCCTGGAGATGCCTCGATATAGGGATGCATTACATGCCCTAGAGAAGTCCAATCTCCAACACCCCTCTACAACATCCATTCCGATGGAGGAGGACAAGTCCAAAACCATATTATACGTATGAGAAGAGCCTGCATCATGCTCGTATCCAACCAACCCAACGACGCAAACACCAATAAGGAAAATATAGTCCACGCCTTATGTCCTGGTCTACGCATGATCAGGTGTTCAAAATTATGCTAAAAATGAAATTTATAGAAATGGTATAGAACCTGAACGTTCGTGTAGATATTGTCGTTCTAAATCTGCCGCAATTTGTTTCATGGAAAATCGACATTGTATGCTCCCAGAAATGCATTCTGTCCACTTTGTCAAACATGTAAATTTAAAAAAAGAAAAAATGTAGGAAAACCCACTCAACAGTCCGTACAATTGACTAGGCATGCCTACATGGCAGGGTGACTATGCATATAACTATTTTCATTGGAGAAGAGATCGTGCCAAGTGGCACTGCTTGGTTGGTTTTTTTGGCGTGTTGTGATTGGCTGGGTATGTGGTGAAACACATGCTACCACTTGGACGAACTGGAGGTTGCCATGTGGCATCATGGGAGGCCACAAAAATTTGGTTAAGTCCAAAGAGATTTGTAGTGGATCGAACCCGCAAATTTGTATCCACAAGCCTAACACATTACCACTATGCCCTGCACGATGTTTCTTAACTACTATGTTTTCCACATAGTTTTATTATGTTATGTTTTACACATTGCGGAGAGAGGGCCGAGGTCTAGCCCCAACCTTGGTCACCACTGGGGGTAGGACGATGGGTGGAAGGCTAGTCACATGCCCCTCCCCACGAACCGTAACAACAACAACCAAGCCTGTCGGTGACATGTGATTCCAACTGGAGACTAACCATAATAGTTGCTGTGACCACCTGCTCTAACCGCCCCTAGACTACTACTGTATCCGCCGACGATCCCCATGTGTCCACCATAACATTTAATGCCGGCGGTTACCCCAAGTCTGTGGTGTTTTATTATGTAATTTTTTTTTATTAACCATATATGATATGGTTAGAAATCTATATTTAAGGCCTTATTGGGAAAATTAACGCACCGAAAATTTCGCCCAGTTTTTGGGAAATTTGGTGCTAAGTTAGCAGATTTCTGGGTGGATTTGTAGGTTCATTGCCAGATTTTGAGGGTTTTGTAGAATGAATAGTGGAGGAACTAGGAGAGATTATAACTTGAGGATTTTTGACCAAATTCGAGGCAGAAAGAGGCTACCCAAGCATTTTTGGGAACTCTAGAGTTGATGGAACAAGTTTCGGAGCTGTTTGAGCATTGTAAACATATGTAATCACACTTTTGAGCATAATAGAAGAGGGCCAAGCTATTGGAAGCTAGACCAAGGATACATAACCCAGGTAGGGTGAACTCCTTCATCATGTGTTTTTGTGTTACTGTTTATGGTGATGTTTTTGTCTATTAGATGCTGTTATTCAATGTTTTTTTATGTTAATTTTCTCAAGAAATTCACATAAAAACACATAAAAACTCATGATTAACTTGCAATTTACCTCATAATCCTCAAGTAATTTGTTTATAGTTTGAATTGGATCTTAGCACAATAAACACTAATATTCCTATTTAGATCAAGTTGGTATCAGAGCACTAGGTTTACCTGTGCAAGGAGGATTTAATTGTTTTGCAAGTGTTTAAATTATTACAAGGTTGAAGCTTAAGAGAGGAGAAGGAAAGCTTGTGGGTGTAGGTTATATTGTTGGAGCAAGGAGAAGGAGCGTACAATTTCCAAAATCTCAAGATTAACCTCCAGTTGCAGTAGATGATTCAATAAGAATGTCTCATGAAGGAGGAAATGATAACATGACAGAGGATGAGAAGGCTTTTAGGAAGGCTTTCTTTGACATGACAGATATGGTGAAGGTCTTCTATGAAGAGAGGAATACAAGGTTGCAAGGTGAAATCTATGTTAGTGTCAGCATGTCTAGCCTATCACCAGTGATCAAGTATGATCCTACCATGTCTTGTTAGGTTCTCAAGTCAATTTTTTCCATTTCATTAGGTCTTCAAATAAAAATTTGGTCACGGGCTAGTGTGTCTAGGGATATTTCCACTCCTTTGAAAACATTTCACATGCTGGTCCTTGTCATCAATGAGTTGAGTGTGCCATCATTGAAATATCATCATCATAACTTTAGTCACCATCATCATGTTTTTAATTCATATTAGTGTCACCATTAGGTCATTAGGAATAAGGTCACCAAAATCTGTCTTTCCATGCATAAAATTCCGGAAAATGAGGAGCCATAATAGGTAAATTTGTTCAATGAAGTTTGGTTTCAAATGTAATTTATGTTTCAAATATTTAATAAGTTCCTAATGTTCCTAAATTTTCATAGAGTGTTTCAAAGTTACATAAGTTTTCAAAAAAAAATTAAAAGACATGTATTGGGCCAGCCCACTACTATGAAGAAAATGACTCCAAACAAGCTATAAAAGACCAATTCATTCATTATTTCTCATTCATCACATTTTTCAAGAGATCATACAAGTCAGAAAGCTCAGAGACAATATTCTAGAATTTCTCATGGTCAAGGAACTTACAGCTAACACTCATATGGAGGAAACCTATACCTCTCTGTGCCTTCCTATTACTCGGTAATCAATTGTTCTTTCAGATCAGAATGAAACGAGTAGTTGTATTTTTGCTGCTGGATCTCAAGACCAACTAGTGCTTCAGGATTTTCAAGATCCCTTCAGCATTCTTTTGCAAGCATCAGGAAAGATAAATGTTGCCCGGTTCGTTATCAAAAGCTTTGGTTTCAGTGGTTATTGTGAGTTGCCTACATGTACATTGTTCTACCTGCTCGAGAAAAGTGAGAGCAGAATTTCGGTATGTAGCCATCTGCTGGATTGGTTACATTGGAAGCACACTACACATGATTGTACATATTCCATCAATAGGCAGTTGGTTGTCATCATGATTTGGAACCCTTGAATCTTGATGGATTGATGCCATTAAACAAAGCTTTGTAAGTACTTGTTTTAGTTAAGTCAGTTATGAGTCATTTCTTTTTGCATCGAGTCAGTTTTTTTAGTCATTTTAGTTTCAAGGTTGAGTCAGTTTGAGTTAAGTTTTAGTCAATAAAATGAGTCAAGAGTTTTGTGTTGTTTGTCAAAATAATGACTCCATAGCCCAATGGACGAAGGCACTACCTACTCTCCCAGAGATCTGCCGTTCTTGGCACCTCCCAGGAGCTACCATCCCCATTGGAGCCAATGTTAGAGTTGGTCTTGACATCCCTCCGTCAGAGATCAAAAATATTTGTTGCATTTCATTTTTAGGTGTCCCATTCAGTCCATTCATCTGCATTCCGTTAGGGGCATGCCATTATCTGACGGAAGGGTCTCTTCACGAGTTTCCCTCATGTTTGTACCTGCTGGGTTTAGTCGAAATTTATCAAAAGTTCATTAAAGTTGATTTCAGTCATTTACAGTCATAGATGGTATTTTGGTCAAAAAAGAGTCATTTCACTTTCTAGGTCTAGGGTTTGGTCTTCAGAAATGTTAAATAATGCCCGCAGGCCATGAGGATGTCTTCAATAAGTTTTCATTTCAAGATTTTCATCGTCAATAATGTACAAGGATGTTTCTTCTTCAAAACTCTGTTTTGAAGAAGAAATCGTCAAATTTGTTTTTGTAATAAATATGTATTTTAAAGTTTTTTCTGCCATGAAGTACTTCAAATGCAGACTCTGGTCTTCCTTTGCCGAAGTTCAATGCCATCATCCTTGCAAAAATCAACCAAGAAAACATCATTTCAAGCTAGAAAATGAGAAGGAAATTTGAAAAGACAGAGTTGTATTAAATGCAAAAGTGCCAAAGCCAAAAACATTACAAAGTGGGTCTTTGAGAAAAAAAAATTAAATCCATGTCTATATAAGATATTTATCAAAGTTATTAATCCATTTGCATCAATAGATATTAAAAAAAATCCAAGAGAGAAGTCGAGTTGAAGTTGGAGGAACGAAGCTGTGATTTTAGAGGGCTGACTGTGTGTTGGAATTCAGCGCGGTACATTGGGAAAGGGTGTGACGCATAGAGCCAAATTTCACTGTCCAATTTCCAACGGGCGCAGCGCACCCACACGATGCGGCGCACTGGGTTTGTGTGCGGTGCACAGAGCCCCCAAGCCAAAATTTACCACCGTTTTTTCAATTTTTAAAACAACTTCAACACCTTTGCTCAAGTAATTTTACATAGTGCTCTTGCTGGTATTTGGTGTGGTTTCAGAGATTTTTTTGGAGAATTGGGTTGGTGAAATATAAACCCTATTTATTTTTCCAAAATCGCTCCTTGGGGTTTGAAATCAAAGTTTTAAAATTTGTTTGGTGCTATACTATTGCCATTGTCCACCATATTCTCCCTTTCCTCACTGTCACGCTATCATACCACAATCCTTCTCCTATTCCCATTGTCCCATATCCTTTATATCCTTTGTTCCCATGTTTCATCCTTAAACCCTATCACTTGCCATCACTTCCCTCCCTTCATATCATTGATAAAATTCTAATTCCCAAAGACATTCAAGGACTATTTTGACATCCGTGATTTCACCTAGCTTGAGTATATCTTGTCATTTCATTTACTCCTATCTACCCACATCACTATTACCCATTCCTATATCACTTATAAAGGCTCCAAATCCCGAAGTTCCCCAAGCAGTAAGTGACTGTCCTTCCACTCCAAATTCACTTGACAGTCTATTGTATTCATTGTGATATTTCCTTACAACCTCTCATTTCATATGTGGCACATTTGGTATTGAAAGACAAACTCTTGTTTTCACCACCTACATATCAGCACAAACACCTTGTTTTCAGCACCATGTTAGAGACAAATTCATCATATGAGTAGGGATATGAGCAAGACAGTGATTCAACCACCGAGCTAAATATACATAGGAGGTCTCATAAAAGTGGCAGGCACGTCAGGGAGGAGCCCACTTCTTTGGCTCAATTGCAGGCCTGCTCGCTTGCAATGACATGCTTTCAGCAACATTCATGTTTTCGATATTGTGAGATGATTGCTCAGAGTCAGCATCATCAGGAGTTGGTTCGCTTATTTGTCCTACATTTGCGTGATGGTCATGTAAACCTTGCTGGAGTGAACTTCACCTTGACACCAGAGACCATTTCTGAGGCAACCAGGATACCAAACATAGGTGAGGAGTGGAATAAGAGACAACAGCTGGATAGAGCATATTATGAACCTTACATCGGGTCTGGATATTTGAGGCAGCTCAGCAGGGTATTCCCGTTCCAGTTTTTGAAAGAGTCCTATGCGCCATTAATGAAACTCTTCATTAGATACTTCAGCCGTGAGGGTAGATTCTCACGCCTTTATGCATACCATATCAAACTTTTGATGCATTTCACGAGAGTGAGACTGATGAATATTCCATACTTCATGTGCCGAAACATAGAGTAGATGACTACCCTTGTGCAGAAGAAGACTCCAGAGCAGCAACATAACAACATTTATCATTATGCGCTCATTAAAATCATTGTAGTGCATCAGCTTGGATTGCAGGGCATCGCATGGGATGAGTTCATTTCCTGTGACTTATTTGCAGCCTCCCAACCTCCTACCGAGATTGTTCATGATGAGGGAGAGCCTTCACATCAGTTTGAGGTTCATGAGACAGAGCCTGTCAGTGTTCCAGTATGTGTTACCGATCAGAGAGGTACCAGAGCCTTATTTTCAGTAGCACGACGAGTACTATCTCCGCCCAGGGTGGAAGGGGTCTCGTTACCTTCGATAGCAGCGCGAGTACTATCTCCACATGGCATGGAAGGGGTCTCGCCTTCTACATCAGCACAATTATAGGACAGAGGCAAGAATCCTATGCAAGATGAGGGCCCCTCAGGAGGCCATGATACTGATTTTATATTGATCGATGTTGATTCGAGCTCTCCCAGCTCAAAGCTGAAAGAGATCATCCAGGAGCAGAAAGCTGAGATCGACACGCTGATCAAGAAATTGCAGAGAGCTCAGTGGGTTATAAATTACTTGGAGCAATGAAATAAACAATTGGAGGATCAACAGACACTCATAGAGTTGCGGAAAATCCGCGAAGACCGTGAATTGGCCTGAAAGAGACCAGGTGACATGACACCATTTGAACGGGAGACTTGCCTTATGAGCGTCAAAATTCATCTTGAGAAATTGTTTGCAAAGGCCAATAGGGAAAAATACATGCTCAGACATATGAAGAACCACTATTGGGCCCACACACACGTTTGCAGAGCTAGGATGAAGATCCTGAAGGCGAGGTTGAGAAGAGCACTAAAACGTTGGAAAAGGCCCGATCCACTCCGAATCTTGGTTGAAGCTTCCTTGGATGAGCATGAGACATGATGGGAGACCTTCACTCCAAATTTCAGCAAATTTGGAGTAAATTTTGTCATTTTTGAAAATTTTGGTTGCAAAACAGGTTTTTCTGCCCGACGCGTCGCGCCACTCGACGCGCGCTTATGATTGGGACATCTTCTGGTGGAAAACTTGACATTTTTGGATTTTTTATGAAAATTTATGCATGCTCAGGAATGGCTGAGAGATTTCATCAAGTTCTGGATGGTCTTAAGGGTAAAAAACACTCCAAAAATGACCTTTCTTCCACCTTTTGCACCAGCAGGAACCAGGCTTGGGAGATTGCAGTTTTGGAGGGGCAAATGACATCCAAATTGAAAAATTACACTTGGGTTGAATAGCAGACAGATAGGGATTTCCAACAAGCTATCATGAGATCAATTTGGAGTTCAGGAAGTGCCCAAAAAATAGGCTCAAATTGGCGCGGCGCATTGAGTTTTCTGGCGCGGCGCATAGAGGAATTTTGCCCAATTTTCACTTTTCAGCTCAGAAATTCGGCCAGTTTGACTAGTTTCACTTTTGGATGTAATTATTGATCTATATTGATGTAATTTTATGGATATGATGTAAATTTGGAATTTTTAAACTTTTTCTAGAGGATTCATTCACAAAAAGGTGAAAATTAAGTGAATGGATCAGTTTCCTAGCATATAGAGGCAAGTTGTTTGGCTGCCTAGATTTCAGTTCCATGTTTAGAATTGGTTGAAATAGCTCCTAGAAGGATGATCTAGACCCCTAGAGGCATGGGAAGGGGTTAGTATGGTCTATATATTTTATTTTCTGAGACATCTTCATGGTTGGACTCTTGGGAAAATTTTGGCACCTCATTGTATATTCATTTCAGATTTTTGGCAAAGGAAAGACCAGAGTTTTGCAGAACTTGTTGGGATCCTTGTGGCTATGAGTTTTGATGATGTTTTTCTCCTTGTATCTGTAAGTTTCATTAATGTTTATGTATGCCATTTCCATTCTCTTTTCTTCCGAAATTAAACAAATGAGCAACTAAGGTAGAATTCATTAGTTTGCTGGTGCTCTGCCTTAAAATTTTGTTTAGTTTTATATGTTTTCGTCAGTTTGAAGAGGATCCTTTCTCCCTCTTTCCCTCTTCAGCTTCTCAGCAGTATTTTCAATCCATTCATTGGATCTAAGACATCAAAGCCATTGCCTTCCCTGCCCCAACTTGAACTCTGCAAGAAATTGGCCTCATCCCCAAGCCCAAAATTGCCTTTCCCTTTTTCCAACAAAAAACCCTTAAAAATCATTTCAAACTCCTTGATTAATATACCTAGCCTAAAATTAGCACTCATTTCAGTCATCTCAAGCCCTATTGATACATTTTTCCTGAGATTGACCTGGAGAGAGCCCTCTCCTATTCTGGTAGGGCTAGCTACCAGACTGAGCGTGGTATGATGTTATTTTGAACTTGTCTTCCTTCAGCCTGAGGTGGATTTGGGCAATAACACATTCCACTGTTAAACTTGCGGAAATTTAAAACTCAATTGCAAATACATGTGAATAAATTCAATCGCACATAAAACAATTGTTTAATGGGAAAGATTAAAGCTAAAAACCCCAACTATAATATATTATGTATATCAATGGAATCATGTAATAATATCATACAAATCTTAGTACATCAAGCTCTCAGTACAATCAACAATCATTACACACTGTCATGTAGAAATTTGCATATCTATGCACCAATTTCTTGCCTCCTAATAGCTTGGCTCCACTGCGCAATCCCTGCTGAAGGAGACCCCTGAATGAATTCGAATTGGCCTTGCCTTGAATAAGCGATCCTCATTGTCAACTCCAATGTGTGTAAAATGCATTTAATGCATCACTATAGTCACAACGGATAATCCATCTCACCCTTTCACCTATCTCTCCACTAGGTCTCCACTGGAACTGACATGCAAGTAGTTATCTGCTGTATTTGTTCAATTGTTAGTGAGTTATTAGTTGTGAATTAATTAACTAATTAATTCACTTAAATCTCACTAGTGTATCTTTCAGTTAGACTAGATACAACTAGCTCAACTGAGTTTAACTCACTTAACTGAGTTAAACTGAATAACAACTCCCGTAACTACACTTCCAACTTTGTCATAATTTTCCACTTCATTTCTAATTGAGTCCTCCATGCATGAGCCACCAATAACTCTAGGAATTGCGTAATTACTTCAGCCCACTGATTTTCCAAATCTGTTCACTGAAATAAAGTGCTCAAAGAGAATAAGTTGATATTTATTGTCGGATTATTATTAAGGGTTAATAATAATCGACATGCACCTATTTTTAGATTGACGATCTATAAATATACTTCGCCCAATATTGTAAAAATAGAATTTCATCTATTTTCCACATTTTACCAACCATCTACAAATAACATCCTACAACTTATAGAATATGCTCACCATGTCTAAAAATAGACATACACCTAAAAATAGCCTGCGGGCCCCACTTAGTGAAGGTGCTTACTTTTCACTAAGCTCATCATCTTGTTGAATCGCAAAACTCCCTCTCAACAAGATAGGGATTATCCTTCACCCTGATCCTGCCTCTATGGTATTCGAATTTTCTCCTGCCGAGCACCTTCATCAAAATATTTGCATCCTGATCTTCCGTAAGAATGTATTGAAGAAACATGATCTTCCACTGCACACAATCTCTGATATGATGATACCAGATATTAATATGTTTAGATCTATTATGAAACATAGGATTAATCGAGAGTTTAATGCAACTCCGATTATCACAATGTATCATTGTAGGATCTAAATGTGAACTGAACAAACCGACCAGGATCTTCCTCATCTAGATAGCCTCACAAGCAGCTTGACTTGCTGCCATGTATTCTGCTTCCACTGAAATGAATGCCATGGATCTTTGTTTCCTATTGTACCAAGAAACTGCTATAGATCTGATACTAAAAACCCCTCATGATGTGCTCTTTCTGTTCATTGGGCTGCCTGCCCAATCTACATCCGTGAAGCCATGCAACTTCACCTCATCCGTCTTTCTGTACCATAAGCCATATTTAGATGTGCCCCTGAGATACCTCAGGACATGCTTGCCTGCCTTCCAAAATATCTTGGTGAGCTTAACCATCTCTTGCGAAAGCTGGCTCACCGCATAGCATATGTCCGATCTTGTATTAACTAAATACATGAGCGAACCCAACAACTGTCGATAAACAGTGGCATCCACTACCTCTGCCAATGTATCATCCTCTTTCCTCCAATTTCCTAGAAGAGGAGTATCCATGGGATTGAAATCCTCCATGTGAAACTTACCAAGTATCTCCCGAGCATACTTGCCTTGAGACACAAACAGTTCACCTTCTCGCTGCCATATTTCCAATCCAAGGAAATAATGAAGGAGGCCCAAATCCTTCATCTCAAACTCCTTTGCAATATCTGCCTTGCATGAGTGTATCAACTGCTCATCACTCGTTAGTATTAAATCATCAACATAAAGAACAATGATTAAAAGCTTACCCTCCACCACAATTTGGTATAGGTTTGCATCCGCCTCACTCTTGGTGAAGCCAAGTCTAGTGAAATAGCTGTCGATCCGTGTGTACCAAGCACGTGGTGCTTGCTTCAGCCCATACAATGCTATTTTGAGTCTGCACACATGCGAATCGCTGCTGAAGATCTCAAATCCTTCAGGATGCTCAATGTTCACCTCTTCCTCAATAATCCCATTAAGGAATGCAGTCTTCACATCCATCTGATGAATGTGCCAACCCATCTGTGCTGAGAGAGCAAGGAGGGTCCTTATGGAATAATACCATGTGACAAGTGCAAAGGTTTATTCATAATCAATCCCCTCAATCTATGAGAAGCCTCGGGAAACAAATCTTGCCTTATACTTCTCAACACTCCCACCAACAACTTGCTTTACCTTGTAGATCCATTTTGAATCTACCATTGATTTACCCACTGGCCTTGGAACAATATCCCAAGCATTGTTTCTGACAATGGAGTCATACTCCTCCACCATGGCATCTAACCATGTGGGATCCTGCACCGCTTCTTCAAAATAATATGGCTCTGTCACTACACACTTGCTCATAAGAGCCATGTATCTAGTAAATCGGTCAGGTGACTATCTCTGTTTGCGCTGTGATGTAGGGACTCCTACATTCTTTGCCACATCAAGCTTAAGTCTCTCAGCTTCTGTGGTATGCTTTCTGCCAGATCTGATGTTTTGTTCTGCATGAGTGGACTCATCCACTCCATGAATCTCATCATGTGGCTGATCCACATCTAGAGGCTCATCTTTGGGAACAAGAAGTTCCTTCTCCACATGAAAGTGTAGCCCCCTCTCAAGTGACAACTTCATGGCTTTCACCTCATTGAATTTTATATCCTGTCGCACCAAAATCATTCGGCTGTTTGGAAAATAGACATGATAATTATGGGGTGTTTCTGTGTTCCCTATAAATATCCCAACTTTTGCAGTCGGCTCCAGCTTCTTCCTGGCATCCTTTGTCACATGAATGTAAACAGATGAACCAAAAATCTTCAAATGAGAAATATCAGGCTTCTTACTAGTAAAAGCTTCTTTAGGTGTACTCATGCCAAGTACTATATGAGGACAACGATTTTGCACATAAATCGTAGTGTTGCATGCTTCCACCCGCAAGTGCATCGATAGGCCATGGTCATGTAGCATAGCTCATGTAGCACCCATAATCGTTCTGTTATTCCTCTCTGTGACCCCATTCTGCTATGGGTTATGAGGCGCTATGAGTTCTCTTCGAATTCCTTCTTTGCTACAGAAGTATTTGAATTTTTTCGAGATATATTCACCACAATTATCGCTCCGTAGAGCCTTCACTTGCTTCCACGACTCCTTCTCCACCAATGCTTTAAACTCACAGAACTTTGAGAATGTTTTGCTCTTCTTTTGGATGAATAAGATCCAACATCTACGAGAATAGTCATCAAAAAATATAACATAATATGTGTTTTTTACTGTTGAAGGAAGCGAGAAAGGTCCACACACGCCTGTGTGAATTCTCTCCAGGATCACCGAAGCACGGTTCTCCTTCTCATGAAAGGTGGTTTTCACAAACTTACCCATAGTACATCCCTTGCACTGCTCTGACTGTGCAAGAGTACCCTTGAGAAGTCTAGTAGAAATATGCTGCAAAATATTCAAGGCACTATGGTGAAGATGGCCCAATCTCCTGTGCCATAATTCACCCTCATCCCGGCTCACCACCTCTTCTGCTTTGCCCATCATTGCAGCACAACCATCTACCTCCAGTTTGTAGAGATTCTTAACTTGAATCCATATCCTCTTGGTTTGACCCATTTTTTTATGTCACAGGAAGGCTTTTCCCTCACTGAAAACAACGTCATAACCTCTGTCTTCCAACATTGCGACCGAGACCAAGTTCTTCTTCAGACCTGGAACATGCATAACATCTTTCAACAGAAATGGTTTACTTGACTACCTCTCAAAGGTAATGGTTCCAATGCCGGTCGCACTATATCTACCATCGTCACCCATCTCTATATGCATTTGGAGATCCTTCTCCTCCAAGTCACTAAACAACTCCTTGTCTCCCGTCATATGGAAAGACGCACCACTATCAAGATACCACACTGATCCCATTGCTATTGAAACCAAGCATGCGATCAAGGAGAAATAAAGTTCAAATTTCGAGGCTAAGGCCTCTCTAGCTATAGCTCCAACAACCTTCTTGTTCTTCTTTTTCTGTGGGTAGTTAGTGGCGAGATGCCCATGTTCGTGACAGTGAAAACACTTCACTTTGGACAAATCCAGTTTCTTGCCTTTAGCCTCATATTTTGGATGGGATTTATTCCCTTTCCCTCTCCTTGCTTTGGCAGCCAAAGCGCAATTCTCTTCATCATCATTCTTCTATGAAGTTCCATCCTTGGTATTCTGCCTTATCTCCTCCTGCACAAGGTCTGACCAAAGTCCCTCCCAATCCGACAGTTTCTTCCATCCATTGATAGAGTCTTCGTAGTTGTGCCAACTCTTCAGAAGCCCAAGGAGAGCCAAGCTCACCATGTCATCATCTAAAACTGTAATCCCCACACTTCCCAGTTCATCCCTACATTGGAAAAACTTCGTGAGATATTTTGGAATACTGTCGCCCTTCTCCATTTTTATTTTTCTGAGCTTATATTTCAGCGCCAACTTCCTATGGTCACTGCTGCTTTGGAAAATATCTGTCAAAGCCTTCCACATTGAAAATGGAGTGGATTTCCCATGAAGGCTTGATACAATATGGTCTTTCATACCTTCCAACAGAATTCTTCTTATCTTTGCTACATTCTTTTTCCATGCGTCAAGTCCTGCAACATTGCTAGAAGCAGGCTTAGGAACATCACTATCGATGAACTCCTTCAGCCCATTATATTGAAGCAAAGCCTCCATCCTATCCTTCTAGGCTATTTAATTCGAGCTACCCTCAAGGGAATACTTCATTCGCAACCCATTGAAAGACATTTCAATGAATACTCAACTGTCGCACCAAGAAATTTTTGCAGCAAATTCGAATTGTCCACCAGCACAAAACTCAACACTTATCCACAATTGCAATCTCCAGTGATTAACACTGCTCCGATACCATGTAAAAATTTATTAATATCTATTTATTACCAGATTCTTCTGATCTAGCAATATTTATCTTCTTGCTAAATACATAATCCTTCCACTGTTAAACTTGCGGAAATTTAAAACTCAATTGCAAACACGTGAATAAATTCAATCACATATAACACATTTGTTTAACGGGAAATATTAAAGCTAAAACCCCAACTATCATATATTATGCATATCAATGGAATCATGTAATAATCTCATACAAAGATTAGTACATCAAGCTCTCAGTACAATCAACAATCATTACACACTGTCATGCAGAAATTTGCATATCTATGCACCAATTTCTTGCCTCCTGACAGCCTGCCTCCACTGTGCAATCCCTGCTGAAGAATACCCATGAATGAATTCGAATTGGCCTTGCCTTGACTGTGAGATCCTCATTGTCAACTCCAATGTGTGTCAGATGCATTGATTGCATCACTATAGTCACAACGGATAGTCCATCTCACCCTTTCACCTATCTCTCCACTAGGTGTCTACTGGAACTGACATGCAAGTAGTTAAATGTTGTATTTGTTCAGTTTTTCACATGAGTTATTAGTTGTGAATTAATTAACTAATCAATTCACTTAAATCTCACTAGTGTATCTTTCAGTTATACTAGATATAACTAGCTCAACTGAGTTTAACTCACTTAACTGAGTTAAACTGAATAACAACTCCAGTAACTACTCTTCCAACTCTGTCATAACTTTACCACTTCAGTTCCTACTGAGTCCTCCATGCATGAGGCACCAATAACCCTAGGAATTGCATAATTCCTTCAGCCCACAGATTTTCCAAATTTTTTCACCGAAATAAAGTGCTCCAAGAGAATAAGTTGATATTTATTGTCGGATTATTATTAAGGGTTAATAATAATCGACATGCACCTATTTTTAGATTGACGATCTATAAATAGAATTTGCCCAATATTCTAAAAATATAATTTCATCTATTTTCTAGATTTGAAAAACCATCTACAAATAGCACCTGCAACTTATAGAATATGCTCACCATATCTAAAAATAGACATACACCTAAAAATAGCCCGCGTGCCCTACTTAGTGAAGGTGCTTACTTTTCACTAAGCTCATCATCTTGTTGAATCTAAACATCCCTTAGGATTTAAATGGGTTAAAGAGAGGATGCAAAGAACTATAGCCAAGAAAATCTTCTTTCTTCCAGGATAAGAATACATTGAAGAAAAGAATGGAGTGAGGAGAGAAATCCTTCCATACTCCTGGGATGAAGTAGCCTTCCATATCAGGAAATTTATTTCTTGTGAAGGAAAAATTAGTGTCTTCTATGGGTATTATTTCATGTTATTGAATGAGCTCAGGTTTCAAGGAGAAATCCCTCTAGAGCAGAGATTAAGCATCCGTCATTTCTTCCTAACTCAATAAATGACATGAGAAATAAGGCGAGGCAAAGAAAATTCCAGCATTTGGCCCATCATGGCCTTATAAAACTGATAGTGAATGATTCTTTGAGAAGATTAAACCTCCTTGTATCTTGGTCCTCTTTCATATACATGGATAGGGAAGCATTCATAGCCACCCAAACAAGATAAACCTCTGCCTCTAGTCTTAGAGAGAGGGAGGTAAAAGAAAAAGAAGAGGAGGCTGAAGAGGAGGTAGAAGAAGAAGGATAGGAGGTAGAAGATGAGGAAGAAAAATAAGGGATGGAGATTGAAGTAGAAAACATAGAGAAAAAAGAGTCAGAGAAAGAAAATGCTGAGGGGAAGGAGGAAGAAAAGGCTGAGGAAAAGAAAGGATTGGACCCTATCCTAGGTAGTGAAACCTCCCCTCAAGACACCAACATGTCACCAGAAAATACAGATCAAGAAGTGGCTGCTACCCTAGCCACTTTGAGAACACCTGTAAAACAAAAAAGGAAGGGGAAAATGCATATGTATTTCAGGACTAGGAAGAGTCAAAGGGTGAGGCAAGGGAAACCAAAAACTCCCACCAAGAGCCCTATTGCCATTGAGGAATCACCAAAAAAATATGATCGAATAAGGTTAGAAGAAGGAAGATTGCAATAGGTCACCTCACCTGTGAGGACCCCTGTGACCTACATTAGAAGAAAATCAGCAAGGTTGGCATCCCAAACACCTCATGCAACCCCCACAGACCTTCAAAAGATTGAAAAAAGAAAAAAACAAGCAAAAGAGGGTCTTCAACAAGAAAAACAATGTTTTCTACAAGAAAATATATCTTTGCTACATGAAACTCTAGCAGACTTAGAATTGGAGAAAAATACCTTGGTTAAGGAAGAAAAGACAACCATATATGGGCAAGAAGTCAAAGAAGTTGATAAAAAGGTACAAGGTGAAGGAAAATATGAAAAAGAGGGAGAAAAATATGACGAGGAGCCCACCTCACCAAAAATGGTCCTCAAAGATGTAGTAGTAGTGCCAAACCCTAGCCCTCAACCCAATCTCAGCTCCTACTACACATATATTTAAGGGGGCAGATTGATTCCTCATAATTTCACAGTGCCTTTATTCTATCAGTTTGAAGAGAGAAGGCACACACTCATCATTGGATGAAGCTTGCTGGTGAGCCCTGGTATTGCACCAAGAATGCTGCAACTCCCAGAGTCTACCCTACTTTACTTTATCAACCTGGGGTTCATAAAAACTTGGAGGTGACAATGCTATATACACAACAAATGCATTCTACTCTTGTCATCCTAATATGAGCTTTATGAAAGGGTGCTACTTATAGAGTTACTGGATGAAGTCTATCACACTTATGAAATTAGGCCTAGGGCTACAAATGATTCAAAGACGTGGCGTTATAAGAAATTACATAACCGCACTACAAAAATAAAGTGCATCTAACTATTCTTCAATGAAATAAATCTACTCATTAAACTATGATAAGAAATGAAAGCAACCTAGGCATCTTGCATGAAGTAAATTGCTGAATTGAAATGACATAAAGGAAACTAATCTAATCACACTTTTTTAGACCAAATGGATAAACACACTCTACTTACTCTATGATATATCTATCATGATTATAATCATGCAACTACTCGTGACCTAACTATGCTTTTAATTGTGTTTTTTTGTAGCTAGGAGAAGAAAGTGCTAAGGTGGCTTATGGAAGGCTTGAACACATGGGTGCAAGGCTGAAGGTGTATGAGTGGTTTTTTCAGGTCTAGAGGATGTGGATGGTGGTTTATGGGCTTAAGGAGGGGCCCAATGGTGCTATTTCAAGTGTTGCTACAGGTTTCCTGTAGTGTTATAAGAAAGTCCTGAATTGTTACAGGAAACCGTGTGAGGGAAATCTGAGGCCAAAAATAGGTGGAAAAATGGTAGGGAAGGTGGAGTGAAGGTGGATTAGGATAAGTGGAAGGTGGCCCACCCCTTGTCCAAGCTCATAAACTCTTAGGAGTTCTATCTTGCACCCCTATGGCTTGCTCATGGTGTAGGGATGAAAAATACGAAAACAAGGCTGATGGTGGTTTTGATGAACAAAGGGATGATGAAGGGTAAGAGATGAAGATGAAGGTGCTAGTAAAGTTCTCCTTGGCTGTGCTACCTATACCTACAAGAAAAATACCTATTCATGCAATAAAAATGGAAAAATTCATGATAAAGACAATGGAAAATATGACTTGAATTTGTAAAGCAAATATACTCTAATCTACAAAAAAATATCTAACACAACATTCTAAGCATCTCCATGGAATCACATCAACTAATCTTATCTATTCCTAGAAATCATAAACTAAAAATCACTTTTGGTCTGTGGGGAAGGTCTTCCCTCCTCAAGCTCCAATGACATATATGAGAGGGGGAGGCTTGACACACAACTTTATGAAGTTATAACCTATTCTACCAACGTGCAAGCAATCTAAATCTACAACAAAAGACAAATGGAAGCAAACTAAAAACAATAAATGAAAATACAAGAAAACTAGCTAAATACTCATAAGAAAAACTAGCTAAATGACATGAAATAAAATAATGATTACAGAAGAGAGGCTAAGGCGCATGGATTGGGCCCTAACCCACAAGCCTAGCTCTCTGAAACTAGATCAATAAATCACAACCTGAATACTCATTTCATTTCAAAATATAGTCTCATTACATCAATATAAAAGTCTTGAAAACTGATTGCAAGAGTAAAGAGTCTAATGGATTTCTCCAAAATTTGAATCCTAATGAGCTTTTTCTTACCCCTATTTAACCTAAAGTGTAGCTATCGAAAACTCCCTAAAAAGTAGGTGATGAGTCCACTTGAATGCAAGTGAAGTATGGGTTTAATGCACTTGATCTTGAGTTTTCTGGGCTGCCTTTGATTTCGAGCTATTGGAGGGAATCTTGAGGATCCCTTGGTTGCCTTTGGGAGTTAAGGAGGGTGGAAAACCCCCTAGAATCTCTCCTTGATGTCTACTCCGAGTCTTGATGACAAAATTTTCAAAAAAATGCAATATCTTCATGATTTTCCTGCATTTAACTCATGTTAGGTACTCAAAGTATGATAAACCTCAATCACCATCTACACTAGCATAATAAGACCATAATATAATTAAAATTCAAGAAAAAGAGACTTAATAAGGAAAAAATGTGACCATTAACCCCTCCAAATGTACCTAATGATGGATCTCATCATCACCCCCCTACTAAATGGTTTCTCATACTCTGAGAAACTAGTCCTCCTTCTGCATTTCTTTTAAGGTTTTGATGGACCCTCTAACTTCCCAAGGAAGAAGTGTGGGATTCCCTTCAGGAGGGTTAAAACCATCATTCTTTTCTGCTTCCTCCCATTCTATGTTTTGTTCATCCCAGTCCTTTCTATCACTCAACCCCAACAACAAGGGTGGACTGAGCTTCAAGCCAAGCTACTGAATATTTTTGGCCTGCATGGCCCTCTTGTACAATGGTGCTCTCTCCAAGGTACCCCTCAATATTTCTGGTGTGTGTTAATCCATGTTTCTAAGGACATGAGGGAGGTTGTTCCATCTTCTTTGGCTAGCCATTATGCACTCATCTCCCAATAACCTAGAAACATCATCAAGGTGAGCCATTTCTTGAGCTTGTGTATGGAGGTATCTTTCAGCAAGTTCACGATCCTTTTAAATCTTTAGATGGTTATTGATGACTCCTCAAGGGCTGAATATTTCTGCCTTAATATGCAAGGGTTCTCTGTTTTCTCTTTTCACAACCCTTCTCATCTATTGTGCTCTTGTCTCCTCATTAACCATCCATGATGCCAAAGCCATTAATTGCATATCCCCCATCCTAGGATTGGGGTCCCAAATATTTAAATTAGTCAACACAAGGCTATGTATGTAAAACTCTGCCATTTTTGCCTTGTCTGCCATACTTGATTGATTGAAGAAATCAATGAATTGTCTATAGTTTTGGAAAGTTAAGGATCCATGGGAGGCTAATGTTTTAATTTGAAAGAGGAGCCACTACTCCTTATTGTAAATTGCATATGAATCTGAAGGATATCTATGTTGAATGGCCTCCATGCACAAATATACCATGGCGGCCAGTTGTTTAACCTTTTGCTGAAGCTAATGTTCTAGTGCTACATTCTCTGCCAGTGCCTTCTGAAGTCGCTCCTTCAAAACTGACTCTTTGAGCCTCACATCAGATAAATCCTTCCCCAAATCATCTACTTTTCTTTCCATGAATCCTATGTAATACACTCCTTTAGATGTGGAAAGATTCATCCAATGATGAGTGTGTGCCCTCTCTTCCTCCAACTGATAAAACAAATGAATTGTGAAATTTTGAGGAATTAAACTACCCCCCTCAATGTATGTGTAGTAAGAGTTGAAATTGGGTTGAGGGCTAGGGTTTGGCACTATTACAACATCTTTCAGCATTGGTTTTGGTGAGGTGGCCTCTTCTTTATTGTCTTTTCCTCCCTCTTTTTCATCATGTTTTTCCTCTTGTGTCTTTCCCTTAGCTTCTTTGACCTCTTGCCCCTCTGTGGTTGTCTTTTCCTCTTCAACCAAGGCCTTTTTATCCAAATTTGTGCTTGCTGGAGTTTCTTGTAACAAAAAAAGATTTTCCTGTAGCAAACTCTGTTTTACTTGTTTAAGAGTCTCTTTTCCTTGTTTTTCACTCTTTTCAGCCCTTGGATGGTTTGTGGTGGTTGCATGAGGTGTATGGGATGCCAATCTGGCTGAATGTCTTCTGATATGTGTTACAGGGGTCCTTATGGGTGAAGTGACCTCTTGCACTCTTCCTTCCTCTAATATTATTTCTTCCTCCTTCTTTGGTGATTCTTTAATGGTGATAGGGCTCTTTGTGGGAGTTTGAATTTTTCCCTATCTCACCCTATGAATCTTCCTAGTTTTGAAGTACATAAGTGTCTACCTCTTTCTTTTTGTTTTGATAGGTGTGCTCAAAGAAGTTATATTGGAAGCTACCTGTTGATCTGTGATGTCAAGTAACATGCTGGTGTCATGAGGGGAGGTTTCATTACCTAAGATAGGGTCCACACCTTCCTTTTCCTCAGTCCTTTCTCCCTGCTTTCCCTCATATTTTTCTTCCTCTCTCTCTGTTGTCTCTATTTTTTCTGTCTCAACTTCCATATATTATTTTTCTTCTTTGTTTTCTACCTCCTCCTCTTTTTCTTCTACCTCCTCTTCTACTTCCTCTTCTACCTCCTCTTCAGCCTCTTCTTCTTCTTCTTCTCTTTATCTAAGGATAGAAGAAAAGGTTTTCCATTTTTGGGTAGCTATAAAGGCTTCCCTATCCATGTCTATGAAGGAATACCAGGATATAGGTAGGTTAAACCTTCTCAAAGAATCATTTACAATTAGTTTTATTAGGCCATGATGGGCCAAGTGTTGATATTTCCTTTTCCTTACTTTATGATTCATGTCAGTTATGGAGTTTAGGAGGAAGTGAGTGACACTCAATATTTGTTCATGTGGGAGCTCTCCTTGAAGCCTTAGTTCATTTAACAATCTAAAATGATACCCATAGACCACACTAAGTGTTCCTTCACAAGAAATAAACTTCATGATGTGGAAGGCTACTTCACCCCAGGGGTATGGAAGGCTTTCTCTCCTCACTCCATTTTTGTCTTTAATGTAATCCTCTCCTGGTAGAAGAAATTATTCTTGGCTGTAGTGCTAGACATTCTTTCCTTAACCCATTTTAATCCTAAGGGCAAGATTGTAACTCTGCTTATGAATTCAGGAGATAATGTGATGGCTAGGCCTCTAATAAAAATGGTGTCTCTTTCTTCTAAATGTGACTGCAAAGCCACTGTAAATTATTTATCTATCTCATCATCAAAACATTTCAATAGTTCAAAGAACCATAGCCATTGGTGATTTCAAAAGATTTCCATAACCTGAGGGTGCTTCCTAATTCTCTTAATGTCAGTAGGCTCTCTTATGTTGAACACCCCTCCCATTTTAATGTCTGTGATATGAAGGTGGTGAGAGGTTTTAGAGTTATGTCTCAGAGATGGAGGCCTTGAAAAAAAATGCAAGAAAATTTCTTTTACCCTTTAACTGTCAAATTTACTTTTTCTGAGTGTGAATTGTATGGATACATTTTAGTGTTGGAAGATGAAAATCCACTTACCTTGGTCCTCTGATATTTTTGTTTGAGAGATGGAGGCTTTGGGACGCCAATCCACCCACATGTGACTCTGTGTTTCCCTCTAAACCCTTGCTGGTCTGCTTATGAAGTTTCCTGTAGCAAAACTCGGTTTCCTATAGCACGATGGTTCATGTAAGACAAAACCTCAATGCTGCTCTTCTGATGGCTCCCACTTCTCTCCTGTTCTTTCTGCTCTTCGAAATGCTCAACGCAATGGTGAAAATGAGACAAATATTACCTTTATTTATTTTTTAACTAATTTTGGAGAGTTGTGGTGACTAGTACTTAACACGAGTTTCCTCTTTGAAATCGTTGGCCCCCACTTCAATTAATCATTGTTGAAATCATGATAACTTCGCTTCGTACCCATCCACTCTTACTTGACTGATTTGACTTGAACATGTGGCATACACTTTAAATTTTCCTCTAGTTTCACTTTATGAAGGTGGCCAAGTTAATTGGCCATCGTTTTTCCTTTTAAATTTCTAAAACCCTACATTCAACTATTTTGGCCACTATGGATGCATTGCGAGAGGTGAGAGGACATACCTGAGCTTACCTGGCGTTGGTGAGGTGTTGAAAGAGCTGGTGCAAGGATTTAGAGCTGGTGGTGGCAGCCTTATTCTTTTATTTGTAGTATCTTCATTTTTTTATTTGTTTTCTGAGTGAGCAACTTTTTCTAAGTGAGCTACTTGTTTTTTTTGAGTGAGTGGCTTACCCTTTTTTTTTCTTTTTTCTTTTGAAAGTACAACATGGAGGGCTTCAGGTGCCATGGTTAATGTTCTTGTCCTTTTGGAATATACTGGTAGTCTCCTAGAGTCATCTACATCAGCTTTCCTTCATCTTTTGGCCTTGTTGTGCCACACATAGATTTGATACAGGAAACTTTCTGATACTTGTAGCAGTCTATTTCTTGCCACTTCTTTCAGTTTACTCAGAAATGGAGGGATATGGTTCATGGAGGCTATGGAGGAAGTCATGGACTGAATGGAGTGGAGGATAGACAAGTGAAAGGGGTCCCTTGCCAATTTTCCAATGATTTAGCTGCTAATGGTGCAACATAGGGTTTAGAGAGGGAAACCTTGTGCATGGAGTGAAATAGGGGTTTGGGAATGGTAGGTATAGGAAAAACATGAATTATCATACCCTTCTTGAAGTTTAGAAATCCCTAGGCAACCTTTTCCTTTGTGAATGAGTTTCCTATAACATTTATAGGAGTTTCCTATAGTGCTATAGGAATCCTATAGCTGCTTGATTTTCCTGTAGCAATTATAGTTTAGGGAAAAAAATGAAAGTGTTGCCTATCTGATGGGTGAAATGGATGAAGGGATGTATGATGGACTGGGTTATGGAGTGTGGAAGCAGAGAAGAAGATATAATGAAGAGAAATTTCTCCTATGGATCCCAAAAACCATCTTTAATAACTAACCCGCAAAACATAAAAGCACATAAATGCATATGTATATATATATATATATATATATATATATATTTTAATCTTTTTTTCTCTCTTTTTTTTGAAGGCAAGTGGGCTACCTCCTTAGAGATTTTCAACCCACAGGCCTGCCTTGGGCGCCTCAGAGAGGTTTTCACCCAAGGATAATTTATTCTCTGTTTTTTTATTTTATAATTTTTCTTACTCAAGGACTTCCTCATGGAGGTTTTCAACCCTAGAGTTGGCCTAGGGTGCCTCAAAGAGGTTTTCACCTATGCCTCTTTATTTTTTATTTTTATTTTTATTTTTTGTCTTTTTTCTCTAGGAGGCACTGGAAACTATAGAATTTCCCATGACATACAACTCCTTGTTATGGAATTTATAAATTCTTCCCTAGACAGGGGCTTCTTGTAAACCTTGAGCCTGTAACCATTGAAAAGTAGGGGAATTCCTTCCTCATCTATGGTTCTGACCTGAAATTTTCCATTATCATAAAATTTTCCCACTTTGTAGGGTCCCAACCATCTTGTCATCACTTTTCCTTTGAATTCCTTAAACCTTGAGTCATACAACAATGCCCAATCTCCTTCTTAAAAGGTATTCTCCTTAATGTTCTTGTCATGCCAAACCTTCCTTTGCAGCTGAATTAACTCTATGTGAAGGAGTGTTTGCATCCTGAACTCATCCAATCCATTTAATTGCATCAACCTCTCTTTTTGGGCATTTTATATATCTAGATCTAACTTAACTGGCATCCTTAAGGTGTTGAATTCAAATTCAAATGAATGCAGAGATTTATTTCCATAGACCAGGTCATAAGGAGTGAATCCTGTTGTTGTTTTCCAAGTAGTGTTGTAGGCCCAATTAGCTTCTACCAATCTGTCAACCCAATATTTCCTGTTGCTTCTCCCAACCTTAGTGAGGATACTCTCCAAGGATTTGTTAGTCACTTCGACTTAGCCATTCGCCTGAGGGTGGTAGGCAATAGCAGTATTATGCTTTATATTGCACCTCCTCATAATATTCTCAATGAGATGAGAAGTGAATTTTTCCCCCTGATCAGTGACTACTTCTCTGGGGTATCCAAATTTGTAAAACACATTCTCCCTCAGAAATTCTGCCACTTTCTCCTCGGTTGCTACTTTCACAGCTTTTGTTTCAACCCACTTTTTCAGATAGTCAGTGCAGACTATGATATACTTTTTCTGTCCAGATGGTGGATCAATAGGTCCAATGAAGTCCATTCCCCAATTTTTAAATGGCTCAAGAGCCACCTGAGGGTGCAAAGGCATCTCATCCCTTTGTGTAGGTTTCCCCATCCTTTGGCATTGGTCGCACCTGCTAGTGTATCTTCTGGAATCCTGGTGAAGGGTAGGCCAATAGTATCCTTCTTGCAAAACTTTAAAGGCAATCCTTTTTTCAAAAAGTGGCCTCCACAAGGGATATCATGAAATGTAGAGAGGATATCAAAAAATTATTCCTCCCTCACACATGTTTTAAGAATTTGGTCAGGTCCTAGCTTTAAGAGATTCCCCCCAATCCATGTGAAAGGGGCACTTTTTTTTGATGATCTTGCTTTTCTCCTTGAATGAGAGGTTAGGAGGGAACTTTCCAACAACCAAGTAGTTAGCTATGTCAACAAACCATGATGAGAGTGCTGATATAAAATAGAGATGTTCATCTGGTAACTAGTAATCCACCATTCCGTTTTCATCTGTAGATAGAGAAAACCTAGATAAAAAATCTGCAACAACATTCTCCTTTCCGGGTTTATCAACAATGGTTAAGTCAGATTGTTGTAAAAGTAATAACCATTTAATTATCCTATAATTTACATTTGGTTTGTTCATTAAATATTTTATGGCTGCATGGTCAGTGTGCACAAAGTTCTGATACCCAGTGACATAATTTCTATTTTTTTTTAAAGAATGGACAATGGCTAACATCCCCTTCTCTGTGACATTATAGTTGAGTTTGACCTTAGAAAAGTTCTTACTGATGAAATAGATTGTATAAGGTAATTTGTATTCTAAATACTTTAATTCTTCCCCCACAACTTTTTTGGATGCATCTGTGTGGATGTGGAAAGGCAGAGTCCAATTTTGACCTCAAAGAATGGGAAAAGTAGTTAAATTTCCCTTAAATTGCTCAAAAGCTTCTTGAGAAATACTGGACCAAGTAAACTGAGAATATTTGGCCAATAAACCAAATAGTAGTGAAGCCATATTACTGAAATCTTTGATGAATCTTCTATAATATCCAACTAACACTAATAAACTCCTAACATCTCTCTGATTTTGAGGAGCAGGTACCCTTTTGATAATAGTGATTTTGCTCGGGTCCACCTATATTCCTTCTTGAGAGATTGAGTGTCCCAATACAAATCTTGCTTTTTTTAGGAATTCACACTTTTCTAGGCTTAGGGAGAGATGCATCTCAATGCACATTCTCAGCACTTTTCCAAAATTGGAGGGAGCTTCCTGGAAATCATCCCCCTATGGTGTGAAATAATCCTTTTAGATTTCAACAGAGTCATGGAATAGCTCAGAGAAAATTCTCAAGACATCTCTTAAGAAGGTAGTTGAGGCATTGAAAAACCCAAAGGGTAGGACTCTGTAAGTGAAGGTACCCCAAGGGCAGCTGAAAATATTCTTATCCTGGTCTTCAATGCTGATTTGGATCTAGTTATACCCATTGAACCCATCTAAGAAGGAAAATAAATTCTTTCCTACAAGGCCATCCAGGACTTGGTCTATAAAGGGAAAAGGGAAATGGTCCTTCTTGGTGGCTTTTTTAAGTTCCCAATAATCAACACAAATTCATCATTTTCCATTCTTCTTCGGGACTAAGACAAGAGGGGATACCCACTCACTGTCTGATATAGGGTAAAATAAACCTACATCCAACAGTTTCTTCAGCTTTTCCTTGAATATGTCCTTTAGATCTAGGTTCATCATTCTTTGGGGTTGTTTCAGAAGCTTGCATCCTTCCTTAATGTAAATATGATGTCTGCATACTGAGGGATGCACCCCTTTCATGTCCCTGTAATCGCAAGAAAATGCATCTAGGTTTTCTTTTAAAAGCTGACATAGTTGCTTTTCTTCTCCATCTAAGAGGTTTGAGTTGATTTTAGAGATCTAGATGGCTTGAAATCTACAACCTTAGTAGTTTCAGAGGTTGAATTGATTGAGTGAAATTCCATCCAAGGTTGGATTTCAGATTTTTTGACCAGGTTTTCAAGTGGACTGTTAGTGGGGGACTGGTTTTGAATGACATGGTCAATGATTTTGTCTTCATCAAGTTGTCCCCCTCTAATAACAACATCTATGGTAAAATTTGAGGTAGTGTTATGTACCTCATATTCTTCATCCTCCAACCATATAGTTAGATCATGATCAATGGAAGGCTGGGTTGGAGGATATAATACCGGTTGTTTAGACAAGGGCCCATTTTTAATAGTAATTTTTCTAGCTCGACAATTGATATAAGCATTTGAAATGGCTAACCAAGGTCTCCCTAAGATGAGAGGATATCCAATGAACTTGGTTTTTGGATTTAAAACCAAGAAATCAGTAGGAGAATCCCAAGAGTAAATTGAAACCATAACATCCTCAAAAATTCCTTCTAGAGTTACTGTGGATCAATCTGCAAGTTGTAGAATTGTTGTGGTTTTCCTCAAAGTCCCATGGAGGTTTAGCTTCAACATAGTTTCCTTGGTCATGACATTGATGGCAGACCCTAGATCAATCAAATTATTTGGGAATATGACACCATCTATGTGCACATCTGCAACTAGATTGCCAGGGTCCAGGTAATTTGGAAAGATCACCCTTCCCAACATTAATTCAGACAAATTTCCTATTACATTGATGGTTGGGGTATCCTTCTTCTTTCTCCCAAGTTTCTTGAAGCACTTTTCCTTGATGAGCCTATTGTAAATAGGAAATCCTAAATGGCCTGGAGAAGTGGTATATTTACACACAAAGTTTTCAATTCTCCAAGAAGTTCAGTATTCTTTGGGGTATGCTGACTGGAATGGATATAGCGCTCGCTAAAAGGAGGTTATTGGATTTGAGTGTCACTTTCTTCCTTTTCCTCCTCAACCTCTACAAGTGGAGATGGAGGGTGGTTTTCTGGGAGTACTCTTCTCGACCTAAGATTAATCTCTTGTATCTCCACAACATAAGCTGGATAGGATGTCTCTCCATTATAAACCTACTGTGCCTATTTGCTGTTTGGGTTCAGATTTTGTTGTGCAGGCATTTAAGGCAACTTGGGTGGAGCAACATGAGAAAGACGAGGGTGAGGTTGGGGTGGAGGCATTAGAGCAGGTTGTTGATTACGTTGAGGCCTCCATGCTTGGGATGGATTATTCCCCTGAGGTTGTTGAGGAAAATCTGTTGAAATGGTTGGTTCATAGGTTGAGGATGATATGGAGGGTTGTAAGGCCAAGTAGGAGGTGTAGGCTAGGATAGAGGAGTGAGGGTGTACCAAGGTTGCATGGGGCAAGCCCTGGTATTGCACCAAGAATGTTGCAACTCCTAGAGGCCGCCCTACTGTACTTTATCAACCCAGGGTTTGTACAAACTTGGAGGTGACCTTGCTATATACACAACAGATGATTCTACTTATGTCATCCTCTTCCGAGCTTTACGAAAAGGTGCTACTTCTACAGTTACTGGATGAATTATATCACACTTTTGAAATTAGACCCAGGGCTACAAATGATTCAAATCCATGGCGCTATCAACAAGTACAAAAATACACTACAACAAGTAAAAAACAACACTACAACAAGAAAGTGCATCTAAATATTCTGAAATGAAATAAATCTACTCATTAAACTATGATAAGAAATGAAAGCAACCTAGGCATCTTGCATGAAGTAAATTGCTGAATCGAAATGGAATAAAGGAAACTAATCTAATCACACTTTTCTGGGCCAAATGGCTAAACAAACTCTACTTAATCTATGATATATCTATCATGCTTTTAATCATGCAACTACTCATGACCTAACTATGCCTGTAATTGTGTTGTTTTGCCACTAGGAGAAGAAAGTGCTAAGGTGGCTTATGGAAGGCTTGAACACAGGGGTGCAAGGCTGAAGGTGTATGAGTGGATTTGTCAGGTCTAGAGGATGTGGATGGTGGTTTATGGGCTTAAGGGGGAGCCCACTGGTGCTGTTTCAAGTGCTTCTACAGGTTTCCTGTAGTGCTACAGGAAATTCATGAATTGCTACAGGAAACAGTCCAAGAGAAATCCGAAATAGGTGGGAAAAGGGTAGGGAAGGTTGAGTGAAGGTGAATTAGGATGATTGGAAGCTGTCCCACCCCTTGGTGAATCTCAAAACCTCTTGGGAAGCCTGTCTTGCAACCCTAGGGCTTGCTCACAGTGTAGGGATGAAAAATACGAAAATAGGGCTAATGGTGGTTTTGATGAACAAAGGGCTGATGAAGGGTGAGAGATGAAGATGGAGGTGCTGGTGAAGTTCTCCTTGGTTGTGCTACCTGTACCTACAAGCCAACTACTTATTCATGCAATAAAAATGGACAAATTCATGATAAAGACAATGGAAAAGATGACTTGAATTTGTAAAGAAAATATACTCTAATATACAAACATAGATCTAACACAACATTATAAGCATCATGGAATCACAAAAAATAATCTTATCTATTCCAAGAATTCATAAACTAAAAATATTTTTGGTCTGTGGGGAAGGTCTTCCCTCCTCAAGCTCCAATGACAGAGATGAGAGGGGGACGCTTGAATCACAACTTTATGAAGTTATAACCTATTCTACCAACATGTAAGAAAGCCAGATCTACAACAAAAGACAAATGGAAGCAAATTAAAAACAATAAATGTAAATACAAGAAAAATAAATAAATACTCTTAAGAAAAACTAGCTAAATGACATGAAAGTAAAGAATTATTACACAAGAGAGGCTGAGGCACATGGATTGGGCCCTAACCCACAAGCCTAACTCTCTGTAACTAGATTAGTAAAGCACAACCTGAATACTCATTTCATTTCAAAAGATAGTCTCATTACATCAATATAAAATTCTTGAAAACTGATTACAAGAGCAAAGAGCCTAATGGATTTCTCCAAAATTTGAATCCTAATGAGCTCTTTCTCAACCCTATTTAACCTAAAGGTTAGCTACCAACAACTCCCTAAAAAGTAGGTGATGAGTCTGTTAGTCATCAATATTTTTCACATGTTAGTGATGACTATATCCATAACTGAGTTTTCTAGAAGCTGATTTCCATATGTCAATTTGTCATCTAGAAAACCCTCATGAAACTTTTTCGCCCTCTTACTTTTCAGTCTGCCCATGTCAAAGTTAAAAACCATTATCACTATTTTTTCTTAGTTTCAGCCCTACTGGTTTGCCCATCAGCTCTAAAAAGCAAATCCAATTCTGTTGCAAAAGCCTCCCCTAAGTTAGGAAGTGGCGCTTTAAGGCATTTTACCCTTGGAAACCGTCAAAAGGCCAAAAAACCTTCATCTGCTACAGACAAATCATGACCGACCTCCCACTCTACAAATCAAGTTGATCACAGCTCTAAGTCGCGCCACTTACACACCCCTAGGTCTCAGCACTGCATAAACCACAGTCTCAAGCTGATTTTTAGGTGTTTCACAGTGTTTTATGGATTCTACAAAGGCAGGAAATATAACATCATCTCAGAAGAAATTGCTTGAATCTACAGTTAGAAGAACAGCTGCTTCTAAATGTAACATGAGCCTGAGATATATCTGCAAAACGGAGAGTCACTCATAAAGACCTTGCAGTTTCCTTCCAACATGAAAATCACAATAAGAGAAAGACATCACTGTCACAGCAAACTGATAAATTGTCATGGCCAAGAACCTCCTTCATTTACAAGCAGAGGGTTAGGGCGCCTCCTTCATCTACAAGCAGAGGGCGCTGGCCAGTATTGACTTTAAGGATTGCAAAAGTCCAGGTTTTCTTTTTACTGAACAGTGAAACAGTGACTCCAGGTTTTCTGATGTGAGTGATAATCATAACAGGCCTAGAGTCTGAAGGATGCAAGTTAAAGGGAAAACAGAGTTTTCGTCTGATAAAGGAAGTCATTTGAAGTTTTCAAATCATGTGAATTGTTAAACTTTAGAGAGGCATATCATTAGTAAAAACAATTCTAATCATAGGCAGCCTGCTTTTCAACAAGACCAAATTGAAGAGATGCTGACAAAACATGTCATCACACAGGCAGAAGAAAAGGTGCTTGTTTTTCAAAGGATGCTGACCTCCATAGTCACAAAGACTATCTTTCAAATAATTTGTCATAAGTTGACCAAAGCAAATGATGACATTGCAGTTCCCCTCAAAGCAGTACAGTGAGACAATGACACCTTGACTAGGGTTTTCCTGAAATAACAGTAGTGATTGCAAGCAAAGGTGCCAGTATTAATGTTTCTCAATTTTGTTTGCTTACCATCACATCCAAGAATGAACCTTGAATGAGTTCCATATAAGAAGATCAATGCAATCGGTCAAAGGAAATGATAACTATGTTTCCAAGAGACCGTTTCTTCCCTGGCCCATAAGTCTCATTCTGATATACATCAACATATTGATGGAGGCATGTCAGTTTTGTTCCCAAGAAGACATACAAGTTTATGAATAAAGAAGAGGTTATTTTCTATGGATCATTGTTGTGGATAGTTCTAAATTGTAAATGCACGCTTTTCATTTTCAAAGGGACAGGGATATCATAAATGATATGTTCTAAGCAAGAAGGCATATTGGAAAAGACGCTTTTCTTAAATCAAAGAGACATGACTAAATCCAAAGAAGGCCAACAAATTTGAATACCCGCAGTGAAGAAGCAAGTAAAGACCGAGGCTGTCAAGGCATATTGACAATACAAACCCTATCCTTTCAGAAACAAAGCAATCTTCAGGTATTTTCTTGACATTGTTAAAGTGGGGTTACTTTATATAATAAATATCACCAGCATTTTTAAACACAGTGGCAGAGATGATATGAAGGTTATTGAGTTATTTTTCAAAGTTTGAAGTTTGGTGTTAAAGTTGTCACCCAAGGAACAAAACTGGAAAGAATCACCCTTCGAAACACCTGTGCATAAGTAAGACAGAGTTCTGGCCTTTCAAGCCATTTTTGTTTTTATAAAGAGGATGGTCCATGATTAACACGGTCTAAAATCATAGAAAATCTCCAACACATGCATCGCTTGTGAATCCAAGTTGCAAATGCGCCGAGGGTATTGTTGAAAAAAGTCAAAAGGGCTGTGAACACCTTGCAAAAGCCAACCTAAAATTTCATTTTACATTTAAAACAAAGGTGATCGTTGAAGATTTTGAAATGACATAAGAGTGAAGTCAGAGAGTGAATTTTTCGTTTTCAAACTTCAAACAAAGCTCTGTGCTACCCTTAGCATCGAAACAAGGAAGTTCGGGTCAAATTGCAGAAGTTTGCACCGTTTAAACACCGCGCGACGCGCCTGGAAGCGATTTTGCACAGGCAGTCAGTGTATGCGCGACGCGCCTGTACAATTGCGCGACGCGCCTGTACACGGCGCCCGACCCCAACCCGACAGGCCGCCCGGGTTGTTTTGTGCGCGCCGTTCTTTTTCTGAAGAGTGCCGCGCAGGCCTAGAGACCTCCAGAGCTATCTCCGGCGCTCCACAAGAGTTTTTCTTCATGTCTTGAGGTATTTGCACAATTTGTCCCTAAATTTTGTGACTGCTTGATGATGTTTGGAGCCAAAAAATAAGGTTTGAAACAAGTTAAGTTGAGTGTTTACGTTAAAAAAGGAATAGAGTTTTTCTGAGTTTGGGATAGCTCATATTCACCAACAGAAGGCTTATCCAAACATGCCACTCCTTCTTTCTGTTTCAAAACTTAGTATTTATCCTCAAAGCAGTCAGTTTTTAGCAAAGAAGCAGTGTTATCCAGTTGGGGGTGTTTTGGTCAGAACCCTATTTTAAGACAATTAAAGGCAAATTTCAAATTGACTGATATACACATATTGGTGAGCTGCATACGAGGGGGTTGATGTTTTGATCCAAGGAAAGCTTATTCATTGTTAAACTGCTACAAATTTTCACCACACTGCATTCAAAACTTTCGAACCTTGTCACCATAGCTGAAAAAATAGTGTTTTCTGTGTGGTAATCTGAAGTGTTAAACTATGATAAGATGTTGGATGTATTATTTAAGGCACCTACAGGAAAGAGTTGGTGTCGAAACTAAAAGTAGTTTGTTTCACCTTCATTAATCAAAAGACCAGGGATTCTATACTTTCAAAGCATCAAAGGGTAGAGTTTAAACCTATAAACTACAGAAAGGGCAGTTTATTCCTGAGTTTTTCCACTTGAATGTTTTGTGTTTCAAAGCTTACTTCGACAAGTTGATATTCAGATAGGGCAGAGGTTTTTTCTACAGAGAAAAGGGGTTTCCATATTAAAACGGGACTTTTGATTGAGGGAAAGGGATAAGACTCCTACAGGCTTGGTTAAAACTTGCATAACACTCTTCAAAATTCTGTCACCTTGTTCCATATCAGTAAGTCTGCTTGTGTTCACACTGGGGGTTAACTCTGTATATGTATGACTCTGTTTAAATGAAGTAACACACAAACAAAAGACAGTGAAGTATAATCAGAAAAATAAATTTGTCAAAAGAGCAGTTTATAAGTTGAAAGACCAGAGGGTAAAGCTGCTCCTGCTCCTTATAAAAGGACAGTGTTCACTGTGTTTGCCACTTGATTTCCTTTGTTTTTCCAGCTTGTTTGATAAGTGGATGTTCAGGTAGAGCAAAGGATTTTTCTACAAAGGCTAGGGTTACATTTATAAGGGGCCATCGATTGTTTTAAAAGGAGAAAACTCACATAGCCTCTGCCTAAAAAACATTTGAAGTCTTTTAAACTCTATCATCTTTGCTCAGGACTGTGATATTGACTGTCTAATCATACTATGGTTGATTGCACCATATGCAAGTTTGTTGAATGTTGGCACATTAAGAAAGGCAGGTTTTAAATGATTGCAAGGTCTACCATGGGCAAAGCACTTCTCACAGCAAACTCCTCCTAGCAGTCTGCCCTTCATTTCACTGTATTATTTCTTACTGAGAAGTTGTTGACTGAGATATTTTCAAGGTGGAAGGCCACTTTCTGAAGAGCAGGTTTTTAATGATTGGGAATTTTACCTTGAAGACACATATATAGATGTGTTGATTGATCTGTTAAAAATTCACAGGAAAAAGTGATTTCTTAACACTGTGCACAGGAAATTTACCCAGCAGTCTGTCTCCATTTTACTATATGGCATCCTATTGAAAAATCTGCCTGGCTGAGGTACTTTCAAGGTAGAAGGCTACTTTTTAAGAGATCAGAGGTTGTGTATTATAAGAAACTTGTTGCAAACCATCCAAATCACATTGTTTCTCTGTCAAAGCAGTACATTGACACAGTTTGACTCCAACAGGGCAGTTTACACAGAGTGAGGCAGTTTGTTTCTTCCAAAGAATATTCAGGTAAAAATGCCTCCAAGGCAAGACAACAGGAGTAGCATGATAGTGATAAATATGAGCAGCAGCAGGAAAAGAGGGGAAGAGTGCTGAACAACAGTAACTCAGTAGTGATAAACAACAGTTTCGAGAAGCACCCGACACGGAAAGAGGAGAAAGGCATATCAGCACTTGATATTTTGGCCTCAGCTTTGGAGCATGTTGCTAAGGACCCTTGAGGGTCATGCATGTCAATTTTGAGCCCATTTCGACAACTTTTTGTTTTTTGGCATTTTTTGGGTTTTTGGTCAAAAACTCATAATTTCGCCATTTCAGTTTGAGGATTTGTCAAGTGAGGAGGATGATACCATTTGATGCCATAATTCCATCAGCAGGTCCCCAGCGTTTTTCAGAGCATTTGGAGATATTCTCCCCCTCAAATTGGCGAAAAATGCTCACTTTTTGCACATTTTGCCCGTCATATCAGCAGTCTGCTATTTCCTGGCTTTTTACACACAGGTACAGTTTTGGAGAACTTCCAGGCATCAGATTGAGGTGATTTCAGTTGTGCCGGAAAGTAGACACATAAATATTTCCAACGAGCTATCATGAGCCTCGTTTCGACACCGGGAAGGCTGCCTTTTGTCTCCAGCAAGTCAGGGGACCTTTTTCTGATATAAATTTGAAGTATTTTTGCAATTTTTGAACCTCAAAAATCTGCTTTTTCCAAATGTGCGTTAGCTATTTTTACACTTGGAAAATAGTGCAAAGTCAATATAATTTCCGTTTTTAGCATTTATTTAGATATTTTATGGGATATTTTGTGCCTTGGGCTTTGCAAAGCCTCAAGGACAAGTTTAGATATTTTGATTAGGCCAATGGGATAGCTAGTTGCTCCATGAGGTTTTCCTCACTCAAGCCTATTTATTCCACAAGGCTGAACTTGAGAGAAGAATCAATATATTGGTCATATGAGCTTTGAAGAACATACTTGTGTTATGATTTTGGACTGCCTCTTGGATGCTTTTGATGAATGATGAAGGGTTGTTGATGGATTCCATGACATGGTAGAATGGTATATTGTTTCTTGCTTTGTTTTTGTCTTCTAGTTTTCATTCATGATACATACTTCTTGCTGCTATAGATCAGTAGAGATTAGTTTTGAGATATGCCCATGGAGGCACCTCAAAATTCCTGAATCTTCATAGCTTTATGTTTTCTTCTTCCTTAGTCATACTAAAGAATTCTTAACTGCTCTTTAGTAACTTAAGGTATTGTTGCTAGTTTTATTTACAAGTTCTATGTATTTTGAGTAGGATGTATGGTGTGCCCTGCTTACCTATGATTGTCCATGGTTCTGTCCATAAAACTATCTCTTTGACTGATTAGCCTATCATCTTGTTGAACCAAGGAGGCCTAGTCCCGATCTAGCCCTTTGCTTAAAACTATGAAAGCTTGTTTGTCAAAATGCCCAATAACTTAAAGACTGTGTTTAGGCGTTCCGACATAGTATTTTGAGTTGTTAGTCCATCTTATGTGTTTTCCCCAAAGTCTAATAGCCATTTCCCAAAGTTAGAAGGTCTTATACTTCTATGCATGGCTGGAATGTTTGATTTCTATGTATTAATTAGCTCATGGTTACATTTAGCATGATTAATGGCTTGCTATAACATGTTTATGTCTGCTATCAACTAGTTACACTTGAAATCCCTCGTCTTTCACAAACTTGATGTTCATTTACTCCATTTTGCCCAAATATCCTTTCTACCTTGAATCAAATCGGCCCTACAGTAGTCTTACATCATTATCTGATTGCTTCCTTGACCTTTTTGACCCCATAGCCCAGTTTATCTACATCTTGCTATCCAGTTTATATCTTTGATCATTTTTATCCCTCACAAACTTAAAAACAAAAAACCAAAAACATACTTCATAACTAGCCTAATATCAAAACACCACAAGCAAACACACCGATATCTTTTACATATAATAGAGAGAGCCCTCTCTGAGTCCAGGAAGGCTAGGTCCTTGGGCTCCAAAGCTTGGTTTGATGTTACATCGTCATTTGGCTCACCAATCGGCCAAATCATGGGACCCTAACATAATGGCGATCACGGTGGGACTTTGAGTCAAAACATCCTAGGTATCCCTTAGGAACTCTCAAAATCTCAGTCAAACTTAGAAGAGTAGAATCTGGTTGTCTCACCATCCTAGAAAAATGATGACTCAGCTGTAGGACACTTTTCCAAACCTCAGGACTACATAAAACTCAGAAAAACCCCAAAAAACTCCCTTAGATTGGTTTTTGTCAGTATTGGTGGTGGACCATACACATATACCTCAAAACAACTAAAAATCCACCTGGCGACTCCACTAGCCTCCAGTAGGCCTTACTACTTTGCTAAATTTTAGAATACCATCCGATTTAGCCACCTCATCGCCAACCTAACATAATGGCGATCACGGTGGGACTCTGAGTAATAAAACAAGCTTAGATCCCCAGACCTTAAGAGACCTTAAAGAATACTATCTAATTGACTTATCCCACTGCTCACTAACTTAGTGACACTCACAGTAGGACCTTCCGAGTTAGTGACAATCTAAGTACACCTTAGTAACTCCTGAAGTCTCAATCAAGCTTAGTAAATTTGGATATTGTCTGAAGGGTAGAAATAGCTCTTTCACCATCTTAGCAAAATGATGAGTCAGTTATAGAAAACTCTTCCAAACCTTGTAGGCACATAAAACTCAAAAAACCCCAAAACACTCCCTTAGATTGGCTTTTGACAGTATTGGTGGTGGACCATACAAGTATATCTCAAAACAAACTGATAATCCACCTGGAGACTCCACTAAACTCTAGTAAGCCTTACTATTTTACCAAGCTCCAGGCTACTATCCGATAGACCTATCCCATCGCTCACTAACATAGCGGGAGATGGTGGGACACCGAGTACATGATAGTCTAGCAAACTCTTATAGAATCTTTGGTCCTTTAGATACCTTAAACCAGCAAGCAGCCCATAGACCCTTTTGGAGTAAACTCTTTTTGTTCTCATCACCCTAGCGAAGTGTTGAAACAAGTCTAGGATACTTTAACAAACCATAGGCTGCACATAAATTCAGAAAATCCAAAACATTTCCAGATTAGTTACTGGTGGTGGACCATAGCTATCTTCACAAAAACAACCCAGTTCCACCTGGCGACTCCACTAGTTCATCCTTTTTATTTTGACCATCCTTCACCTTAGTAGAACTTTAGAGAAATCACTCATCCAAAACATTCACTAATACCATTCTCTCTAAACTCTGGATCCAAAATCTGGCTTCACGAAGAATTAACACCAGATCCCATCCAGACCCAAATCCCCCTATCATAGTAGATGACCCAGAGAAGATTCTGTGGCAAGCTTCCAAAACTGATCATCTAGCTACTGGTAGATCCATCCAAAAAACAAGATCTGTACCTAAACATCTCACTATCCTAACAGATTCACCTTTTGAATTAGAGTCATCACAAACTCTTCCCAGAAGCAAATCATATAGTAAGATTAAATTTGACGATCTTGAACCCTTAAAACCACCACAGAGTCCTAGTAGCGAAGCTTCACCTACCACTCCTCCTGATTTCCAGCTTCTCTATCAGTTTGGCTCCTACCATCCCAGTTCTGCCCAAAACCAGATCACTAGTCCAAGTTCATCTGCCACACCTGGTCAAACCACCACTGTTCAAACCACTTCATCTTAGCCTACTAGTCCTCATCTTGTACATCATCCATTAGCTCCAGTCATGGCAGCCTGGTACGCACCTTTGGTGTTGCCACCACCCTTGGCTCCTCTCCCAAATAAATATCAAGACAAAATCCCACACTTTACTGGAGAAGATACCACTACACCTCAACAGCATATAAGTAGGATGACTGATGCTTATGAATACCTGGAGGTACAAGACGAGACTGTCAGAATGAGAATATTTTCCCAAAGTCTTGGTGGTGAACCCAAAGCATGGTTCAAAAGCTTGACTCCAAACAGCATCCACGATATCCCAGAACTACATCAAGTCTTCAGAAATAGGTGGGAAATCCGAAGAAACCCCATTCAAATCTTGTCAGAATATAACAACCTAAAACGGGAAAATGGGGAAAGTGTCCAAGCTTACTGCACTAGGTTCAACAGTGTATATAACTCCTTCCCACCTCATTTCAAACCCCCACTTGGTTTAGCCTTGGAAAAATTCCCCAGGGTTTCGATCCAGACATGACATATCATCTAAGAGACAAGGATCCCCCTACCTTAGAAGAAATGCAACAAATAGCCATAAAAGCAGATGCCAACTTAGCAGAAAAAAGGGCTAGGACTAGAGCGGAAAGAAAGGTCACATATAAAGATGAGGTCTCCACTTCATCACCTTCCCTAGATCCCAGAATAGATGACTTAGTCAAAAACATGGCCAAAATCTGGGAAAGGATAAATGAAAAGGCTCCTGTTAGGGACAACCAGCCAAACCCTCCAAACAGAAACCGAAACCAAAACTTTAGGAGGGAACAGCCCAAAAACAGACCAAGAGAAAATGACCAACAGATTAGGCCACCTTTCAATGAAAACTATGTGGAAGAATATGACAGGGATACAGAACCCATTGAGGAAAGCCATTTAAACCTCATAGGATCTGATAATGAGAGTGAGGTATACCTCACAGAAGAAGAACAAGCATTCTTTTCTCCTAATCAGGATGAGACCAACTATAAAGATCTTGATGACCCTGCCATAGATTTTCAGAATGCCATTATGGAAGCCCACAGGCAGTATGACCTTAGAAGCAAAAGAAACCAAGATAGTTCTAGGAAAGGTAACTCAGATACTGCTAAAGCCCCTGATACCATCCTCAAGAAAGCATCAAGCATTGAGAAAATCAAGGTTGAGAAAACTGACCAAAACAAAGCTAAAGTTACCCAAACTAGGCCTCTCTCAAATACTCCTGGTACTTCTACAAAGGTCACCGAAGCAACTATGGCAAACAAAATCCCAAAACAAAGCCAACAAACTCAGAACATAGAGAAGGTCGTGGCTGAAAAAACTGAAACAAACATATCTAAACTTCAGCTACCTTTCAGCTTTGAAGGCGAAATCGCCAAGATCAAGATCACCATGCCTCTTACTGAACTCATTGCCCAAAACTCTTATAAATCCCAAGTACTAAAAGTCCTAAATCTAGGGAATGATGCAAACACTATTAATCTGGCTGATGACACTCCTGAAGTATTGTTTGGCCCAAAGATAGAGGGAAAATTCCAAGAAGGAACTACTCTTCCATTTTACATTAGCCTAAACATCCACGACCAAATCCTCCACAATGCCATGCTAGACTCCGGCGCCTCGCATAATCTTATGCCGAAGGTAGTAATGGAAAGGCTAGGCCTGGAAATTACGAGACCATACAAAGACTTGTACTCATTTGATTCGAGTAGAGTCAAATGCCTGGGTTTGATCAAAGACCTTTGTTTTAGTCTGGCCCAAATACCTGCAAAACATCTCATCATGGATATAGTAGTGGCAAACATTCCTCCCAAGTACGGGATGCTTCTATCCAGGTCTTGGGGAGCCAAACTCCAAGGGAATATTCAACTAGACATGTCATACGCCACTATTCCTGTGTTCGGCCAAACCAGAACACTCTACCGAGAATCACACATGAAATACATGATTAGCAGTCAAGATAGGCCAGATAACATTCCAATGTGTTCCTTGCGTTCCGACCTGAACTCTTTCATTATGCATATTGATGAAAACTTGGAGGAAGAGTCAGGAGAAACTGAAATAAACTTTGATCCCACATCAATTGTCTCTGGTACCTTATGATGAACTAGACACTCAAAAATATCATGATCATGAATAGCTGTGTCTTGAAGAAAGTAAGTATGCCCCTTCTAAGGTAGGATCAGAGCAAGAAGCACAAACCCTTATGTACTATCAAACAAATTACTCTAGCCTTAGTCAAACACCAGAAATAACCTGCGGAAATTTTTTCCGGGTAAAGGCTTTATAAGACTTACACATCATAAACCTGTTCAGAACCCAGGAGCAAGGGAGTTTAATGTTTCTACCATACCTCAAAGATTTACCATCTGATGGATCATCCACTGCAAATGAAACTTTGACTATAGCCTCAGCTGCTCAAAATCTAGAAAGGATGCCTGATAAACTTCTTATGAGTGAGAATGATAGTTGCAGTTCCAGCATACCTGAGCTACTGAAATTAGCTCATCTTCTGTCTTTTCATGAAGAACTCAGAAAAGCTAAAATCAGAAACCTCATACAGAATACCAATTTCTACAGGAAAAACAAGAGAAAATACTGTGTCAGTACCTTTCCCTCAAAGAACAGCTTTGACAAGAGAAAACACAACAATCTGAAACAAACTGAAATAATCAGGGATAAAACAGATGGTCATAGAGTCTGCTTTGATTTTAGAAATAATACTGTATATCCTTTTAACAAAAATTGTGTTTTTTCTACCCAAGACCAAGATTCACCAACTAAAAGTGCTTTTAATCATGTGTTTTCGCAAGATGATGTTTCAGGTCATGTTCAAAAGATCCCCTTGCAAAGTAGACAACTTAAATATTTTTTCCAGTTTGCGGGAGGTAGATCTAATTTCAAGCTCAAAATTGTAAAACCACCCAATATCAGAAATCTGTTCATGAAGGCCATGTTCCCGGTTTTAAATTTCTGCATTTTTGCATACCTTGATGATGTCATTATCTTTTTCAAGAATGGCCAAGAGTACATGCATTACTTAAGAAAAATGTACAGTAAGGAAAGGAGTGGAAATCAGATATTCAAAGAGGTGCAGCGGGAAGATACCGGGCTGTTCAGAGATTCTTGCATGAATCCCTGTGTCATGTTAGAGAGAGAAAAATTCCCAAGTTTTTCTTTTCAAGAGTTAAGTGGGCCAAGGGTGAGAGGAGATCCTTACGAGGATAAGATGCTTAAATTCCGTCATTTCCAAGATTTCTGAGTTTGGAACATTTTCATTCATTTTACATACCATTGTCTGAAATATTGAAAAATAGAAAAGTCAAAAACAGTAAAAGATAGGAAAGTCAAAAACAGTAAAAAACAAAAAAGGGGGCAAGTGAAGATAGAAACAAAGGTCCCATGTTCCAAAAAATAGTCTTTCGGAAAGCGAGCAAGCCTAAATGCCGCTACTAGTACTTCAATGTCTTGTTCAGCTATCTAGCCTAATCATAGCTGAGCATGTTTAAATTTATTTGTTGATAAGTTAGTGAGTGCAAAGATAGTCAACATTGTGTAAGATTGACTTATCACAGAGCTTAGATTATGGAGAGATTCTGGTTCCACATGCCTAAAACAGAACCAAAGAGAGAAGCGAGGGATGAAAAACACATTGTACATCTTAACCCCGCTTGTCTAGTTTCCCTTTGTGGCAAAATAACATTTGTGTGCAGCTTGTCTTTTATGCCGCAAATGCATGACAAATCAGACTGTCTAATCCTGATTTGATCATTTTTTTGAATTTCATGTTTTAGATTAGAGAACAAAATCCTGTCAAACTGCTTAATCTTGACAGTCGATCTAGCTTTAGGTAGAGTAATGAAGGAGTTCATCAATTTAATCTGAACTCCCGGCAGATATAAGAGTAGAAATAGATAGGTTCATTTTGCAAAAAGAAAAATGTGCATTGTCAAAAGGCTGCTAGTTCAAATGCGCCAAAGAGAAGAAAAAATGTTAGGAAAGGTAGTGAGGTAGGTAGAAGTATCATTGATGTTAATCATGCTGTCATTTTTCAGAAATAACATCAAAGAATGGTGAATTTTGCACCAATGGATAAGGCACTGGTCTTCATAAGCCAAAAATATGAATTCTGGACACCTCCTGACGAGGAGCTGCCCTCCCCAAATGGAGCCACTGTTAGTCATCAGTATTTTTCACATGTTAGTGATGACTATATCCATAACTGAGTTTTCTAGAAGCTGATTTCCATATGTCAATTTGTCATCTAGAAAACCCTCATGAAACTTTTTTGCCCTCTTAATTTTCAGTCTGCCCATGTCAAAGTTAAAACCCATTATCACTATTTTTTCTTAGTTTCAGCCCTACTGGTCTGCCCATCAGCTCTAAAAAGAAAATCCAAGTCTGTTGCAAAAGCCTCCCCTAAGTTAGGATGTGGCGCTTTAAGGCATTTTACCCTTGGCAACCATCAAAAGGCCAAAAAACCTTCATCTGCTACAGACCAATCATGACCGACCTCCCACTCTACAAATCAAGTTGATCACAGCTCTAAGTCGCACCACTTACACACCCCTAGGTCTCAGCACTGCATAAACCACAGTCTCAAGATGATTTTTAGGTGTTTCACAATGTTTTATGGATTCTACAAAGGCAGGAAATATAAAATCATCTCAGAAGAAATTGCTTGAATCTACAGTTAGAAGAACAGCTGCTTCTAAATGTAACATGAGCCTGAGATATATCTGCAAAACGGAGAGTCACTCATAAAGACCTTACAGTTTCCTTCCAGCATGAAAATCACAATAAGAGAAAGACACCACTGTCACAGCAAACTGATAAATTGTCAAGGCCAAGAACCTCCTTCATTTACAAGCAGAGGGTTAGGGCGCCTCCTTCATCTACAAGCAGAGGGCGCTGGCCAGTATTGACTTTAAGGATTGCAAAAGCCCAGTTTCGCCTTTTACTGAACAGTGAAACAATGACTCCAGGTTTTCTGAGTATGAGTGATGATCATAACAGGGCTAGAGTCTGAAATATGCAAGTTCAAGGGAAAACAGAGTTTTGGTCTTGTAAAGGAAGTCATTTGAAGTTTTCAAATCATGTGAATTGTTAAACTTTAGAGAGGCATATCATTAGTAAAAACAATTCTAATCATAAACAGCCTGCTTTTCCACAAAACCAATTTGAAGAGATGCTGACAAATCATGTCATTACACAGGCAGAAGAAAAGGTGTTTGTTTTTCAAAGGGTGCTGACCTCCATAGTCACATAGACTATCTTTCAAATAATTTGTCATAAGTTGACCAAAGAAAATGATGACATTTCAGTTCCCCTCAGAGCAGTGCATTGAGACAGTGACACCTTGACTAGGGTTTTTCTGAAGCACAGTAGTGATTGCAAGCAGAGGTGCCAGTATTAATTTTTTTCAAGTTTGTTTGCTTACCATCACATCCAAGAAATGAACCTTTGAATGAGTCTGTTACAAGAAGATCAATGCACTGGTCAAAGGAAATGATAACTATGTTTCCAAGAGACCTGTTCTTCCTGGTTCATAAAAGTTCCCCTTTCAGATATACATCACAAATGATGGGAGGCATTTCAGGTTTTGTTCCCAAGAAGACATACAAGTTTATGAATAGGCAAAGAGGTTATTTTCATGGACTGTCAGTGTTGTGGATAGTTCGAAACAAACAACAGTTTTCCATTTTTCAAAGGGACAGGGATATCATAAATGATATGTTCTAAGCAAGAAGGCATATTGGAAAAGACGCTTTTCTTAAATCAAAGAGACATGACTAAATCCAAAGAAGGCCAACAAATTTGAATACCCGCAGTGAAGAAGCAAGTAAAGACCGAGGCTGTCAAGGCATATTGACAATACAAACCCTATCCTTTCAGAAACAAAGTAGTCTTCAGGTATTTTCTTGACAGTGTTAAAGTGGGGTTACTTTATATAATAAATATCACCAGCATTTTTAAACATAGTGGCAGAGATGATATGAAGGTTATTGAGTTATTTTTCAAAGTTTGAAGTTTGGTGTTAAAGTTGTCACCCAAGGAACAAAACTGGCAAGAATCACCCTTCGAAACACCTGTGCATAAGTAAAACAAAGTTCTGGCCTTTCAAGCCATTTTTGTTTTTATAAAGAGGATGGTCCATGATTAACACGGTCTAAAAGCATAGAAAATCTCCAACACATGCATCGCTTGTGAATCCAAGTTGCAAATGCGCCGAGGGTATTGTTGAAAAAAGTCAAAAGGGCTGTGAACACCTTGCAAAAGCCAACCTAAAATTTCATTTTACATTTAAAACAAAGGTGACCATTGAAGATTTTGAAATGACATAAGAGTGAAGTCGGAGAGTGAATTTTTCGTTTTCAAACTTCGAACAAAGCTCTGTGCTACCCTTAGCATCGAAACAAGGAAGTTCGGGTCAAATTGCAGAAGTTTGCACCGTTTAAACACCGCGTGACGCGCCTGGAAGCGATTTTGCACAGGCAGTCAGTGTATGCGCGACACGCCTGTACAATTGCGCGACGCGCATGTACATGGCGCCCGACCCCGACCCGACAGGCCGCCTGGGTTGTTTTGTGCGCGCCGTTCTTTTTCTGAAGAGTGCCGCGCAGGCCTAGAGACCTCCAGAGCTATCTCCGGCGCTCCACAAGAGTTTTTCTTCATGTCTTGAGGTATTTGCACAATTTGTCCCTAAATTTTGTGACTGCTTGATGATGTTTGGAGCCAAAAAATAAGGTTTGAAACAAGTTAAGTTGAGTGTTTACGTTAAAAAAGGAATAGAGTTTTTCTGAGTTTGGGATAGCTCATATTCACCAACAGAAGGCTTATCCAAACAGGCCACTCCTTCTTTGTGTTTCAAAACTTAGTAGTTATCCTCAAAGTAGTCAGTTTTTAGCAAAAAAGCAGTGTTATCCAGTTGGGGGTGTTTTGGTCAGAACCCTATTTTAAGACAATTAAAGGCAAATTTCAAATTGACTGATATACACATATTGGTGAGCTGCATACGAGGGGGTTGATGTTTTGATCCAAGGAAAGCTTATTCGTTGTTAAACTGCTACAAATTTTCACAACACTGCATTCAAAACTTTCGAACCTTGTCACCATAGCTGAAAAAATAGTGTTTTCTGTGTGGTAATCTGAGGTGTTAAACTGTGATAAGATGTTGGACGTATTATTTAAGGCACCTACAGGAAAGAGTTGGTGTCGAAAATAAAATCAGTTTGTTTCACCTTCATTAATCAAAAGACCAGGGATTCTATACTTTCAAAGCATCAAAGGGAAGAGTTTAAACCTATAAACTACAGAAAGGGCAATTTATTCCTGAGTTTTTCCACTTGACTGTTTTGTGTTTCAAAGCTTACTTCGACAAGTTGATATTAAGATAGGGCAGAGGTTTTTTCTACAGAGAAAAGGGGTTTCCATATTAAAACGAGAGTTTTGATTGAGGGAAAGGGATAAGACTCCTACAGGCTTGGTTAAAACTTGCATAACACTCTTCAAAATTCTGTCACCTTGTTCCATATCAGTAAGTCTGCTTGTGTTCACACTGGGGGTTAACTCTGTATATGTATGACTCTGTTTAAATGAAGTAACACACAAACAAAAGACAGTGAAGTATAATCAGAAAAATAAATTTGTCAAAAGAGCAGTTTATAAGTTGAAAGACCAGAGGGTAAAGCTGCTCCTGCTCCTTATAAAAGGACAGTGTTCACTGTGTTTGCCACTTGATTTCCTTTGTTTTTCCAGCTTGTTTGATAAGTGGATGTTCAGGTAGAGCAAAGGATTTTTCTACAAAGGCTAGGGTTACATTTATAAGGGGCCATCGATTGTTTTAAAAGGAGAAAACTCACATAGCCTCTGCCTAAAAAACATTTGAAGTCTTTTAAACTCTATCATCTTTGCTCAGGACTGTGATATTGACTGTCTAATCATACTATGGTTGATTGCACCATATGCAAGTTTGTTGAATGTTGGCACATTAAGAAAGGCAAGTTTTAAATGATTGCAAGGTCTACCATGGGCAAAGCACTTCTCGCAGCAAACTCCTCCTAGCAGTCTGCCCTTCATTTCAATGTATTATTTCTTACTGAGAAGTTGTTGACTGAGATATTTTCAAGGTGGAAGGCCACTTTCTGAAGAGCAGGTTTTTAATGATTGGGAATTTTACCTTGAAGACACAGACATAGATGTGTTGATTGATCTCTTAAAAATTCACAAGAAAAAGTGATTTCTTAACACTGTGCACAGGAAATTTACCTAGCAGTCTGTCTCCTTTTTACTATATGGCATCCTATTGAAAAATCTGCCTGGCTGAGGTACTTTCAAGGTAGAAGGCTACTTTTTAAGAGAGCAGAGGTTGTGTATTATAAGAAACTTGTTGCAAACCATCCAAATCACATTGTTTCTCTGTCAAAGCAGTACATTGACACAGTTTGACTCCAACAGGGCAGTTTACACAGAGTGAGGCAGTTTGTTTCTTCCAAAGCATATTCAGGTCAAAATGCCTCCAAGGAAAGACAACAGGAGCAGCATGACAGTGATAAATATGAGCAGCAACAGGAAAAGAGGGGAAGAGTGCTGAACAACAGTAACTCAGTAGTGATAAACAACAGTTTCGAGAAGCACCCGACACGGAAAGAGGAGAAAGGAATATCAGCACTTGATATTTTGGCCTCAGCTTCAGAGAATGTTGCTAAGGACCCTTGAGGGTCATGCATGTCAATTTTGGGCCCATTTCGTCAATTTTTTTTTTTTGGCATTTTTTGGGTTTTTGGTCAAAAACTCATAATTTCGCCATTTCAGTTTGAGGATTTGTCAAGTCAGGAGGATGATACCATTTGATGCCATAATTCCATCAGCAGGTCCCCAACGATTTTCAGAGCATTTGGAGATCATTCGCCCCCTCAAATTGGCGAAAAATGCTCACTTTTTGCACATTCTGCCCGTCATATCAGTAGTCTGCTATTTCCTGGCTTTTTACACACAGGTACAGTTTTGGAAAACTTCTATGCATCAGATTGAGGTGATTTCAGTTGCGCTGGAAAGTAGACACAGAAATATTTCCAACGAGCTATCATGAGCCTCGTTTTGACACCGGGAAGGCTGCCTTTTGTCTCCAACAAGTCAGGGGACCTTTTTCTGATATAAATTTGAAGTATTTTTGCAATTTTTGAACCTCAAAAATCTGCTTTTTCCAAATGTGCGTTTAGCTATTTTTACACTTGGAAAATAGTGCAAAGTCAATATAATTTCCGTTTTTAGCATTTTTTTAGATATTTTATGGGATATTTTGTGCCTTGGGATTTGCAAAGCCTCAAGGACAAGTTTAGATATTTTGATTAGGCCAATGGGATAGCTAGTTGCTCCATAAGGTTTTCCTCACTCAAGCCTATTTATTCCACAAGGCTTCATTGTAAAACAAGGCTGAACTTGAGAGAAGAATCAATATATTGGTCATATGAGCTTTGAAGAACATACTTGTGTTATGATTTTGGACTGCCTCTTGGATGCTTTTGATGAATGATGAAGGGTTGTTGATGGATTCCATGACATGGTAGAATGGTATAGTGTTTATTGCTTTGTTGTTGTCTTCTAGTTTTCATTCATGATACATACTTCTTGCTGCTATAGATCGGTAGAGATTAGTTTTGAGATATGCCCATGGAGGCACCTCAAACTTCCTGAATCTTCATAGCTTTATGTTTTCTTCTTCCTTAGTTATACTAAAGAATTCTTAACTGCTCTTTAGTAACTTAAGGTATTGTTGCTAGTTTTATTTACAAGTTCTATGTATGTTGAGTAGGATGTATGGTGTGCCCTGCTTACCTATGATTGTCCATAGTTCTGTCCATAAAACTATCTCTTTGACTGATTAGCCTATCATCTTGTTGAACCAAGGAGGCCTAGTCCCGATCTAGCCCTTTGCCTAAAACTATGAAAACTTGTTTGTCAAAGTGCCCAATAACTTAAATACTGTGTTTAGGCATTCCGAAATAGTATTTTGAGTTGTTAGTCCATCTTATGTGTTTTCCCCAAAGTCTGATAGCCATTTCCCGAAGTTAGAAGGTCTTATACTTCTATGCATGGCTGGAATGTTTGATTTCTATGTATTAATTAGCTCATGGTTACATTTAGCATGATTAATGGCTTGCTACAACATGTTTATGTCTGCTATCAACTAGTTACACTTGAAATCCCTCGTCTTTCACAAACTTGATGTTCATTTACTCCATTTTTCCCAAAGATCCTTTCTACCTTGAATCAAATCGGCCCTATAGCAGCCTTACATCATTATCTGATTGCTTCCTTGACCTTTTTGACCCCATAGCCCAGTTTATCTACATCTTGCTATCCAGTTTATATCTTTGATCAGTTTTATCCCTCACAAACTTACAAACAAAAAACCAAAAACATACTTCATAACTAGCCTAATATCAAAACACCACAAGCAAACACACCGATATCTTTTACATATAATAGAGAGAGCCCTCTCTGAGTCCAGGAAGGCTAGGTCCTTGGGCTCCAAAGCTTGGTTTGATGTTACATCGTCATTTGGCTCACCAATCGGCCAAATCACGAGACCCTAATAGAGTCCACTTGAATACAAGTGAAGTATGGCTTTAGTGCACTTTATCTTGAGTTTGCTTGGTTGACTTTGATTTCGAGCTGTTTGAGGGAATCTCAAGGATCCCTTAGTTTCATTTGGGAGTTAATAAGGTTGGACAAGCCCTTAGAATATTTCCTTGTTGTCTACTCCAAGTCTTGATGACAAAATCTTCAAAAAAATGCAATATCTTCATGATTTTCCTGTATTTAACTCATGTTAGGTACTCGAACTATGATAAACATCAATCACCATCTACACTAGCATCATAAGACCATAATATAATTAAAATGTAATAAAAATAGACTTAATAAGGCAAAAAGGTGACCTTTAACCCCTCCAAATGTACCTAATGATAGAGCTCATCGCTTTCCACATATAAAGGTGTGCATAACATAGGAGTCATGGAGGAAAAAGTGGTTGATTTGGGGAAGGATTTGTCTGATGTTAGGATCAGGGAATCCATGTTGAAAGAGCAGCTTTAGAAGGCCCAAGCAGAGAAAGTAGCATTGTAGGAGTAGCTTAAAAAAAAGGACAAACAAATGGCCACCATTGCAGACTTTTTAATGGAGGCCATTCAATATATATATCCATCAGATTCTTATGCAGTCTACCTCAAGGAGCAGTGGCTTCTATTCCAAATCAAAACACTAGCCTCTCATGGATCCTTACCTTTTATAAGCTGCAGACAGTTCATTGAATTTTGCAACCAATCAAGTATGGCAGATAAGGAAAAAATGGAAGAATTCTACATGCACAACATTGTGTTGACAAAATTAAACATTTGGGATCCCAATCCTAGGATGGGAGACACACAATTAATGGAATGAGCATCATGGATGGTTAATGAAGATACCAAAGCACAAGAAGTAAGAAGGGTTATGAGGAGAGAAAATAGAGAACCCTTACACATTAGGGAATAATGATTTAGCCCTAAGGAAGTCATCAACAACCATCGTAAGATAGAAAAGGATCCTGCACATGCAGAAAAGTACCTCCACACACAAGCTCAAGTCATGGTTCACTTTGATGATGTTTCTAGGTTGTTGGGAGATGAGTGCATAATGGATAGTCAAATGAGATGTAATAGCCTCCCTCATAGCCTTAGAAACATGGAGTACCCCACACTAGAAATATTGAGAGGTGCTTTAGAAAGAGCACCACTATAGAAGAGGGCCATGCAGGCCAAAAAGATTCAATGTCTTGGTTTGAAGCTTAGTCCACCCTTGTTGTTGGGGTTGAGTGATGGAAAATACCAAGATAAGAAGAACAGAGAGTGGTAAGAAGCAGAAAAGAATGATGGCTTTTACCCTCCTGAAGGGATTCCCACACTTCTTCCTTGGGAAGTAAGAGGGTCCATCAAAGCTTTGAAATAAATGCAGAAGGAGGACTAAGTTTCTTAGAGAATGAGCAACCATTTGGTAGGGGGGTGATAATGAGATCCATCATTAGGTACATTTGGAGGGGTTAATTGTCACCTTTTTGCCTTATTAAGTCTCCTCTTCTCACATTTTAATTATATTATGGTCTTACTTTCTAGTGTATATGTTGATTAAGGCTTGTCATACTTTGAATGCCTAACATGAGTAAAATGCAGGAAAATCACGAAGATATTTAATTTTTGATGAATATTTTTCCATTAAAGCTCAGAGTAGACAAAAAGGAGAGATTATATGGGGATTTTACACCTCCTTAACTCCCAAATACATCCAAGGGATCCTCAAGATTCCCTCCAACAAATCGAAATCAAAGGCAGCTAAGCAAACTCAAGATCAAGTGCACCAAAGCTACACTTCACTTGCAGTAAAAGTGGACACATCACCTAGTTTTTAGGGAGACGTTGGTAGCCACCCTCTAGGTTAAATAGGGCTGAGAAAGAGCTCATTAGGCTTCAAACTTTGAAGGAAGCTAATAGACTTTTAGCTCTTGTAATAGGTTTTTGAGACTTTCATGTTGATGTAATGAGGCTATTTTATGTAATAAAATGAGTATTCAGATTGTGCTTCAGTGATCTAGTTTCAGAGGGCTAGGCTTGTGGGTTAGGGTCGAATCCACTGGCCTTAGTCTCTATTGTGAATTCATTCTTTACTTTTATGTCATTATTGCTAGTTTTCTTTGCGTGTTTAGCTAGTTTGATTACTTATTCAATTCATTATTTTTAGTTTACTTCCATTTGTCTTTTGTTGTAGATTAAGCCTTCTTACCTGTTGGTAGAATAGTTTATAAACTCAGAAAGTTGTATGTCAAGCCTCCCTCTCTCATCTCTTTCATTGGAGCTTGAGGAGGGTAGACCTTCTCCACAGGCCAAAATTGCTTTTTAGTTTATGATTTCTTGGAATGAATAGTTAGGCTGTTGTAGTGCCATGAATATGTTTAGAAAGTTGTGTTAGATTTCTATTTGTAGGCTAAAGTAGGTTTGCTTTCCAAATTCAACTCATATTTCCCATTTCCTTCACCATTAATTTTTCAATATTTTTTGCATGAATAAGTAGTTTTCTTGCAGGTTCAAGTAGCACAGTAAATAAGGACTTCACCAACACCTTAACCTTCATTTCTCACCCTTCATCAACCTTCTTTTCCTCAAAATTTCCATCATCCCTATTTTCATATTTTTCATCTTCATACTGTGAGAAAACCCTAGAGGTGAAAGACATGCTCATCAAGAGGTTCTAAGCCTGTCTTAGGGTTTGGCCACCTTCCAATCATCCAAAAAAATATTCACTCCACATTCCCTACACTTTTCTCACCCATTTTTTGCCTCATATTGCCCTCAGATTGTTTCCTGTAGCATCTCAGGACTTTCTTGTAGCACTATAGGAAACTTGTAGAAGCACTTGCAGTAGCACTAGTGGGCCCCTCCTTAAGCCCATAAATCACCATCCACCTCATCCAGACTTGCCAAAACCACCCAGAAACCTTCAACCTTGAACCCATGAGTTCAAGCCCTTCATAAGTGACCTTAGCGCTTTCTCCTCCTAGCTGCAAAACAATGCATTTACAAGCATAGTTTGGTCATGATTAGTTTCATGATCAAAAGCATGATAGATAGAACATAGAGTAGACAAAGTGTGTTTAGCCATTTGGCCCAGAAAAGTGTGATTAGGTTAGTTTCCTTTATGCAATTTTAATTCAGCATTTTACTTCATGAAAGATGCCTAGTTTTCTTCCATTTATTATCATAACTAAATGTATAGGTTTATTTCATTGCAGAGTAGTTAGATGTACTTTCTTGCTGTAGAATAGTTCTTTGCATGTTGATAGAGTAATGAATTTGAATAATTTGTAGCCATATGTCTAAATTCAGAAGTGTGACAGACTTCATCCAAAAACCCTAGAAATAACACCCTTTCGTAGAGCTCAGAAGATGATGACATGAGTAGAATGCATATACTATGTATATATCACCGTCACCTCAAATTTTGTACAAACCTTGAGTTGATAAAGTAGAGTAGGGAAACCTCTCGGAGTTGTAGCATTCTTTGTGCAATACCATGGCTCACCATGCTTCCTGACATAATGTAGAGCGATGAGCCTGCTCATGAGCCATCACTGTCTTTAGCCAGATATCATACAGGTCATCAAAGCCCCTAGTGGGTAGACCCCGAGTAAGCCTCTACATCCTACTCCAAGAATCCTCAAAAGCACGCATCTGAGCACCCACTGCCTCAACACTAGCCTCTACATCTACAGCTAGAGCCTTAACAACCACTAAATGAGCCTCATCATCCATAGCTTGAGCCTCAGAAGCCAATGCTTGAGCCTCGACAACCGATGCATGGGACTCAGCCGCCTCAACACGCGCCAATAGTGTTGCATCTCCCTTAACAGTAGCAATGCTAGTACCCTCCCCGGAGGGGCCACGTGTACCAATCTGCACTCCCTACTGAGCTTGGTCTGCCCCTAGTGCACCCCTCCTCCGAGGAGCATGGCCAACCAGGAAGGCTAATGGACACCCAGTTTGCCCCGCATCTGCAAAGTAAAACAAGAATTATATCAATATAACCATAAAATCATATACATAAATACATGAAAATAATACTTAAAATGCAAAAAACATAAAGGTCATACCTGCAGGCCCCCAAGCATAGTCAAGAGGAAGACCCATGTCTAGATCACCCTGGAAATCCAACCCAACATACAGGAACTCTAGAAACATCTGAGGGTTCAACTCAAACCACTCCTCTATAGCCTCGTCCCAGTACCATCCAATGTCACCCCCGCCATGACGGGGCATGATGGGAGCCCATCGACGCATCCGAGAATCCCTCAGAGGATCTAGCAACAATACAACAAAAGGTTGTAGTGTAACGACCCACTCATACATAATACAACACATAATGCTAACACATAAAAAATTCGTAGCTGCGCCTTGCTGCACCTTGGCTAGCTGATTGACCATGCCATGGTATACTAATCTAGCCTAATAAAAAAAGTTCCCTGCCTGGAGCTGTCACAGGACTGCTATATGCAACCCTGATACACTGTGGGATGAGGATGACCCTGCCAGGCGAATGATCATAGATAGAGCATCTCGCTTCGCTAGGTCTGTAATACAGGACACTCGAACACAACCCTACGAGATGGAATTATGCCCACAGTGACCAACCTCTTTTTCCTAGTGATGAATATTCACTGGCCTTGTTGGCAGTGGATAAGAAAAAACCTTCCCATGAGGCAAGAGACCAGTCACTAAGTAAATGTCAATCTAAGGCCGTATACTCAGATCAACCTAACGCACTACCATAATGCACCTCTAATGGTCCCAACATCGAACCGATTTCACAAGAACTGGTTCTGCGACCTCAGATTGGGGTTCTCAAGAAATTTGAGTAACCCCCAGCGCGCCAAATCCTGGTGTACACACAGATCGTGGGCCACATGGGTGAAAAGGGCAGACCAATCTCTCTCCCTCCAAAGCATCCTGCACCACAAAATACTAAAAAATCAGTTTTCCCAAAAAACTGAAAAACAAAAAACCACTAATTACAAGTTTTTAAAGACCGTGTGCATTTTAAAAACATAGGCACATTGCCCCCACACCTGTATCTCACACAGACGCGAAGAACAATGCTCATAAAATTATAGATACATGGGGTCACCACAAAAAGATCATATTTTTGCGTGACGATAACACAACTCCCATAGAGTCACCTGCGCGTTCCTCAACAAGATAAGCCAAAAAGCTGTACAAGGTACCCCTATATGGCCTGCCTACCATGAAAATGACAAAATTGAAAAGTATGAGGTTCTAGCTCCTACCTAACACTCTCGGTGCAAATCCCTGGTGCTCTAGCTAACCGCAATGGTAAGAAACACTCCAATATCAGCCTCTGACCTCTCAAGCTTAGAAAGCACAAATGACCTAAAAAAGGGCCATAATAGCCTTTATATTTCCATTTTCACCATTTTTAAGAGCACATAACTAGAGCTCAGGGTAACCAATGGTAAAACCACAAGAGACATAGTGATCAACACTTCATCATCTTCTATTTGGATCTCCTTGTTCTAGTTTTCAGAAAAAAACATTTTCGATCCCATCGCCCCATCCATACTACATCTAAGGTACGCCTTCTCTTGATTGTTTTAATTCATTTTATTTCAGAATATTTGTATGAAAAATATTATTTTACTTAGGGTATTGGCCACATATATTGCAGGCTTGCCAAATAACCATACTTCCCAAGCAGTAAAAGTACAATAGCAGGTATCATTCTATTCTTAGCATGATAGGCTTTCCTCTAAATCTTTTCATATCTTGACATCATTTATTCAGAATAATAAACCATAGGTTTCATTCAACAGACCATGTTTATCATCACCTCACCTTGCACATCATAAGCACCTTGCAGATCGGTAAAGCCACACCTTCCATGGCATCAATCACTTATGTAGAACATACTTCACTACCTGGAACCATGGCAACAAAATCTAGCTTAGGAACCATTTCATTTTTGTACATAGATTATAAAACATCATTCATTTTTACTCATCCCATATCAAAAATCCGTTCCTGGGCCACCATTCTCTACAAGTGGATAAAAAAAAACACATCATTGTGTTTCACATTTGGCATACCACACCCTCATAAGCATTGCCCATCTGTGACATTGTTGGGTATGTGTTATATTATTTCCATGACTAAGCCCCGGGGAAAATTTTTTGGTCCTTAATTTCCGGTGGGTAGTCCACGCCCATGGTTTTGTGCATGGTTTTGCACATGGTTTTGGGGTACGATGGTTTTCGGCCCCTGGTATTTTTGTAGATCTAGTCAAGGGAACTACGATTATGTTCTAATCCAAGGTTAATGGATTAGGGTTCATGTATGCTTCGACATGTATATATATGTGTTGTGACACTAAAAGGAATATAATGAAAAATCAAGTTGGTCGTCCCGATTTGAGATCCAGGGGAAAATCTCTGTGTTTATCTATTTTATGTTTTATGCTCTCGCTATTGTTTATTTTCTGTTATAAGATTCGTGTGTAGATAATTTTTGTTCAGGGTTAAAACCTACAGACATTCCATTTGCATCATCACCCTCGCATCGAGACCAACCAATGGCCCCCCCACCCTCATAAAAACACACTCCTCACATCATCATGCAGGATCGTACATGTCAATAGGGCACCTGTCTCTGTGTTTGTACATCCAAACCACTTTCATATTCTTTTGGAAAGTGTACAAATACTTTTTAGGAGAAATAATTCAACCAATATCTTTACATTTCATACCTGGAAACAATCCGTAATCACCCTTGATCGAAGTTGCAAATTATTTACCATACCCAATCATGTTGGTTATAACAAACATACACCCACCCTAGATGTCCTATCGACCCCAGGGATTCCCCCATCAGAAGTTGTGTTAGGGCCCTATATTACTAGTGTAGTCCCTTATTGTTGTTAGTGTAGCCCCCTTATTGTTATTTGTGTACCCATGTAGTCCACATTTTGTTATTATTGGCCCCATAATAGCCCATTATTGTTATTGTTGTGCCCTTACATTATTATTGTTAGGTCGGCTAGGATTATATTGTGACCCCATGGACTTCTATATATAGAAATGAGGTTTTGTTATTTGTGTCATCCAAGATTTTCTCATTTATGTAATGTAAAGGAGGTTTCCCACTCAAAGTGTCCGATTTATAAGTTGTTTATCTCTCTTTTCTTATATTGTATGAAATAGTTTCATAGCATTTGGTATCACAGCTTTGGATTCTAGGGTTTCGCTACTTCGAACAGGTAATCGTGGCATTTTCGCTATAACATTTTTTATAAAAAGGCTTAGACACTAAAACAAAAACCCATTTGTGAGGAAATCTTCAGGAAATTCGTGTAAAAATTTCAGATCTTGGTTCACAATATTTTTAGAGATATGATATGTGGAAGTTAGGGTTTTTGCAGGCTCTCTTGGGAAAATCGTCACAACTCTCTCTCTGAGCATTAGATTGTAATTCTATAAAAAGTTTATAAAATTAAACGGACTGTAGTTTACCGTGTATTTATTGTAGAGTCAAATGACGAAACAATGACATGTGGCACACCATACATGTTCTCTCCACTGAACTAGTGCATAATTATGACATTGTGGGGGATTGGGCATAACTTTTCCTTGAAGAATCCAAATCAAGTCAGACCTGTGGCATTGGAAAGAAGATTCATATGGCTAATAAAGGATTGAAGATAAAATATTGGGGATCCAAAATCACATAGGTACACCAGATCCAATATCGAGCTCCTCAAAAGCAAGAAAAATGTGTGTATTTTTTAAAAATGGCATAAGTTTTGTTTGAAAAATAAGTTTGAAGGGATTCCAAGGGAATATTGAAGCATAGATATCAGTATTGGGTTCTAAAATGGCCCCTAAAAAGAATTAAATACCCATTAATCCCTCATAAGGCTCTATTATGACTCATGAAGAGGAATAAGTGCAACATGATATATAAAAACTACAAGAACAAGTGCAACAAATTTTGCTCTTGCAAAGGGTAACAAAAAATGAAATTGAAGCTAAGATGGATGGTTTGAAGAAAGGTGTGGAAGCTAAGATGGATAGTTTGAAGAAAAGCATGGAAGATAAGATGGATGCCATGGAAGCTAATATGGGTGGCGTGGAAGCTAAGATGGATGTTATAGAAGGCAACATGGAAGCTAAGATGGATGGTTTGAAGAAAGGCATGGAAGCTAAGATGGATGGTTTGAAGAAAGGCTTGGAAGCTAAGATGGATGGTATAAAAGGAAACATGGAATATTTGAAGAAATACATGGAAGGTTTGAAGGAAGGCTTGACAAAGTTGATACAAGAAATGATTCCTAATGGCGAAAAGGTAATAGAGGAAACCCATGATGAGAAAAAAATAAATGTTAATTGTTATAGTTTTCCATGTTTCATGCATAAATAAGGTTATAGGTGCAATCTTCTAGCTCAAACAATATTGACAGAACTTGATGATGAAGGAAAAATCATATTGGAACCTGAATCAGTCACAGAAATAAGAAATCGACACCTACGGAATCAATCAATTTCAGAGTATCTCATCAAGTGGAAGAACTTACCCGCTAAAGATTCCACATGGGAGGTTGAGAATTTTATACAGAAGAATATAGAACTACTCAAGCATTGAGGACAACTCTTTTTTGAAGGAGAGGGGCATGTTAGGGCCCTATATTACTAGTGTAGTCCCTTATTTTTGTTAGTGTAGCCCCCTTATTGTTATTTTTGTACCCAGGTAGTCCCCATTTTGTTATTATTGGCCCCATAATAGCCCACTATTGTTATTGTTGTTCCCTTACATTATTATTTTTAGGTTGGGTATGATTATATTGTGACCCCATGGACTCCTATATATAGAAAGTAGGTTTTTTCATTTGTGTCATCCAAGAATTGTTCATTTATGTAATGTAAAGGAGGTTTCCCCCTCGAAATGGATGATTTCTATGTCTTTTATCTCTCTTTTCTTCTATTTTATGAGCTGGTTTCATAACAAGTTTTTATGACTTCCGCCACTCGCATTTACAGCTTTGAACATGGGCCAGTTAACCATCATCATCAGTTGTAGCCACTTCTCACCACCATGTTTCGTTAACCCATCACATTACACTCTGTTTCATTAGAAACCTCGATTCCTTGTATCAGTACTTGTTTCGATTGGTTGATGCTTCCTTCCTATTGACTTCAACAACCACTTTCCAAGGAGGTAGTACCTTGGATGAGTCCCCATCACCATAGGGGCATCCTTGGATGGCATAATGGGAATTCACATTTCCCATTGATGTCATCGACCTCTTGGCATTCGACATTAGTACCAATTTTCATGTCAAGATGATAGCGTACTTCATAATCGTTGCACTCAGTCAGAGATAGTCACAGACCCGTATATTAGTAAGCATCTCTTTCAACAATGCTTACACAGGGAGGTTATGAGGAGTTAAATAGCCATGCATATATTGAGCACTTCCTCCAAAAGTGTTATACCCAAACAATGCATTTTTTGGTGCAAATAAAAAATACCCTTGAGGGCGTCAACAATAATCATCATCAACCAAAAGTAGTTCACCAACCACAATGTGACATGATAGAACCAACATCTGTTATATTATCTTAACTAGTCATCATCACAAGCATAGGGCATGCCCAACTCGTAGAAATGTTTCTTATGTTATCATTTATAGGTTTCCTACAAAGCATGTTGTTTTTTTTACTTCAGACAAGGGGTTCCCCTACTTATCTCCACAACAAGTTACTCTCTTTCTCTCTGTCAAAAGGTTCACACAGAAAATAAAATGTAATGTATTTAGGCTATACAGTTCCTCCTAGACCTCATACATCAGGGGGAAAATGTTAATACCAGAAAATCATATAGGCAAAAGACATTAGAAAATGTCAAGAAAATAACACAAATAAATATTTTCCAGTAAAAAAACATTATGAGGGATTTTTTTTTAAATTATTTTCTAAGGTTCAGTAAGAAATTGGCGGATAACGCACCAACAAAAAAATACTTTGTGCACAATGCGCTTTATACTTCGATAGCCGCATGGTCCCAGGGATGGCGAAAAGTCACCATTCGACACCACTGGACACACTTAGTGAAGATGATTCTTTGTCAATTGGATTCAAGGACAACCGAATTAGATCCACCTTTAGGAGTTATGCATCCCAAAAAGGAATCTCTTGTCCTAATCTTCGGTCATTACAAATATTGGGACAAGAGACAGAAGAGAGTTCAAAATATTTCTATATAAACTGGCCATGGGAAGAGAAAATAAGCCACATTGTTATGTTGGCCAAATTGATACCATAGAAACACCAGCTTTTAATTGTTGAAGCAAGAGGATTGAAGGCACTAGCATGTTGGCCATCCAACATCTTGGTGAAGAAGAGAAATATACCATTAGAGATTCATCACATTCCTTTTGAGAGAGGGAGGAGAAGCTTGCAAGGAGACCTAGGAAATGGACCCCCTTGCGTAGAGTATTTGAGTTCCATAGCTCAAAGGACACACTTTAAATGTGTTAGCATTGTATTCTTCTTACTACCAGCAACCAATAAAAGGAGTTTTCTCCTATATTGCATTGTTTTGTTTGTTCTATTTGAGCATTATTGTCTTGTGTTTTTCTATTTTATTTCATTTTATTATGGTCTTGTATGCATTACTTACCTTATGATTTTTGTCTTACATTGTTTTCAATCTGTCCATTAACAACACCATAATATTTTCTATGATATTTGCAGGAAACAACCTTCTGCTAAAGAGGCGCTTTTGGTACACTAGTGTGACAAAAACACCACCACAGAGCCATTGGTTGTAGACCTGGGTGAGATATTTGATGATGATTAAATTATGTAATGCGATTGGGGGTGAGTTACGATCTGCAAGGAAATTTATAAGATGCGATTTGGGCAGTGGAGGAAAAAAAAGGATTGTTCCCTTTCCCCCAACATGTTGAAGAGATAAGCTGATAGCTCCTAAAATTCACAACTAGGATGCTAAGAAGAAAGATATAGAGATAAGAAAAGAGAACATGTTGGGGGAGGGAGTAGTTTTTTGTATGGAATCTTGTTGGGGTGCTCACTAGATAATAGAGTGGGATTTCACTACTGACCATGGAGCACATGGGAGTTGTTTGTAAACGAAAATGGAAGACATAGTGGTGTTTGATTTAGTATGAAATGCCTGTGCATGAGCCAAACCTCTATTAAATTTGGGTACGTTCCTTCTGAACTATGTGAAGTCACTAGACTGTGTTGTATAAGCCCATGTAGTTAGTGGGAGGCTCAGTGGATGACTGAATCACTATGATGTTTGTTGTATATTTGATAAACCACCTAGATATGGAAATCTTGATCATTTTTGTGCTTGATGAGTAGTTGATAAACCACCTAGAATATGGACATCAGACCCCTGTGGTGATTTCTAATAAAAGGAATTTGATAAAATACCTAGATAGTGGATTCAAAATCATAAAATTAAGCAATACCCCATTTGAACCATGGGTGAATATTTATGAATGAACTCAGAGGAAAAAGTGAGTCACTGTGGTGATTACTACTAGGAACAAATAATAAACCACCCTGGTGTTTGCTAGAGGGACAAATGATAAACAACCTTGGTGCTTACTGTTAGAGGGAAGTTGATAAACCACCTAGATAATGGGCTCCATATTCTAAGTGTTAAACCAATCCTTTGATGTGAATTCCATGAGAAAGAAATTCCACAGACATTGGATTTGGCTAAAGGGTGGTCAACTACAAGAAATATGAGGTGTCGAAGGCCTATGGTTTGGTGGAAAGTGGAAGTCCCTCCTTTAGTTTCCAACTAGTTTGAGACATACAAATAAGTGTATTATATTTGTATATTTGAATCATGAACCATGATGTTAAATTATATGATAGATATGAGATATTGTGTTTATATGATTTTAATGAATGTATGGACTTTTATTTTCAATATTTAGTTCAATGTTGATATGCACAATTGTGTGTTTATGCTATCTTATTCGACAAGAAATGACAAACGAATATATAGCTCAATATGTTCAAAGGTTGGCAATGTATGATAGGTGAACATCACCTCTTCTTATGTAGTTATGAGAAATTGTGTGTTCGCACTTAGCTTTTTGATACTTATAGCCCTATGAACAATTTTAACTTGACTTGAATCTGCACAACGGAAGAAATTGTAGTTTATTAAATATTTCAATAAACTTATGACATAAATAACATATTTGAAATAATGCATTTCTACGTAAAAACATGATGGATGGTATGCCTAAGATTAATTGGAAATCCTTTAAATTAAGGAACTTAATTAATGTTTTAAGCCTTTTGGCCTAGGGAGTGTGGTATTAGGGAAGGTAAAGACAACCAAGATAAGGAACATGATCCAAGGGAAAAAAAGGCTATTGGCCTGGGATATGCGGTACAAAGGTATGTAATCTCAAGGAACATGAGTCTGGGGGAGGTGATCCTGGGGAACATGGTACCTAGGGAAAGTGTTAGATTATTGGCTCTAGGAAAGGTAATATCATAAAATTTGTATTGAGGAACTAAAAAGTTGTAATATTACCAATATGGAGGGTGTGTCATGTGGAATCCACATTGAGATGGTGTGGCACCACATGGCCTAGGTGTGGCCACCTGGGTGCCACATAGACTTCCCTTAATGACATGGCTTCATTAATGGGCTAAGGTATTGATAAGCATAACTTTCTACATAGGACTTGGATTGAGATAAAGTTTATATCACCATAAATCCCTTGATGAGATGAAATGATGGAATTAGTTTTAGAACAATGAATAATTTTAATAAAAACATTGGTGTAACCCCATCTTAATAAAAAACCTTGGATATTGAGTTAAAAATAGTAGCACTTCCACAACCTAAGATGGCATAAGGGGGTGGGAGGTGTTATAGAGTGGTATCAGAGGACAAACTCAACACTGGACCTGAAGGGGCTCACACAATGGAACTAAGTTTATACAGATAAGTAAATTGTTTTGTTAAATGAATGTTGAGTTAAACTGGTAGTTGTTATAATTCATAACTTTGATGTAGTTCTATTTTTCCTTTTGTTTTATGGAATGTGTAATTGGCATGGGGTTTGGTTATGTGAACAACTTTAGGTTAACATGCTTGGTGCTAGAATATCAAGGCTATGATTAATATGTTTATGCTTAATTTAGATGACAATTGTGTGTGTGTGACAACACATAAGAAGACATAATCTAAAATATATAATAAGGGAATGAGTAGTAGGATGGTACAATACATTATGGATAGAAACTTTTCTAACAAGGAATATGACACAGTTGGAAAGAGGCTAAGAGAAAATTCCCCTGATTAGATTAATAATATCAGAAGATTGAGAGTTGAATTAAGGAGTTACGAGGCTGATAATGAAAATATTTTTAGAGATCAATAAAGGAAATCATAGGTGAATGTGGTGATATTGTAGATCTTATCAAATCTGCAAAGACAAAGGAAAAATGAACCTAGTGCTAGTTATTTGGATAGGCGTGAATCCAAGCAAAGTTCATCTAAAATCTAGAAGCATGGATTGGAAACCGATAAGGTAGAAGGTAGTAAGTCAAATAAGAGGCAAAAACATGCAAGAGAAGACACAATGAGATGGGGAAATCCACTCAGTACCTTCGAAAGAGGAACAAACATCCATTAAAAAATATTAAGTGCTTCAAACAGATCATGAAGACACCACTAACAATGGAAGAGCGATAAAAACACAATGTGGAAGCATTAAAGAGAGAAAATACTCCTACCTTTGATGGAGAGATTAAGAAGAGTGAAGAAGAAGAAGATTGGATTTTGGGCTTAAAGAGTTACTTAAAATTCTAGGAATAATATGAAATTATGAAGGCTAGGGTGGCTATTTTTAAATTGAAAGAAAAAACTGACATATGGTGGGAAGATCTTAGAAATTTTAAAGGCATAAGAGAAAAGGAACTGAATTAGAAAATATTTTGAGAAATATTTCCAAGAAAATTACCTGTCTGAGAGGTACTATGACAAAAAAAGAAAATATTTTCATGAGAAAAAGAAAGTATTGTAGAGGGGTACTCTACAAAGGAAGCACTAGACCAAGTGACAACAATGAGGTGTGGTGCACTATCACCATAACCAATACCCCCTGCTATTTATGGACTTTCACCAATTGGAGGCTTCTCGTTGTATAGATCACTTGTGAGATATATTCTATACTTAAGGGTTAAGGTGACACTATATTATGTATCTACTTAAGTACAAGGATCAACCAAGATAAAAAAGGCAATATAAATCTCTAGAAAGGCCAAGTTAGGGCCACTGGACCTAGGGTTTGATAAATAGAAATCAAAATGGAATATCCTAAGGTTAATTAGCTAAGAAAAGGTTTCCAAACAATTAATCTTAGAAATCCAATGGCATATGAAACCTTCAAAAAGTTTTCAAGTTAGAGCTTGGAAAAAATAGGGGTTACTTAGGGCGAACTCACATAGGGAAAGAGAATTAGGGATAAAATGGAAGGATTAGCCATCAAAGAAGGTTTATTTTGAGGCAACCAAGTATTATCTTAATGTTGAATCCTTCCACCACCAAAAATAATTCCTCTATGCCAATTCACACTAAGCCCTAGTTAGTTCACTTATCTTTAAGAGGGCCAAATTTAGGAAAGAGAGTGAAAATCAGATTTGTGGATATAAAAATGATACTTGATCATCAAATTAACAAGGCTTGTGCCTAGTCCTTGTGTTTATGGAGTCTATGGGTGTGATAGATTAGAAAAATATTTCAAAGGAGTTAGGATTTTTTGATTCGCTAGAATAAAACAATAACTATTACCTTTGTGAGGGATCAAGGTAACTTGAGAGAGCACTTATAAAAGTTCACCAAGGGGATTTCCATTCAAATTTCATTCATGAGTAATGCGTATAATGATGATTTCTATATTATATACAATTGATCTTAAATCAATAATGGCATAATAGAAAAGTCCTAAACTATCAATTCATTCCATACACTACTAAGGTAAAAAATTTATTAAATTCAAGGCTCACTTACAAGACAAAAGACATGTACAATCCTTTCATTGATCCAAGATAACTTTTCCAATAGGAAAATTTCTCTACAGAATCACATCTCTCTAATAGACAAGAAGGTTAAAATTCTCAAGGAAGGAAAAATTATGTCCCAAGTGATATGAATAGAAATGAATTCTCCTCTCCTCTATTTATATGAGGTGGAAAAGAGGTAATTAGCCTGAAATTCTCTATAAAACATGTTTTTTTAATAACAAAACCTTGGGTTACAATCCAACCCACTAGCTTCAACATTAAATTTTGTAATTAACCCACATGTGTGTCACTAGATCTCTAGGGTTGACATCATATTGAGAATGAGGTCCAAATTCCATATCCAAGATATATGAGGTGTCAAAGATGATTTATAAGCATGAAAAAATTAATATTTGAGGTTTGGCCCTCAAATTCACCTCAGTGGTTACTATATGATCCTAAGATCTAGCTGGGGAATCACAAAGAGGTTTCCATTGGTCTTCAACTGCTCAAAGTGGCCTTATATACTCCAACACTAAGTAATTTTCATTTGAAACTAGCCCTCCCTAATATCTAATGGTGAGACCATCCTCATCTGGGCCTTGAATGAACTTCCATCCATAATTTGGTGCTAAGGTTGGCCTTGGGGCATTCTGGGTATAGGTGTGTCATCATGAAGAGTCATCAAATTTGGTGCAAAGGAATCCAATGTCCTAGGTGTAGGGGGTTCCTTGGAGCATGTATCATGTGATGTTGCTTCAAGGAGGCACAGGAGTCTCAATGATTCACTTGTTTGTGCCAATATACTTCTCTAATATTTTGGATACCTGTGGAGAAGGTGCCCAGGTAATGGAATGTTGAATCACCTGACAATCACAACAACGAATCTAGTGAAAGCAACCATACATTAGGGACAAATATCATTATTGCATATAAGTGAACAAATATTTAATATAATGGGCTGTTTAATATTTTAGATAAGGATCCACTTCCAAAATCAGGTCCTTGAACTCACAATGGTGTTTTATCCCCAGGTAGGAGTGGCTAAAGGAAAACCCTATTAGGTGTTTCTATCCTCTAAGGGGAAGTGAAATTTCCTCAATCCACCCTTCAATTGATAGGTTTCAATGAATAATAGTGATGGTAATGGAGGGGATAAGACTTCATGGCCAAGAACCATGGTGCAAGGGACCAAATGATAGGGGTATCCACATCTTGGGTGTATAGATGTGAGGAGGGAGAATTCATATGTTAATTTTAAGATTTTTCTATGCTGTATCAATTAATTTATCCCAATTCCAAACTTCAATTAGCAATATTTCCAATTACAATTATTATTTCCATTCATCAACAATAATTGAAGATAGAACAATAAATTAAATGACAAAGGTGACAATCAACACATACTGTCAAACCAGGAGGTAACTCCTCAAAATCAGAATGTGTATTAGCTGAAGAATGCACATGGATTTATACATGGAGGTGAGGCTATTGGGATTCATCTCCCAATGACTCTTGGCCTTCCTTATTTCCTACTATTATTTATTATACAAAAATAAATATCCACACCCATCACATAGGATTAGGTGTCAACATTCCCCCCTTTAATCCGAAGGATGTTGGTGAGTCCAAGCATCGATCTGAACTTTTCAAACTTTTCTCTTCCAAGTGCTTTGGTGAAGATGTCAGCAGTTTGCTCATTTGTGGAACAATGATGTAGATGGATGGTTTTGGCCTGAACATGATGTCGAATTAGATGGTACTTTGTATTGATGTGCTTTGTTCGATCATGGAACTTTGGGTTCTTTGCCAACTTTATTGCAGAAGTGTTGTCGATCATGAGTGGAGTGGAATACATCTGTTTCATCTGCAAATCTTCCAGGATTTTCCGGAGCCACACAATTTCCTTTGTTGCTTCAGCTGCTGCCACATATTCTGCCTCGGTCGTGGAATCTGCTGGAACTGACTGTTTGCGTGATCTCCATGAGACAGTTCCTGATCCAAGACTCATGGTGTAACCTGTAGTAGACACCCCTGTTTCTTTGTCGCCATCAAAGTCTGAATCAGAGTATCCGGTCAAGTTGAAGTCGCCTACTTGTGTATATTTGAGTCCAAAGTCTTGAGTCCCCTTCAAGTACCTTAGCACTCTTTTTGCAGCAGACCAATGTCCTTCACAAGGTTTTTGCATGAACCTTGAGAGGATTCCAACAGCAAATGAAATGTCAGGTCTGGTGGTGGTTAGGTAGATAAGACTTCCTACAAGCTGTCTATACTTAGGTGCATCCTCAAATTCCTTCCCTTCAATAGATGTGAGCTTCAAGTTTTGTTCCATTGGAGTGGTTAAGGGATTACAGTCATTCATGCCAAATTTTTTCAAGAGATCTCCAATGTACTTCTTTTGAGAAAGAAATATGAATTTAGGATGTTGAATTACTTCAATACCCAAATAGTAATGAACATGACCCAAATCAGTTATTTCAAAACCTTTCTTCAACTCTTTCTTCATGGATGCAATATAGCTCTCATTGTTTCCTGTTATCAAAAGATCATCTACATATACCACAAGATATACAACTGTTTTTCCAACTTTCTTAACAAATAAAGTTGCATCATCAAGATCAAAATGTTTGAAATCAAGTTTCAGAAGATGCTCGGTCAATTTCTCATACCAGGCTCGTGGTGCTTGCTTGAGGCCATACAAGGATTTTACAAGTTTGCAAACTTTGTGTTCTTGACCCTTTATCACAAATCCTTCTGGTTGGGACATATAAACTTTCTCCTTTAGATCTCCATTCAAGAAGGTTGTTTTTACATCCATATGATGGACTTTCCATCCATTCTGAGCTGCTAAGGCAAAGAGAGTCCGGATGGTGGTCCATTTTGCTGTGGGAGCAAAAGTTTCTTCATAATCGACTCCTTCTTTTTTTGCGAATCCTTTTGCCACAAGCCTGGCCTTGTGCTTGTCAAGTGAGCCGTCTGCTTTGTACTTGTTCTTGTAGACCCACTTACAGCCAATTGGTTTCGTTCCCAAAGGCGGATCAACCAGCTTCCAAGTGCCATTATTTATCAAGGCATCATACTCCTTCTTCATCGCTTCTTTCCATTCATCATGAGAAGCGGCTTCTTTGAAGGAAGTTGGTTCATGATCTGTAGACAAACTCAATTCACAGTTATAAGCAATCTCCATATCAACAGGGGAATCAGAATTATGTACATCACCTTCGATTTGTTGAGTGGAACTTCTTGTTCCCGTTTTTCCAACCTCATCAGGATGAACATTCTCCAGTGTCTTTGTCAGCCATTTGGGAGGACATTTCTGAGATGGCCCAAGCTGGTCATTTGACTGAGTTGGGATTGATTCAAGATTCAATCTCCCAATTCTCTCAATCACATCATCCAATGTGTCATCCGTGGTTGTTTCTTCATGTGGGGGAGAGAGTGCTTCAGGACATGATTCCACAGCTTGATTCAATATCGGAATCCCCCCTTCAAGATGTGGAATCACATTATCAAATTCTTGGAAAGACTTTGCATGTGTGAATCTATCCAGGCGATCAAGTTGCCGCTCAACAACCTTGTCACTCTTGGAAGATTCAAGAAATATGACATCTCTTGCTATCACAAACTTCTTATTTGTTTCATCATAGATACAAGAGGCACCGGATTTAGTCAAAGACCAGGGAAAAGCCCACTATGGGGAAAAACCTTTGAAATTATTATTCTATTATATTGTCATAAAATTTTCAATAGAGAGTATAATGAACATAATACAATATAATCATCAATACAACCCAACAACTTTAGAACTTGTGTACAAAGGTAGAATATATAAGAGACAACTTGATTCAGACTTCAAACAAGTTCATAAATATTTGGATGATTTTCAACTATAGTCAAACCCTTCAATGATACCTTCATGTTAGCATGTGTGAGTCTTTATATTTTTGATGCTACCTAACCCATATCATGTGTGTGTCTAGAGATGAAATTCACTAGTTCTGTGCCAACGTCTAGAACAAAAACCCTAAATTCTGTGTGAGCTTCGGCTCGGTGATTTCAGACCTTTGTACGATATTTTCCTTCACCAATGTGTCGAAACCAATCAGATATATGAGAAGAATATGTTTTATGTTGTGATGTCCAAATGATCTTCTAGGTCACTTGTATTTATATGATTTTAAGTGGTGTCAATGATGTACATTTGATGTTGAGGCTGGCCTGTCCAAATGTGTATGTGAGTGAAGCCGACCTAATCCGATATCCATGAGTGGGTGAAAAATCAAAAACCAACTTTTGCTTATCAGAACGAGGTGATATTTAGGTCAATATTGGTCCTATAAAAAATAGGAACTCAATTCCATCATCATCTCCATAAATTAAGTAGTCCAAAGTCGAATTTGACAGCAGTTTCATAATTTTAACACTCCCTCTCAACTAGTGATAATTCCACCTGTAAAAATTGTCCATCGATCAATGTGTCATCCTGTCATCATGTGTACCAATATGCTCAACTATATTTTCTGAAACATTATCAAATATAAAGAAGAAGAATCAAAAGGGAGCAAAAGCTACCACCCTCTATCGAATAGGATACAACCCAGAATATCTGTTAATGGGCTACTACACGAAAATATGTCAGTGATTGACTACCTAGAAATATCATCAGGTTACTACCTGAAAATTTCATCGGGATACTACCCGTAAATGTGACATGGGGGAGCTACAACTCAACCCATATCGAGCAATAGGTGATGTAGGGGAGATACTTCTCAACCCATCTTATCACCTACCAATATTCCAAACAATTACCCATAAAATTCATGTGGTAGAACACCTGCATCATAATACTTCTTTGATGAGATACCTGACTTACCAATAGGTAAGGATGACATGCCTCCAAGCCTCCTCAACCATTGTCCAAACAGTGAGGGATAATCCCAACAAGCCCAATATTGTGGGTATGATTCCAACTTAGGTATACTCTAAAAATATCATTATAGGGTGAGCTACTACTCCAACCATGTGGGTAGTAGATAGGGGAGACATCCTATTTTCTAGAGTTCCCTAAACCCCAGGAGCCCTATATCTATATTCCTCACCCTGGGAAATTAGACAGGGGGAAGAGTATGGCAGTGTCCTTTATCAGTGGTGCTCCTTATCAGGAGGGGTCACATCCATCCATCCAATATGATCTTTAAAGACCAATAAATTCCCTTTTGGTAAATCCTTGGTGAGAATATCTGTAATCTTCTCTTCTGTCGATATGTGATGGAGATGAAAAAATCGTCTCTGTACCATATCATGAACGAAGTTGTATCATATCTGTATGTTCTTGGACTTGTCATGAAATACATGATTCTATGCAAGACGGATCCCACTCTTTTTGTCTGAATATATCACTGTAGTGTCTACAACCTGATCAAATAGATCTCCAAATATCTCCCTCAACCAAACTGCTTCACAACTAGGCATGCTAGTGGAAATATACTCTACCTCGGTAGTCCTCAATTATACAAAATTATACTTACTGATCATCCAAGATATCATGGTAGATCCAATACTAAAACAAAATCTAGAGGTACTCTTTCTGTCGATAACGTTTCCCACCCAGTCAGCATCAGTGTATCCATGAAGTCGAACATCCCCAGTAGAGTATGTCAGACCAAATGTAATCGTCCCCTGCAAATATCTCAAAATGTGTTTGGTAGTGGTCCAATGCAAATGGAGAGGCTCGATCATGAATTGAATCAACGTGTTCACTGCATAGCATATGTTTAGACAAGTGTTCAGAAGGAATATCAGAGCCCCAATCAATTGTCTATACTCGGATGGATTTTCCAAATCGGGTCTTGCATATTCTCCACATAATTTCTTGAAGTTTATTTCCATCAGTGTGGGTAGATAATTGCATTTGGTAATTCCAAATCTTTCCAGTAGCTTCACAACATATTTTACTTGTGAAAGTGAAATCTCACCGAGCCTTTTCCATGCCTCAAGGCCTAGAAAGTAGTGCATGGTTCCAATGTCCTTCATTTCGTATTCAAAGGATAACTCCCTCTTACACTCCATCATTAGAGGCTCACTACCTGTCAAGAATAGGTCGTAAACATATATAACTAATATCAAAAACATACCTTGGAATACCTTGAAGTATAGGCTGGGATCAACATTAGTTCTTGTGAATCCCAGCTTCACCAAATAATTGTATATGAGGGCATACCATGCTATTGGGGCTTGCTTCAAACCATAAAATTCCTTCTTCAATATACAAACATGTGTCATTCAATCCTCTACTTCAAATCCCTATGCTTGCTCAACGTATGCTTCTTCTTGTAGCATGCCATGGAGAAATGCAATCTTTACATACATCTGATGAAGGGTCCATCCTTGACTTGCGGCAAGGGAAACTATTGAACGAATGGTTGTATATCGAGCCATAGGTGAAAATATATCAGCATAATATTCTCCTTCTTTCTGGGAGAATCCTCGAGCCATGAATATCACCTTTTATTTTTCAATGCTTCCATAAATTCCATGCTTGATCTTGAATATGCACTTCAAAGTTACCATGGATTTCTCCTTCAGTTTCGACACAACATCCCATACTTCATTCTTCATAATATATTCATATTATTCAGCCATAACATATTTCCAAACTTTTTCTTTTATGACTTCTTTGAATGTGGAAGTTTCATATTGAATCATAGTGCTCATGGCTACAAGATATCCTTGGTACCTACATGGCTTCTTCCTTTCTCTAAACGATCTTAAAATGGGCACATGCATCTCAGCATCCTGAAGAGTGTCATAGAGCCAAAGTGGTCTATTACTAGTAGGAGGATTACTATGAGTAGAATATAAGGGATCCATGGGATCCATGGCATCATCAACAAAATCAGTCTCAAATTCGGACATAGACGGACCGTCCAAGATATCCATATCACCATTCTTCTTGGAAGGAGGAAGCGAAGGAAGGTATCTTGTTTTTATAAGAGAGATATCTTCATCGAATGTGACATAACTGCTAATTTTGACCTTCCTTTGACTAGGAATATATATTATAAATGTTTTATAATTTTCACAATAACCAAAAAATGTACGTTTTCTTCCAGTGGTTTCCAAATTGTTCCTTTTCTCTTTCGGCACATGAAAGTATATAGGGAAACCAAAGATATAGAGATGAATTACATCAATATTGACACCTGTGAACACTTCTTCGGGTGTTTTTTTGTCTAATTCTTGATGAGGAACCTTTTTTTGAACATATATGGCAGCATTTGTTGCTTCTCCCTAAAGGAACATTGGTAACTTTTGATCATGGAACATGGCACGAGCAACTTCTACAATGGACATGTTCTTCCTTTCAGCTACTAAATTTTGTTTAAGAGTATATGGTGTAGTTTTATCCTTCTTCATGCCTTCATTTTTGTAAAAATCAATGAATTCATGTGAGGTGTACTCTCTACCATTGTAAGACCTAAATATTTTTATTTTCTTACCTGTTTTATTTTCGATAAAAGCTTTGAAATCCTTGAACTTTTCAAATGCTTCATCCTTATGATTCAGATAATATATCCATGTCTTTCTTGAAAAGTCATAAATGAAGGTGATATAATAGATATGGTTACCAAGAGAATGTATGGGCATCATGCCACTCAAGTTAGAGTGAATGTGATGGAGGATGTCATTTGTCTTGCTTTCACTAGAGGGGAATGGTACCCTTGTCATATTTCCACTGACACATCCTGAACATATTCCATCATGTTCAGCTTGAACCTTTGGAATCTCAGAGATGAAGTTCTCCAATTTCGGAAGTGAATAATAATGAATATGAGCTAACCTTCAATGCCATAATTCACTTAGATTATTTGTATTATGAACCAATGCCAATAGTGACCTTCGAGTTACCCTGTAGAGTCCGTCATATTTTATCGCAAAGTGGATGCATCATTCATACATGATCCAACGGGACAAGTAAGAAATTTTCCCTTGATGAACGCAACCCTCATCCCTTTGTATTCCAAAGCAGAGATTGATACTAAATTCTTCTTCAACCTAGGCACATACATTACATCATGCAATACAATAGATTCCCTAGAATTAAAATGAAATTTGAAGGATCCAAAACCTTTGACGATATGAGTGGAATTTTCTTCAAGAATGATTTTCAAATTTTACTCCCTCTACCAAGTTAGATAGAACTTCCTTGTAACTAGAGAAGTGATGAGTGGCCCCACTATCAACCAAACAACTATCCCACAAATCCAAAGGAGATGAAATAGTAAGACCAGAAATAAGAACATATTCAGATTGATTCGCAACATTACTTTCATACCTGGAGAGTTTATACTTATTTTTTGGATGGATATCTTCTTCATGGTCACTTGGAGCATCTCTTCTTCTTCTATCTTTTCTTCCATCGCGGTCATTCCTTAGATCATCTCTCCTCCTTTGGTCATTGAACCTATTGTTGTTTCTTCTAGTATTATAACACGATCCAATATTCTTCTCGGGGAAATCTCAAGCATATTGACCCTTCTTGTGACAATTGTAACATTAAATATGTGAGTATTACTTTCTTTTATTTTTATTTCGAGGAGGAGGCTTTCTTGAATTTGATGGACCTCCTTTCCCTTTCTTCTTCTTCTTGTGATGAGCGATGTATGCAGTGAGTTCTCCTTCTTCGTGCTTTTGAATCCTTCCTTTTCCTATCATCCTACACTCTTCTTGAGTGATATTTACAAAAATCTCATCAAATGAATGAGGAATTTCGTGTTGCTAATGGTATTGATGAATGTTTCCAAAATAGGAGGGAGACCTCTTAAAGTCATGACCACAAGTTCCCTATCAGGTACAACTTCTCCAACTCCTAAAAATCGATGTCTAAGACAAGATATCCACATTATGTAGGATTGTATAGACTCACCTTTGTTAATCTTGGTGTCTTTGATTTTCTCTTTCAAGGTGAGGATTTCATTCAAATTTTTGACCTCATACATGCCTTCTATATTATCATACATGTCCTTGGAACTTCTCAAGTTTCCAACATATGCAAGTAAATTTTATTGTAAACCATCAACTATTATTAGCTTTGATTTATTCTAACCTTTCTTATGCTTACTCTTGATGGAAGCGGATTCATTTTCCGAAAGATCAGGTACCTTTCCTTGAATGTTGTCCAAAACATCATTGTTTCTAGCTATTATTTCCAACATAGATTTCCGTGCAACAAAATTGGATGAGTCAACCAACTTATCATTCTTTTTGAAGGTGGTTGTCATCTTGATTTGAATATATTGGCTCTTTCAACTTTTCCAAAGATGATTTCTTCAATCCTTGTCTCCTCTTGGGCTTATCCTTCACTTTATCTTTGATACCATGTTAATATTCAGATTGTTCTATGATGCATCAATTAATTTATCTCAATTCCAAACTTCAATTAGAAATATTTCCAATTACAATTAGTCTTTCCATTCATCAATAGTAATTTAAGATAGAACAATAAATGAAATGACAAATGAGACAATCAAAACATCAACAAGAGACACGAGATTTGGTCAAAGACCTGGGAAAAACACACTATGGGGAAAACCATTTGAAATTATTCTTCTATTATATTTCCATAAAATGTTCAACACGGAATAAAATGATCCCAATACAATATGATCATCAATGCAACCTAAAAATTTCAGAAACCTATGTACACAGGTAGAATATATCAGAGACAACTTGATTCAAACTTCGGACAACTTCAGAAATCTTCGGATAATGGTCAACTATAGTCAAACCCTTGGACGCTACCTTTAGGTTATCATGTGTGCATCTTTAGGTCTTGGACGTTACCTAGCCCATATCATGCATGCGTCTAGAGAAAAAATTCACTATTTATGTGCTAGCATCCAGAACATAAACCCTAATTTCTATGCGAGCTTCAAATCCATGATTTCAAACCTTTGTACGATCTTTTCCTTTGCTAATGTTCTGAACCCAATTAGATAGAAGAGAATAATATGCTTGATATTGTGATGTCCACATGAGATTCTAGGTCACTTGTATTTATATACTTCTAAGGGGTGTCAATGAGGTCCATTTGATGTTGAGGCTGACCTGTCCAAATGTGTATGTGAGTGAAGCCGACCTGATTCAATATCCATGAGTGGGTGCAAAATAAAAAACCAACTTCTGCTTATCCAAACGAGGTGATATTTAGGTCCATCTTGGTCCTCTCGATAAAAGGAACTCAATTCCATCATCATAACCATCAAATAAGTAGTCCAAATTTTATTTTAACCGTAGTTGAATTATTTTAACATCATAAATGCATGAGATACCAACTCGACCTTTTTTTTTCCACATCTCTTGTGCACCCTCTACTTTTTCTTTATTTTTCTTTGTATTAATACTCATAGCTCAAGGGTTAGAGCTTGCTTTTAATGGTGTGAAATTTTTATTACCCCTTAATGATGAGTCAATTCATCACTCATTGGGGTTGGGACATGCAAGGATTCTTTCTTTCGATTTGAGGATCAACATGTGCTTAGGAATCTAGTGATTCCTATAATGAGTGAGGTACATCTCATTTTATGCTTTTTTCCACATGACAGTTCTTATGTCCATGGCCATATTTTTCATTTTGATATTCTTTAATTTTAATTTTTCTATGGCCATGATATGCTCTTTCTATTTCTTGTAGCTGCCTTAGAAAAAGTTTCTAGGCCCTACCTATCTATATGGACATATGGGTGTCGAAACCCAAAGAACTCACAATATGTTGAACATGAATAATGGAGATGAGATGTGGGATTGTAATGTAATATATAAAGTGTTAACTATGATATAGGGGAAAATGGAACTACAATATCTAAATCAAGGTTTCCCAAGCAGTGCCCCTCCTATATCTAATGGGCCATTAGGGGAGGTTCCAATGGACTAAGATTGAAGATTAACCCCCCATTTAAGGTGAGAGAACAAGATAATGATTAAATACCATCCTCCTTTCATATCACCCCATAATCCGCACCAAATTCCCAAAGAAAAACAAGAATAAGCGCTCGATTGCAAAATGACCAAAGAATTTTTTGAGTGGAAACCCACCTTCATCCATGTGCTCATGTTAGATGGGTGAGAAATATATGGTTGATGCAAATGGCAGAGATATATGTAATATCATCAAATAGTGGTGGCTATTAGGGGATACTAGTTGTATGGATGACTGGCTAGATGTCAAGAATAGGAGAATTTTTTCTCCTATAGGGTTACCTATTTTGGTGGGTAACTGGGCTCATATGATATCTTAATTGGAATGGATTGGTTGGAAGCCCACAAGGCCAAAGTTGACTATTATGGTAAATTGTTGGAATGCCTCAAAAATGAAGGAGAGTAAAATGTATTGTAGGAAGACTAATTTAATAAGGCCAAATTTTCAACTTCAAGTGAAGAAATGTAGCCAAAAAGGGTTTTCCCTATTTATGATTCAAGTAACTAGTTTGATGGAGGACATCAAACTCATAATTGAATATTACCCAATTCTAAAAAAATATAGCGATGTATTTCTGGAGAAGAAAGAACTGATAATGAAGTGAACACATGGAAGATAAAATACTACAATATTATGTAATTAGAATCACTAAAACTTGTTTATTAATCTGTAGATAGACCTTACATTTTTCTTTCTCCATTCATAGTTTAAGATCCCTTTGAAACAAAAAATTTGAACCCTTCGAATTGTATCATAAATAGTTTTTATACAGCCTTAGGATGAGTACCCCTTAAAAATATTCCTTCTTGATTTAATAATGGTTCATTACAATAAAAATGGCATGAGTGTGCTACTTGCAATACTAACTAAACCCTAACTAACTCGAGTTCATTTCTTGAAATGGAAAATTTACAAAAACATAAAACAACAAAGTGTCATAACTAACACGATAAAAGTAATCTTAATTCCTGATATGAGGGTTTTGGAGGAAGAGATGCTGGGTCAATGATATGGAGTTATGGAAGATTGATTATTTGGTCGCATTTCTGCCACAATTCTTGGATCAATAGAGGAGAGAGAAAGAAACTTTGATATGAAAGCTTAAGACTGGTGAGCCCTACATAATTTGGCCTGGTGTGAAACAAGGTACTCACTAGCCATAGAAACTTGAAATCCCTCCTTAGATAGTTCACTATTGTCTTTCCCTTCAAGGAGGAGTTATTCTTGTAAGAGGAGTCAAATTTTCTCTTAGCCTGTGCTATAATTTGATGGTACTTCTCCCATGGGATCAATGCTCCTACAAGGTTCCAACATTTGGAAAATCGAGCTCTAACCCAATGCTCGAACTATGAGTCAAACACAACTACATCCTTTAGCAACTTTTATAAACATTCCTCGGCCTTGGCTCTAGAAAATTCCTTCTAGATCATCTTGGAGACCTCCAAGATTGCAATTACCCAGTATACCATGTCTATGGCCCTCAACTCACTAGTTTTTTTTTCATTCATATATTGAATTAATTTTTTAGTTGTCTCAACATTTCTTAGATCCTCCTCCTTGGAAGCTAGGATAAAGAACTCATAGTCCTTGATTGTAGTTTTTTGCTCTACCATCAATTTTATATTCTCCTATTTATTCTTCACTCCAATTATTATTTCATCCCATATTAGTTGTTTGGCCTAGAGGAGGGACATGTTACCTTTCAACCTATTTTTCAGTTTAGTAATTTCTTGGTTTGATGTCTGTAGATTTTTACTGATTAGCTCTGCATTAGTCTTTGTAGTCTCCAAGGGTTTCTCCTTTTGTTCAAGGGCACACTTGGCACTATCCAAATCCACCTGCACTTTCTTGAGTTCTCCTTCAGAGAGCTGCAAATTAGTGAGGGTTTTAGTGAGCTTCTTAGTAGGATTTTTCGGATTCTCTGGTATAAGCACTGCACAAATATGAGAGTCATTTTTCTATTGGAGCTCTGGCACTTGTTTCTTAAGTGCCACTACTTCCTTGTTCAGGTCTATCAACTCCTTCGATATAATCTCTTTTTCTCCTTCCACCTGGGCTAATCTCTGGACTACACATGTTCACTACCATGCATCTTCAACTTATGCTTTAGTTCTTGGATCTCAACCTGTGAACTCTGGATAACAAATTTGTCTTATGCGTTCACTCCTAGCTTGACAATTGGTTATTTAAAGTTCTAATTATGTAAATTCAGAGTTCTATAATTATCCCTCTCTTGCTTTAGCTTTGTGACAACCTTATCTAACAACTTCTCAACTTTGCTCATAGTCATAAAATTTCAGCTTAATTCACTATAAAGAATCTCTCCCACCTGTCTATGAAAATTGATTTTGTCTGGAAGAGGGAGTATAGTAAGGTCAAGAGATACATCTACATTCATAAATTGTGAGCCTGACAGAAGGGACTGTGTCGAGGGATGATGTAATGAAAAATTCATTTTATTCCTCTCCAGGTCCATGGTAACCAAAAGTCTAGTCTGGTAGTGGACTGAATGCAATGTTAACTGTTGTTGCATCTCCTCTATGATATTCTTGTTAATTTCCTCTATTTCCTTCCCTGCAGCCCAACTAGGTCCTATCATTGTTGAGCTCCCAGTAGAACTCATAAGTGTCTTCTAAGGCCACTCATAAGCGTGGTTGATCCAAGTTTTTCTCAATTAACCTAGTTCGAATCTCTTCATTAGTTTCTTCTTGGATTTTTTCCCTTTTGTTGGAGTGAAAATCTTCCATTTCCACATCTACATTCTCATTCACATTCCTCTTCTATGCCTTTTCCTTTGCAGTTGGAGTCTTAATCTCCATATCCATATTAATAGGCCAAGAATCAAAATTAGATTTCCACTCAAATTTTGGGCTATATTTATGATCATAGGTTGAGGGCATTAATGATTTTCCTTTTATTTTATATGATGCCATGGGATTCATAGTGCCAAATGTATCCCATTTCAAAATTTAGTTCCCTCAACAAATATTCAATTGACTGAAAAGCTTGTCTGGTATTTACAATGAAAGGAATAATATGCTTTCCCAATTCGAATATATAGCCTTTATTGGAGGGAAAAAAGTGAATTTGATCCACATTTAGACTCTATCTGATGAATTATAGGGCAAAGATTCTCATGCGCATAAAAATAGGTAAACAGTAAGGAGGGAGGTCACACCCATAAACCCTAATTTAAGTGTAATCCTCGAATAAGTACTAGTCACCCACCTTGGTGTCTTTGCTGAGTTGGAGGATTTATTTTTGTTGGGGAAGAATTCTTGGGGTAGCAACATTATAGATGATTTTGTATGCAGTAGACATATAAGTGGATAAGAATTAATAATAACCCTCATTGTTGGGTTTCTTCCTGACATCACCATCCCAATCAAAGATAAAATTTTGCTATCTATGTGAATCCATGAGATTGAGACCCATGTATTCAATTTTTTCCTTAGTGGTGTATAAGAAAAATAAAATAGAATGGAATGGTATCTAAAAAATGAAGTGATAGGAAAATGGTGCAGCTAGAATTTGATGGATTCAGCTAGGAAAACCTATGGAAGTTTTGGTGACATTAGTGGCATCATACTCCCCAAATAGTTGGGAAATCACCATGAGGATGGGCTAGAAAATTTTTGTAAAGGTAGTATGGGAAAAGAGTAAACAATAGGAAAGGATTGGTGTCCAAGAGCCAAAATCATCTATAAGAAATCCTGTTGCTCACCAGCTGGGAGACTGTTATAACTGTAGAATAGGGTGGTTTCGGTAATTTTTTTAGAATTAGAGGAAACTGGGTACACTAGAGCCTTTTGAATAAGTTCTAGAGTTATATATAGGATATTCACTCCGATAGAAGATACAAAGAAATATTTATATTCAACATAGGACACGGAAAGACATGAAACAAACTCTAGAAAATGTAGACATATGGTGAAATTTGGCAGTACAATCTTGAATCCTCTACCCTAAAAGGGTATTCTCCCTTAAGATGGTGGTAAAACATGTCAAATCAGAGGTCCAACATGTGGTAGGGGTATGGTGAGTCATAGCTATGATATTTTATGTCCATGAGTGGCTCAATGTTAAATGGGGGTTTAACCTCCCATGATTTATGGTTTTAGGTGTAGAATTATTCATTTTGATCATAAGGACAAAATATAAGTAGAAGGCATAAGGGTTACTTTATGGACCGAGAAAAATTCAGAAGAAAAACATCAAGGGAGTTCTAGACTATCTTGTAGGCAAACGACGTCGTAGAATAGTGGAGCAACAGAAGGATTTGACTATGACAAATAAAATTTTAAATTCAGATGGATATGGGTTGGCATTTTATAGGCGAGGGAAAATGGTAACATGATGTCAGGTGAGCTCATGAGGGGGTGACAAGTGTCGGAAGGTGAATGGGAAGGTGACTAGTTGATGCATGGAGGGTATAACTTTACCGTTTACCACAACACTCGCCTGCTGATGTTTATGAAACCTAGACATATGGTGTGGCGAGTGTGGTCCCCAACTCTTTCCGGTGGGTGGATGAGTGGGAGTTGGGATCAAGCCAAGACCCCTTGAAGTTAATCCGAGCTGTAGGGAAAAATTTAAGGATGGAAATTTATCTTAAAGTTTAGAAACATCAACGAATCTTGCTAGTATTACATAGGAAATCTATATAAAATATTTGGTGACATATTTGTAAAAGAATTCAAATTTATTATGTTTCTATATATACTCTCTATATAATTTTGGTGATATTTAAGGTAAAATAATTTTATATTATAAAAATTAGGCGAATTATTTTAGAAAAAATGGAAATTGGCGATTTTTATTTTTTGAATAACCATGGAAAATTAGCCCACCTAAGAATATTAGCCCCTAAAATTTTCCATTCCAGGCCATTGATATGTTGATTAGCTTCATTAAATTTTCTCTTTAGGGGTGGGGGGGGGGGGGGGTGTGGCGTTGACATATCGGTTGCGCTAGTTACCCCTCTGTAATGCTTCTGGGGGTTGGTCGAGCCACGATGAACGGTGATACACCTGACACTTTCTCAGATTTTAAGCCAAGGAAAAACTTTCCATTTTCCTCCTATTACCACTCACCCTTGCTTCCCATGGCTATGAATGGGGCTGAAGGAAGGTAACCACAGAGTAGGGTTTAGGTCAGGTAGCTAGACCTACCAGGACTGGAGAGGGCTCTCTTGTTGTCACTTTTGTAGTCAAAGGAATGAATGAGTATTTAATGAACTTAGGCTAGGTATGTAATCTCAGTAAATAGGATTTGTTTGATTTTTTTAGAGTTGGATAGAAAAATCAGTGAGTAGACTGTGTATAAGTTTTTTGAGGTCTAAACTCCAAGGTGAATTTGTAGAGAACATGTGAGCCTAGATAGGTAGTTTGAAAGAATTTTAATAGGTCATTGAGTATAAGATGAAGTAGAAGAGAGTTTGAATGAGCACTGAGGTGAATTTATTTAGTTTAGAAGCAAATAAACATAGCATGCATAAACATGATTTCTGCTCATAAAATTACAAGATAAACATATATGAAGAAGCATGGTATTAAGCATGAAATTATAAGCATACATGAGAAAAACAAATGCTCAACGCATACCACAAGTATCTCAACACAATTCCTGCAAATCGGTCTCTGATTTCATTTCAAATTTAAGATTACAAGAGCTCCACTGTAATATGAGACTATCCAACCCAAAAAAAAGACTAAATAGATTCTAATTATATATATATGGAGTATGAAACCTCACCAGGTCGAAAATCCCATCCAAAATAGATCATAAATACATAAGACAAGTCATTTCCTAGATTCTAGGGAGGTTAGAAACCATTCCCTGAATTTTAGATATGAACTAGGAGTGTTTGCCACTTATATTAATTACATATTCCCTCATGATAGGTGGAAAAAACAAACTCAATAACTCTAATTTCAACTCATAGGACATGAAAACCTCAAATTTGTGACAATTTCTGAGTTTGAAAAGTGTCCTGAAGAATCCAATGCTAATTTGTGACATTTCTCACAGAAGAGTAACAAAAATTTGTAGAAGTGTAACAAAAATTTGGAGGCACTTTTGAGGAACTTTAGGAGTCCAAATCCACTTCTAAAAGAATAGTCAACTAGCCCTATGTTTCTAGTTTCCAGAACATCTTGAGTTTTGAAAAATTACCCACGAGAAGGCCTTCAAAAATCCATCCTCCCAATGTTACTCAAAAATCACAACAGAGGCTCCAAAAAGGTGGCAAATGACATGAAAAATAAGTGGTTTTTGACCTTTTTCTCCAAAATTACAACTTGTCATGCCATGGGGGTTTCTAATCTGTGATTTAATTATCAAAATAAATCCATCCATGTAAAGAAATCATCATTTGGATGGCCCAAAAATAAGCGTAACAAAAGTTTGTCACCCTTCTGCAATGAGGAATTTCTAGAATTTTGCAAAAATAACATAAAATACCAAAGTTTATCAAAACTTCTCAAAATTGGTTCTATGGCACCTATGAGAGGTGGGCTAAATAGATAAATAATATTCAGCCAATAAGTCCAAACTATCCTTCTATTTAAGCTTCATTTGTGCCTCTTTTAGCCTTTTCTTCAATTGTTTCAGCCTTATTTGAGAAATTGTGTTCCTAGTGCGATAATGGTTTTCCATGTGTCTTTGCAGCTTATTGTCCCTCTTAGCCCTATTCAAAAGCTTCTGAAAATGCTCATTTTCCCTCATTTAATTTTATCCTTTGACTTTTACCAAGGTAAATATATCAATTGTCAAAATTTACATAGGGTAATTTCATGAAATTTTATCAGTGACTGGCAGATGTGCAACGAGCTCTTGGAGGCAACGTTTGGGTGTCTTCCTGAAGTCCAAATCTGAAATTAAGATCTTTTCTGGATATCTTGAAGAGTGTAGTTGACTTTAGCATATTTAAGCATCAAAATTGAGTCATTTAAGCCTGAGATATGATCATACTCCCAAAGTGACTCTAGATGTGTAGCGAAGGGGAAAAACAGAGGCAGAAACATGTTTTTAAGCCCTTTTTTGCATTTTTCTCAAAGCCTGTGTCCTGGATCAAAACTCTAAGGAAATGGGTTTGGAGAGGAGGCCACCGTTAGAATATATATATATATATATATATATATATATATATATATATATATATATATATATATATATATATATATATATTTTTTTTTTTTTTTTTTCCATTTTGAGGCTCTAGGAAGAAGTGCAGCGTGAGCTCGCTGCACATCTGGGCATAGCTAGAATTGAAAATTTCACCAAAATATGCCAAAAATCAAATTTCTTCAAAAATTTCAAAATTTTTCTGCAAACTTGTGTTGATGGCTCTGAGAATGAGAGGTTAAGCAAAAATGGAAGCATCAGTCAATAACTCCAACTTATATTTCCTCTTTGTCATCTGTAGGGCTTCTTTGAGTTTGCCCCTTAAGCTTCTAATCTTGAACTTTGCAATCATATTCCTGAAAAAATAATGTCTTTTCATATGTATTTAAAGAGTGAGATCCCTGATATCCTTGATTAAGCTCTTCTTCATTTATATTATGATCTTTTCATCATATTTTTCCAACATTTGAGCTTCTTGGCTAGTCTCATGAAGTTGTCCAAGTGACCTAATAGAGGATTCCTGTTGTGCAAAGATTATCCTCCCCTGAAAATCCATGCCTTGATCTGTTTCAAACATGATTTATTTACCTTTAAAATTTGGAGCTTGAGTGGAAACGTGATATTATTTGCAAGCTTTGCTTTGTTGAGCTAAGGTTTGCATCATATCTCCTTTCTATTTCTGCAAGAGAAATATCCTATGGTTAGCTTTGGCCAAATCATCTTTCATTTACTGGATTTGATCATATTTGTGTTTCAAAGCTTCTTCAAGTGACTTATGCCCTTCTTAACATGGTAAATATTCCATTCCTGTAGTAGTGACCTTTCCCATGTTGAAGCTTGTAGCAAATAGGCTAGTCAATTGAAGATGATACCCTCCTTCCATGAGCCTTTCACAAAATTTCAAACGTTGAGCCCTCTCAAAGCATCTTCTGGCCAATGGCGAGGCATTGAGTTCATGCATGGTGAAGGGTTCTAGCCTAAGGTGGTGCCCTCCCTTGAATATCTTCTTGTCACTTTCCATTTTGTTTATCACTAGAATTATGAAAACCCTAAAGTGTTTATGAGATGAGTGAATGTATGGAAATACTTTATGAGGATGTCACAAAGTAATGGAGCCAAGTACTGAGTTGGTTTCAAGGTTTTTGGAGCCCACAACCAAAAACTGCCTCTCCTCCAAAAGCGTAACAAATTTTCCCAGATGTGCAACGAAGAGCTTCTGTGTGCAACACTATGTTCTTATGTGTAGTGAAGAGCTTCTGTGTGCAGCATTGTGTTTCTATGCACAACGACTACAATTTTTTTCCAATGAGAGCTAGAAAACCAGTTTTTCTTGCCAATTGGAGAGGGGAGCTTGATGGTATAAGGATAGACGAGTGCTAATGAATTTCTACTTTTTCTTTTTTCCTTTTATGAGCTTGAAATAAGCTTTTTTACCCTTTGACATTTGAAATGACCTTTTTGTATTTGAATGAGATAATAAGACAAAATTGACTTCTTTGAACCTTTGACACTTGAACCATTCAAAACAAGGAAAATTGTATTTATGTTATTCCTAAGCATGCTAGCTCTATCTTTAGAGTTTTATGAGTGGGATGAAGGGTTAGAGCCTTTTTAAGGTGACAAATTGAACATTTTCGAAGGCATATTATAACCCCTAGACAATGACCTATATGAGATGGAGTGACATAACCCCCTAGACCTTTAAATATTATGATGAAGATGAACTTGAAAATAATGGCAGTGATGAATGAGTTGAAGGAGAAACACACTTGACCTAGATCTTTTCAGTGACCAAAATTATTTTCTGAAAACTTGTTTGAAAAAGTAAAAAAATTTGACCTATGAATTTTTAGGAAAACGACTGAAAGAGTTATTTTTTATCACTCATATACTGACACTAACATTGGCTCCAGTTTGGGATGGAAGCTCCTTCAAGAGGTGTCAAGAACACCGTAGACCAAGTAGCCTCATATATTAGGCGATGGAGTCACTACAGGTACAATCGTCAAACTGAAAACTGAACTATACATAATAAACTGCAAACTCTACTCGAAACTGACACTGAAAAAGATTCTCATAATATTTAGCTTATTCATTACACCTTACCAACTCTGACTGGTCCATAAATCACTTGATCAAGTGAAGTTGAAGATCCAATGTAACCAATCAAGTAAATGAATACCTGACTAATGCTTGTATTCAGCTCCACCAGACATAAGGAAATATTGAGTAAATGGAAACTCAAAATGAAATCTGAGCCCAAAACCTGTGTTAGTGAACAAAAAAATCTCCACCTTTTCTGATGCTTGCAAAATATTTCCCAGGGGATCTTGAAAATCATGAAACATTACCTCTTGTTGATCAGAAAAAATAAGGGCGATGATTTTAAATATAATGGCTGATTGCTCTTCTTAATTTGGTTGATCCTTCTTAAAGAAAAATGCAACAATTTTATCTTCCATATCATCCATATTAGAGACAAGATTTGTATGCTGTCGCAAATATTTAATTGAGGTAGCCAAATCAACATCAACACAAATATCTACAAGTTGATTTTCATGTATATCAGAAAGAGAATTGTCTTGGCTCTGAAAAAATTCTATATCTTGATTATTTGAAGGCTTTTGAACATGTTCTTCAAACTCAAGGCAACAAAACTATTGTACACTACTTTTTACCTCAACGAATAAATCATGACTCTCTAGATCTTCTATACAAGAAAAATCAAAATTATGATCTGCACATATTTATTCCTGAATTAAAAAATCAGAAGAGGATAGGGATGAAGGGTAGCTGGATAAAAAATATTCATATATATCTTGATTTCTTGAATATTGGTAAGAATTCTACAAATTATCATCAACTTCGAAAGATGGAAGATCAATTTCATCCTTTGAAAAATTCTTCTCAAGTTTGCTGTCATCCATGGAAGAATCCATGATATTCTCATGGTGGTGAAAAGGGTTTTCATTCAAAGCATCCAAAAGTTCATCATCCATAAAATATTCATCACCATAAGCACTTTATAGCTCTTGAATAAAATTCTCAAAGTGATCACAACAATCCTCAATCAAAAGCAAAGAAGGATAGGTTTCTCTAAACTTCTCAAAAAATACTGAGTGAAAATCCTCGAGAGAATAAATACAAGAAAGAGGCAAGATTTCATACCAAAATGATGTTTTTTCTTCTAATGTGATCATGAAAATATTAATTAAACAATATTCATGAAAATTAATCTTCAGCTTACGCACATGCATATAAAATCTTATTAAATGAAGTGTAACATCATCACCTTTTCCATCTCTGAATTTTGGCAAGTATGTTTGCGAATCTACTTGAGGCATACGATTTGTAAATCCTAGAACATGAACTAGATGCATAGGAACATATCTAGCATTCCTTCTTGTAGTTGAATCTATCTTGAAAAAAGTGAAGTCACCAAAAAGTTCTTCAAGCTACCAACTTTTTAACAGTGGAGTCGCCATGAAAAATCTGCATTTTTGGATTCTTGACCACTAGAGTCGCCAGGTGAAAGATGCATAACCTTTCTTGTCTCTGAACACTATTCACCATAAGAAATCAGAGCTAATATTTGTCATTATTTCCTAAGAAATATTTAACCTTCGCTCCCCGGAAATAACGCAAAGAATGTTATCACTCCCCCCTACTTCCCAAGCCTATGAATGGAGATGAAGGAAGGTAACCATAGACCAGGATTTAGGTCAGGTAGCTAGCCCTAGTAGGACCAGAGAGGGCTATCGCATTGTCACTTTTGCAGTCAAAGGAATGATTGAGTATTTAGTGATCTTAGGCTAGGTATGTAAGATCAGTAAATAGGATTTGTTTGATTTTTTTAGCGTTAGATAGAAAAATAAGTGAGTAGAATGTGTATAAGGTTTTTTAGGTTTGAAATCCAAGGTGAATTTGTAGATAATATGCGAGGTTAGATAGGTATTTTGAAAGAATTTTAATAGTTCATTTAGTATAGGATGAAGCAGAAGATAGTTTGAATGAGCACGGAGGTGAATTCATTCATTTTAGAAGCAAATAAACATAACACTATAAACCTTGTCTAAAATAGATCATGCATAAACATGATTTCTGTTCATAAACTTACAAGATAAACATATATGAAGAAGAAGGCATGGTATTAAGCATGAAATGATCAACATACATGAGAAAAAAATATGCTTCAATGCATACCACAAGTATCTCAACATAATTCTTGCAAATCTGTCTTTGATTTCATTCCAAATTGTTGATTACAAGAGCTCCACTGCAATATAAGACTATCCAACCCAAAAAAAGTCTAAAGAGAGTATACTTATAGAAACTATGTACTATGAAACCTCATCAAGTTAAAATCCCATCCAAAATGGATCATAAATACACAAGATGAGTCATTTCCTACATTTTAGGGAGGTTAGAAACCATTCCCTGAATTTTAGCTATGAACTAGGAGTGTTTTTCCCTTACATTAATTACATATTACCTCATGATAGGAGGAAAAAACCAACTCAATAAATCTAATTCCAACTCATAGGAGAGAGAAAAATCGAATTTGTGACAATTTCTAAAGAGAGTATACTTATAGAAAAGTCTAAAGAGAGTATACTTATAGAAACTATGTACTATGAAACCTCATCAGGTTAAAATCCCATCCAAAATGGATCATAAATACACAAGATGAGTCATTTCCTACATTTTAGGGAGGTTAGAAACCATTCCCTGAATTTTAGCTATGAACTAGGAGTGTTTGTCCCTTACATTAATTACATATTACCTCATGATAGGAGGAAAAAACCAACTCAATAAATCTAATTCCAACTCATAGGAGAGAGAAAAATCGAATTTGTGACAATTTATGAGCTTGACAAGTGTCCTGAGGAATCCAATGTTGATTTGTGACATTTCTGACAGAAGGGAAACAATTTGAAGAAGCATAACAAAAATTTGGAGGCACTTTTAGGAGTCCAAATACACTTCTAAAAGAATGGCCAACTAGCCCTTTGTGTCTAGTTTCCAGAATATCTTGAATTTTACAAAATGACCCAAGGTAAGGCCTTCAAAAATCCATTCTCCCAAGATTACTCCAAAAGAGTAACAAAGGCTCCAAAAAGGTGGCAGAAACATGAAAAATGAGTGGTTTTGAGTTTTTTCTCCAAAATTACAGCTTGTCATGCCATGGGGGTTCCTGATTTGTGATTTACTTATCAAAGTACATCCATCCATGTAAATAAATCATCATTTGGATCACCCCAAAAGAACTGTAACAAAATTTTGTTACCCTTTTGCAATGAGGAATTTCTAGAATTTCACAAAAATCACATAAAATGCCAAAATTGATCAAAACTTCTCAAAATTGGTTCTATGGCACCTGTGAGAGATGGGATAAATAGATAAATAAGCTTCAACTAATAAGTCCAAGAAATCCTTATCTTTAAGCTTCATTTGTGCCTCTTTTGGCCTTTTCTTCAATTGTTTTAGCCTCATTTGAGAAATTGTGTTCTTGATGCGATAATGGTTTGCCATGTGTCTTTGAAGCTTATTTTCCCTCTTATCCCTATTCAAAAGCTTTTGCAAATTCTCATGTACCCTCATTTACTTTTATCCTTTGAATTTTACCAAATTAAAACTATTAATTGTCAAAATTTACATAGTGTAATTTCATGAAATTTTATCAGTGACTAGCAGATGTGCAATGAGCTCTTGGAGGCAATGTTTGGGTGTCTTCCTGAAGTCCAAATCTGAAACTGAGACATATTCTGGATAGTTTGAAGAGCGTAGTTGAATTTAGCAAATTTAAGCATCAAACATGAGTCTTTTAAGCCTGATATATGATCATTATCCCAAAGTGGCTCCAGATGTGAAGTGAAGGGGAAAATAGAGGCAGAAACATGTTTTTTAGGCCCTTTTTTGCATTTCTCCCAAAGCTTGTGTCTTGGATCAAAATTCCAAGGAAATGGGTTTGGATAGGAGGCCACCAGATTTCTATATATATATATATATATATATATATATATATATATATATATATATATATATCTATATATATATCCATTTTGAGGCTCTAGGAAGAAATGCAGCGTGAGCTTGCTACACATCTGGGCATAGCCAGAATTGCAAAATTTACCAAAATATGCCAAAAATAAAATTTCTTCAAAACTTTCAAATTATTTTTGCAAACTTGTGTTGATGGCTCTGAGAATGAGAGGTTAAGAAAAAATGGAAGCATCAGCATATAAATCCAACTTATCTTTTCTCTTTGTCATCCATAGGGCTTCTTTGAGTTTGCCCTTGAAGCTTCTAATCTTGATCTTTTCAATCATATTCCCAACAAAATAATGTATTTTCATATGCGTTTAAAGAGTGAGATACCTAATATCCTTCATTAAGCTCTTCTTCATGTATGTTATGAGCTTGTCATCATCTTTTTCCAACATTGAGCTTCTTGGCTAGTCTCATGAAGTTGTCTAAGTGACCTAATAGAGGATTCCTATTGTGCCAAGATTATCTTCCCTTGAAAACCCATGCCTTGATCTGTTTCAAACATGATTTATTTACCTTTAAAATTTGGAGCTTGAGTGGAAACGTGATATTATTTGTAAGCTTTTCTTTGTTGAGCTAAGGTTTCATCATCTCTCCTTTCTTTTGTTGCAAGAGAACTATCCTATGGTTTGCTTTGGCCAAATCATCTTTCATTTATTGGATTTGATCATCTTTGTGTTCTAGAGCTTCTTCAAGTGACTTATGCCCTTCTTAACATGGTAAATATTCCATTCCTGCAATAGTGACCTTTCCCATAATGAAGCTTGTAGAAAATAGGCTAGTCAATTGAAGATGATACCCCCCTTCCATGAGCCTTTCACAAAATTTCTGGCCAATGGCGAGGCATTGGGTTCATGCATGGTGAAGGGTTCTAGCCTAAGGTGTCACCCTCCCTTGAATATCTTCTTGTCACTTTCCATTTTTTTTATCACTGGAATGATGAAAACCATAGTGTTGATGAGATGAGTGAATGTATGAAAATCCTTTATGAGGATGTCACAAGGTAATGGAGCCAAGCACTGAGTTGGCTTGAAGGTTTTTGGAGCCCACAACCAAAAATTTCCTCTCCTCTAGAAGCATAACAAAGCTACCCAGATGTGTAGCGAAGAGCTTCTGTGTGCAATGTTGTGTTCTTATGTGCAATGAAGAGCTTCTGTGTGCAGTGCTATGTTTCTATGTGCAACGAATGCAAATTTTGCCAATGAGGGCTAGAAAACCAGTTTTTATTGCCAATGGGAGAGGGGAGCTTGATGGTATAAGGATAGATGAGTGCTAATGAATTTCTCCTTTTTCATTTTTCCTTTTATGAGCTTGAAATAAGCTTTTTTACCCTTTGACATTTGAAATGGCCTTTTTGTATTTGAATGAGATAATAAGACAAAATTGACTTCTTTGAACTTTTGACACTTGAACGATTTGAAATGATGCAATTTCCTTTATGTTATTCCTAAGCATGCTAGCTCTATATTTAGAGTTTTATGAGTGGGATGAAGAGTTAGAGCCTCGTTTAAGGTGAAAAATTGAACATTTTCAAAGGTAGATTATAACCCCTAGATAATGATCTATATGAGGTGGTGTGACATAACCCCTAGACCTTTAAATATTACGTTGGAGATGACCTTGAAAATGATGACGGTGATGAATGAGATGAAGGAGAAACACACTTGACCTAGATATTTTTAGTGACCAAAATTATTTTCTGAAAAACTTGTTTGAAAAAGTAAAAAAAATTGACCTATGACTTTTTAGGAAAACAACTGAAAGAGTTATTTTTTATCACTCACATACTGACACTAACATTGGCTCCAACTGGGGATGGAAGCTCCTTCAGGAGGTGTCAAGAACACCGTAGACCAAGTAGCATCATCTATTAGGAAATGGAGTCACTGCAGCTACAATCCTCGAACTGAAAACTGAAGTGTACATCATCAATTGCAAACTCTACTGGAAACTGACATGAAAAAGATGCTCAGAATGTTGAACTTATTCATTACACCTTACCTACTCTAACTGGTCCATAAATCACTTAATCAAGTGAAGTCGAAGATCCAATGTAACCAATCAAGTAAATGAATACTTGACTGATGCTTGTATTCAGCTCCACCAGGCATAAGGAAATATTGAGTAAATGGAAACTCAAAATGAAATCTAAGCCCAAAACCTGTGTTGGTGAACAAAAAAATATCCACCTTTTCTGATGCTTGCAAAAGACTGCCCAAGGGGTCTTGAAAATCATGAAACATTACCTCTTGTTGATCAGCAAAAAGAAGGGCGATGCTTTCAAATATAATGGCTGATTGTTCTTCTTAATTTGGTTGATCCTTCTTAAAGAAAAACGAAACAATTTTATCTTCTATATCATCCAGATCAGAGACAAGATTTGTATGTTGTCGCAAATCTTCAATTGAGGTAGCAAAATCAACACCAACACAACTATCTCTAAGTGGATTTTCATGTATATCAAAAAGAGAATTTTTTTGGCTCTGAAAAATTTCTATATCTTGATCATTTGAAGGTTGTTAAACATGTTCGTCAAACTTAAGACAAAAAACCTATTTTACACTACTTTTGACCTCAATGGATAAATCATGACTCTCTAGAGCTTCTATACAAAAAAAACTCAAAATTATGATCGGCACATATTTCTTCCTGAATTAAAAAATCAGAAGAGGATAGGGATGAAGGGTAGCTGGAAAAAACATCTTCATATATATCTTAATCGGTTGAATATTGCAAGAATTCTGCAAATTATCATCAACTTTGAAATATGGAAGATCAATGTCATCCTTTGAAAAATTCTGCTCAAGTTTGCTGTCATCCATGGAAGAATCCATGATCTTCTCATGGTGGTGAAAAGGGTTTTCATTCAAAGCATCCAAAAGTTCATCATCCATAAAATATTCATCACCATAAGCACCTTATAGCTCTTAAATAAAATTCTCAAATTCATCACAACAATCCTCAATCAAAAGAAAAGAAGAATAGGTTTCTCTAAAATTCTCAAAAAATACTGAGTGAAAATCCTTGAGAGAATAAATACAAGCAAGAGGAAAGATTTCATACCAAAACAATGTTTTTTCTTCTAATGTGATCATGAAAATATTCATTAAACTATCTTCATGAAAATTAATCTTCAGCTTACGCACATGAATATAAAATTTTATTAAATGGAGTGTAACATCATCACCTTTTCCATCTTTGAATTTTGGCACGTATGTTTGTGAATCTACTTGAGGCATACGATTTCGAAATCCTAGAACATGATCTAAATCCTAGAACATGATCTAGATGCACATGAGCGTATCTAGAATTACTTCTTTTGTTGAATCCATCTTGAAAGTAGTGAAGTCACCAAAAATCTCTTCAAGCTACCGGTTTTTTAACAGTGGAGTCGCCATGAAAAATCTATATTTTTTCATTCTTCACCACTAGAGTTGCCAGGTGAAAGATGCACAACCTTTCTTCTCCCTAACCACTGTTCACCATAAGCAATCAGAACTAATATTTTTCATTCTTTCCCGAGAAATATTTAACCTTCGCTCCACGGAAATAACACAAAGAATGTTATCACTCCCCGTGTTTCCCAAGCCTATGAATGGAGTTGAAGGAAAGTAACCATAGACCAGGCTTTAGGTTAGGTAGCTAGCCCTACCAAGACCAAAGAGGGCTATACCATTATCACTTTTGCAGTCAAAGGAATTAATGATTATTTACTGATCTTAGGCTAGGTATGTAAGCTCAGTAAATAGTATTTGTTTAATGTTTTTAGCGATGGATAGAAAAATCAATGAGTAGACTGTGTATAAGGTTTTTAATTTGTAGAGAATATGTGAGTTTAGATAGGTAGTTTGAAATAATTTTAATATTTCATTGAGTATAGGATGAAGTATAATATAGTTTGAATGAGCACCAAGGTGAATTCATTCATTTTAGAATCAAATAAACATAACATTGTAAACCTTGTCTAAAACAGAGCATGCATAAACATGATTTCTGCTCATAAAATTAAAAAATAAACATATATGAATAAGAAGTCATGGTATTAAGCATGAAATGATAAACATACATGAGAAAAACAGATGCTCCAATGCATACCACAAGTATCTCAACATAATTCTTGCAAATCTGTCTCTGATTTCATTCCAAATTGTTGATTACAAGAACTCCACTGCAATATGAGACTATCCAACCCAAAAAAATACTAAAGAGAGTATAATTATAGAAAATATAGACTATGACACCTCATCAGGTTAAAATCCTATCCAAAATGGATCATAAATACACAAGATGAGTCATTTCCTAGATTTAGGGAGGTTAGAAACCATTCCCTAAATTTTAGCTATGAACTAGGAGTGTTTGTCCCTTACATTAATTATATATTACCTCATTATAGGAGGAAAAAACCAACTCAATAAATCTAATTCCGACTCATAGGATAGAAAAACCTCAAATTTGTGACAATTTATGAGCTTTACAAGTGTCCTGAGGAATCCAATGTTGATTTGTGACATTTTTGACAAAAGGGAAACAAAAATTTGTAGAAGCATAACAGAAATTTGGAAGCACTTTTGAGGCCCTTTTAGGAGTACAAATACAATTCTTGAAGAATGGTCAACTAGCCCTCTGTGTCTAGTTTCCATAACGTCTTGAATTTTTCAAAATGACCCAAGCTAAGGCCTTCAAAATTTCATTCTCCCAAGATTACTCCAAAAGCGTAACAAAGGCTCCAAAAGGGTGGCAGAAACATGAAAAATGAGTGGTTTTGAGTTTTTTCTCCAAAATTACAGCTTGTCATGCCATGGGGGTTCTTGATATATTATTTACTTATCAAAATACATCCATCCACGTAAATAAATCATCATTTGAATCACCCCAAAAGAAGCATAACAAAATTTTGTTACCCTTCTGCAATGAGGAATTTCCAGAATTTTGCAAAAATCACATAAAATGCCAAAATTGATCAAAACTTCACAAAATTGGTTCTATGGCACCCGTGAGAGATGGGATAAATAGATAAATAAGCTTCAACCAATAATTCCAAGCAATCCTTATCTTTAAGCTTCATTTGTGCGTCTTTTGGCCTTTTCTTCAATTGTTTCAGCCTTATTTGAGAAATTGTGTTCTTGATGCTATAATGGTTTTCCATGTGTATTTGAAGCTTATTGTCCCTCTTAGCCCTCTTCAAAAGCTTCTCCAAATGGCCATTTACACTCAATTACTTTTATCCTTTGAATTTTACCAAATTAAAACTATCAATTGCCAAAATTTACATAGGGTAATTTCATGAAATTTTATTGGTGACTGACAAATGTGTAGCAAGCTCTTGGAGGCAACTTTTGGGTGTCTTCCTGAAGTACAAATATGAAAATGAGACCTTTCCTGGATAGCTTGAAGAGTGTAGTTTACTTTAGCATATTTAAGCATCAAAATTGAGTCTTTTAAGCTTGATATATGATCATTATCCCAAAGTGACTCCATATGTGCAGCGAAGGGGAAAAACAAAAGCAGAAACCTATTTTTTAGGTACTTTTTTGCATTTTTCTCAATGCCTGTGTCTTGCGTAAAAATTCCAAGGAAATGGGTTTGGAGAGGAGGCCACCATATTTCTGAAAATACAATTTTTTTTCCATTTGGAGGCTCTAGGAAGAAGTGAAACATGATCTCCTTGCACATCTGTGCATAGCCAGAATTTCAAAATTTACCAAAATATGTCAAAAATCAAATTTATTCAAAAATTTCAAAATTTTGATGCAAAATTGTGTTGATGGCTCTGAGAATGAGAGGTTAAGAAAAAATGGAAGCATCAATCAATAACTCCAACTTATCTTTCCTCTTTTTCATCCTTAGGGATTCTTTGAGTTTGCCCCTTAAGCTTTTAATCTTGATCTTTGCAATCATATTCCTGACATAATAATGTCTTGTCATATGCCTTTGAAGAGTGAGATCCCTAATAGCCTTGCTTAAGATCTTCTTCATGTATGTTATGTGCTTGTCATAATATTTTTCCAACATTTGAGCTTCTTGGCTAGTCTCATGAAGTTTCTCAAGTGACCTAATAGAGGATTCCTACTGTGCCAAGTCTATCTTCCCTTGAAAATCCTTGCCTTGATCTTTTTCAAACATGCTTTCTTTACCTTTAACATTTGGAGCTTGAGTGGAAACCTGATATTCTTTGTGAGCTTTTATTTGCTGAGCTAAGGTTCGTATCATCTCTCATTTCTCTTGCTGCAAGAGAGCTATCTTATAGTTAGCCTTGGCCAAATCATCTTTCATTTCCTGGGTTTGATCATATTTGTGTTTCATAGCTTCTTCAAGTGACTTATGCCCTTCTTAACTTGGTAAACCTTCAATTCCTCCAATAGTGACCTTGCCCATGCTAAAACTTGTAACAAATAGGCTGGTCAATTGAATATGATACCCCCCTTCCATGAGCCTTTCACAAAATATCAAACATTGAGCCCTCCCAAAGCATCTTCTGGCCAATGGCGAGGCATTGAGTTCATGCATTGTGAAGGGTTCTAGCATGAGGTGGCGCCCTCCCTTGAATCTCTTCTTGTCACTTTCCATTTTTTTTTCACTGGAATGATGAAAACCCTAGAGTGTTGATGAGATGAGTGAATGTATGGAAATCCATTATGAGGATGTCACAAGGTAATGGAGCTAAGCATTGAGTTGCTCTGAAGGTTTTTGGAGCCCAAAACTAAAAATTGCTTCTCCTGTAGAAGTGTAACAAATTTTCCCAGATGTGCAGCGAAGAGCTTTTGTGTGCAGTGTTGTGTTCCTATGTGCAGTGAAGAGCTTCTGTGTGCAGCGTTGTGTTCCTATGTGCAACAAAGAGCTTTTTTATGAAACATCGTGTTTCTATGCGCAACGACTGCAAATTTTTGCCAATGAGGTCTAGAAAACTAGTTTTTCTTGCCAAGTGGAGAGGGGAGCTTGATAGTAGAAGGATAGATGAGTGTTAATGAATTTTTCCTTTGTATTTTTTCCTTTTATGAGCTTGAAATAAGAGTTTTTACCCTTTGACATTTGAAATGACCTTAAGACAAAATTGACTTCTTTGAACCTTTGAAACTTGAACCATTTGAAACAAGACAAATTGTCTTTATGTTATTCATAAGCATGCTAGCTATATCTTTAGAGTTTTATGAGTGTGATGAAGGGTTACAACCTTGTTTAATGTGACAAACTAAAAATTTTCAAAGGCATATTATAACCCCTAGACAGTGGCCTATATGAGGTGGAGTGAGATAACCCCTATAATTTTAAAGATTATGATGGAGATGACCTTGAAAATGATGGTGGTGATGAATGATATGAAGGAGAAGCACACTTGACCTAGATATTTTCATTGACCAAAATTATTTTCTGAAAATTTGTTTGAAAACGTAAAAAATTTTGACCTATGAATTTTTAGGAAAATAATTGAAAGAGTTATTTTTTATCTCTGACATACTAACACTAACACCTCCATCTCTTTGATTGTTGCATCCATTAAGAGAACTTTTTTCTAGTGCTACCTTTTCCCAAGGATGTTTAATGCACTGCCAACACCTGATTTTTTTTCCTTTTTCCAACCTAGGTGTATCTATTCTTCTCTGCACCAGGGAAAATATGGGGCCATATGACGCAGATACAAAAAAGGGCAGAAAAGAGAACAAAATTGACTCCAACTAGGGAGAGTGCATTGCAAGCAATGCATTGAGAACCTGCATATTAGTGCCTTATCGATTGGGTATGAAGTCAATTTATATAGGTGGGTATACAGTAAAAAAAGAAGTAGTAAGAACATAAAACATATCTAGTAAGTAGAATGGATCAAAAATATATACAATAAATGGAAGTGGACCTCCTTAATGATAGAAATAGATCTTGAGAAAATTCCCATTTACAGAAAGCTCAAGCACTTCACCATCCGAGTTATCCAACAAGAATGTGTTTCTCCCTTTTGTTTCATATATCTTGAAAGGTCCAAACCAAAAGGGATCAAATTTCCCATGCTTTCCTTTATATTATCTCTTGACATCCCACCTGAGTACTAAATCTCCTAGCTGTAAGGGTCTATATTTTTCCTTTCTGTTAAACAAGGCCTTCATTTTCTCCTGATAGCTGATAAGATTATGAGTTACTTTCCCTATGTTTTCTTGAAGTTACACCAACTGATTTATTCTCCTAGTTAAAGAATTTGGCTACTCCATAGAGTTTTGTAAGAATTTGGTCACCGACATAGCTAATTAGATAGGCCAAATCATAGTTGTTCCATACACCATCTCGATACGAGACTTCCTTGCTAATGTTTTAGTAGTAACTCTATTAGCCCGTAATGAAAATTTTGTTGAATCCTTAGTTAAAATGAGAGGGGGCATGAATCAATTTAATACATTCATGGTATTTTAAAAACTTATTTACACCTTCATTTCATGATCAATTTAATGTATAATGAACCAACAATTTTAATATGTGAGCATAAGGTATTAAGTAGATTAAATACAGAATATCAACACATAAGCATCATGCACATAGGCAACAGCCATAAGTGGAAACCCATAAGGGAGAAAAACACATCTTATTATTGTTATGATGCAAAGGCAAGATCCAACTCCCTATCACCACTGACTTTTTGTAGGCTCCACCCTATAGGAGGCTATTACCTCAAATTATTCAAGCTACAACTTGCAAGGAAGCTCCAACTCCCATCTGTTTTCTGCAGGCTCCAACCCACAGGAGGCTCCTACCTCAACCAACTCCAACTGGACATCTATCAAGCAACAACTTGAAATGGAAGCAGCAACTCCCACATATTTTCTGTAGCCTACAACTCACAGGAGGCTCCTACCTCAACTAGCTACAATTGGACATCTATCAAGCTACAACTGGATATGGAAGCACCAACTTCCTCACTCTACAATAAAATCATATGCTGATTTACCTGGATATCAACTCTATTTTTCTCCTTCTTCACTGCTGTCCTTCCAGCCTTTATATCTACTTTAAATCATTTCTGGATATTCACAGCTTCTCTATTTGCTCCTTCTTCTTCTTCCACTCTCTAACCTGCTAATGCATATGAAAATAACATCATTTATAGAGATCACCCTCTCACTATTTTCATTCCACATGGGAATATGAAATGAACAGGCACGACTCTTTTCCTTCCACCTTCTCATTTTATCGCTCATCATTTCAAGAGGTTACAACACTGTCTACTCATTTCAGAATTAAATTGGAGTTTTTATTTGCCTATGGAGACTTGCCTTTGCATCACAAACAATATAAAAATAATCAATGAATTTACATTTACAGTTACAATAGTATTTCAATTCAACCCTTTTAGCTTCTTGCTTTTTTTTTCATCTTGTCTTCTCTACCTGTTTTCCCTTTGTCTTTTCTACCTGTTTTCCCTTTGTCTTCTCTACCTGATGTTATATTTCCAACTGTGATGTTGCATTACTGTCTTAGCCTGACTTGACCCATGCCTTTATGCTTTACACCACCTATGCCTATTGCATATCTTACCTGCAGTGTTATATGCTCTTCTCTGCTCTTTTTATCTTTGTTGAGTTACTTACCCGAGTCTCCTTCTGCCCACGTCAGTATTTGTTATCAAACTCCTGCAGCCGCATAACACCTCTGCACGAGTGTAGGGTCATTTTCCTAGAGTTTTCTCTCTTGCGTTCAGCCTTTCCTTTATTACTCGAGTCGTCCTCTACTTTTAATGTTTTCTTCATAAAATCACATAGCCTTGGACTTGTAATACATCAGATCTTGACTTCGAATGTTATCGCATCCGGTCTCATGTCATATTTTGGTGTATAAAAGTTTTAATGTTATAATTCCCTTTTCAACCTCTGATGCGATTTAACACTAGAAAGGCTCGACATACACTCTTAACTTTGGTTGAAGGGTCCCACAATGCGGTGACCAATCACAACACATCGCATTTCTCTTGCCCACAAGTTTTAACGTTTTGCAACAAATGTATCTCCTATTTTCTGCGATATGCGATCGCATCGCATCCAACTTATCATGCAAACTCTTAAGTAAAAATGATGAAATCTGTGGTGTGCACTCATGCACAATGCAGCCACGTGGTCTCCTCTCGTCGCATGACATATTCTAACCTTACCGCATCACAAACAAATTAACATTCCTTAGAGCTATTTGCTAACATTTGCGATGTCCAGGCCCACGATTCGCCATCCGTCATTGATTTGCCCCCAGATCTAACAGTCCTCATTTGATCGCACTTCGCACTTCATAAGATTTACTTTGTGGTTATATTCTATTTCTTGCAATTTGCGAAGTTGCACCCTGCCAACACATGTCTTCTCCATTTCGCATCGCAAATACTTTAACTTACCATGCGACGCCTTAATGCTAAACTCTTAAATGTTGTGATTTGTGATTCGATCTCTGCCATCCATCTCTTGCCTTCACTTTTGCGATCTAATCCCGACCGTTAGTTCCCCTCCTTTGGAATTTTTCTAAGTGATCTTTGCCTTAGTTGATTTTTTTTCTTTATACTGTCACCACTTTGTAACACAGGTTCCTTCACGCTACTCCTCCTGAGCTAGTTCAAAGTTTTCAACGCGATTCTCTCCTGAGCTTTATACTATCGCCGCTCTGCAACACCGATTCCTCCACACTGCTCCTCCATGAGATTTATTCAGTTCCTAAGTGCACTGATCTCTCTTGAGCTTGTTCTTCTATTAGATATTCAATCCGACTTGGGATTCTTTTTCTTGTTGCATGCCTTTTCTACTTCTCTACTACCTTCGCTGCCTTTGATGCCTCTGCTTCTTTGCTGACTCTGCTGCCTCTGTTTCCTCTACTTCTTTGCTGCCTCTCTGCTACCTTTGCTGCTTTGCTGCCTGTGCCTCTACTTCTTTGTGAATTGTTGCTTGATATGCTCCTTTTTCCTATAGCTAGTTCTCTACTCTTTTTACATCAACGATGATTTTTATGTTGCTCCTTTCTGTACCTTTTCCATCAATGACAATATTTCCAACAGTATCCTCCTTTGGAATTGATGGAAATACTCTAATACTTCCTCTAGGACTTCCTCCCCTTCTCATTCTTAGAGGCATCTTTTCTTCCTCTGCTTGATTTTCCTCCCCCTTTGACATCAATGGCAAAGGGTTGCACATTTCCTATTGTGGTTTATATCTTTTCATAATACTATGATATTGAGTACTTGTACCATGCACTACTCCATTTCTCTAGCTCTTAAGTGACAAATTTTATTGATTTCTCTCCCCTTGGAATGATGCTTACTTGTTTGATACTTACTATCACTTGTCTATTTCACTGATACCGTTCCTTGTATTGCAGCCTTTGCTGGTGTATTTCCAACATTATATATATATATATATATATTAATTATTTCTGATCATATTAGAGAGTAACATTTGCAGACACTACCCCTAGTTTGTTTCTTAGATATTCAAATGGTTCTTTAGCAAGAGGTTTTGTGAATATGTCTGTTGTTTGTTTCTTTGTTGGTACATACTCCTACTTCACTATTTTCTGTGCTACTTATTCTTTGAGGAAGTGGCACTTTATTGGAATGTGCTTTGTTTTCAAACGAAGTACAAGATTTTTTGATATACTTATAGCACTAGTATTGTCACATTTGATAGAAATGGGTTCATCGATGCTTACCTTCATGTCTTGGAGAGTTTGTTTCATCCACATTACTTGTGTGCAAAAATATGCAACTACTATGTATTCTCCTTATGTTGTAGATAGAGAGACAAAAGTTTGCTTCTTGCTTAGCCATGCCACCAGAATTTCTCCCAAATAGAAAGCACCTCCACATGTGCTTTTCCTGTCATCAACACAACTAGCCCAATCTACATATGTATATGCTATCAATGTGAAGTATTTGAATTTTGGATACCATAGGCCATAATGTGCAGTTCCTTGCAGATATTTGAATATTCTCTTGATTGATAGAAAGTGATTTTGTTTTGGTGCTACTTGATATCTTTCCACAAGTCCTACTGCCAACATAATTTCTGGTCTAGAGGCATTTAGGTATAACAGACTTCCTATCATGGATCTATAAAGTATTTGATCTACATCTATAGATCCATCATTAGCACATAGTCTGCATCCAGTGAGAATGGTAGTTGACAGAGGTTTGCAGTCTTCCATTTGGAACCTTATCAACATTTCTCTTAAGTATTTTTCTTGTGAAATGAATATTCCTATGTTCTTTTGTATAATTTGAAGTCCTAAATAGAAGGTGAGCTCTCCAATCATAGACATATCAAATTATGATTTCATCTCTTCTGCAAATCCTTTTGCTAACTCATCTTTGTTGCTACCAAACATGATGTCATCTACATATAATAATACAATTAAGAGTTCATTTTCATCAGCCTTTATGTACAAATTGTTGTATACTCCTCCTTTCTTGAACCTTTGTTTTTGTAAGTATTTGTCCAACCTTGAATACCATGCACGTGGAGCTTGTTTCAAACCATATAAGGCTTTCTTTAATCTGCACACATAGTGATGTTTATCTGTTAAGGAGAATACTTCAGGTTGTTCCATGTAGAATTCTTCTTCTAAATCTCCATTCAGGAAGGCAGACTTCACATCCATTTGATATGCCTTGAAATCATGATAGCATGAAAAGGCCAAAAATATTATGATTGCTTCCATTCTTACTACAGGGGCAAAGGTTTCATCATAATAAAGTCCTTCGATTTGAGAATATCCCTTGCATACAAGTCTAGCTTTATTTCTGATTACTTGACCTTGTTCATTCATCTTATTCTTGAAAATCCATTTTGTGCCAATGACATTTTTCCCAGTGGGTCTTGGATTTATGTAATATTCCCAAATGGGGAAGCAACAATATATGAACAAAATAATGGAAAGAATAGTGAATAATTGAACACACCATGATATGAGACAAATGTATAGCCATCTTATTAAAAATATCAACAAATAATAGGCACAAGATCTTGAGGATCTAATCACTCAAGCAATACAAAACAAGCCTCCTCTAAACATATATGTCAATACATGTCAAAACACTGCCATACAAGTGTCATGAGCCATGACAGCATAGTTTTAGGGCATAAACTGTTGTATAAAGATAGATCACTTTAGATCTACTATTATGTAGCTCAAATAATGCCAGGAGTGAAGATCTAGCCTCCTAGACACCTTTCCAAGATAACTCAGGAAGGGTTTCCGGAAATACACCCAAATACAAATGGTGATCTACAGTCCTAGGGCTAAAGCATCACTGCAACTAAAGCCCCTAAAATAGAAGGTTGAAATAATATGGATCTGATGTAGATCTCCTCCAAAGGTATCCTCCAATGAAATTCTGAACCCTTCACCTAACCAAAAACACTCTAAAAGAGCCAATAGATCCTCCTCTGAAACTGCCCTCCAAAATAACACAATATCTGACTGAAACTGTGCTGTAAATGATGGAATAGGTTTTCCTAGTTCCAAATATCTGAAATGTGCTCAAGAACCCTCCTTTCTGATCTCCCAGGAGAATGAATCCTTCCTCCTATGAAAAACTAGCTCAGAAAGTGGGTTTCTCAACCCTCCACTGCAACACCTTGCAACACAACACAAATCTGTACAGAAACTGTGTTGTAGCTGAAGAATGAAGCTTGGAAAGAATGCTTGAATGTGGAAATGATAGTACAAGACTATTCCAAGAGGCCTCTCAAGGAAAGAGGTGGGATTCCAGCTCAGGAACACCCGATGCTAAACAACACAACAATCTCAACTAAACAACTGAAGAATGAAAATAGTCATGCAGACCAAAAAATCAATAATCGATAACCTCCCCTCCTATGGCTGCCATCCTCTTCCTTATAAACAATGTGAGACTTCTCATCTTGGGTCCCACTCATTAGGGTTTCCACCATCATGCAATCAATCTCCCTCCAAAACAACGTTGTCCCACCATTAATGCCACTCCTCCATAACAGCGTTGTTTGATTTGGTCAAAGTTGACCTATTCAACATGCTCTAGCCCCTTCTCACACCTAAGGGTATTTAATCCAGCTTTTATATGACCTCCATTCACACTAGGAGTTTCTTTTATTCCTACTAAGGAGATTTATGGGTCTCCATACCCTCTTATTCCTCTATCTAAGAATAAAATCAAAATTTAATATTCCAATTAGTTCTATGCTAATTTAGGAATATTACACTTTAACTCCCAGGTCTTGTTCTTTTTGATTTGGTCTAGTTATTCATTCATAGCATTTACCCAAATTTTTTCCTTGCCGGCTTCATCAAAATTCTTTGGTTCTATTTGCGATAGCATGGCTAGGTACACTTCTTCGGTCTGTTTAGCTAACTGTCTTCTAGTCTGGAATCCTACACTCTTGTCTCCAATGATTTGATCTTCTGGATGGTTCTTTTGAGTGTGTCTCAAGGGAAATTTTGAGTTTAATCCATTCTCTTCTATTGTCTTACTCTATTCTTCATTTTCTTGATTCTCATCTTCATGATCATCTGGAGGATTGGCGCAGCTTGTGCTTCTGGTTCTGTTTGGTAGATCTTCGTCGAATCTCACATCAATGATTTCCACTATTTTATGCAGTATTTTTTTGTAGCACCTGTATCCCTTACTCTTGGATTCATATCCCAGGAATATTCCTTCATCATCTCTTGCATCATACTTCCCCAATTTTTCATCATTATTCTTTATGAAAAATTTGCTGCCAAAGTCTCTAAAGTGCTTGATTGATGTTGGTTTCCCATGCTATAATTCATATGGAGTCTTGTCACAGTTTGGTCTAAGATGAGCTTTGTTAAGAATATGAATAGCTGTGTGTACTACTTCTGCCCAGTAGGTTTGGGGAATGTTGCTTTCTTGCATCATTTCTCTGGCAATCTATTGTACTAACCTGTTTTTCCTCTCTGCCACTCCATTCTGCTGAGGTGTACCTACAATTGTAAACTTCTTCTTTATCCCACATTCATTGCATAGGTCCGCAAATTCATCGTCTATGAACTCACATCCTTTGTCTGATTTGATGCATTTTAGCTTACATCCAGTTTGATTTTCTGCCAGTGCTTTAAAGATCTTGAATTTCTCAAGTGCTTCAGATTTATATTTGAGAAATTCCACCCACGTCAATCTGGAAAAATCATCTATTATCAGAATGAAATATGATTCACCACTTGGTGAATTAGTTCTTGAAGGTCCACATAGGTCCATGTGTACAAGCTGAAGTGGCTTACTTGTAGATAGTTGGTCTTTAGCCTTGAATGATGTGCGAGTTTGCTTGCCCAGTTGGGAAGACTTACAAATGGTATTTTGAGGCTTATTAATTGTGGGCAAATCTCTGACCTCTTTATTCTTTCTCAATTTGATGATTTGGTCAAGGTTTATATGTCCCAATATTCTATGCCATAACCATGGTTCATCAAGTTTGCTGATGTGGAATTCTTCATTCTCTTCTTCTACTATATAGACATTGCTCTCTATTCGAACACCTTTGATCAAGGTCTTTCCTGTGGTGATATACCTTACTTCACAATCTTGGGCTCTAAAGAGGACCTCGCAAACTTTATCACACATTTGACTAACACTTAGCAGATTGGCTTTCATACCATCCACAAATAGTACATCCTGAGCCTCTCCTCTTCCATTTTTCAGGCTGATTGAGCCTTTCCCTTGATTTTCCCTTCTTTATCATTACCAAATGTTACATTCCAGATTTCTTTTCATCAAATGTTATGAAATTGCTTCGGTCTCTATTCATATGTTTTGAGCAGCCACTGTCCACATACCATTGGATTTTATGATCTTGAGCTATTAGAACCAGATCACACTTATTTAGCTTCTTTCTACATTGCATTTAGTTGTTAGTTTGGTAACTTTCCTGAGGATATGGAACACAATATTTAAGAGGACATTCGTGAGACTTGTGCCCAAATTTATGGCAGCTAAAACACTTGATTGTATTTTTGAAAGGATTATGCATACGAGAGACTCCACCATTGTTCATAATTCCCCTTGAGTTTCCATACACCAGTCTCTGTAAATATGTTCTGCACTCCATGAATTTATGACCGAACCCTTTACAATAAAAAAAAACCCATATAAGTAGTATCTGTCTTGGTAGAGAGATTTTATTGAGGTAATTTTTTCGTTTGTTGCATCTTTTGCTGGTTGGACTGGAGTTTCTTTATCTTACAGTATGCCACAATATGTCCAGTTTTGTGGCAAGCGAAGCAAGTGATGCTTCTCACAGGAGGAAGGAACGTCCTTTGACATCTTCCGAATTTTTTCAATTCGTCCTTAGTTGCGCATGATTTTTTTGCAATTGAATATCTCTTCGTTTCGTTCTTTGTCACTAGAGTTTGCTGTTTGTTTTCGATTTTTTCGTTATATATCATGGTCTTGCTGGTTTCTAATCCTGTGGATCCCCTTTTTGTTGCTTCATTATCCTTTATAAATTTTACAAAAATGATATTATTGTTATCTTCTACCTTGGATTTGTTGGTTTCTCCTTCATATCCTATCCCAGTCTTTATATGAGGAGATCTTTGAGAATTAAGAATTTTGTCCAAATGAACAGAGCTTTTCATTTGAGAAATATTCATAGTTAATTCAATTTGGACTTTTTCTAATTTATTCCTCAGGCTTGCCACTTCTTCTTCTAGCTTTTCTCGCTCTTGATTTTTCTCCTTTATTTATTTTCTTAGAATATCCTCTATTTTCTTTAATTCATCTAGTTCAATATTCAAATTAATAAGGTCTTCTGAATCTGGTTTTGTCTTAGAATATTTTAAAAGAATCTCTTTCTGTTTCTTACTCTTAAGTTTAATTTTTCTTATTTCCTCCAGGGCACTAAGTAGCTCCCCCTAAAGATCTACCTCACCTTCATCTTCAAATTCCAGGAGATCTTCCTTGGCCATCAAGATAAATTCTAAAGCTCCTTCTTCATTTGGGGATTCATCTAAGATTTCAGATGCACTACTGTCTTTTTGAACATATAATGATCTTCGATTAAATCTGTTTCCTTTTGGCCTAGTGCTGAAATTGGTTTTCTATTTCCCTCTTGACTGATTCTTCATTTTCTTATGAGGAAATTTAGATGCATAGTGCCCCACTCTTCCATAGTTAAAGCACTTAAATGGAAGCTTACCTTTATACTTACCTGTGCCTTTCTCCAATCTTCTGACAAATTTGGCCTCTTCTTCATCAGAGCAGGAGCATGTATCTTCCTTTTCTTTGTTTCACTTATCTGCCCTAAAGGCCGCCTCCCTCACATTTGACTTCCCTTTTGGAAGTACCATCTCATAGGCTGTCAAGTTTCCAAGCAATTGGTTCATGGTCAATGTTTCCCAGTTAGCTGTTTCTTCTATGGTAGAAACCTAAGGGTTAAAACTGGATGGTAAAGATCTCAATATATTTTGTACTATTACACATTCTTTAATGGTTTCTCTTAGAGCTTTCATGTTATTCACAACTTCTGCAACCTTTAAGAAGAAGCTGACTACATCTTCTTATTCATTCATTTTTACATTTTCAAACTGAGCTCCATAGGCTTGCAGTTTGGCCGCCTTCACCTTTTTATCTCCCTCATGGATAATTTCCAATGTATCCCATATTTCTTTGGCAGTCACACTGTGCATTACCTTGATAAATTCAGACTCACACAGACCGCTCGAAAGTGTATTCATTGCTTTTGCATTACCTATAAAATATTGTTTGGCATCTTTCTCTGTGTCAGAATCCTTTGGGGCATATCATAATTCCACAACATCCCAAACTTCTATTCCTAGAGACATTATGTACGTCCTCATTCTTATTTTCCATAAGGCATAGTTTGTGCCAGTAAAAAATGGGGCTTTATTTTTTGAGCATCCTTCTAGGCTAGCCATCTTCGGGACCTAGGATCTCCTTCCAGTTGTTAAACCGATACAGAAGGAACTTGATCTAATACCAATTGTTGGACCCTTAGTTAAACTGAGAGTGGGGGTGAATCAGTTTAATACATTCATGGTATTTTAAAAACTTTATTTTAAAAATTATTTACTCCTTCATTTCATGATCAAAATAATGTATGATGAACCAGCAATATTAATATTGAGCGTCAGTTATTAAGCAGATTAAATATAGAATATCAACACATAATCATCATGCACATAGACAACAGATATAAGTAGAAATTCATAAGGGAGAAAACCACATATTATTATTGTTGTGATGAAAATGCAAGATCCAAATCCATCTCACCATTTATTTTCTATAGGCTCCAACCTATAGGAGGCTACTAACTCAAATTCTGAAAGCTATAACTTGCAAGGAAGCTCCAAATCCCATATGTTTTCTGCATGCTCCAACTCACAGGAGGCTCCTACCTCAACCAGCTCCAACTGGACATCTATCAAGCTACAACTTGAAATGGAAGCACCAATTCCCATGTATTTTCTGTAGGTTACAACCCACAGGAGGCTCCTACCTCAACCAGCTACAACTGGACATCTATTAAGCTACAACTTGATATGGAAGCACCAACTTCCTCACTCTACAATAAAATCATATGCTAATTTATTTGGATATCAACTCTATTTTTCTCCTTCTTCACTGCTGTCCTTCCAGCCTTTATATCTACTTTAAATAATTTATGGATCTTCACATATTATCTATCTTCTCCTTCTTCTTCTTCCACTCTCTAACCTGCTAATGCATATGACAGTAACATCATTTATAGAGATCACCCTCTCGTTGTTTGCATTCCACACGGGAATATGAAATGAACAGGCACGACTCTTTTCCTTCCACCTTCTCATTTTCTCGCTTATCATTTCAAGAGGTTACAACATTGTCTACTCATTTCAGAATTAAATTGGAATTTTTCTTTGCCTATGGAGACTTGCCTTTGCATCACAAAAAATATAAAAATAATCAATGAATTTAGATTTACAATTACAATAGTATTTCAATTCAGCCCTTTCAGCTTCTTGCTTTTCTGTTCATCTTGTCTTCTCTACCTATTGTCCCTTTGTCTTCTCTCCCTGATGTTATATTTTCAACTGTGTTGTTGCATTACTGTCTTAGCCCGACTTGACCCATGCCTTCATGCTTTACACCGCCTCTACCTATTGCATATCTTACCTACAGTGTTCTTTGCTCTTCTCTAATCCTTTGCTCTATGTCAGTTTACTTACCCAAGTCTCCTTTTGCCCACGTTCAGTCTTTGTTATCAAACTCCTGCAGCCGCATAACACCTCTGCACGAGTGTCGGGTCATTTTCCCAGAGATTTCTCTCTTGCGTTCAACCTTTCCTGTGTTACTCGAGTTGTCTTCTGCTTCCAAAGTTTTCTTCATAAAACCACATAGCCCCGGACTTGAAATACATCAGATATTGCCTTGGAACGTTATCACATCTGGTCTCATGTCGTATTTCGGCATATCAAAGTTTTAACATTATAATTCCCTTTTCAACCTCTGATGCGATTTAACACTAGAAAGGCCTCGACATAAACACTTAAATTTGGTTGAAGGGTCCCACAACACAGTCACCAATCACAACGCATCGCATTTCTCTTGCTCGCAAGTTTTAACGTTTTGCAACAAACGTATCTCCTATTTTCTGAGATATACGATCGCATCGCATCCCATCCAACTTACTGTGCAAACTCTTAAGTAAAAACCATGAAATCTGCGGTGTGTGCTCATGTGCAATGCCTCCATGTGGTCTCCCCTCATCGCATCGCATATTCTAACATTATTGCATCAAAAAAAAATTAACATTCCTTAGCGCTATTTGCTAACATTTACAATGTGTGGGCCCGCGATTTGCTGTCCAGCGTTGATCTTCCCCCAGATCTAACGGTCCTCATTTGATCGCACTTCACACTTCATAAGGTTTAATTTGTGATTATATTATATTTCTTGTGATCTGTGAAGTTTCTCCATGCTAACACGTGTGTTGTGGTGGATTATTCACATACGTGTACGAAATCGCACTAGTTTAGAGAGTGTGGTCTACTCTCTAAACTATTGGTAACAGGTAGAAATTAGGGGAGCTCAAAAGCATAAAACTTAATGGAAATAGTGTGCTGAAGTATGCTCTATTTAAACTAAAAATAAAAAAACAAATATACAGAAGCTATATAGAGAGTTCAAAATGATAATAATGCAAACGACGGCTCGATGGTCTCTTCTTATTAAACATTTGAAACGGAGAAGAAATTTTACCCACTTGCCAAAGGGCCCCTAGGCAATGGCTCTAGGTCCTGATGCAAGGATGTTGCCTTCCAAGCTCTACCTCTAATGCAGTCTCACTCTCTCTCTCTACCATGGTGGACTAAGATGTTGGGTGGCCAACTATCGAGTCCTCTTTAGCTCCAGCTCTGGGTCGCACACAATGTTGGTGTTGCTTGGGAAACTTTGGCCAGCATAACATTGTGATCACCATTTCTTCATCTATTGGTGGGTTTATATGGGTGAGCTTCAAATCCTCCTTCCCTCCCTTGGTACATGATGGATGGTGACCCAAGGGAGAGGTTTGATTCCATTGTGTGCTCAAATATTCTTTTGTGTGCTCACATAATGTATAAGGAGGCGTTGGTGGTTGTCCTTAGGTGGCTTTCACATAAGGATTAACTGTCCTTTGCTTGGTGTGGTCCCGGAAAGAGAATTTTTTCCATTTCCAAGAATGCGTGCTTATCGGGAAAAAAGGTGCAGAGAAGGCACTCTTCTCAAAGGATAAATCATGCATTTCAGCATTTATGACTAGTTCAATTATGATTTTCTCAAACCCTTAGAGATTTTAAATACTTCTTGATTCCATAATGTATTCCTGTCCTATAAATCCTTGCGCTCGATATTAATTTCATCTTCTGCTATACGATTTTCCAGTGTTAAAGGTTTCCCCCTAATGTGTGAGGTCTAGGAAGAATTGTATAGACGAAATACATTATAGTTTCTTTTCTGTATCGTACGCAGAGAGAGAGAGAGAGAGAGAGAGAGAGAGAGAGAGAGAGAGAGAGAGAGAGGTCTGCGTGTATTTTGGAATTGACAACACCTTGCACCATTTCCAAGATAAACATGGCCTAAAAGACCCCCTGCAAGCAGAAAAAATATACAATATTTTAAAAAAAATTCAAATAGGCGGGCATGTCCCATGCTCATGATGCTATGGTTAGTTAAACAAAATTGACAGATACATGTGTTATCTATGCCACTACTGTGGTAGTGATGTTGGTGGTTGTTGACGACGATTGCTGACGCCCTCAGGGGCGTTTTTTTTTTTACGATAGGTGGAATGTGGTACCCATATTCATAATCTTGGTATGGCATATCACTACACCATGTACGCATATGTACTGGCTGGTACCTTCCCGTGCAAGCATTATTGTCAGAGATGCTTATGGAGGCACGAGTATTCAACGAATCTTGATCAAAGTGAAATGGTTGTAAGGTACGATACCATCATGACATGAAAGCTTTTGCTGTAGTCGAACGTTAGGAGGATCGATGACATCTGTGGACAATGATGTCTCCCACAGTGCTACCTGACGATACCCCTTTGCATGGGGAGGGATCATCCAAGGTACCACTTCCTTTTTGGAAAAGAGGTGTTGAGGTCGACAAAAAGGAAGCCTTAACCAAACCATGGGTTTCTGACCTGAGGGGTCGGGGACCGAGATATGATGGGTTTAACATAGGCATGTTGGTGAGAGGTGACTGAAAACAGATGATGGGGATTCAGTGGCCCAAGTTTGAAGTATACTTGAGTATCTTGGCAGCAGTCATAGTTATTTCTGAAAGAAAAATCCTTGGAGTCGGTAGGACCTCCAGGGTGGGTAGAACCGATTATGAATGTTGGGATGGTGCATGCATGGGGTGAGTGAAATACTTCGACCAAGGGGAATGAGGGACTATGCCATGGGAGAAAAGGTGAAATATGAGGCTGAAGTGGCGAAGGGCATCATTTGTGGTCTTTGTACACTTACCAAAAGAATAAAATAATGGGGTTTGGTTTGTACAAAACATAGAGACGGGTACCCCAAAACCTGAAAGAGGGTCGCTAACTAAAGGTGTGAGGACGGTGTTTTGTTGGGGGTATGGGTCCCATTGGTTGGTCTCTTGTGCAAGGTTGATGAAGTGGAAGATGTCGCAGATGGGATTATGCTGATGGAGGTATGGCAGGCCAAATGTGGTGCGCGGAGGTGCGCTTTCAATATTCTTGTACAACCTGATCGTCCGGGGAGGGGGTTGAGTTTGAATGGTGAACTTGACCTTATGCATGATATATGGATGGGAATGAGGTGCTTCCCGGACTAAAATGTTATGGCCATGGCGTCACTTGTGGGGTGATGTATGGTCTACTTTGGATGACGATTGCCATGGAGGGGAGGCTCTATCGACCAACGCAAATGTTTATCATATGCAGGGTGAGGTGACGATAAATGTGGTTGGGTATGAGGGCCCCTATGGTTTATTCTAATGGATAAATGATGTCAGGATATGCAAAGTTCCCTAGGAATCTATCATGTTGAGGGTAGAATGATACCTACTCTGGAAATTTCAATGAATGGTGCTGTGAACGGTTTGCGGGTTCTTCTTGAAAAAAAAACTACCTCAAGTGAAATCATCTTCTTTTCATCCAAAATTATTGAAAAACATGAATTTTTGAAAGGGAATATGGGAGGGTGCATACCTGCCGGCGCTAGAAAAATTATTTTTCCAGAAAGTGACAGTGGGGCATCGCTTTCGTTCGTCATGGAATACTGATGATGGTGCAACTTACGGTTTGTGGAATGGACATTCTGATCTCCTATTATTGACCTCCAAAGTTCTGGGAAGGGTGATAAATATGGGGTTATGGCCCTAATCATATTCATTTGTAATTGTTGAGTGTTGGGATATCAGAGGTGATTGCAGAGCCTTTCTGGCCGTTGCGGTCAGCCTGTGTACCAGGGATTAGCAGTATTATGCTGAGGTAACTTCCATGACATCCTGCATTTCAATTTTTTCAGTTTGATGATGCTAGGGGCCATACAAATTGGGTTTGTACGGCCCGAAAGGGACTTTTTTCCCTAGATTGCGCGGGCGATCTAGGAAAAGAGGCACCCCTCTTGCACTTATTTCTGAGGGACAGACACGCGAAGGCGCGTTGTTTCCTCCTTTTTGTGTCCAAGGGCATGCCTATGAATGAAATAGGCATGCAAGGGCGTGCCTGTCTGAGAGATAGGCGTGCAAAGGGCAGGGTTTTTGTAAAAGCTTGGGTTTTTTGTCCCTTTTGATGTTTTTCTCTATACTGATGGGTGCATATTGCTTGGCAGGTTGGTGTGGAGAGAGTGAGATTGGCCTGAGATTCAGACCGCTCTGGCTGTTGATGTTGGGGTACGCCGTCAGTTGGCCGCTTGGGGCCTTCTGAAATTTGTTGAGAACGAGTTCCTTCGGTGATAGGACCGATTGCTTTGTTATATTATATAACATTGGCGCATGAGGCACAACATGTTAATACTGAGGGGGACGAACTTGATTATACATCCAGAGATGGATATATAATTCATGATCGGGTAACTGCCTCAGGGTGAGGCACTGAGGTATCCACTCCCTGCTGGGAGCATGAACATAGACAAGTTCCGAAGGAGGCATTGCGGTGGTGCGCCTCTTACTGAGGGGTGCATCAATATTGTATCAGTGACAAATGTGGCCGAGCGGTGTGCTCTAGTCATTATTGTGCGACTATCAAGGTCGTTTGCTTCGTATCGGGCCCCCAGGTGGGATTTTTATGCCGCTTGAGGAATGGGCATTTTTTCGATTTTTCCCGCTTCTGTTTTAATGGTATGGTGTTGCAACTGAATAGGGTCCAACGTGGATCCAAATCATTTGTGTACACTAGCATCTTGTGCAAAATTATGTACGAGAGGGTGGTGCTGCTGAGGCCCGTTTTGGCAGTGTCTATTAGGGGGCCAAGGGAGCCACACATGAGGAAGTGGGCTTTGGTGATGCCACGCGGCGGTGGCGACATGGTGGGTCATTATTGGAACCACATGAAAGAGGCCTAGTTTGAGGCCAACCCATAGATGTTTTTTTTCCATACCTATATGTGGGGATGGACTCTAAGGGTAATCCAAATACCGGTATCCCTTTTGGTTATGTTTGGGGTCTTGCAGGTATGTGCTATTTTTCTGCATTTGTTTGAGTTTTTATGTACTTGTGCATTTTTTTATTGACACTAAAATTCCTTTGGTTACTCAGGTAGATGTTGGCGAGGTGGGATGCCCAGTGGCCCGACTGGTGGGTCACGATCCTCTGCCACGACCACAGGGTGGTCGGGGAGGAGGTAGCGTAGGTGGACTAGGTGGTGGTGCCGATGGACTTGGTGGGGGTGGTGCTGGCCCTTCTAGTGAGGGCAGAAGCTCGGCTGTAGTTGAGGTAGTGGCTGAGCGAGCTTATGTAGATGTGGCTAAGGTGCACATTGTAGCACTTACAACTCAGGTGGCCACTCTAGAGGACTTCCGAGGTCGAGTGGACCTCTTGACCCAGGGGATGCCTGCTCGAGGTTTTATGGATGACCTCGGGGAGGTTTGGCTAGAGATGGTGATGGCCCACGAGAGGGATTATCGGCCCACTCTAGAATGGGTAGCTATCACAGTGGTGACAACAGCTCCAGTGGTGGCACCAGGAGAAATGGTGGGCCCAGGTGCTCCACTTGAGGGGGCACCCCCCTAGATTAGTTTTGTACACAGGGAAAGCACCTGTTATGAGGATGCTTCCCTTATTTTTTGATGATCTTTGTATCTTTGGGCTAGCCAATGGGCCAGTGATACTATTTTTTGTACTCAGAGACACATATTTTTTGATATATATATATATATATGAAATATTTTTGCGGCTCTACATGGTGTGTTATCTATTTCGGTTTATGTATTTTATGTTATGCTGATGGATATATGTGTTTTTGGTTTTTTATGTATGATGGTTTATTCGCGATGCATTCCAGTCTAGGATATTGTTAGCTATGTGATTAGCTGCTTGGTTTTGATTCCTTGATACATGTGAAAATGTAATGTAATCAAATTGTCTGCTTAATCTTTTGGCACGCAAATATTTTCTAAATAGGTTTGTGTCTCTGGTTTCAAATGTTTGGTTTAAATGTGATACTACTAACTGGGAATCGAGGTATACATGCATATGGAAGATGCCTTGATGGAGGGCCTCACACATAAATCCGATAACGACGTCATATTCTGCCTAATTGTTGGTTGCTAATCAGATGCACACGCCGTTTGAACACAGTGGTGATTGGTCAGGGTGGTAGATGACCCAGGTTGTTGCAGCTAATTTTTGAGACCATCATGACGCTCCATTAGCAAATCTGAAGTAGGATTCAAGTTGGTGATCCATTGTGGCACTTTGAGCGCGTTTAGGTCTTTGGGTCAAAAATATTTTGGTGTTGGGATTTTTGTGTACCCTAACTCTAGGGGATAAGGGCTACTGGGGCCCTTATGGGTAGAACTTCTTGAGGTAAAGTCCATTGACGGGGTTAGTGAGGTAGGTCCCGTCTGGTTCCGTCAAGATGTATGTTCCATGTCAGAGGCAATGTTTGATGAAATAGGGTCCTTTCCACAAGGTTTCGAACTTTCCTGGCCCTAAGGCCTCTTTTGCGACATCATAGCGAAGGACTAAATATCCCTCAGTAAATGAGTGAGGGGTGATGTGGTGGTCGAATGATTCTTTTACCCCTTTCTTATGGGCCTCATTGTGTTGTAGATATTGTTGCCGACTTTCTTCAACTAGCTCTAGTTGTACTAGGCATTGTTCTAGAGGCTGGGTGTCATCAAGGAGTTCGATGGTGGTGTGCAAGTTTCGGATCTTGCAGAAATCAATGCAAAAGCACAAGGTACCTTGGTCTTTTGCGACGGGAGTAAAGTGGAAATCCCGGGACGAGGGGGCTGTTGGAATCATATCTTAGGCATGTGATGATATAAGTCGTATGTAGTGAATTGTGTCACTGGCATGCGACGAGGGAAGGATCTCTCTAATGGATTCCTGTGTGAGCATAAGGTCGGGTTTCCCGTTAGGATAGTAAATTTCTGGTAGGTGGAAGTTGTTTTTATCACAGAGGTGCTTGAATGCTTTTAGTAGTGGGCATACCTCTGGCGCGTGACCACAACCAGTGAAAATGGTGCATGGTATCACAGCACTGATAGAGTATATAGTGTGAGATTATACACTACTCGTTGTCCCTGATGTGGACGCTTGGAAAGGGTTGGTCATGGACGAGGTCGCCTTCTGCTTCCATTTTTGCATCATAGGTTGAGACTTACCTTCCTCTTTGGTGGATGGTTGACTTAATTCTACTCTAACTACTCTTATCTTGGGGAGATGTGCACACTTAAACATGTGATGAAAGTGTGAGAAGATTCAACAATAAGTGCGTGTGATCCTCTCTTGATTAGAGAGAAGTTTTTGAGGGAGAGGTGAGACTATGTGGAGACTGTTTGCAAGGGGCTTGAGTTCTCTGCATTGGTTGACTCGGTGATCCTTCAGATCACACAGGCTGCATGTTATCCTAGGCCTAGCCTAGGGTACACGTGGTTGGTGTGTGGTATTATTAGGCTTGACACACCATTGTGGTGGTGGGGACGTTGAGCTGACGATGTATATTTTATGCCATTCTTGGAGATTTCCCGTTCTCTTTTCTACGACATTAATCATGTCTATAGTGGGACGGATCCATGAGACATAAGTACAAAGTCGGTCGTAATGATTACCGTGACATATCAAGAAAAATATCCGTGATATGGGGGTCCCATTGTGTTTGGTATGAGGCTAGGTGGGGAACCAACATTGTAATGTTTCCAAGTCAGGGCAATGGACGACTATATGGTCTGTCTTTTTGCATAACGTGCATGTGGGTGTGCTTCGTGAAGTGTCATTAAGGGTAACTAAGGGTTCCCTGCTAGGACGTTCTTTGGATGATAAGAACATTATGGACCCGCTCATCTCCTCTGCTTGGGTCATGGAGCTACCGATGGACTCGGCATCCATATCGTCTTCTTGGGAAAGATGAATTATGGTTGAGCGAAGGCTATCAAGGGCTAGCCGGAAGCGAGGTATGTAGTGACAATTCTCTAACAGGTGATTGTTGGCGCATAACGGGCATGTGAATTTTGATGCTCGTAGACCCACGTAGTAAACCCTTTCGATTGGATACCATCTGTGAATGAGTTTTAATGTGACACACTCTTCGAGGTAGTGGCCACGTTCATCGCATAGCATGCAACGTATAATGGGCATTACTGGGGGCTACTCTATGAATATGTGCTCCTCTTGTAAGTATAGGATGGCATGCAACTCGTCATTGATAGACTGGATGGAGGGATCCTCTTGATAGGATTGCTCGATCACGTGTAAGGTGTCCCTATACCGTGGTATCTCTAGAAAATGGTGGGTATATTGCCCATAGGTGTCACAGATAGCGCATGCATGATTGGTACGCAACAGTTTTCCTGTACTTTTGGTGGCAAGTTCCTTTTTATGGGAACGCAGTGTCGAGGTGCCTGCTTCGCAGCCGAGGAAAGGTTTTAATTCGTCCAACTCCGGACATATGTGGGTAGGGTGTCCTGTGACATAACATATAGCGCAGGCTGATGAATCTCTTTGCATGGTGGGGGTCATCGCTTTATTTCCTCCCTTGGTGATTTTCTCGGCCATGGTACCCAGTTTCGTAATGGAAACTTCCTTTGCGGGGGCGGTTTCGACCGTTGCTTGGGTAGGCTGGGGCTCCTCGAGACTAGGGGCTTTAACCCAAATTCGATAACGTTGGTAGCTGTTTTTCCTGAAGGGGGAACAAGGTACCAAACTGGGAATGAAAATGATATGTTGGGTAACATTAGTGTTGCCAAAACCTGTTGGGAGACGAAGCCAGGAGGTGGGTAGAGGAAAGGGGTTTGGGAGGCAACGTAGACTAGAGAGGCTACCATGGCCGATGCCTTGGTGTCGTTACTTCTTGATTCCATGTCTTGAATAACCTTGGTGCTTGATGTGGACATCATGAATACCGGGGCCCCTGTGGCATTGGACGATACCTCAGGGATAATGGGAGGATCTCCTAGGAATGACCCTAGGACGGACAACGGTTTGAATTGGCCAGGGCCATATTTTTGATACCGTGAAAGACCATTTGTGGTTGTATCTACGTAGGGTAGAATTACATCCGTGTTGGTCAAGGGACGATTTTCACTATGTGTCAGCTGGTCTACCTTAATGATTCGATCCTCGTGGGGTAACATCATGATGTGGAAGATGAAGGATGCTATGGAAGACATGGCATACATGTAACTCTGCCCAAGGAGTATATTGTAATCTAAGTGAGCATCCAAGACTTCGATGTCTATGTGGACCGTCTTGTAGGCTAAGAAGACTGGTACATTTTGGAAGAGATCCATGGGGGTTGAGGGACAACCATCATATGATTTGAGTGTGATGATGGAAGGTTTGAGTTTGGTGGCTCCTAACTTCTGCCATACATTCTTTGACATGATGCATGTGGATGCACCCTCGTCAATGACACATCGGTGAATAGTGATATTCTGTACCAATACTGGTATCTGGAAGGTGACCATGGAGGGAAGCCTAAGGGTGGCTTTGTCTAAGTCAAAAGCCATCATGCTTGTGTCGGCAGGGCCGACAATGCCTAATGTGGAAAGTAGGGCTTTCTGTTGCTTTGGGCACGACTGCAGTGCTTCCAATGGGGACATATCAGCAAGTGATTGAGCTAAATCGTCTACGATGCTATAATTGTGGGCCACTTTGGAGTAGTTACCTACTCGCCTATTAGCCCCTTTTACCATTTTTTGGCAATGGTTCCAAAGGAATCTTTGGAATGGTTAAAGGTGCAGTCGGAACGCTCGTACTAGCCCTTGGCATATTGGTGTCTGGTGGGGTGTCATAGTTGCAATTCTGAGTTTGGAAACACATTTCTTTCCCAGCCATGTAAATTTCATGGTTGCTTTTCCTGGAATCATTTGGGTTTTGTTGCTGAGTGCTGACCATTCCTTGATGGGGGAAGGGTTCTTGCATCACCGTAGTTTGCTGGGAAGATACTCCTTGTCCTTGGTTACTCTGCAGCTTTTTAAGCTCAGGGAGTTTGGGACAGTGGTGAGTATAGTGCCTGCACTCACCACATATTGAACTAGAATGGTTTGTTCGTAGAGGTGGCCTTTTGCCTTGCCTTTGGGTAGTTCTTGGCTCCTAGTTTTGATTTCGGTTGGAGTTACCTCCAGCCTAGGATCGCAGTGGGTGTTGTTGGTTGCTACCCCCCTATCCACAGTTCCCTTTGGGATTGTTTTTTTGTCTTTTTCTTAACCACATTAGGAGGGTAGTTCTCCTGATCATACTAGTGTGGTTGATTTTGGGACAACTACACAAAGTTCACCTGTGTGTTGTTTTGCGTAGGTGGGTTATGTGCTTGGGACTGATCATAATGCTGTCCCATGTTTGCACCTGGCCGTTGGGGGGGGGAGCTCTTCCATCAATCTTTCTTCCTGTATATTGAGTCCCCTCAGGCGGAGGATAAGGTCCTCCTTGGTGATATGCTTGTGCCCTGTTAGTCAAATTTTGCTACTGCATTTGATGAATTTGAAATATGGGTTGATACATGTTCTGGGTAGACCCATGTGTGTAACCGAGATTCTGACTATTGCTGCCTAGGTACCCTTGGGTCATTGACCCAATAAGTCCATCTACAGAGTTAGACATGCCTGGAAATTCTTGGTAAGATTGCAGGCGTGGGGCGTTAGACAGGATGTTGTAGATGTATCCTGACTACGTAAAGATCAATTCAAGCTTCTGGGATTTACTAATTGTGTCCTCTTCGGATATGGGGTTGTGTTGTGCCACATCCTTTGAAATCTCTGCCGTCAGAGTTTTCAAGAATAAATCTAAAGGGAATCGGTTGTCGAGTTTAGCTTTGTATAAACTACAACGCCACCTCCATTCATATAGATGCTCTGAAATATGGATGGAGGGGGATTGTCTGAAATGAGTCAGTAACTCCACTCCTGAATCGTGGTGAATGGGAAATCGAAATTATGTGAGGAACGCAGTAGCGAGGGCGCTAAAGGTTCCATGTGAAGCAGGAGGTTGCTCCATGTACCATTAAGGTTCCATGTGAAGCAGGAGGTTGCTCCATGTACCATTTTCTGGCCATTCCTGTAAGAGTGCGTTGAAATAGCCTCAACCTAATAGTATCATCGATGATGCTATTTGATGAGCACCACAGGTGAAAGGTCATTATATGATTACTTGGGTCTTCTGCTTGCTTGCCTTCAAACTTTGGTATGTCCGAAGGGAGCTTCACGGGCATGGGAGGCCAATTGGGGTCATGTGCGATGGGGTCATTGGTGAGCTTGGTTAAATTTGGTAGATTCAACATTGCTAAGAAGGGTGACTGGGAGGTTGATGCCATGGCAACATGTGAAGACACGAAGTTCTGGTTAGAACGAGGGTTAGTATGTGACGTACCCTGTTGTGAATTCAGCTGGCTTCCCGTTTGGGATGTGCTCCTCTGCCCCCCAGGGGACGAGGGGGGAGTGATGTGCGGTCTGGTGTTGGGAGACCGATTAGGGTTCCCAACTAAGGTTTACAAGAGAAAGGAGGAACCAACAACTGTGGCAATGTTCCGTCTTTGACGCCTAAACGACGAAAGACCTGGAACCCCTCTCGGTAACGGGGGGAGGTCCAAAAGAAGCCTGGACCAACGAGGTTCCGTTGGAACCATTTGGATGTCGACCAGGTTTGGTTTTGGAAAAATTTTGAGGGGATTGAGTCTGTGATCACGAAAAATTTATGGCCACATACATAAAACAAAGCGACAATGAAATGAATTTTCCCTTTAACTTAATCTATGTGATAAATCAAGCAAAAAATGGTTTTGTTTGTTTACGCGCGATAATCAAAATCCTAGAAGACCTATTACGTCCTCACACACTCAAAATTAACTGGGCCTTGAGAGGATTTCTTGTGAGTGCTGGCACAACATCCCGTAAGAGCTAGCGACGCCCCCAGTCAGCCGAAGAGAATCAACCAAGGTAAGGGTAGAGGGTCTGGCGCTTGCCTGCACCGTCACCTATAGGGTAAAGGATTCCGTAGTTTTTGGCCACTAAGAACCACCATCCCACATGAGCGTTCGAGTCTTGGGCTTCTTGGTAGTTAGTTGACAGTACCGAGTATCAGCCGGGTCAGGTAGCCCCAACTGATATCATACGCATTGTGCTTAAACCTAACCTCCTTTGAATCGGGTCTCTGCCTCACTCGGGTTTTCTGTTCCATGGGATGATAGGTGGATTTTAAAGCTCCCTAAATAAACAAATTCTATGTTTAAATATGAAGTGTGATCAAGGCGGCTTATTGGATACCTACCCCCTTGATCCTAAATTAATCTATAAATTCTCTTGTGGCCCCTGTGGGGAGAATTTAGTGAGTTGGTTTAAGTTATTTTTAGGTGGCTTTCTTTTCTTAGTGGGTGAATGTGCGTGATAATATGGTGAAAAGTCTCATAATTTTAACATATGGATATCGGTGATCCTTTACAAAAGTCCCCTAGTTAAACTATGTGGCGTTGTTCCTTTCTCAAATGGAAAGCATTTGCGGATAATGGGCCGCTTCCAAATATTCCTAGTTAGTCTATGTGAGTGAATAAAGGGAGATGGCGAATCACATATGTAGAGTGTTCATATGCTTGTCTAGGGTCACCAAATGGCGTAAAGACATCAGAGATTACTTGCTCTAATTGGAGATTAAATCCTAGTCTCGCAATTTTCCTAAATGCAAAAATTGAATTTAAAATAAACAATTTCTACACTAGCTTATGCATGTGTGGTCTTGAGCCACTTACTTGGACTATTTAAACTAAGTGTGCATACTAGAATTTGCAAAAAAATAAAATGTTTGGAAAGCAATGGTTAATTCGCCCCCTACTTAAACTATGTGAACACTTTTTGAAAAAACCAACTTAAATGAAAACTAACTAAATGCCTATAGAAAGCAGCAAAAAGTGAGATCTCACAAGTTGTGGGGTATCAACACAGGTGTTGGCAGATACATTAGGGGTATCCCAAAACACTTACAAGCAGAAAATATTCAGAAAATAGGGAGAAAAAATATCTCTGCAATTTGTGCATAAAATCTCTTGACAGGTGCGCCTGCCTGCACACAGGTTAGTCCTGAACGCATGCAATGCGCCTTTGTGAGGAAAAACTACATGCAAAAATCCTACAAGTAAAAGATTAGGAGATGCCTTCTTCAGTCTGTCACTTCAGTGAGTCTAGGGACTGCAAGATGGGTCAGAGGACTGTCAGCTCCACTCTAGCATAGACAAAGGGTTTCCTACAAAAGATGGCACAACCACATAAACTTGGAACACGTCAGTGGAGTTGCCAATCCTATTGTGGTGGATTAGTCGCACGGGTGTACGAAATTGCACCAGCTTAGAGAGTGTGGTCTACTCTCTAAACTATTGGTAACAGGCATAAAGTGGGGGAGCTCAAAATCATAAAACTTAATGGAAATAGTATGTTAAAGTATGCTCTGGTTAAACTAAAACCAAAAACACAATTATACAAAAGCTATATAGAGAGTTCAAAATGATAATAATGTAAATGATGGCTCGATGGCCTCTTCTTATTAAAAGTTTGAAATGGAGAAGAAATTTTACCCACTTGCCAAAGGGCCCCTAGGAAATGGATCTAGGTCCCGATGCAAGGATGTTGCCTTCCAAGCTCTGCCTCTGATGCAGTCTCTCTCTCTCTCTCTCTCTCTGCCGTGGTGGACTAATATGTTGGGTGGCCAACTATCGAGTCCTCTTTAGCTCCAGCTCCGGGTCACACACAATGCTAGTGTTGCTTGGGTAACTTTGGCCAGCATAACATTGTGATCACCATTTCTTCATCTCTTGGTGGGTTTATATTGGTGAGCTTCAAATCCTCCTTCCCTCCCTTGGTACATGATGGATTGTGACCCAAGGGAGAGGTGTGATTCCATTGTGTGCTCAAATATTCTTTTGTGTGCTCACGTAATGCCTAAGGAGGCGCTGGTGGCTGTCCTTAGGTGGCTTTCACATAAGGAGTAGTTGTCCTTTTCTTGGTGTGGTCCTGGAAAGTGAATTTTTTCCATTTCTAGGAATGCGCACTTATCGGGACAAAAGGTGCATAGAAGGCACCCTTCTCAAAGGATAAAGCACACATTTCAGCATTTATGACTAGTTCAAATCTGATTTTCTCAAAACCTTAGAGATTTTAAATACTTCTTGATTCCAGAATGTATTCCTGTCCTGTAAATCCTTGGGCTCGACATTAATTGATGTTGTCTTCTATTGTACAATTTTCCAGTGTTAACAACGTGTCTTATCCATTTCACATTGCAAATACTTTAACTTACCATGCGACGCCTTAATGCTAAAATCTTAAATGTTGCGATTTGCAATTCGATCTCTGTCGTCCATCTCTCGCCTTCACTTTTGCAATCTAATCTTGACTGTTTGTTCCCCTCCTTTGGAATTTTTCTAGGTGATCTCTGCCTTAGTTGATTTCTGTTCTTTATATTGTCGCCACTTTTTAACATAGGTTCCTTCATGCTGCTCCTCCTAAGTTTGTTCGGAGTTTTCAATGCGATTCTCTCCTGAGCTTTATACTGTCGCTGCTCTGCAACACCTGTTCCTCCACACTACTCCTCCTTGAACTTTATTCAGTTTATAGGTGCGCTAATATCTCCTAAGCTTGTTCTTCTATTCATTATTCACTCCTAATTGGGGTGCTTTCGCCTGCTGTACACCTTTGTTGCTTCTATGTTGCCTTCTCTACCTCAGTTGCCTTCGCTGCCTCTGCTGCCTTTGCTTCTTTGCTGCCTCTCTGCTTCCTTTGTTGCTTTGCTAACTCGGTCTCTACTTCTTTGTGCATTGTTTCCTAATCTACTCCTTTGTCTTATAGCTAGTTCTCTTCTCTTTTGCCATCAATGATGATTCTGGTGTTTCTCCCTTCTGTACCTTTTCCATCAATGACAATATTTCCAACAAATTTTCGTTGTGAGTCCCAATTTTTCTAACTTTATACTATAGTATTTTTTAGAATGATCACTAATGTTTTGTTTGAAGATTAAACTAATCCATTTCCCTGTAGACAGTAAGTGGTGGAGTGTCCCAAAATGATATTATAAGTATGACAGAAACTAATAAATTTGGTTGACATGAATACCTAAGCGTTGTGTGTCATAATCTTCCTTGGACAACTGAATCTAGCAAAGATATTCTCCTCCATAAACTTGATAACCACTATATCAGTTGCATTCATTAATGGGATGGACTCCACCCATTTAGTAAAATAATCCATTGTTGTGAGTATCCATTTATGTTGACTGCTGGATGATGGGTGTATTTCTCCAATGAAGTCTAGCCCCCATTGTCTAAAGGGATCTTCTACAAAGATATGGATCAGGGGGAGGGGTGACAACCTCTGCTTCTCTGCAAAAATATGACATTCTTCTGAGGCCCTAACATATGCATGAAATTTACCAAATAACTTGGGCCAATAGAATCCAAATTTGAGAATCTTATGAGTAGTGGTCCTCTAGATGTAATTTACTCCACAGACAAAACTATGAAACTCATCAATCACCTTAGGAATTTCCTCTTCAACTAGACATAAAAACAAGATTACCATTGGATATTTATAATATAGTTAACCGTTTGCGATAACTAACTTTTGATCTTGCAGTCTTAGGGCCCTATCATCAATCACCTTAGGAGTTTCCTCTTCAACTAGACATAATAACAAGGTTACCACCAGATCCTTACAATATAGTTGACCATTTGAGATAAAAATTTTTGATCTTGCAATCTTAGGGCCCTATATTTCACTTTGTTAAAATTTATTGGGAATTTCAGAAAAATTAAATAATGGACAAGGTATTTGTACAAATACGATACCAAGTACTTCATTTGTATCTTCTATGTTGAGGTTTCAATGTCTCTTTACCCTTCTTATTCTTTGCTTTCACCTTCTTGGTTGGCTAATAAGTTTATGCAAAAGGCTTTGCATTTAGCCTCGAACAATATTTTAGCCAATCCTTTCCCTTTGATTATTTTGGTGGGTTTCATATCCATATCATACTCTTGAATCTTAGCAATCCATTTTCCTCTTGCCTTCACTGTCACCCTGCATGAGAATATCTTTCACAACAACTACAGGGACATAGGCGATTAATTTTGACTATATGATATAAATCTGAAAATACCTTTGGGCCTTAACTAGGGAATAGGCCTATTTTCCCAGAATATTATATTTCAATTCAACATCTATTAGAACTTGGCTAAAAAATGAAACCGATTGCTCCCGTCCTTCACTATTTTTCTACAATAAAACAACTTCTACTGTGTTATGATAAGAAAAAGAGAAAATAAGGATTGGATTTTGATAGTAAGGGCAAGCTAAGACTGGTGCTTATGCAAAAGCCTTTTTAATTCTAGAAAAGGATTCCCAATCTTATATGATCCACTTGACCTCCTTGTCCCTTTTTAACATATGAGTGATTTATTTGACTACCTCGACATAGTTTAGTATGAACCTCCTTAGGATATTTATTCTGCCCAATAAGACCTGAATTTCATTTTTATTCCTCGGTAATGGAATATTGTAGATAGCCTCTACCCTTTTGGGATAAATTTTTACTCCTTCCCTAGCCACTATATGGCCCAACTACTTACCTTTAATTAGAGAAAATTGTGACTTCTTGGGATTTAACGATAACCCATACTTCCTAGAATTTTCAAATGTGAGTTGCAAGCATTGGATATGTTCATTGCATAACTTGGAGAAAAAAATTATTTCATCCAAGTAAACCACTACGCTATTTTCTTTCTCTCCCACAAATGCTACATGCATTGCCTAGTGGAAAGTGGCTCCAACATTTATAAGAACAAAGGGAATTCTGGAAGTACATAAACGTCCCCCATGGTGTAGTAAAATATATTTTCTTCTAATATTCGGGGTGTAAAAAACCCTAGATATATCCAGAGATACCATCCATGATGGACATATGGAAAATCCTACTACTCTACAAAATATAATCCATTTTAGGCAAAGGGTAATTATCTTTCAGGGAGAATTTATTTAAATTCCTGAAATATACACATAGCTTGATTTCTCCATTTTTCATTCTAATGGGAACTAAATTTGCCACCAAATCTAAATACCTCAGAGGAACGATAATATTATCCTGTCACAACTTCTTCACTTCTTTTTCAATCGAGGGGAGTAATAAAGGATTGATTTTCCTGAGCTTCTTCTTGTAGGGCTTCATCCCATCCTTTAGAGGGATTTGTTTTGTATGAACCCGGGGTCAAAAGTCTTCAAATAATCATATGAACAAGCGAACACATCCATGTACCTCTTAAACAAGTCAAGATATTTTTTTTATATCCTTTGGAACTCCTTTGGCCAACTTGATGACTCTAGGCTCCTTGTCTGTGCCAATATTGCAGTCTTCCACATCTTCCTTAAATTCTTGTTTAGTTTTCTTAGCTGCCATATAATTTGAGTTAAAAAGTATTTCCAATGGGACCAAACCTCTAGGGATTGTATTTCCCTTCAATTGCAGAATTTTGTGACCAAAAATTGATTTCTCCCGACTGGCCTGGTGTTCTTCCTCTGTATCTTCACCTTCCTAATCAATCACCAAGTTTGAAAATTCCTCAATAACTTCCATAAAGCACTTAATCTGTTCATTGTCCTCAAAAACCTGCTAGTAATTCACATTGTATGTTATTGAAGGCATGTATCTGTCATCAACTTTATGCCAAAGCAAGGGGTTTTGGGGGGGTTTAAAATTGCTAGTAGAAATTTCCAAGGAATTAACCATCCTATTTCGCTCCTTGGGAAAAAACTAAATATTAAAATCTAAGACAAAGTTTTCAACCAAATCCTAGACCCTGTTCCTGTAAGACTTCAGTCTCGGATGCTTTATTTATCAATGTATTTTTCTACCCTTGGATCATTGACCCTTATCCATCATGGTTAGATGACTTTTTCCTAACATCAGGAGACTTTTTGAGCCAATTTGACCCTTAACTACAGGAAAACAGGTTTGTGCCTACGACCAGGACCCTATAGCCGCTACTAGGCCCTCTTGTGCATGTGGCTAGGGCCCTTTTTAGCCCTTTATGTGCTTGCAACCAAGGGAATGTTCTAAAGTGAATTAGTCCCTAGGATATCAGTTTGATTCCTCATCTATTTGAGTTGGCCAGGACTCATGATTTAGAAGCTTATGTAACTTCTCGTCATCTTGAGCATCCATATTGATCCTCCCGGGACCTCTCTTATACTTATTTATAGTAGATCATTTTAGAGGGTTAGGCTAGGTTTGGAGGGCCATGCTAGTTTTGATATCTATACTAATGCTGGAGAGATGAGATCTTGATCCTATGCTACCATTTTACTCCTAGATAGAGATCTTGTGAGGTCTTGGTTATATGGGTGTGCACTTCATGCTAATTTCTTATATGTTGTGGGGAAACTCTGCCAGATCTTGGAGAGGAAATGTGGAAGTGAAGGTATAAGCACTGTTAATTTTAAATTATCAATGAATATCTATGTTATATCCCTTACATAATTATGTTTTCAACAAATCTTGTGATTAGTTTGTATCGTTGTTAATCTAACCATCTTTCGAGGAAGATCACTTGTCTTCCTTGAACATTTGTGATTGTGTGGAGGTATTGAGATTGATTGTAGATGAAGTAGATCACTTGAGTGGAGTGCAAGGGTTCTACTACAAACTCAAGATCCGTCCCCAATCTATGAGGAGGAAAGGTGTCATTTCTCTTCCTCATAGTGTAATATTGATTGCATCCTGCTTGATGATAATAAGGGATTGGGATCTCTTTTCTCTTCTTAGTGTTGTCTATGTCTGTTTGGTGATCTAATCAGACACTAGATCAGGGAGAAATAACTCCTTGAAATTTATAATGAAAAAAAACTGGTGCTTTCAATGAGAACACACTCACTTGGTGTCTGCTTTGCCTCTGATATTGATCGGATCCTCTCTTTTCGGATTTGTTGAGCTTCCTTGAATTTTTCTGATTTTTTTTAGCTATTTTCAAGGTCTATTACCTCTATGTTTTTATCTTCTCTTAGCCATTGCGTGAGTTTATAGGGAATTATGATTTTTTTCCCTAGCTACTACCTTACAGGCTTGTGCATGCGGCCAGGGATCCCTAGCCACTAGCTGGAAAGCTTGTGCCTACAGCCAATCATTTCTAGGGAGTTTTGTGCCTACGACTAAGGCTTTTAGCTCTTGAGAGACCCTTCATCTTAGTCTAAAACTTATATGTACACATTTATATAGTCTGGGCTTACTATGTGCTTACTGGATATGACCCAAATTTTTTTTGTTCAGTAGTTTTTCTTTGGATTGGTTAAGTGCATCTTTAGAGGACTTTTTCTCTTTCATTAGGAATCAAGCTTGTTGTTTCTTAACGATATTTTGAAAAAATTATTTGGGTTATAATTTTTTGTAGATGATCAACTGTTGTATGTCTCTGATCTGATCTATTTTGATTAGTTTATTCAAGGTCTTTTGTCACTCATTATTGTTTGATTTGTTTCTTGATATCTAATTGGGTGCCTTGGATTGGGTTTTGAGTTTTGTCTCTTCCCTTCATTATCAGTTTTTGTTGGTTGTGTTCAGTAATTGTTTAGACCCGATTTACATCTTGCCTTCATATTTTGTGGCCTTTTCTCATTTTTTTCTCTCTTTTTGAGTGATCTCTTTGATATTTTTGTCATTTGTGTCACAAATGGTGGTGTTGTGGCCGGTTGTGAAGCTGCCATCTGGTCAAGTTATTTTGAAAGTGTTTTTTATATTGCATCACCTTCATTAGATCTTGTTTATGCCTTCTTGACTCTAGGGTTTGGTTTAGTCCTTTGCAAAACATTGGCCCTAGTTGAGCCATTGTGCTACAAACCTAGCTTGATTAACGTTTCCTTATTTTTTATTTCACTTTGGATTTGAGTGTGTTTGATTGAGATTTTTTTCCCTATTTGTTTCACTTTTGGAGTGCTTCACGTTCTTTCTTGGGAGACTTGCTTTGGTCACTATTTCGGTTTAATTTTTGGTTTTTTTTGGGTCATTAATTGACAAATTCTTAGGATATTTTTCATTCAAGAATATTTAGTGACAAGTGCATTATTGTAGGCATTGGTGTGTTTTGAAAAATTCTTACCCACTCGTAGCTAGAATTTATCGAATTGAAAATGAAAATTGCATATACTTGCATTAGGGTGACTAACTAAGATTCTTTCGCACCATCTCAATTTCATGCCACTTCCTACTTGTTTAAACAACAACCACTAAAATTAACATGACAATAAAATTAACTAGATTCGTCTTTTGATTTCGCTGGTAGTACACCAACACTAGCTTAGGCTAGGGTCTTGGAGATAGGAGTGTGAGTTAAATGCTCCAAGACTGAAAAATCAACTTAGCAGCTTGCATTAGGGAGTAAAATCCATTTGCAGTAGTGTGGTCTAGTAAGCCCTTCTTACAAGAGTGTTAATCACGAGGTCACACTTGGGGTAGGCAGGGTGAAATGGCTTATTTTTCTTAGTTTCAGGTGGCACAATATAGCAGAAATAGAACACATGCAAATGATGTTTTATCACTTAGGGACCACTTGATAGGTAACTCTCAAGGGGGTTTCGGTCTTGCCTCATTTTTGGGTTAAGTGTCTTTTCCTTGCATGTTGATTTGTCATGTGACTGTCCCCCCAGGTCATGTTATTCTCGGTGGTGGCCACAGTGGCCTTTATTTATAGGGCTCATACATAGGTACAGGGTTGGGGTTGTATCCTTTGTACCTAGGACAAATATTAGTCACACTCTCTCAGAATTCTCCGAGGGTGTTCCAAATTTTGTGAGGGAACTTGTGCCGAGTTAGTAGCTAAAAGGGCTTGGAAGCAGATCACGGGTATAATTGTTCCACCACTAAATTATTTGTATTTTTTTTGCATGTTCTATCTCATAGGATGTTTCTAGTGTGTGTTTCTTGGTTTGAGTCCATATTTTTGGCCCTAGGGTGTTTTCACTAACATAATTGTGTTTTACTTATTATCACCCTAGCTGAATTTGTTCGTCGATGGTCACGTCATCTTCAAGGTTTACTTCCTGAAGGAAGTGGACTCATTCCTCCTACACAGAGAGTTTTATTCTGTAATATCCCCAAAGAGAGAATGCAGTAATACTAAAAAAAAAATATAAGAACTGCAGCAAAGTAAACAATAAATCTAAATACACATCAGATTGCACAAAAATAACTGAGCCATTTTATTATATAGGAGGTGGATAAACAATACAACAATGCTCAAAATATGAGACACTCAAGCCAAAGAGATGGCCTAGAATGACCTTGGAATGATCCCACAAGAGGGACTGCGTAACTGTTAGACCGCTGGAAGGAAAACTGCATTGTCCCTATTGTCACTGCTGGGACTACAACGGCCAGAAAAATATAAAGTTAGATCTAGGCAGTTTTGGAGCTCTGATGATGCTGAAAATGTAGATACAGGCTCTATGATGGATACCCAAGATAACCCAGAAAGTGATTTCCAGATCTAGCAATATAGGAAAATCACCCTCTTAGGGATTCACTATATAACTGTTGGGTATGCAGATCTGCTGCATAATCTGATGAAATACGGCTTCAATATGGTACACAACCAGATCTATGCAAGAAGGACTGATCCCTTCACTAGATCCTTGGGCTAAAAGCTTAGGATCTAGCTCCTCCAATCTCCTCCACTAAATGTGGCTGCTGATCACTCAACAAATTCAGAAAAATGTGTTGTCAAGGAGGGAGACTCTCTAGAATACTACTAAATAATGATATTTAGCTCAGAAAAGATGGAAAATGTGAATAAAAATTGAAGGAATGCCTCCCCGACAGGATTTCTAGTTGAAATGCGGAAAAATTCCTTCCTCCTTCAGATCTAAAAGAATGGAATGTGAAATCTTTTGGGGAATTTCTACTACATGGAGGTGTGTAATGCTGGCCTGAATGCCAAATATAAATATACAGCTCCTGGAAGGCTGAACATGAAGCACAAGATGAAAGGATGAATCCTCCACCGGTTTCCTATCTGAAGTGCTAGAAAAAACCTCCTAAAGATGGAACCAATGCCTGATGAAGAATAAATCCCAATAGAAACCTTCCCAGAGTAGGCACTTGAAGTCCCCCATCGGTAAGGGTGGGATTTCCACTCAGAAACACCATGTGCTAAAAACCACTGCAAACTTAGCTAAATAACATAAGCATGCATAGAAATTTCAACCGAGAAATCTAGATCTAAACAGATAAGAAATAATAATCTAAAGCCTGCCTTCTATTGTGCCTTCATCTTCATTATATATATTGTGAGCCTTCCATAGCCTAGGCCCACTTCATAACTACGTTTCCTATGTGGCCACTAGCATCCATGAAGACTACACTATCTCTCCATGATCTCCATCATGTTCTGCATTAAATTCCCACTCTCTCCATCATGTGTGCATTATATGCACCACTTCCTCCACTATCTCATCATAAGTGCTTTATGATCTTACTTTGAATGCACTATGATCTTATTTGACCTCCTCCAAGATCCTCATGATTTTGCATTTAAGATCCATGATCTCCACTCTTCCTTCATTTAAGAAGCTACTCCACTACTCCATAATGTAGATCTTGATTTGAAATATCGACATACACACATCAAAATTGGATTTTATTCATCTATGGGGTTTGTGGGTCTCTCCACCCTCTTATTTACTTAATTAATTATGAAAATTAAGAACTCTAGTATTCCAATTATCTTGTGGTAAATTGGGAATATTACAATCCTCCCTGCCAAAATGTTGCTTGTCCTCAAGCAACTGCAAAAGTGGATGTGACAAAAAACATCCTCCATCCAAATGGCATCATCATATGGAATTCCTCCCCATCTGTCACAATGTGTCATGCATGTCCAGCTCCACAACTGCCTCTCTAGAATGTCTAGAATGACCTCCAACTGAAAATTTAGATGCCTCTCCTCATCAATGAATCTCCAAGTGACAACCAAATGATGTCCAAATATCTCCTCTATACATGAGATACATGTAATGAAGTGGTTTCTTCCCAAATTGGAAATTCCCAACTCATGAACTATCTCTCTAACCCATGATACATAGATTAGATTACATCTATCAATGCTCTCATCCTTAGCCTTGTTGGCCATGTAGGAACCAAACATAACATCAGCATAGTGAAAAACAAGAAGTAGAGATATATGGATGAACATGAAAAATTTCAAACCATATTCTACTAATAAAAACTACCACAAAAATGCCTTTCGTTGTTGTTAGCGCTAGAATCAGCACTTGGACTGCATCAAGCGCCTGACCAGACACATCTTAAGCTCAAGTGTCATTCTTATAATTTGATTGGATTTTTTGGAAAGTGGTTGGATCTCAAGCACTCTAAAAAGGACGTTGAATAGATAAAAGGCTATGACACATATGAGGGCACTTGTATATATGATGTGGTAGCAAAGTCTATAGTTCAATTATTAGAAGAATGGGAAAAAGACAATGGGTCTGTAGGACAAAAATCCACATCTAGGAGGAAAAAATGACACAAATTCTAGACTCATAATGTCTAATCAAAGAAGGCTTTTAAGAAAGATTGACAAAAATCTTATTATACATTTAAAGAATCAAATTACAAGGAATGCTTCTGACTAACATGACCTCAGGAATCAGGAATGCTTGGTGAATCAAGATTGACAAAAACATATTAACATGCATGATAGATCAAAAGACTTATAAAAATATGAAACAAGGTTTAATTCCACATCAAGGAATGCTTATGAACAATCTTCAATTCATATTGAATCAGGAAATCTTGGAACAAGACTTAAAAAAATAGATCCATATGTCTTGGAGGTTCACAAGACTTATAGAAGCATAAGATAGAAATTTTATGATAAATATGGAAGGGCAGATAAAGTATGTAAAAAAAGAAGGGAAAACAATACATACACCATATGATTTTGTGAATCCTCAAGAGTGTAACTGGAATATATTATGTGTTTGACAATACATTGTTCATGAATGACATGAGAATCAGAAATAGGGCACTCAGCCCTGTGTCATCAACCATTTTCCTTTTCTTCCTAGCAGTTTGTCACATATATACAAAAATATAAAACTGTCATCCCCACAAAAGGAGTAAATCTGTTTCTAAAAGTTATTACCATCTCATGCAAGAGATGAGGCTTATCCAAAAACTTTTAATACAAAGTGCTATGGCATAATTTAAATAAACAACATCAAGGCTAACAATTCGAAGTGGTTGTATGATGTGGTAGTCTATAGGAAGACTCTTCCTTTGTTCTGGTGCAACCAAATCTTAAAAAAGTGTAAACAACAGTGAAAGTAACATGTGGTTTTTCCTTCAATGTTGCCTGGTGTAGAAAAGTGTTGGTGTTGAGAGTAATGGTAGAAATATTTTTCACAGAAACTCTGCCGCTATTCCTTTCCTTTGGTTTCTTGCTTGTCGAGATAGGGATGAAGGCAGATTAAAAGTGATAACAAAGTTTCATTTTATTAGCGGGAGAGATTATTAGATGAGTGAGAGGAGAAATACCCTTCATACATATATCGCAATCTCAGATCAGGGTTGGAACATTTTAAACATAAGACAGAAGCGGGAGGGAATGCGGTTTGCTATGGGGGTGATGATGTGGCAAGGATGTGGGGCCCAGAAAATACTGCAAATCACAAATCGGGAGTTTTGTTATTGTGAGGAACAAGAGTTAAACGTTAAGACTCGTGAATTGTGATGTGCGATGAGACAAGATTTGACATGGTAGGGAAGTGGGGCCCAGACAATACCGCAAATTGGGAATCGAGAGTTTTGTTATGAGGAACGAGAGTTAAAGGTTAAAATTTGCGAAGTGCAATGAGAATGGAAGGTGGGGCCCCATTTACATCACAATCGGGGGAATCATGAGTTTTGATTATGAGCCCGAGGCTATTCAGGTTTGAACATTGGCTTGGAATTGGCACTCGGTTATATGACACTTGGTTGTGTGATGAGGATTTGAGCTGAGAGCTAGGGAGCTCGATGAAGCCTATTTTTTATTTTTTGCTAAAAATTAGAATAATTATATTTATATAATTATAAAATTAATATATGATTTTTATTTTCCCTTTTCGATAATATTTGGCTAGAATAGGGAATATATAAGACAACATTAAAATATCATTAGGTAGCTTTTAGACATGGAAATGGCCAAATAGGAATAGTTTAGGGTGTTTTAGCATTTTGGAAAAAATGAAAATGAGGAAAGGATTGAAGAGAATGGAGAGGATGTAGTGAGAAGTGGTGAGAAAAATTGAAGCATAAGGACCTAGAGGCCAAATAAAATGATAGATAGGGAAAATTTCAAAGGAATCAAAACCAGTGCTAACAATGGCTCTAATTGGGGATGATATGCCCCCTACGGGATATCAAGAACTGTAGACTAGTGCCTTGAATTCAACTCTTATCTCTCCAACCAACGATCCTGATCATTAACTCAAAAAAACAACATGCCTAACCATTGGGTAATGGAGTCCAAAGCATCATTTCAATTCTGCAACTTATTTCTCCAAACTAAACCTGGATTCAAACTTAAAACTGAAAACTAACTTTCTGAAGAAAAAAAATGCTCAAAACAACAAGCTTATTCATTCCTCTACTTCATATATGATTTGAGTGGAAATCTTCATGCAATATGGAACTTTTCATACAACCATTCAAATAGCTGAAACAACCTCATATGGATTCTGACTCTTAAGAGTAAAACTAAAAGAATCCATATCATAACATAGTGCAACTCATGATGAAAATAATCACAACACAGGATACTCATAAAGAATTGAATGTCTGCACTATAAGAAGACTCCAAAACATCAGCTATTGAATGAGGAAAAACATTAAATTCTACCTCTGCAATGATGTCCCTTTAAGAATTCCGAAAGGTGTAGCTGTTTATCCAAAACTTCCACTGAAAATATGATCTCTACATCCTCGTGAAGTCACCACTCGATCCGGAACAATGGAGTCGCCAGGTGAAAAAATGCAGTCCTCTTCAAGTTACCAATTCTTGTTCACCTTCAAGAATCGATCTTCAGCAATTAAAACAAGAGACTCAGGAGAATACTTCATTTCAAGGCCTTCGTCTCCTGGTAGACGCACCGAAAGATGTTAGCGCCAGAATCAACACTTGGATTGCATCAAGCGCCTGACCAAAAACATCTTAAGCTTGAGGGACATTCTTATAATTTGATTGGATTTTTGGAAAGTGGTTGGATCTCAAGCACTCTGAAAGGGATTTTGAATAGATAAAAGGCTCTGACACATATGAGGGCACTCATATATATGATGTGGTAGCAAAGTTTGTAGTTTAATGATTAGAAGAATGGGAAAAAGACAGTGGGTCTGTAGGATAGAAATCCACTGTTGGGAGGAAAAAATGACACAAATTCCAGACCCATAATGTCTAATGAAAGAAGGCTTTTAAGAAAGACTTACAAAAATCTCATTCTACATTTAAATAATCCAATTACAAGGAATACTTCTAATTAACATGACCTCATGAATCAGGAATGCTTGGTTAATCAAGACTAAAAAAAACAGTTTAACATGCATGCTAGATCAAAAGACTTATAAAAACATGAAACAGGGTTTAATTCCACCTCAAGGAATTCTTATGAACAATATTCAATTCATACTGAATCAAGAAATATTGGAACAATACTTACAAAAACAGATCCATATGTCTTGGAGGTTCACAAGACTTATAAAAGCATAAGATAGAACTTATATGCTAAATATGGAAGGGAAGATAAATTATGTAAAAACAGAAGGGAAAACAATACACACACCATATGATTTTGTGAATCCTCAAGAGTGTATATGGAATATATTATGTGTTCGAAAATAAACCATTCAGGAATGACATGAGAATCAACAACAGGGCACTCGGCCCTGTGCCATCAACCATTTTCCTTTTCTTCATAGCAGTTTGTCACATATATACAAAAATATAAAATTGTCATCCCCACAAAAGGAGTAAATTTGTTCCTAAAAGTTATTACCATCTCGTGCAAGAGATGAGGCTTATCCAAAACAATTTAATACAAAGTTCTATGACATAATTAAAATAAACAACATCAAGGCTAACAATTCGAATTGGTTGTATGATGTGGCAGTATATAGGAAGACTCTTCCTTTGTTCTGGTGCAATCAACTCCACAAAAAGTGTAAATAGTAGTGAAAGTGATGTGTGGTTGTTCCTTGAATGCTACCTGGTGCCTTGCAGAAAAGTGTTGGTGCTGAGAGTAATGGTAGAAATATATTTCAGAGAAACTCTGCCACTGTTCCTTTCCTTTGGTTTCTTGTTTGTCTAGATAGGGATGAAGGAAGATTAAAAGAGATAGTGGATTTTAATTTTATTAGCGGGAGAGATTATTAGATGAGTGGGAGGAAAAAAACCCTTTATACATATATCACAATTGTAGATCAGGGTTGAAACATTTCAAACATAAGACGCAAGCGAGAGGGAATGCAATTTGCGATGGGGGTGATGACGTGGCAAGGAGGTGGGGTCCAGAAAATATCGCAAATCGCAAATTGGGAGTTTTGTTATTTGAGGAATGAGAGTTAAAGGTCAAGACTTGCTAATTGCAATGTGCGATGAGAAAAGAGTTGACGTGGTAGGGAAGTGGGGCCCAAAAATACCGCAAATTGCAAATCAGCAATTTTGTTATGAGGAACAAGAGTTAAAGGTTAAAATTTTCGAAGTGCAATGTGCGATGAGAATGGAAGGTGGGACCCATTTACATCGCAATCGGGGGAATCGAGAGTTTTGATTATGAGTCCGAGGCTATGCAGGTTTGAAAATTGGCTTGGAATTGGCACTTGATTATATGACACTTGGTTGTGTGATGAGGATTTGAGCTGAGAGCTAGGGAGCTCAATGAAGCCTATTTTTTATTTTTTGCTAAAAATTATAATAATTTTATAAATAAAAATATAAAATTAATATATAATTCGATAAGATTTGGCTAGAATAGGGAATAGATAGGACAACATTAAAATATCATTAGGTAGCTTTTATACATGCAAATGGCCAAATAGGAATAATTTAGGGCATTTTAGCATTTTGGAAAAAATGAAAATGAGGAAAGGATCGAAGAGAACGGCGAGGATGTAGCGAAAAGTGGTGAGAAAAATTGAAGCATAAGGAGTTATAGGCCAATTAAAATGATGGCGAGGGAAAATTTCAAAGGAATCAAAACTAGTGCTAATAGTTTCCATGCTATATCATCATGAAAACAAGTAATAGAGCCATAGTCTCTGAAAAGAAGCCATCACAACAATGCCTCTTGCTACCACACCACATCATCATTGTACCAAATGTAGTGGCCATATTCTCTCAAGAGGAGCCATTGTAGTAAGGCATCTTGCCGCTCCATCACATCATCATCATACCAAGTACAATGACCATAATACCCCAATAGAAGCCAATGCTATAAGGCCTCCTGTTGCCATCCTCCATCAATGTCATGCAATGTATGGGAAGAAATCAACCCATACTTTCTCAATAGTAACCAAAGTAACAAGGATTATTGTTGCCTTCTTACATCATCATGATGCAAGTCATGGAGCAAAAAAATATTAATGAACAAGTGGAATGTCTCATCATAACAATATAAATAAGCTCCCTTATGCCACATCATGTGAGAGTTATGAAATGTACCAAACCCAAGTACATACATGAACATGAGATATATCCCAAACATAAATATATGTAAATACATGAGACATATCCCAAACAAGAGTAAATACATGGACATAATATACAGCATGAGGTGTCCAAACTCTCTCATCACTAACCAGCGCAACCATGCCTCCTAATGCTGCATGTCATCAGTGATATGTATGGCATGGATCTTGGAAATCTGAGATGTTGGAAAGTATCCATACTCACCCAAAAGCAACCAGCACAACCATGCTTCTTGCTGCCCGATATCATAGATTTGTAGGAAGGTAAGCAACCTCCTGCTCCTCATATGGATCCATTCATCCCAATGTGGATGATGAATCATGCCAAGCTCAACTTGGTATCCTCCCATTGTAGAATACCAAAATCCTCCAACTAAATAGCTTTTCACTTCGTGAAATGTTAAAGTGCACCTCCATTGAGGTCTCTCCATGATATCCTCTCATCAAAGGCCCAGTGGAACCCATAAGGCTCCATACATGCTGCAGGTATAGGTTCCTCTTTGAACTGTGAAATCCTCATCAAAGAAACTTCATCTTGTAGATGGAAAGTGCTCTCCATCACAAGATGTCTACCATCTATCATCTGTCCCTCCAGTGCTTCATGAGTGAAGCTACCTTCAGAGTGCTCCAAGAATAATGGGGCCCTCTCATCATCACTACTGCTAAGTGACAACACTGTAGATCTGCATGGTGATACATGTGCTGTCTCATGGCCACATACAATGCTAAAATCATAGTTTGGCACTGTACTGAATACGACTATGCTCCTCCATCTTCTACAACTCCACACTTCAACACAAAGTGTTGGGTGTAGCTCAACCATGCAAAAATGGGATAGACATACATCTTCTCATTGATCAAATCAAGGGTCCTCTGTGCAGTGATAATTTGTTGCTCCAAATCAACAAGGTGTTATAATCCTTGGTTATGCACTTTCCCTGATGGCATGGTCTCACATATCTCAATATGAGGTACTGAAATAATATGAGAAGAAAGTATGTGCAAACCTTGGATAAGATGAATCTGTAGAAATTTAAACAATACTGTGATGTATTTCTGGACTCTCCTGATCTAAAAATTTAATCCACTGTTAAATATAGAATCCTTCTACTTAATTCTTTGCGGAAATTAAATCACCAATTGCAAACACATGAATAAAAATCAATCGCACATAACAATATTTTTTTACCAGGAAAGCTTAAAGCTAAAAACCCCAACTATCATATATTATGTATATCAATGGATCATGAAACAATCTCATACAAAGCTCTGCTCATAGAGCTCTTAGTACAATCTATAATCGTCTCACACTTTCATACAAAAATTGGTTCACACATGCACCAATTTACTGCCTCCTGACAACCTGCCTCCACTGCGCAATCCCTGATAGTCAAGAACCTCTGAATGATTAATTCTAGCCTAAATTGACTGTGCAATACTCATAAGCATCTCCAATGTGTGTGTGGTTGCATGAGTGCACCCACTAATGTCACAACTGATAGTCAAACTGTCCCTTTCACGTATCTCTCAACCGGGTCTCCATTAGATCTGGCATGCATGTAGTTAATTGTTGTATTTCTTCAGTTGCATGTGAGACCACTGCTTGTGAATTAATTAAATAATTAATTCACTGATCTCTCACTTGTGTATCATTATTTACAACTAGCACAAATGAGTTTAACTCACTTAACTGAGTTAAACTAAATAAAAACTCACATAACTACTCTTCTAACTCTGTTACAACTTTGTATCACTCAGTTACAACGAAGTCCACTGTGCATGTCCCACCAACCAACCTGGGAATGTATAATTCCTTCAATCAACTGGTTTGCCACATCATTTAACTAAAATCATGTGCTTCAAGAGAATAAGTTATTATTTATTGTCTGATTATCATTAAGGGCTAATAATAATCGACATGCATTCTATTTTTAGACATGCGATCTATAAATAGACTTTGACCATATATCTAAAAATAGAAACTCATATAAAGATAGAATTTTCTCAACCATCTAGAATTAGTCTCCTGCTAATTTTAGAATATTCTCACCATTCTAAAAATAGACATACACCTAAAAATAGCCTGTGGCCCCACCTAGTGAAGGTGCTTAATTTTCACTAGGATCATCATCTTATTGAATCTCAACACTCCCACTCAATAAGAAAGGGATTATCCTTCACCCCGATCCTTCCTCTATGGTATTCTAATTTTCTCCTGGTGAGCACCTTCGTCAGAATATCTGCATCTTGACTTTCCATAGGAATGTACTGAAGCAACATGATCTTCCACTACACAAAATCTCTGATATGATGATACCAAATATCTATATGCTTAGATATATCATGAAACACAAGATTAATTGAGAGTTTAATGCAACTCTGATTATCACAATGAATCACTATAGGATCTAAATGAGAACCAAACAAATTGACCAGGATCTTCCTCATCCAGATAGCCTCACATGCAGCTTGACTTATTTCCATGTATTCCGCTTCCGCTGAACTGAGTGTCATGGATCTCTATTTCCTGCTATACCAAGAAAAAACTGTACTGAAAACCCCTCCTGATGTTCTCTTTTTGTCTGTTGGACTGCCTGCCCAATCTACATCCATGAAGCCATGCAACTTCACCTCATCCATCTGTCTATACCATAAGCCATACTTAGATGTGCCCCTGATATATCTCAGTACATGCTTTCCCACCTTCCAAAAGAGCTTGCTAGGCTTAACCATCGCTTGACTAAGCTGGTTCACTGCATAGCATATGTCTAGTATTGTATTAACTAAATACATGAGCGAACCCACCAACTGTCGATAGACAGTAGCATCCACTACCTCTGCTGATGTAGCATCCTCTTTCCTCCAGTTTCCTGGAAGAGGAGTATCCATGGGTTTGCAGCCCTCCATGTGAAACTTACCAAGTATCTCTCAAGCATACTTGCCTTGAGACACAAACAATTCACCATCTCCGTGCCATATTTCCAATCCAAGGAAATAGTGAAGGAGGCCCATATCCTTCATCTCAAACTCATTTGCAAGGTCCTCCTTGCATGAGTGTATCAATTGAACATCACCAGTCAGTATTAAATCATCAACATAAAGAACAATTATTAAAATCTTACCCTCCACCACAATCTCGTATAGGTTTTCATCCGCCTCACTCTTGGTGAAGCCAAGTCCAGTGAAATAGTTGTCGATCCGAGTGTACAAAGCACTGACTGCTTGCTTCAGCCCATACAATGCTCTTTTGAGTCTGCACACATGCGAATCACTATTGAAGATCTCAAATCCTTCAGGCTTCTCAATGTACACTTCTTCCTCAATGATCCCATTAAGGAACATAGTCTTCACATCCATCTGATGAATGTGCCAACCCATCTGCGCTGAGAGAGAAAGGATGGTCCTTATGGAAGAATACTGTGTGACATGTGCAAATTTTTCTTCATAATCAATCCCCTCGATATGTGAGAAGCCCTGGGAAACAAATATTGCCTTATTCTTCTCAACACTCCCATCAGCAGCTTGCTTTACCTTTTAGATCCATCTTGAACCTACCACTGATTTATCAACCAGCCTTGGAACAATTTCCCAAGCACTGTTTCTGACAATGGAGTCATACTCCACCATTGCATCTACCCATGTGGGCTCTTGCACTACTTCCTGAAAGGAAGATGGCTCTATCATGATACATTTTCTCATGAGAGCCATGTATCCAGTGAAACAACCAGGAGACTATCTCTTTCTGCGCAGTGAAGTAAGGACTCCTACATTCTGTGCCGCATCCGAGTTTTAGCCTCTCAACTTCTATGGTATGAATTATGCCTGTTATGATGTTTGGCTCTGCATGAGTGGAATCCTCCACTCCATGAACTCCCTCCTGTGGCTAATCCACATCTAGAGGCTCATCTTTGGGAACCAAAAGTTCCTCCTCGGCATGCAAGTGTAGCTCTCTCTCAAGCGAAAACTTCATGGCTTTCTCCTCATTGAATTTTATATCCCGTCGCACCACAGTCATTTGAATATTTGGAAAATACACACGATAATTATGGGGTGTTTTTGTGTACCCCACAAATATCCCAACTTCAGCAGTTGGCTCCAGCTTCTTCCTAGCGTTCTTGGTCACATGAACATAAACAGATGAGCCAAAAATATTTAAATGAGAAACATCTGAATTCTTACGAGTAAAAGCTTCTTCAGGTGTACTCATGCCAAGTACTCTATGAGGACAACGGTCTTTCACATAAACTGCAATGTTGCATACTTCCACCCACAAGTGCATTGGTAGGCATTGATCATGCAACATATCTCGTGCAACACCCACGATCATTTTGTTCTTCCTCTCTCCGACCCCATTCTGCTATGGGTTATGAGGCATTGTGAGTTCTCTTCGAATTCCTTATTTTCTACAGAAGTCTTTGAATTCATTCGAGATATGTTCACCACCATTATCGCTCTGCAGAGCCTTCACTTGCTTCCCCAACTCTTTCTCCACCAATGCTTTAAACTCACAAAACCTTGAGAATGTTTGATCCTTCTTTTGCATGAAGAAGATCCAACATCTACGAGAATAGTCATAAAAAAAATAACATAATACCTGTGTTTTGTTGTTGAAGCAACCGAGAATGGTCCACACATGTCTATGTGAATTCTCTCCAGGATCATCAAAGCACAGTTCTCCTTTTCATGAAAGGTGGTCTTCACAAACTTGCACATAGTACATCCCTTGCACTGATCTAACTATGCAAGTGTACCCTTGGGAAGTCTAGTAGAAATCTACTGCAAAATCTTCAGGGCACCATGGAGAAGATGGCCCAGTCGCTTGTGCCATAATTTTCCCTCATGTCGGCTCACCAATTCTTATTCTTTGCTCACCATTGCAACGCAACCATCTACCTCCAGCTTGTAGAGCTTCTCGACTTGAATCCATATATTCTTGTTTTGACCCGTTGTTTTATGTCGCAAGAAATATTTTCCATCGCTGAAAACAACATCATAACCTCTGTCCTCCAACATCACAATTGAGACCAAGTTATTCTTTAGACCTAAACATGCATAACATCTTTCAACATAAATGGCTTACTTGAATCCCTCTTAAATGTAATGGTACCAATTTTGGTTGCACTTTATCGTCCATCGTTTCCCATCTCTATATGCATTTGGAGATATTTCTCCTCCAAGTTGCTGAAAAGCTCTGTATCTCCCATCATGTGGAACGAAGTGCCATTATCAAGATACCACACCGATCACATTGCACTTGAAACAATGCATGAGATCAAGGATAAATCAAGTTTAAAATGCGAGGTAAGGGGCTAACGAGCTGGAGCTCTGGCAACCTTCTTGTTATTCTTTTTCTGTGGGCAGTTAGTGGCGAGATGCCGATGTTCGTGACAGTGAAAACACTTCACCTTGGACAAATCTAGCTTCTTTCCTTTAGCCTCGGATTTTGAGTGGAATTTATTCCCCTTCCCTTTCCTTGCTTTGGAAGTCAAAGAATAAACCTCTTCATCATCATGCTTTGATGAAGAGCCATCCCTGGTGTTTCGCCTGATCTCCTCTTGCACTAGATCCGACCAAAGTCGTTTCGAATTCAGAAGTTTTTCCCGTCCCTTGACATAGTCTTCATAAATATGCCAAATATTAGGAATTCCAAAGAGATCCAATCTCACCAAATCATCATCAACAACTGTGATTCCCACACTCCTCAGTTCATCTCGATATTGGAAAAACTTCATGAGATACTTTGGAATATTGTCGCCCTTCTCCATTTTTATTTTTTTGAGTTGATCCTTTAGCGCCAACTTCCTATGGTCGTTGCTGCTTTGGAAAATATTTGTCAAAGCCTTCCACATTGAAAATGGAGTGGCTTTCACATGAAGGCTTGAGACAATATGGTATCTCACACCTTCCAACAGAATCCTTCTTGTCTTCGCTACTTTCTTTTTCCAGGCATCAAGTGATGCATCCTCTGTCGAAGTGGGCTTAGAAACATCACTGTCGATGAATTCCTTCAAGCCATTATCTTCAAGCACTGCCTCCATCCTATACTTCCATGAAATTTAGTTTGAGCTACTCTAGAGTGCATACTCCAACTATAAACCATTGAAAGCCATTTCGATGTTTACTCAACTGTCGCACTAGGAAATTCTTGCAGCAAATTCGAATTGTTCCACCAACAAAACTCAACACTGCTTCAATATTGCAATCTTCTCTGCTATGATACCATGTAGAAATTTAAACAATACCGTGATGTATTTCCGGACTCTCCTGATCTAACAATTTAATCCACTGTTAAATACATGATCCTTCTACATAATTCTTTGTGGAAATTAAATCGCGAATTGCAAACACATGAAGAAAAATCAGTTGCACATAACAAGATGTTTTTACCGGGAAATCTTAAAGCTAAAAACCCCAACTAACATATATTATTTATATAAATGGATCATGAAACAATCTCATGCAAATCTATGCTCATAGAGCTCTTGGTACAATCTACAATCGTCTCACACTGTCATACAAAAAATTGTTCACACATGCAACAATTTACTGCCTCCTGACAGCTTGCCTCCACTGCACAATCCCTGATGGTCAAGAGCCTCTAAATTATTAATTCTAGTCTGCCTTGACTGCAAAATAGTCATAGGCATCTCCAATGTGTGTGTGGTTGCATGAGTGCACCCACTAATGTCGCAACTGATAGCCAAACTTTCCCTTTCACTTATCTCTCAATTGAGTCTCCACTGGATCTGACGTGCATGTAGTTAACAATTGTATTAATTTGCAGTTGCATGTGAGAACACTGCTTATGAATTAATTAAATAATTAATTCACTTATCTCTCACTAGTTTATCATTAGTTACAACTAGCACAACTGATTTTAACCCACTTAACTGAGTTAAACTAAATAACAAATAACATAACTACTCTCCAACTCTGTTACATCTTTGTATCACTCAGTTACAACGAAGTCCACTGTGCATGTCCCACCAACCAAACTTGGAATGTGTAATTCCTTCAATCAATTGGTTTTCCACATCAGTTAACTAAAATCAAGTTCTTCAAGAGAATAAGTTATTATTTATTGTCTGATTATCATTAAGGGCTAATAATAATCGACATGCATTCTATTTTTAGACATGTAGTCTATAAATATACTTCACCCATATATCTAAAAATAGAAACTCATCTAAAGATAGAATTTTCTCAACCATCTAGAATTAGTCTCCTGCTAATTTTAGAATATGCTCACCATTCTAAAAATATACATACACCTAAGAATAGCCTGCGGGCCCCACCTAGTGAAGGTGCTTAATTTACACTAGGATCATCATCTTGTTGAATCTCAACAGAATATATGGAACATCTTGCACATCCACAAGATTCCCTAGTCTCCCCAACTACTGTTAATAATGATGGCTGCTCTTCTACAACTGTACCAACGCTGGAATTTTCTTCCTCCTCATCATGCATCTCATGAATCATGCATGGGGCTCCAAATGTCAAGAAATCAATACCATATTGCAAAGGTGCAAGTGATCCTCCTCCTGATGTAACTACATCTGCAGCTGGTGGTGGTGGTAGAGGCTTCTCCTCTAAAGACATAATGAGGACATCTTCCTTTGGCTCTTCATGTGCTATCGCCTCAATGATGGGAGATGTCACTGTGTGAGATGTCTCTGGATTCTTTCTACCAAACTTCTTCTTCATTATTTGAATAAAATCTGCATAAGCAGACACTTTCATATGGGACAAGTGACTGAACCACCAATCTCTTGCTTCACCTTCTTGGTGTAGCACTGTAAACTCGACAACCTCTCTTCCTGCTATAGGATATCTCAGAAATAATGTAGCTAATTATTCCCTCCAAGACCTTAATTTTCTTGTGGAATATCCATCAAATGTAGGCAAGAAGAATCTATGCCTCTTTCTTCTATTACTGCTTCTGGATCTTCTTTCTTCTTTGAGTTGCAAGAAGTATTGGGGAGAAAGATTCTCCTTCAAATCTCTAGGTTGTGATTTGTATTCAGATATATATTTACTTAGGGCCTCATGCCAAAGCCTCCTTCATATTCATACGAGTCCTCTTTCTTGTCAAAGAAAGTGGATCTACTAGAATAATGTGGAGTTCTTTGCTTCTCCGGTTGCTTCTCCCGCTGATAGGAAGTGTTGGGACCTTCCTCATAAAATCTTCTTCTTGGATCCTCCTTTTGAATTTCTCTCTTCATTTGTTTGACCTCCTTGGAGAGATATTGTATGGATCTAAAGAGAAGAGTGGAAAAACTGCAATCTGCCTTCATGATAGATCTCTACTATGTGCTTCTTCTTTTGATACAAAAGATGAAGTGTCCACAAGCTGAGCCAAATATCATGCTCTGATACCACTGTAATATCCCAAAAGGGAGAATGTAGTAATACTGAAACACAATTTAAGAACTGCATCAAAGTAAACAATAAATCTAAATACACATTAGAATGCACGGAAATAGTTGATCTGTTTTATTATATAGGAGGTAGATAAACATTACAACAATGCTCAAAATATGAGATACTGAAGCCAAAGAGATGGCCTAGAATGACCCTAAAATGATCCCACAAGAGGGATTGCGTAACTGATGGACTGTTGGAAGGAAAACTACGATGTCCTTGTTGCAACTACTCAGACTACAACTGCCAAAAAAATATAAAGTTAGATCTAGGAAGTTCTAGAGCTCTGATGATGCTGAAAATGTAGATCTGGGCTCTATGATGGATACCCAAGGTAACCCAGAAAGGGATTTCTAGATCTAGCAATATAGGAAAATCAACCTCTTAGGGCTTCACTATACAACTACTGGGTATGCAAATCTGCTGCATAATATGTTGAAATATGGCTGGAATATGGTACATAATCAGATCTATACAAGAAGGGTTGATCCCTTCAATAGATCCTTGGGCTAAAAGCTCAAGATCTAGCTCCTCCAATCTCCTCCGCTGAATGTGACTGTTGATCACTCAACAACTTTATAAAACTACTATGTTAAGGAGGGAGGCTCTCTATCCTGCTACCGAATAATTCTATGTAGCTCAGAAAAGATGGAAACAATGAATACACAGTGAAGGAATGGTCCCCCACAGGATTTCCATCTGAAATAATGAAAAATTCCTTCCTCCTTCAGATCTACAAGAATTGACTGCGCAATCCCTTGGGGAATTTCTACTACATGGAGGTGTGTAATGCTAGCTTGAATACCAGATATGAATATATAGCTCCTGGAAGGCTGAACATGAAACATAAAGTGAAAGGATGAATTCTTGACCGGTTTCCTAGCTGAAGTGCTAGAAATAACCTCCTGAAGATGGAACCAATGCCTTATGAGGAATAAAGCCCAATAGAAAACTTCCCAGAGTAGGCACTCAAAGTTCCCCATGGGTAAGGGTGGGATTTCTACTCAGAAAAACCCTGTGCTAAAAAACACTGTAGACTTAGCTAAACAATATAAGCGTGGATAGAAATTTCAATTGAAAAATATAGATCCAAATAGATCAGAAATAATAATCTAAAGGTTGCCTTCTATTGTGACTTCATCTTCATTATATATATTGTGTGCCTTCCATAGCCTAGGCCCACTTCATAACTGTGCTACCTATGTGGCCACTAGCCTCCATGAAGACTGCAATGTCTCTCCATGATCTCCATCATGTTCTGCATTAAATTCCCACTCTCTCCATCATGTGTGCATTATATGCACCACTTCCTACACTATCTCATCATAAGTGCTTTATGATCTTTCTTTGAATGCCCTATGATCTTAGTTGACCTCCTCCAAGATCCTCATGATTTTGCAGTAAGTATCCATGATCTCCACTCTTCCTTCATTTAAGAAGCTGCTCCAGTACTCCATAATGTAGATCTAGATCTGAAATATCCACATACACACATCAAAAGTGGATTTTATTCATATATGGGGTTTGTGGGTCCCTCCAACCTCTTATTTACTTAATTAATTATGAAAATTAAGAACTCTAATATTCCAATTATCTTGTGGAAAATTGGGAATATTACATAGTCATCGCTCAAGACTTAAACCATCACATAGTATTGGAATCTGTGCCTGGTCCCAATGATAGTCATCTGGTCTCTATTGAGACTTTGGCAAACGACTCTGATGCTCTTGCCAATCCACCTTTGATCGATCAATTAGGACCTATATTACTGCAATTGAACCCAGAAGGTTCCACACCAACCTACACATTTGTGTCTTTGTCTCCTCTTTACCTTATGGTGGATTCTGAGACCTCATTACCTACTGCATCAACAGTCTCGACTGCCATGTTACCATTACAACCTTTTAGCATGGATATTCCTACTCCTCATTCACACCTCTCTCTTCTTCCTAGGGCATTCCACCAATATCTTCTATTGTTCCTACTAATTTCTTGATTGTTTCCATGCCCACACCGTCTTCTATGTTAACTATGCTACGTTCGCCTAGTCAGCCGGTAGGTCCAAGAATTTATTCACCGACCTTTTCCCAACCAATTGTTCATGTTCCTCAATTAGGCACATTTACGTTAGGAAATATGTGGGGGGGATCCTCAGTTGTCCCTAGTCACCCTAGGGCTAATGTAGCTTCTATTATGTCGCAATATTGGTATAGTTTTCTCTTTTGAGGGGTGCCACCTACCAATACTTTTAGTGGAGGGGATAGTTTACCTAGGGGAAATCCCATTTCGAGTACTGTCACCCACACGATTTATCCTCCTTACGTTGGTCTTACTATGAAAAGTGGTCCTTGTTTTAACCCTGGGTATAACCCCATAAGTAGTAATGCTCTTGGGGGTCCATTTATCTCCAGAGGTTTCTACCATGGGGGGCAGCATCCATCTACCAGTTATGCTGGCCTGCAACAACCTTTTGCCGGGGTGGACCATTTTCTCCACCATCAAGCGCATCCATACATTCTGTATATGGGGGGACCGCAAGGTTGGTTAGGGGCTTCTCCCACCTATGACCCATTTAGTCAAATCCATAATCCATTTCTATCTTCTCTTTATTTATTGAATTTTTCCAAATTGACTAATGACCCCATTTGTCATGATCCCTGGTGGCCACCCAAGGCTGCCAAGTTACCGTATGATATTCCAAAGTTTGAAGCGAATCCTGGGGAGAATCCATACACTCACATCACCACCTACCATTTATGGTTCTCATATAATTATTTAGTGGATTATTCCATTAAAATTCACTTTCTCTAACGAAAATTAACCGGTGATGTCGCCAAGTGTTATATCGAGTTAGATACTCCATCCTACGGTGACTTTTCATATTTAGCTCAAAATTTCTTGACACATTTCCATTTTCCTACTCGGTATGATCTCGAATATGACATTTTTTCCAACTTTAAACAAGATGATTTCGCTCTTGTTCATGATGACATTCATGAGTGGTGTTGTCGCAAGAGGTTAGTGAGAACCAAGTTACCTGATGAGATTCTACGTAGATGTTTTATTCGATCTCTCTAACCTTGAATTGCCAAGGATGTGTCCATGTTTCGATCTGTTACTAAGGAGAAAGATATTTTAGCTTCCCAACAGTTGGATCTCATATATTCACAATTAGGTACACTATATGAAGTGTTTCCTAATGCCCCTAGGGCTTCCATTTAACTACCTAAACCAGTTCCTGTCCCACACACCAATGGTGTGATTGGGTCTATTTCTGATCCCATGAGCCAACTTTCTTCGCACCTTGGGCAACTAATTGTTACATCTCAAGCCCAAAAAATTTTGTTTGGCTCTACTAGAGCACCCCCTCCTAAGGAGTCCACTAACGTTCCCATGGTGAAGTTCACTCAACCGAAGAACACATCTCAATTTGGTGGTAGGAAAAACAAGAATAACAAGAGAAATAAACAACAAAATCAAACTGCCTAAGAGTCTCAAACCAATCCCTACAGCCAGGGATGGGGCACCAGTGAGCATCGTTGGAAATTCAAGTTTCCTTGTAAAAATTTTCAATGCGACCACCCTACTCATGAGTGCCCTCAAATGGATGAAGTCCATAGGCTTCTTTCATGACCATATACTCAGCAGCCTGCTATTTTGACTCATCCATTCCCCACTCAACCTCAACAACAGATGTTTTCTCAACCTTCTCGACCTCCGCAAGGGGGAAATGAGGGGTCTTCCTCTCATCCCCCTCATAGTTCATCCGTCTTCATGTGCAAGGAAGATGTAAACATGACTATGTGAGCCAAATCCTATGATGTACCTGAGTCTAGTTCTCCTTCCAAGGAATCACCAGCTCCACCTAGCTCCACTGTACCTATCACTTGGGATAAGTCTCTGGAACCTATCTATCACCCCCCAACAATGTTCTCCATAAGTGTTCTCCGTAAGATGACAAACAACCTTTTTTCCAGGGCTTCTCAACATTGCAGTGTCGTTGAATATCTCACCTAGGATCCTTGTGCCATGTCTGTCTTGGAGGTATCGCAAATCTGTCCTTAGTAGCACAAGGCCTTGTTGTCTACCATTGGGGGAGTTGATTTATCTGACTCTAGTTTCATCACTTTCAATGCTGAGAAATATTCTCCTCATATTTCCCATCATATTTCTTTCTAGATCATCGTACAGATATTCCATAATAATATCTATCGCACTTTGGTGGATGAAGGCTCTTCCACATGTGTCATGTCAATATCCTATTGGAAAGATCTTGGATCTCTGACACTTTCCACATCCAATACCACTCTCTAGTCCTTTGATAGTCACAATTTCGTTCCTAAGGGGGTCCTTTCACATTTTTCCATCGAGTTAGGCAGAAAAATGGTATATGTTGATGTAGAAGTTGTTGACGTTTTATTAAATTACAACCTACTCCTTGATCGTAGTTGGTTTTGTGCCATGACCGCAGTAGTCTCATCCATATTTCATGTCCTTTGCTTTCTTAATGAAGAAAAAATTGTCACTATTTATAGACTTGACTATTACGTGATGTCAGCCTAGATTTTCCACTACGAGGAACACTGTTCCACTTGTGGGAGACCACCCTAGTTAATTTCAGAGTGTTGGTTCTAGAATTTTTAAAAGTTCCACTCTTATGGGGGTTTTTCTTCAACTCACTTCACCCAACACTCCGTCTTCTACACTGATCCTATGCATATGATCTCTTCTGGCCCCTGTGGACCCCATAGACCTCCTGATCTGTGGGTGGTGTCACGTGTTATTATAGAAGATGATAAACCTATTGAGAACCCTCTGCCACTTGTTGTTGAAGAGTTTTCCTCTTTAGTAGTCTCTTCAGTACCTCTTGACACTGTTCAAAAACTTCATCATAATATGGAATACGATTAAGATCCTTTTCCCACACGAGTCGACCCTCTGCCTGTTCCACGTGACTCCCTTGATGGCAAGCCTCTTCGAATAGTAAACTTGGAGGTCATGGATATACCCACTGATAATCATAGGGAGGTTATGCCTATTTATGCCTCTAATCTCCCTGTTTGGAACATGTAGATCTCGACAGATTAAATCTTTAATCGACTCGGGGGGCACCTCCTCGACCCTCCTTGGAATTCCCACCCATGAACCAAGTCAAGCCTTGGGATTCTACTACTGAAATTTCTAATGAATTTCCCTTACCACCTATCGGTGAGCAACTTGTACTTCCATTATGTCCTGATCCTCCCTTATTTCCACAAATAATTTTGAAAGTATGACTATGTTAGACTGTCCTTGGCATAGTTAAAATTTTTAGGTTGGGAAGTTTGAATTTATTTGACACGACTTTACACTGGTGAACTAGATCATATTTTCCTCCCATAAGTTCTTGTATAGAAACCCTTGGCTTGTTCCCAGTTGTGTTCAAACTTTAGCATGACCTACTAGACTGTGTTGTGCTCATATATTATGTATATATGTGTGCGTGTGTTCAGTTTAGTTTTGCTCATCATTAGCATCTACCCTATTTTTGTGTGTAATTCATGTGTCTGGTCTTTGTTGTATAGATGTAAATACCCTCACTCGCTTATAGAGGTTTTGTAGATGGTGCAAGCCATTACACTCGGAATGTTGCTTCCACCGTTTGGGTCCTCTTTTCACCCACTGATGAGCTTGTGAGTTCTGGGGGTATTTTTCTTTTCCCTGTCACAAACAACATGGTTGAGTATAGTGTTTTCATCGATCTCTTGACCGAGGCTAGACATATTTGCATATGCAACCTTGTTGTTCAACTTGTCTCTCAACTCATAGTGTCTTAGTTCAACCGTATCTACTCTGTAAGGAACTTGACTTCGCTTCATTACTTTTTGAGGATATGTCTCTTGGAATGCTCATTTGATTACAATGATTATGTACATATTCCTTGATACCAAAACCAATTGGATGATTCATTAGATAATTATGTGTTATATTGGCATTTGTCACATATATTACATTTTAAACCATTCACATGAACAATTAAACATCTATTGTGCATACATAGTAGAAAAAAAACATAAAAGTCGGTATTTTATTATATCAAAAGTTTGAGTACATAGTTCAAAATTAGGTAATTGGAATTTGTCACATTTATTAAATTTTAAACCATTCACATGAAAAATTAAACATCTATTGTACATACATAGTAGAAAAAACACATAGAATTCAGTATTTTATTATATCAAAAGTTTGAGTACATAGTTCAAAATTAGGTAATTGAGACCTTGGATGCTATTCCATACATATGCTAACACATCAAAAACTGCACAACCATGTGCTATTTCCCCCACCCAGTGGTGCTCATGATAACATAAAACCACATTCAGAATGCGGCGGAGTAGACAATGACGACGAGATGAGGCCACCCCTATGGTGTGCCTCTGCATGTGCTGAGGAGTCTCATATAGCCTCCTTAGAGGAGATCCCAATGTCAATCCATCGACATTTTTCGTAAACTCTCGTAGCTCCTCATCTTCATCCTGTTGGGTATGTGTTATATTCTTTCCACGACTAGCCCCACACACTGTACGTTGCGCCGGGCATAGTAGGGGGGTCACATGGGGGGCGGCAGTGCCCCAATTTTTTTTTTTTTTGGTGTGAAAACCTACTCATAGGTAGACCCACCCATGTTTTGTGCATGAGTTTGCACATGGTTTTGGGGTACGATGGTTTTCGGCCCCTGCTGTTTTGTAGATCCAGTCAAGGGAAATACGGTTATGTTCTAATCCAGGGTTAATGGATTGGGGTTTATGTATGCTTCGGCATGTATATATGTGTGTTGCAACACTAAAAGGAATATAATGAAAAATCAAGCTGGTCATTTTGATTTGGGATCCAGGGGAAAATATCTGTGTTTATCTATTTTATCTTTTATGCTCTCGCTATTGTTTATTTTCTGTTATAAGATTCATGTGTAGATAATTTTTGTTCAGGGTTAAAACCTACATTTGGTATCGGAGCAGTTTTGGCTTCAAGGGGATGCCTTTGTTGCTGAGGGGTTTTTTGCTTGGGCTTGAGGTAGACCATGTTCAGTAGGAAATCTGCGGGATCGATTCTTGCGGTGAAAGAAGATGGCGAGCGGCGGAAAGATAGAGATCGAGAAATTTAATGGTCAGAGTTTTGAGTTGTGGAAGCTCAAGATGGAGGATCTGCTGGTGGATAAAGATCATTGGATTGCGGTAGATCCAGGTACTAAACCAACGGCAATGTGTCGATGAATATCGGAAGAACCGGGATCGATAATAAGAGCAATACGGTTCTTGGTGGTCGTGATTCGTATTGTTGAATGTATCCGGGAAGCTACGGCGAAGAATTTGTGGGAAAACTTGGGACGGAAACAACTCCATGTTCGAAGAAGGAAGTTACCCTCGGCACCAGAACTCCGAGGGAAGAGGGATGGAGACTCTCATGATGAGCATAATCGAATGCTCAATACTATGGTAGTCACCCCTATCCGTTGATATTAAAAATCTCGTATGAAGATAAGTGCATCAGTTTTTTAGGTTCTCTACTGCACTATGACAATGTTATTTCAATAGGCAGAAATAAAAACTACCTTGAATTTTGATGACATTGTCTTAGCCTTGCTGTCGGAGGAAATGAGACAGAGAAATATGGAGGGCCAGAATGGAGATGCCTTATCTGTACGAGGAAGGTCCCAAAACAGAAACAAGAATAAGGTTTTGAGTGGGAGAGCCAAATCTAGAGGGAGATCTAAATCTCCCGGAAAGTTTGTAAAGGTATGCTTGAAATGCGGAAAGGAAGGGCACTACAAAAAGGAGTGTAGATCTAAAGCTCCTGAGAAAGGAAAGGGATCTGATGATGCTCCTTCTGCAGAGGAAACAACCACCTCGGATGAAGGTGGGGATGTGTATTTAGCTTCTTCTTCAAATACACATGTAGATCATGAGTCATGGTTGATTGACTCAGGTGAATCTTTTCACTTCACTCCCCATAGGGAGTGGTTCTGCGAGTATGAAAAATATGATGGTGATGTCTTCCTAGGGGATGATAGGAAGGCCAGAATCGTCGGACGTGGAAAGGTCAAGCTAAAGCTGCAAGGTGGAAGGATTAGAACACTTCTTGGTGTTCTTCATATTCCCGCATTGGCCATAAATCTAATTTCTGTAAGCAAGATGGATGATGCAGGTGTAAAAATAGTGTTCAAGAAAGATTCCTACAAGATGGTTCTGGGAGCACTGGTATTAATGCGAGGAGTTCGGACTGGAACTCTGTACAAGCTACAAGGCAAGACCGTTATTGATCGGGTGTGGCCGCTATATGGTTCTAGCGGGACAGAATGCAACCCTGAAAGCTCTCTCGGGAGAAAATACCATGCTATGGCATCAAAGGCTTGGACATATTGGAGAGAAGAAGGGCTTTCGGATATCGTATAGAAATGGTATGGTAGAAGGTATGTCTAATTCCTCTCTAGATTTCTGATTTTGTAGAGTCAGGGACATGGGAAGCGAATCAAAGTGATTTTTTCATTCTAGTGCTAAGAGGGCGAACAAGATATTAGAGCTTGTGCACAGTGATGTGTTTGGACCCGTGTTAGTTCCATCAATGAGAAATTTTGTGTACTATGTTTCACACATAGATGAATTCTCAAGGAATGCACGGATATATTTCTTGATGAATAAATATGAATTCTTTGGCAGATTTAAAGAATTTAAGGCTTTGGTGGAAAATCGGAAAGAGAAGAAGATAAAGGCATTGAGGACAGATAATGCTGGAGATTTTTGCAAGAAGGAATTTGAAGGAGTCAAGAAGTGGTTACATGAATTTCTACCAAAGGAACCTGAGAAGATAGAGTTTGAGCTAAAGGAGGATGAATCAGACTCTACAATAGAAGAAGACTCAGAAGATGAAGAGCCACAAACTCCAGCTTTGAGAAGATCAGTTCGGGAAAGAAGGCAACCAGAAAGGTATAGTCCATCCGCTTTCTGTTCAGGTTTTGCCTTAACTATAACTGATGATGAACCCAGAACTGTCAGGGAGGCAGTAGATTCAGAGGATGGAAAACTCTGGAAGGAGGCCATGGTTGATGAAATGGCATCCTTGCACAAAAATGAGGCATGGGATCTGGTGGAGTTGCCGACTGGAAGGAAGCCCATCGGGAGCAAATGGGTGTTTAAGAAGAAGATGAATGTAGAAGGCAAGGTGGAGAAATACAAAGCTCGGTTGGTAGCAAAAGGTTATTCCCAAGTGCTAGGAATTGATTTTGGTGATATTTTTTCTCCTGTTGCCAAAGTTACTTCTATTAGATTACTTTTATCTATTGCTGCTGCATTTGATTTTGAGATAGAACAGATGGATGTGAAGACAACATTTCTTCACAGGGATCTAGAAGAGGAGATCTACATGAAGCAACATGAAGGCTTTATGGTGAAGGGTAAGAAAGAACTGGTATGCAGGTTGAAGAAGTCTCTGTATGGGTTAAAACAGTCACCAAGGATGTGGTATCGGAAATTTGATACCTATATACGGGGACTTGGCTTCACCAGAAGCAAGGAGGATCACTGTGTTTATTTTAAATTAATTGGTGACCGTGTTATTTATTTGGTCTTGTATGTGGAAGATATGTTGTTGATTGGAAATGACAAAGAAATTATCCAAGATTTGAAGACCCAACTGTTCTCCAAATTCGACATGAAGGATCTTGGTGCTGCAAACTATATTTTGGGCATGGAAATTAAGAGAGATCGGGCAAAGAGGAAGCTCTGGTTAAACCAGAGGAATTATGTGGAGACTATATTGCAAAGGTTCAATATGCAGGATAGTAAACCGGTGAATGTTCCTATTCCTGTAGGTGTAAAGCTGTCTGCTGAACAGTGTCCCAAGACACAAGAAGAAGAGGAGGATATGTCCCATGTTCCATATGCAAGTGCATTGGGTAGCCTGATGTATGCAATGGTTTGTACTAGACCAGGCATTGTAGATGCAGTGGGAGTATTGAGAAAGTTTATGTCAAACCCAGGGAAGGAGCATTGGACAACATTGAAGCAGGTATTCAGATATTTACGTGGCACTAGTGATTATGGTTTGTGCTACCAGGGAAGACAAGGATTGGAAAGGATGTTGGACATTCGTGGTTTTGTTGATGTAGACTGGGCTGAAGATCTAGACCAAAGAAGATCTACAAGTGGGTATGTGTTTAGCCTATTTGGAGGCACAGTCAGTTGGATGAGTAAAAGACATTCCGTAGTGGCTCTTTCAACTACAGAGGCAAAATACATGGCAGCCACTCATGCAAGCAAGGAAGCAGTTTGGTTGCAGAGATTGTGTTCAAGTATGGGGTTGATACAACAAGCTATAAGGATAGACTGTGATAGCCAAAGTGCAATTTTCTTGGCTAAGAACTCTTCTTATCATTCAAAGACAAAGCACATTGATGTTCAATATCACTTTGTTAGAGATATGGTTGAGGCTAAAAGGGTGTTTCTGGTAAAGGTGGACACTTTGAAGAATGTTGCAGATGCATTGACGAAGTCTGTGAGCACTCATAAGTTCTCTTGGTGTAGAGAAACAATGGGTGTTGAAGATTTGGCCCAATGACTAAGCTCTCCTGTGGCCCCCTGCAGAAAGAAAACAACAAGTGGGAGAATGTTGGGTATGTGTTATATTCTTTCCACGACTAGCCCCACGCACTGTACGTTGTGCCGGGAAAAACAGGGGGGTCACAAGGGGGTGGAAGCACCCCGGAATTTTTTTTTTTGGTGTGTGGACCCACTCATAAGCGGACCCACCCATGTTTTGTGCATGAGTTTGCACATGGTTTTGGGGTACGATGGTTTTCGGCCCCTGCTATTTTGTAGATCCGGTCAAGGGAACTACGGTTATGTTCTAATCCAGGGTTAATGGATTGGGGTTTATGTATGCTTCGGTATGTATATATATGTGTTGTAACACTAAAAGGAATATAATGAAAAATCAAGCTAGTCGTCCCAATTTGGGATCCAGGGGAAAATCTCTGTGTTTATCTGTTTTATGTTTTATGCTCTCGCTATTGTTTATTTTCTGTTATAAGATTCGTATGTAGATAATTTCTGTTCAGGGTTAAAACCTACACATCCTCTATCTCCTCTTCTAGTGCTGCTGGGGCCAGGGCCTATGGTACATGTCTCCTTAGTGGAGAATATATTTCTGGGTGTGTAGGTGCCACATCTGCATATCACAAACATGATCTTTAGTGACTATGCATTCTTACCAAAAACCAAAAAATTTAATATTCCAAAATATGAAAAGTATTACAAAACATTAAAAATTCAAATTTTTTTACCTCTACCATCAAAGCCTTCTCCAGGGGGGAATACTATGGTAGGATCTTCCGTGAAGTCCACCCCATCATATGGGTAGTCATCTAGTGGCAATGTGACTACTCTCATCCATTTCCAATAAGTGTCTGGGTACTAGCTTCTAGTGTGCACTCCATCATCCCATGGTAAAATATAACACCATCTCGACATACGAGGTTTTCTTGTTGGTGAAAAGACTACATAATCTAATGTTTGGGGTCTCATCACTGCAATCATTTCAAAGAAGAAACTTACAAGTAAGCTCCCTTAACCGCAAGTGTCACTTCTTCTCCTCATTAACTTTGTGAGTTGTGACTTCACCCTGGACACCATCCCGTCACACCAGTTAAATAAGGTGGGTTCTAAACATCGGATACATAACTCCAGGTGTGGTATTGTCACTACATGGGGTGCTACACACCCTGCTACTCTAGTCACAATATAAGCTAATGTTTGTAGGGTCAAGTCCTGTATGTCCTATATGAGGATCTTATTTTTATCTTCCCCTTCAAACTGCCTACAATGGGAAAACCTCAGAAATCTAACGATTTCCCCAATATTGCTGTGAACCCATGATAACATAACCGGATCCCCCCACCTTGAAAAACCAGTGATAAAGTATATGTATGAGGTCTCTATAGTAAATATCTTTGGGCCAAAAATGAAATTTTGGGTGTCTACATCCCACCATCGTACAATGTATGTCAAGAGATATTATTGGCTGGTCATGCTTGGTATTATGAAAAATTTAAGCAAGCCGCACTACCTTAGAGCATTGATGGTTGGCCCATGGCCCATATCTTGGATTTCATTCTCAAAATGTTGTCTCTCTCTCCATTCCACCACCATGTTTTCTCGTGCAGTGAAAACACACTCTATCAATCATGGCCATTCATGAAAAATGCATTCCACACACAACAAATTAATTTGGGAAGAAGCTATTTAAAAAAAAAAAAAAATTTCCCCCGGCCACGTCCTTGACATGGGAAAAATTCAGCCCTAGCCACAGGAAGCCCGTAGCATGCCCGCGGATGGGCCTATCTCACTGAAAATCGCCCATTACATGCCCACGGATGGGCATATTTTATCAATAAAACCCTAATCCATCTTTAAAATTGACTGAGATCGAGAATCCTGTGCATAAATTTCAAAGAATCAGGCGATTTTTACTTACTTGGTTGAAGATGTCCACTTGCTCCTCCTTGCTCTTTCTCTCCAACCCTTGGAATCTCTCTCCTCCTTTCTTCAAAAATTCATAATTACCAATTAGAGAGGTATTTTTTCCCTTTATAACCTATTTTGGCATATTGGGGAATATTCATTTTTTAATTTTTTGGGTTAAAATGGGTTTTTTGAGATTTATAACCTATTTTTTCAGTCTACGTTTTCCAAGAGGACTTGGGAGTGAAATTTTGTTTCTATATTGGGAGCTCACTGGGACTGAGGTATGATTCTTGTACTGGCATATAGGGGTAGGCCATTTTCACATATTTTTCATGTTTGACTATCAACACTATTTATGCCTTAGGTCTGACCTCGTCATGTTGTGAATTTCTCCATTTCCTTTATGCATGTCGTAGCCTGGCGGTAGAGCTTACCTGCTCATAAATACCCTAGTTAGCACCTTCTTGCCGAATTGGTGTCCATGCAGTCATCTTTTATTATCTCTCAGAATCCCTCCTTCTGACCCTCCATGACCTTGATTTTGAGCCTCATGTCCTCTTATTTGTCTTGTTTTTGGCCATACCATAGGAGGATTCCACAGTTTATCCCTTATGATTTCCACTTTTGATCTGCCTATTTTTTTAGTTTCAGCCTTGGATTCTCTATTCCATAATCATTATCTGGTTGGACTACAATTCGCTTTCACTTGGTGGTTTACCCTTTATTGGAGGAGCCGCTGTGATGAGTGGTCCTATTAGCTAGCCTCTTGTCCACATTATGCCATGCGCAGTTCCACCATTACTGAAACTAGTTTTTATCCTTTATACCACTTGTTCCTCTAGGAGGAGTTTCATTTAATCTCTTTTTAAACTCCTTAAATTAGAAAATATTGCTGAGTGAACTTGTCTACTTCACGTTTGTTAAAGTACTTGAAGTGTTTTCTACCCAATATAAGTTTAACCCCTTTCCGGACTGAGATAGACTAGTTACGAAAAAGGAATACCCTAGTCTACTGTGGCTAGGAGGCCTCCCCTTGTATACTTTTAACCTTTTTTTTGGGCTTGGGGGACAAATTTATTAAAAATAAACTTATAAAAAGAGAAGGGAGGGAACATCTATTTTCATTCAATTTCCACTGGCTGTGTCAGTTGCGTCACCCTTGAACACTACACCTGTTTGCTTCATTATATTACAATTTGGTTTTAGCTTGCCTAGGAGTCGTACCATCCATAGAGTCTCTTTGCTCCTCCAACCGGTTACCCTTCCAGTCATATGGAGCATGCCTCGATGCCTCCTTCATTGTCGTATGCTATCACATGGTGCTCATTTAGTCATGCTGCCAAGTCACTCTTGTGTCATGTCGTTATGTGTTCAAGGGAAGTCTCAACTTGTGTCAGCCATTTACATTAGCCTGTTGACCTTTTTGAGCCGACCATCATTGTGTTAGTTTTACTAGATCACTTCATGAATTCATCCATAAATCATATCATCTTGGTATGTTCCGTGTTGATTGATGGGGGATACATTAAGGCCATCCTTCAACAAATATTCTCTTGTCGACTTCAGGTAATTATCCAGGAGCTTGATCTAGGAATCGGTAGTACCTTGGAGATTTTAGACCTCAGTGGTAGGCTTCCTCACAATCAACAATGGGTTCACATAATTGGCTCCCGATTGGTCAAATTTACTAGTGTTCGACATCGCCTCATCTATTCACATGTATTGTGTAATATTCCAAATTAGGAACAACTCATGAATCATGCACTAAAAATGCATTTCCAGCAACATATGAAATAAAACAATGAAATGATCACTTGGTTCCCATAGATACATCCATATAGCATCTAAATACAAGAGGATATGAGAAATAAATGAAACTATGTGGGTTAAACAGACCTCCCACGCTAGTGTAGCTGAAAATTACTAAAAATCCCAAAACTGCATTTTACCAGAGTTGTTGAATAGAGTGAATTCGCAGTATTATGAGGGTTTTAAATCAGAAAATAAGAAGACAAATATACCTACTCATATATTAGACAATCATGCTCATAAACTAAGATCTAGTCTCCTTATACAAAATATAAGAGAACCCGGCAAGGGTTTCTTGTCAAACACTCTACATACAAAATGTGATATTCAATAATTTACTGAATAACCACTGCAACACTGAAGTACATGAGTGTATGAGGCTGAAAGATGTCTGATATGCTATATATCCCTCAAGGGATTCCTCCCATGAAAGGATGAACCTCTCAATCACAAGGAAACACTGCAATGGAGCCACCAAACCATGCACTGAGTACTGCCCCCAAAATAATGCATTCCCTAACTGGAACAATGCTGGGAATGTATGAAAAATGTGTGGTATGATACCACAGATTTGAAATAAGCTCTGGATCTCTCCAAAAATTTCCCTCAAGTGAAGGAAACCTTCCTCCAATGAGAAACTATCTCAAGAATCGGGATTCCAATCCCTTCCACTGCTGCACCCAGCAACACTACACAATCTCCGGCAAAACTACGCTGATGAAGTTGGCTGAAGCTTGGCCTGAAAATATGATGTGGAATGATGAATATAAACTCTCCCAATGAGTCTCCTCAAAGGAAAGAAGCGGGACTCCCGCTCGAGAACACCCGGTGCTAAGCAGCACTGCTACCCTGCTAAACAACAAGAGGAAGCAAACGTCTGAGCATACATGAATAATAATCTAAGACATGAAGAATAATGCTGCCATCCTATTACTTATATAAAATATGAGTTTTCTTGCCCTTGGCCCCACTCAATTAGGTCATCTCTATCCAAATATACATCTCCCTCCAAAACTGTGTTATTCCTCCTCCTCCACAACTGCGTTGTTGACTGAGTCAAAGCAGCTTGATTTTATCCTTGTTCACACATGGAGGTGTTTTATTAAGCTAGAAAGAGTGTCTCCTTTCACAATTGGAGTGTTTTTATCCTCCTTAGGAGACTTATGGGCTTTTCTGCCCATTTATTCACCGACTATAGCTGTTGCTAACTCTAATGTTCCATTTAGCTTTGAGGCTAAAATTTTGGAACATTACATATTGGAATATACTAGGTACCTTGGGATCCATTTTCCTCATTGGTGGATTCCCTCACGCATGTTACTAGTTTACCTCAATGAATGGTAATAAGGATATTTCTACCTTGCTTGAATTTATCTCATTTATTCACATGTGTAGATTCGTACCATTAGGGTTATGTTGAAGACCCTGGGTTAGGGTTATATGACATCCTTCCCAGGTTGTGTTGGATTTATGTGTGATTTATGTACCTTGAGGGATATTTGGGTCACTTCTTTGTCTGTCATGTGTATATAGTCCTACTGATGTATAATGTACCATAGATCCACGATTGTATTTCCTAGTGGCTATGCTATTTTCATTAAGTCACAAGGATCCATGTGTATTTCTATCATGGCCATGTTCTAGCAATTTATGTCATGGACCCGAAGTGTATGTTTTGGTGGCCATGTTCAGTATTCTCTTATGATCGAGCATGGTAATGCCCACCTTGGGGATGTTATCAACATAATTGAGAATTCAAATCAACTTTATTTTGATCTACATCCTTGGATTTGTTTCCCCACTGCCTTTTCCACCTTTGAGTTTTATCATAATCTATTTCATCCATAAACTTCTCATCCTGACCTCATACATTAGGGGGCATTTTTTATCAGCCTATTTTGATACCCTTGGATCATTTAACCTTAGCCCTCATGGTTAGATGATGTTTTCCTGACATGAGAAGACTTTTTGAGCCAGTTTGACCCTTAGCCGTAGGCAAGAAAGCTTGTGCCTATGGTCAGGACCCTATAGCCAGTACTAGGCTCTCTTGTGCATGCAGCTAGGGCCATTTTTATCCCTTTATGTGCTCATGACCAAGGGAATGTTCTAAAGTGACTTAGTACCTAGGAGATCATCTATTTGAGTTGGTGAGGACTTATCAATTAGAATCTTTTGTAACTTCTCGTCGTCCTAAGTATCCATATTCACCCCCTGAGGACCTCTCTTCTACCTACTTATATTAGATCATTTGAGAGGGCCAGGCTAGTTTTAGGAGGGACATGCTAATTTTTAGAGAAATAATATTGTTTGAGAGATGATATCTTGATCCTATGCTGTCGTTTTGCTGCTAGATAGAGATATTGTGAGGTCTTGGTTATATGTGTGTGCTCTTCATGCTCATTTATTATTTGTAGTGGGGGAAATCTACCAGATAACAAAGTGGAAACGTGGAAGTGAAGGTATAAGTGTTGTTCATTTATATGATTAATGAAGATCTATGTTCTCTCCCTTACATAATTATGTTTTCAGCAGATCTTTTGATTAATTTTTATTGTTGTTAATCTAACGATCTTCTGAGGAAGATTGCTTGTCATCCTTGAGCATTTTTTATTGTGTAGGTATTGATAATGATTTCAGATGAAGTAGATCGCTTAAGTGTAGCGCGAGGATTCTGCTATGAACTCATGATCCATCCCCAATCTGCGAGGAGGAAATGTACCATTTCTCTTCGTCATAATGTAAAATTAAATGCATGCTGCTTGATGATCATATGGGATTGTGATATCTTTTTTCTTCTTATTCTTGTCTCTGTCTATCTAGTGATATAATCAAACACTAGATCATGGAGCAAAATCTCCTTGCAATTTATGATGCAAAAACTTGGTTTGACATTGATTCTTTACTTGTTTTACCACCAAATCTGGATCCACAAACATAGTCAAGCACCCAATATTAAGGTTTTTTGAAGCTTTCAACCCCAACAACAAAGCTTAATATTCAACAACATTGTTTGTGGTCTTGAATTCTAGCTTGAAAAAGAAAAGGATCATGCTACCTTCTGGGGACACCAACAACACACCTGCTCCATTTCCTTCCCTAGAATAAGCACTGTAAAAATATAATTTCCATACCTGGTCATGTTCAAGTGATTGTTTACCCAAATCAGAAGAACATTCTACCTGGGTGTCTCTTATGATTTGATCATCTTCTTCTAGTAACAGAAAAGAAAATTATTCCTCTTTACCATACACATAAGAATTGTTTGAACAATCTTCCTTTGTAATCACCTTCACAAATTTGGATTCCCTGTATAATCAATGTTCCTCTCCACCAAACACTGGAATGGTAGTATATATAAGGTCAAGTTTAATAGAGCCTCCAATTTTCATCCCCCATGACCTGGACAAAAGCATAACTTGTAGGAATTTAAAAAAATACGATATCCATTACCACACTCTTCATTGGGATTTTAGCCAAATTGACCACAAGGTATTTGATCATATCCAATAAATTTACTCTTTTAGAATCAAAAGAATACAAGTATTTGTATAAATTTTTTTTTATCTATAGACCTAATTGTTCCATTACGGGAAATGGGATTAAATTATGGGAAGTTCTCGATTCTAGCATACAATTATGTAGTAGTAGATCATGGATCACTGGGGTGATAAAGAATGGGGGAATGGAAGGGTCATGCTCCTCCACATGTGGTCCAAACAAAACCATGGGCCTTTCTTCTTGCAAATTAAGGCCATATTGAAGGGTGGTGGTGGTTGGTAAACTCATGAACTGATAATTTTTTTCCTTATAAATAGGTTGTTTCAGTAAATCGGTCAGAGGGAAAAATATCTGGACCTTCTTGAGTTATTTTTGGAGACTGAAAGTAGAGGGGTTCTTATCAAATTTAACTGAATTAGAAATTTCTTTCTTTTCATTGCATACTTGATTTATTTTATTTGTTATTTTCTCTATCTTGGGGGCTTTAGAATCTGGGGGAAAGGGTTTGGAGGAATATTCTTTGGCTGGTGGGATATGGTTGAAAGGTTTTTTCCCTTTATCTGTTCATTTAGGGGGACTTGGGTGAAGAGTTTCTTCATTCTGATCTTATACCTTGGAAATTTTTCTAGAGGACCTCAAATCATATTTCCTGTGTAATTGGGCTTGCATGAAGTCAAAAAATTGTTTGCAGTAAATATATATCTCATCATAATCTAGTAGGGCATCCAAATCTTCCCCCTCTCCTTCATGTGCTTCTATCTCATTTTCTCCCTCTACGAGGGATGATAACTGGTTTTCTTGTACTTCTATACTTTATCTTCAACATTCTCCTCAAGGTTCTCTCCTAGGTACAAAGGAGGTTGAATCTAATCATTTCATCTAGATTTTCTTCTTGGGTTTCTTTTACATGGCCTTAGGAACTGACTTCTTCCTTTCCCCTCCTCCTCCTCTCACCATATTCCACATTCCATTTGCACATTTCGGTAGAGGTGAAATTTGCTTCAACTTCTAGGGTGTCTGTTTGGATTTGATCCAAAGTATGGGACTTTATTTCTCTGAGAGTAAATTTGAAATATGGTGATGTTGGCTTAAGTGGTCTTGACCCAGGTTCAAATTATTTATGCAACCAACAAAACCCTCCAACTACTAGCCCTTTCGGTAGTGATATGCTTGCGCAGACCAGAGTCTCACCCGAAGCAGTATGGGGGGGTGCTGGAACCAGGTTTCCGCACCCTAAGGGAGATTTTGATGTGGTAGATCTAATCAGAATTACTGTAAATAATATAAAAAATTTGCGCATGCACAGTCAATGGTAACATATCTAATCCTTCTACATATTATCACAAAATTCTTCGAGATAAGTTCGCACATAGTAGTTAATTTTACTTCATTCAAGTCTGCTTATCTAACATAGAATAATACTTGCACATAGATGCAATTACAAATTTACAAAAGTAAATACAAAACAATATAAAAGATCCAGATTTACAACATATAATAGATAATATAAGATAGTAAATCACATAAGAATCCGAGTTTGCCAAAAATTCCTTCTTTATTAAGATATTTACAATCCAGTACAATCTATCTTTCTGTGCACACATCAGCAGAGTCCGCACACAGCTCAGGACTTAGGTCTCTGTGCACACAGCCAGCAGGAGCCTTTCTACCTAGATAAAAACTGAGACTAACAAATAATCATAACAAAACTGATCCCAGATTTCATTCATATCTTTCCTCACTCGACTCTTACATATTTATTTTATCAAAAATGTGCACATACCATGGTTAAATGCTCATGGTTTTTACCTTTAACCCTTTACATTAATTAATAGACTTTGATCCACCCCAAATCCCCTTTGACCATTTGCGCACAATGCATACAAAAAAAATTAAAAAAATTATCCTAAAAAAATACCCCAGGGGGCTGTGCTCCAACATGCCCCCAACACAATCTCGTGACTCGTCTCGAGTCACTGCAGGGCGGTCGCCTTAATATTTGCCTTCAATGCTTCCAAAAAGCTCTGGAGTGGCACTATGAATTTAATGATCTGCACAGAGACACCCTATGATTCATCCACCAAATTGGCTATTGTTGGCTCCTCAACTGCCAATCTAATGCTATGTTGAGTCTGCTGCAGGATTTTGAGGGTGCTGCCAATGTTCTGTGAAAGCTGCAAGGCTTCCTAAGCGCAAGGTTGCATCTGCGTCAGTGCAGGTCCTCAATCTCCGTCTAAAAGACCTTGCCTTCATGTAGTCTAGCAAGCCTCTCTGCTTTCACCAAGGTTGGCATCGTTGTTCTGATCTCTGTGAATTGATGTTCTTTAATCCAGAATTCATTCCTTAATTGTTGGACCATTGGGTCGCTCTGAACAGAATTCAAAACACCCCTAACCTCATCCAAACGTGTACCACATTTTTAAACTACTGTTGCGACGTTGTCAATTGCTACCTTTACTTTAGTTGCGCACTGTGATTGGACCTCCGACGGTGTCTTTGGTTGGAGCTTCATTTGCAACTCGACAACCTGCTGCTCAAATTCTGTGCGGAAAGTCTAGATTTTTGTGCATGATTCTTTTATCATGGTGACTAGGAACTCTAACTTTGTTGTTGGTGCAACTGAGGTAGGGAAAGTGACTTCTATTAGGTCACCGAAAAAGCGATCAATCATGGCTTCTAGCGTGGCACGACGATCCTCGAATGCTCGGTGCATCTCCTTTGCATTTTATTGCTCCGTCTGCATCATTACTACTTGCTGCTGAGATTATGTGGCCATTTTGAAGGCATGGACCTCTCGGTATTGCAACTTATCCACAATAATTGTGTGTATGGCACAAATTTTCCCTCTAGGTAGAATTTCTAGATCAATGGCAACCTCTGCATAGGCTTGCACATTAGCGTGCAAGTCAGGCGGCTCTACTGTAATGACAGGTCTCAGAATTTGAATCATCCAGTTGTCCAAGGGGGATGGAAACACTGTGATGATGGGCTGCGTGCTTGTTTCTCGGAGGCTGGATGCCAAAACCCTCACTTTATGTAGGATCGCTTACTTAAAACTCTCTTGAATCATGCTCGCTTGATGCAGGCTCGCTTACTTCACGCTCTCTTGAATCATGCTCGCTTGCATTTTTAGCTCCTGAAGACCTGACAGTACACCCTCGAGAACTGATTTGTATTGTTCTTACATATAATTCTAGAGGTCCTCAGTGGCATTCTTGACCATGTTCTCAATCTTGTTGAGACCATCTTCTGTGAGGTTTAGGTCCTTTGTTCCTGCCTGCTTGTATTTGGGATTCAACCTATACGAGCGCTGCTTCATAGGTCGTACATTTGGTTTAAAAGTGATCTTCATTACCCCGATATATCCTACTACCGCCTTTAGCTCATAAAATTTCGTAGGAAACAACTCCTAATATTCAATCAATAGCTCAACAAAATTACCCACTGTATCATGATCCTAGTAGTCCCCTATCTTTGCTAATTTCGGTTGTTCCTCTAAGCCAATATTGACTTTCCAAATATTTAGAGGCTTAGTTACATCTAGTGACTCAATTGTAGGCCCAAAAACTGTGCTATTTCCTTCAGACCCAGGGATCATAATGTTCCTTGGGTCTTACTCATTATATTCAATTGACAAAATTTGACAGTCAACGATGTCCTTCATCTGTGCATCCCATGATAGCAAGGCATGCTCAACCAATAGTTTTGTGGTGTCAAGTATGAACTCCTGAATATCCTATAGTGCCTCATCCAGGAATTCCAACCCACTTTCAAAACTAAAGGCCAAGATAAAACTTCCTATCAACAAATTCCATTTAGTGGTTCCTCGTGCAGCTCAGTTTCGAGGTACCAGTCCATAGGAACTTTCCCTAAATTGTGGATGAATATATGCACTCATTCTAGCTTCAGTTCTTCACCACAAGCTTCAGTCCATCTAGCCAAATGTTTGAGCGAATCACCTTCTCTGGAATAGGTCTCTCCCATTATGGTATTTGGATGCTTAAACCGTAGACGCATCATGCGGGTGCATTCTCCCCAGTTAGCCAAGTTACCCTTGTGTGTCTCCCACCAGCTTGTTGGGGTTGAGCGCAGTGCTATATCAAGTGCATGGAACCATTGTGATTCTGGAACAAATTTTTCAAGTTCTTCTAAAAATAGATTAAAATTACTTAGACCATCATAATAAGGAAAATCTCGTACCCCTGAGGATATGCACCGAAGAGCCTTTGTCACTCGATTGCAGCGCAACGCAGAGACTTCATGCAGTCAGTTCTACTAGTTCTCTCGTCCCTCATCTGAATCTGAAAACAAGGAGATATCATTATCCCAATTAAGTCTTCCATTCGCTGTCGGGTTGATCCAGTCTTCATCCTATGCAGTCAACTTATAGATATGATCAACATCATCATCTGCGTGCACCGGCTCTGTAGTATAGGGGGACCACCACCCCAGTTCCATTACTTTAAAATACCATACTTCTGCACTTAAGGTTGATGATGCCACCCATATCGATATCCCAATCCAAACCTAGCAACACAGGATAGGGATCGGTTTCATCAATAATCTGTATAACTTAAAAGTCTGCGAGTACCCTTACTCCTTTGATATCCACTACTACTTGCGATAACCTTCCTAATGGGATAATATTTTGCTGATTCTCCATGCACAGCTAAATAGTTGACCACTCCAACTTATGTTATCCCATTCGTTTACAAGTATGATTTGGTAAAATATTTGCATCAGATACTAGATCCAAAATGCCCCGATCCATCTCGTATGCACCAATTTGAGCAGTCAAGTGCATTTCCCGTCTAGTTATTCTTTTATTCTTATAAATATTATTAAAAACCTTATGCTCCATCTGTGGTTGTTCTATATTTGCGCAGTTGTCTATTAATGCTTGGAGGTTCTCGACTTCCTTCTTATTGCATAAAAATTTAATACAATCATGCAGGAAGTGTTTTATCTCTTCACCTCCTTCATCCACGTCCATAAGTTTGCTTGATGTTTTAGATGTTGAGGCGCCCACCTATGCAAAGCCCTTCTTCGCTTCTACAAAGGTTTCCTTTTCTCTTTATAATTTTAATCCTTCATTATTTTCAGGTGCTTTTTGGATCCAAATATTAGTATCAGGATTTGTCCGTTTGTCTTCACTGATGGCTACACCACTCCTAGTAACGATATTCACACTTGGTTCTTCTTCGCGCAACTCAAATCTTACCATCTGAATATTTTGAGTGGGGGTATATGTTTTATTTTCCTACATTTTTGAAATCAAGACATGGCAATCTTCAATAACATGATCAAATTGACTACAATACTTGCAAGACTGTTGTGTTGGGTTTAGACAGTCGTGCGCATAATGACCTAGATTTCCACAATTATAGTAGATGAGTTGCCCCCTTCCTCGACCAGCTTCTCCTGCTATTCCTTGTCCTCTACTTTGGAATCCACCACGCCCAGATGAGGATGTTGGTGAGGTTGGTTCATAGTGCATCCTATATAGTTCATCTCGCTTAATCATCAAATCGAAGCTGCGAAATTGATGCTCATCGTGTCCCACTGATGAGAAAAATTTGCAGAAAGGTTGCTTAAGCTTAGGGATATATTTACCAATTCTCAGGCAGAAGTATGTCATATGCATACCTATTTCTTGAAAAATCATGCACCATAACGTAGGAGTTCTACTTGTTCCTGCCACGATCTCTAGTGGGCTTGGTCCTCTGGATGTCAGATAGGCATGGAATATGAGGCACTGATCCTTATGATACTTGACAAGTTTTCAGCATATACACCATACATCTACACACACCTCCTTTCCTTTATATTTGTGTGGACTTTGTATTTCTAAGTGAATTTCCTCTAACTGGATTTGGATCTGCTGGGCCCTGATCTGCATAGTTGGTACCAACAAGGATTCTAGCTTCATTGTAATCTCTACAGCTTCAACCTATGTTGCAATATTATGCTGACTTAGGGGCTGGCATAGATGCGGTAGAAACATGGAAATGAACCAATATTTGTGTTGTGTGTCATCAATAGTAAATTCTTTGTCTCTGATGGTGCGCTTCAGTCATTGATCTGCTTCCCATATGGATTCATTTGATTCTTCATGAATCTCCTTCAACTCAGTTACACATTAAGCAAACGATTTCAGATTTTTGAATTGTTCCTTCAATGCGGCCTTCATATTATCAATAGTTTCATTAGGGTTTGTCACCATATACCTTATGTACCAATCCAACGTGCGATCTTGAAAAGTAGTAGCCAGATATGCTTTCTTAACATCCTCATTATTAATCAGTTGCACTGTCCATACAACATTTGTAACAAACCATAATTAGTCTACGTCATCGTTCTTGATACCACAGAAATTAGGTAACTTCATGGAAGTGACCATATCGATGTCTCGCAGTGGAGGTGGAGGTGGAATGGATGGCTTGTTAGAGTGAGATGAGTTTGGGAGTGGAGTGGATGAGATCTAAACTATGGCCAATGACCCAAGCCCATCTTGATCTTGCAATTCCTCTTCTTTCGAGTGTGCAGATTCATCAGAGCTAATGATTTTAGACTCCTCGTCACTATCAGATTTACCTTTGAGAGGGATATAAACAAAACCTTCTTCTAGATCTACTCTATAATTTATTCCACTGCGTGTAGATAGGCATCTATGGGACATTCACTCAATATGGCTGCACATAGTACCATGTTCACACAATAGCATTTTAATCCATAGTTTCAGGGTGCACATGAACTTACCTCTAGGGCCCTTGAAAAATATCCGTTCAGCTTCAAAATACGATACAAATTGATCAATAGTGAATTCAGTCAAAAATCCTCCTAGAACACTATCGATCCAGTGTTCTACCATTCAGGTGATCTTGTTGCTAGATTTCTCTAATTGTTGTACCAACTTTGGGGTCCACTGAGTGATTGTGTCGTCCTTTGTGTAGGTCTAGAATTCAACAAGTTGACACAATCACTCGTGTAACTCAATTGAAAAGGGAGCAAAGAAAATTTTGTGGACCTTTGTGCCTAACCTTCGGAAGATAATTTAGAGCTTCTGTTTTCTTGGATCGAAATCTTACATATCTTCTTATCAAGCCAATATTACAGTTTTTTCTTTGTCCGGTGCCACATCAACTCTCCCTTAAAATGATCCTAGTCCTGGAAATGGAACCATTTGTTGGCTTAAGGGGTCCTGATCCAGGTTAAAAGTATTTGCGCAACCAACAAAACCCTCCAATTACTGGCCCTTTCAGCAATGATCTGCTTTCAAGTTGAGATTCAACAAGATGATGATCCTAGTGAGAATTAAGCACCTTCACTAGGTGGGGCTCGAAGGCTATTTTTAGGTGTATGTATATTTTTAGAATGTTGAGAAAAAACTATTTATAGCAGGAGTCTATTTATATATGGTTGAGAAAATTATATTTATAGATGAGTTTCTATTTTTAGATGCATGGGTGAAGTCTATTTATAGATCGCATGTCTAAAAATAAAATGCATGTCGATTATTATTAGCCTTTAATAATAATCAGACAATAAGTAATAATCTATTATCTTGAAGCACTTGATTTCAGTTAACTAATGTGGAAAACTAGTTGATTGAAGGAATTACGCATTCCAAGGTTGGTTGGTGGGAAATGCACAATGGACATCGTTGTAACTGAGTGATACAAAGTTGTAACAGAGTTGGAAGAGTAGTTATGTGAGTTGTTATTTGGTTTACCTCAGTTAAGTGATTTAAACTCAATTGTGCTTGTTGTAACTAATGATACACTAGTTAGAGATCAGTGAATTAATTATTTAATTAATTCACAAGTAGTGGTCTCACATGCAACTGAAGAAATATTACTGTTAACTACATGCATGTCGGAGTCAATGGAGACCCAGTGGAGAGATAGGTGAAAGGGTCTGGTTGACTATCAGTTGTGACTATAGTGGTGCATTTAATGCATCTACACACACATTGGAGATGCCAATGAGGATTGTGCAGTCAAGGCAAGGAAAGATCGAATTAATTCAGGGATATTCTTCAGTAGGGATTGCGCAGTGGAGGTAGATTTTCAGGAGGTAGTAAATTGGTGCATGTGTGAACCAATTTTTGTATGACAGTGTGAGATGATTGTATATTGTACTGAGAGATCTTTGAGCAAATCTTTGTATGAGATTATTTCATGATCCATGATATAAATAATATATGATAGTTGGGGTTTTTAGCTTTATGCTTTCCTGGTAAAAAACATCTTGTTATGTGTGATTGATTTTTCTTCATGTGTTTGCAATTGGCGATTAAATTTCCATAAAGAATTAAGTAGAAGGATTCTGTATTTAACAGTGGATATAATTTTTAGATTAGGAGAGTCCGGTAATACATCACAGTATTGTTTAAATTTATACATGGTATTGTAGCAGAGAATATTGCAATATCCAAGCAGTGCTGATTTTTGTTGGTTGAAACAATTCGAATTTGCTGCAAGAATTTCTTGGTGCAACAGCTGAGCAAAGATCGAAATGGATTTCAATGGTTTATGGTTAGTGTATGCAATCGAGGGAAGATCGACCTAGATTTCATGGAAGGATAGGATGGAGGCAGTTCTTGAAGATAATGGCTTGAAGGAATTCATTGACAGTGATGTTCCTAAGCCCACTTCGACGGATGCTGCATTACTTGACGCCTGGCAAAAGAAAGTAGCGAAGACGAGAAGGATTCTGTTGGAAGGTGTGAGAGACCATATTGTCTCAAGCCTTCATGGGAAATCCACTCCATTGGCAATGTGGAAGGCTTTGACAGATATTTTCCAAAGTAGCAGCGACCATAGGAAATTGGCGCTGAAGGATAAACTCAGAAAAATCAAGATGGAGAAGGGCGACATCATTCCAAAGTATCTCACAAAGTTTGTCCAATGTTGGGATGAACTGGGGAGTTTGGGGATCACAGTTGTTGATGATGATTTGGTGAGCTTGGATATATTGGGACTTCCTAAGAGTTGTTACAGTTATGAAGACTCTATCAACGGATGGGAAAAATTGCCAGATTGGGAACGACTTTGGTTGGATTTAGTGTAGAAGGAGATCAGGCGAAGCACCAGGGATGGCTCTTCATCAAGGCATGATGATGAAGAGGATTGTGCTTTGGCTACCAAAGCAAGTAAAAGGAAGGGGAAGAAATTCCACTCAAAATCCAAGGCTAATGGAAAAAAAATGGATTTGTCCAAGGGGAAGTGTTTTCATTGTCACGAACATGGGCATATCACCACTATATGCCCACAGAAAAAGAAGAAAAGGAAGGTTGTTGGAGCTGTAGTTGGTGAGGCCCTTGCCTCGCAATTTGAACTTGATTTCTATTTGATTGCATGCTTGGTTTCAAGCACAACGGGATTGATGTGGTATCTTGATAGTGGTGCTTCCTTCCACATGATGGGAGATAAGGAGATTTTCAGTGACTTGGAGGAGAAAGATCTCTAAATGCATATAGAGCTAGGCGACGATGGACGATACAGTGCGACCGACATTGGTACCATTACCTTTGAGAGGGAGTCAAGTAAACCATTTATGTTGAAAGATGTTATGCATGTTCCAGGTCTAAAGAAGAACTTGGTCTCAGTTGCAATTTTGGAGGAAAAAGGTTATGATGTTGTTTTCAGTGATGGAAAATATTTCCTGTGACATAAAGCAACGAGTAAAACCAAGAAGATAGGGATTTGAGTTAAGAATATCTACAAGCTGGAGGTAGATGGCTGCGCTACAATGGTGGGAAAAAAAGAAGAAGTGGTGAGCCGGTATGAGGGCGAATTATGGCACATGCGATTGGGCCATCTTCACCATGGCGCCCTAAATATTTTGCAGCAGATTTCTACTAGACTTCCCAAGGGTACACTTGCGCAGTTAGATCAATGCAAGGGATGTACTATGGGTAAGTTTGTGAATACCACCTTTCATGAAAAGGAGAACCATGCTTCGATGATCCTATATAGAGTTCACACAGACGTGTGTGGGCCATTATCGGTTGCTTCAACAGTAAAACATAGGTATTATGTTATTTTTTTTGTTGAATATTCTCATAGATGCTGGATCTTCTTCATGTATAAGAAGTATCAAACCTTCTCAAATTTTAGTGATTTTAAAGCATTGGTGGAGAAAGAGTTGGGGAAGCAAGTGAAGGATTTGCAGAGCGATAATGGTGGTGAATATATCTCGAACGAATTCAAAGACTTCTGTAGCAACGAAGGAATTCAGAGAGAACTCAACGCCTCATAACCCAGAGCAGAATGGGGTTGCGGAGAGGAAGAACAGAATGATCGTGGGTGTTGCACGAGCTATGCTGCATGATCAGGGCCTACCAATGCACTTGTGGGCGGAAGCATGAAACACTGTGGTTTATGTGAAAAAATGTTGTGATCATAGAGTACTTGGCATGAGTACACCCGAAGAAGATTTTACTGGTAAGAAACTAGATGTTTCTCACTTTAAGGTTTTTGGATCATCTGTTTATGTGCATGTGACCAAGAATACTAGAAAGAAGCTGAAGCTGACTACTGAAGTTGGGATATTTGTGGGGCACATAGAAACACCCCATAATTATCGTGTGTAATTTCCAAACAGTAGAATTATTGTGGTGTGATGGGATATAAAATTCAATGAGGACAAAGCCATGAAGTTGTCGCTTGAGAGGGAGCTAGACTTGCATGCAGAGGAGGAAATTTTGGTTCCTAAAGATGAGCCTATAGATGTGGATCAGCCACAGGAGGAGGTTCATGGAGTGGAGGAGTCCACTCACATAGAGCCAAACATTAGAACAGGCAGAAGGCATACCACATAAGTTGAGAGGTCGAAGCTTGATGCGGCAAAAAAATAGGAGTCCCTACTTCACAGCGCAGACAGAGACATTCTCCTAACCGATTCATTAGACACATGGCTCTCATGAGAAAATGTATTGTGATAGAGCCATATTCCTTTTAGGAAGCAGTGTAGGAGCCTACATGGGTAGATGCAATGGTGGAGGAGTATGACTCCATTGTCAGAAACAATGCTTGGGAAATTGTTCCAAGGCCGGTTGATAAATCAGTGGTAGGTTCAAGATGGATCTACAAGGTAAAAAAAGTTGTTGATGGGAGTGTTGAGAAGTATAGGGCAATATTTTTTTCCCGAGGCTTCTCATAGATCGAGGGGATTGATTATGAAGAAACCTTTTCACCCGTCGCATGGTATTTTTCCATAAGGACCATCCTTTCTCTCTCAGTGCAGATGGGTTGGCACATTCATCAGATGGATGTGAAGACTGCATTCCTTAATGGGATCATTGAGGAAGAAGTGTACATTGATCAGTTTGAAGGATTTGAGATCTTCAACAACGATTCGCATGTGTGTAGACTAAAAAAAGCGTTGTATGGGCTGAAGCAAGCACCCCGTGCTTGGTACACTCAAATTGACAACTATTTCATTGGACTTGGCTTCACCAAGAGTGAGGCGGATGCAAACCCATACCAGATTGTGGTGGAGGGTAAGATTTTAATCATTGTTCTTTATGTTGATGATTTAATACTAATTGGTGATGAGCATCTGATAAACTCATGCAAGTAGGACCTTGCAAAGGATTTTGAGATGAAGGGTATGGGCCTCCTTCACTATTTCCTTGGATTGGAAATATGGCAGCGAGATGGTGAAATGTTTGTGTCTCAAGGAAATTATGCAAGGGAGATACTTTGTAAGTTTAACATGGAGGGTTGTAAACCCATGGACACTCCTCTTCTAGGAAATTAGAGGAAAGAGGACGCTACATCAACAGAGGTAGTGGATTCTACTGTCTATTGACAGTTGGTGGGCTCGCTCATGTATTTAGTTAATACAAGACCAGACATATGCTATGCGGTGAATCAGCTTAGTCAAGCGATGGTTAAGCCTACCAATATATTTTGGAAGGTAGGAAAGCATGTCCTAATATATCTCAGGTGCACATATGAGTATGGATTATGGTACGGATAGATGGATGAGGTGAAGTTGCATGGCTTCACGGATGCAGATTGGATAGGCAGCCCGATGGATAGAAACAACACATTAGGAGGGGTTTTCGGTATCTAATCTACAACTGTTTCTTGGTACAAAAGGAAACAAAGATCCATGGTACTCAGTTCAGCGGAAGAAGAATACATGACAGCAAGTCAAGTTGCATGTGAGGCTATCTGGATGAGGAAGATCCTGGTCGGTTTGTTTGGTTCTTAGATCCTAGAGTGATTCATTGTGATAATCAGAGTTGCATTAAACTCTCAATTAATCATGTGTTTCATGATAGATCTAAGCATATAGATATCCGGTAACATAATATCAGAGATTTTGTGCAGCGAAAGATCATGTTGCTTGTTGTAGCATAATTTGACTGAGCTAAAATCCAAGAGAGGTTCTGAGTAATTCAAGGTTGTTGAGAAACAATTATTAAAATTTAAGAAGAACTGGAACATGTTCAATAAGATAACCACAAGCTCAACATATGTTGCTCAATGATTCTCCTCGTCTCATGTCTTGGATATGTTTCATGGCTCAATGTGCCAGCAAATTAAAAGGTACAAGCATGAAAGTTCAAGTCTTCATGGAGGTGGAAAAAGTCTAAGCATATCAACAAAAGGGAGCCCAAATCTATGAGATTATAATTGAGGAGAAGGAAAAGAAAGAGAAACATATTAAGCTATTATTTGAATTTACTGAACTTAGAAATCCTTTTGCAAGTTGGCAGATGGAAACAACTGACTTAGCATCTCCAAATGATACACTAGCTACGAGTGTCATGGATGATGAGGTTAATGTGCTTAATATATATATATATATATATATATATATAATGTCGGATCTTTCAGATAATATTGAAGATCTAAAGGTGATGATGCCATCTCCACCGTTGTCTGAAGTTTTTCAATTTCTTTATATATATATATATAATGTCGGATCTTTCAGATAATATTGAAGATCTAAAGGTGATGATGCCATCTCCACCGTTGTCTGAAGTTTTTCAATTTCTTTATAATTACAAGAGCCTTTCTCAAGATTAAAATGTTGTATGGATTTGAATTCCTCTTATAAAGTGGAAACAATGGAAATAAATGGTTTTGATCAATCAAATATATGAGCAAGTACTTCCAATGGTATCATAACGCATCTTGGTGTGGTTGGGAGAGATCTGAAATGCCCAGCATCAAGATTTTATTTGGGAGTGGAAAATTATTTGCACAAAAAACACAGATCTTCTCAGGTCATGATTTTCGATTTCAAATTGCACGCCAAAAAAAGAAAATTTTAAAATTCCGTGATTTGGGTTTTTTGCAGAACATGCCCAATTGATTTTATCGTGGGAATTGTTTAAAAATTCAAAGCAGTTTAAGAGATTTTGTCAGTTCTTCAAAGGAAATTTTTTCTAGAAACGTCCTGCAAAATTGGGTTTGATTCATTCTATGGGAATTCGATTGGCATGATGACCATTTCCTTCTCAGATGATCACTTGGAATTTATATGATGTTTAAATAAAATTCAGTACATTTCATACTGTAATTTGAATGCATACAAACCCAAATATCAATGAGACTTTGCGTGATAAAGAAGGGAAGCAAACACATATAATGTAGCAATAGTCTATCTCAATAAATAAATCAACGACTTGGATCATCTGGCCCAGATCCTATGGTTTTGCGGCATCACAAAATGCTCAGAGCTTATTTGAGATAGTGCCCCCGTAGAATGGTTTGGCTTAAACCATTATTCACAAATTGACGGCTACGATTCAATGCGGCATCACTCAGCCTCGTCTCAAGAAACTGCTACAGGTGCTTCCGTAGGTAGTAATCGGTTTTCAAAACCATGTGTAATTTCGTCAATAATGCATACGAGTATAACGGTGGGACCCAAAATGTACTATTCATCCTTCTTTAACTTGAAATAGGGTGAGGTTCTATTTTGGTTTTATATAATATATTATATATATAATATTAAAACAATTATTTTGTAAATTTAATTAATTCCAAAATTTCCTAAACTACTTCAAGAATCAGTTTTAAAACTGATCGTAGTAGTTAGGAAGTCAGATTATATGGCAGATATAAAAGCAGAGGCAAGAATAGGGGAGGGGTTCCGAGTTTTGGGACCTCCAGACAACAATTTTTGTATTTAGATTTCAAATTATTAATGAATGAAAAGCAAGCTTCTGGCATTTGCCGACATTGATTTGTCTTCCAGTTTACATGGTGTGTTTTCTTTCTCTGAATAAAATGAAGTAATGAAGCTGTAGGTTTCTTTTTACGTGTGTAAATAAGAGTTAAAACCCTTAATAGGAGCTCCTTCATTTTAATTGTCTTTTTCTTATAATTCTTCTGAAGTTTGAGGTGATAGATCCTGTACAACAACATATCAGTTTGGGCTTCTTTATTTCATGTTCTTATGATCATTTCATTCTATATCAGCATATAATAGCATCATGGAACATTCGTTGTATTTGATTTTTGAGGGTTTAATGATAAATATTTGGAGGTGATTAAAAAAAGACCAATATTTCAGTGACATAATTATATAAATGTCTTAAGCATGGATTCCTTAGCACAGCCAAGGGATTGTCTCTTAAGGTACAACATTGCTTCAATACATTCCTACAAAAGATCAGGATGCAAATATTCGAACGAAGGCACTCACCAGGAGAAAATTCGAATACTATAGAGGCAGGATTGGGGTGAAGGCTAATCCCTTTCTTGTTGGGAGGGAGTGCTGAGATTCAACAAGATGATGATCCTAGTGAAAATTAAGCACCTTCACTAGGTGGGGCCCGTAGGATATTTTTAGGTGTATGTCTATTTTTAGAATGTTGAGAAAAATATATTTATAGTGAGAGCCTATATATAGATGGCTGAGAAAATTATATTTATAGATGAGTTTCTATTTTTAGATGCATGGGTGAAGTCTATTTATAGATCGCATGTTTAAAAATAGAATGCATGTCGATTATTATTAGCCCTTAATAATAATCATACAATAAATAATCATTAGGAAAATTTTGAGGTCTAAAATGGGCCTCCTAAGGAAATTATAAAATAATAGTGGAAATAATAAAATAAGATTTGATTACATCATCAAAGTTTAGAGGGAAAAAAGAAAAAACTATTTTTTCAACTCGTATTTTGAGCTTATCTCCCCAAGGTTTTACTACAATTTCGAGAAGGAATACTTGTTGGATGAAAAATTTAATTTCCCATCCAAGGAGTACCCATGTTGCATACTTTTGATGTACTCTGCTACACGAAAAATGAGAAATACTTGAAAAACGTGATTGAAATCACGTTTTTTCATGTATTTCTCATTTTTAATGTAGCAAGGTCCATCAAAAGTATGAAAAATGGGTACTCCTTGGATGAGGAATTAAATTTTGCATCCAACGAGTACTCTTGCTCGAAATTTGAGTAAACCCTTAGGGAGATAAGTTGAAAATACGAGTTGAAAAAGTAGTTTTATTATTTTATTATTTTTTAATATTTTTACTGGTTTACTCCAAAAATGGTGAATCATCCCCCATGGTTGACATCATCATCTTGAATCTTATTGGTTCTCATAAAGTTTATTTTGGTTGTACATTTTTCTTAGGAGGCCCATTTTAGACCTCAAAATTCTCCTAATGAAACTATTCTCTTGAAGCACTTGATTTCAGTTAACTGATGTGGAAAACTAGTTGATTGAAGGAATTATGCATTCCAAGGTTGGTTGGTGGGACATGCACAATGGAATTCATTGTAACTGAGTGATACATAGTTGTAACAAAGTTGAAAGAGTAGTTATGTGAGTTTTTATTTAGTTTAACATAGTTAAGTGAGTTAAACACAGTTGTGCTAGTTGTAACTAATGATACACTAGTGAGATATCAGTGAATTAATTATTTAATTAATTCACAAGCAGTGGTATCACATGCAATTGAAGAAATACTATTGTTAAATACATGCATGTCAGATCCAGTGGAGACCCAGTGGAGAGATAGGTGAAAGGGTCTAGTTGACTCTCAGTTGTGACTATAGTGGTGAATTCAATGAATCTACACACACATTGGAGATGCCAATGAGGATTGCGCAGTCAAGGTAAGGCAAGATCAAATTCATTCATGGATATTCTTTAACAAGGATTGCATAGTGGAGGTAGGCTGTTAAGAGGCAGTAAATTGGTGCATGTGTGAACCATTTTTGTATGACAGTGTGAGATGATTTTATATTGTAGTGAGAGCTCTTTAAGTAGAGCTTTATATGAGATTGTTTCATGGTCCATGATATACATAATATATGATAGTTGGGGTTTTTAGCTTTATGACTTCCCGGTAAAAAACATATTGTTATGTGCGATTGATTTTTCTTCATGTGTTTGGAATTGGCGATTAAATTTCTGCAAATAATTAAGTAGAAGGATTCTATATTTAATAGTGGATGTTATTGTTATATCAGGAGAGTCCGGTAACACATCACAGTATTTTTTAAATTTCTACATGCTTGCGTAGACCAAAGTCTCACCTGAAGTAGTATGGGGGCTGCTGGAACCAGGTTTTTGCACCCTGAGGGAGCTTTTGATGTGGTAGATATAATTAGAATTACTGTATATAATATAACATATTTGTGCATGCATAGTCAATGGTAACAGATATAATCCTTTCGCAGATTATAACAAACTACTTAAAGATAAGTTCACATGCAGTAGTTAATTGTAATTCATTCAGATATACTTATATAACATAGAATAATACTTGTGCATAGATGAAATTAACCATTTACAGAAGTAAATACACAACAATAGAACAAATCCAGATCTACAACAGATAACAGATAATCTAAGATAGTAAATCACATAAGAATATGATTTTGCCAAAAATGACTTCTTTATTAAGAGATTTGCAATTCAGTACAATCTATCTTTCTGCACACATAGCAGTAGAGTATGCACATAGTTCAAGACTTAGGTCTTTGCGCACAAAGCCAGCAAGAGCCTTTCTACCTAGACTAACAAAGATGTATAACAAAATTGATCCCATATTTCATTCATATCCTTCCTCACTCAACTCTTACATATTTATATTATAAAAAAAACACACATTCCATGGTTTCAAACCATGATTTGAGACTCATGGTTTTTCCCTTTAACCCTTTACAATAATTAAGGGAATTTGACCCGTCCAAAATCCCCTTTGACCATCTGCCCGTAGCGCATACAACAGAACTTAACCAAAATTATCCCAAAAAATACCCCAGGGGGCCTTTCCAACATCAAAATCATCTAGAAGTTCCAACATCATGATCATGCTATTCATTTGATTCCAGGAAGTGTTCCTCCAAACATCAGGCCTTATAGATATCCTTAAGTACAAAAGAGAGAAATTGAATGTATGATTGCAAAAATTCTAGAGGCTGGTATAATTCAACCGAGTCAAATTTCTTTCTCTGCTTCAATAGTGCTGGTGCACAAGAAGGATAGATCATGGCGCATGTGTCCGGATTATAGGGAGCTCAATAAGCTCACTATTAAAGATAAATTTCCCATTCCTGTGATTGATGAATTATTGGATGAATTGCATGGAGAAATTTATTTCACCAAGTTGGATCTTCGTTCAGGATATCATCAAATTAGAATGAAGATTGAATACATTTCAAAAACAACATTTTGAACTCATGAGGGTCATTATGAATTTTTGGTCATGCCTTTTGGCCTTACCAATGCACCTTCTACATTTCAAGGGTTGATGAATTCTATTTTCAAACCCTTCCTTAGAAAATTTGTGTTATTATTTTTTGATGATATACTAATTTACAACAAGTATTGGAAGGATCATGTTCAACATGTTGACATGGTGCTCAAACTATTGTAGGAGAAACAATTATATGCAAAATCTCTAAATGTTTCTTTGGAGTACAAGAGGTGGAATGGGTGATATTGTATCTTAGGAGGGTGTTAAGGTAGACCCTAAAAAAATTAAAGCCATTAAGGAATGAAAAGTCCCCACAACCATAAAGAAGTTTTGAGGATTTATCGGTTAACAGGGTATTATCACAATTTTGTTAAGAATTATGGGAGAATATCATCACCTCTAACAACATTATTGAAAAAATATGCATTTTCATGGACTCCTGAAGAAACTAAAGCCTTTAAAAATCTTAAAAAGGCAATGTTCCAAGCACTGGTCTTAGCTACGTCAGACTTCACAAAAACCTTTATTGTGGAGTGTGATGCCTCATGAAATGGAACTAGTGTTGTTTTAATGCAAGAAGGGAGAACCATTGCTTTTGAAATACATCCAATCAAAGAAAATTATTTACATAAATCTATTTATGAGAAGGAAATGTTGGCAATACTATATGCAATAAATAAATGGCGACCTTACCTGATGGGAAGACACTTCAAGGTAAAAACTAATCATGATAGTCTTAAATAATTTTTGGAACAAAGACTATCTTTAGAGGAGCAGCAAAAATGGGTCACAAAGATGTTGGGTTATGACTTTGAAATCATCTACAAAAAAGGGAAGCAAAATGTTGTTGCAAATTCACTCTCAAGAAAGGATGAGGATGTGGAAGCATTTCTTTATGCCATTTCTATTATCCAACTAGATTAGATAACCGAAACAAGGGAGGAATGGAAGAATGATGAAGAATTATGGACACTCATTAAAAGTTGCAGCAAGATTCCAGTACATCTATACATTTAGTTGGAAAAATTATTCCTTATGGTACAAATATCGCTTATATATTTGTAAGAATTCCCAACTAAAACAAAATATTCTTTTGGAATTGCACACCTCTCCCTTAGGAGGACACTCGGGATTTTTAAAAACTTACAACAGGGTGAAGTGTTGGACAGAATTTTGAATTACGGATAAAACACACTTCCCTAGACAGGTGCTAATCTAGAACAACAGGTTAAAGTCTATATGACTACTTTTCCTAACTAAGAATAGACACACATAATGGATTAGATTCTTACTTTGAATCCAAGAACTTCGAAATGATTCCTTCTGTCGCTTCCATTATAGTTTCAAATTCCAGCCGGCTATGCAAAATATTTCCTGCAAGAATGAACACTAAACAAAAGAAGATAGCATTAATACAGATGCCTATTCAAGTTAGTTTTCTAAATCAGTAAAGCATAAACCATATACATCAACTAAGATCTTGCAATATGGAAAATCAAAGGCAATATAGATGCCTATAGGGAAAATTAAGCTGTATTCTTTATTAATGATAGAAGGGGAGGTTACAGCCAAATGACTAATTTAGTTTCACCATCTCCAGCAGCATCCCAACCTCATCAGAATGCAGATATCTTCAGAAAAATGTCACTCAAATCAATCTCCTCAATGAAAAATCCACCAACATTTCTCTACATAAACTCTTCCTTTTCAAACACTAAGATTTGTGCTCAATTTATAGAGAAGTTGAGGTAGTTTTACAATCAATGACTTTCCAATAATAGGCAAGACATGTTCCCAATATTGTAGATGTCAAATGGACATATGGATTCGAATTTTGACACATTTGAACTCTTCTAGAAGGCACTAGCCAAGTGGAGATTTCGAAACAATGAGAATTTCACTCCCAATGTGACCAATGCACCCATGGATGTCAGGAAATGCTTTGCAAAGTAGCCTTACACGGGGCTACCTGCATATGCAACGCACTTAGTCCCTTTAGAGGCAGCGTTGGTGAGCTCTCATATGATATATTATAAACTTCAAACTTTGGAAACCTTTGCAGAAGAAAGTCTTTGATTGATTGTCTTGTTCTTTGTCTTAGGGCATGTAGCAATTGCAATGTTAGGGGATGATAGACCCTATAAATTGGTCCTAGAGATGATGCCCAGTTAACCAGGTCATTGGGAATGATGCCCAAATTGACCTATAACAATTTCGCCCTAAAGCATGAAGTCAGAATAATAACAACAATATTTTGACTGATATGATTTACACTGTGATGAGCTAGAGATGAAGCAGAGTGGCAACCTGCATCAATATTACAATACATTACATCATGATATATCCTCTTGATCATAATTGCTAAGGGTAGGCATTCCCATGTTCAACACATAAACAATCTAATAACATGTACATAATTCAAAAATTCGTCGACATTGGAATGTTTCCCAATGCAGACATGCCTACAAATATAGGCCCATGTTAGGATGAAGATCTATATGTAAGGTCACCATATAGATGATGCATACAACAATCTTGAAATCGCAGCCCAGATGGATGAAACTAGATCCAGGGTCTTCTTATCTCGTTCACTTGATCATTAGGGTACAATTCTAGCCATGTGAATATATGATTTGTCATCAAACATGGAAAGGCATCATTTGATTACTAGCCAATGATGTGAGTTGTTAACAAATGTGAAAGAACCACCAATGATGTCAATGGAAAACAAGGTACCGTAGTACATTTTGTAAGGTATGAATAGATGATTTGATGTCAAATGGAAAACAAAATCTTTCATTCAAAAGTCCAGAAGCGAGGATCTTGTCGATGTATTAACAAGCCTCATGGTACTAGAATCTGATGTCTATAAGTGAAATTCCTAGATAATGATTTTTTGTCGACAGGAAGCCACCTTATTATGAAACGGGAGTTACTTATTTTGGAGAGAAGGGTATGACTTGATATAGCAATTTGTAGGGACGATGGTCATGAGAATAAATGTTTACGAGTATTACAGAAGGATGAGTTTATTCACTGGATGACTTCTCTTGAACACATCAATGACACTATGATGAGTTGGCAGCATTGACCCAAAACCAAAGTGAAGGTATGGTGAACCATAGGTATGAATGAACCGTCAATATGATTACCCAACCCAAACAGTCACAGACATGGAGTGAAGGAAGTGTCATGTTCAAGAGCAACTTGCTACCATAAAGAATTTTTGCTCACTTTTTCCAAATTTTCCCCGGTCATTTGTCGACCAGTACCTCTTTATTTTTTAACAAGCTTGAGGAGGATAACATTTTCTTGATCTATAATTCAACCCTTTGGGTGAATAAAGTATCGCTATTTAATAATTTAATGAGTCTAGCGATGAATGAAACTCTATTCTTGCCATGATCGACAAGCCCATCGCTATTTTATGTTTTAACGAGCTTAACGATAGTGATAGCCCCGTCATTTTTCATATTTAGAGAGTTTGAAAAAGAGGATGAAAGAAAACTCCATAAGTAATTTTTTGTAAATTTGTCGCTCAGATCCGAAAGAGTGTAAAATAATATCTGGGAGAACCTCTTTGGTCATGTTTAACCAAGGTATTCCTTTTTCGTAAATAATCTATCTTAGTCTGGAAAAGGGTTAAACTTATACTGAGTAGATATCGATTCATTTACTTTTACGAGATCGAAAATACAAGTGCTCAGCAATATTTTCACATTATCGATGTCTGAAAAGAGCTAAAAGAAGACTCCAAGGGTTCCTTTTTTGTTGTTTTCAAATCTCTAAAAAGAGATAAAAGTGCGCTTCAAATCCTTTTTCGTTTTTAACAAAGCTCGAAAAATAAGGAGAAAAAGTATGCTTTGTGGTCAAGTCATTCTTTGAAATAAATCTACACGACTTAATCTATTCATCAGTTGTATATCCTGTTCAGAACAACATCAAATAGATTAAAAATACCTGTTTCATGATAAAAACATAATAAAACTATAGTCATAGCAATAAATTTAACTTTCAAATAACTAAATTACTATTAAAAGTAGTTTCACTATTCATTTTTACCATTCCATAGTTACCATTTGCATTTTGGAGCTTTGAACCTGATTTTTCCCTCGAACTTCAGCTATTGATTGTGATTGTTTCTGTGGATGGATTTCATTTTCGTTTGATCTAGGTTAGTGCCATGAACCTCCTCTTTCCTTTAGTATTCATTTCATTTCCAATTTCTACAAATTTTTAGGGTATTAAGGCCCCTAGGGTAAATTCTACCCAAAAAGAGGGCAACACACCCCTAAATGTAGAAACCTGCGTTGCATAGTAGGTATAGTGAAGGGTAATTGCATATGCAAAGCAATGTCTCTTTTTAGGGAGTGCGATGGGTGCAATCTAAGTTTTTGATTTTCACATTATGCCCAAATTTTGCCTATTTTTTTGCAATGAATGGAATCTAATGGATCTTATGGTTGTATTTCAGGTTTCCATCGGATTAAAATTAATATTACATGGAGGGAAAGAGAACATGAAGAACAAGATATGATTGCCTTAAATGATCCAGGTATAGTAAGAGCCCTAAGAGATTGTGGACTACTTAAGTACTTCAAATTGTCTGGGATGAGGCCACAAATAGAACTATTGGAGTTCTTAGTTCAAGCATGGGATCCAGCTATTGAGAAATTTCATATTAATAACCAAGTGGTTCCTATAACAGTCGAGGATGTGTACTTTCTCACAGGTTTGTCGAGGAGAGGCTTTCCCATTTCGCTCTTAGGGTCTATAGTTGGAGGGGAGACAGTGAGAGATTATGTTTTGCAACATTGTTATCAAGGGCCAGAGCCAAGAAAAGATGGAAAGATAAACATCCAAGATGTTAGAAATTTTCCCTTGAGAACTATCCTTTTCACGATTGCAAAACTTGTCAGCACCGTTACACTACATGTAGTGAATAAATCGTATATGAAGTAGCGCTAGAGTGTATGGATCCAATAGTATTCAACTGGTCTGAATTTTTTCTATCTCAGATAAAGGAACAACTGAATAAAGCAAAGGGAGGAAGGAAGAAGAATTTTAGTTATGGTTCTATCCTTATATCCTTCACCTTGGAACGGATTCCACTGATGCAACCACAACATGTGACATTGGATATAGCTAGTCCTAGAGATCCTCGGATGCAGATATAGGTAGAACTCATGAGTCGTCATGCAGGCAAATCGACTGTTGTGTTCTCTACTGTATTCTTTGCCTGGTTCTAGTTACAGATCATCGCCATCAATGAGTATGCATACGAAGGTTTTGATTTCCAAGGGGATCTATATTTAGCATTACCAGAAGGCGCTCAATGGGGTGAAATAGATAAGAATGTTTTGACCATGTTTTTTATTTTCCTAAGGTTTATACAATGTTTTTGTATTTTGATGTTTTCCCAAGACTAAACTAAAAGTTTGATGTAATGCATATATTGATCATGTTCAACCAGTAGTGGAACCGGAGCGCGAAGTAGATGTGCCAGTAGAGAGGGCTGTCGGGAGAGCAGTCCTTCAGGATCTTGATATGGCTAAGACTCTGACTTAGCTTCAGCAGCACATAGAGGGTTTGACCTTCAGGATTCTGGATTGCCAGATCGAAGAGCTTCCTATGCGACTGCAATGACACACTATTGGGGTTCCTAACCATTGGATGTGGTTACTTCGTAGGATAGCTAGATCTATAGCATGTTACTATGAGCACCACTAGTTTACTTGTGACATTTTGCATAAATTTTGAGGTCATATGACCAATGTGTCTTGGGCACAAATTTTGTAAAAACCTATAACGATCTATCTATATGATTTCAGAGTTTTTCCTATGTTTCTTGTGTAATCGTATTCAATGATGTGAATGTTTTCTTTACATATGTTGCAAATGTTTGTCTAAAACTTGATTAGCTAATGAATCAGTCAATGTGTTCAAATTTATGGAAATGTGTTGATATTGAATAAAATCAAAGTGTCTTTCCAAAATTCAAACTCTAAGAAACAATCTATGCAATGTTGGATTTCTAACAGTGTAAACAATAGTAAGTTGTAATACCACAAGTTATGAGTCTAACCTTATGATGATACGATTAGTACCAAATGAAATGGCATCAGAGAGAAGTTCGATCAACACGCTATACTTAGCGATACTGTTCATCGATCTACTAATACAAATCCCTTGAAAACTCACTAACTCGTCGTTCGGAGTGAAAATGGCCTACACTGCAGAAGACAGATTATGCATACTACGACTAGCACTATCAGCATATCCAACAAAGGGTTCCGAAGATTCAAACATCTATGATGAAATTTAAAGCAGATTACTAATGTCAAGAAAACTCTAAAAACAAATTAAGATAATGAATAAAAGTCAACAACATATATATATACAATATAATACAAACAATTACTACGCTCATGATTAAAGATAGTAATGTTTCAAATACAACCCATTTCTAGGCTGCGGCAATGGAATTCCATCGTAATCAACCAACTCATAGGTGCCCTTAGCAAGAACTCTTTTGAAAATATAGGGGCCATGCCATAATGGCTCAAACTTTCCTGTACCTATTACATCAACTTCTTAATCGTAAAGAAGGACCAAGTCGCCCTCTGAGAAAATGCGAGGCTAGAAATTATTGTCGTATTGCACCTTTATACATCTCTTATGCGCTTCGTTGGCTAATTGGGCTTCACGACGCATTTCATCAAGATGGATGAGGTTAAGGAGACACACTTCTTCTTCTGAGATGTCAGGTAACAAGTCAATCGCGAGTTTTAACGACGGTATTTCACATTGGATTGGTAAGATAGCTTCCAGACCATACACCAATTGAAAAGGAGTAAAGCTAGTTTCATTTCTCATCAAGGTTTGATATGCCCAGAAGGTGGAGTACAGGATCAAATGCCAGTTTCTTTTACGAACTCCTATCATTCGTTGAAGCATACATTTAAGAATATTGTTGATAGCCTCAACTTGTCCATTTTATTATGGATAATAAGGAGTAGAATTATCATGTGACGATCCTAACTTGGCAGTCAATTCAGCCATTATGTGATTGAAAAAATGATTCCCATGATCTATAACTATAGCCTGTGGGACCCCAAACCATGCAATAACATGATTATAGAAAAACAATGCAGTTTTCTATCCTGTGTTGTTGAATGTAGGCATCGCTTCAACCCATTTGGTAAAATAGTCGATTGCGAAAATCATATAATCGTGCCCCCCAGATGAACGAGGGTTGCAGGTCATGAAGTCAATACCCCATTTCAAAAATGGTCCCACAGAGACAATAGGATGCATTGGCGCTCGCATTTTTCTGATTTTATGATAAAAAAATTGGCATGCATGACAACTTCTGACTGCGAGGATGCAATCTCAAAAAAAGTTGGCCAAAAGTAACCGACGTGGAGTATCTTTTGCGCGATAGCATAACTAGATAAATGTCCACCACAAGCCCCAACATGAAAATCATTTAAAATTTTTCGGCCTCCTCATGAGTGAGGCACCTCCTTAAAATGGTATCGACACCACGACGATAAAGTGTATCGCCGATGATCATATAATATTTAGCTTGGTATCGAATACGTCATTGTTTAGAGCAAGAGGTATCAGGCTGAAAAGTTTGGGTTTGGAGATAAATGATGAAATACCCATACCAAGAATCAGATGATCTAATCAGAAACAGAGACTTGTCAGGAATTGATGGTTCCGATGTAGGTACTATCAGAGGGAAGGTCACAGAGAAGCTCAACCAGAACTAAAGATTTTTTGACTTGGATTTGATGAATTCAAAATCAAATTCCTACAAAATGACAATCCATTTTGAATATTCCCCCCCCAACAATTGACATGATAAGATATAAGTCATGGGGTTGTAATCCGAAACTATAGTGGTTTTTCAAAGCAGGATATAATGGAAAAATCTTTGGACATCTTGAATAGCTGCCAAGGAAATATTTTCTACTTATGAATACTTAAATTCTGTATCATTGAGATTACGACTCAAATAATAGATCAGATGTTCAATTCCATCTTCTACTTGGACTAATACCATAGCTCTAGTCGTTTCAGCTGCGACGATGTATAGGAAATAATCATTTTAATAATTAGGGGGATACATTAATGACGCTCAGACAAGAGTGTCGTTGGCAGCATCAAAAGAAGCTTGCGTGACTTGGTCCCAATGGAAGGGAACCCATTTTTTCAATAGTTGAGTAAATCCTTTAGCCATTTCAACGTAGTTTGGAATGAGCCTTATTAGGAAGTTAGCCTTTCCTTTAAGTTTCTGGATCTGAAGTAAGTTTGATGGCACAAGAAAATCAAGAATGGCCTGAACCTTCAATGGGTCAATTCGAATTCCTTCTTTTGAGACTACGAATCCAAGCAGACGACTAGAACCAACACAAAACACACATTTTTGTGGATTGAGGCATATTTTGTAGTGTCGACAGAGTAAGAAAATGGCTCTCAAGTGCATTGGGTGATCAGTCTGATTTTGTGAATGCACTAGTAAATCATCTAGATATGGTTGAACAATGTGCTTGATGTCATTGAAAGCATAATCCATTTCTCTCTGAAAAGTTTCCCCAATGTTCTTTAAACAAAATGGTAGTTTCCTATAAGAAAATTTACCCTAGGGATAGATGAATGTTGTCTTATGTTGATCCTCAGGGTGGATATTGATTTGATTGTAGCCAGAAAATCCATCCATGAAAGAAAATATTTCACATCCAGCACAATAGTCAATAATCTCGTCGATAGAGGGAGTAGGATAGTTGTCTTTTGGACAAGAAATATTGACATCCCGATAATCAACGCACACTCTAATGGTTCCTTGATTTTTCATGATAGGAACGATGTTGGAAATCCACTCAGTTAGCGGAACAAGGTATATGAAATCAACACGCAAAAGTTTTTCAACTTCTGCTTTGATGGCAGCGGCTTTTTTTGGATGAACAAGACGAAGTCGTTGACGCACCAGTTTGACATCAGGATACATATTAATAGTGTGTTCAACAATACTAGTATCTATAACAGGAATTTCCTCGTAAGACCAAGCAAATATATCACGGAATTCACGAAAGAGAGAGTGATATGATTCGAGTTCTGATGGAGAACAAGATACACCAACATGAATATTTTATACAATGCCAGGTTTGGTCGAAATATTGAAACAAATGGTTTTTTCAATATTTGACAGATTTCGCTCGGAATCGATTGCATTAATGGATAAATAATTTGAAAAGAAGTTTTTGATGGATGGGTGATATAGTTCACTAAGATTATTTTCTTCATAATCAGGAAGATGGGAACGATGTTGATAACCTTCCCATGGTTCTCCTTCTAACATCATGGCTTCCAAAATATTCTCATTTGTCAAGAACATTGAGGCATGGAAAATTTTAGGGGCTAATATTCGTAGTTGGGCTAATTTTCCATGGTTTTTCCAAAAAACATATTCGCCAATTTCCATTTTTTTTATAAAAATGATTCGCCCAAATTTTACAATATAAAATTATTTTACATTAAAAATCGCCAAAATTATATAGACAATATGTATAATATCATTATAAATTTGAATAATTTTACAAATACATCAATAAATTTTTTATATTTTGCATATTAGGGACTAGTGATTCGCCAATTTTTTAAACTTCAAGATAATTTTCCATCCCTAAAATTTTCCCTGCATTGAGGAAAATGGATCAGATGGAGTACCAAAATCTAAGGAATGATCAACCCAAACAATCGGCGACGCTGATTTTGTATTTGCTGCCCAAGACAGGTAGATTGATTTCTATGCCAGTTCAATAGGGTTGGGCAACAGAAACTCATTCAACATAGTAATTTCAGAATCACCCGTACTCTTAATTAAGCCAGATAGAGTGGAAGAGATCATGTAGCAGGTCTCTATACTTGCAATTTCTGCCGACATTGCAAGCGGTGGTAATGCAAAGGTTCCCATGAGAATGGAATCCTTTAAGATTCCTACACCAATGTTCTAAAGTTCTAGTTGGGGTATGTGAGCGAATGGAACACTTCCAGTTACCTGCGAAGCATAGGCAAATAAGGATAGCTGATTAATGACTGGGATAGTACCTTTATGTGGAAAGGAAATCATTCTAAAATATGTAGAGAAAATTGCAGTCATTGCATGTACCCATGGCCTTCCGAGTAAAATATTATAGTCAAGGGGTCCATCAACAACCTCAACATCAATATTCACTATTCCCCCCCCCAAGTTCAATATGCAGGTTAGTAATAATACCACAAGGTTTATATGTACATCCATCAAATGCCTTCAACGTCATTGATGATTGTGATAAGCGTGGCTAGCCAAGTGACTTCCAACGATTTAGAGACATAATACATGTAGATTCTCCCTCATCAATAATAGTGCGATGAACAAGGTGATTGAGAACATTTACCTGTATGGAGAATGCCAATTTTTCTGGTAGTTCCGGCACTTAGCCCATATGATTAAAGACAACAAGATTAGAATTAGTCGGATTAATTCCACTAATAGCCGACAATCAAGCCTGTTTTTGGGAGGGACAATTTTGTGATACCTCAAGAGCAGACATAGCTGAAGGGGATTGAGCCAAATCTTCAACTATATTATAATGTTTTGCAGCTCTTGCTCAAGGATTATATGTTGATTTGTGTATTACTCCCTTTGGTGGCTTGATTGTCAATTCAGGAAAAGCAGTAGGTGGTACTGATTCCGTAGACGGATTTGTTGTCGAGGTAGTAGGTTGATCAGTGGCCTGAATACCATAATATTTATTATGCATTGACACCAAAATATTTTTTTAAGGTTTTGTGACAGATAACATTAACACTTTGGAACTAGGAGCTGGATTCGTAGCAACCATGTTTGTGTCTAGATTTGGAGATGGGTCTGTCAACATAGCTGACGCACGAGAAGTCTTGATGATTTTTGAGACTTCAACATGGTGAGGAAAATCCCTAAAAAAGTGTTCCTCATTACATATTATGCATGGATAACAAGGTTTCCTAGGTCTAGACGATTGATCAGATGATCTTTCCTGCGGGTTAGAAGTTTAATTTTTCTTAGATTTCCCCTTTTTCTTACTTCCGGGTTGCTTGTCACTTTTTCCTTTGTAAAATGACATGGCATTAATTCCGGAAGTAGGAGCAGGATCAAATGCAGTAGTGTGGTGTGTGATTGTAGTGCCAATCAAGTCATATCTGGCATGAGAGTCCTTTAATTGAGGAGGAATAGTAAAATTAGATCTCGGTGCGTTAGGAATGTTTTCATAGAGCATGCCAGACTAAGTATAAATCAAGTCTAAATACTGGGCACGAGCAATAAATTGCTCTTCTGTGATGATGCCACCCTTAGCCACATCCCCAGTTATGGATGGTAACAAGGACTTAATGAACCATTCAGTAAGGAGCTGATCTGGAACAAATGTCTTAACCATTCTACGATGATGACGCCACTCATGAATATGATCAGAGATGTGAGTAGAATTAGTCTGTTTGAAATTGGTCAAGGGTTCCTTCCAATTTCATATCTGATGGGTTATTAGAAATGAGTAAAAAAGACAGTATCTAGGGCTGTGAAATTATCAAAAGAAGCTCTAGGTAATTCAATGTACCATTTTGCAGCCAAACCTGTGAGCGTACGCTGGAAAAGACGTAGTCAAACAGAATCATCATCCAGGGAGTTTGATGAACACCATAAATGATAAGTCATAAAATGAGTCGACGAATATTCTCCAGGGTTTCCATTGAACTTAGGAATATACGAGAGTAATTTGTGAGGTATCACCGGCCACCAAGGAGCATAGTTAATTGGATCATTAGTTAGCCGATTTAAATCTGGCCACTCTAAAGTTGCAACAAAGGGCAACAGTCGATTGAGGTCAGGTTGAGCATAGCCAGGGTAAGATGGAATTGCTTGAGCAATAGGCCTTTGAGCACCAGCATAAGGAATCTGCTGCTGGTAACCCAGATAGGGGTTGTTTTGAAAAGAAAACGCTTAAGGATTCTGTTGACCAAAACTTGGATATGATACTTGTTGAAATGAAGTTTGAGGCATTTGCACCCGTGGCTGCCAAGGGGTTTCTCCACCAATGTTATAACCCAAATTAGGATAAATTGGATTTGGTTGATAGGTATAACTAGGTTGCGGTTGTGACATCCCATAAAATGGTAAACCAACTTGTGAATAGATGATTCCGGATACAAGTTGTTGTAAATTAACCGAAGGATTTGGATTCTGTGGACCCAACATTTGATGATATTGAGTTGAAGGACCCACTTGATAAGGTTGTACAACATTTTGATTCTGTGACAAGGGTAAAGATGTATTAAAAATTGATAATGATGTGGGTGTAACAGGTTGAACTAGTTGATACGATTGTATAAACGTTTGTGGTTGGATAGGCAGAGTGGGTTTCCATTGAAAAACATTCATTTCGAAATTAGATTGACCAAAAAGTGACGAAGTACTGTCATATTGGGTGACCAAATGTTGCCCCCCAGCATGAGGAGTATAATAAGATGAAAAATATTGCTCTCCAAATGTCAGGATTCCAATTGATATGGTACTTGAAGGAATAGACCTAGAAGGACCAGCTTGATATTGCCATGAAGATGTGTATAATGAATCAAGTCGTTCAGTACTTTCTATAGGATTACCAGTTAAAATACCGGATGATGACATTGGTAAAGTCCATGGATTTGAAGATGCACCAGATAAAATGCCAGATAATGATTTGTAACCTGATGGGACCAAAGGGCCACCATGAAAATATGACTTTGGTGAAGTTGTAAACATCGACGGGGTAGCGAGGGAAAGAGCTGATGTAATTGGAATAGATGGCCCAACCGAAGATGTTGGTTCAGTCATGGTTTCTTGACCAAATTTATACCCTTTTGAATCGATGGTAGTTTGAAAAGGAACAGGATCAACAAAAGCAGATGGTCTTGATTGAGAAAAATACTTGTACAGGTAAAGGTCATCCCCAAATGGGTTGGAGTTAAAGGTGTCTTTTCTTGTGGGATTTCTTCAATCACAATTAAACCAAAAGGAAGTATTTCACCGTCAGGCCCAAAGTATATTTTAGGTGGTTGACTGTGTGTTATGGGAGATTCAATAGCTACAGAAATTTGTGGGATGACCAAGGTAGGAATAAATTCTGGTTGTATGACTTCAGGATTCAGATGTTTTGGCAAAGAAGAGACAAGATCTAGATCAATTTCTGGTTGAACAACGTTGGTTCTAGGAGGTATGGTCTCACTGATTGGATGGATCGTGACCACAAGTAGTTATGAAGACTCCGTTTTGACAACAGTAGAAAAACCAGAATGTGTAGAAACAACTAGAGCTAACTCTGGTTTAGTGAAAGATGATATTTCAACAGAGGTACCAATTGTACTTGATTCAGTAGATCGTGATCACCTTCGCCTACCAGAAGTAACTTCTAATGGTAAAGGTGGTTTTAACGCTAGTCTACGTGAATGACGGGGGAAAGGATTTTTTTCTTCCATGATTACTGATTTATTTTAACCAAAAAACAATTAAAAAAATAAAAGGGTAATGCTAGGCAAAAATGTTTACCAAGAAACTGTGAACTACATAATACCTCCTGGCAAACCAAGAAGTACGGGCAAGCAATCTCCCCAAATTTTGTGTTTGGTGTATCAAAATTTACAAGGCAGCTGACTCGGTTCACTATGGATGGATAGCACCTAAAATGTGTCCCCCCAAATATACCCAAAGGTACGTGGAGGCCCAAGTCCGTATTAGCGCTGTCTGATGCGAAACTGCACAGCAAGAGCACCCCTTTATACTTATCGTACTGTAACATCGCCCGATATACCCGAAATTACATGGACGAGCTATGATATGCTTACGTACATGGAGTGAGGTATCACACTCAGAATGTATCGCAGACAAGTTAACGACAACTGTTATGTTTTACGACGCCGGAACACGTCTCTAGCCTAGAACTTATAAATGTTATCGTTATGGTTCCAATGCTTTGTTTGATAAATTGAGATTAATTTTATGTTGATCTTGCTTAACAATTTTCCTTTCAAAGGTTCATCGCGATGATGTATTGGAAAATTCCTAAAATGCAACTAAGAATGATAAGAAATCTTTCACTTTTAGTTTTTCAATGAAAATCCTAGCTACTAGAGGGAAAGAGCAATCAATTTGCAAGAAAACAAATCAAAGAACACAAACTAAATGCAAATTTCCTAATTGTTCCTTTTGCAAAACACACAAAATAATACATGCAAATGCAGATTTTTATTTTCAGTTCCTTTAATGTTATGAATGCAGAAAATAAACTAAGTGCACTAAATCAAAAAAATCAAATGCCTTTTACTTTTGAGAAATGAGGAACACAAACAAGAAGTTATATTTTGAAGGAAAAATGAGGAATGAAACAAAAATTTCTCCTATCAGGAAATGAAGAATTATGACAATTTCCTTTTTCAAAATCAAATGGATCTGATGCGACAATAAAAATACTTTGAAATTAACTTGAAAATGATAAAGAAAAATAATTTAAACAAACATTGAACAAATTTTCTTTCAAAGGAGGAAGAGGTAGATGAATTCACTGATCAATATGAGGCTCAGGCTTTTCAAAAAACATCAGCAAAAAAACTAAAACAAACTGCAAAGACAATTTCAAGGGAATTTGGATGGCTTCAGGAGGCAACACAGTCTTTAAAGAGAGACAATGCTTTGCAACGCAGGCCTAAAAGGGAGACAGTGCTATGCAAAGCACTGTGTCCTGTCCAAGAGTGCGTTGGGCGTAGTGTATAAAGAAAAAAACAGCTGTTTAACACACTTCTTTTGCAAATTTGGGTCTTTAAAAGAATAATCTTTGTGAGTAACAACTACTGGGTGACTAAACAAAGAAAATCAAAGGCTAAAACACCTAGGATAAAGAGTAATTTCCCCAGTGGAGCTGCCAATTTGTTGGACAGAATTGTGAATTACGGATAAAACACACTTCCCTAGAAAGGTGCTAATATAGAAAAACATGTTAAAGACTATACGACTACTTTTCCTAACTAAGAACAAACACACAGAATGGATTAGATGCTTACTTGGAATCCAAGCGCTTCCAAATGATTCCTTTTGTCGCTTCCGTTGTAGTTTCAAATTCCAGCGAGCTGTGCAAAATATTTTCTGCAAGAATGAACAATAAACAACAGAAGATAGCAATAATACAGATGTCTATTCAAGTTATTTTTCTAAATCAGTAAAGCATAAACCATATACATCAACTAAGATCTTGCAATATGGAAAATCAAAGCCAATACATATGCATATAGGGAAAAGTAAGTTGTATTCTTTATTAATGATAGAAGGGGAGGTTACAACCAAATGACTGATTTAGTGTCACCATCTCTAGCAGCATCCCAACCTCATCACAATGCATATATTTCCATAAAACTGTCACTCAAATCAATCTCCTCAATGGAAAATCCACCAACATTTCTCTACACAAACTCTTCCTTTTCAAACACTAAGATCTATGCTCAATTTATAGAGAAGCTGAGGTAGTTTTACAATCAATGACTTTGCAATAATAGGCAATACATGTTCCCAATCTTCTATATGTCAAATGGACACATGGATTCGAAGTTTGACATATGTGGACTCTTCTAGAAGGCACTGGCCAAGTGGAGATTCCGAAACAATGAGCATTTCGCTCCCAATGTGACCAACGCAACCATGGATGTTGGGAAGTGATTTGTAGAGCAGCCTTGCATGGGGCTACCTGCATATGCAACACACTTAGTCCCTTTAGAGGTAGCATTGGTGAGCTCTCATATGATATATTATAAACTTCAAACTTTGGAAACCTTTGCAGATGAAAGTCTTTGATTGATTTGTCTTGTTCTTTGTCTTAGGGCATGTAGCAATTTCAATGTTAGGGGATGATAGACCCTATACATTTCCTGGAGATGATGCCCAGTTAACCAGGTCATTGTGAATGATGCCCAAATTGACCTATAACATGAAGAAATATTTTTTTTGGGATGGCCTTAAATCCGATATTCAAAATTTTGTGGAAAATCCTAGAGATGATGCCCAGTTAACCAGGTCATTGGGAATGATGCCCAAATTGACCTATAACATGAAGAAATATTTTTTTTGGGATGGTCTTAAATCCAATATTCAAAATTTTGTGGCAAAATATTTGGTTTTCCAGCAAAATAAAGTTGAGAAAATTAAGGCCCCCAATTTGCTACAACCTTTATCCATTCCAAATCAACATTGGGAGGAGGTTTCAATGGATTTTATCACAATTTTACCTACTTCTGAAGGAAAGAGTGTCATCATGGTGATAGTTGATAGGTTTACCAAGTATGCACACTTTGTGCATTATCTCATCCATTTAAAGTGAGTACAATTGCTACTGCATTTATGGAAACAATTCAAAAGCTACATGGAAACCCAAATATTATTATAAGCGATATATATCCCATTTTCACTGGAAAATTTTGGATGGAATTAATTTCTTGTTTGGGTACTCAACTAGCTCATAGCTCATCTTATCATCCTCAAACCAATTGGCAGACTGAGATAGTGAACAAATGTTTGGAAGGATATCTTAATTTCTTTGTATCTGATAAACAAACACAATAGGTCAATTGGTTACCTCTGGCTAAATGGTGGTATAACACTTCCTTCCACACTGCAGCAAAAATAACCCCATTTATGGCACTTTATGGATATCTTCCACCATCCATCACATCATCTTTAAGAGAAAATTCTAAGGTTTAAGCAGTGGAAGATCACATCGAGCATCAAAAACAAGTTCTCTAACTATTAAAGGATAACCTAAATTTGGCACAAAATTGAATGAAACAACAAACATATCAACATCGCAGCGAGAGAAGTTTTGATGTAGGAAACTAGGTATTTTTACAGCTACAACCATAAAAAAAAGTCCCTCAATCAAGCTAAGAGAGATGATAAATTATCTCCAAAGTAATATGGTGCTTACAAGGTGTTACAAGAGATTGGTACTATGGAATAAAAATCAGAGCTTCTTGCATCTTCTTGAGTGCACCCAATTTTCTCTGTTTCATGCTTAAAGAAGGTTATAACTAACAAAATTCTAGTTCAAACAATATTTCCAGAACTTGATGAGGAAGGAAAAATCATAATGGAACCTGAAGCAGCCATGGTAACAATAACTTGAGAGGTACAAAATCAATCAATTTCAGAGTATCTCATCAAGTGGAAGAACTTACCACTGAAGATTCCACATGGGAGGATGAGATTTTTATATAGAAGCATCCATAACTACTCAAGCATTGAGAACAACACTTTTTTGAAGTAGAGGGACATGTTAGGGCCCTATATTACTACTGTAGTCCCTTATTTTTGTTAGTGTTGCCCCCTTATTTTTATTGCTGTACCCCTGTAATCCCCATATTGTTATTATTGTGCCCTTACATTATTATTGTTAGGCCGAATAGGATTATATTGTGAGCCCATGGAATCCTATATATATAAAGTAGGTTTTTTCATTTGTGTCATCCAAGAATTGTTCATTTATGTAATGTAAAGGAGGTTTCCCTCTCGAAATGACTGATTTCTAAGGCTTTGATCTCTCTTTTTATTATATTTTGGGAGTTGGTTTCATAACATCCAACCTTTCCTTGCTTGATCTTTTCGTTCCTTTCATTTTTTGTTCTTCCTTTCCTTTCTTTTCCTTCCTTTGCCTTTCTTTTCCTTCCTTTTCCTTTCTTTATCCAATACTGAAATGCTACATGAAAAATCTAAGTGTCTAGGAGTGTGGGAGAGAGAGAATAGAGAGAGAGAGCTCTAAAACCGAACTGACTAAAGGCTAAAATGAGAAAAGGTACCAACTGATCCTCAAAACCCTTTTCATCAATGTAGCCTCTATTTTCTTCGTTTTCCATTATTTTCATCCTCACATGCAACTTGTGACCTTTCACCTTCCTTTTATCCTAATTTCCTTGATTTTCATAAATAAATGTGGCAAAAATACCTTTTTCCTTTTCAAAGCCTTAACCATGGAATTTTCTAATTTCCCTTAGCCATAAAAACATCAAGTGATTCCCACTAGGATATATTGCCCAACATTCAAATTGTAATAAGTGTCCCTTAACCGTGGTCTTATTTTTTCCTTTATTAAATTTTATTACATGAAATTTTAGCCTGGGTATGTTACATTATTGGAAAGTATGGAATGTAAAAGGAGGTGGACTGAAAAAAGACTATTCAAATTCAATTCTTAAGGAATATGAGCTAAACAATGGGAAATACTCTTATCAGTGTTCCAAGCCTCTGGAAGAGAACTCAGGGTAGTTTATTTCAGCCTTTTGTGAGATGGAAGTTGATAGTTCAGGAAATGAGTTCACGATATTTGGAGTAAGGGGACTTCTCTCTTTCCAAACTCCCCTGGAAATAATTATTTCAAGGTAAAATAATGGGGGGGTACTTTTATTAGAAGTATCAGAGTGAGTATGAGGCATTTTGAAAGCCAGAGTGGTTTACTAAAGATTTATCTAGTGGATTTTCCAAGGTTAGGGATCTTAAACCCACACCCCCTTTTCTCACCTAACCAAGGGGTGTATAAGTGTCGTACCTAGGGAAAATATTCTGATTCGTCCCTGCAAATGGCGTTAGAAGATGTTGTAGCTCCTAGAGACAACCTTCGGGTTGATGAGAGGTTAGTGCATAGGACATATTAGAGTATTGATATTTTTTTCTAGAATTGTACATTTACATTCAATAATCAAAACATATTTTGAATAAAAAATGGTCCAAAATCCATTTCAAGAGGGTGGATTTGACTTATAAGAGAAAAAATATTTAGAAGACTTAATATTAGGCTCTGGTGGAAAACTTAGAGAAGCATATATTTCATTTTTCATTGTAGCATACATGAAAAAAGAACACGAAGGAAAGAAATAAAATACACAATGTTAAGCGTAGAATCCAATGAATTGAACTTTGGTAGAAAAACGAAGATATGAAAACAGTAAATGATATTTCATAGTACATGGAACACATATTAAGGATGTTATATATCTTTAGTCATAAGCATATCTAACCAAAATTAGACATAAATGAATCCATGATTTCAAAAACTACATCCAACAACTACCACTACATGCCATTTGAGAAGAAATAAAGGAATAATGAAGTGAACACAAGGAAGAGCACATATTACAGTCCTATGCAATTAGAATCACCAAAAATTCTTTAATAATATACAGATAGAGCTTACATTTTTCTTTCTCCATTCATAGTTCAAGATCCCTTTGAAACAAAAATTCCGAACCTTTCAAAATGTATCATAAACAATTTTTATAGGGTCTCAAGATGAGTACCCCTTACAAAATATTCCTTCTTGATCTCCTAATGATTCATCACAACAAAAATGGTGCGACCTTGCTACTTGTACAACTGTACTAAATAAACCCTAATAGACTTGATTTCATTTCATGAAATGGAATATTTATAAAAAACATAAAAGAACAAAGTGTCATGATTGACACGATGAAAGTAATATTCATTCCTGTTGGGAAGGTTCTAGAGGAAGAGATGTTTGGTAAATGATCCGGATTTATTGAGGATTAATGAACTGGTCACATTTCCGCCACAGTGTTGGTCTCAGTAGAGGAGAGCAAAAGAAGCTTTTATATGCAATCTTAAGACTAGTGATCCATGCATAATTTTGCCTGGTGCAAAAAAGGTCCTCACCATCCATAACGATTGGAAATCCATCCTCAAATAGTTCACTACTATCTTTCCCTTCAAGGAGGAGGTCTTCTCTTGACAGTAGTCAACTTTTCTATTAGCCTCTACTAGAATTTGATTGTATTTCTCCCATGGGATCAACGCTACTAAAAGGTCCCAACAGTTGGGATATCCAACTCTATCCCGCTGCTCGAACTCTAACTCAAACACAACTACATCCTTTAACACCTTTTCTAAACATTCCTCAGCCTTGGCTCTAGAAGCTTCCTTCTGGATCATCTTGGAGACCTCCAATATTGTATTTACCTCGTCTACCACATATATTTCCCTCAAATCACTGGTTAGTTTTTCATTAATATATTGAATGAATTTTTTAGTTGTCTCATTATTTCTTACATCCTCATCCTTAGCAGCTAGGATAATGAACTCATTTTCCTCAATTGGAATTTTTTGCTTTTCCATCAGGGTTATAATCTATGAGTTATTCTTCACTTATGTTATTATTTCATCCCATATCAAATGTTTGGCCTGGAGGAGAGACATGTTAACTTTCATCCTATTTTTGAGTTCAGTAATTTCTTGGTTTGTTGTCTATATACTTTTACTAATTAGCTCTGCATTAGTATTTTCAGTCTCCATCCATTTCTCCTTTTGTGTAAGGGTAGACTTGGCACTATCCAAACCCACCTAAACTTTCTTAAGTTCTCATTTAGAGAGTTGCATCTCGGTGAGGGTTTTAGTGAGCTACTCAGTAGGATTTTTTGGATTCTCTAGTATAAGCATTGCACAAATATGAGAGTCAATTTTTTGTTGGCCCTTTGCCATTTGTTTCTTGAGGGCCACTACTTTGTTGTTTTGGTCTATTAAATCCTTGGATAAAATTTCTTTTTATCCTTCCACCTGGGCTAATTCTATGGATTGCACATGTTTACTATAAGGCATCTTCAACTTATGCCTTAGTTCTTGGATCTTAGCCTATGAACTCTAGGTAAGAGTTTCTATTCCAACTTTATCTTCTAGGTTCACTCTTAGCTTGACAATCAATTATTTAAAGTTCTCATTTTGTAAATGTAGAGTTCTTGAATTAGCCCTCTCTTGCTTCAGCTTCATGGAAAAAATCTCTAACAATGTCTCACCGCTACACCTCCCTCCCACCTATGCACCCTCCACACCTCCGCGCTACTCCCATGGATCCTTGCCACCAGCCCTTCCGTCAACCCATCCACCGCTGGCCCTCCCGTTGACCTATCCACCGCCAACCTTCCCCATATCCCACCTCCCCCATATCTCAACTCCCTACTTTGACCCTCCCCCAGTTCAAACCTCCCTAGTTAATACCTGTGCATTGTTTTTACCAATTTTTTTTTTTTACAAAAAAAATTAAGTGCAAAATTTAAATTTTTTAGCACCATAATTTGTTTTACAATGGAAACAAAGTATTTTTTTTACAGAATACATTCACTCATCCATTGTGGGAGTCATTCTCTCAAGAAAAGAGAACTATCCTCAATGGTCAAGGAAAATTAAACACACACACATTTTTAATGAGTTGTGGAAAGGAATTTGTGAAGGACACAAAGAAAATCCACCCAAAAATTCTACAATAGTTAAGGATATCACCATTTGGGACAACAAAAAAAATAAGGCTTATGCCTTAATTACAACATTTTTAAATGAAAATGTGAATCGCCATATTACACTATTTTCAAATTCCAATGAAGCCTTGACGAAATTGAAAGAAATCTATGACTCACATTTCGAACTTGAAGTTGTTTAGTTGATGATTAAACTATTCAACCTTGAATTAAAAAATGATGAACCTCTTGCTTTAGCATCAGAAATAAGATCTATCATGCATGACATTAAAAAAACATGTGTTGAAATTGACATATCTATCATAGTTATGTCAAGGCATTGTATCCAACTTACTCACACTATCTTGAGTCATTCCAAGCAAGTGTAAACATCAAGGAGATTATCTTTGACTCCATTGAGAAAAAATTTGCAGAAATAGAGAAGGATTTTGGAAATAAGAAAATCCCTTAATCTTCTGAAGAAGCTATATTTTTTGCACATAGATAGAAGAATCATGCTCAAAATTCTTCTAGAGGGAGAGCTAGCTGAAGAGGACGAGGAAGAAGAAATTTCAAAGGCAAGGGGGTAGGCAAGCTCAAAATAAAAAATATGATCTTCATTTCTTACACTATAATAGAGATTGGCATGATGCATCCACATGTAAGCTACCTTGGGATAGAATTAAGCGGGAAATAAATGAAGCCAAAGGTAAAAATCATGACAAAGACAAAGGTAAAGCACCTGAATCCGCTCATTATGTTGTAGCACATTGTAATATTGGAGTAAATGAATACTTGTTTAATGCTTCACTTTATTCTTAGAGAAATGATTGGTTAGTAGATTCAAGAGCAACATGCCACATGAATTTTAGAAAATAATTTTTTGAAGAATTAACTAACAAGGTTGATGGATCAGTATACTTTGCAGGAAAATCTAAACTCAAGCCATTAGGGCTTGGTGCAATGAGGCTTAATTTTCCCGGCCTTCCAGAATTTCTTCTAAATGAGGTTATATTCCTCCCAGAGTTGAGGAGAAACTTGTTGTCTTTGGTCCACATCCACCATCAAGGACACTCCATTCACATGTTTGATGGAAAGGTTGAGGCCAAAAAAGCATCAGATCACTCACTTGTCATGAGAGGGATAGAATAAGGAAGGCTCCTAAAGCTGCAAGGTACCTCTGCTCATGCACAAAAATTTGAATTCAATTCTCACTATGATGAAGGTACATTACCATCAAGTCTTTTATGGTATGCTTGATTTGGACACTTTAAATATGACAACCTTATATTGTGGAAGAACAATGGTGTTACTGGTTTGCCTACAATTCCTAGGAAACTTAAGCAATGTGATGCTTGTATTCTAGGAAAGAATAGAAAACAATCCTTTCATGATTCACATTCCATAGCACATAGAAATCTTGAGCTTATTCATTCAGATTTATGTGGCCCCATGCTTGTTCCTTCTGCAAATGGAAATAAATACATGATGAAATTTATTGATGACTACACCAGAATGTGTTGGGTTTACTTATTGAAGAACAAATCTGATGCTTTTCAAACATTGAATAATTTTCATGCATGGAATGAAAATGATGCACAAACTCATATTTGTTCTTTACGAACTGATAATGGAAAAGAATACACTTCAAATGAATTTGAAAACTTTTTGGAACAGGGTCTCCTACGAGCTGCGAAACTGGTACATTTTGAATGCTTTTGATTAGATTTAATCTAGCAAAGAGGTTTTGGGGCGGGTCAAAGCCCCAAAAGAATTGTAATGGGTAAAAGGGTAAAACAGGGGTCCGAAAACCACGGTTTGCGGACCATAGGAAAGGCTAGGCTAGATTATTATAAATAGAGGATAATTTTTTATTGTAAGGTAGGAAATGAAGAGCTATTGATTCGAATTGTGGTTTAAGCTATCTTTTTGGGTTTTGGGGAAAGGACTCCTGCTGGTTGTGTGCGTGGAGATCCAAGTCCAACTGTGTGCGGACCCTGCTGCTATGTGCACAGGCTGGGAAGGGAATTTTAAGGAGGAATTGATGAATGGATGAATAATAAAGGTTGATAGAGAACTAAATCTGTGAGTACTCTTTGTGTGAATCATTGGTAATTACTTGTAATATTCCAAATCTGGAATTTTCTACAAAAATAAGAATACCGTAAGGTATTCCAAAGTTGGAGAGCATAAATTAATCCAATAATATAGTGTATTTAAACACATATATTCCATAGAAAAAATACAGCAACAAACTATGCTTTTATACAAGTCACCAAGTGGGGAAAAGCAGCTAATTTGGCCTCAAAAACGTTATTTTCTAAAGATGGAGTTATAACAGTGGAAAATAACGGTTTTGTCGCTTATAATATACAATATATGACATTCATGCAAAAAAAATTCAGAAACAAATGCCTTTATCCTAGTTAAACAAGCCTCCCATGCTCAAAACAGCTAAAAATTGACAAAACCCCAAGACTGCAAAATGCCAGAGCTGCTACATAAGAGACTGCACAGTCTAATAGAGGTTAAAATCAGAAAATAGAGAAATATATCTGATATTCTTAATATATTACTCAATGAGGCATAAAACATAGATTTAATCTCTTTATACAGATCCAAGAAGACCCGACAAGGGTTTCTTAACAGAAAAATATACAAGAGAAAGTTGCTGCAAATCTATGGCTGAATCACGATGTATGGCTGAAGCTCTGTATAAATATGGCTGAACATACAAATAAATGGTTGTAGATGCTTCCTCTAGCTTTTCCAAAGAAAGGCTGATCCTCCTCTTGGGAAAATAGCTCCTCAAAATGGGGTTTTAACCCCTCCCACTGCACACCTTAAGAAATAACAAAGTTTTCTAAAGGGACTGCATTTTTGCTGAAGGTAAGTGCTTCGACCAACACCAGGTAGTGGAAAATTTATATCAAAAGTCTCCTCTTAGATTTCTTAAACAAGATCTCGAAGAAAGAGTAGGGAATCCCCACCCGGGAAAACCCTTGCACTAAGCAGTGCAACAACTTAGCTAAATAGCCAAGTATGCAGGAAGTCTAAGCAAACCACATAAAATATAATCTCCAATATATCCATATGATTTTAATCTCCTTCATTATATAATTGATGAGCTTCCTCACCAAGGTTCCCACCCACTATGAGGTTGCTTCCATGCAAAGGCTCCTCCACAAAATCTGTGTTGTCCATCAAGATGGTGCAATGTATCTAGACAGATTTGTTGACTTAGTCAACCTTGACTGATTCTTCATGCCCTGTCCCTTTTCACACTCAAGGTGCCTTCATTTTATCTAGCTAGATTGATCTCTATTCACATTGGGCTGGCTTTATTTAGAATCCACTTCTTTGAGAATAAATCATGTTGACTTGGTCAAAATTGACCTTGTCCACAGAGTTTAGACCTTGTTCACACATGTGGATGCTTGAACTGGTTATTACATGACCCTCTTTCACATTAGGAGGGATTTTTATTCATACTTGAGCAAATTATGAGCCTCCTTGCCCACTTATTCATTTATCTAACTTTTAGAAGCAAACTTAATATTCCTATTAGCTTAAGCTAAATTAGGAATATTATAGTCTCCCCTTCCCAAATGTTGCTTGTCCTCAATAAATTGCAAGGGTGTTGCAAAATCTCCCCTCTTCCTCTTGTGGCCCTTTCATCCGATAGTCTCCCCCATTGCTTTAGAATTTCTGCAAAAATTCCATCTCCCAATGGCTCCTCCCAAGTGTGCAAGTTGGCCTTTGGTGAATAAACCAAATGGCTCTCATCATGAAATAATGGAAGGTTGTTATGGAAACCTTCTTGCTGATCCATGGCCTTCTCAAGATAGAAGTGATGAAAATCATGGGAAATTTCATTATCAATGGAGGCCTCCCTCCTCCATGCTATCATCCAAATAAAATGAATCACCTTCCATCTTGGTAATTCATCAAAAATATCCTCCCAATTTCTCATGAGAGGCATGCCCCAAGTTCTTCAACCAAACATATGGTCCACATCATAAAGAAACAAGTGGTATGCAATGGTGGCCATATAGTTTCTCATGCTCCCCTTGGAACATGTAGTGCAAAAAAAGTAGGGACTCTCTTCCCCCAAAGACACACCCAACAAATGTGTCTCTCCTCCAACTATGTTCCCAACAAAAATAAGAACATATTCAGCATGTGGGGTCATAAGTAAGATCATGCTAGATGCCATATACAATAAGGGAGAGGAAAATGGTCCCTCATGTGCAACCAGCATAGCTTTCCTCCTAACTGCCATAGAATATGATATGAAAAGCGTTCTCCCCAACACTTGTTTGCTGCCCAATCCTTCTTGCATTCTTGGAGAATGTGTATGATGGTTGGTGTTAAGGTATCACACCATGAAGAGTACATCACCTCTCCAAGATCTCCCAAGGAATGGCTAGCATCACCATTGTTCATGGCCCAAAGTGGCTCATGAAGCCCATCAGAAAAAGTGCCCCATCTTGGATCCAAGACCTACACATCAGTGTTAAGAAAATACAAGTATATAATAAATACATCATGAGATTCAACAATACAATGTTTGTCATACACTTGTTTAAAATCAACAAGGTAGCTCTTGGATGAGCTCCCTCTCACACTCAATGAATAAGGAGGTGATAATGATAACTCTTCCCAAGAGCTATGTTCCTCCTCAACCAGCAAATGATTCATGCACTTACTCATATGAGAGTGCATCTCCTCCTTGAAAATTTCCCACATGAATCCATATAAGATAGTATGATATGTTTTAATGAAACTAGTGGGATTTGAAAGCAAGACTTGATAGGTTGTATCAAGTAGTTTATTCTTGAGTTTGGAACCTTTAGTTAAGTAGATCTGATCATGAGCATAAATGATTCCATTAACTACCGTATACTTTCCATCCATTGCTTTCCCCTCAAGAACCTTACATGTGAATAGGTCCTTAGAATATTCCATCAAGAGTTGGGATTCCCAATAAGGGTCTAGGCTTCCCAACATTGACAACATTGTAAAAGTATGAAATGATGCATTTGTCATATGATGGCTCTCCTCCTTGACATTCTTGATGTCAAAGTCACATGTTGGAGTATTCCCAACTTTATTTTGTTGCCTCTCTTGCAGCTAATCTTGCTCAAGACAAGACTGAAGTTTAGGAGAGTCACCCTCCCTTTGAAAGGTTCTCCTTCTCAAAAACTTCCACAATTTTGCTCCTACATGAAAAAATGAAATTTTTATTTTATTTTTATCTTTAGAAATATTCATTATATATTGAAGTATCCTTTGCTGCTCCAAAGCTATGGAGTAGCCTTTTAATACTATGCTCATATCATCACAAATTTCTGAATCTATTCCCTCTAATGCAAATACATGAGTGGAAGAAAGCAAGGTCAATTTCAGAAATTTGCCTAGCCTTCCATCAATGATTTTCAGCACTGTAGTGGCTCCTTCCAAGGTTCCCTCTTTAAAAAAATAGGTTGTTGCTACATATAGTTGAAAGAACACTTTAGTTTCCCTCCAATCGGGAGGTCTTCCTGCTGAAATGCCTCCTTGCAAAGAGGCATCCAGGCATAGAGTAGGGTGTGAATGTAGGTGGACAGATTTGCCCCTACCTTTGTTGCATAGGTCCTCTTGCCTTCTTTGTTCTTTCAAAATTTGAAATAGAGAAGGGTACATGCTCTTCATCTTGTGATGCCATTCCTCCTCCTTTCCTTCTCCTATCTTCAAGATCTCAACATTTGGCAATGAAGGTACATGCTTCTCATGTGTTATGCCAAGAGCTCTATGTGTGAGACCTTTTGGAACTCCTTGCAAGAGTGCAAGACTTTCTTTCCTTGGAGAAAGTGCTCCATCCTCTTCTTCATGAGATGTTTGAGGTGCCCTTTTTATGACTGCATTATCTTCTCCTGCCTCTCCTTTCTCTTCTTCACTAGTTGAAGTTGCCTTACCTGCAACAAGAGACCTTAGATCTTGGTATTATTTTGAAGAAGGAATCTTCATGTCTTCCTTTTGAGAAGGAAGTCCTTCATCCAAAAGAGATCTTGCCCTTGGCAAAGTATCAAACAAGCTCACCTCCTCTTCATTGTTTTTCAGAAATGGATTTGGATTTATAGACCCTCCCAACTCATGCAAAAGCTCTGTTTGATATGGTATGATAGTTTCAATAGAGGATGTTTCACATGAAATCTCATCAAACCTCTCTACTAATCTTTTAATGAACTTTGCATAAGTAGAGGTATTTTAATTCTTTAAGGAAAATGATTCAAACAACCACCAAGCATAGGCCTCAACCTCAAAATGCAGCGCTGCTACTTTGATGGCTTCAAATTCTGAAACTTGATGTTGCTGCACAAAGGTGTCTAGCTCCTTCACCCAAGCCCTAGCTGGACATAGAGGTGATCCATAAAAAGTAGATAGAAAGAATCTACCCTCACCCTGCTTCTTGATCCTTGTGCTCTTTTCCTTCATTTGGAAAAACCCTTGGAAATTCAAGTGATCTTTGAACTCCTCAGATTGATCTTCATATTCCTGCAAATAATCACCAAGAGTATCTCTCTTTGGCACATATCCTTTATTCCTCTTCATGAAGAAACTGCTGATAGAACGTGGTAGATCCGATGATATGGCTAAGTGATCATATCCATAAGATGAGGATTTAGAATCTTCCTCTTGTATATATCTTGCTGAGGGATTTCTAGATTTCTCCCTCCTCATTTCTTTGATGCCCTTGCTTCCACCCTACAGATTTGGAAAAAGAAGTTTTGAGAACCTCCTTTCTCTAGACAAAAAGGGTTTGCATTGATTTCTTCTGAAAATATCCTCCTCCCCATGAGAATACTCCATGATGCTTGAAGCTCAAAGGCTGAGCCAATATTGTTGCTCCGATACCACTGTAATATTCCAAATCTGGAATTTTCTACAACAATAAGAATACCCTAAGGTATTAAATAGTTGGAGAGTAGAAATTAATCCAATAATATAGTGTATTTAAACATATATCTTCCATAGAACAATTACAACAACAAACTATGCTTTTATACAAGTCACCAAGTGGGGAAAAGCAGCTAATTTGGCCTCAAAAATGTTATTTTCTGAAGATGGAGTTATAAAAAGGAGAAATAATGGTTGCGTCCCTTAGAATAGAAAATATAGGACATTCATGCAAAATCGTTTCAGAAACAAATGCCTTTAGCCTAGTTAAACAGGCCTCTCATGCTCATAACAACTAAAAATTTACAAAACCCCAAGACTGCAAAATGCTGGAGCTGCTGCATAAGAGACTGCGCAGTCTAATAGAGGTTAAACTCAGAAAATAGAGAAATATATATGATATTCTTATTATTTTATTCAATGAGGCATAAAACAGAGATCTAATCTCTTTTATACATATCCAAGAAGACCCGACAAGGGTTTCTTGACAGAAAAGATATACAAGAGAAAGCTGCTGCAAATATTTGGCTGAATCCCGCTGTATGGCTGAAGCTCTACATAAAAATGGCTGAAAATGAAAATAAATGGTTGTATATGCTTCCTCTAGCTTTCCCAAAGAAAGGTTGATCCTCCTCTTGGGAAACTAGCTCCTCAAAATGGGGTTTTAACCCCACCCACTACACGCCTTAAGAAATAATGCAATTTTCTGAAGGGACTGCATTTTTGCTGAAGGTGAGTTCTTGGCCCAACACCAAGTAGTGGAAAATTTAGATCAGAAGTCTCCTTTTAGATTTTTCAAACAAGATATCGAAGAAAGAGTAGGGAATCCCCACCCGGGAAAACCCTTGCACTAAGCAGTGCAACAACTTAGCTAAACAACCAAGTATGCAGGAAGTCTAAGCAGACCAAATAAAAATATAATCTCCAATATATCCATATGATTTTCATATCCTTCATTATATAATTGATGAGCTTCCTCACCAAGGGTCCCACCCACTATGAGGTTGCTTCCATGCAAAGGCTCCTCCAAAAAAACTGCGTTTTCCATCAAGATGGTGCAATGTATCTATACAGCTTTGTTGACTTAGTCAACCTTGACTAATTCTTCATGCCCTGTACCTTTTCACACTCAAGGTGCCTTCATTTTATCTAGCTGGATTGATCTCTATTCACATTGAGCTGGCTTTATTTAGAATCCACTTATTTGAGAATAAATCATGTTGAATTGGTCAAACTTGACCTTTTCCACAAATTTTAGACCTTGTTCACACATGTGGATGCTTGAAATAGTTATTACATGATCCCCTTTCACATTAGGAGGGATTTTAATTCATACTTGAGCAAATTATGAGCCTCCTTGCCCACTTATTCATTTATCTAGCCTTTAGAAGAAAAATTAATATTCCTATTAGCTGAAGCTAAATTAGGAATATTACATTACTGCATTGTGCATTTTCTGTATTTAAGCTGCGAAGATCTGTGTAAGTGTGTTTTCTATATTTGGATCTGTTCTATTCTGTTTATGCAATACTGTGCTACTGTCATAAAAGCATATAATTATAGATCTAGCGCACGTGGATGCGAATAGAGACCTAATTGACCCTGCGCAGAACAATGAAATCTGGGAATCACGGGGTCTAACACAGCTCTGCTTACCTTACCTATCCTTTCTCAGGGTGCGAAAACCTGGTTCCAGCACCCACCCATACTACTTCGGGTGAGACTTTGACCTGCGCAAGCAGGTCACTGCTAAAAGGGCCAGTATTATAGGGGTTTGTTGGCAAACCTTGAGCTCCGAACTTGGGTCAGGACCCCTCGAGCCAACAAATGGTTCCATTGCCGGGACAAGCATTTTGAGAAAGTGTTAGGGTACTGACAAGAGAATACGGGAAACCTATCAAGAAGGAGACATGTCAGCGCATTTGAAATTACCTACCTTTAAAGGCACGGGCGATGAAGATATGGATCAGTTCTGGTTTGTGGCAGATTCGGTATGGACTGTGCAGGGCATGGTGAGTGATAATGTGAATAAAGTGCAGCTGTCCCTAGCCTTCGAAGAGAGAACACTGGACTGGTATATTAATTACATATCTGAAAATGGGAGTGCATCTATTCAGGATATTAAGGACGCCCTGAAACAACAGTTTTGAAAACCTAAGTCCTATTATCAGGCCGTAGTAGAGGTAAAGGGTTTCAAGTAGGGAGCAATCAAGTCTGTGTGGGAAGCGGATCAAAGCTTAAAAAAAGCTATCGGAGAAGGAGAATTTAAGTATGATGACAGGCAGCTTACGGAATGGTTCATTGCCATGCTGCTCCCTCACCTATGCATACCTATGGGTCACCAGAATTTTGGTTCACAAGATAAAGCTCTAGAAGCCGCTATTAAATTAGAAGCTACACATAGGAAAGATGCTTCGTTGAAGGTCCAACAGATCCAGGCGCAGCTTGGGGATATGTACCTGGAGATTTAAGACCTACAACGGGAAAGAGGAAGAGAAGCTAGCACAGAACTGTGGCGAACGAAGGACCTGCACTCGGGCCAACCGCGAACAGGAGAACCTAGTCCAGGTCACCCAAGATCAGGGGGGCCTAGCCTAGGATGACAGAGCCCAAGTGGACCTACGCCTTGGGATAGGGGCAGAGGCCATCATTATGCAGCCCACCTACACGACCATCCCCATACCAATGTTCTAGGGCAGAAGCAACACTGGTGCGGGTTCTACTGATCAGTGGGCCATGAGGAGCGGAACTGTCGAATTCATAATCTAGTGATAGGCTGGGAAAGCTCACCGGGGGTACAGTCAAACCCAGCTTCACCAAAGATCCCCGCGGGCAGGAATGGCTCCCCCTCCGGAAGCAGGGATGGGGGCCGAAGTGGAAGCGCAGGTCGGGGCTGGGGTCAGTTGATCTGCTATAATTGTGGGAGCACGGGGCATTTTGTGGGGGAGTGCCTGAGCCTCGTGCGATAGTACTGCAGGTATTGCAGACAATTGGACCATATGTTGGATGATTGTCCGGCCCTGAAGGAAAAGATACGGGAGAAGCAGCTCCCACCTATGAAGAAGGTGTGAAGGGTCCAGACTGAGCTAAGGGGTAAGGACTCGAATGTGAATGTGGTAACGCGCAGTGGATTGGTGACTAGGGGAATTGAGGAGAAATCTAAAACTGAAACACTGATCCGCAAAGCTGTTAGCAACCAAGAAGGGCTAGACCTGGACAAAGCAAGGGAAATGTTCATGGAAGCTTGAAAGGACTTCCTCGAGACTGAGACCTTTACGTCCCTACACCTTGGAGATTTGAAGGTAGCTGAGTAGGTAAAAAATTTCCTACAGGCATGTACGAGACTGTTGTGGACCCCCCAGGAAGTACGGAATCTGCAGGCTTTACTAGAGAGTTGTGCAACACACACCGCCCTGTCACCCGACATTAAGGATGTGCACAAGTTATACAAGTATCAAAGACGCACTGGCTGGGAGATGCGGCTGACAGTCTAGATCGGCAACTACGAGATGGATAAGGTTATCTTAGACCTCAGATCATACGTCAATGTATTACCTAAGAAAACTTGGCAACGCATAGGGGAACCTAAACTAGAATGGTCTACCATCTAGCTACGAATGGCCAATTACCAAAAAGTAGTACCTCTAGGGAGGCTCTCTGGGATTGTGGTAGATCTCGTAGGAGTAAAAGTCCTAGCTGACTTTGAAGTCATAGAAATTTTCAAGGATGCGGATCCTTACCCTGCACTCCTAGGACTGGGCTATAGACATGGGGGGTGTCATCAATCTCAAAAAGCGCAGCATGGTGTTTGAGAACAACGTTATGCACGTAATAGTACCACTAGATCCAACAGAAGGTGTGCGGTATACAGAGCCAGCCTACAAGGAGGAGGAAATAGATCACATTTACAAATTGACTACGTGGGATGAAGATCAGGTTAACCCCACAGTTGAAGGAGTACTCTGCTGGGAAAAGGGCTATGAATGTTTCTCCAACTCTGATGAGGGACTGGAAAACTGGCAAGGATGGTTGCACGAGGTTTCGACACTACGATGTCTTCGGACCACTAGTAATTTCTGCCGCATCTCTACCAAGGTAAGAGACCTGCCCTCCCATGATAACGCAGGTAATATTATGAAGTTGGTTGAAGACAAAATTCCCAAGGAACACAGGCTAGGGGCATTGCCTCTAACCCTGTGTAGAGTACCTATGCATTAGTGGGATATGAAAGGGCCGATATTCCTCACTTGGGAGAAGTGCCAGAGTAGGATGATCCTGCACTTGGGGACCCCAGCTGACAGATGGGCCCCAAGGTCGGCTGACCCATGAGAATACTTGCTGACATGCAAAATTCGAGGGTGCGATAGGACCCCGCCTGCACAGGCTCACCAGGTTACCAATGACCTAGGCTTGCATTCAACTATGGAACTGCACCAACCCACGTGCAATTGGGAGAAGTTACGAAAACTTCAGGTGACAGATGGAACGAAGATGCTTGACACAACCCTACCGAATATAGACGTCCCGACCAAGGGAGAAGTGCACCGATCGAGAAGTTTGGTGGCCAAATTGTTGAATTGGTACCTGAACCGTGTTACCAAACTCCTGGCATCAACCTTAAGTCGGGGTATGTGAACAACATGCAGGCGTCATCTGAGGTTTGACGATCCGTGGGAGAGTCCTCAGGTACGAATAATGACCGTCAGCCCACCCCACTTTGATAATAAAGGAACCTTACAGTTACGCAAAATAGGCGGCAGACCATCAATGTGGCAATTTATGGTAAGCTTGATTCGAACGATCGATGGTAAGTTTCACGTATGGGTTACTCCACCATTAGATAGCTCCAGACAATGTGCAGATAGCAGGATAATTTTTCAACAGGCTACATATTGTCTCTACACCATGCTCCTGTTATCCGACGACTAGCTTACTGGGACCATTGACATTTTCTGGGACGCCTATCCTTCTGTTGCTATGGCGGCCCCTAACCCATCGAATGCTTTGGTCCCTGGCTGTTTAGCACCCACATACATCATATTGAGAGGGCCTGGGAATGCCGAGTTTGATCAAATTATTGGTCATTGGCCTCTTGCAGAGGGAATTTCCTGTGAACCCAGCACGGAGAGGCACCATAGCTGCGTGATAGAGTACCCGACCTTCACATATTGGGGATGACTGCAGGACCCAGCCGGGTGGCCTCGGATGATACAGGAGAGGAGGGTACGCTATTATCATGGTCCCCCACCAACATTGTTGCAATCAGGTCACGAATAGTCCCGCGCCAGGAAGGAATGCTGAGATATAGGGATATGTTGCGAATTCTCCATAGTCCTAGATTACCAACCAACAGAAGCCATATTTGTTCACTCCCTCGCACTTTCCTAGTTAACGATCATGCTCCAACCACTGTAGAGATACAAATAGATTTGGCACAGCTATCCCATGAAGTGCTACAAGGATTATACACCACAGTGTTGCAAGAGGTTCGCCACCGTGACCGGATTGCGTGACAGTAGTGTGAAATGCCTCTGGAAGTTCGAGAATAGCGGGTCGCATTGGTCACAGAAGCAAAAAATATTATTCAGGAGCAGCTTACGTGGGGCATGCAATTGGTCAAAGCAGCTACGCAGCTCTAGATAACGGTTCGGTACCATCCTATGCTTCAGCGTATACAAGACGACTTACGGCAGGTGGAAGCTACTCTCGATTATATTAGAGCTCCCTTGCCCTCCAATGTTGCTACGCAGCGTCTGGCCATCATGGACATGATTGCAAATCTTCACCGCACCAAGCATGTCATCAGGAAACGGTTGAAACCATGGGGCGACACTACCCTCCATATTTCCCAGGATGCTCATACCACCATTACGCGCCTCCACCAGATGTTAGAACACGTTACTACGGCTCCAGATGGCCTTGCCTCCCTGACACTTGTCAACATTGCACAACAAGATGTTGTCCAGAGTCAGGAAGTTCTCCCTCCACTCTCCCACGCTCTTGATACCCTGCGTGCACAAATCAAGGCCGCACCACCGCAGTGACTCAGGACGAGTCACAAGATTGTGTTGGGGGACTGTTGGAACAGGGTCACCTATGAGCTACGAAACTGGTCCATTTTGGATAATTTTGATTAGATTTAATATAGTGTAGGGGTTTTGGGGCGAGTCAAAGCCCTGAAAGCATTGTAATGGGTAAAAGGGTAAACTAGGGGTCCGAAAACCACGGTTTGCGGACCATAGGAAAGGCTAGGCTAGATTATTATAAATAGAGGAGAATTTCATATTGTAAGGTAGGAAATGAAGAGATATTGATGCAAATTGTGGTTTAAGCTATCTGTTTGGGTTTTGGGGAAAGGACTCCTGCTGGCTGTGTGCGCGGAGATCCAAGTCCAGCTGTGTGTGGACCCTGCTACTGTGTGCACAGGCTAGGAAGGGAATTGTAAGGAGGAATTGATGAATGAATTAATAAGAAAGGTTGATAGAGAACTGAATCTATGAGTACTCTGTGTGAATCATTGGTAATTACTGCATTGTGCATTTTCTGTATTTAAGCTGCGAAGATCAGTGTAAGTGTATTTTATGTATCTGGATCTGTTTTGTTCTGTTTATGCAATACTGTGCTACTGTCGTAAAAGCATATAATTATAGATATAGCACATGTGGATGTGAATAGAGACTTAATTGACCCTATGAAGAACAAGGTAATCTAGGAATCACGGGGTCTAGCATAGCTCTACTTGCCTTACCTATCCTTTCTCAGGGTGCGAAAACCTGGTTCCAGCACCCACCCATACTACTTCGGGTGAGACTTTGACCTGTGCAAGCAGGTCACTACTGAAAGGGCCAGTAGTATAGGGGTTTGTTGGCAAACCTTGAGCTCCGAACCTCGGTCAGAACCCCTCGAGCCAACAAAAATATATTCTCCAAAATGGGATCAAACATCAAACAATCGTACCTTATAATCCCCAACAGAACGGTGTAGCTGAAAGAATGAACAAGAGAATTTTAAATATGGTTCATTCCATGTTGTTTTTCAAGAATGAAAAATTGATGTTTTGGGCTGATGCAATTATATGTGCTATGTACATAAAGAATATGAGTCCTTCTAATGAAATTAGAAATAATAATCCTTATGAAATGTGGCATGTCCACATTCCTTCAATAAATCATCTCAATCTCTTTGGTTCCACATGTTATTCTTTGATACCTAAGGAAAAAAGAAATAAAATTAGTGCAAGAAGTTGAAAATGTATCTTCTTGGAGTGTTCCAATACCTCCAAATTATATCGTCTCAATGATTAAGTTAATAATAAGTTTGTAGTATCTAGAGATGTCATATTTCTTGAATATTACAAGACTGACAATGTTGTTGAGTGACAAATTGATCGCTTGGATATATTCGCACATGAAAATTCATTTCAAGAATTTGATAATCAAATTCCACATCTTGAAGGGGGGATTCCTATACTGACTCAATTTGTGGAATCATCTTCTGAAGCACTCTCTCCCCCACATGAAGAACTAGTCACAGATGACACTTTGAGTGATGTGATTGACGGAATTGGGAGATTTACTCTTGATTCAATCCCAAGTCAATCAAATGAGCAGCTTGGGCCATATCAAAAAGGTCCTCCAAAATGGCTCACAAAGACACTTGAAAATGTTCGTCCTGATGAGTTTGGAAAGACAAGAGCAAGAAGTTCCACTAGAAAAAATGGAGGTGATGTAGATGATTCTGATTCACCTGATGATATGGATGTTTCTTATAATTGTGAATTGAATTTGTCTATAGATCTTGAACCAAATTCCTTCAAATAAGTCGCTTCTCATGATGAGTGGAATGAAGTGATGCAAAATGAATATGATGCCTTGATAAAGAATGACACTTGGAAGTTGGTTGATCCTCCATTGGGAACCAAAATAATTGGCTGCAAGTGGGTCTACAAGAACAAGTACAAAGTTGATGACTCACTTGACAAGCACAAAACCAGACTTGTAGCAAAAGGTTTTGCCCAGAAAAAAGGGGTCGATTATGAGGAGACCTTTTCTCCCTAAAAAAAAATGGGCTACCATTTGGACATTCGTTGTCTTAGAAGTCCATTAGATGGATGTAAAAAATTATTTCTTGAATGGAGATCTAAAGGGGAATCTTTTATGTCCCATCTAGAAGGATTTGTTGTGAAGGGCCAAGAACACAAAGTATGCAAGCTTGTAAAATCCTTGTATGGACTCAAGAAAGCACCGTGAGCCTAGTATGAGAAGTTAACCGAGCATCTTATGAAACTTAACTTCAAACATTATGATCTTGATGATTCAAATTTGTTTGTCAAGAAAGTTGGAAAAATAATTGTATATATTGTGGTGTATGTAGATGATATTTTGATGATAAGGAACAATGAGAGTCGTATTGTGTCCATAAGGAAGGAATTGAGTAAAGGTTTTGAAATGATTGATTTAGGCTATGTTCACTACTATATTGGCATTGAAGTGAATCAACATCCTAAGTCTATATTTTTTGGAACAGGGTCTCCTAACAAGCTGTGAAACTGGTCCATTTGGGTTAATTTCTGACTATATTTATTATAGAGCAGGGGTTTTGGGGTGGGTCAAAGCCCCAAATGCATTGTAATGGGTCAAAGGGTAAACTAGGGGTCTGAAAACCATGGGTTGCAGACCATAGGAACATTGAGGCTAGATTGTTATAAATAGAGATGCATTTTGGATTGTAAGGGATAGGATTCAATGAGATACTGATGCGATATATCGTTTAAGCTATCTGTTGGTTTTTGGGGGAACGGACCCCTGTTGGCTGTGTGCGCGGAGCTCCTAGTCCAGCTGTGTGTGGACCCTACTGCTGTGTGTGCAGGTTGGGAAGGGAATTGTAAGGAAAAGTTGATGAATGAATGAATGTGAAGGATTGCTAGAGATCTAAATCCGTGAGTACTGGTGTATGAACTACTGATAATTACTGTGTTATGCATTTTATGTCTTTCTGCTGTGAAAGTCTGTGTACTGAATGCTTGGATCTAGATCTATTCTGCTATGTTTAGATAATGTTGTGTTGATGTTTTGAAAAGAATATAATTGTAGATCTAGTGCATGTGGATGCAAATAGAATCATAATTAACCCTGTGAAGAAACAAGGTAATCTGAATAGAACACAACCCTGCTTGCCTTACCCTTCCTTTCTCAGGCTGTGGAAACCTGGTTCCAACACCCACCCATACTACTTCGGGTGAGATTGTGACCTGCGAAAGCAGGTCACTGCCGAAAGGGCTAGTAGTATAGGGGTTTGTTGGCAAACCTTGCACACCGAACCTGGGTCAGGACCCCTCAAGCCAACAAATGGTTCCGTTGTCAGGACCTGAAGAAGTCTGAGAAATGAGATCGGGTAATGGCATTAGAGATCTAACGGAGGGTGGAATGAGCGATATTATGGGTGGAAGTTCAATGTGGATAAATAAGAACTATCGAGACAGTCAAGGAGGGGATCGCTCTGCTCATAGTTCGTTGAGACCTACACAAGGTTTGTCAGCTGCCCCGACGTTAGGGCCCTATGAAGATAAACCAGAGGAGCCCATGGTAGCACACTTAAAGTTACCTAATTTTAAAGGAGCAGCCGATAAGGACATGGACCGATTTTGGTTCGTGATTGATTCGGTGTGGATGGCACAAGGGGTGGTAAGCGATACTGTGAAGAAAGTGCACCTATCCTTGGCTTTCGAAGAAAGGGCGCTAGACTGGTATATGTGGTATATATCTCATAACAGGAGCGCAATGCTTCAAAATATCAAGGATGCCCTAAAATAATAATTTCGAAAACCAAAATCCTATTCCCAACTGGTAGCGGAAGTAAAAGACTTCAAGTAAGGGATGTCTGAGTCGGTATGGGAGGCCGATAAATGGTTAAAGAAAGAAATTAGGGAGGGTGAGTTCAAGTACGATGAAAAAAAGCACATGGAATGGTTCATCGCTATGCTGCTACCTCACTTACACATACCCATGGGCCACCAGACCTTCGAATTGCAGGAAAAATCCTTGGAAGCTGCCATGAAACTTGAAGCTGCACCTGAAGGAGTGCAACAAATTCAAGAGCAGCTCGGGGCCATGCACCTAGAAATAAAAAGCTTACGGATGGAACGGGGCTGGTGCAAAGATTGCCGAATAGCGGGACTACATGATACATCCCAGTGCCCTCAGATAAATAGGGGTGAATTGAGGCAACAATGGTGTAGGTTCTGCCGATCTATAGGACATGAAGAGTAGAATTGTCACACATATGACTTACTGGTAGATCTGGGAACCCTTTATAGAGTACAGTCTGATCCTGCCTCTCTGAGATCTCCCGAAACCTTTGGTAGCTCTCCTATAGGGGGCAGGGGGGGACAGGGAGGGAGCGTAGGACGAGGATGGGGCTAGCTGATCTGCTACAACTGTGGAGAGGTAGGGAAATTCGCCAGGGAATGCCTAAATCCCACGAGGCAGTCCTGTAAATATTGCAGAAAACTAGACCATGAGATCGAAGACTGTCTGATCTTGTTAACAAAAATGAAAGAAAAATAGTCTACCCCCACCCAAAATGTATAGAGAGTCAAAACGAAGCTAAGGAGCGAAGATCCCAGTATAAAAATGATAACGCGCAACATGGTCACCCAAGGAGTGAAGGAGGAGTTGGCTCCCAGACGGAACTAAATCCCAGGAAACAGGAGTCGCTGGAAGCCCCTGCGCAGCTGCCAGCGTACCTCCATATAGAAGAGGAAGTTGAAACCTTGTTAAGGGCATGCTTCAAGCTACTCCACAACCCACAAGCTGGAGAAAAACTTCAAGTATTGCTACAGAACTGCGCAGCCCAGCCTAGCCCAGTAGTTGAGGTTAAGGAAGTACACAAATTACATAGCTACAAAAGGCACACTGGGAGGGAATTGCGACTAACAGCACAGATTGGTGAGTATGAGATGGATCAGGTTATTCTTGATCTTGGATCTGACGCAAACGTCTTACCAAAAAATACATGGTAATGAATAGGAGAACCTAAATTGGACTGGACCACTATCCAACTGTGAATGGCGAATCAAAAAAGGATCATCCCTCTGGGAAGGCTGCCAAAAGTTGTGGTCGATATCGTAGGAGTAAGGGTCCTAGCTGACTTTGAGGTCATAGAAATTGTGTAGGAAACAGATCCCTATCCTGCACTCCTAGGACTAGACTGGGCTATCAACATAGGGGTGTTATTAATCTAAAAAAATGTAGCATGGTGTTTGAGAAGAATGGTACCCATGTAATAGTACCACTGGATCCCGCTAAGGGTATGCGGTATACAGAACCAACATACAAAGAGGAGGAACTCGATCATATTTACAGGATGACAACACAGGACGAAGACCAGGGTGACCCTACAACAGGCGGGGTATTCGATTGGGAGAAAAATAGGGAGTATTGTTTTGACCCAAATGAAGAACTTGAGAGTTGGCAGGCCCGACTACACAATGTCTCAGCACTATGATGCCCTCGGGTTGTAAGGTCCCTCTACTGCATTAATTCGGAGGTAAGGGACCTTCCCCACTTTGATGAGTCTAGTATTGTCCAGGACTTCTTAAGAAAATTAGAGACTAGGGTGCCAAAATATCAGAGGCTCTGGGCACTCAATCTGGCACTGCATGGCACACCTACACGCTGGTGGGATACCCACAAGAAAGCATTTCCAGACTGGGAAATGTGTTAGGATAGGATGGTGCTGTGATGCACACCTCTCGCTGATGTGTGAACCAAGATATTCCTAGGACCTGGGGACACCCGCGCGCATCTACGAACTTGGACAACCAAATGGGCCGACCGAACCCCAGAAGAATGGGTCCATATATTTATACATGCCTTGGGCCCTATTCCTACTACTTGGTACTTAGACGCAGAGTTACATCAGCGGACCCACCACTGGGAAATATTAAAAGAGGACTTTATTGGAACGTTTGGAATTATTGGGGGAACAGAGATGCTTTAAGAAGCCCTGCAAGACAATGATGCATTCATCTTTAAAAAGCCTCACCCACACACCCCTCCAGCTATTCTGACATGGGAGGCCCAGATGCAAGACATGGTCAACTGCCGAAGCTTGGCGATTAACGAAGAAGATGATAACCCGCAGAATATATCTGTTCCGGAATCAGAAGGGGAACGTACCATTATCAGACCATTGCTCCAGGGTGTTGATGTAATGCAACCTCTCTGACTACGCGAAGTTAATATTGGGATAGAAGAACACCCTAAGCTGGCTAAAATTAGGGATTATTGGGATGAAGGCACCATGGGAAAAATAGCCGAACTACTTACGGAGTACCAGGACTTATTCCCTACAAAGTTTTCTGAGATCAAAGGAATCACTGGGGACCTTGGCATTATGCACATCACTCTGAAGCCTGAAGCGTGGCCTGTCAAGCAGCGGCCCTACCGGTTGAACCCTAAGTATAAGCAAAAGGTCAAAGAAGAGTTGGACAAAATGCTAACCGCAGGTATCATTGAACCAGTTTAACAGTCAGATTGGGTAAGCCCAATGGTCGTTCAAGAGAAAAAAACAAAGGTAGAAATACGCATCTGTGTGGATCTATAAAAGCTAAACGACACCTGCGTTCATGACCCTTTCCCTACTCCCTTCCTTGATGAAATCCTTGATAGTGTGGGTGGCCAGGAGGCCTATTCCTTCACTGATGGATTCTCGGGATAGCACCAGATCAGAATTGCACCTAAGGATCGTAGTAAGACCACCTTTTCTACTGAATGGGGTTCCTTCCAGTATACGGTCATGCCCTTTGGTCTTAAGAATGCACCTACTATCTTTTCAAGGGTTGTGGTGGCTGTGTTCAAAGAATTTATTCATAAGTTCCTGGAGGTTTACTTCGATGATTGGATGGTTTTTGGCTTAGTGAAAGAACATGTCTCGAACCTGCGATTAATGTTGGACGCGTGCCAGAAGCACCAGATCTCCTTGAATGTCAAAAATTGTATCTTCTGCGTACCTTTCGGAATCTTGCTTAGACACATAGTCTGTCGGAAATAACTGATGGTTGATCCTACGAAGACAGCCGTAATTATCAACATGGTAGCCCCCACCATGGAGAAATAGCTGCGCTCCATTCTCGGTCACACAGGATATTATAGAAAATTCATTCAAGGATACGCTCTGATCACAACACCCATGGAACAGCTACTAAAAAAAATGTCTCTTTTTTTCTGGAATGATGAATGTCAGAAGAGCTTCGAACTACTAAAAGAAAATTTGATTTCTGCACCCATATTGATATTCCCTAACTGGTCAAAATAATTTCATGTACATGTCAATGCGTCAAGCATTTCCCTGGGCGCGGTCCTCATGTAGCCTGGAGAAGGCGATATTGATCACCCGGTTTCCTTTTCCAGTCGTAAAATCTCGAGCGCTGAAAGAAATTACTCTACCACTAAGCATGAAGGACTGGCTATGGTATACACACTACAAAAATATCGACACTATCTTCTGGGAGGACACTTTAAGATGTTCACAGACCACTCAGCTTTGAAATACCTCATCAACAAGCCTGTGTTGGGGGGGAAGATTTGCCGCTAGCTATTGCTATTTCAGGAATATGATTTTGAGATCATTGTTAAGCCCGGGTGGTTGAATGCAGGCCCGGATCACCTGTCTCGTATCGATACAAGGGAAGAACCCACTAACCTGGATGAAGGCTTACTTGATGCGTAGATGTTTACCATTAAGATGGTTGATGCTCACTTTTCTAATATCATTGAATTCCTTACTACGGGTGTGGCCCCTGCTATGTATTTAGTACAATAGAAGAAGGAGTTGGTTACCTGGGCTGCAGACTTCACTATCATCACAAGACAGCTATACAAGCTGGGCATTGATGAAATACTACGTAGATATGTATTGGAACACGAACGGCCCACCATCCTCATAGAAGCACATGATGGAGTCGCAGGCAACCACTATGCAGGCAAAGCTACGACCCAAAAGATTTTAAGGGTTGGCTTATGGTGGCCTACCCTACATCAATATTCTTACGCCTATTGTAGGTCGTGCGATACATGCCAGTGAACTGGCCGACCCTCATGACGAGATGACATGCCATTACAGCCTCAGATGGCCCTACAGTCTTTTGATAAATGGGACATTGACTTTATCAAACCCATCAATCCACCAGGCAAGAAAACAAGTGTACGATATATTATCACTTCCACTGACTACGTCACACAATGGGCTAAGGCACAAGCTGTAAAATATTGTACTGCTGATACTACTACGCACTTCATCTTTGAGCAGATTCTGACAAGGTTTGGCTGCCCAAATATCCTGATGAGAGACAGAGGTACGCATTTTGTTAACCAAATGATTCAAGCTTTGAATGAGGAATTCCGGATCCACCATGCCAAGAGTACACCATATCATCCCCAGGCTAATGGGGCATTCGAAGCTTTTAACAAAATTTTGGAGCAGGCATTAACGAAGTTTTGTAATGCCAATCGTAGTGACTGGGATGTTCGCATCCCCTCGGTTCTGTGGGCCTACCGAACGACCTGAAAAAAGCTGACCGGCAGGACACCCTTCCGAATGGTCTATGGAAAGGAGGCCATCATGCCCATAGAGTACGTTGTTCCTAGCCTATTCATCACAACATTCATGAATATGGCTAACTTCGTCATCATAGAAGAACGCCTGACGCAACTGGTGGCCTTGGAGGAAGATCGGTTTATTGCTCAGTTTCACCAGCAGTTTCAAAAGGCTCAGGATAAAGCCTAGCATGATCGACACATTCGCCAAAAGACATTCGTCGAAGGTGATCTCGTCCTTTTATACGATAGCCAATTTTTGAAACACCCAAGAAAATTCCAGCAGCACTGGCTTGGTCCCTACATAGTTAAGACGGTTACGAATGGTGGCATAGTCCAGTTAGCTACCCTGCGCTGTGACCTCATTCCTGGCTTTGTCAATGGTAGTCAACTCAAACCATACCAGGCTACGGACTATGTGGTCGCACCAGTGCAGTGACTCGGGACGAGTCACAAGATTGTGTTGGGGGAATGTTGGAACAGGTTCTCCTAACAAGCTGCGAAACTAGTCCATTTGGATTAATTTTTTATTATATTTAATATAGTGCAGGGGTTTTGGGGTGGGTCAAAGCCCCAAACGCATTGTAATGGGTCAAAGGGTAAACTAGGGGTCCAAAAACCATGGGTTGCGGACCATAGGAACATTGAGGCTAGATTGTTATAAATAGAGATGCATTTTGGATTGTAAGGGATAGGATTCGATGAGCTATTGATGCGATCTGTCGTTTAAGCTATCTGTTGGGTTTTGGGGGAACAGACTCCTACTGGCTGTGTGCATGGAGCTCCTAGTCCAACTGTGTGCGGACCCTGCTGTTGTGTGCACAGGTTGGGAATGGAATTGTAAGGAAAAGTTGATGAATGAAGGAATGCGAAGGATTGCTAGAGATCTGAATCCATGAGTACTGGTGTATGAACTATTGATAATTACTGTGTTATGCATTTTCTATCTTTCTGCTGCGAAATTCTGTGTATTGAATGCTTTGATCTAGATCGATTCTGCTTTGTTTAGATAATGCTGTGTTGATGTTGTGAAAAGCATATAAATGTAGATCTAGTGCACGTGGATGCAAATAGATACATAATTAACCCTGCGAAGAAATAAGGTAATCTGAACAGAACACAACCCTGCTTGCCTTACCCTTCCTTTCTCAGGGTGTGAAAACCTGGTTCCAACACCCACCCATACTAATTCGGGTGAGACTGTGACCTGTGAAAGTAGGTCACTGCCGAAAGGGCCAGTAGTATAGGGGTTTGTTGCAAAACCTTGCACACCGAACCTGGGTTAGGACTCCTCAAGCCAACAATATTCCTCTCTCAGAAGAAGTACATTGGAGATCTATTGAATAGGTTTGGCATGGCTGAGTGCAATCCTTTGACCAGTGCAATGGAATAAAACTCAAAGCTCACATCCATCGAAGGGAAAGAATTTGAGGATGCAACGAAGTATAGACATCTTGTAGGAAGTCTCATCTACCTAACTACTACCAAACCAAACATCTAATATGTTGTTGGAATCTTCTCCAGGTTTATGCAAAAGCCTCGTCAGGGACATTGGTCTGCTGCAAAAAGAGTTTTAAAGTAATTGAAAGGGACTCAAGACTTCATACTCAAGTATACACAGTTGGATGACTTTAGCTTGATTCTATACTCTGATTCATAATCTAATGGAGACAAAGAAATTGTGCTATCTAATTCAGGTTATATTATGAGCTTTGGATCAGGAGATGTCTCTTGGAGATCAAACAAACAATCAGTTCCAACAGATTCCACAACTGAGGAAGAATATGTGGCAGCAGTTGAAGTGACAAAGGAAATTGTGCGGCTCAAGAAAATCTTGGAATATTTGTAGATGAAACAAAGGCATTAAATTCCACTCATGATCAATAATAGTTCTGCAATAAAGTTGTCAAAGAACCCAAGGTTCAATGATCAAACTAAGCATATCGATAAAAAATACCATCTGATTCGACATCATGTTGAGGACAAGACAATCCCTCTATACCATTGTTCCAAAAATGAGAAAATTTCAAGCATATTTACCAAAGCACTTGGAAGAGAAAAGTTTGAAAGATTCATAACGATGCTTGGAATCACCAACATCCCTTTAGATTAAGGGAGGGGATGTTGACACCTAATCATAAGGGATTGAGAAAATTTTTATAATAATGTAAATAGAAAATAAGGAAGTTGAAGAGAAACTTGGAATGAATCCCAAGAGTCTCACCTCCATTTATATATTTGTATGCATCCTTAATCAAATGCAAGTTCAGTTTTGTGGAGTTACCTCCTGACCTGACATATCACAACTTTGTCTTCTAGGTTCACTCATAGCTTGAATATAAGTTCTTTAAATTTCTCATCCTGTGAATGTGGAGCTCTTGAATTATCCCTCACTTGCTTCAAATTCATGGCACCCTTCTCCAACAACGTCTCAACTTTTTCGATGGTCATAACATTTTGACTTTATTCACTATAAAGCATCTCTCCCACCTGTCTATGAAAATTGATTTTCTTTGGAAGAGGGACACTAGTCAAGTCAAGAGATACATCTATAGTTGTAAATTGTGAGCCTTATGGAAGAGACAATCCTAAGGGATGATGTAATGAAAACTTCATTTTATTCCTCTCCAAGTCCATGGTAGCCATAAGTCTGGTATGGAAGGGAACTGGATGCGATGCTAGCCATTGTTGCACATCCTCTCATCTTCTTGTTACTTTCCTCTATTTCATTCCCTGTAGCCCAACTAGGTTATGTCATTTTTAAGCTCCCAACATAAATTATAAGTGCTACCTTTGTAGATGAAGTAGAAAAATATTGAAGTGGGTATTCTAAGGTCACGTGGAAGCATGGCTTATCCAGCTTTGTCCCGGTCAACCTGGTTTAAATCTCTTGATCAATTGCTTCTTGTATTTTTTCCATTTTACTAGAGTGAACATATTCCATTTCCACATCTCCAGTATCATCCACATTCCTCTTCTGTGCCTTATCCTTTGTGGTTGGAGTCTTAATCTCCATCTCTGTATTAATAGGCTAGTAATAATACTTAAATTTCCACTAAAATTTTGACATATATTCATGATCATAGGTTGAAAAATTAATTCTTTTCCTTTTCTTTGAAATGATGCCATGGGGGTCATAGTTCCAAATGTCTCACATTTCAAAATTCAGTTCCCTAAGAAAATATTCAATTGACTGAAAATCTTGTCTGGTATTTACAATGAAAGGACCTATAGGCTTTCACAATTTTAACATATATCCTTTCTTTGCGGGAACAAAGATAATTTAATCCACATGTATGCTATGTATGATGAATTCTAGGGAAAATATTATCATGGGAATAAAAACAAGTAAATGGTAAGGAGGGAGCTCACATCCATAAACCCTAATTTCAATGTAATCCTCGAATAAGTACCATTCACCCACCGTGGTGTCCTTTTTGGGGTATAATTATTAGGGGAGAGACATTATGGATGATTCTTTATGCCATAGAAATATAAGTGGACATGAATTGAGAATAACCCTCTTTGTTGGGTTTATTTATGAAAACAACATCCTAGTAAAAGACATATTTTTTCTGTTTGTGTGAATCCATGAGAATGTGACCCAAGTATTCAAATTTTTCCACATGGTTTTATCAGAACAAATAAAACATAATGGATTAGTATCTAAAAAATGATGTGATAGGAAAATGGTGCTGCTAGAATTTGATGGATTTAGCTAGGAAATAAGGAATATCAAAAAGATGTCCTGGATGCATCATCACCCTTAGAAACCCTATGGTAGCTTTTGTGACATTTGTGGCATCATCTTCCCCAAATAGTTGGGAAATCACAGTGAGGATGGATTGGACATCTCCTATAAAGGAATGTGCGGGAAAAGAGTCAGAAATAGGTAGGGATTCATGGCCAGGAGCCAAAATAATATGTAAGAAAGCATGTTTCTCCCCAGCTAGGAGGGAATTATAACTGTAGAATAGGGTGCTTTCGGTGATTTTTTCAGAATTAGAGGAAACTGGGTACACCTGATCATTTTGAATCAGTTTTGGAGTTATCTCCAAGATCTTCACTCTCATAGACACTACAAATCAATTTTTTATTTTCAACATAGTACGCGGAAAGCCATGAAACAAAATTTAGAAAATGATAGACAAAGAGTGAAATTTGGTAGTACAATCTTGACTCCACTACCATAAAAGTGTACTCTCCCTTGAGATTGTGGTCAATAATGTTGAAACAGAGGTTTGACAGGTGGTAGGGGAATGGTGAGTCATAGATATTATATTATGTGTCCATGAGTGGCTCAATGTTAGATGAGGGTTTAGCCTCCCGTGATTTAGAGGTTTTAGGTACAAGATTCTTCATTTTGATCATAAGGATAAACTATAAGTAGAAGGCCTAAAGTTTACTTAATGGACAAGGTGAAATTTGGAAGAATGACATTGAGGTAGTTCTAGACTATCTGGTAGGAGAATGACGTCGTAGACCATTGGAGCAACAGAAGGATTTCATTGCAAGAAATAAAAATTAAATTCAAACGGCTACGGGTCAGGATTTTATAGGCATGAGAAAATAGTAATGTGAATTTAGGTGAGCTCATGAGGGGGTGAAAAGTGGTGTAAGGTGATTGGGAGGGTGAACGGTTGATGCATGGAAGGGATACCTTTACCATTTATATCAACGACCACTTTCTAATGTTGTTGGACCCTCGATATATGGCGTGGCAGTTTTAGTCCCCACCTCTCTTCGACGGGTGGAAGAGCGGGAGTCGAGATCAAGTTGAGACCCCTCGGAGTTAATCTGGTTCGTTGATCTATTGATTATCTTCGTTGAATTTTCTCTTTTAGGGAGTGGAAAAAACATATCAGTCTTGCCATTTCCCCCCTCGTAATGTTTTCTGGGGTTGGTCGGGCCACAATGAATGTCAATCCACCTAACACCTACTTGGATTTTAAGCCAGGGACACACTTTCCATTTTCCTCCATCTCTTCGATAGGTGCATTAGTTAAGATACATTTTTCTAGTGCTTCCCTTTCCCAAGGGTGTTTAGTGCACTGCCAAAACGTAATTTTTTTTTTCTTTTTCCAACCTGGGCATATATGTTCTTTTGTACACCATGGAAAATATGGGTCCATTTGACACGAATACAGAAAAAGGTAGAAAATGGAGCAACATATTACAAAAAATTAAATAAATCTACCATGAAGAATAAATATCCATTTCCCAAAATCAATGATCTATTTGATAATTTAGATGAGACATAATGTTTTCCATGATAGATATAAGATCTGACTATCATCAATTCATAATTAAAGATGAACACATTCAGAGGACAACTTTCAGGATGAGATATGGGCACTACCAGTTTGTCGTGGTACCGTTTGGTATCAAAAATACCACAATAACATCCATGTGCCTAATGAAAAATGTCCTCAACCAATATTTAGACAAGTTTGTGCTAGTCTTTGTTGATGGTATTTTGGTTTACTAAAAAACCAGAGAAGAACACGAAGAGCACCTGAAGGTGGTGTTGCAATTAATGTGGGCACACAAATTGGGTGCAAAACTTATTAAATATGATTTCTTCCAATCACAAGTACAATATTTTGGACATGTCATCTCAAAGGAAAGAGTAGTTGTCAATCCATAAAATATCAAGGCCATAATGGAGTGGCCCACTCCCAGAAATTTCATGGAGGTAGAATCCTTCATTGGATTGGCCAGATACTACCAGAAATTCATACAATTTTTTTCAAATATTGGACATCCAATCATAGCTTTACAAAATAAAGGAGCAAAATTTCAATTGACATTAGAGTGCATAACTAGCTATAAGAAACGTAAGAACTTTGTCACACATGCACCTATTCTAAGGATAACGAACCTAGAGAAAGATTTCCTAGTTTGCAAAGATGCTTAAAAGGAAGGACTAGGTGGAGTCCTAATGTAATAAGGACATGTAATATGCTATGAATCAAGTAAAATAATGGAGCATGAGAGAAACTATGTAAATCATGACTTGGAGCTAGCAACAATTTTTTATGAACTGAGGATGTGGAGGCACTAATTGCTTGGGAGAAGGTTTGTGTTGATGTTATATCATGGGGGACTAAGATACTTGTTTGATTAGCCTATGTTAAATGCTAGACAATCTATATGGTTGAATTTTATTGGTGAATTTAATGTTGGAATCAATCATATTAAGTGTAAGGAAAATTAGGTAGAAAATGCACCTAGTATAAGTCTACAATTAGCTCACTTGGTAACCATGGGCACTTGAAAATTTGACACCAAAGAAAATATTAAATAAACATTTCTACATGATGAGAATTTACACTATGTGAAGGAATGGTTATAGTAGGAACCATAGGGAACAATAAGAAATAATTACAAGATAACTAGTGATGGTATATTGTTTTTAAAAGACGAATGGTATGTACCTTGTGTGATTGACTTGAAGAAAGTCATAATGGATGAGTTTCACAAAATACATTATTAAAATCATCTTGGTTACCAAAAAATGATAACAAAAATAAAGAAATTAAATTATTGGCTAGGAAATAACATAATATATTGCTAGGTTCTTACAATGTCAATAAGTCAAAATAGAGTGAAAACATCCAACAAGATTATTACAAGAAATTCCAATTCCAAAGTTGAAATGAGAAGTCATATCCATGTAATTAATAAGGGGATTTCCAAAGACATTAAAAAATCATGATGCCATGATGGTGGTAGTAGATAAATTGAGCAAGGTATCTCACTTTATAGTTGTTAAATATACTCACAAATCTATTGACATAACTCATTTTTTTATGAAAGAAACATTTAGATTGCATGGCATTCCTAAGAAGATTATTTTAAATCGGGATGCAAAGTTCACTTCTAATTTTTGGAAAGCATTGTTTGTAGGCTTTAGGACTCAGCTAGATTTTAACATAGCAGATCATCCTTAGAAAAATTATCAAACTGGAAGGGTAAAAAAAATATTAGAAGAGATGTTAAGGATGTATGTCATGCATTAGCTAAAGATATGGGAAGAATTCCTACCATTAGTTCAATTTTCATACAACATTGGGTACAAAGAATCATTGAAGATGAGTCATTTTAAGGCACTTTATGGTAGAAAATAAAATAATCCCATTATCTAGGATGGACCACTAAACAGGGTGGTAATTGGACCTAACATGCTGAGAGAAATGGAGAAAGAAGTGACTAATATTAGAGATAAGTTTAAAGTTTCCCATGATATGAAAAATAGCTATGCATACTAGTAGAGAATGCACAAAGAATTCCAAGTGGGAGAACATTTATGTCTCCGCATTAGACCAAGGAAGATATCATTAAAAGTGGGGTCATGTGCTAAATTAGCACCCATATTTTCTGGACAATTTTTTATTTTGGAAATAGTGGTATCATTAGATTGTATATTGGCCTTTCCGCCCATATAGAAATCACAAAATGTATTTCATATTTTGTTGCTTAAAAATTACGTATGTGACACTAATCATGTGATTGATTGGTCTATGATATAGGTGAAATCCAAGGGATAATTCCAACTCAAACCACTAGGCTTCCTAGACTAGAGAAAAATCATAACCTAGAATAAATTAAAAGAGAAGGTCAAGGTGCAATGGGAGCACTTTGGACCCAATGAAGCTAACTAGGAATTTGAATACCAAATGAGAGAGATATACCATAGAATGATGTAAGAACTGTTAATTATAAAGCTTAGTTTTGATTTTGATTTATAGAAAGCTGAGGAAATAGTTCATTTAAGGGGGTGGTTTTTGTGACATCCCTTTCATTTACCTCAACCTATGTAATATGACTATAATGATATCATGGGAGAAAGAGCCATGATTGGAAAATACAAAGTGTTTATTTAAACATTTAACTATAATTTTCAACTAAAGGAGAGGACAACCTTTCATATCCCATTGTATGATGGATTTTTATTTCTTGGAAAGCCACGAAACTAGCCTAAAATTAACTGCTGAAGTTAGATATAGGTGAGTTATTTACTAACAATAAAATTTATGTGATGCGATTGGGGGAAAGATATAGACTGAAAATAAATTTATGAGATGCAATTGGTGTGGTGGAGGAAAAAAAAGGATGGTGCCCTTCGACCAAGTGCGTCAAAGAGATAATTTTACAACTCCTAAAATACTCAAGTAGGATGATGAGAAGAAAGAGATAGAGATATCCAAAGAGAATAGGGCAGGGCTAGGAGTGGTTTTTTTATGTGGGATCTCACTGGGGTGCTTGACAGAGAATAGAGTGGGATCTCAATACTGATATTTGGATTGTGTGGGAGTTTTTGGGCAGTCACAGTGGAAGGCATAGTGATGTTTGAGTTGGTATGTAGATCCCTATACATGAGTTAAACCTCTGCGAACTTTGGGTGATTTCCCTATGAACTTTGTTAGGCCATTGAAATGTGTTGTCTAAGCCTCTATGGTTAGTGTGAGGCTCAATGGATGAATTAAAGAACTATGGTACTTAATGTAAAGCTAATAAACCACTTAGACATGGAAATCTAGGTCACTGTGGTGCTTGCTGAGTAGCTGATAAACCACCTGTACAATGGAAATTAAACCCTTGTGGTGCTTGTTGAGTAGGTAATAAACCACCTAGACATTGAACATTAGACCCTTGTGGTTCTTGCTATGAAAACCTAGTTAATAAACCACTTGGAAAGTGGGTTCCAAATCCTAAACCTTGGGTGAATGCATGTGAATGAAATTAGAGGAAAAAATGAGTCACTATGAAGCTCACTCTTAGGAAAAACTAATAGACCACCCTGGTGTTTTCTAGAGGCACAACTAATAAACCATATAAGTGCTTGATATTAGAGGAAGTTAATAAACCACCTGGAAAATGGGATCCATACTCTAGCTATTAAAACAAGCCCTTGGTGTGAATTTCCCAAGTAAGAAATTCCTTAGACATTGTATTCGACTCAGGGGTGGTCAATTGTGAGAAAGATGCAGTGTAGTTGCTCTATAGTTGGGTGGAGAGTGTAAGTCCCTCCTTCAGTTACCAACCAGGTTGAGACATACATATAATTATATTATATTTTTATATTTGAATCATGAACCATTATGTTCAATTATATGAATGTTATGAAATCTTATGTGCCTATGATTCTAATGAATGTCTAGACTGCGCTATGAAATATTTAGTTCATGATTGATATGAGGAATTGTATTTTTATGCTCTCTTGTTTGACAAGCAATGGATTATGGATATATAGCTTAGTATGTTTAGAGGACTAGTAATGTTTGACAAATGAACACAAAATATTCTTTTGTAGTATGATAACACGTGTGTTTGTGCTTATTTTATTGATACTTATAGCCATCTGAATGATTTTAACCAAATTGCAAGTTGCACATTGAAAGTGATGGTAATTTGTTAAATATTTCAATGAATTGATGAAATAATCAATGTCTTTTAAATATTGTGTTTTTATGTAAAAATATGAGGGATGATATGCATATGATTAATTAATAATCCTTTTAATTAAGGCATTTAATCAAAGTTTAATTAGTGTTTAATCAATGTTTTAAGCCTGCTGGCCCAGAGAGTGTGGTATCATGGAAGGTAAATAATGCCAGCCTAGGAAACATGATCTTAGGAAAAAAAATAACTACTGGACTATGAAATGTAGTATTGGGGTATGTAATCCCAAGGACTATGAATCTGTGGGAGGTGATCTCGCAAAACATGGTACTCAGGGAAAGTGTTAGAGTACTGGCTCAGGGAAAGGTAATACTAGAAATGGAGTACCAAGGAACTAAAAATATGTGTTGTTACTAGAATGGTGGGTGTGCCATGTGAAATTACATGGTGGTGGCATGGACCCATGTGGGCCAACATTGGGCATGTGGGTGCCACAAATATTTCCCTTTGATGTCATGGCCTCCTTAATGGGCTATGGTTTTGAGGGGCATAACTTGCTACTTGGGACTTGTATTGAGATATAATTTATATTACTAGAAAGATATCAATGAGCTGAAAAAGATGGAGTAATTAGTTTTATAACTTGAATAATTTGAGGAAAAGAGGTTGTTGTAACCCCATATTCATAATATACCTTGGAGGTTGGGTCAACAATAGTAGCACTCCCACAGTATTAGATGCCATAAGGGGGTGGGAGATGTTAGAGAGCATGAACCGTGATGTTTAATGCTATGAATGGTATGAGAAATTGTGTGTTTATGATCTTAATGAATGTTTGGAATGTGATATTCAATATTTAGTTCATGATTGATATGAGGAACTATATGTTTATGCTCTATTATTTGAAAAGAAATGGCTTATCATAATATGTAGCTTAGTATGTTCAGATGATTAATAATGTATGATATATGGACATAAAATTTTCTTGTGTGGTTATGAGAACTTGTGTGTTCATGCTTAGTTTATTGATACTTAGATCCACTTGAACAATTTTTACCAGAATGCAAATTTCATAGCAGAAGCAATGGTAGTTTATTATATATTTCAATGAATTGATGAACTAACCAACAACTTTGAAATAACATGTTTCTATGTAAACATCCTATGGAGCACAATATTAATTAATAAACCTTTTAATTAAGTTTCTTAATTAGTTTTTAATCAATGTTTTAAGCCTACTAGCTTGGGGAGTGTGGTTCTCAGGAAGGTAAATAATATTGGCTCGGGGATTATGATCCCAAGGAAAATAATAGCTACTATCCCAAGGAGATACCAACCTGGGGAGATGTATTACTAGGTTAAATAATCCTGATGAACATGAATTTAGGGGAGGTTATCCCTGGGAACATGGTACTCGAGGAATTTTTTAGGGTGTCAGCCTGGGGGAAGGTAATACTGGATAAGAAATATTGGGGAGCTAAAAATATGTATTGATATTGGTATGGTTGTTGTTACATGTGGGATCCACATTGTGGTGGTGTGGTACCAAGTGGCCTAGGTGTGGCCATGTGCATCCACATAGATTTCCCTTCATTACATGGCCTCCTTAATGTGCCAAGGTTCTAAGGGGCATAACTTTCTACTTAGGACTCAGATTGAGATACAATTTATATCACCAGAAAGCTCTCAACAAGATGAATGAGATGATGGAATTTGTTTTATAGCTTGAATAATTTGAGGAAAAGAGTGTTAGAAAGTGTTTTAATTGATTTCAAAGGTGATTTAAAAGGTGTTTTCATTGGACGAAAAATCTCATTGATATTGTAAGAAAGTGTTAGAATTGATCATTGATGATATAGGTGGTTTTAGGAAGATTTTCAAGTAGTGTTGTCATTAATGCTAGAGTTATTTAAGTTTTCTTATATTTGGAGCTATTCAAGTATAGAAGGTCAACTCATAAAATCTTATAAAGTGCTCAGATGGATAGTTCTTGAGAAGACCTTTCCAACAATATATTGAAGTCTGAAAAATACCTCCAACATCAGGAGTTATGGGAAGTTGAGGTTCACAGGTTAAAAGGCACAAAAGGGTGATTTTGGTGTTTCATGTTATTCCAAATTTGGTGTTAATTTGGTGCTCCCAAATTTAGTGTGAATGTGGCATTTGGAAGTTGAATAAATTTATAAGGTGGGTGCATTCTTGAAGGCAGATTGTGCACTAAGTGTTCCTCATAGGTCATCGGGTAAAATGAGGGGGCCCATTCTCACTAAATTTTAACAAAATGGGGGGGGGTCCCACAAAGTGGTTCCACTCCAAACCACTCTTCCCCAGATCGACCATCTAGTTATAATGAACTTTCCCCCTCTCGATTTCAAAACCACTAAAGTGGGGGTCTCAAAAAACTATAAGTGGTTTCCTACTAGGTGCACATGGCCGAATGATAAAGTATACATATGGTGGGAAAAGTGGCACAAGTCTAGAGGTTACACACCAGATTGCAACACAAATTGTATGCCCTATACCCTAGTCTTTTAAAATTGATGTGTTGTGCTAACACCTTGGGGTATCAATTTCTGGGATGATGTCAGATAAGGTCAACATCCAAAAAAATCCTAAGATGAATTGGCATACCAGAACATGTAACTTGGCAGACTAGAACATGTAACAAGGTGGTTGTGTAGGTGGCAAGACACGTAACCATGAAGGATTTTTAATCGACATGTAGGAGGCACACAACTGGAAGTGAATAGGTTTCCAAGGTCATGTAACCCTTACATTTTATTCTCGAGAGTTCCAATGCATGGGTCAAGATTAAATCCCCAGGGTAACGAGAATGGGAAACGAAAAAGTTCCCATCTAATGCCATAATGGTTGTTATAATTTAACATATTCATCCAAGCCCTTAAATTTTTTATAAAGAAATTCATTGAAAAAACTAAGGCTCAATGGCCCCTTTCCACTGTACAATGACATGGATGGATTACAACATAAACCAATTATAGGAGGCCACATGGCATAATTTTATTGTTAGGGATAGATGACATGGAATCACATGTGGAGCCATGATGGCACGTGACATAAAAAAATCTAAAGGATTAATATGAAACTAGTAATATAAAGGCCAGGGATGATGTCAAAATGATGTAAGAAACTCAAAGGTTTGGGATGATGTCAACATGACATCAACATCCAAAAATTCATGGGACACATAGCACTCCAGGATAGTGTCACATAGCATTCTGATTTGGCATTTTTAGGTGGCCAAGTGGGCCAAAAATAAGTTACATGTGGACCATCCAGAAGAGGAAATGTGGCAACAAGTGCACATGTGAAAGAAGGACACATCATCCTGCCCTTAGTGATTTTGAAATAGGTCACAACTAAAAGTTCTAGAGATATAGGAATGGGATAGAGAATTTATCGTCGACTGACAATCTGTCAGGCATTAAAAGCCACACCTAGGGTTTTTCTTGTGGTGATTTTTATTGTAATATGACCAGTGGTGTATAGGGACATTAGATCATGAGTTTAGAGATTTGGAATCTACAGGTTGTGTAAAGAATTAAGGGAATATGTGTGAGCCTTTGGAATCATTATAAAGTGTTTTAGGGTTGAGTCCTATGGACCTTAAACAAAGGCACTATGATATTTTTAAAGGCCTTTAGGCTGTGTGTGTGTATATATATATATATAGTTTTTAAGCATAGATGCTTCTTCAAAATATGTTGTGGCCTATCATAAATGGTATAGGTTGAGCATGAATAAGTTGGTAGATTTAACAGTATATTTGGTGGATTTTTTAAATCTGGTAGTCCACCATAGTTGGAACTACATATAAAACCTCTACTAAACATTTATTTAAAGCAACAGAAGACACAAGAATATACTCCAGAACGACATGCAAAGCTTAAAACTAAATTGTTTACATCCAAAACTCAAGTAAACACAGTCTGAACATAAGTGAACAAGTTTAAATAATTAGTTAATGGAAGAAAAGATATGAAATTAACTAAAAATATAACACAAGAAATATAAACTATAATTATTTATAGCAGCAAAATATGAGCAAAATTTGTGAGTGCAAGGATGCATATTTTGTTATGCATAAGGGTGAAAATGTATTAGAATTGGTGAAGTAGAGGGGTGTGAAAGATTTTAAAAGAATGCATTAGTGTTTGAGTTTTTTGAGATATGAGTGCAACAAGGTGGTATCTAAGTGAGGAAAATAAAGGAATTTATCTATGTAGAGAAAGGCATTAAGTTTGTGCTAATAGAAGAAGAGTCTAGAAAAATGAGAGGTGTAGAAGAAAACAACAATATTTTATGAACAAATTATTGTTTATATGAGTTTTAAAATAGTATGAAAGATGGATCAATAATGCAATCAAGTTTTAGCTTTCGTTCAGGGAGTGTTGGCTTCCTTTCAGTAGCAGCTGATAAAGCTAGGGAGTGGTAGCTTCCTTTCAATGGTAGCTGATAAAATCAATGAGTAATACCTTTGTTTTTGTGGTAGGTGATAAAATTATGGAATGGGAGCTTCCTTTCAGTGGTAACTGATAAATCAAGGAGTGGTAGTGACCTTTAGGTGGTAGCTTGAGAAATCTACAAGTAGAAGTTTTCAATAGATTGATGTAATTTAAGTTGTAGCTTATAAATTGCATCATAAATTTGGTGGTTTTCCTGGTCATATTGTTGTGTTATAATTTTTGAATTGGACCTGTGCTTGTGATTATTGGTTCAATAATTTTTTACTTCAAGAAGAAATTTTAAATTGGTAACAATTGTATAATTTGGTCATAATTCTTATTCAACCCCCCTCTCAATATCATCCTAGTTTCTAACAATTGGAAACAAATCCAAGGTTACTTCAAGATCATTCTAATAGCTAAAAAAATATTATGGAACCTGACAAAATAGCATTGGATTACCATATATGGAGTTCCATACTTGAATGGGTCAAATTATGAAACTTGGAATGTAAGAATGAAAATCTACCTACAAGCTCTTGAATTTGATATACTGTTATCTGTAGAGAATGGAATTATAAACAATGAGTTTAATTCACAAGATACAGAGAAAATATTGAAAGGATTGTCTAAGTTTGATAATAAAAAAATGGTATGTTATGAAACTAAAAAGGGGATACGAGATAAGTTACAGTCCATTAATTGAAAATAAACTCATGTTGCATGTGATATCAAGAATCCTTCTCTGAAGAGTGGGGCACACAAAGATTCAAAGAATATCAAGGAGAATAAGTCAGTGCAAGAAGAGGATTCACCAACATAAAATGGCCATGTTGTTGATCAACACTTATAGGATTCAAAAGAGATGCAATTGTAACACCCTCTTCCCACATCTACCCAAGTAACTAGCCAACTGGGGTAAACATCTGATGAGAGGCTAATAATATATGATTCAACCTTGTAGATGACTTTGAGGAAGTGGAATTGACGAAAACATGACAAACACACCTTACACTACATCATTGACATCCCCGAGAGGTAACCCAACCTTCCAGGGCCTTGATCCCTGAGGGGGAACTAATTTTTAACACATTTGAGGCTTAGACGTAGGCATGTAAGGGAAAGGGAGAAATTATAGACCCTTAGCTATCGGCTTGCCTTGTCAAGGTAGCGGCTAAGGCCCCAAAAGATCAGTTATGTGCCTGTAACTCTGGGATTTGTGCCACATTTTTAGCCCCTGAGCCCAGATCACTGCCTAGAACTTCCTGTAACTTTAGGAGATGCTAAATAAAACTAAAAACAAATACATGGAAACAATCACATCATCGTGAACTCATTCGATCCCACCCAACCATGGCAAGAATTTCGTCAAACATGTCACAAACATTGCATCTACAAGTGTAAACAACAAAATTAAACATAGGGGTCTAATACTTATCTCAGAATTGCTAAGAAGAATTAATCCCTTAAATCATAAGATGAAATACAGTGTACTTGACCATAGATACATTGTATATTCAATTACAGGAAAAAACGTAGATAGATACACAGATCATCACTGATAAAATACAAGCTCATAACCAACATAATAGAAGCATAAATACCATTTTTTTAACGTCAATTAAATCCACAAAATAAATAGTAATTTTCATACCAAATACCAAAGGAATGAACTCTTCAATTTTGAATGTAAAAACCAACCAGAGATGGGACTTCCATGTTCTACCCGACCATAGATTGGCTGAGCCAAATATTTCTTTAGTCAATCACTCCCATGCCATATTCCAAGCATGAATGCGGTAATCAAACCGAAAGAACCAACTAGGGCATCCCAAGGCTAAACCACCTCACCCTCATCAAATAGAAATCATGATTTACCGTGATCTACACACGATCACTAGGCCAACACTAGCATGTATATCTTCAGATTCTATCCACCTCAACCACGAGGAATTTTCCTGTCTCCTAGTCTCTCAGGCTTTACCACAATCCACAGTCCAAATCAGGGGTCACTAGGTGCTAAACCGAGACATACTCTCCATGATTTACCACAATCCCCAACCTGAGATTCCTAGGCCTAAAATGGAGAGTAAACTACCACCTATTAAGCTTTACCGCAACCCATAGTCTGAATCAGGGGTCACTAGGCCCTAAACTGAGGCAAAAATGGACTCGTTTTATAATCATTCGGAGATCCACCTCAGTCAACTTTGAATCCATATAGTAATCCATCTAAAATAAAACATGAGAACACCACAACACCATGGAAATCTAGAAATGGAAAGGCTAGGCTGAATACACTGTCACACCTAGCAAAACCCATGCCAAGACAACAAGAACCACATACAATACCATGCATGTCAAATCTAGTAAAGAAGTCACATATAAAAATCGATACCTGCAAAGAATCCTGTTGTAGCTGCTTGATCCTGCTCTTCCTTGCATGATTTTCCTTTCTTTCTCCAATGCCCAAGTGCTCCAAGAAAATTCTAAGTGTCCAAGAGTGAGAGAGAGAGAGAGAGAATAATGAGAGAGCTCCAAAAATGTGAGAAAACACTTACCAACTCATCCTTCGAAGCGTTTTTATCAATGAGGCCTCTATTTTCTTCATTTTCCTTTATTTTCATAAATAAATGTGCCAAAAATTCCATTTTTCCTTTCTAAAGCCTTTTCCTTTTCATTTTCCAATTTACTTATCCATAAAAAACCGATGATCGCCCATAATAGGATGGTTTTCCCACCATTCAGCTTGGAATATGTGTCCCATCATGTTGGGTGTGGAGCCTGATTTTCATCCTGATTCAGAGATCCTTGTTTTAGTTGGATGTATACCCCAGGAAAATTGTACACCCTTGCAGCGGGGGGGTGTGGGGGGGACTTGTACCCCCCGCGGGGTCTGGGGCGAGTGACCCCCCAACTGGGGGGTCCGGGGGCTAGCAGTCCCCCGGTGAGGGTTTCAGGGGCAGTGCCCCCGAAGCTAAAAAAAAATGTAAAATTGCCTTGTAAAATTATAGTAATTTTCTAGTCAATTTGGGTCGTTCATTAGGCGGATGATATGACAGTAGAAGTTATGTTTAGTTTAGGGTTTTTTTTCCCTAGAAGGCAACCCCTCTCTTTGTATGAGGGTATTGTATTGCGGCTGTGTAATAAATGTGTATTCTCTGAGAGGAAAATAGATAGGGAGACTGTGAGAGAGAACAAAGGATATTACAGTGGATCTGCTGTAGGTTTTGTCTCTTCATTTTGCTGGATAATAGAAAGGAAGGACTGGCTGTTCGAGGTGGATGTAGCCTAAACTGGGTGAACCACGTATATCTATGTATCTCTGGTTTTATGTGTTTTGTGTGCTTGTATTTTCCACATATTTTATGTGTTGCATTGATCCGTAATATATAATTTTTTAACAATTGGTATCAGAGCCAAAGGTATATTTGGTTGATAAACTCAGAGGAAAGAAGGGTTCCTGGTTCGAGTGGGAGCAATGGCGGAAGATGGTAAGTTTAGGGTCGAGAAATTTAACGGCCAAAAATTCCCGCTGTGGAAGATGCAGATGGAATATTATTTTTTTCAGAAAGATCTGTACCTACCATTGAGCGGAAAAACAAAGAAGCTGGCGGCCTTGACAGACGCGGAATGGAACATTCTCGATAGAAAGGCACTTGGAATATTACTTTAAAGTTTGATGACGTTGTCGGTGCTATCCTTAGCGAGAAAATGCGATGGAAAAGCTCTGGTGAGACATCAGGTAATGCTTTGAGTGCATAGTCTAGGGGAAGGAGAATGGAAAGAGGAAAGAGCTCAGGATATCACAGTAAATCAAGAAAAGGCAGATCTAAGTCTAGATTGGGGATAGTGTGCTGGAAATGCGGAAAGAAAGGACACCTAGAGAAAGATTGTAGATCTCGGAAGGGAAAATAAGGAGAAGCGCAACAAGAAAATAATCATGAAGCAAATGTGAAAGGTGATGTGTTACAAGATGCTTTGATTATTTCTTTCAAAAATGTTATTGATTCCTGGGTAGTAGATTCAAGGGCCTCATTCCATGCCACACCTGATAAGAAATATTTTCATGACTATGTTCAAGGAGATTTTGGACAAGTCCGTTTGGGTGATGATAAACCCTGTAAAATTGTTGTAATGGGTAAGGTTCTTGTAAAAAAAAAAAATGGAAACCAATGGCTATTAAAGGAGGTAAGGCATGTTCCAGATCTAAAGAAAAATCTGATTTCAACAGGGTAGTTAGGCGGTGAAGGTTGTGTGACAACTTTCACAGATAAAGCTTGGAAGGTCACCAAAGGAGCCCTGTTAATAGAAAAAAGGTGAAAAGGTTGGTACATTATATTTATGCAATGGTATTTCTAACTCTGTTAATGCTTTAACTTCCAAAGGAGCAGATGCAACATTATGGCACCATAGGCTCGGACACATGAGTGAGAAGGGGATGAAGATTCTTCACTCAAGAAATTTGTTGCTAGGTTTGAAGAAGGTTGATTTGGATTTCTGTGAAAATTGCATTTATGGAAAACAAAAGAGAGCCAGATTTCTCAGAGTTGGGAAAGAAAAGAAGAGAGAAAAATTGGAGCTTGTGCATACAGATGTATGGGGACCTGCTCAGGTATCATATCTCGGTGGCTCTCCCTATTATGTTACGTTTATTGATGATGCAACTAGAAAAAATTGGATTTATTGTATTCAAAATAAATCTGATGTATTTGATACTTTCAAGAAATGGAAAGCTTTGGTTGAGATTGAGACAGGAAAGAAGTTGAAGTGTCTCGGATTAGACAATGGAGGTGAATATTGCAGTAAAGAGTTTGATAGGTACTATTCAAAGCATGGAATTCGTAGAGAGAAGACAATTCCAAGAACACCACAATAAAATGGTGCGTCAGAAAGGATGAACAGAAAAATCATGGAGCGTGCAAGGTGCATGAGATTGCATGTAGGATTGCCTTTACAATTTTGGGCAGATGCTGTAGATACTACTGTTTATCTAATAAACAAAGGGCCTTCAAGTTCCTTGGATGGTGGTATTTTAGAGGAAGCATGGACAGGTAAAAAGGTAAACTACTCTTTTTTAAATCCTTTTGGTTGTGAGGCCTTTGTCCATATTAATAAAGAAAATAGAACAAATCTTGAGGCAAAATCAAAGAAATATACCTTTATTGGATATGGTGCAAATGATTTTAGTTATCGCTTACATGATTATGAAAATCACAAAATCATTAGGAGCAGAGATGTAATATTCAATGAAAAGGTCTTGTATAAGAATCAGTTGCAGGAAAAGAAACGGGAAAAAGAAAGCAAGGAATACACGGTTCTTGATGAGATAACTGAAAAAGTAAAGGTGCCTGAAAATAATAATAATCAACAACCACAACAGCAACAACCACCACAACAACAACATGCACCTCAAACACCTGAAAGTGGTGTTAGATGATCTACCAGGATAAGTAGACCCCCTGAACGATACTCTCCTTTATTATATTATTTATTGTTGACTGATTCTGGTGAACCTGAATGTTATGAAGAAGCAATGCAGGTTGAACGCAGGAAGAAGTGGGAGCTAGCCATGGAAGAAGAGATGGACTCCTTAATGCATAACTAGACTTGGGACTTAGCCAAGTTTCCTGGAGGTAAAACTACATTACAGAATAAATGGGTTTACAGGCTGAAGGAATAATATGGAGGAAAATAGAGGTACAAAGCTAGACTTGTGGTAAACGAGTTTGCATAGAATAAAGGTATTGATTTTGATGAAATACTTTCTCCTGTTGTTAAAATGACTTCAATCAGAACTATTTTAAGTCTTGCAGTAGCGGAAGATTTACATCTTGAACAGTTAGATGTAAAGACAACATTTCTCCATGGAGATTTGGAGGAAGAGATATACATGCAGAAACCAGAAGGATATGAGGTCAAAGGGAAAGAAAAATTGGTGTGCAGGTTAAAGAAGAGCTTGTATGGCTTAAAACAGGCTCCAAGGCAATGGTATCTAAAATTTGACAAATTTATGTCTGAACAAGGTTATACTAGATGTCACTCTGATCATTGTGTTTATCTGAAAAAACAAAATGATGGCAGCTATATTATATTGTCATTGTATGTAGATGACATGCTTGTTGTAGGGTCTAACATGCAGGAAATAAATGTGATCAAACAAAAATTGGAAAATTCATTTGCAATGAAGGATTTGGGAGCTGCAACAAATCCTTGGTATGAGAATAACTAGAGATAGGAAAAATCGAAAATTAACGTTGTCTCATAATGAGTACATACAAAAGGTTTTGAAAATATTTAATATGCACAATGCAAAACCATTTAGTACACCTTTTGCTAGCCATTTAAAACTTAGTAACGAGATGTGCCCAAAGACCCAAGAAGACATGGATTATATGTCTAAAGTTCTATATGCATCAGCAATTGAAAGATTAATGTATGCAATGGTCCGCACAAGGCCTTATATTGCACATGCAGTGGGAGTTGTAAGTAGGTACATGAATAATCCAGGAAAAGAACATTGGATGGCAGTAAAATGGATTCTCAGATATTTGAGAGGTACCACAAATCAAGCATTATGATTTGGTGGTTCAAACATTGCTCTACAGGGATATGTTGATGCAGATATGGCAGGTGACAGAGATAACAGGAGGAGCACTACAGGATATGTATTTACTGTAGGTGGAACAACTGTCAGTTGGGTTTCAAAAATCCAAAGTGTTGTTTCACTTTCAAAAATAGAAGCAGAGTATGTTGCTACTACATAGGCTAGTAAAGAAATGATTTGGTTACAAAGGTTTATGGGTGAATTGGGTAAGAAGCATGATATGGGCACATTATACAGTGATAGCCAAAGTGCCATTCATCTTGCAAAGAACTTAGCATTTCATTCCAGGACTAAACACATACATCTCAAGTACCATTTCATACGGTCAGTATTGGAAGATGGAGAGTTGAAGTTGGAAAAGATACACACTAGCCAGAATCCTGCAGATATGCTAACAAAAGTTGTAACCAGGGAGAAACTGAGAATGTTCTCAATTTCAATTGGTCTTCAAGGATGATGATGAAGATGAGAAACAAACAGCTCCAAAGAGGAGTCATTTTCCAGTAAATGAAGTAGCAGTGGAGTTGCTACAATCAGTCTCCAAGTGGGAGATTGTTGGGTGTGGAGCTTGATTTTCATCCTGATTCAGAGATCCTTGTTTTAGCTGGATGTATACCCTAGGAAAACTGTACACCCTTACAACGGGGGGGGTGCAAGGGGGACTTGTCCCCCCCATGGGGTTTGGGGGGGCTGACCCCTCGGCTGGGGGGTCCAGGGGCCAGCGGTCCCCTGGCGAGGGTTTCAGGGGCAGCGCCCCCGAAGCTAAAAATAGATGTAAAATTTCCTTGTAAAAGTATAGTATTTTTCTAGTCAATTTGGGCTGTTCATTAGGCGGATGATCTGAAGATAGAAGTTATGTTTAGTTTAGGGTTTTTTTCCCTAGAAGGCAACCCCTCTCTTTGTATGAGGGTATTGTATTGTGACTGTGTAATATATGTGTATTCTCTGAGTGGAAAATAGATAGGGAGACTGTGAGAGAGAAAAGAGGATATTACAACGGATTTGCTGTAGGTTTTGTCTCTTCATTTTTCTAGATAATAGAAAGGAAGGACTGGATTTTCGGGGTGGACGTAGCCCAAACTGGGTGAGCCATGTATATCTGTGTCTCTCTAGTTTTATGTGTTTTGTTTGCTTGTATTTTCCTCATATTTTATGTGTTTCATTACTCCATAATATATAATTTTTTAACACATTAGCCATTGTATGATATATTTTACATGGATTTTTACTAGGGGTGTTAGATAACCCTCCCCCTTATGGGACTCTCAGTGTTCAATGACACCTAAAAATGAACAAATTGCCAAAAAAAACATACTTCTTACGGAGATTTATAACATAGCTTGTTGCAGTATTTACAATGAATAAATTTCTCAAAAGAAAAACCATCATGACAATCATACTATGTACTGGAGCTTTATAACACAACTCATTACGCTATTTATAATAGTATACACATATACATATTTTATCAACCAAAAAATAAAAGGATACGATGCCCATATCAACAAAAAGGGAATCTAGAGGCTCACACCTCCACGCTCAAAGTAGTACCAGGATTCACTTCCTTCCCAGGAAGTCTAGAATCCACTGTTAGAGCCAAAGCTTCATCCAATGTCCACCACTACAATCCTATGCCATAATACCGTCAGTGAAAAATTACCATCTCATTGTTCCAAGGCACACTCCCAATGTGCATATGATTCCATCTAGAAATGCCAATGATAAAAAAAATCCATCCTTGGCCTTCCATTCTTTGATACACAATCCCTCAGGAAATCCAGACATCCCCTTCCATGTAGTCACTCACCTTCCAAGTTCTTCGACATCCCCTATCCCAGGCCATCCATCCCTTGCCAAGGCTTCCTCACAACGGAAGATATAAAAACCAAGGCATATACCTGCCTCAAAATCATCATACCGGTCATAGCATGCTCATGGAAAGAAATGAACACTATTGGGTACTAGTGTCCCACAATGGCCTTACTCCTAAAATGATTTACCAACATATTGCTGCATGTTCAAATTCCTTTCGTTGTCCCTACTAATTCTTGCAGTTAATTCCAATCACCCAACCAGGAATTTTCGTGCTTCCTGTACCAAGCACATAATTTCCATTTTATTAAAAAAAAATTGAAATAAATTCAAATCATACCTCATTGGTAGCTTGTTAATAAGGTACACTTGAAATCATGTTCACTTACTACCACACAAGCCAAACTAGTTGTTTGGTCAAATAATCATATATAACATATCACATATGGTTAGCTCAAAACACAACCATCATAAGTTAAAATCATGAATCGCATGAAATCACCATAAACCATAATCATAAATCACATGTAACCATCATAATTTAGAATAAAAAATCACATGCATAATAAAAATGAAAAAAAATATCGATACTTATCCTTCATCGGTCATTTCTTCTACCTTTGTTCTTTATGTACTCTCACATCGGATTGGTTTCCACACCCGACAAGCACCCAATTCCTTTTATTATATTTAATAATGTATGCAAACACAATTTACAACACGTACATCTACACAAGGTGTTAAACACCACACAATACATACATCCACATGCAATGTACACCACAATGCAATACACACACCTACACCCGGTGTACGACACAATACATACACCTACACCAGCATACAACACATACACCTACACACGGTGCATAATACAACACAATAAATATGCATATACATATACCAAGTACAACACAACGAATACACATGTCACAATACCACAATTACACCATGCACATACATGGTACCGCATATCCGCAACACATTATGTACAACATGCACACAATTCCACATGTATACTAGTACCATATGCACAACACGTACATAGTACAACCTTCACATGAAACTACCTACACAACATGTGCACACTGCACAACATCACATCATTAGGGGAATTTTGAGGTCTAAAATGGGCCTCCTAAGGAAATTATAAAATAATCGTGGAAATAATAAAGATTTGATTACATCATCAAATTTTAGAGGGAAAAAAAAGAAGAAACTACTTTTTCAACTCATATTTTCAACTTCTCTCTCTATTGGTTTACTCAAATTTCGAGTAGGAACACTCGTTGAATGCATAATTTGATTCCTCTTCCAAGGAGTACCCATGTCACATACTTTCGATGGACCCTACTAGATGAAAAATGTGATTGCAATCACAGTTTTTCATGTATTTCTCATTTTTCATCTAGCAGGGTCCATCGAAAGTACGCAACATGGGTACTCCTTGGACGAGGAATTAAATTTTTCATCCATCGAGTACTCTTGCTCGAAATTTGAGTAAAATATTAAGGAGATAAGTTGAAAAATTAGTTTTATTATTTTATTATTTTTTAATGTTTTTACTTTTTTACGCCAAAAATGGTGAATCATCCACCATGGCTGACATCATCATATCGAATCCTATTGGTTCTTATAAAGTTTATTTTGGTTGTACATTTTTCTTAGGGGGCGCATTTTAGACCTCAAAAGTTCTCTAATGTGTACATTACACCACCTGCACAATGTGTGCACAATGCCAAATTTACACCACATGACCTGTACAATGCATACAAAATACCACAGGTACACAACACCATGTGCATGACATGTACATGAAACCACATGTACACAATACCACATGCACATAACACCACATGTAAAATCATGCACACAACACCATATGTACATAGCACTGCATATACAACATGTACATAGCATTATACATACACAGCACCACATACCCAACATGCGTATAACACCATATGTACACAACACCACATATCTAACATGCACACAATACAATATGTAAACAACACCACATCTCCAACATGTACATAGCACCATTTATACCTAGCACTGCATATGCAATATACACACAACACCATAAATACAACAGGCATACAACATCATAGGTACACAGTAATACATATGTTACATGTAAAAATCACCATAAGTACAATCACTGAATATACAACATGCACAAAATATACACAACAGTAGCACTGCACATCCATAGACCACAAACATACCCCACAATAAACCTTTCTTCTAGTGTCTTTCCGCTATCCATGCTTATCCTAGCATACTGCATATCATACAACTTTCACTTCATTAATGTACCCCTCAACATTATCTATCCATAACATAGAGATAGGCATAATACAAGCATATAATATCAATTTAGGTACACATGATACTTACCTCATAGATAGGTTAGGTTTATTTTTCCACTTGATTCCTTATAGCCAGGAACCTCTTCATGCCATTCATCTGCATAAGCAATCATTCCTCCTTAAGAATGATCATTGAAAACCCTATCATACAGTGACATAGATAGATATACAAATACATACATACATACATACATACATACATACATATATATATATATATATATATATATATAATAATAATAATTAGCATAAAACATTCATGATCCTATCAGACAACAACATACATACCCACATATATACATATAAACATCAACATAATCATGATCGCAACACAAATACTAGATATCATAAGGTCTAGGTTAAGATAACTTCCATTATTCATGCACAACATGCACAACGATGAGAAAAACAGTTCCCAACATATCCAAGGCATCTAACACCTCAGATCCATTCACTTTACCTTTCTTGATACCTTTCTCATGTCCGTAATGCCACCATCCATTTACCACAATGGACCCAACCAGTCCAATCAACTGTCATATTCTTACTTTCTACTACTCTTACTCATGCATCGAGCTTCATCTGTGCCTTAAATTACCTGTTGGGTACCACATAGCTGTTCCAGAGCTCCATTAACCTTCCTCTTTCCCAAACTAATTCCCAAGACTCAAAACATAAAAGGAAAAAATAAGAAACAAACAATAAGAAAACCATGAAAACCAAAAACAATACGACACCACAAACAAAGTGGCTTGGCCATGCACTAGACGCAATCAAAACCGTAAACTGAGCACAAACAAATCACAAAGAATGAAAGCATAAAACTAGAAAAAATATCCATGACTAAATTCCCATGGGTTCCCAATTCTTCCAAGGGAAAGCTCAACATGAGCCTTATTCAATATTTCATGGAATTTTCTTACCATGCAATCCCCTGCCTCATACTGCCATAACCACATAATTGTCAGCGCATAATTAAATATAACAATATACCTTTTATCTTACCTTGTTGTGCTAGGCACATTGCCCTGTAGCTGAAGAGACATGTCAGCCATATGCATCAACATCAAGGAAACATATCTATCAATTCAAAATCAACCTTTACCAAATCTAAAAGCCATGTCATAATCAACAATCAACTCACAGTCATAAGTCATAATACATAATGCCACAACTATTACCTACTTATACTCAAGTAAATATCAGTTGTCTCAATGCATACATGTTAGTGCAATCGTCTTAAAGCAATATCATTACTTCATGCAATCTTATAGACACATGCTCATATCATGTAATTAGTCAAACATTCAAACAAATTGCAAACCTACCATGTTAAGTAAATCAACTATATGATGTTATAGAAACCAAATCAATCAAACACCTAATATATGACATAATCAGACATTCAAGCACCAAGTACATGCATCAACAAATTCATACCTTAATGTATCTTATGGGAGGCTATCTTGCCTACAAAATCATTCTAGATTAGCATAATATAACTTCATAACAACTCAACTCAACATAAATAAGGTCATGATATCCACAACAATATCTAGCTAACATGTTCACACCCTAAACTCATAAAAAATTGTCATTCGTGCATACAATCGCATATGAAAGTTAGTCTAGACATAATACAACACACTATCATGATTAGGTCGACTCACGCTTGAATGTCATAACCCTAACCATAAATTCAGTAGCATATAATAAAAACAAGTTATATATCATGTTCATCAACAACATGTAACCTTATCATCAAGAAAAATATACAATAATAAAAATTTAACCTATAACACACTCATCAACATAAAACATAATCATCAAGTTATCTCACCATAAAACAACAATATCAATGCATATAACCATAGGTTACCATCACTCATGACTATATGACACGTGGATATAAATACACTAATCAACTAGCATCTATCATGCATGACTAACCCACGGATGTCCATATAACTAAACTGATTAACTAACATCTATAATGTATGTAACCATAACGACAATAAAATGACAAACATATATATAAGTAACCCTAATGCATATAACAAATACATGAATCACATACCTGCATTCCAATCATACAACTTGTATGACGATCTCCTCTTACCCTAAATTCCATTTTTGCAACTTCACTTTAATGATCTGCATCCCCTGCTCTATCTTAGCCAACACATTAGCATCATAACATACTAATAGCATCATGATGACATAATTGCATACAATGACCTCAGGCACAAAAAACTTAACCATTACAATGAAAGCTTGACCTTATGCACCCACTTGACATGTATAACCAATCATGAGCAACCAATGCATGTTCAACATATGAAATCAACAAGCAAGCATACACAAATAACACCAAAGCATCACCAATATGTAACCCTAGCATAAGTGTTGAGTTGCCTTTTTGTCCATATTTTTATGATTTTTATCAAATGATTGTATGCTTGTGACTAGTATTTTTAATCATTATTATCTTATTAAGATGATAGTTAGAGGCATTCAGAGGCAGTATTTATTAAATTAAAAATTATTCTTGTTATGTGTTTTTTATGTAAATGCCATTAATAATATGCTTTCTGTTACACCATTTTTTGGTCATCTAACCTATTATCATTAGATGGACCCAAGTACACCATGTAAGACCAGTTTTACCCTAAGTAAAACTGCTTTCACTATGTTAAAACAAGAAACCCCAAAAGGAAATATTAAACAAACCTATATTTGTTTGATTTTCCTCATGGAATAATTAATTAAACCATAATTTAATTATTATTCCCAGTCATGTTTAACCCAAAATGAAAGAAATTAATTAGATAAACCTTTATTTATGTTATTATTTTCTAGGAATAATTATTTAAACCTTATTTAGATGATATTCCTTGTTAAATATGACCAAATCACCCACAAATAATTAAATAAATCACTATTTATTTAATTATCTTTCAACCACTTTCTTAAATAATTAAATAAATCATTATTTATTTGATTATCTTCTAACCGCTTCCTTAAAAAGATAAATAAATCATTTATTTATTTATTTTTGACAAATTAAGGGATTTGACCCAAGACAAATACCTTTTCCCTCCAACAAATATAATAAAATATTCCATAAAAAGTGGATCTAGATCTGGTGAACCCATGCACCAAGATCTAGAATGACCCAATATTTTGTTATAAATAGGAGGGTTTTTCCTACCATTTTTCACCTTTTGTTGCCTATTAGATCACTCTGGATCTATACACTTGGTCACATATTTCCATCATTTGCTCCCATTGAGCTCTACTCTTTGCATTGGGTTTTCTACATCAACTAGAGAGAGAAATCTTAGATCTGAAGTGCTGAGGACTTCCAAGAACCCATCCCACTGAGGGGAATTGGATACTCCTTCTAGTTTTCCTCACAGGTGCCCCATTAATACAAAAATTCTTTCAAAAATTGTTCTTTTCTTGTCTATTGGTATATGGAGCAAACCCTTGTTTTTACTGCTTAATGTCTTTCCATGCATAGATCTGGTTTTTTGCAGCTCTTTTCTTGTTCAACTAACCGCAGATCTGAAGATATTGGCAGCCACTTTTGTTGTTAGGGCTATTAGTTATGCGTAGCTAAAGGGGTCCTTTTTCGTACACTTCGACAAAGGATTCATACTAACAAATGGCGACTCCACACGGATTTTAAATTACGACCGCTGTCGTTTTTCATATTCCTGCATATCCAGCTACTTCAGACCCTAGGGTTTCTTTTCAGCTGTTTATTTTTCCTATTTTCATGTTGTTTTTCTCACATAAAACCCTAAAACATCAAAATTTCTAACTTCCGTGTGTTTTTGGCCCTATTGCGCAGGTAAGCGACACCAGCCGCAACTGAGACGGCAACTTTTCTGAAAATCTGCCGCCGAGACAACCGGAATGGGGGGTCACACTTTTTGGCCCTAAACCTGCGACCTGGACCTCCAGGTCGCACTTTTCAGCCTGTTTCCTGCGACCTACACTAAAATCAGGTCAGAAACTGCGACCTGCCATTTTTTCAGTGATTTTTCTGCAATTTTTCTGGGTTTTGCTGCAGCTTCTGTCAGGGTCTTCCAGCCTCTGTCTCAGCCCGTTTTGACCAAGTTCTGATCTGTTTTTACTCATCTAAGTGGGAACCGAGCCCCCTAGGGCTTTAGTACCCTCCACTTTTTGTGGAAGAGTTTTAGCTATTTCAGCCGTATGTTTTTCAGAGCTTCAGCCTCCTTTTTTCCAGTTCTGTTACCTCCCTTTCAGATCCATCGTAATCAGCTCTTCTACCTCTCAAATCACCTCATGAAGTTTTGTTTGGACCTACTTTTAGGGCCTCCTCCTTGCCCCCTCCGTTTTTGCTGATTACCTTCCTTTTTCCAGCCACCTTGCCTCTGTCTCTTGGCTGTGATCTGCACCTCTTTTCAACAGCTTTATCCTTTAGATCCCTGTCCCTTTTGACCCTATATCTATTGGCCTCTTTTTGGGTGTGTTTTGACTAGATTTTTTCCCTCTTTTAGAGTAGTTTTGAGAGACCCGCCTTTTTGGGATAGATTGATGCATAGTTAGCTATTAAATGTTCTGTTATTTCAGCATTATATACTGTTCTCTGCAGATTTCTTTTCAGTTACGCAGCACACTTTTTCTTGCTCTCAAAATGAAAAGGGTTTAAAAATTAAAATTAATGCACACCACACACTGACCCTAAGTGAAGAAGCACCTGGTTAACACCGCATGGCAAAGACTCTAAAATCAATTGTCACTGCACCTTATCTGCCCTTGACATCGCTTGATTCTGTCCCTCTCTGCCCTTGTCGGTTTCCTTCTTCCTGTCATCATTGCGCCCCCAAGGCGCCTTTCCCGTAGACTTCTTGGCCTTCACCCTCAGTTTCCGGTTGATCGACCTGCTCCGCACCGCCGTCGTCGAGCCAGTCCACCTTCGAGTCCGCACTTCGACTCCTCGCCTGATTCATCAGGTCCTCCTTCTCCTCCTAGTTCTCCCCCTGTCACCGTCACCATGTCTGGTCCAGGGCCTAACACTAGCGGTTCCCCCGGCCCTAATGCCGGCCCTACTACTAGCGGAACCACCACAGGAACTACCCCGGCCACCCCTGTGCTGCCGTACATTGCAGGCCTCAGCCTCCCCGATTTCCATCAGTTGATCAATGACCCCATTCACCACAATGCTAATTGGCCTGCTATGCCAACCAAGCTCCCCTCCAACATCCCTAAGTTTGAGGGCCTTAATGGCAAAGATCCAACCAATCATGTCCGATCTTTCCACATGTGGTGTTCCTCCAATTCCATTACCGATGACTCCATCTGTCTTTGTTTGTTCCAACGCACGCTTACCGGCGAAGCTTCTAAATGGTATGTCGAACAAGCCACCTCTACCCATACCACCTTTGAGACTCTTGCCCAAGCCTTTTTGTCATACTTCCAGCTCCCTCTCCGATACGATACTAGCACGGAGCTCTTGACTTCCTTCAAGCAATCCTCTTCAACACGCCTTTCCGCCCATGTTCAGGAATGGCGAAGAAGACGGAGCTTATGTCGAGCCCCTCCCTTCGAAGATCGGGTTTATATGGACTGGTTCCTTCGCTCCCATTGGCAAAGACGTCGCCTCTCACTTTCCTCAAACCGAAGAAGCCGCCCTCCAAATAGCCTTGAAATATGACCTGATCTACGCTCAATCTGGTTATGTTTATACCGTTCTTCCTGACCTCCCTAGGCCCGGTGGTGCTAACGCCCCAGGGGCATCTCATTCCACCGACGGTATCGTTGGAGCCCTCTCCCATCCATATACCCAACCTCCCGTGGGCTATGGTCTTCCTCAGGGAGGGGCCAACACCTCTAGCACTCTTCCCCCTCTCGGTAGCATGTATCCAGGATACGGCATGCCTCCTCCTTTTGCCCAACCTCCTGCTTACCTCAATGTTGCCCAACCTAACCCTTACCTTTATCCGCAGCCTGGTGCGCCAGCTCCTCCAGCATATGCGCTTCCATCTCCCTTGCCTCCTCCACACCCGCAACAGCACTTACAGCCCCCTCCAGGGCAGGTATTTGCACAGCAGGGCGTGACTAATCCTCCTTCTTCACAAAGAAGGCGGCGAGGCAATCAAAACAAATCTGCCCCTGGTACCCGTGGACCCAATTTTGGTATGGACCCTAACACTGCCAACCAGCAACAGGGCACTTAGCCCAAGCCGGACAGGCCGCTTCGCACAAACAAGCCCTGTTCGTGTTGCGGTGTTTATGGCCATTACACCCACGATTGTCCCCTCTTACCCCAGATGCGGCAGATGTGGGAGTCTCAAGCCACATTGCGCGGACAGCACGCTTCCCCTCATGCTCCTCCTAATGTGGCCACCACCCAGCCAGCTGTGTTTACTGATCCTTTCCCTCAGCAAGGATTCGTGGCTACCAAACTGCCTGATAGCCAGGTCGCCACTCCCCCTTCCTTCTTTGGTTCCTCCGATTACCAGATCCTTATGATGCACTCCGATCCTAACTCGCCCGTCGATCTTCACCTTCAAACTCGGTCTCGTCAGTACCCCAAGCCTCCTGCTCAGTCTACCCCCGAGCCTCCCTCTTCAGGTTCTACAGAGCCTCTTTCGACATCCAGTGGTCCCTTACATATCCCTCAACCCAAAGTTGAGGTCCATACCAAGATTCCTAAGGGACCATTACGTCGAAATGTTGCTTCTGGTCGAGCTGCTCATTCGTATAGCATAGTAGATGATCTGGCGCAATCTCCTGCTGCCATTTCCACACTGGAACTCCTCCAGTCACGCCCTTCCCAAAAGAAGGCTCTATTATCTGCCGTGGGCGCTGTAGATCCTGTTGATGACCAAATGATTGTTTTCGACGCCACTCAATTGGACCATCCTCCCCTTCCTCCTTCCGTCGCCTTCCAAATCCCCGTCAAAATCTGGAACGCCAACGTGTCCCGGTGTATAATTGATGAGGGGGCATCCACGTGCGTGATGTCCGCTTCGGTTTGGAAGCAACTCGAATCTCCTGAGCTGGCCCCTTCCACGATCACCCTTCGAGCGTGGGACGGTCATGCCTCCCAGCCCATTGGCCTGTTTCGTAACTGCCCTATTACCCTCGCTGGTAAGACCGTTTGCGTTGACGTCAAAGTCATTGACTCCCCTCTAGACTACAACATTCTATTGGGGCGCATCTACACCTATGCCATGTCTGCTATCCCATCCGCGGTTTTCCGCAAGATGTCTTTCCCGCACAATGGAAAGATAGTCACCATTGACCAGCTATCTTATCATGAGCCGCCATCTCAGACCTCACCTAAGACGACCATCTCTTTTGTAGCCAATAAGCAAACCGTTGATTCTTTGACCAGTGTCTCCCCCAGCGTTTACAAAGATTCCTCCCTCCTTGGAACTTTCCCTAACCTTCCCCCTCCTCCTATCACCGATCCTAGCTTATCGAATGTTTGCATGATGCAATCGTCCCAGGCTGCCCGTAAACGGCCTGCCTCGGCTAGTCAGCAACCTCCCCCCAGCCCTCCGCAACTCGCTCCTAGCCATTCATCTCAGCCAGCCGGACCTCCTCCTTCTGGCCCTCCCCCTACAGCTGGTATCCCTAAACCCCTTTATCCCCCTGGATCGGTTCCTCCTGGCCTTAACCATCTCGAAGCCGTCCCTCCTGGTCATTACCCTGCCGAGTAGATCCCTTTCCTAGCTCCCCCTCCTGGAGTATATTCTGTCCCCGTCATGGCCACCCTCTCTCTTCCTAACTTGACCCTTGGGATTCCCGTTTGGTACCTTGATCCTCTAGCCCCCACCTTGCCTGGTCAACCCAAACCTTATATTTCTTTGACCGCGGTTCAACCGGCCCCCATGCCTTCTCCCACTGCATCAGTGCCTCAACAGGAACCACCTCCTGTTGCGACTGCTTCGGGTAAGAAGGGCAAAGCTCGCAAGGGGGCATCAAAGGACAAGGCTGCCCCGACAAACCCTGCTCCTCCTCAGCCTCCAAAGCATACCATCCAGTGTGCTTTGTGTGATGTTGTTGGTCACGCCTCCCATACCTGTCCTGCATTGCTTCATCTCAAGCCCATGGTTAATGTCACGTTCCCTGAGTCCACGGTCCCAGAAGCCTCTGTTCCTTCCGCGACCGCGGCCAAGAACCCCAAGACTATTCACACCAACCACCCCTGTGCTTTGTGTGATCTCCATGGCCATTGCACCCATCTTTTTCCCTGCCTCGAGGACTTCCGCACCTCTATCGCCGCGGTCCACCAATTCGAGGCCAATCGCAATGAGTCCACCTCTCCCCTATTTGCGCATTCTGCTTCAGTATAACTACCAGATATGACTGCTCCCATTGACATTCCCCCTCCTGATGTCGAGATGACGGAGCCTTCGTCCAGCATTTGTTACCTATCATCATCCATGAGACCCTCGGGGAACATTCCATCTGAATCCTCCCCTGTTGTTTCACTTGACCTTCCTTCAGCGATCATCTTGGGCTCAACATCGGTAGATCCTTTATCTACTTACTCTTCGGTCACCCCTTGTGACGATGCGCATGTGAACCTCTCTTCTCATGATGATGATTTAGGTCGCTTCACCACGTCAGGTGGTCTTTCTTCCACCAGTCACCCCATCTTCTATCACGATGATGACATTATGGAAAAAATCCCCACCCCTGACTTTATCTATTCCCCCTTACATCGAACCCATGTGTTCACACCACATCCACCTTGTGGCCATTACATTGAAACCCAATGTTTGGGTAAGGGGGCACCCACATTTGAGAGACCAAGAGAAGCAATTCTCCACAACTCTCCTAGTGTATCTGGTCGTGTTGACTTTAGTCCCAGTATTCTTCCACATTTAGAAGAACCTCTAGAGTTCCATATCACTTCAGATCACTCTAGGGAGGATACCCCTTATCGTTCCCTCATCTTACATCAGCAACCCAGTCTCTTAGACATTATTGTTGACCAACCTATAGCTTTTCTACGAGAGCATCAGTTCATTATCTCCAAATCCTCTTTTTGGGATAGTGACACCAGGTATGCCAACTCGGAAACTTAAATTCCATTTGATCCCTATATGTAGTACCAAAAGAGATTGGTAATCCTCCATTGCCTTTCTCAAACTGCATAACCATAACGAGAACAAATGGCACACCACATCATTTAAATGTGTTTAGATTCCCCTTTTTCTAAATACATTTTGGCATGACCACACCATGCTCGGGGGCACCTATGCCCCTCAACCATCACCCTCCTCACCTCGTTTTTAGAGAGGAGGTTGTCTTACCAATCGAGTGTGAAATCCCTTCCCTTCATCTAGCTGTTGAACTTCTCCCTGACACCCAACCTCTAGAACAACGACTTATCATGCCTGAGCGTGCCTCTGAAGACCGCCGTGTTGCATTGCAAACCATGGAAGCGGCCAAGAAACGCACCAAAGCTCAATATGACCGAAAATTCTAGCCTCATCCTTTTCACAAAGGCGACCTTGTTCTAGTATGTGACCAAGCCCATGATGTCCTTGGTCACAGGAAGTTCGACTCATTATGGCTAGGCCTTTACGTTATCAGTAAGGATCTTGGTAAGGGGGCATACCTTTTAGAGGACTTTGAAGGCAATCCTCTTCCTAATCCTCGCAATGCACTCTATCTTAAGAAATATTACCCTTAGCATTTCCCTTCTGAGATGTGTGTTTTATGTTCTGTTAGATAGCCAACATCTTTTTTGTACTTTCATCCTTCGCCAGGAGCTATTTTGTCCAAGAAGGATCACTTCACCTCTCCTTCAAATCGAACTTCCTCACTTACAACACTTGTACTTGGGGCACCATTTTGCCTCCTTACTTGTCTTTTTTCGTGTCGATTTTCGTCATGAGTTACCATCTTGTACTCATGTTTTCATGGTCCCCCATTGGGCCTTTACTGTGTGGCAGCACCATCGAGTCGCCCTTGTTTAGAGCATCCAAGTTGAGTCATCATCGCATTCATGGAGTCTATCCCGAGTCCCTTTGTACCCTACTATAGCCCTCCATCCTTCATTTCTTGGTCTCTCTCTTGTGTCGCACATTATGACCTTCAGTCCCACTGTCCCCTATCCCTTATGATATTGTGTCAGTCGCTGCCATGTCATTCATGCCCTTTATGCTCTAACAAGGGAAGTCGTCCATTCGCTACTCAGTCCTTTCCATTTCACTCTCATCATTAGTGTCAGTCTGTCCATCGCTCTACTGTTTTCTCTCGTGCCTTAGTTGGGGACATCTCACTCCCTCAACTATGGCGGACCTCCTTCTGTCGACATCAGCACTTTCATTCCAGAAGCCAGGTCTAGAGGGCGGTGTACCTTGGTTCCAGCTTCCACTCTTGTTCAGTGCCTCGGATCAGGCAAAGGGATCTCTCATTCCCTTTGACTTGATTGTTTCTCCAGCTCCTTTCAGCATGATCGAGATTTGTATACTTGATGGTCCAGTGATCCAGCAGCAGCTCTTGATGATTCCCGGGTGTGTGTGAGATGTCTCAACCCTCATGAGGGGGTGGCCCTGCAGGTAGCCCCCCACATGCCCGGATGACCTCTTCTTTGCAGCCTTCGATGCAGCTCCAGATATTTGATGATGTTGGCCGTAGCCACTTGCAGCGCCTCTTCGACTTGCATGTATCAGTCATATTTTGTGAGCCCTTCCCCATTTATAGGGGGCATTTGGGTTGTATTTATATCTCATGTACTCCGATATTATTGTACAAGTCCTGGCTGTTATCCCGGGCACAACATGTATGTGGGATTCCTCATTGTATTTTTATCTGGCTCCTGATTATGCCAGCTGTACTTTATGGTTCAGTCCCTTGTTTACTGGACACACTATTCTTTTGTACTTTGTCTCGGCGGGCATAGGTATGCCTCCCCCGCTGCCTTCAGCACAGGTACCCTCTCATAAAAAGAGACTTGTTGCACCTGCGAGTCTCGTCTCCTCAGGGTCTAGTCCTTCAACACACTATCTACCTCACATTTCTCTCTCTGACACCCCTTTTGTTGTCTAGTGATTGTGTTCTTACAACGTACTTCGGTCATACGATTTGCTCTTGACACTCGCACGCTGGGGGGCAATCTGTTACACCATTTTTTGGTCATCTAACCTATTATCATTAGATGGACCCAAGTACACCATGTAAGACCAATTTTACCCTAAGTAAAATTGCCTTCACTATGTTAAAATGGGAAACCCCAAAAGGAAATATTAAACAAACCTATATTTGTTTGATTTTCCTCATGGAATAATTAATTAAACCATAATTTAATTATTATTCCTAGTCATGTTTAACCCAAAATCAAATAAATTAATTAGATAAACCTTTATTTATCTTATTATTTTCTAGGAATAATTATTTAAACCTTATTTAGATGATATTCCTTGTTAAATATGACCAAATCACCCAAAAATAATTAAATAAATCACTATTTATTTAATTATCTTTCAACCACTTCCTTAAATAATTAAATAAATCATTATTTATTTGATTATCTTCTAACCGCTTCCTTAAAAGATAAATAAATCATTTATTTATTTATTTTTGACAAATTAAGGGATTTGACCCAAGTCAAATACCTTTTCCCTCCAACAAATATAATAAAATATTCCATAAAAAGTGGATCTAGATCTGGTTAACCCATGCACCAAGATCTAGAATGACCCGATATTTTGTTATAAATAGGAGGGTTTTTCCTACCATTCTTCACCTTTTGTTGCCTATTAGATCACTCTGGATCCTGCTTGGTCACATATTTCCATCAATACAAGCATTGACTCTACTCTTTAAGTAGGTTTTCCATCAACAAGAGAGAGAAATCTTAGATCTGAAGTGCTGAGGACTTCCAAGAACCCATCCCACTGAGGAGAATTGGATACACCTTCTTGTTTTCCTCCCGGGTGCCCCATTAATATAAAAATTCTTTCAAAAATTGTTCTTGTCTTGTCTATTGGTATATGGAGCAAACCCTTATTTTTTTTGCTTAATGTCTTTCCATGCATAGATGTGTGTGTGTGTATCTCTCTGTGTGCTTTCCTTCTCTGTTTTAATCTTTGTGTGTGTGATATTATTTGTCACCTCATCAGCAACTAAAGGATCTTCTTTGCTCGAATAAGGTCTTTAACACTCACAGTGGCATATGAATAAGTCATGTACTGAGCAGTTTTCATACCAGTAGTGTAGGAATTCTTCCTAAAAACCAATTGAGTACGGATTCATCTCATGAGCAGAAGAAACATCCTAAATTCAATGACAAAGATTTATAACTACATTCTGCACCTCTTGCTGAGTCTCAAAATGGGATTGTGCGTAGATATTGCTGAACAACACCCACACAATGTCATTTTTTATGTTTTCTAGTGCAACACATGTACCAAGATGTAGTTTTTCTATTATGTGCATCTCTTATAGATTACATGGACTTCATGTAACTGTCAGGCTGCTCAACCTTTTGGGCTTGAAGACTTGGCTCTTGTCAAAGTTCCAAATTTATAAGTCTTCTTGGAAACCTAGACCAAGAAATATTTTTGTTGGTTTAGAAATACAATCCAAACGCACTACATCAGGTTCTATATCATTGCACAACAAGAAAAAGGTTGAATCAGCCTCATCATCAACAATGGAAGATGAACCTGGAATCAGTGTCTGTGTAAGACCAAAAAAAACTGATCATGTAGAAAATATAAATGATATTGGAGGCCCTACTCCTAAAACTGAACATGATATATCTTTGAGAGGAAAGGATTCACAGATTTTTAAAGAATCTCCAGGTCCCTCTCCATGCATTGCAGTTATAGGAACCACTGGTGAAATAGCTAGAAACAATCTATTTCCCGCATGGTTTGCACTTTATTATAGTGGATGCCTTCCTAAGAATGTTGGGATATTTGGTTATTCAAGAATTCATTTAACAGATGAAGAATTGTGATATATCATTGCAAGGAATTTAACATGTAGAATATATCATCAAGAGAATTATGGTGATAAAATGGATGTGTTCCTCAGGAGGACTTTATATCTGCTTGGAGGTTATGATAACTGTGAAGGAATGGAAAGGCTTGATTCATGAATGCGATAATTAGAGTCCAGTGGGACAATGAATATAATATTTTACCTTTTTGTACCACAAGAAGCCCTTCTCAATGTGGCAACATATTCCCGGATGATCTAGTTAAGAATCAACGACAAAGGAAATCCCAATCTGTTTTGAAAATAGAGATAACCACGACCTCCAATGCTTGCGTTTATATGGATAGTTCATAGAACGCACCAACAAATTTTTGAAGCGATTGGAAATACCTATGTTAGCCACCTATGAAATTGTTGTCAAGCAAACAGGTGGCTAAATTGTTTTATGAGACTTCAAGAGATACATTTCCCATGAAAATATCTCATCCTTGAAGCCTCTGTGTGTTCATTGCCTTTAAAAAATATCTTCACTGCTGTTTCCATCCAAAAAGCCTCACAGTCTGTGAAAAAATTGTGTTTTGAAGAGCCTTCATCTGCCCTTGTATCTCTGCAAAATGCCCCATCTTGGCCTTTTTTCCCTTTTGCAAAATTTCCCCTTTAACCTCAAAAATCCCTCCTAAGTTTCCCAAACCATCAGATTCTTCCTTTTAAACCAAGTGAAATCCTTTCATTTGATTGCAACTTCCCTTTTTCCCCTAACCAAAAGCCTAATTGTAGCCTTAAGGGCTCTGTTTTTGGCTAAAACCCATATTTTTCATGTGCAGGCTAAGCCCCTTTCGGCCAGCCCCTAACCACTTCCCCTCCATAAGCCCAAGTGCTAAAACCAAGCGCTAGCCCGGAAGGCGCTAATAGCATCGGAGAATCGGAGTGGGACATGCCTATTTTCTTTGTAAAACAAAACTTTCGATGCAATAGTGTATTGGGTTTGTCGGCTTTGAAATAACCCCCGTCGTTGATCTGAATAGATATGACGACCTGCGCTCATTCCATCACGCCCCGATCACACTCCGTTGTAAACCTCTGATGACCTTCTCCACCTTTGTTTCACCTTTTAATCTGACGGTCCTCGCATCCTCACTCCGATCGCAATCACAAATTTTAAACTGTGCCATCCTTCGTCCCTCCCGATTGCGATCCTCCGACGCGATCCTGGCTGTTGAATCCACAAGAACCAATGGCTAGGATTCACCATCATTCTGCCATGTGTCTCCCGATTGGGCTCCTTCGATCCAATCGTAGCCGTCGATCTCTCATAGATCCGACGGTCAAAAGCCAATCACACCATTTCTCATCGGAGTTTTGACCCTCCCATCACTCCCCTCCGATTAGATCACAGCCGTCCATCCTTGATGATCTAACGACTCAAATCTCTCCCGCCCACTAACCATTTTCTTTTCCTGTATATCTCCTTTTCCAATCTCAGCAGTTCATCCCCAGATCAGACGACCCTCAATGAAACCGCCGTTCGTTTGACCCCACCTCTATTGTCCGTGCACCTCCTCCGATCGCGCTCCATCTCCCTCCATCGGATCTCACGGGCCCAGATCCAACGGTCCACATCCATATCATGTAGATTTCGCGTCCGGTGTTTAATGCCTAAAATTTACGCGATATGGGCGGTTTTTCAGAGCCACGTGTCAACTGAAGACCCATATCGCGTTGAAAAAGTGAAAACAGCCTTTCGGCCCTTCTGCCATGCAAAACCAACAGTTTTGCATCCCAAAACCACTTCCCCACTTCATCGCTCGAAATATCATCTGCAGATCTCGACTGTTGATCTGCTTTGATCAACGGCCCTCATTGCATCTCGTGTCCCAGCCCTTGTTTTTCATCGCGCAACCCATGCATTGCATCGGATCATCGCAGCTGTCAATCTCCTCTTGATATTTGACAGTCCTAATTGATTCGCCCTCCGCCCATGACTGGGTCCCGCCATATGCACCCATTTCATATGTTTTCCATGCATTTTATTTGTATTTCGTTTAAAGTCTCGAACCTTGGGTTTTGCATTAAATTTTATATCATTCCGCCAAAATTAGAACTTGAAAGTTTATTGCATTACGCCCAACTTTTTAAAGTCATTTCATTAGCCCATCTCCATCGTCGATCATCGCCCCAGATATGATCGAACAATCCACATGACTTTCTCAACCAAACCTTCATCAGTTGCATTTTTTCACCATAATTCTGCATTTTTCCACCATTCACCTTGCATCCACCGTTGCCTCCATGTTGCGCTGCCATCATCACAGCATTCCACCACGGCCATCTCCCCCCCATGCATGGATTTCTTAAACATATTTGTGTGTTTTTGCAGGTTACAGGCGGTGAACTCCGCCATTGCTCACAGTCACTGTTATAGTGGCACAGAGTGCAGAGAAGGCTAATTTCAGAGCCAAATATTGCAGAAGAACGCTTGGAAAGGTTACTGAACAGAAATATTTCATTAAAGGACAGAGTTTAATTCTGTGAGACCTCTCCAGGGCTAGTAAAGCTCAAATTTCATAGACAGAGACAGTAGTGAATCGGCAAAGAGTATCAGTGGGTAATCAGAGAGTTTAAGGCCTGTAATGTAATAATTTAAGCTCTGATTCATTGTTTAAAGGGAAAATGTACAAGATTGAAGACCTCATGATTATCACAGAGGGCCTAATGAGGCCTAACGCATAGAAAAAAATATCGTCAGTGTTTCACATCGACAGAAGCTTCCTCCTGAGAAAGGAAAAAATACCCATACTGTCTTTATTCTACATTGTGTCCCCGAGAAGATTTCTCCCTGAAAGTAGTCCTAATGCTACCAAAAAATTTGTTACAAAGTATGGCAGACCTCATAGTCATTTATCTGCCTTTTTGTTTATTCACCAAAGTACTACAAGTACTGCAGCGAAAGTACATCAAGAACATACCCGTAGTAAATTGCAGCTTGTCGAAGACCACTCTTTCATCCAAAGAGTACTGAATATTAATGCTCAGATATTAAAACATAATGGACCTCGACCCTCTTCTTCTACTCTATTTTAATGTTACATTTAGTGTTTCATCTACCTCCTCTGCCTCTCTTTCAACTATAAAACTCATGAAGAAACTCATTGTAAGGGTTGTTGATCAGATATCTATGAAATGTAAGCTGTTTCTCTTGAGATATAGTTCTCGGTGTGAAGTTGTAAGATAGGCTGAGGGAGATGTTTTCAGACTGAATGTCAAGTTGTTAGCAATGTTGTACATGACTGGTGTTTCTCTTTAATATGGCAAGCACATTTCTTTGGATTAAAGCAACGGTGATGTTTTTCTATCTCTGTCTTTGTTATCCTTCGTAATTCATCACATTTAATTTCTTCTGGTACACATCAGAAATCTGGCATAGGATTTACCCTTGCATGGTACCCTATGTTTCTACTCTCCCTATCTTTGATATTTTCTGCTGTATGTGTTATCTAAGTACTGATTTAAGTTAATTTAACCAGTGTAGTGGCTATAATTTACTGCTAGCTGATGTATGAATTAATGAATCTGTCCTCAGATGTTCTTGTTGGGTTTTAATTGAAAGAATTTGGATACTGGGAGTTTTGAACATTGATTCTGTCTCACTGGGGTCCTTTTCAATTAATTGAACCCTTCTAAGTTCCCTTAAGTTGGATTCTGAAGCATTGAGAGTTCAAAGTCTCTCTCTGATCTCAGGTTTTCACCTTTGTGTTTATATCTTTGATGTTCCCTTTGTCTGAAGAGTTTACCTTTTAGGTTCTGGATCACAGGTGTCTAATGCATGTCCTTTCCCTGGATCTGATTCCTGAATGGTCACCTTGGAGGTTTCCTTGACATTTACCTTCTTTCTTACCAATTCATGCCACACTATCATCTTTAAGATCCAATGCTCTAGATGACTAGCCCAACTGAAAGCCTGCATATTGAATAGCAAGTAAACACTTTCTTGACTCCATTGCCCAATGGTCTCGAGTGCTCTATAAATTACCTCCCCTTTGCCTAAAATCCTCTTTTCTCATCCTTTGTCTTGTACTGAAACCTTCCTTCCTGATTCCCAACAACCAAACAATTAAACAAACAAACCCATGCCTATAACTAGCCTAAAACCTTAAAACAGAGCTTCAAAGACATATACCTTTGCCTATACAGAGAGATCCCTCTCTGGACCTAGGAGGGCTAGATCCTGTGGTCTGAAAGTGGTTCTGATGTTGTCTCATATTTTGGTATTTCCAAACTTGCCAAAACATGGGAACCCCAACATAATGGCAACTCCACTGGGGACCTTTGAGAAAAATACACCTTTAAACACTTCTAAGACTTAAAGAAGACCATAGTGGCCTTAGTTTGGTGGTTAACCACTGTGGTGGACAGAATACCCCCTTGAAACATTCTTAACCTTCCACATGGCGACTTCATAGCTCCTTGACGATCAAAGACTCCACTGGTGATCAGTAGGCCTGTTGATTATCTTGGTTTTCATAAGACTCCACTGGGAGACCAGCCCCCATTTCAACATCAGCCATATTAGAAGTGAAAAGTAGGATTAAGCTGCTTGGTTTGTAGACAACATTATAACTTCAAGAAACATTCACACAAGGGCTTATCCTAACCTAGACCCACTTGAAATAGTTGACAACCCTGAGAGCATTCTCAAGAAATCTCCTACACCTATAAAGCCAACTATTTCCAGACACATCCATAGAGCTAACTCTGCACCAGAAGACTTAACAGCTCTATTAGACTCTCATTTTGACCTAGACCCACCAAGCAGTTTACTTAGAACTAGGTCATTCAGTGTTCTTGACCAGGCAGACCTTGAGCTTCCTGATTCACCATCTCACAGTGGTAAACATAGTAGGGAAAGAGATACCCCTCCATCTACACCTTCGGATATTCATTTCATTCAGGACTTGGGGCTCTGTCACCCTAAATCTGCTCAATAGACCTTTGCTAGTCCCAATATCCCCGTCATCCACATACTTGCTGCACAAGCAAATCCTTTACCACATCAAAACATCATTATGGAAGCCTGGTATGCACCTATGGTGTTACCTTAGCCTTTAGTGCCTTTACCCAACGATTATTAATCAAATATCCCACACTTCACTATGAAAGAGTCTACCACGACTTAGCACCATGTAGACAGGATGGAAGATTCTTTTGACTATATGGAGATAGATGATGAGACAGTTAAAATGAGAATCTTTTCCCAGAGTTTAGGTGGTGATGTGAAGAAATGGTTTAAGGTCCTACCTCCTAATAGTATCCCCGATCTTCCCTCTTTATATCAATCCTTCATAAATAGATGGGAAGTTAAGGCTAACCCTCTCCAAATTTTAGCAGAATACAAGAACCTTAAAAGAAATGTAGGAGAGAGTGTCCATGACTATTATACAAGGTTTAACAGCATTTATAATGCTCTTCCGCCACATATGAAACCTCCCCAAGGTATGGCCTTAGTAAAATACCTTGAAGACTTTGATGCTGACATGGCCTACCAGCTTAGGGAGAGAGATTATGAAACATTGGAAGATATGAAAAAAGGGGCAGTGAGTGTAAAAGCTAACCTGATTGAGAAGAAAGCTAGAATGAGGGCTGAGAAGAGGGTAACATATAGGGACCACACTTTAGGTTCCACATCTGATCCCAGGTATGACCATCTAGCCAAAAACATGGAAAAGCTACAGCAAATGGTGGAAAGAATGGTTGTCTCAGTCAACAATCAAAATAGAAACCAAAATCATAACCAGAACCAAAGCTTTAGGAGAAACAATACCACTCCCAATAGACAAAGAGAATCAGATCAACAAGTCATACCTCCATTTCAGGAGAATTTCCTCGACGAAGATGAGGGGATAATAGAAGAGTATGAGGGAAACACAATAAATATGTTTGGAATAGAAAACTCAATCCACAACTATTCCACAGAAGAAGATCAGCCCTCACCCTCACATTGGGATGAAGAGAGATTAGAATATGAGGATTACAGGCTCAGGTTTGAAAACGCTATCATGCAGGTCAGAGAATAGTATGAACTTAGAAGAAAAAAAAGCTTATACAATTCTAAACCAAAAGCTTCTGAGATTACCATTAAGAAAAGACTTGAGAAAACTTCTAAAGTGACTGCTAAAAATAATAAATCAGCAGCTGAGAGTTCTAGGAAGAACAAAGAGAAAGACAACCAAAATACTGATAAACAGAGTCAACCAACTAGTAGCACTAGCACTGTAGTTAGTGTCCTTGATAAAATAGTCCCTAACAATGTACATAGTGAAAATCAGCACATCGATTCTGTGACTAAGATAGTGGCTAACAAAACAGAGTTGAGTATCACGAAGAGTCAATCCACCTTCAATTTGGAGAGTGAGATTGAAAAAATTAAAATCTATGTCCCACTCTCTGAGCTGGCCACTCAAGATGTATATAAAGGCCAAATTTTGAAAGCTCTAAATATAGGTGAAAACAGTGATACTGTCAACCTGAGTGATGATCAACCAGCCCTTCTGTTTGGTCCAAAGATAGAAGGGAAGTTTCAAGAAGGGGTAGTACCTCCTTTTTACATCAGTCTCAACATCCATGACAAGATCCTTCACAACGTGATGCATGAATTTGGGGCATCACACAAATTGATGCCTAAGGTAGTTATGGATAGGTTAGGCCTAGAAATAACTCGTCCCTATAAAGACCTATATTTATTTGACTCTAGCAGGGTAAAGTGTCTTGGCATAATCAAAGACCTGTGTGTGAACTTGACCCAGATTCTGGAAAAATGTATGGTTATGAATGTTGTAGTGGCAGATGTGCCACCTAAGTATGGCATGTTTATCGAGGTCATGGGGAGCCAAGCTGAAAGGTACAATGCAGATGGATGGGGCATATTCCAGGATCCCTGTCTTTAGCTAGCTTAGGAGACTGTATAGAGAGACACAAATGAAATTATTGGTCAGCAGCCCTGAAAAGCCCAAAAATTCACCTTTGTACTCTATACACACAGATCTAGACTCCTTTATCCTCTGCAACGATGAATCTATAGAAGAGCTGGAATTAGAAAACAGAGATACAAACCATGAGACAACGCCCATAGATTTTAACATAATGGCCACTTTGGACTTGGAAGAAAATGAAGAAGAAACCTTTGGACAATGCACTGAATCTGAAACTCAGAGTGAACAAAAAATAGAGTGCAAATAGCTGGCTAGTCACCCCTTTGAAACCCACACATAGCGTGAAGAACGAAACCCTCTACACCACGTTACAGACCCCTCATTACAGCATAACAATGAAATCAACAATAGGGAAGAAACCGATGATAAACCCGAGAATGAACCTTTATGGGAAATGAATTTTGATTGGTTTTGCACTAGGAAGACTGTGGGAGTGGGGGTGTGGTTGCATAACACTGAGAGTGACTACACGGAGATTCATGATTTTAATTTGAACTTCAAGTGTACAAACAATATTGTGGAGTATGAGGCTCTTATCCTAGGCTTGAATTTATTGAGAAAACTAGGAGCCGAAAGGATAGTTGTACATGGAGACTCTGAGCTAATCATTGAAAAAGTGAATGGCGAATACACAACAAAACACCCTAGGTTGAGAGTGTACAAGAATGATGCCATGGATTTATTGAAAGCCTTTGTGGAATATGAGTTGGTGTTTGTTCCTAGGAGTCATAACGTAATTGCAAATAGATTAGCTTGCATAGCTAGTTCATATCTAAGCCTCCCAATGACAAACAAATCATCATTCAGACAAAATACAGACATGCAGTGCCTGACAATGAGAAATATTGGTAGGTCTTTGAGGGCGATAAGCAGATTGAGGATTTCTTGATGGGCAGGAACGAGTTTGAATTCTCTGATTCAGACTCTAAATTCGATGATAGCTGCATGAGTGAGGAACCTCCCGACGAAGAAAAATCACCATGTAGTGTAGAAATAAAAACTTTAACTGAACAGATTGGAAATACAATCGAAGAATATAAGAATGTAGATAAAGAAAAAATATAGGTGCTACGGGAAAAAGATAAGAACATACCCCGAGGTCTAGCACCTTTAGAGGATCTTTTTGATTCCGATGATGTAGCAAAAAAACCCACCATAGAGCACTCGGACTCTGATGTTGAGGAATGCAACATAGGAACTAATGACAAGCCTAAGATGATAAAATTGGCTAATTCCTTACCCGCAAACATGAAAAAGAAATACATTGAATTATTTAAGGAATTCATTGATGTGTTTGCCTGGATCTACGAGGACTTAAAGGCCTATGACAAAAACATTATACAGCACAAAATACCTTTGAAAGAGAACCAGAAACCCTTCAGATAGAAACTTCGCAGAATTAACCCAAAACAATTGCCTGCAGTAGAAAAGGAAATAAAAAAGATGTACGAGGTAGGAATAATAGTTCCTGTGAGGTTCTCTGATTGGGTCTCGGACCTAGTAGCTGTGAGAAAGAAAATAGGTGAGATTAGACTGTGCATTGATTTCAGGAACCTTAACAGAGCCTCGCTTAAAGACAATTACCCTTTTCCAAAAATGGAACAAATTCTTCAGAGGGTAGTAGGCTCAAAAAGTATCTCCCTGCTAGATGGTTTTTCAGGTTATAACCAAGTTTAAGTACTCCCATAAGATCAACTCAAGACCGCCTTCACCACTCCATGGGGCACTTTTATGTACGTAAAAATTCCTTTTGGACTGATGAACGCTGGCGGGACCATCCAATGAGCTATGGACATAGCCTTTTCAGATGAAATAGGGAACTTCATTTTCATCTATCTGGATGACATAAAATTCTATTTCAAGAATGATGAGGAGCACCTAAAACATCTGAGAAGAGTTTTTGAAAAATGTAGAAGGTTTGGTTTGTCATTAAATCCCAAAAAGACTATATTCGGGCTGCAAGAAGGTAAGCTTCTAGGCCACATTTATCTGAGAAGGGAATTAATATAGACCCATAGAGGGTTGAGGGAATACTACAGATCACACACCCGAGAAACATTAAAGAGTTACAATCCTTTATTGGGAAAATTAACTTCCTAAGGAGGTTTATTCCCAACTTAGCTGAGCACCTCAGGAATATGACTAACATGTTGAAAAAAGGTGTAGGATTTAAGTGGACTATAGAGGCTAAAAAGTCTTTTGAATCAGTTAAACTTGCACTCACCTGGGCTCCTATTCTAATTAGCCCAGATTTCTCAAAATATTTCCTGATATTTTCCTTTGCCTCCGAGCATACAGTGGTTGCAGTTCTACTGCAGAAAAATCCAGAGGGAATGGAACAACCTATTTCTTTCTTCAACAAGGATCTGAGGGATGCACCCTTGAAATACAGCATAATGGAAAAATAGGCCTATGCCTAGGTAAAGGCCTTGAAGGACTTCGGGTGTATATACTGCATTCTCACACCATAGCCTACGTGCCTAATATAGTGGTTAAAGACATCTTGTCCCAAGATCTAGATGGAAACAGAGGCAAATGGATCGCTGTGATTTTAGAATATGACCTGGAAATAAAACCCACGAAACTGATCAAAGGTCAAGGCTTAGCTCAAATAATGGTTGAATCAAATCTACAAGCCCTTGAAATTAACATGGTAGATGCCTTGGATTAATAGGAAGGATTGCCTGATCCAACTATTGAGGAAAAATTTCAAAACTCTCCATGGTATTCTGATATCCTGTATGTGCTCACAAACCTCAATGCCCCTCCTGATCTATCAAAGACTAAGGCCAGATTCCTAAAGCTAAAAGCTAGAAACTATTTCATATTGAATGAATTCTTATACTGGAAAAATGCAAATGGTCTATTGCTTAAATGTTTGCCTGAAACTGAAGCAGAGAGAATTAAACAGGAGTTTCATGCAGGAGAGTGTGGAGGTCACTTGTGCTGGAAAGCCACTGCTAACAAAATACTAAGAGTTGGATATTACTGGCCTACACTTTTCAATGACATACACAAAATGATAATTTCCTGCCATAAATGCCATATTTTTGAAGGCAAGAGAAAGCTCCCCCCTTTACCCTTACAACTCATTACTGTTGAGGGTCCCTTTTTGCAATGGGGCCTAGATTTCATAGGGTAAATACACCCTGCTTCTTATGCACAACACAAGTGGATCCTTATAGCCACAGACTACTTCACGAAATGGATTGAGGCAATACCTTCTAGGAATGCCACAGATTCTGTCATCATTAAGTTCCTAGAAGACCACATCCTCTCTAGGTTTGGCCGCCCAAGAAAAATAATCATTGATAACGCTGCTGCTTTTGGATCCAAGAAAATTATTGATTTTATTCACAGGTACCAAATAGCACTCGGTCATTCAATTGCTTATTACCCACAAGGTAATGGGTTAGCTGAATCATCAAACAAAAGCTTGGTAACCATCATCAAAAAGTTGTTGGAAGAGAACAAAAAGTCATGGTATAACAAATTAGTGCATGCTTTGTGGGTTGATAGGCTTACAACAAAGAAATACATTGGCATGTCACCATATCAGCTTGTCTATGGAACGAAGGCAGTATTTCTAACCAGCCTTGGGATACTAGTGAATAAACTAGTCCAAGAGATCCAAATAGAAGAGGACAGTATGGTGAGGAGGATAAATCAAACAATTCATCTCCAACAAACAAGAGAAGAGGTCTATAACAGAGCTTTGAAGGTTCAGGAAAATATAAAGAAGTTATTCGACAAGAGAACCAAAGATTTTGACTTCAAAATTGGAGATAAAGTTTTAAAATGGGATTCTAGGAGAGAGGAAAAAGGAAAGCACAACAAATTTGACAGTTTGTGGCAGGGTCGATACATCATACAGGCCACTGTCGGTCCAAATGCCTTTTTTCTGCAAGAACTTGATGGTACAAAGCTGTTTGGGGGTCCTGTCAATGGCAGGATGCTCAAACATTACTACTACTGATTTCTGATTTCCAGTTGCATTTTCATTATAAATACCATTGCTGTGTTTTATTTTCAAGAAAAGAGAAAATTGTTTTAAAAAACAGAGAAAGAGAGGTTCAGACATGCTCAAAACATGAACCTCAGAAGTGAAAATATTGGCTCTAACATGATCAAAACATGAGCCATAGAAAGCAAAGGAATTTGGTTCTAAAATGCACAAAATCTGAACCAACAAAGGAGAAAAAGGAACCAGCTCCAACAAGCCCAAAACCAGAGCTGAAATGAAGAAGGAAAGTGACTCTAACAAGCTCAAAACTTGAGTCACAAAGAAGAGAAGGATGCCTCAAAGTTTTAGATTTCAAGCCTTCGGAATTTTGTCTCCAATTTTCTGCATTTTCAGTCCATGTGCAACTGTCTTTATGCCTTGGATCCACAACAAACTAGACTGTCTAATCCTAGTTTGACTGTTTTTTAAATTTTTGTTGTAGAATGTAGAGAAGAAATCTGCTGGACAGTTTAACCCCAGCAGATATTAGATTAGGTAGAGAAACATGTGAGGCCAACAGTTTAATTTGGTCTCATGGAGTGATAAGGGTAGAATTAGACTAGTTTGTTTTCTGTTTTCAATAAAAAAAAGATGATGAAGAAGGTCTGCAAATTCAAATGCACCTTGAAGAAAAAATGCTAGGATTGTAGGGTGGGTAGGTAGAATGCTTGAGGAATTTTTTCTGCTAATTAATTCCATCATGTTGTACAACTGAATCAAAGAAGGAAGATGGTTTGAAGATCAAGCATATGGCCTACTCCAAATATTTGTTTTATGTATTCTTAACTCCTTCAAGAAGAAGCCATCCCCATGTGGAGCCACTATTAGCCACCTATGAAATTGTTGTCAAGCAAATAGGTGGCTAAATTGCTTTATGAGACTTCAAGAGATACATTTCCCATGAAAATATCTCATCCTTGAAGTCTCTGTGTGTTCGTTGCCTTTAAAAAAAATCTTCACTGTTGTTTCCATCCAAAAAGCCTCACTGTCTATGAAAAATTGTGTTTTGAAGAGCCTTCATCTGCCCTTCTATCTCTACAAAATTCCCCATCTTGGCCTTTTTTCCCTTTTGCAAAATTTCCCCTTTAACCTCAAAAATCCCTCCTAAGTTTCCCAAACCATCAGATTCTTCCTTTTAGACCAATTGAAATTCTTTCATTTGATTGCAACTCCCCTTTTTCCCCTAACCGAAAGCCTAATTGTAGCCTTAAGGGCTCTGTTTTTGGCTGAAACCCATATTTTTCATGTGCAGGCTAAGCCCCTTTTGGCCAGCCCCTAACCACTTCCCCTCCATAAGCCTAGGCGCTAAAACCAAGTGCTAGCCCGCAAGGCGCTAATCATATCAGAGTGGGACATGCCTATTTTCTTTGTAAAACAAAACTTCCGATGCGATAGTGTATTGGGTTTGTCGGCTTTGAAATAACTCTCGCTGTTGATCTGAATAGATCTGATGGCCCGCGCTCATTCCATCGCACCCTGATCACACTTCGTTGTAATCCTCCGATGACCTTCTCCACCGTCATTTCGCATTTTAATCCGACGGTCCTCCCATCCTCACTCCGATCGCAATCGCAAAGTTTAAACTGTGCCATCCTCCGTCCCTCCCGATTGTGATCCTCCCACGCGATCCTGGCCGTTGAATCCACAAGAACCAACAGCCAGGATTTGCCATCATTCCGCCATGTGTCCCCTGAATGGGCTCCTTCGATCCAATCACAGCCATCGATCTCTCATATATCCGACGGTCAAAAGCCAATTGCACCATCGCTCATCAGAGTTTTGACCCTCCCATCACTCCCCTCTGATTAGATCGCAGTCGTCCATCCTTGATGATCTAATGGCTTAGATATCTCCTGCCCACTAACCATTTTCTCTGCCTGTATATATCCTCCACCAATCTCAGTCGTTCGTCCCCAGATCAGACGGCCCAAAATGGAACCGCCATTCGTTCGACCCCACCTCTACTGTCCGTGCACCTCCTTCGATCGCGCTCCATCTCCCACCATCGGATCTCACGGGCCTAGATCCAACGGTCCACATCCATATCGCGCAGATTTCACGTCCAATGTTTAATGCCTAAAATTTACGTGATATGGGCAGTTTTCCAAAGCCACGTGTCAGCTGAAGACCCATATCGCGTTGAAAAAGTGAAAACAGCCTTTCGGCCGTTCTATCGTGCGAAACTAGAAGTTTTTCATCCCAAAACCACTTCCCCACTTCATCACCCAAAATCTCATCTGTAGATCCCGACCGTTGATCTGCTTCGATCAATGGCCCTCATTGCATCTCGCATCCCAACCCTTGTTTTTCATCGTGAAACCCATGCATTGCATTGGATCATCGCAGCCGCCAATCTCCTCTTTAGATCTGATGGTCCTAATTGAATCGCCCTTTGCCCATGACCGGGTCCCGCCATATGCACCCATTTCATATGTTTTCAACGCATTTTCTGTGTATTTTGTTTAAAGGCCGGAACCTGGTGTTTTGCATTAAATGTCATATCATTCCGCCAACATTAGAACTTTAATGTTTTACGTTAAAGTTTATTGCATTACGCCCAACTTTTTAAAGTCATTTCGTTAGCCCATATCCACCGTCGATCATCGCCCCAGATATGATTGGATGGTCCACATGCTTTTCTCCTCCAAACCTTCATCAGCTGCATTTTTCACCATAATTCTGCATTTTTCCACCATTCACCTTGTATTCACCATTACCTCCATGTTGCGCTGCCATCATCACAGCATTCCACCGCGCCCATCTTCCCACCATGCATGGATTTCTTAAACATATTTGTGTGTTTTTGCAGGTTACAGGCGGTTAACTCCGCCATTGCTCACAGTCACTGTTATAGTGGCATAGAGCGTAGAGAAGGATAATTTCATAGCCTGATATTGTAGAAGAATGCTTGGAAAGGTTACTAAACGGAAATATTTCATTAAAGGACAAAGTTTAATTCTGTGAGACCTCTCCAGCGCCAGTAAAGCTCAAATTTCGCAGACAGAGACAATAGTGAAGTGGAAAAGAGTACACTAGTACATTTGGGGGAAATTCTGACACTTGGTTCTGACGCTTTTGACCAAATGTCGAAAATTTCCCCAAATTTTTTCAATCCTGCCCGAAATCATCACTATACCGACGTTTAGAGCAAAGTTTCGCAATACCAACACTTAGACAAAGTGTCGCAATTGCGATGTTTGGAGGAAGACGTCGCAATTGCGACACTATGCCCCAAAGTGTTGCTATTGCGACGACTGCCTCCAAACGTCGCAAGTGCGACACAATGTATAAGTGTCGCAATTGCGACGTTTGGAGGCAGTCGTCGCAATAGTGATGCTTTGGCCGCCGTCAGTATAACGACACTTATATGCGCGCTACATAAAAAATATTTTATTAAAAACTACATTAACATCTGATATCACGTGCGCATTCGCCCTCAACATCTGCCCTTAGCTCTTGCAGAACAGAATTCGCCCTCAGCTCCTGCAGAACAACATTTTCCCTCAGCATTCACCCTCAGCTCTTGTAGAACAACATTCTCCCTCAGCATTCGCCCTCAGCTCTTGCAGAACAACATTCACCCTGCATTCACCCTCAGCGTTCGCCCTCAACTCTTGCAGATCAACATTCGCCCTCAGCTCTTGCAGAACAGCATTCACCCTCGGCATTTGCCCTCAGCTCTTGTAGAACAACATTCTCCCTTAGCATTTGCCCTCATCTCTTGCAGAACAGCATTCGCCCTCAACTCCTGCAAAATGGTAAGTTCTTATTGCAGGCCCTTCCTCCTATAGTAGGGTTGACTCTATTTGGGTTTTTTTGGTCAATTCCATTGGATTATGTTAGGCTATAGGGTTCTCTCTAGATGTCTTCCAATGTTCTTTCGGATGAGTTTCAAAGAGGATGTGTGAGATGTGTTTGTGCTTGCATGAATTTGACTCCACCAGTTTCATGAAGTTTAAGCTATGGATTTTAGTTCGACAAACTCATCCATCTCAACACCCAGTAACGAATTGCCCTTGGTCTGATCTATATTGAAGGTGAAGTGCAAAGTGGTAGAGAATGGGAGATCGAAAGTCATCAACTTTATCACAAGGGTAGTACTCCAAATTGAAAGTGATGAGATTTAGTTCTCCATATTTGGGGATTTTCTGATATTTGGGGATTTTATGATGACATACCAAAGGTCACATCGATACAACCATATCAAGGTCAATGTTGAGATCATTCTCATATAGATATAGGTCACTGATATATAGGGTTAATATCATCATCACTATCCATGGAAACCGAATGGTTACAAAATCTGTGATTGTGGTTGGCTCATTTATAATTATTACCCATTTACGGTAGAGCACAGAAACACTAAATATGGCTTGAGCAGAGCCTTTACAACAGGCAATGGAATCGTCGCTGCTTCATCAATAACCAATAGCTCCACTTGAGAAAAATTTTCATAATATTGGGGTTGGATATACTGCAGAGCAAACAATTGTAGTTATCATTTGTGCTCCAATATATTAATATACTTTTTACATTGAACTGAAGAAAGGGAAACAAGCAAATGCTAGCCATCATACAATGCTTTGACATAAGAGTTTTGAGTGACATACTTGAAAAAAAGAACTCATCCATTGATATTTATAATCATTTGAGTTATTCAAGTTAAACACAATGTCAAGAATTAAGATTCAATACCCTCTATTATCTTCATCACCCAATACAAGATTTAAATTTTTCCCAAAGAAACGCTTATTAATTTGGCAGCCATTATTTCTCCCTGCTTTAAAAACCCTACATTTAAATGAAAACAAGCATTGCATTTCAACTACAAAAATATATTAATGTTCAAATTTACATGTGTGCATCACTTATGTAGGGTATTCCTTTTCCACTTTCACATTATCCAAGAATGTGTGCAGTATAGTTCATATTTTTTGTGATTTAGATTATCTTGAAAAAGGAAAGGTAAATTATTTCCCATGGAAAAAGAAGGTTTTCCCTTTTACTACTGGAAATGGTACAAAAAAGTTCCATTTCTACCCGAAACTCCTATGAAACAGGAACCAAATAAAGGCCATGTCCTCAATGGACATCATTTGGCTTTGAAAATGGCCATTGCACCATGTTGTTTCTTATATTACATCCCGATAGTTTCTTAGGTCATTTCTTGTTTCTTGAGATGAAAAACAACCAAAGAAATTGTGAAGATCCTTTCAAGAAATAAATGACCATTTCTCAATCATATCTCAACTATTTTTTATTTTATTCAGTGGTTGCTTACTTTGAGGGAAATTTGACACTTTTATAAGTAATATAACATAAAAACACAAAATGGGAAGGAATTGATGAGGTAGATGACCTTTAGTTGTTGTCAATTAAGAATTTATAATACACGATGCATGTTCTGTACTACAAACTAGATTCCTTCCTGGAGTTAGGACACTGAGTATTGAATCAAAGTTGTAGTTTCTAAATTCTTGTATTGGTTCATCAATCTTGAAATTCAGACATTGCATGTCTTTATTGCTTCATTTTTGAATAATTTGCATCATATCGTACAATAGGAAATTCAGAATTATGATTATTATTACTTTATGGATCTGTTAAGTTAATTTTAAGTTTGCATGGTTTAGTGTGAAATTATTCTTGTGTGACCCTAGGCCCAGGTGAAGGAATGCCAAGGACTAAGAACCCTAGTTTTTAAATGGTATTGTTTCTTATACCCGAAAACCCCTCAACATCACTTCTTATTAGTTCTTAACAATAGTGTTGTAAACAATTTGAGAATTGATATAGCAAAATCTCTCACTTCTCAAGATAAAATCCTAAAGCTAAAGTGTGATACCATGTGTAATTCAATAGCCCCATTGTCCCCTCACCAACCTCTTTTCACTTCGGGCTAGATCTCCTCCAACTCAAGGGGGGTTCTCCCTAGTAGATGTTAGGGATCTAATGGCCCAACCAAACCAATTCAAGAGCCCCCTAACTCTCTATGTTTACTAATATCAATAAAAATACTGAACAATAGGGTCAGACATGCATCCTGAAGATAAAATTGCCAGGGTATTTTAAAGGGAAAGTCCCCAAACACATATAATCAAGGAATTATAACATGATTTCAAACATTAAATATCAACAAAATAATTTAAAGGATATTGAAAGGAAAAAGGTGATGGAAGATAGAAAGTTCCTTACTTAAATGCTCTAAGGATTTTTCAATAGTTGCTCCAAAAGCTTCACTTCAAGGCCCTTCAAGATCGTCTCCAACAATGCTATACCATCAGCTTCAACAATGTTGCTCCAAAAATGTCCTCAAGGTATTCACAACAACTTTACTAGAAGTTGCTCCAACAATATATTCAATAAGGTCTTCATTGTCAACTCGTCTCTTGTTTGGGTGCCTTAATGTGCAATGACATGTTTCCAGGACTGAATTCAATGCAAGGCATATTTGAAACTCTAACTCTGTTTTCCGATGTCTTATTAGAAATTATTTCATTTTTCATTTTGTGTTTTCAAGTTTTTACATTTATAATTTTATTGCAATGTGGCAGACTGATCAGGGTAGTACAGGAACAACCCCGAGACGGGATGATCGCGGAAAGAGGCCAGCGGAAGAACATGTAAAGTGCCAACATTTCTCTATCTTCAGGTATTTTAGTTATTTACATAATTGAAATAATATTATTTTTTTTCAAATATGCAGACACCTAGCCATGGTACGCCTGATGATTTCCTCTTTGAGGAAGAGCTTTCTTCATCCCTATCTCTAGCGCTCTTGTTGCGAAAAAAGGCACGAGATGCAAGGTCAAAATTTAATACTTTGATAGACGCGCCTCAAACACCTGAAACAGAAGAGAGGATAAAACAACTTATGACCCAGCTAGAAACATATTAGGTAATAATAAAAATTCAAAAGGATATTTTTTTTGGTCTGCATGAGATGAATTGTGATAGTTTGATTTTTAATTCTTACATTGACTAAACTAACAAAAATTTCTTTTGTATGTAGCGTTTTCTGGCACTTGCTGAACCCGGTGTTGGTGGTAGTGGGACAAAAGGGAAAGAGATTGCCCAGAAACCCTCTTGTAAACCTTCTACTCCTTTAGGTGCCAGCCAAGAAACACACCCTGCCCAAGCAGACACCCAGCCAACCACTGAACGTGTTGGCAGTGATGAGGCTGATATGGCCAACTACATTATTGCATTTCCTGGAGCTACAAGTGTCAGCTCCATAGGGACCATTAATGGCACGTTGTTGGTGAACGATGAAGGTGTCCCTATAAAGCACGAACAACTCCTAGGTAAATTTTAATATTTTAACTATTTCATGTACTCTATCTAAAACATATTTATCATGATTTTTATTTTTAAATTAATGATAATATCTTTTTTTTCTGTGTAGGAAAAAATGAGTTCTACAAGTTTTTGGAGAGCCATGCGTTGGTAATTTTTGGCCCAACCATACGCACAAGGTGGAATTCCCAGAATTACAACCTGAAAAAAGAACTTCTAGATTATCTAGAAGCCCTTTTTGGGGTCGACACGTTTGACAAAACAACGATGGCTCGGGTAGCCGGCAAATATTTGAAATATACCAGGGACACCTATAGGACGCAATTGCAATTTAACCCTAGATACGAGTGTCCTCTCACAGTTCCAGAGAGTGAGTGGAAAGCACTCATCCATGATGGAAAAGAGAAAAGGGCAAAGAAAGAAGGAAAAATGCCAACTGGACCCACAAGGTAAATTACAACTTTAATTCAATAGCTTTAATTTTCTCTATGTCTAAAATAAAAGTGTGCTATGTCATATCTGACTTCAATCTTTTGATGCTAGGTTTCCTGACACCTTGAAGGCAACCAAAGCTAGGATTGAAAAAAAGGGCCATCACAAGCTAGGCCAGGGCAGCTACTTGAAATTAGTCGCAAGAATTTTAATTAAGTAGCTAAACATCTTATAATTAATTGTATCGCCTTCCAACGTTTTTGTAATCCTATCAAATATGATTAAAAATACACAATCATATGTAATGCAGGGTGATGACTTCGGAACAAAAACTACAGAGGAATATAAAAATATCGCTTTCCATTTCGACTATCAAGCCGTAGTTGAACGTCGCAGAAGCTTGGGGCAGGTCCCAAGATCCAGAATGTCTGATAAGGTAAAATATTAACCTTTCAATATGTTTGTTTTCGTCCATAAATTTAATGTCTAACAAATTTGTTTAAATTAGGGGAGCAACACTATCGACGAGGCAAATAACCCAGTTTTAGAGCCAGATGTAGATGCTCCTCACATGCAACCTCATCATTGTAGTGGGGACCAGGCCAACAATGCTACTATCAGTGAGGGCCGTGACGGTAATTAATTTCCACTTATAATTTTTTCTAATTATAACTTGATGGTTTTCCTTATAACGTTTTTTGTTTAAATGACAGAGAATGTTTCCCTTGACGATCTTACCACCAGAGAGGAAGACAGGGCAACAGTCCCAACGACGACAACTGGTGCACCAGGTAAATAATCTCATTGAATTTTTTTTTATTAATATTACCGAACTAGTTCAATGATATTTAAAAACTGACAATTAAAATTTAATATTATCTATTTTTTTAGGCGATGCCCCGTCACTGGATGAGACCAGACATCGTGACTACACAACTAGGTCAGCAGTTCGGGTCGAAAGGCACGAAACAGGAGTAGAGCACGATGATATTGATGATGTAATTAGGAGCTTTAGAAATAGGAAGAAGAAAAAGAAAAATTGATAATGTAAAATATTGTATTATTATAAGACAAAAGTTACCATACTTGGAACGTTTTTTGCGTTATATAAAAAACTCATTTATCATACTATTTTTATGTCAAGAATTAATTTCAATGTTTCCTTACGTACTTTTTGTTGAATTGTTTTTTTATTAGTTATTGAATATTTTTTTTTTCTGCTCATGAAAGTAAAAAATGAAATATAGATTAGGTATTGGGGAATTGAGAGTGATGTGGGGGGGGGGGGAGGGGCCATAAGAGCTTCCACCTTCACGTGGTTGGCCTTGCTTAGTAGAGAATAATTTATTGGAGAAATTTAATCTTGGAGCAAACCTCCCTCGATCCAGCGTAGCAACAAAAAAGTCATTGTTGACTTAGTTTCTACTCTTTCAGATCGTGGGAGGCTTGTTCCAAGTTCATGCGACTCCAATAAATTGTTCTTGAAACGAAGAGGAGCTTATTCAGGTATGTTTTGACATTTTCAACATATGTTCTAACATTATCATAAGAATGCATCTTAGAGTAAAAATACTACATCAATTAATTGTATTTATTGTATAGATAATGATGGATTTTGATTGACTTGGCAGTGCAGGTACAAATCCTCTTGCATCATGAGCAATACAACTTGTCAACCAGGGTCATGTCCAGGATATTTTTGCTTGTGCGCTTGACCAGGTTCGTAATGTCACATTTTGTAAGTTCCTTTACAGTTCATAATTCAATATTAAGCTTGTTCATGATTATTATCTAGGTTTTTTGTATGTGTTTTTTCATCTATTTGATTGTAAGCAACTCTGCATGTTTCCTGTTGTTCACTATGATTTCTCCTATTACCGCTCCCAGGATGAATCCGACTTTATTGTTACATAGGTTGCTTTATTTTTACTATGATTTCTCCATTTACGATTTCATAGGTTACATCATGTAAAGTTGTCAATCTCAGGTTGGTGATGAGCTTTAGTTCTCTAGATTTGGGGATTTTTTGATATTTTCTCCCTCATGTCATTCCTGCATCACCTCGTTGTTTGAGCATGCCAATTGTCTACCACTTGTACCAATTGGCACATGTCAATCTTTGAGTGGTGCCACATTTCACCTATTTTCGGCCCACTTGACCACCTGAAAAACTCAAATCCACACACCATGTGTCGTTATCATGGAGTGCCACATGTCCTAGATATTTAGGCTGATAGGCCTTCTATTATGAAAGAGATCAATTTTTTTTTCGTCAACACTTCTTATCTAGGCACGACACCTGTTACTTGTTTAATCTGATGGTCACAGTCACTTGGGTTACCTTCTAGGTTTGACATACCACTGGTTTCTGGTATATTTCCATGGAATCGGTCTAAAAATACCAGCAATAATCCACACACCTACAACTGTCGACAGACCTGCTGTTTTAGTAGCTGCATTTCCACAACTGCCAATACACCTGTTGTTTTAGTTGCTGCATTTTGGCAGCTGCCAATGCACCTGCCATTTCATTCTCCTGGACTCTGTGTATGCATATTTTTCATATAATTTTATCACGAAGTTGGCTGCAGTGCTTTGACATGCCTTTGAATATTTTTGCAGGTTAGAAGACATTTCAGGCTAGAGCTATTGAATATACTTTATGAGATAGTTGTATTTGATCCTCTTTCTAGTGATGAGCTCAGAAAATTTGCTAGACTACATATGAAAGATGTAGAGATTCGTCTTGCAGAGAGAGGTGTTGCTTTAGGGGTTACAGATGCTGCTCTGGATCTTGTTCTTCAGGAAGCCTATGATCCTGTAAGTAATCACTTTGTTTTTCTTTCTTTCTTATTCAGAGTCTATCATGGTAGGGGATGTGCCCGTTATGGTTTGTTATGAGACCGTTGTCAATTTCATCACCGTCCCTCATAATATGTTTGATTGTGTTTATAAATAATAAAAAATTATTACACCAAACAATAAACAATTAACTGTACTATGAGTAATATGATATCTTGAAATAATTCTCATTATAATTTCATAACCTTTGCTCTCACTTGGTGGTGTCTATATCACTAAGTGTGTCTTCTTTAAAATTATAGTTACAGCAGAAAATGGACAATCAACTGCACTGTGAGTGATATCTTGTAATACTTCTTATTATAATTTCCTAACCTCTATTTTCACTAGGTGTATCTATTTTAAAATTATAGTTTCAATGGTAGATAAATTGTTATCTTAAAATTATAGCTTTGATGGTGATACCTTGTGATTGATAATGTAGTTTGAAGCAACTTTGGCTTTGACTAATATAGTCTCAGGAACCTCTGAGAATACAAAGGTTGTGATTGATTACGGGGCACTGCCTATATTTGTGGAACTTCTTACCTCTGGGATGATAATGTTCGAGAGCAGGTAGCATGTTTATTTTAGAGGCATAAAATTATTCTTCCCAACTATCTTTATATGTTTGTAATTTTGGAATTTGATTTAAAAAACTAGTACCCAACTTTGAGTTCAACTGGTGTTCGTGTAAGGCTGTTTGGGCTTTGGGAAATATTGTTGGAGACTTTGCAACATTTAGGGATCTTGCCCTCAGTCATGGAGCTCTGAGGCAGGTGCTTGCCCAGTTGAATGATACTGCCAGAATTTCAATGATAAGAAATGCTACATGGGCTCTGTCAAATTTTTGCCGTGGTAAACCCCAACCACTATTCGAACAGGTAAGCATAATACATTTTCTGCCTCTTCTTCTTAGTTCGCAGATACTGTGGATTTTTTTTATAGATCTTGGTGCTTGGTAGATTTGGACGTAATATGGACCTAGGCACTTGTTCATTACAATGACTTTGTCATCAGGTTTTAGAAAATGCTCAGAAATTTGGGTTTCACGAGGGGATTACCCTTGCTTACAATTATCAATTATCAATCACATTCAAAAAAAGTCTTTCGTAGCATTGCTAAGCTCTTTGTAGGTGAATTTCCAAGGAAATTTCACAATATCTGAACCAAATTTGTCTGTCCTTTTCAATACTCTGTGCTTGTAACAGAACCATACAAACAATCTAGTGGCCAATGCAACAACAACAACACCTCCTGTTGCAATGCCTGCAATTCACCCTCTCTGCATGCATGAATGACTATGGCACCCTCTTTTGTGAACAGGTACTGGAGCTGAAGGTACTGGTTTCCATTAGGATCATGGAATTCAACATCCAAAATAGTATCAAATTCCACTGCAATAGTATTCCCCGGCGAGGGCAACAGTTCATTGAGACCTATTGGAATCATCACCCCCAAATAGCCTCCAGGGCTACCTAGAGTGTGATCATCTTTGTTGCTGAGTATATTTTTATTTTTTCAGTGAGAGTTTAGGGTTTCTCTAACATAGCTTCAGAAATACGATTCAGTGCCTGCTTGAATATTGTCACATAATACTCATGGTTTGGATTGATGAGCATGCTCTGAATGGTTGGTTGATTCATAAGAACCACCCATATAGTCATCTTGCGATATTTTAGAAGTTTTCTCGGGTTTCCTTTTTCACCATTTCTAGTGGGTGGGATGGTGTGGGGTGATCCATCAATACTGGTGCTCTTTTAGTAGGGAATTTGTTTTTGGGGATATAAAGGAGCATTTGATGTAGATATCCCATTGGATGCATTCATAGATGGGCATGAGAGGTCAAGAATTTAAATTAAAAATATGCAACCTCTAGCATGGAAACCTGAAGGCCGCGAGAGACACTGGTTAAAGATTGTTTTGTGCTGGCCTTAATATAGTCGTGATTTCTTTTTATTATCTTAATGCAAATATATAGTCCGGTCTCGTTAAAATGAGGATTGTTGTTGTATTTCTCTTTGGTTGTTTCTCTCTTAATGCTCCAGAAGTTGCCAAAAATTGTGATAGTTGTTTAGTTTTCCTGTTACAACTTAAAAGTGATTTTTAGCAATGGGAGTCATGTTTTTTGAGGTTCATACTAATATGAAGATCTTGTAATTCTATATTCAGGATAAGAGAAGATGGCCTCTGCTTTGGGTAGTATGACAACAATTTCCACATATACCTCATTGGGTAACAATGGAAAGGGGAAGAAGTTGGGTGCAATGTTTGATAATTATGGCAGACAATTATCTTCTCTTTCAGTTTTTTCACCCATTTCCTTTAATCGCTCAAGAAGAAGAGGGACTATGATATTACACGACAGAGAGAAGGTAGTTAATACAAGAGCTATGGAAAAGGAGTTGTACTTCAACAAGGATGGCTCAGTGACAAAAAAATTGCAGGTCAGAGAAAAAATTATGTTTAAAGGAAGGTCACCTGCACGTGAAACTTCACTGTGGTGGATCTTTCCTTGTCCACTTATATTCGATTTTAATGTGTTATTTTAATTTTTCATGGAGGGTTGTTTTTGCATATGGTCTGGCATTCAATTGCACACTTACTGAAAGCATTGTCAATTTGTCTTGCAGGTGGTGTGAACAAACTTGCTAATCTTGTTGGAGTCACCCTTGGGGAGAAGGGAAAAATGTTGTCTTGGAGAGCAAGCATGGTTCTCCGAAAATAGTTAATGATGGTGTGACAGTAGCTAAGGAAGTAATTTGTAGATGTGTGCTCTGGTTTTCTTTTTAACGTTGTATTAGTTCCCCCTCTTAAATGTCTTAAATTTGGTAGGCATAATTTGAAAACTCAAAGGTGAAAGGAAACATATTTGTTACCCAGTGGTCTACTTGGCCTATGGACTAGCCACATTAGAGTAATGCATAAATCTTTTCACAATAATAAAAGGAAAGGGTTATGGCTGAGTCAAATTTTATTGTTATTGACAGTGTAATGAAATGTATCTCAATGCTATGGTTTTGGCCTTTTTATTGGTTGAATTAGAGGACCCGGTTGAAAATATTGGGGCCAAGTTGGTAAGGCAAGTTGCGGCAAAGACAAATGATTTAGCTGGGGATGGAACCACAACATCTGTTGTTCTTGCACAGGGTTTAATAAGTGAGGGTGTAAAGGTAACTTTTTGTCGATAGTATTGGATTAAGATCATCTATTCATTTTTGTAGGGTCTTATGGTGTTTGGTTTTTTAGTTTTGGGTTGGGCTTATTGAGTCTAATATAGTTTTTGAGTGAAAAAATTGCTATCAGGTATTAAAAAATTTTGGTTCTTTTGTCAAAATTTATGAGCTTGTTAGGAAATACAAAACTGACAATGGTTGTATCTTAAATTTGTGGAAAATAATTTGAAATGAAACCTTTTTTTTTAGGTTGTTGCAGCAGGCCAAACCCCATTCAAATTACTAGGGGCATTGACAAGACAATAAAGGCCCTTGTTTCGGAACTCAAAATTTTGTCAAAGGAGCTAAACGCTTTCCTTTTGAGTAGGCTGGTTTTCCTTTTTGCTGATGGTTTGGTGTATCTAATTGAATTAGTTGCCTAAGGTATTTTTGGTTGCAAACTCCTTTTCATTTTTCATACAGTATTGGCCTTGTGGAATACATTTGATTGTGTGGTCTTGTTAGATCTACAGCATTTGTAGTTGTTTAGTCTTATGGCCGAGGTGCACTTTTATTATGGAAATAGTTGATGCAATATTGTCATTTAATCCTTACTGCAGGGTAGCATGTTGAGAAGTTTCTTGTGAAACATTTGGTATTCAAAATGACACTTGATCCTATACAGCATCATGCACTTGACTTCAAAATTCATATTCAAAGTGTGCCAGAAAATTCTTGCAAAATTTCAAATATTTATGTTGTTTTAAACCATTATCTTTTTCATGTATTGGATGATGAAAATGAGAAAAATGATTTGGTATGAAACCAACTGGTGAATAATTTCCAGCAAAACAACCACTTTTAAGACATGATTTAGAAGTAGAACATATGTACTTATGAAGCATAGAAAGATATCCTTGATGCGTTTTCAATGTTTGTCTAGGGTTATTTTTGGAGAAAATAACTCCTTATTCCTAGAATAGTGATCTTCAATACAAGTAAATTTCTTTCACGAACACTTCTGCTACTTGGCTTGCTGTTTATGTACTTTGAGCTCTACAAAAAAAATCTACAAAATTTGTCTATATAAATGACCACAAAAATGTAATACTTACCTTTATATTTCAGTAACCCTGTAATAAAGTCTATTGATATATCTTCTAGTCTTTGAATATGTATGTGGAATGGTTGAAGTAACCTTAGAGATTTTACTATCTCTCTTTTATTTATTATGCAAACCTGACCTTCTCTTACAAAATTTTGAATATCTTTCTTCATTCCTTCCAAAAATATATTTTTTGATCCTTTGAGATGTTTTAAGGAACCCTGGGTCCTACCATCAAAGAGAAATGGGACTCCCTTAATATTTTTTTATTCAAATATGCTTGCATGCATAAAAATATTCTACATTTGCACCAAAGTATATCTCTCTTTCACTCCCAATGCTCCATAGAGTTCATCCCATCCTTTATAAATTTTAGTTTTTGTTTAGTACTATTGTCATTTTTCCATTATGGCAAAGCTTCTTCTAGCCACCTAGGAATAGAAAATGTAATTGGATATAAATTTGAGGCCTCTTCTATTTTAGAAAGAGCATCATGTACTAAATTTTCCTTACCCTTTTTGCAAATTATCTCAAAATTAAAACTTTGCATTTTTTCTCCTCATTTTTGTTAATATTCCAATGAAATCCATAGCTTCAAAAAATACTTTATGCTATCATGGTATATCTTGACTTTAAAGTACCTCCCAGTGATATACTATCCCCATTTTTATTGCATGTAATATTGCTTCCATTTATTTTTCATACGTAGATTTCACCAAATATTTTCTTTGAATTCCTTGCTTTTAAAAGCCAATGATATCCCTTATTGTGTTAATGTTACGTAAATTCCTTGTCCTAGTACCTCACACTCTACTATGAATGTTTTACCAGAAGTAGGTGCAACCGATGTTGGTGTAGAAGACATGGCATCCATTGAAAGAGAGAATGAAAAAGTAGCCTCATCATTCCATATAAATGATATTTTCTTCAAGAGATATGTGAGTGGACTTGAAATGCATGCATAATTCTTAACAAATTATCAATAATATCATGTAAGTCTAAAAAATCTTCTAAGAACCTTGATTTTCTTAGGAATAGGTCATTTTGTAATAGCTTGCATCTTTTGAGGCTCCAACTTCACTCCTTCATTTAAAACAATATGAACCAAATACTCAAATTCTTATTTCCCAAAAGCACATTTGGATATTTTTACATAAAAATGATTTTTCTCAATAATTTATATAACTTTTCCACATGTTTAGTGTGGTATTCCCATGATTTATTATAAATATGTGTATTATCAAAGAAAACTAACACAAATTTTATAAGATGGGATCAAACAAAATTATTCTTAAGTTGATCCCGCCGGACTTCAAACGGCGATAAACCATAATTCAAACCAAATTTGCATTCCAAAATAGCCTACTGATGTCGGTCAATTTTGTGACGTGAAAACCAAATGAATTCCGCCCTAATATTTTTCAGGTCCGAAGTTGGGCTAGCGTACGCAGGGAGAGTTGTGATGCGAAATTTCTTATCAAATTCGCCCTAATATTTTTCGGGTCCTGATTTCCACTGAGCGGCCCAAACAAAGATCTACTCCAGTCAATTTCTGCCACGTGTCCTCAATCAAAAGTTGCCCTGTTCCTGGATGCGGGTGCATTCGATGGCGTTTAAGGCGATGGGACATGGATGTGGCGATATCATATCAATTGCATTAAGTTTAACGTTGTTCAATTAAGTTCCAAGGTTTTCACATCAAATCGCATTAAGTTTTAACATTGTTCAAGATTGGACCTCCACTCCTGTTAGCGATTCCTCATGCTCCTATATGATCCGGCCTTCAGCTCTCATCAATGAGAGATTAATTATGATAGGCATTCTTTGATGCCATTACAGTCAGGTCGATAAAATGGCGTTTCGCTATGGTTTTTCAGATGAGCCGCAACCTTTGAATTGTAGATGCTCTCTGGTTGCTGGGTTACACTGCCTATTCACTGTGACGAGAAGGAGAAGTGGCCAGTTGAACTGTTGCTTAGACCTTGGTGCAAATCTGCATTTCTCTCGGTCTGGTATGTGTCTGTCTTCCTCGGTTTCTTGGAATCTTGCTTCTCCATCTCGTCTTGTGCCCATTGCTGAGACTGCACCCATGCCTCGCCTGCGTCAAAGGATGCATTTCTGCAGGGGGAGCACTAGAGGTCAACCCCTGCGCACTCCCTCCAGCCCCTAAACTGATTCGTCTTCCTAGTCCAGTGCTTATTATGTAGGTCGATATCCAAACACTAGAAGTGGGCGGGGTCGGGTTCCAAGATCTGGCCACCGTATGGGCTCCCCTGCTCCTCATTTCCCCACCGCTTCACCTTCTCCCATGATGTGCACTGCGCTTTTTTCCTTTAATTTCTCTTTGAACATCCCACGAATCAAAACTTCAATCACCGTGGTTTTCCGTGAGGAGGCCCAAGTGGAGGAACAATGCACCCGTTCGGCGGGTCTGAGCTCAGAAAAAGCTGGCCAGCATTCGGGCCTTCAGGAGGGGAGTGGTGGCATGAATGTGGAGATAGCACCTGGTGATCCTGGACCTTTCGAAGGATGGTTCCGAATTGTCGAGGAACCACCGGAGGAGTAGTTTGGTTAATTTGGTTTTCTTGCTTCATAGCCCACTTAATTAGGCCTGTTTTAGATTATATTACTGTGCTGGACCTCTGTAATATTTTTGAAATCTGTAAACGTTCAAGACTGGTTTCCCCGTATGAGGGCAGTGTTCTTTTTTTATTTTTTGATGAAAATTTTTCCATAAGTCTGGGCAATGTTTTTGACTTCGGTCATGCTGTAATTTTATTCCCACTGTTAATATATTAACTTTACTTAGAAAAAAAAAATGTTGCCCTGTTTATATTTTAAACCTATTTTTTGAAATACAGAGCCATGTTTATATGATTTTTTATAATCGAAGCACTGTGGGGTGGTTTATTATATTAATATTTCACGGTCGAATTATGTTCATAACAATTGGAAAAAAAAAATGTTGCCTTGTTTCTATTTTAAACTTGTTTTTTGAAATACAGAGCCATGTTTATATGATTGTTTATAGTCGAAGTGCTGCGGGGTGGTTTATTATATTAATATTTCACGGTCGAATTATGTTCATAACAATTGGAAAAATAAATGTTGCCTTGTTTCTATTTTAAACCTATTTTTTGAAATACAGAGCCATGTTTATATGGTCTACGTATCATACTCTTTCTCTGTATATCTACAGGAACCTTTTTGCTATGAACAGGGTGGATGCTGTAGCGAGCTACTAATGGAAACAAGTGAGCCTGAACCTTACATCTCAGATGTAACAGATGGTTACCAATTTTGGAATCAAGCGAGCCTAGGTTTCTGCAGATGGTTTTTATTTCCGGGAAGAAGCAAGCCAGAACATACAATCGACCCTGGGTTTATACATATTTTTGCTCTATCATGGATGCTTTTTGTGTGAGGCATATATCAAAAGTACATGTCTCTGCAAATTTCCTGTATCCGCTTTATGATACTATTTTATGTGTTGACAGGTTATCACTCTGCCTTCCAAACTAGCGATGCTGGTCTATGTTGCTGGTTTGTTGATATGGTCTGATGGTATTTTTATATTTTGGACATATCACACTCCTCACATGATTAGCGTTTTTCTCTGTTCAAGGATTTTGGGTACTTTAATTTGTATTTGGAACAATGGACGTCGGTACTCTATCTTTTGCTTTACTATTCTACATACTGCTATTTCACTTTCTTATAGATGCCTCAGGCATATTTGGATGCTTTCTCAGATTGTCGATAATCTCCATGTGGACCGTTACTGGGTTTTATATCATGTCCCTATATGTGACATGGGGTATTTTTATATCATTTTCTGGGGTGGGACTTCCACTTTTCTGGATGGATATTTGGGTTCCAATCTTCAGATGTGAAAATGTAATGACTTCATGGACTGTTTTACTTCATATAATATATTCAAAACAACGTTTTTTCTCTTGTGAAAAAAAAATGATTGTTTATATTCGAAGCACTGCGGGGTGGTTTATTATATTAATATTTCATGGTCGAATTATGTTCATAACAATTGGAAAAAAAAATGTTGCCCTGTTTCTATTTTAAACCTGTTTTTTGAAATACAGAGCCATGTTTATATGATTGTTTATAGTCGAAGCGCTGTGGCGTGGTTTATTATATTAATATTTCACGGTCATTGGAACACCCACAATTTATAACAAATATTGGAGAGTTTTAAAGTTTCATTTTTTTTTTTTTAAATTGAACCTGTCGTTGGTATACCGACGCTTTGTAAGCATTGGTCTTCTGACGTCTTGAACGATTTCCGTCGGTCTTCCTAGGGTCGGTATTGCGATGCTTTTGGAATGCGTCGGTATTGCGACGCTTCTAGGATGCGTCGGTATTGTGACAACATAAAAACTTTGAAAGAGCGATAGTATAAAAATGTCAGAAGAGCGACGTTCAAAACGTCGGACCACATTTCATCGGAATTGCGACAGTTTACAAACGTCAGAAGAGCGATGCTCAAAACATCGGACTACATTTCGTCGGAATTGCAACAGTTTACAAACGTTGGAAGAGCGACGTTCAAAATTTCGGACCACATTTCGTCGGAATTGCGACAGTTTACAAACGCCGGAAGCATGACGGTTTGGGAAACGTCGGAAGAGCGACGCTTGTTTGGAAGCGACGGAAAAAGTGTCGGTAATGCGACACTTTGTTAGTGCGTTAGAATTGCGACGTAATGGCAAACCATGTTTTTCCCGTCCTCGAACTGTCGCTCTTGCGACGACTATGTGTCGGAATAGCGACGAAGTGGCCGTCGGAAATTGGGCCAAATTTTCTAGTGGTAACAGTGGGTAATCAGAGATTTTAAGGCATGTAATGGAAGAATTTAAGCTCTGATTCATTATTTAAAGGGAAAATGTACCATATTGAAGACCTCATGATTATCATAGAGGGCCTAATGAGGCCTAACGCACATAAAACAATATCATCAGTGTTTCACATCGGCAGAAGCTTCCTCCTGAGAAAGGACACAGTACCCATACTGTCTTTATTCTACATTATGTCCCCGAGAAGATTTCCCCCTGACAGCAGTCCTAATGCTACCAGAACATTTGTTACACAGTATGGCAGAACTCATAGTCATTTATCTGCCCTTTTTTTTATTCACCAGAGTACTACAAGTACTGTAGCGAAATTACATCAAGAACATACCCAGAGTAAATTGCAGCCTGTCGAAGACCACTCTTTCATCCAAAGAGTACTGAAGATTAATTCTTAGATATTAAAATAGAATGAACCTCGACCCTCTTCTTCTACTCTGTTTTAATGTTACATTTATTGTTTCATCTACCTCCTCTGCCTCTCTTTCAGCTATAAAACTCATGAAGAAACTCATTGTAAGGGTTGTTGATCGGATATCTATGAAATGTAAGCTGTTTCTCTTGAGATATAGTTCTCGGTGTGAAGTTGTAAGATAGGTTGAGGGAGATTTTTTTAGATTGAATGTCAAGATGTTGGCAATGTTGTACATGACTAGTGTTGCTCTTTAATATGACAAGCACATTTCTTTGGATCCTGATTTAAAGCAGTGGTGATGTTTTTATATCTTTGTCTTTGTTATCCTTCGTAATTCATCACATTTCATTTCTTCTGGTATGCATAAGAAATCTGGCATAGGATTTACCCTTGCATGGTACCCTATGTTTCAGCTCTCCCTACCTTTGATTTTTTCTGTTGTATGTGTTATCTGAGTACTGATTTAAGTTAATTTAACCAGTGTAGTGGCTATAATTTACTGCTAGCTGATGTATGAATTAATGAATCTGTCCTAAGATGTTCTTGTTTGGTTTTAATTGAAAGAATTGGGATACTGGGAGTTTTGAACATTGATTCTGTCTCACTGGGGTCCTTTTCAATTAATTGAACCCTTCTAAGTTCCCTTAAGTTGGATGCCTAAGCATTGAGAGTTCAAAGTCTCTCTCTGATCTCAGGTTTTCACCTTTGTGTTTAGATCTTTGATGTTCCCTTTTTCTGAAGAGTTTACCTTTTAGGTTCTAGATCACAGGTGTCTAATGGCATGTCCTATCCCTGGATCTGATTCCTAAATGGTCACCTTGGAGGTTTCCTTTCCATTTACCTTCTTTCTTACCAATTCATGCCACACTATCATCTTTAAGATCCAATGCTTTAGATGACTATCCTAATTGAAATCCTTCATATTGAATAGCAAGTAAACCTTTTCTTGACTCCATTTCCCAATCGTCTCGAGTGCTCTTTGAATTACCTCCCCTTTGCCTAAAATCCTCTTTTCTCATCCTTTGTCTTGTACTGAAACCTTCCTTCTTGATTCCCAACAACCAAACAATTAAACAAATAAACCCGTGCCTATAACTAGCCTAAAACCTTAAAACAGAGCTTCAAAGACATATACCTTTGCATATACAGAGAGATCCCTCTATAGACCCAGGAGGGCTAGATCCTGTGGTCTGAAAGTGGTTATGATGTTGTCTCATCTTTTGGTATTGCCAAACTTGCCAAAACATGGGAACCCCAACAACTTAGAACTTCTCTCTACCTCCCTCTCCTGTTAAGAGCTCAAGTCACAACGCATTAATTCGAAGTTTCTAGCTTGCATTTCCTTTGACTAGGATTTCTATTCATGACCATCTCATTGCAGATATCTCTTTATGCTAGCCATATCAATGCTTTAATATACATACATCCAACAAATGTGTCCTGCATCAAATCCAAATTTATCCAAATGTGATTTCTTCATTAGCAATACATTTGAAAACAAGACACGTGATATGGTAAGCTCACTCATTGCTAAACTCGTCTTGGATGGTTTTTTATTTATGGGAAATCACAGATCCATATGAATCCACTTAGAAATCGTACATCCTCCTATAAAACAAAGGGTTGTGCACAAGAGGACCCCAATTTGGAGATCTAGATCTGACATCGAATTTGTAGAGCAGAGGACAACAGATTGTAATGAGAACTTGCTGGTAAAAAGTTAGAATCGTTGTTGTTTATGAATTATGTCAATTGATTTCCAAACATTGTTTTAAAAATATACATGATCGCCTTCAAGTTGTGAGCAGAAGCATTTTTTCCATGGTTGATTACAAAAATTTTCTTTGATGTTTTGAATCCTTCTTCCATTGCAGTAAGTCATCTTACTCCAGGCATGGGAGGGCCCACCACCTATGGAGATAAGCTTCATTAAATAGTTTAGATAGTTAGATTACACAATTTAAGGATTTCTCTCCTATGTTAAATATATGTGATTTGTGTTATAACCTGAATTCATATTTTTACACAGAGCCATGATCTGTTTCTCTACTTAAGTCACACTTATTCATATTTATAATTGGTGCATCCACAATATAGGAATATGATGATTTCCAAGTTTGATATATGGTGTGGGTTTTGAATATGAATATATAGTTTGAAAGGTTAAGGTTGTAATTGCAAATGAATTTGTGTTTGGTAGCAATAGGTGTCATGTTCTTCATTCAAATTGTGTCATTTATCTCTATCATTACGATTATTTAATTCATGTCAATTCCAAAAAATATCATTTAATTCAAGCAGCGAGATTTAATTCAAGGCATCGATTTGAGTCATTAAATTATCCTAGGATAATCTAGATTTATTTTTGTAGGATAGAATAAGTTTGATTTCCATTCCCAGTGTTGTAGTATAGAGATTGACTTCATAGTAGTGTGGTTTGAATGTATTTTATTTTTTAACACAATTTTATTCTAGTTTTCTTTTTCAAGTTGTAGCATTGCATTTCAATTTCTTGGATATTAGGTTTTAATCATAGTTGGCCTATGCCTTTTCAATAATTAGAGTTTGAATTTCATGCTTTGAAAAGGTTTTATTTCAAGGATTGTACTTAAATTGGTTTTCATCAAGCCTTTGATTTCAGTGGGTTTGTATTTCGATTGCAGAAATAAAATATTTTAGAATACAAAACAAAATGTATTGAGTTAAATTGATTTCCTTTAGATTTCTTAGGTTAGAGTGAAGAATTTTTTTTTGAAAGCGAGATGAGTGCCATTTCACTTAATTGATAGAGGAGTGTTTTTGTCATTATATACTTAGCAACCATTATTAAGGAAACTTATATACTCTGACCATTAAGTCGAACCAAAAATGTAGTACAACTCATTTTTACAACTCTCGGATTGAAAATTAAATATTAAGAGCTTTAATTCACCAATTAAATCTCTCAACATTTTGGCACCGTTTCCGGGGAGTTGTATTTTGGTTCAGGTAATATTTTTACAGAGTTTCAAGGGTATTGCAGAGCAGTCCAAGGGTAGAGAGAATACGGTAAGACTTGAGTGAAGAGCCATGTATCCACTATGTGGGGTTTCTCCAAAGTCTGATTGCTTTTTCTTATCTTTGAACTTTTATTTGCTTTCCTTTATGCGTAGAAGTAGAAGTAGGCCTTAGAATAGTCTGAAACATTATGTGAGACATTTAATTTCCAAATTGTTTTACTTTTGACAAATTAAATAGTACTCTGATCCGACATTTTCCTTTTATGCAAATTTATTTTTTGCAAGTGTGGTGAGCTTTATTTCAGAAAATAGCTTTTAAATTCATTTATCTTCAGATTCCAATCTTTAATAATATCTCATTTTTTGGGTGTTGTAAGAACCCCCGTTACTAATATGTGTGTGGAGATAGGGACTATCAATCAACCATATGGTATTAAATATGATAAAAATTATGAAGGATCTCTCTCAAGCCCTAATAGATGCTACGATCTTGATCTCTACCTCTCAGGAAGAGAAATTCTTGACAATAATCAATAAATTGCCCATTTCTCCACCACCACAAGAGGATTTGGAAGTATCTTTTGATTTCCCATACCAATCATATAAGGAGATGAATGATGTAATATTCCTAAAATTAGCATGCATCTAATGGGAATATTAAATTTTGTTCCTTGCACTAATTAGTAGGTGAATAAATGGGTGAAAGAGACCCATACTTGTCTTGTGTTGGCATAAAAGCCCTCTTGGTGTGAAAAGGGGATAACTTAGTGGTTGGATTTTGCACTTCCCATGTGTGAACAGGAAAAGAATCATGTTGATTTAGTCAAGTTGACCAAGTCAACAGTGCAGCATGGGGGAGCAGTCTTGATAGATCTACAATGCAGTTTCGGAGGGAAAGTATTCACATGGTGTTGGAAACCCTAATAGGTGGGACCCAAAGTGAGGAGGCTCATAAACTTTATAAGGAGGAAGATAGTAGACATTTGAGGTTAGATTATGGATTATTGATTTTGGTCTGCTTATACTACTGAGCATTCTTCAACTATTGAGCTGAGTATGCAGTGCTAATCAACACAAGATATTCCTGCTTAGGGATTCCTTCTCCTTCATTGAGAGATATCTCAGAGGAGTTATGTTCTTCATTTTCCCACATCCGGGCTTGTGGAAAATCATCCTCCTTCAGTCACAACATTAATCCTGTAGTAGGGGATGTTGAGTTGCAGGGTGTTGCAGTGGGAGGCTTACAACACCAGCTTCTGTGCTTATCTTTTAGAGGAGGGAGCTTCCCTTTCTTTGCAAGATCTGTACAGGAGATTTCTAAGCATAGTGGATATCTTAGCATGTGGCCAAGTAGCTCCCATCACTTAAAATGTATTTCTCTGAAGAAAATACATCATTTTTGCCAGAGTTGCAGTAGCAGGGCTTGATCCCTGGTTTGTGAGCTTATTTCTAGGAGGAAGGGCCAACCCTTCTCCCGGAGAGCTCTATATTTCATTCCTCTTCTGTTAATTGTATATTACAGCCATAATTATATAGAGTTGTAGTATAACTGTGTTTTTCATATCCATATTTGTAGATCTTCACTTTTATACATTGTACTTGCAAGAAACCCTTGCCGGGTGGACCTTATTTTGTATAAAAGGGAAGGAATCCCCATTTTCTCAGCCATTGGATCATTGTATACTATAGATATATTTTATCTCATCATTTTATACATAAACCCTTTCTAAAATAATTTTTTTACATGCTGCAGTCTTTTCTGTTGGTGTAAGTCATGGGGTTTGGGCTTATTTGAGGTGATTTGACTTGGAGAGGTCTGTTTATATTGTCTAGAGTGATTTGTTTGAGCTTTAATTTTTCATGTGAGTTGTATATGATATAATCTAAGGGACCCAAGTCCCATTTCTCACATATATAGCGTTATTTTTTGAAGACATCTATTTTATGCCCTATATTGCTGCATTTCCCCACTTGGGAAGGAGTATATAGACAATATGCTTGCTGAGATTCTTTCGTATATTGGTGAGATGTTATTTTACATCTAGTGAGCTAATCTACATTTCCATGCTCATGATTTGTTGAAGCTCCAACTTTAGAATATCTTTAGATATTCTATTTGTTGTAGAAAATCCATGTTTTGGGATATTACAGTGGTATCAAAGCTGCCATCTTGGCTCAGCCTGTGGATTTCAAGATCCAATCAGAAGATAAGGAAAAGAGGAGAAAAAAATGATGGATACGATGAGATTACTCTCATCCATTTTCAGATCTAAGAAGAGCCTCTCCAAGGAGGTTTAATCGATGGAAGAAGAAAGATACAATGGAACTCCAAGAAAGTTTCAAGAAGAAGAAAGCTACAGTGAGACCTATAGAAGGTTTCAAGAGGAAGAATAAAACCCATGAACTTCCTATTCTCATGGAGGAAGTGAAGAGAAAGAAGACCACTTAGAGCATGAGATCTTGAGTGGATATTTGGCAGAATAAAAGTGCCAACCTAGGGCTGTCAAAGAGACCCTAGATCTTCCTCAGTTTATCCAACTAAGAGAAGGAAGAAGGCATGTAGCAGCAGGATGATAAGGGGCAATAGGTTCCTATTTTCTACCTTTGATGGATCACCCTTATGTATAGCAGAATCTTCAGTGATGAAGTTAGAGGCATTTTTCCTACTACATCCAGTAGTGGAAAAAGAGGTTGTGGAGATCTCAGCACTGCACTTGGAGGGCAAGGCAAGCACCTGGTGGTTCAGCCATGTGAATCATGCAAGAGTGTCCACTTTTGTATATTTCACTCACCAGGTAATCAGAATATTTGACAGTAGAAGATCCGAGAAAGAGGAGTCCTCTTCTCCACTTGAGGAGCCTTGTACCAGCGCTGTCACAATCATGGAGGGGCAGCCATCCATATTAGCAGTTGGATCAGCCAACACACTAAAGATAGGAACTCTTGCAGCCATAAAATATGTTCCCAAGACTCACTAAGGTATGCATGTATTTCCATTTCCTATCATTTCGGAAAATCTTATGGGAAACCTTGGAAAATTGTCCTCACATGGTTAAGGATCAAAACACATTGTTGTGGTGGAGAAGCAAGATTGCACTGTGCTGTGTGACCTTACAGGAATGGAAATTAATTCCATTGCACCCCTATTGAGTTGCATGCAGCATGAGGAGTTAGGGTGTAATATTTTAGGGGGAATAAGGGATGTTGTGCCACTTCCTGATAGTGTTTTACTTTCAGCACACTTGGATTTTATGGGATTCAAGAGGATCATTTATGAGAGGTCTTTCCTAAAATATCTCCAAGGAGTTAAATATCTAATTCCCATGAGGTGTAAGGAGAAATATATTCTTTGGGAGATTGGTAGTCTTCATCGGGAAGATACCAAAGGGGAGAATGATTGGAGGCATCCATATTTGGATGAATGGAGATGAATGGAGAGCAAGAGGTTGTTGAACCACTTGCAGATCTATGACACCGAGCAGCAAGAAGCAAAGTTGCGTTGGCTCCTCTTGAGAGAGTTTGGCCATCTTGGATCATACCCTTTTTCAAAAGTTATGTGGTGGATGGAGGCATGGCATGGTACCCATATGATGGAGCAGCAGGAAACTTGTTTGTATGGGGCATCATACAAGACAACCATCATGACCTTACTCTATGGATAGTATGAGGGAGAGATGAGGGAGCAGCAAGAGTTTTTTTTGTTGTGGTTACACTTGGGAAAGTATGGACATAAATTCTCCCATACTTATCTTGATATTTCCAGAGAGAAGGAAGGCACATTCAAAGTGCAAGGAGGCTACCCTTCTGCATTGGAGGATTATGAGAGGATTCCTTCTAGGAAGAAGATATTCTCACATAGCAGCATGATGGTGGATGGATTTGGCATAAATAATGTCAAAGGGAGGAGTCATGGATCCTTGTCACTAAGGCCAACAACGTTGTCACATGGGGGTATGTTCTTATTGATGGAGTGTTCCAAGGAGAGTATGTATCTCTTCCTTTTGCATATTTGTATGAGGAGATTCCCATGAGAGGACTTATTCATGGAAATCACTTTCAACGTACTCATTATGTATGGTAAGAAATGCATTTCTGTACTTGTTTATTGTCCCATTGAGTATCTGCTTCTTTTTTCCATATATACACAGTGCATTGCTTCACAAGGGAGCAAGATTATTTATGGGTTTCATGGTCACTTTAGGGCCAAATTTTTTAATGATGATAACCCATCTCTACATGACTTTGGGCAAGTGTTTTATTGTTTTTATTGTATACATCTGATATATATTGCTTCTTACTACTTCATAGTAGATGAGCTAACATGCATAGCTGGAAATTCTTTGGAGGACAACTTTCCACTTGATGTTCTGAATCAGCAGTTGAGAAGACTGCGTTGTACCCACCAGAGAGACCATGTGTATCATCCAAAATTGCACATAACCTTCAGCCATTTTCTTATTTGGATGCCATATGGTGATGATGTGCCATTCATTTTGAATGGAATGATTTGGGCCAACAGGATCAATGACTTTGGAGAGAATATCTTTGAAGATCTGATATTTCTCTTGCCACTTGAGGGCAACCATGTTGCAGCCCAAGATTAGCATGCCCTCTACACTTATCACAAGTGGAGAGGTGGACAGCATGGGATAGGCCCTCTTGCCTATCATGTTCAATTATTCAGCCCACCTACACTTCAGGAGCCAAAGGTGGAGGGAGTTGTGCATGAGTTGCCATGTTGGAGGGTAACTCATTTTATATGGATGATAGCTTGGGGGTGGAGGTTTCACTTGGGAATGAGAGTTTCCCATGAACTTCAAACTCCATGCCTTGAGAGGACCTCTAGACATCGCATAGTTGTCTCCTTGAGTATGTTACTTTTGCATGATGATAGCCATTTGGGATGTGCACCAAATGCTGATTTGTTTGATTGGGAGAGGCACTATGGAGTTTCATTGTTGAGACAACATCTTATTCTTAGGGGGAGCTCATCATATGAGGATGCTATAGGAGGAGGGAAGGATACTTTCCAATTCTATCGTTGCAGTTGCTTGAGGACAAGCAACATTTGGGAGGGGAGGATTGTAATATTCATAAAATTAGCATGCAGCTAATGGGAATATTAAATTTTGTTCCTTGCACTTAGTAGGTGAATAAATGGGTGAAAGGGACCCATACTTGTCTTGTGTTGGCATAAAATCCCTCTTGGTGTGAAAAGGGGATAACTTAGTGGCTGGATTTTTCACTTCCCATGTGTGAAATGGAAAATAATCATGTTGATTCAGTCAAGTTGACCAAGTCAGCAATGCAGCATGGAGGAGAAGTCTTGATAGAGCTACAACGTAGTTTTGGAGGGAAAGTATTCACATAGTGTTGGAAACCCTAATAGGTGGGACCCAAGGTGAGGAGGTTCAAAAAATTTATAAGGAGGAAGATAGCAGAAATTTGAGGTTAGCTTATATATTATTTATTTTTCTATGCTTAGACTATTGAGCATTCTTCAGATGTTGAGCTGAGTATGTAGTGTTGATCAGCACAAGGCATTCCTGCTTAGGGATTCCTTCTCTTTCATTGAGTGATCTCTTGGAGGAATTATGTTCTTCATTTTCCCACATCCAGGCTTGTGTCCAAGCATCCTCCTTCAGCCACAACATTATTCCTGTAGCATGGGACATTGTGTTGCAGGGTGTTGCAGTAGGAGGCTTACAACACCAGCTTCTGGGCTTATCTTTCAAAGGAGGGAGCTCCCCTTTCTTTGCAAGATCCGTACAGGAGATTTATGAGCATAGTGTATATCTTGGCATGTGGCCAAGTAGCTCCCATCACTTACAACATAGTTCTCTAAAGAAAATGCGTCATTTTTTCCAGAGTTGCAGTAGCAGGGTTTGATCCCTGGTTTGTGAGCTTATTCCTAGGAGGAAGGGCCAACCCTTCTCCCGGAGAGCTCTATATTTCATTCCTCTTCTGTTACTTGTATATTATAGCCATACTTATACAAAGTTGCAGTATAAATTCATTTTTCATATCCATATTTTCATATTTTCACTTTTATACATTGTACTTACATGAAACCCTTACCGGATGGACCTTATTTTGTATAAAAGGGAAGGAATCTCCATTTTCTCAACCATTGGATCATTGTATACTCCAGATATATTTTATCTCATCATTTAATGCATAAACCCTTTTCTAAAATAACACTGTTACATGCTGCAGTCTTTTCTGTTAGTGTAAGTCATGGGGTTTGGGCTTATTTGAGGTGATTTGACTTGGGGAGATCTGTTTATATTGGCTAGAGTGATTTGTTTCAGCTCTAATTTTTCATGTGAGTTTTATATGATATAATCTAAGGGATCCAAGTCCCATTTCTCACATATATAGGATTATTTTCTGAAGACAACTGTTTTATGCCCTATATTGCTGCATTTCCCCACTTGGGAAGGAGGATATAGGCCATATTTTTGCTGAGGTTCTTTCATCTACTGGTGAGATGTTATTTTAAATATAGTGAGATGATCTACATTTCCATGCTCATGATTTTCTGAAGCTCTAACTTTATAATATATTTAGATATTCTATTTGTTGTAGAAAATCCTTGTTTTTGGATATTACAAATGAATCATGCACTATAATCAATGAAGAACATCCATTGGAACCTGAGATGGAGGAGTTCTTGACATGTCTATCAGAAGATCTAGAATGTAATCAAGAGAATACTCAACCTAAGGAGGAAAATCAGCATGACATGGAAGAGAGGATGTGCATCATGGGCCAAATCAAGAAATGGACCAATACCATCATGGTTACATTGAAAATTGGTTTCGAACAATGACTCAAGCAAGGAAACATTCTCCTCTTCTAAAACTCTTGTTTTCATATCATTCACATTTGTTGGTTTTTCATGCTCATGCACACTTCCAAGTTTATATGTTAAATCTGAGCCTAAATATATATTTTCACCTGATCCGCACATGGCTGCATTGGAAGTACTCCTATACTTAAAACAAAGCCGTCTGATTTTTAGGGTATATTAGGGTAGAAGAATAAATTAATGCTCTGAATGAAATATGTTACAATAATGCTATTAGGGTTTTTATTTTTAAAGTACGGACACTGAAACTGTTTTGATCCACCTTAGTTGTTAACACACACATTTGTGACAAATTGTTTTGAGTATGATTCACTCTAATACTACATGATTTTTCAAAAGTAACCATGATTAATCATTCTAATAAGTTGTCATTGGAGATATATATTTTCAGTTTCCCTTAGAGATACTATTGGATAACCCCTTATGGTGGACCACTCTTGTAAACATCATAATGATCTATTCATGAGAACACTAGCATTATTAACTCAAGGAATATTTCAGTCATTATTCGAGATATTTTAAATAAGTCTTTAGGGTAGAGGAACTAGGCAGTAATGATTAGTCATTAATTTTTTTTTTTTTCATGCCATCCCATACTCTTAAGGAGTAGATCTGTCTCCCCAATTATTAAGTAACAATTAAGGTTAATCATAATCAAATCTTACAAAAGATTTAGGGGAGCATAGGATGTCTTGTAATGCGTTGACATACCACGATCATGGGACCTAACATGCATGACATTACTACTGCTCGTCACCAAGCCAGAGTAATGGATTTTAGCCAAAAAGATGGAAGATAGGAGTTCTCATCACGAGCCCACATGTTCATCCATGTTACTTCTTGTGAGTGGAACTGCCATCAGATGGTTACCAAGCCAGGATAGTGGCCTTCATCTAAAAGTCAAATAAGATAACTTTGAATATATATCTAGTAAGTGGGACATGGGAATTTTTTTGGGTTAAAAGACATCACTGCCAAGGTTATGGACACCTGCGTGTAGCAGGGCCATGTATGTGGTATTAAATTTTATTGCATACTATGATTTTCTGGGTTATCATTCTCTTTCCCTGAAACTCATCATTTTATTTATTAGAAAATGGTTTTAAGACATTTTGGATATGATGCTTTGATTTCTATTTTTCAAAAATTTGGAATCTTTAATGATGTGGTACCAGTAGTGAAGGTAATTATTTGTACTTGTTAAAAAGAAATTTAGTTTTCATGTAGATGATAACAAAATTTAGAGTGTTTAATGAAGAGGTTGTTGATTGGTCTAGGAAGTATCATATTTCTCTATTTTTATTTTCCCTTCTGTTAGTGTCAGTGTATCAGTGATCAAAAATATCTCTTATAGGAGTTTTTCATTGAGTCGTAGGTCAAAATCTGATCTTTTCGAACAAGTTCTCAAAATAAAATTTTGTCACTAAAAGAGTCTAGGTCTGATTTTCTATTTCATCATTTTATCCATTTTTATCAAAGCTCCAAGGAATCAATCTGCCTTTTCAGATCAGTTGAAAGAAGAAAGTGCCACTGTCAAAGTGTAATGGTGAGTAAGTTTCTTTTCTTCCCTCATTCATTTCATTTAACCTCATAGCTTTCATTTTTTTGAAACCCAAATTCCAATGCTCATTTTCTATTCAAAACCCTTTTTAACCATTAAAATTCAATTTTTTTATTGTTAAAAATCAGCTCTGCCCCCCACAGCAAGCCCTCTCCATATATCATATATAATATATTATATATATTATATATGATATACCCCTTTCCGCCTTTCCACTCACCTTTACCTTTTACCTTTTCTCAAAATGCTTATTGTTATAGGTCAATTTGGGCACCATTCCCATTGACCTGGTTAACTGGACATCATCCCCAAAACCAATGAATAGGGTTTATCATCCCCTATCATTTTAGTTGCTACATGCCCTAAGACAAAGAACAAGACAAATCATCCATGACTTCCATTGCAAGGTTTCCAAGATTTGAATTACATGATTATATCACCTATGAGCTCACCAACGCAGTATCTCAAGGGGCTACGTGCTTTGGATATGAAGGTAACCCCATTCAAGGGTGCTCTGCAAATCACTTCCCAACACTCAAGGGTGCATTGGTAAAATTGGGAGATAAGTTCTCATTGTTCTGGAATTTCAACTTGGATAGTGCCTTTTATAAGAGTGCGTATGTGTCAAAATTCGAATCCATGTGTCCATTTGACACCTCTAAGCTTGGGAAAATGTCTTGCCTATTATTAGAAAGTCATTTATTGTGAAACTACCTTTAGCTCATCTAAAATTGAGCACAGATCCTAGTGCTTTAGAAGGAAGAAATTGAGTAGAGATCAAATGTTGGTGGAATTTCAATTAAGGATTTGAATTGAGTGATATGCTATTGGAGATATGTGCATTGTGATGAGGTTGGGATGATGCTGGAGATGGTGACATCAAATCAATTGCTGGTTGTAACCTCTCCTTATATACACTAATAAATATTGTTGCTTACTTTACCACATATGTATCTGTATAAGCTTATTTATTTCATATTATGAATTCTTATTTGATGTATATGGTTCATGTTTCATTGATTTAACTAAATAACTTGAATAGGCATCTGTATATTGCTATCTATTTGATGTTTAGTGTTCATTCTTGCAGGAAATATTTTGGCGATCTAGCTTGGATTTGAAGCTACAAGAAGAGTGATAAAAGGAGACTTGGAAGCTCTTGGACTCCAAGTACGTTTCTTGATCTATTCTTTGTGTCTATTTACTATTAGGAAAAGTAGTCTCAAATTCTTTAACCTGTTGTTCTAAATGAGCACCACATTTAGGGAAGAATTTTTTATCCGTAATCCATAATTTCGCATAACAAATTGGCGATTCTGCTAGGGAGTTTATCTTTCATCCTTGGTGTGTTTTCCTTTGTTTATCCACCCAGTAGCATTTACTCTTAAATATTGGGATTTTTGAAATCAAATTTGCATTAGAAGTGTGTTAAACAGCTTGAGTTTTTGTTCTTTGTTGTGCCCAAGGCACTGTTGAACAGGACACAGTGCTTTGCAAAGCACTGTTGAACACTCAGGGGTGCTTTGCATTGCACTGCCTCCCCTTAGAGACTACGTTGCCCCTTAGATCCAACCAAATTCCTATTGAATTTGTCATTGCATTTTCTTTCAGTTTTTGTTTTCTTTGTTTTCAAATGCCTGATGCCTGATAGAGACCAGTAACTTTACCTGAATCTTCCTCCTTTGAAAGATAAATTTGTTCAATGTCTCTTTAAATTGTTTTTCTTTATCATTGATGAATTAATTTCAAAAGTATTTTCATTACTGAATTAAATCCATTTGTTTTTGTAAAGCAAATTATCGTTAAATTCTTCATTTCCTGTAGGAAAAATTGTAGTTCCATTCTTCATTTTTCCTAAGAGAGAAATTGTTGTTAAATTCATCATTTCTCAAAGAAGAAAGCATTTCTTTTTGTTGATTTCATGCATTTAGTTTACTTTTTTCATTCACATTAAGGGGACTTAAAATAAAAACCTGCATTTGCATATAGTGGATTGTGTGTTTTGCATAGGAACAATTAGAAAAGTTGCATATTAGTTTGTGCTCTTTGTTGTTTTCTCTCAAATTGATTGCTCTTTCCCTCTAGTAGCTAGGATTTTCATTGAAGAAACTAAAATTGAAAAGTTTGCTTATATTTAAGTTTGCATTTTATGAATTTCCATTTCATCATCGTGGTGAACCTTGAAAGGAAAATTGATAAAAAAGATCAATTTAAAATTTACATCAATTTACCTAACAAAGCATTGGAACCATAACAATAACTTTTAGAAGGTCTATGCTAGAGACGTGTTTCAGGGTCAAAAAACATAGAAGTTATCGTTAATTTTCTGCGATATATTCTGAGTGTGATACCTCACTCCACGTACATAAGTATATCGTAGCTCGCCCACGTACTTTCAGGTATATCGGGTGGTGTTACAGTATGAAACGTATAAAGGGGTGCTCTCACTATGTGGTTTCACATCAGACAATGCTAATACGTAATTGGGCCTCCACGTACCTTAGGGTATATTTGGGAGGGAAAATTTAGGTTTCTATCCATCCATAGTGAACCAAGTCGGCCGCCTTGTAAATTGTGATTCACTGAACACAACATTTGGGGATATTTTCTGCCTGTACTTCTTGGTCCACCAGGAGGTATTCTGTAGTTCACAGTTTCTTGGTAAAAATTTTGCCTAGAATTACCCTTTTATTTTTTTTTATTTTTTTTTGGTTAAAATAAATCATTCATCACGGAAGAATAAAATCCTTTTCCCCGTCGTTTGGGTAGATTAGCATTGAAACGACCTTTACCACCAGAAGTCATTTTTGGACGGTGAAGGCGGCATCATTGTACCAAAATAAGTAATATTAGTACCTATGGTGAAGCATCATATTCCAATATACTATAGTTGGCACAAGTTGTTTCTACACATCCTGGTTCATCTACTTTTGTCAAGACAGATTCCTCACAACTACCTGATGTCACAATCCATCCAATTAGTGAGACCATACCTCCCGAACCCGACGTTGTTCAACCGGAAGTTGATCCAGATCCCATCGTGCTTTAGGGGGAAGTTGTTGTTGGTCAAACTGGAAATCATCCCCAGGACCAATAAAATAGGGTATATCATCCCCTTTTATTTCAGTTGCTATATTCCGTAAGTGGAGAAAATCTTGATCCTGAAGTTGAACAACCGGAAGTTGTTTTTGTATTGGTCACTCCACAATCTACTGTAGCCATTGAGTCTCCCATATCATGTAGTAAAACACCTGAAATTTACTTTGGGCCTGATGGAAAATTTCTTCCACTTGGTTTGATTTCGATTGAAGAAATACCACAAGATGAGACACCTTTAACTCCAACTCATTTTTGGTAGGAGCTTTACCTATATGAGTATTTTCCTCAATCACCTTCCTCTGCTTTTGTTGATCATGTTTTACTTTGAGTTCTCGTAGATTCCATAGGGTATACACTGGGTGATTTTACCATGGCTGAGATAACGTCCCAGATTGAACCATCTATTTCAACTACGACAACATCTATTGTTGCTTAATATTTGATGTTTTTTCTATTGACTTCACCCATGTCATCATCTGGAATCCTATCTGGTTCCTCCCTTATGAGTACTGAATGGCTTGATCCTTTATTCACATCTTCAGTGCAATATCAAGCTGGTCCCAACAGTTATTCCCCTTGGTGTCTAGTGATTTCACATAAATTACCCTTTGAAATTCCAAAATTCAATGAAAACCCTGGAGAAGACCTGTCAACACATGTTATAACTTATCATTTGTGGTGCTCATCAAGCTCCTTAAATGATGACTCCATTAGACTACGTATTTTCCAGCGCACACTCACTAGTCCAAATGCACAATGAGGATGGTTCTTTTACTGTGTAAACCTCGTTAAAAAATGAAACAGGGATTTAGGATGGTTATTTTTTCTTGTGTCAACCTCATTAAAAAATGAAACAAGTGAATTTGAGGATATTTTTTTTTTCTTGTGTCAAACTTGTTAAAAAATGAAACAAGTGCCTTTGAGGAAAGTTATTTTACTGTGTCAAACTCATTAAAAAAATGAAACAGGTCATGAGCATAGTTCTTTTCTAGTGTCAAGCTCGTTAAAAAACGAAACAAATCCTCTCCTAATTACGACGAGTCTTCCATCTGATCTTGTAAATAAACCTTCATTCCATCTAGCTATTAGTAACCAGTAGTTTACTTATGTGAATGAAATGAAGCTTGGGGGGCATTTGACATGTGTTCTTGTAGGGGGCATTCAAAATGTGATCTTGTAGGGGGCATTCAAAACTTATCTCGAGTTCATTATAGGTATTATTTTCAAGACTCGTTAAACTCATGAAAATCCTGAGTCCATTATAGTTATTATTTTCAAGACTCGTTAAAATCATGAAAATCCCAAAATTCTTTTGCTATTTTATATTCTCATAAAACACATGAAAATGTCGAGTTCTTTCCATATTTTCCTGCTCGTAAATTAAATTGAAATTCGGACAAAGAATACTTTTATCCTTATTTTTCGAGCTTTGATAAAAATGAAAAAGGAATTGAAGTGCACTTTTATCTCTTTTTAGAGCTTCGATAACAGTGAAAAAGGAACCCCTGGAGTCTTCTTTCAACTCTTTCAAACTCTGATAATGTGAAAATATTGTCGAGCACTTGTCTTTTTGAGCATGCAAAAGTAAATGAATTGATATCTACTTAGTATAATTTTAACCCTTTTCCAGACTGAGATAGATTATTTACGAAAAAGGAATGCCTTAGTTGAACATGGATAACAGGTTCTCTTAGATATTATTTTACACTTTTTCAGATCTGAGTGACAACTTACGAAAAAGTACTTATGGAGTTTTCTTTCGTCCTCTTTTTCAAACTCTCTAAATATGAAAAAGGACCGGGTTGTCACTGTTGTTAGGCTCGTTAAAACATAAAATAGTGACGAGCTTTTCAATCATGGAAAGAATCAAGTTACATTCATCACTAGACTCGTTAAATTATTAAATAGCGATACATTATTTACTCGAAGGGTTGAATTATAGATCAAGAATATGTTATCCTCCTCAAGCTTGTTTAAAAATAAAGAGGTATTGGTCAACAAATGACCGGGGAAAGTAAACATAACTTTTTATGATAGCAGGTCGCTCTTGAACATGACACTTCACTCCATCACTGTGACTTTTTGGGTTGGGTAATATTCTTGATGGTTCATTCATACCTATGGTTCATCATACCTTCACTTCGGTTTTGGATCAATGCTGCCAACTCATATCAGTGTTGCCGATATGTTCAAGAGAAGTCATCCAATGAATACTCATCCTTCTACAATACTCATAAACCTTCATTCTCATTACATTCATCCCTGAACATTTCTATATCAAGTCATACCTTTGTCTCCGAAATCAGTAACTCCCATTTCTTAATAAAGTGACTTCCTGCCGATGACAAATCATTATCCAAGAAGTTCATTTAGAAACATCATATTACAGTACCATGAGGCTTGTTATAGCATCGACAAGATCCTCGCTTCCAAACTTATGACCGAAAGATTTTGTTTGCCATTCGACATCAAGTCATCTATTCACGCCTTACGAAATGTACTTCAGTACCTTGATGGCCATTGACATCAATGGTGGTTCTCTCATGTTTGTTAACAACTCACATTATTGGCTAGTAATAAAACGATGTCTTACCATGTTCGACTGCAAATGATATATTCACATGGCTAGAATTGTACCTGAATGATCGAGTGAACGAGATAAGAAGACCCTAGATCTAGTTTCATCCATCCACATTGCGATTTCAGGATCGTTGTACACATCATCTGTACGGTGACCTTTCATACAAATCATCATCCGAATATGGGCCTATATATGTATGCATGTCTGTATTGGGAAACATTCCAATGTAGATGAATTTTTGAACTATGTACATGTTATTAGATAGTTTATGTGTTGAGCATGGGAATTCATTCCCTCAAAAATTCGTGATCAAGAGGATATATCATGATGTAATGTATTGTAAGATTGATGCAGGTCGCCACTCCGCTTTAGTGCTAACCCATCACAGTGTAAAGCATCACATTCAAAAAATATTGTTATTATTATTCTGACTTCATGTTTTAAGGGGAAATTGTTATAGGTCAATTTGGGCACCATTCCCAATGACCTAGTTAACTGGACATCATCCCTAGAACCAATGAATAGGGTTTGTCATCCCTATCATTTCAGTTGCTACATGCCCTAAGACAAAGAACAAGAAAAATCATCCATGTATTCTATTGCAAGGTTTCCAAGATTTGAAGTACATGATTATATCACCTATGGGCTCACCAACACAGTCTCTCAAGGGGCTAAGTGCTTTGCATATGCAGGTAACCCCACTCAAGGTTGCTCTGCAAAGCACTTCTTAACATTCAAGGGTGTGTTGGTCAAATTGGGAGTGAAATTCTCATTATTCTGGAATCTCCACTTGGCCAGTGCCTTCTAGAAGAGTGCATATGTGTCAAACTTCGAATCCATGAGTCCATTTGACACCTTTGAGCTTGGGAACATGTCTTTCCTCTTATTAGAAAGTCATTTATTTTGAAACTACCTTCAGCTTGTCTATAAATTGAGCATAGATCCTACTGCTTGAGAAGGAAGAAATTGAGTAGAGAAATGTTGGTGGAATTTCGATTGAGGATTTGATTTGAGTGATATGCTGCTGGAGAGATGTGCATTGTGATGAGGCTGGGATGATGCTGGAGATGGTGACATCAAATAAATCGTTGGTTGTAACCTCCCCTTCTATCCATTAATAAATATTGCTTCTTACTTTCCCACATATGTATTTGTATAAGCTTCTGTCTTTCATATTATGAATTTTTATCTGATGTATATGGTTCATGTTTCATTGATTTAACTGAATAACTTGAATAGGAATCTGTATATTTCTATCTCTTTGTTTTTTAGTGTTCATTCTTGCAGGAAATATTTTGGCGATCTAGCTTGGATTTGAAGCTATAGAAAGAGCGACAGAAGGAGACTTGGAAGCACTTGGACTCCAAGTAAGTTTCTTGATCTATTTCATATGTCTATTTACTGCTAGGAAAAGTAGCTGCAAAGTCTTTAACCTGTTTTTCTAAATGAGCACCACATTTAGGGAAGAATGTTTTATCTGTAATCTATAATTCCGCATAACACTTATCGCAGATCCAAGTTGTATTTATTTCCAAATCCTATAGAACCCCTGAACTTGTGATTTGCGATATTGGCTGGGACCCATATTTCCCTTTGATACACCTCAAATACTTTGAAAATCCTTTATAATATGTTTCAGGCGGCTTTATTCATTTTTCAAAAGTCTTAACGTAAATTTTCATTGTTCGTTTTTTATAAGTCTTTAAGTGGACCCGCTTGCCTTTTCACATTACAAGTTCACAATTTCACTTACCTCTTCCACTTACTTTTACCTCATTTTCTTGATTACAATAATAAAATGGGACCCTTCCTACCACATCATAGTCGTTATCTCATTATTGCAACTTCCATTGTCACTCATTTATGTTACCACCCCATTTCCCCAATCCCCAGTATGCGAAGTCCCACTACTCTCGATATGCAATTTGCTATCTGAATCCATTCCCTGATGCGATAAAGTGGGACCTCTCTGCCACGTCAACTTAACCTCTTCTTAATTCGCTAATCGTAGATTATATGTCCCCAGCCTTTGTCCCACTCCATTTCTTACAATTGCAATGTGCACAAGCCATTACACCTCATGATCTTCCTCGCCCTTTAATCAACAGTCCTTATGCCTTTTCGACCCCCCTTCTCCATTCTTCTTTTAACACTGTGAGGGGGGGGTGGTCCGAAAATCTGTTTTCTCCACCACATCTCTTGCTACGTGTCCTCCTCTCTGCATTTCACACCCCCCCTTGGTACAAACCTCTTACCACTGTCATATCCTCTGAAACCATTCTCCCTTTGTTTGGTAAAACCACCAGGACCTACCATTGTTATTCCTGCTATAACTCACTCTACATCGCCTGCCATTCTATCCAAAAGGTTTCGAGTTTTCCACCATTACAAAGGGTTTCCAACCAAACATAAGGGTTGTGTCATTAAAAAGAAAAGGGTTGGTTTGCTGATTAATTCTACCATTTGCCTCCATAACCTGCCAAACCATCATATTTCCCGCTCTTCCTTTGATCCCTCCCACTGATTCCACCTTCAATGTGTCTCCTTCCCATATTTTTCACGTGTCCATTCCTTCTGGTTTAAATCCTATTCATACGAGTTTTTCCACTCCAACACTCTTTCTGAGTTTATTTCAAAACCTTATCAGGAAAAACAAGAAACTAAAGGAAAGGAACAATGGAAGAGTTTCTCTGAAATATATTTCCATTAAACCTGCGCCACCATTACTCTCAGCTCTAGCATGTTTCAAAAAGGCACATGAAACTTTCAAGGGATAGTTGGAAAATTTACAGAAAACCAGGCAACAGTTGCTCAATCTATTTTGAAACTATCAACAAAACCTGTACATTGTGACCTACGGTTCAGTTTAAGAAAATTCCACATCCCCATGGCTGTTGGGTTTGATAAGTTTCATATGAGTACTCAGTTAAAGATTTCTAATGATATAATAAATAGAAATAGATTTCCTCCTATTTTCTTTAAAAAAAAATAAAGTCTCTGTCCTTGAAGATATTCGAAGGTCTATCCTTTTTGGAGACCCACTATAAATCTATAAATGCATAGTTTATAGATGTATAACAAGTTGGATAATTGAGTGAGATAGTCTCATACTTTACAATGGAGCTATTGTAACATATTTTAATGAAATCAAAGATGTTGCAACAACTATTGTGAGATTCCAGTGGTATTTATTTTGAGCATTGTTTTCCTCTATGTTATTCCATTTCCATTATAACTTTTGTATGTTAATCTTACTAGTTTATAAACAGAAACCTTTATTTCTATCCTCTGTTTATTAATATTTTCATAAGTGTGTCTTTCTTCTATTGAATGAATTTAGTAAAATGCTCATTCAAACCCCTACCTTTTTCTTCACCTTCTTCTGATGAATGAATTCGGTTAAATGATCATTCAGATTCCTACCTTTTCAACAACTATACACAATGACAATTTAAGTATGCTCAAATAGTTTACCTACCTGGCCTCATTCTATTTTTCTGCTATTTAATATTTGAAATCAACTTTAGTTTCCCTAATTCTTATTTCTATCCATCATCTCAATTACTAAAAAAAGTACTCATTTCTAGATTATATATATATCTAGCCTAAAATCCTATGGTACTCAGCCATAAATTGAATATTTAAAAAGTGACATAGAGAGAGCCCTCTCTGGTTAGGTAGGGCTAGCTTCCTAACTAAAATTTGGTTTGTGGTTACCTTTCTCCACTCCTTTATCAGTCTTGGGAATTTGGGGAGATTGATAACATTTATGGCGTCATTGTCGAGGATCAAATGTTAAATATTTCCTAGGAAATAATGACAAATATTAGCTCTGATTGATGATGGTGAATAGTGGTCAGAAAAAAGAAGGCCAAACCATTCACCTGGCGACTCCAGTGGTAAATAATACAAAAATTCAAAGTGTTCATGGTGACTCCACTTCTCAAATATCAATAAAAATAATAAAACCATTTTGAAAATGTTGAAGTCACCAAGAAGTTTTTCAATTTATGTGAATTTTTTCAAAAACCAGTAGCTCAAATAATTTCTTGGTGATATCACTATTTTCAAGATGGATTCCACTACTAGAAGGTATGCTCCTATTAATCATGCTCACATTCTTGGTTTTCCAAATCGAATTCCTTGCATAGATTGGAAAACTTATCTACCTAGATTCATATATGGAAACGAGGATGAGGTTGTTCTACATCTAGTTAGATTTCACATGCATGTATGTAAACTGAAGATTGATTTTCCTGAGGATTTCTTGATGAAAATTTTTATGGCTACCCTAGAAGGGTAAGCTAGATCATGGTATGAAGGGTTACCATAAATAAGCTTATGTTCTCTTAAAGATTTACATAGAGTGTTCTTCAAACATTATGTGAAGTCTAATTTTTCTTTATCTCTCTTCCAAAGTTGTTGTGATTATACTGAAGGTTTTATTGCATATCTTGAGAGTATTGATGATATTGAATGCATGAATGATGAAGAGATAATTGAAGCCTTCTATGATTTCTCCCTTCAACAACAATCTGAAGAAGCTAGTCAATTTGATACACAAGATCATATTCAACATACAATATATTCCCCTTTGCTTGAAGATGAAAGAATTTTGCATCTTGATAGTCAAATGAAACCACATGAAATCAATCAGCAGTCTGATGAAAATTTATATGCTCCTTTTCTTGAGATTAAAGAAGATATTCAACATCCTTGTGGATCTTTGGGAGGGAAAGAAGACAATTATTGTTTCATCCAAAGAAAGCAAAGAGTACTTCCTCCTTTGACTGAAGAAGAAATAAATCAGATTTTAAATTTTCAAATCCATATTCCATCCTTTAAGAATGATGATGTTATTGTACAGTCTTGTCAATTTCCAAGTGATTATGAAGAGGAGAGTAGTGATAAAGAATAAGATGTTTTAGATAACTTTGTAGATACAAATCTTCCTTGAGGTTTAGAAAATAAAGATTATGCTGATAAAAATGAGTTTGTCCTGGATACAGTAGATGTGGACACTTATGCTGTTAAAATATTATGGAGGATCCTTTTGCTAATTTGTTACAGCCATATGGGAATAATGCTTACTCATTTCCCTTTGTTGATCCACAAAATGTAATGATTCATGATTTTCAAGATCCCTTGGGCAGTCTTTTGTAAGCATCGGAGAAGATGAATGTTGTATTTTTTGTCAGCATAAGTCTTGTTTTCAATTTTTATCATGAGTTGCCTACATGTACATCATTTTGCATGCTCGAGGAAAGTGTGAACAAGATTCAAGTAAGTATCCATTTGTTGTATTGGTTACACTTGAGGTATCATATTGTATGATTGTATATATATATTTAGTACACAGGTGGTTATTATCAGGATTTAAAGCCCAAGATGAAGGCCCTAAGATCCTGAATGTCTACTTCCATTAATAAGTTTGAAATTTTTATTTCAGTCAGAGTTAGTTGTCAAGTTAGATTCAAGTCAATTTTTGAGTCATTTAATGTCCAATTTTGACTCCATTTCCCATAGTAAGGCTACTTGGTCTACGGTGTTCTTGACACCTCCTGAAGGAACTACCATCCCCAACTGGAGCCAATGTTAGTTTCATTGTATTAGTGATAAAAAATATCTCTTTTAGTAGTTTTTCATTAAGTCTTAGGTCAAAACTTGTTCTTTTCGAATATGTTCTCAAAATAAATTTTTGTCACTAAAAGAGTCTAGATCTGATTTGTTGTTTCATCATTTTATCCATGACTGTCAAAGCTCCAAGGAATCAATCTTCCTTTTCAGATCAATTGAGAGAAGAAAGTGTTGCTGTCAAAGTGTAATGGTGAGAAAAATATTTTCTTCCCTCATTCATTTCATTTAAGTTCATAGCTTTCATTTTTTCGAAAACCAAAGTCCAACGTTCATTTTCTATTCAAAACCCTTTTTAACCATTAAAATTCATTTTTTTTATTGTTAAAAGTAGCTCCACCCCCCACAGCAAGCCCTCTCCATATAAAATATCTAATATATTATATATATTATATATGACATACCCCTTTCTGCCTTTCCACTCACCTTTACCCTCTACCTTTTCGCAAAATGCTTACCGTAGATCCAAGTTGTATTTATTGTTGAATCCTACAGAACCCCCGAACTTGCAATTTGCAATATTAGATGGGACCCATATTACCCTTTGATATGACTCAAATACTTTAAAAATCCTTTATAATATGTTTCAGGTGGCTTTATTCATTTTTCAAAAGACTTAACGTAAATTTTCATTGTTCGTTTTTTATAAGTCTTTAAGTGGACCCGCCTACCTTTTTGCGTTGCAAGTTTGCAATTTCACTTACCTTTTCCACTTACTTTTGCCTCCTTTTCCCGATTGCGATAATAAAGTGGGACCCTTCCCACCACGTCACAGTCGCTATTGCAATATTGCAACTTCTGTTTTCACTCATTTATGTTACCACCCCATCTCCCCAATCCCCAATATGAGAAGTCCTACTACTCTCGATATGCGATTTTCAATATGACTCCATTCCCCGATGTGATAAAGTGGGACCTCCCTGCCACGTCATCTTAACCTCTTTGCATTTCACTAATCATAGATTCTATCTCCCTAGCCTTTTTCCCACTCTAGTTCTTACGATTGCGATATCCACAATACATTACACCTCGTGATCTTCCCCGCCCTTTAATCAACAATCCTTATGCCTTTTCAGCCCCCCCTTATCCATTTTTCTTCTAAAACTATAGAGGTAGGGGGGGGGGGGTCCAAAATGCTGTTTTCTTCGTCGCTCCTCCTGCTACGTTTTCTCCTCTCTACATCTCGTACCCCCCTCGGTCAAAACCTCTTACTGTTGTCATATCCCCCGAAACCATTCTCCCTTTGTTTGACAATACCACGAGGCCCTACTACTATTATTCCTGCTATAACTCACTCCAAGTCGCCTACCATTCTATCTAAAAGGTTTCGTATTTTCCGCCATTACAAAGGGTTTTCCACCAAACATAAGGGTTGCGCCATTAAAGAGAAAAGGGTTGTATTGCTGATTAATTCCACCATTTGCATCCATAATCTTCCAAACCATCATATTTACCGCTCTTCCTTTGATCCCTTCCACTGGTCCCACCTTCAACATGTCTCCTTCCCATATTTTTCATGTGCCCATTCCTTTTGGTTTAAAACCTATCCATACGGGTTTTTCCACTCCAACACTCTTTCTGAGTTTATTTCAAAACCCTATCATGAAAAACAAGAAACTAAAGGAAAGGAACAATGACAGAGTTTCTCTTAATAAGATTTCCATTAAACCCATGCCACCATTACTCTTAGCTCTAGCATGTTTCAAAAGGCATAGGAAGAATTCAAGGGACAATTGGAAAATTTACAAAAAACCAGACATCAGTTGCTCAATCTATTTTGAAACTATCAGCAAAACCTCTACATCGTGACCTATGGTTCAGGATAAGAATATACCACATCGCCATGGATTTTGGGTTCGATAAGCTTTATATGAGTGCTTAGTTAAAGATTTCTAGTGATATAATAAATAGAAATAGATTTCCTCCTATTTTATTTCAAATGTAATAAAGTCCCTGTCCTTGAAGATATTCGAAGGTCTATACTTTCTGGAGACCTATTGTAAATCTATAATCAACAGTTTATAGATGTAGAACATGTTGGATAATTGAGTGAGATAGTCCCATACTTTAAAATGGAGCTATTGTAAACATATTTTAAGTAAATCAAAGATGTTGCAACAGCTATTGTCAGATTCCAATGGTATTTCTTTTGAGCATTGTTTTCCTCTATGTTATTCCATTTCCATTATAACTCATGTATGTTATTCATACTAGTTTATAAACAGAAATCATTATTTCTATGCTCTGTTTATTAAGATTTTCATAAGTGTGTCTTTCTTTTGATGAAAGAATTCAGTAAAATTCTCATTCGCACCCCTACCTTTTTCTTGACCTTCTTCTGATGAATGAATTCAGTTAAATGCTCATTCAGATTCCTGCCTTTTCTACCACTATAGACAATGAAAATTTAAGTCTGCTCATATAGTTTACCTACCTAGCCTCACTCTATTCTGTGCTATTCAATATTTGAAATCATATTTAGTTTCCTTGATTCTTATTTCTATCCAGTATCTCAATCACCAAACAAATTACTCATTTATAGCTTATATATATATAGCCTAAAATCCTATGGTATTGATCTAAGGCTCAATTTTTAGCTAAAAATTGAAATTGCTCGAAATTTCTTCAAACCTGAATGACTAGGTAGAGTTTGTCGCCAGGATTCCGACGCAACTCGTTTCATGAAAATTTGAGTTCGTATGACTGCGTTATTGTTTATTGTTCATTTTCAAAAACAGGCAAAAAAGGAGCAAAACAAGTATAGTGATGATGTGGCAGGTACAGTTAGCATTGTAGGGAATATTCTCCATATTGTAGCTAGTGGCACTATGGAAAGTGTCATCTTCAGATTCTCCAAATGGGTTAAGTGAAGAAAGAAATTGTCCAGTGACCTCCAATTCTTCTTAAGTTGGAATTTGAATTTTTTTTAAGGATCATTGCAGTATAACCCAACTAGAGGGTGCCACATGTCCTCTCTGGTGGGCCATATCCTAACCTATGGGGATGAATTACATGTTATGTTAATGTTTGGAATAAGGTATGGTGGAATATATATATATATATATATATATATATATATATATATATATATAGTTCAAAAATAATTTGGTGGATTTCACCAATTATGGAGGAGCTCTTACTAGCCAATGGCAGAAGTTAAATTTGGAGCGAGTTGCTAAGTATGGCAAAGACCTATTATCATATTGTTGGGAAAAATTATTGTGGCAGAGTGGGGGTTGAACCTCTGAACTCACAACTGCCAAACCAACCACCTAACCATCTCTCCTTATGGGTGAAACTTACCTTATATGATCTTCACTTCCATTTGAATTAAATGCGCCGATAGTTTGGGGGTTAGAGGGGGCCAGCCCCCTCCCCATGTGGACAAGGCCCGAAGACCGAGAGCTAATCCAACGAAATCGACGAGATTGTTAATTGTGATTAATTTAAATATAAGCGAGGTTTAATTAAACATTAAACGTGGGTTAGTGACATTAACTCAAGATTTGCGCTAAATGCGCTTATCTCATTAAACCTACGCTTATCCACCCTCAAAACCTACTTAGCGCTAATTAATCTAGAAGGTTAAGTTGGCAAAAAAATCGGAGGCACACCAATTTTGGTGGGAAATTCCAAAATTAGAATGTTAGCTCGCAGTTCCTCTAGTTTTGGAGGAGAAATTGGGGAAATTTTGGTTTTGGTCATAACTCACTCAATTTTCGACCAAACGGAGCTCAACAAAAGTTATTCTTGACTAATTTTCATGCTAGGAACTCAATGGAGCTAGTTGTAGAGGCATAAAAGGTGATCTACAGGTGTTTTAGTACATTTGAATATTTTTGAAGGCTAGGGAAAAGAGGTGTTGGGGTCATTTCCAGAGCATCCAAAGTCCAAATACAACAAAAAAATAGTCATTTTTGGGAGATTATGATGTTATAAACTCATTGGAACAGGTTCCAATAGGTTCTGAAGCTTGTAACAGCAATTTGAGCACACTTTAAGTTAATAAAAAGGTCACACTATGAAGCTGGACCAAGGAGATGTAGCCCAGGAGGGGTGAACTCCTTTATCAAAATTCTCTGTGTTAAGCTCTATTATATATGCTTGCTGTGCATACTATTTCTTCTGTTCTGTCATTAAAAATTATGCTTTTTAATCTTATGACAAACTCATAATTTCACTAGGTACATTGTTTTCCAAATGCATTCTCTTAAACAAACTCATGAAGGATAAGTAAAAAAATGCAAAGAAATGTTTATATCTGAAATGAAACTAGCACAACATTAACTAGAAATTAATTTCAGATCAAGTTGGTATCAGAGCATAAGGTTTCTTGCTTGTTTTACATGAAGAGTTTTTAATAGTGCAAAATTACTGATTCTTACAAGATTGAGATTGTAGAGAGGAGAAGGGAAGCTACTAATAGCTAGTCTAGAAGTTAGGACAAGAATGGAGAAGGATGAGATAGCAGCATCCTTACCCAAAGGAAAACTCAATGCAACACTTGAAGCACAAGAGGAATTAATTTCACAAGAGGCTGAAGTGGTTAAAGAGATACAAGCTGCAAAGATAGAGCTTGAATCAATAGCCAAAATATCAGGCCATGAAGGAGCTCATGAATATTTTAAGGAAGAGGTTTTCAAGAAGGAGTTCAAATAAATGCAAAGGATTGTGAAACTTATGTATGAATATTTTATGGCAAAGGAAACTCGAGAAGGTTAAAAACACCCTCAAAGAAGAATCTTCAAATAGTAAAAAGGAGGAAGAGAGGAGCTCAAAATCTAGTGGTGGTAAACCACCTCCTTCTCAACCACCACCATCATCATCATCCTCATCTGCATCCTCATCTTCCAAATCCACTACAAAAACTCATGCCCATACTCATTCCAAGATCCCAAAAGGTAAGACTCTGTTACTCAAGTTGGACATCAAATTTTAACTTCCTACATATGGAGAAATTGTATGCACTAAGAATGCAAATGTCCAAGATCCACCTGATCTCACACTATTTAAATTTATGCAAGATACTAAATCTATTCCACTTGTTAATCTTTTGCGGAAAAATTAATTGCATACACATGTGAAGCATAAACAAAAATTATCAATCGCACGTAACACAATTTTTTTTAACAGGGAAAGCCTGAAGCTGAAAACCCCAACTATATATTATGTAACATGGAGATCATATGAAAATCTCATACAAACATACAAAGCTTATCACAAGCTCTCAGTATAGTACAATCGTCATACACTAATCAGGCCCAATATTGCAAATCCATGCACCGATCTTTGCCACCTGCTAGCCTGCCTCCAATGCGCAATCTCTGATGAAGAATAGCTCTGAATGAATTCGAATTACTCTTGGATTTACTACACAATCCTCATTGGCATCTCCATTGTGTGTTTGATGCAATCATTGCATCACTAATAGTCACAACAGATAGTCTATCTTGCCCTTTCACCTATCTCTCCACTGGTCTCCACTGAAACTACCATGCACTGTAGTTAAATGTTGTATTGTTCAGTTGATTAATGAGTTATTATTTGTGAATTAATTAACTAATTAATTCACTCCACTCTCACTAGTGTATCAATCAATTAGACTAGATACAACTAGCTCAATTGAGTCTAACTAAGTTAAAATAAATACAAATCCATAAATACTTCTTCCAACTGTGTCATAACTCTACCACTTGAGTTCTAACTGATTCCTCCATGCAATAGCTCCAGTAAACCCTCATGAATATCATAATTCCTTCTGTAAGCTGTTGTGACACATCTGTGCACTGAACTGAAGTGCTCCAAGAGAATAAGTTGTTTAGAGTCTGATTATTATTAAGAGCTAATAATAATTGACATATTGCATCTATTTTTAGATTGGCGATCTATAAATAGACTTCGCCCAATATTCTAAAAATAGAATTTCATCTATTTTTCCAACTTGATCAACCATCCACAAATAGCATCCTGCAACTTCTGAAATATGATCGACATGTCTAAAAATAGACATAGTCTAAAAATAGACATAGTCTAAAAATAAATACTTGTGCAAAAATAGGCTCCGCCGGCCCACTTAGTGAAGGTGACTTTTCACTATGCTCATCATTCGTTAACTACCACCCTTTCAACAAGATAGGGATTATCCTTCACCCCATCCTCGCTCATATTCTAATTCTGTTTTGGTGAGCACCTTCGTCAGAATATCTGCATCCTGATCCTCCGTAGGAATGTACTGAAGCAACATGATCTTCCACTGCACACAATCTCTGATATGATGATACCGGATATCAATATGTTTAGATCTATCATGAAACACGGGATTAACCAAGAGTTTAATGCAACTTTGGTTATCACAATGAATCACCGTGGGATATAAATGTGAACCGAACAAACCAACCAGAATCTTCTTCATCCAGATAGCCTCACATGCAGCTAAACTTTCTGCCATGTATTCTACTTCCGCTGAATTGAGTGCCACAAATCTTTGTTTCCTGCTGTACCAAGAAACTGCCATAGATCCGATATTGAAAATCCCTCCTGATGTGATCTTTTTTTCTGTTGGACTTCCTGCCCAATCTGCATCCGTGAAGCCATGCAACTTCACCTCATCCATATGTCTGTACCATAAACCATACTCAGATGTGCCTGTGAGATATCTCAGGACATGCTTGCCTGCCTTCCAAAAGAGCTTCGTAGGCTTAACCATCACTTGTGAAAGCTGGTTCACCGCATAAAGTATGTCCAGTCTTGTATTGACTATATACATGAGCGAACCCACCAACTGTCGATAAATAGTGGCATCCACTACCTCTGCCGATGTAGCATCCTCTTTCGTCCAATATCCTAGAAGAGGAGTGTCGATAGGCTTGCAGCCTTGCTGTTGGCAATATGATGAAGAGTGTTGTACTTGATGGCAACCCACTGAATGAAGATGAAGACATGAGACTGTTGACATGTGTTGTCCTTGATGGAAATTCACCTGATGAAGTTATTCTTGACCTGATGGACTTGGTAAATGATGTAAATCTGATAAGAAATGATGTTAGTTAGCAATATGATGCTGAGTGTTGTCCTTGAATGGCAACCCACTTGATAAAGATGATGGAAACTTACTTGATGAAGTTGTGCTTGATAGAATATGTTCTTGATGAAGTAAATCTGATATATATACAGTGTGTACAGAAGGCAATGAAGAAAGGAATTCAGCATGTGCTCAATCTTGATGAAAAGAGTATGTCTCTAGGCATACGCGGATTTGCCTAGGGGAAGTCGCATATGCACGCGGAAATCAACGTGCCAAGTTGTGTATGGGCAAAAGCGCTCTTAAAGTACAAAACCAGGGGTAACCACCATGGTATTGACCCATTGTATTGGGTAATGATTCGTCTAAATGACCCCGTCCAGGAATACCATCGGAAGTAATGTAGTTTTGGGCTCATGGTATTGAAAATTGGTAATTCCATATAAAGAGAAGAAATCTATTGCAAATCATGAGTGTGAGCATGATGTCGTAGTTGAATGAATACCGTGAAGCATATTCGTATGAAAGCGGTGTTGCTCGATGACAGATCCTCGACCTATGATGCTCCAAATGAAGAAATGATGAAGAAGGGAATCTAGATTCGGAAAATGGGCTTGTATTCCGCTAGGATTCGTTATGGAAGCGAGATTCGAGATGAGGCGAATATCCGTCCGGGCGGTGCGGGTAACCGAACCGAACATTTGGATTCAAAGAAGTACGTCGCTCTACACGCATCGCACCCATGCGTTTGCTCGTCGTTATGTACGCGTATATACGCGGCTTCGCTGAAGAGAAAGCGCGTATGCGCAATAAAATTAGCTCTATAATTTTTACTGAAGTATACGCGGGTTTATGTGAACGGAACCACGTATATACACGACATCAGAGAAAGGAAAGCGCGTATGCAAACTAGGGTTTGCTGAAGTCTGTGGTAAGAAATGTCTGATCTGTTCTGCTGGTTTACTGATATCTGTCAGTGAGTTATATGTATCTGTTTCATGGTTGACTGTGCTTAAAAGTATGGAAAGGGTCCAGTTTGAAAATATGATGAAATGTGGCTTGCAAGTGGTGTCCTAAAGGAAGCTTTGGATCCAGTGTGAAAATTGATGAAACGTGGTCCATAGAGGTGCTGAGGGTTGTAGCCTTCAGTCAGGGGGTCGTAGCTCCCTTCCAGGTGAGGCTGGTAAACGAGATCGGGGTGTCGTAGCTCCCTTCCAGGAGAGGCTGGTAAACGAGTCAGGGGGTTGGAGCTCCCTTCCAGGAGAGGCTGGTAAACGAGCGCAGGTGGGTGCCTGCGTGCTGGTCAAGTCTGCGCCAGCACATATGTTGTAAGATGTTTTTTCTATAATAAAATATTGAAGGCTGAGCAACTGCAGCGGTGGTTTTCTCCCGACTTGGGTTTCCACCTAAAAATCCTGGTGTTCATGTGTGATGCTTTGTGTGATGGTTTATTCTGTTCTTTCTGCACATGTTTACTGTTTATAGAACATCTAATAAATGCAATGATGGAATGATATAAGTGAAGAACTAATGGCATAATTAGATCTCTGTGTATACGCAAGTTTTATGAAGGATATCCGCGTGTATACACTAGTTGGCTTCAGCAAAGTAGCGTATGGGTTTTAGAGCATGAAAAAGTAAAAAATTTTGGTGTGCCCAAAATACTGATTCACCCCCCCCCCCCTCTCAGTATTTTTCCCAACAATTGGTTTCAGAGCAGGTTCTTCTACAGAAGCTTGATCGCTTGAAGGAGATCCGTCGCAATGGGCAGTCAAGAAGGAGTGATCTCTATAAAGCCACCTCTATTCAATGGAAGCAATCTGATATTCTGGAAGGTACGAACAAAAGCATATCTACAAAGTCTTGGTGTAGATGTATGGGCAATCGTGGAAGAAGGTTATCAATACCCAGCAAGTATCCCTACTGATGCAACAGAAAGGAAGAAGTATGAAATCAATGCCAAAGCAGTGAATGTCTTGTTAGGAAGCATGTCTGAATCAGAATTTGCTAAAGTGATGCAGCTACATTCAGCAAAAGAAATATGGGACAAAATCATTCTAAGCTATGAAGGAGACACAAAGGTAAAAAGTGCAAAACTTCAAACTCTTAGAATTGAATATGAAAATTTGAAGATGCATAGTGATGAGAGTGTTGCCAGTTTCTTTCTTCATCTGGATGATATTGTAAATCGAATGAGAAATTTGGGTGAAACCATAATTGATACTACTCTGGTGGAAAAGGTCTTAAGATCCTTGACTTCAAAATTTGACTCTAAAGTTTCAGCTATTGAAGAAAGGCAAGATCTGCAAACTCTTACTATTGTTCAATTACATGGTATTCTGACTGCTTTTGAAATGAGACAAGGAGGCCCATCTCAAGTCAAAGAAGCTGCTTTTAAGGTATCTGCAAAAGGAAAAGAAAAGGAAGTTGTCAAAGAATCCAGCTATATATCTGAAGAAGAAGAAGCGAATTTTGTGAGAAAGCTCCAACTAGGTACTAGAAGATTCAAAGGTAAGCTTCCCTTCAAATGTTTTGAGTGTGGAAAAGTTGGTCACTATGCTGCTAAATGTCCTTATAGAGAAAAATGTGGTAAAGGGAAACAATTTGAAAAGAGGAAGAGTTATTATGCAAATGAAGATGATGATGAAGTGTCTAGTGAAGATGAAGAAGATTCTGATCATGATATTAAACTGCTCATGGCAAAAGAATCTAGAGAAGAAAAGGATATTTTTGTGGATGCTCTGGAAGACAATGATATTTTTGAAGAAAACAATCAACTCAAAGTAAGCCTAGAAGAAAAGAACATAATCATAGAGACTCTTGAAAATCAGCTTGAAGCAAATAAAAACGCATTGAGGAATTGGAGTGTGAAGTAGTAAGTCTAAGGAAAGATAATGAGAAAGGAAAAACTCTCAATCTTAGATTTGCTAAAAGTTCAGAAAACTTAGATGGAATTATCAATGCTCAACGTTCTCCTCTCATAAAAACAGGTCTTGGATTTATTGGAGAATCCTCTCAGGTTTCAGCACCAAACTATCTAAAGGCAGCAACTACTGGTTTACAATATTCCTCCTCTCAACAAGGAAGCAAGGATTCTTTACAGGTAAAGCAGGATCATCGCACTTCAAGGAACACTGACAGGAATAACTTTCAAAGGAGCTCCAACCAGCAGGTAAATTCAAATAGAAGATTTCGTAATTACAAAAATGGCTATTTCAATGGAAAATGTTTTACATGTCACAATTTTGGTCATAAAGCTGCTCAATGTGTTGCTTAAAAAACTATCATGACAAGAGAAGCAAGAAAGAAAAGATTGGATATTGAACCAAAGAAGAATACCTATAACAACTTTTCTCCTCTTCAAAATGAAGTTGAATGTGCTTATTGCAACAACTTTGGTCATGAAGAATCTGAATGCAGGAGCAAAGTCCAGCCAAAACAACACTTTCCCTCAAGTTCCAAAGTATGGAAAAAGAAGAAATTACAGGTTGAAAACTGTGGGATAGCATTATTTGCAGAAGGTGAAGAAAATCAATGGTACATTGATAGTGGATGCTCAAGACACATGACAGGTGACAAAAGCAAACTCCTTACATATAATGCTCTAGAAAAGGAAAAGAAAGTAACTTTTGGAAATGATTCTCCTGCTGTAATTAAAGGAAAAGGGTCCATGTTTCTAAAAGAAAAGGTGAAGGCTAAGGATGTCATGTATGTGGATGGATTAAGGAATAACCTGTTAAGTGTAAGTCAAATGTGTGATCAAGGAACAGAAGTGGTCTTTAGTTCAAAAGAATGTGTGGTTCGTGATCTTGATACAGGTAAAATCATTATAAAAGGAAAAAGAAATCAAAGCAACCAGTATGTACTGAATGGCATAGATCAATGTTACTTGAGCAAGTCTTCAGAAAATTGGCTATGGCATAGAAGGCTGGGGCATCTGAGCTTCTCTCAAATCAACAAAGCAAGCAGACTTCAAGCGGTTCGTGATCTTCCCAATGTTAATCTTCCAGAAAGTATCATATGCAAATCTTGTCAATTTGGTAAGCAGACCAGAGTACGATTTAATGCCAAAGAAGGATCATCAAGTAAGCCTCTTGAACTCATTCATACTGATATCTGTGGACCTATGAGAAAAAAGTCATTACGTGGGGAAGAATACTATATCTTATTTATTGATGACTACTCTAGAATGTGTTGGATCGGGTTCATTAAACACAAAGATCAAGCATTTGAAAAATTTCAGAGCTTCAAAGCATTGGTAGAAAATGAATTAGATCTAAAAATCAAGTGTCTTAGATCTGATCGAGGAGGAGAATATATATCAAATGAATTCTTTGAATTTTGTGAACAACATGGCATAAAAAGATAGTTCTCTGTAGCAGGCACTCCACAACAAAATGGCGTAGCAGAAAGAATGAATAGAAATTTTTTTCAAATGGCTAGAGCTATGCTTGATGATTCTGGAACTCCTGACATGTTCTGGAGTGAAGTAGCACATACAGCAGCTAACATTCTCAACAAGGCTCATGTTCGGGTAAATAGTGACAAAAATCCATATGAACTCTGGTATGGTAATTCTCCCACTGTGAAGCATTTTAGAGTTTTTGGAAGTAAATGCTTTATCAAAAATAATGATGAAAAGCTTGGCAAGTTTGAATCTAGATCAGATGAAGGGATATTTCTTGGTTACTCATCTTCAATCAAAGCATACACATGTTACAATAAAAGGCTTCGAAAGATTGTTGAATGTATTGATGTTGTTATTGATGAGTCTCCTGTAGCTCCTAAAGAAGAAAAACAAACAACAAAATAAGATGATGGTGACTTATGGCCTTCTACCTCAAATAGAAATGATATAAACAGTGGATCCAATGAAGAACCTGAAAATGATCTATCTGAAAAAGCTCCATCCAGATATGTTCAAAAGAATCATCTTGAATCTCAAATTTTGGGAGACAAGGAATCGGGTGTACGAACGAGGAGAACTTTGGTGGGATCTTCTAGTCATCTGGCACTTCTATCCACAATTGAACCACACAATGTCAATCAAGCTAGCAAAGATGAATGTTGGAAGCAAGCCATGGATGAAGAGCTTGATCAAATTGAAAAGAATGACACTTGGGAATTGGTACCAAGACCACATGATAAAAATTTCATTGGAACTAAATGGATTTTCAAGAACAAGTTAAATGAGAATGGGGATGTTGTAAGAAACAAAGCTAGACTGGTTTGCAAAGGGTATACTCAACAAGAAGGTATAGACTTTGAAGAAACGTTTGCTCCTGTAGCTAGACTTGAAGCCATAAGAATGTTCCTTGCTTTTTCAAGTTATCAACAAATCAAAGTTTATCAAATGGATGTTAAATCTGCTTTTCTTAATGGAGATCTAGAAGAAGAAGTATATATAGAACAACTGGAAGGATTCATTTTGGGAAATGATGAACATCTTGTTTTTAGACTTAAAAAGGCTCTATATGGTCTCAAACAAGCTCCAAGGGCATGGTATTATCATCTTGACAAATATCTTCATCAACAAGGATTTTCAAAAGGGTCTGCTGATAGCAACTTGTACACAAAAATTGAAAATGATAAACTATTGATTGTGGTTGTATATGTTGATGATATCATTTTTGGGAGTAACGAAGAATCTATGAGTCAAAAATTTTCTTCTGTCATGCAGCAAGAATTTGAAATGTCCTTATTTGGGGAACTAACATTCTTTCTTGGCTTACAAGTGCATCAAACTGCAGATGGTATATTCCTATCTCAAACAAAATATCTTAAGCAAATTCTGAAGAAGTATGGCATGGAAGAATGCAAACCTGTAAGCACACCAATGATAACCGGATGCAATCTCAGTTCTCATGATGATTCTCCCACGGTGAATCAACCGGAATACAGATCAATGATAGGGAGTTTACTTTATATCACTGGGACTAGACCAGACATTATGCATGCAGTTGGGATTGTTGGACGATTCCAAGCTAATCCAAAAGAGTCTCACCTTCAGGCTGTTAAAAGAATTTTAAAATACCTATAAGGAACTCAAGACCTTGGTCTATGGTATCCAAAGAATGTTGATCTTACTCTTCATGCTTACACTGATGCAGATTGGGCTGGAAGTGTTGATGATCGGAAAAGCACTAGTGGTGGTGCATTCTATATGGGACCCCGGTTAGTATCTTGGTTCAGCAAGAAGCAAAATTCTATTGCCCTATCTACAGCAGAAGCAGAATATGTGGCTGCCGAATCTTGTTGCGCTCAACTCCTTTGGATGATGCAAACCTTACAAGATTTTCAAATCAAATGTACACCTCCTATCCCCATTAAGTGTGACAATACAAGTGCCATCAGTATTTCAAAGAATCATGTTATGCATTCTAAGACCAAGCACATTCCCATCAAGTATCATTTCTTACGTGAACAAGTGTTTGAGAAAAAGGTGAAGTTGGAGTATGTTCCCTCCAAAGAACAAGTTGCTGATATCTTTACCAAACCTCTGCCTAGGGAAGCATTCGAGTATCTAAGACAGAAGCTGGGAGTGTTCTCTGCCAGTCAAAAGAACAAATCTGCATAATTTTTGGAAAAATAGCATTGGATACGCGGTTTTCCTGAAACACAGTCGCGTATATACGCGAGTTCATGCACCGAAAACCGCGTATTTCTGATTGCTGACATTTTTCTGTTTGGAGTCAGCTCTCTCCAGCACAACTGCAGTGCTGTTTGGTATCTCTGATACTGTTTGGTATCTCTGGTGGTGTTCCAGTTCTCATAATTCTATTTCTAAATGTTTTGATAAAGATGCCTTGATGATTTGTTGGTGAAGTGTTCAGGATGCACAAACTAAGGGGGGGCCTTAGTCATATGGAAAGGATGTTTGGATGCACAGATTCAGGGGGAGCATTAGCGTTGTCGTGCATTATGATCGTTTCCGACTTATGATCTTCTTGAGGTCTTTTTGGTATTGGTTATGAAAAGTCATATTTGTATTTTTGGTGTGCTGTCTTTGGAGGAGTATTCATGATGTAAATTTGTAATATCTTACCATGTAAGGACTTGTCAAATTTGTAAACCCACTTGGTTGGGTAGTCGAGTCAATTTTGTAAACCCACTTGGTTGGCTAGTTGAGTCTCATATGTAACCACTTGGTTGGATATTTGATGTAAGTATGAGTCATTGGTGATAGGATATTCATAGAGTCATGTACTTCATTGAAAAATATGTTTGAAGATTCAAGGGGAGCTTGGTCACTTCAATATATATCAGATCTGCAGAACGCTTCTTCCACATGAGGAGAAAAGGGGGAGAGTATGTTGGTTTTTGATCTGCCCTTTGCCCTTGATGTCAAAGGGGTAGAGTGACATGGTGTTTGAATGAAGAAAAAGAATGGTGTCAAAAATGGAGAAAGTGACATGGTGTCATTATATTCTTAATGTACCTATCTGTTGTGGTAACCAAACACCATCGTTGTTGCCATCAAGTCCAAAGGGGGAGATTGTTGGCAATATGATGCAGAGTGTTGTCCTTGATGGCAATGCATCTGATGAGATGAAGACATGAGATAGTTGACATGTGTTGTCCTTGATGGCAAACCACCTGATGAAGTTTGTCTTGACCTGATGGACTTGGTAAATGATGTAAATTTGATATGAAATGATGTTTGTTAGAAATATGATGCTGAGTGTTGTCCTTGAATGGCAACCCACTTGATGAAGATGATGACAACTTACTTGATAAAGTTGTGCTTGATAGAATATGTCTTGATGAACTAAATCTGATGTATCTACAGTGAGTACAGAAGGTAATGAAGAAAGGAATTCAACATGTGCTAGATCTATGATGAAAAGAGTATGTCTCAAGGCATACGCGGATCTGTCTAAGGGAAGTCGCGTATGCACGCGGAAAAGAACGTGCCAAGTCGCGTATGGGCTAAAGCGCTCTAAAAGTGCAAATCCAGGGGTAACCACCATGGTATCGACCCATTGTATTGGGTAATGATCCGCCTAATTGACCCCGTCCAGGAATACCATCGGAAGTAATGTTGTTTTGGCTCATGGTATTGAAAAAGGGGCTCATGGTATCGAAAAAGGATAAACCTATATAAAGAGATGAAATTCATTATGCAAATCATGAGTGTGGGTGAAAGATGTCTGAGCTTGAATGAATACTTCTCTATGAAGTATATCTGTATGGAAAGGGAAAAGGTTTGATGATAGATCTGAATCTATGGTGCACCTATGAAGAAATGATGAAGCGAGATATCTAGATCTGAAATGTATCTGTATTTGCTAGATCTGTTTATGGAAGGCTTAGATCTGAGATGAGGTAAACATCTGTCTGAAGTAAAAGGGTAAATCTGAACTGAATATTTGATCTGAAGAAGTATGCAGCTCTGTAATGGTTGAATATCTATACGCTACTTTTCCGCAGAAGAAGCGCGTATATACGCGTCTTCGCTGAAGAAAAAGCGCGTATGCACAATAAAATTGCTTTGTAATTTGTACTGAAGTATACGCGGGTTTATGTGAACGGAAGCGCGTATATACACGACATTAGAGAAAGGAAAGCGCGTATGCAAACTAGGGTTTGCTGAAGTCTGTGGTAAGAAATGTCTGATCTGTTCTGCTGGTTTACTGATATCTGTCAGTGAGTTATATGTATCTGTTTCATGGTTGACTGTGCTTAAAAGTATGGAAAGGGTCTAGTTTGAAAATATGATGAAATGTGGCCTGCAAGTGGTGTTCTATTGAAGTTGTTGGATCCAGTGTGAAAATTGATGAAACGTGGTCCAAGGTGGAGCTGAGGGTTGTAGCCTTCAGTCAGGGGGTCGTAGCTCCCTTCCAGGTGAGGCTGGTAAACGAGATCGGGGGGTCGTAGCTCCCTTCCAGGAGAGGCTGGTAAACGAGTCAGGGGGTTGGAGCTCCCTTCCAGGAGAGGCTGGTAAACGAGCGCAGGTGGGTGCCTGCGTGCTGGTCAAGTCTGCGCCAGCACACATGTTGTAAGATGTTTTCTCTATAATAAAATATTGAAGGCTGAGCAACTGCAGCGGTGGTTTTCTCCCGACTTGGGTTTCCACCTAAAAATCCTGGTGTTCATGTGTGATGCTTTGTGTGATGGTTTATTCTGTTCTTACTGCACATGTTTACCGTTTATAGAACATCTAATGAATGAATGATGGAATGATATAAGTGAAGAACTAATGGCATAATTAGATCTCTGTGTATACGCGAGTTTTATGAAGGATATCCGCGTGTATACGCTAGTTGGCTTCAGCAAAGTAGCGTATGGGTTTTAGAGCATGAAAAAGTAAAAAGTTTTGGTGTGCCCAAAATACTGATTCACCCCCCCCCCCCCTCTCAGTATTTTTCCCAACACTTGCATGTGAAACTTCTCCAGTATCTCCCAGGCATACTTTCCTTGAGACACAAACAGTTCACCTTCCCGCTGCCATATTTCCAATCCAAGGAAATAATGAAGGGGGCCCAAATCCTTCATCTCAAACTCCTTTACAAGATCTGCCTTGCATGAGTGTATAAACTGCTCATCACCTGTTAGTATCAAATCATCAACATAAATTACAATGATCAAAAGCTTACCCTCAACCACAATCTGGTACAGGTTTTCATCCGCCTCACTCTTGGTGAATCCAAGTCTAGTGAAATAATTGTTGATCTGAGTGTACCAAGCACGGGGTGCTTGTTTCAGCCCATACAACGCTCTTTTGATCCTACACACATGCGACTTGCTGCTGAAGACCTCAAATCATTCAGGCTGCTCACTGTACACCTCTTCCTCAATGATCCCATTAAGGAATGTAGTCTTTACATCCATCTAATGAATGTGCCAACCCATCTGCGCTGAGAGAGCAAGGATGGTCTATATGGAAGAATACCATGTGATAGGTGCAAAGGTTTCTTCATAGTCAATCCCCTCAATATGTGAGAAGCCCCGGGCAACAAATCTTGCCTTATACTTCTCGACACTCCCATCAGTAGCTTGTTTTACCTTGTAGATCCATCTTGATCCTACAACTGATTTTCCCATCGGCCTTGGAACAATCTCCCAAGCACTGTCTCTGACAATGGAGTCATACTCCTCCACCGTGGCATCTACCCATGTGGTCTCCTGCATTGCTTCTTCAAAAGAAGATGGATATATCACAATACACTTGCTCATAAGAGCCATGTATAAAGTATATCAATCAAGTGACTATCTCTGTCTGCGTTGTGATGTACGAACTCCTACATTCTATGCCGCCTCCACCTTCAGTCACTCAGCTTCTGTGGTATGCTTCCTACCTTGTCTGATGTTTGGTTCTGCATGAGTGGACTCCTCCACTACATGAATCTCCTCCTGTGGCTAATCCACATCCAGAGGCTCATCTTTGGGAAAAAGAAGTTCCTCCTCCGCATGTAAGTGTAGCTCCCTCTCAAGCGACAAATTCATGGCTTTCACCTCATTGAATTTTATATCCCGTCGCATAATAGTCATCCGACTGTTTGGAAAATACACACGATAGTTATGGGGTGTTTCTGTGTACCCCACAAATATCCCAACTTTTGTAGTCAACTCCAGCTTCTTCTTGGCATCCTTCGTCACATGAATGTAAACATGTGAGCCAAAGATATTCAAATGAGAAATATCAGGCTTCTTACCAGTAAAAGCTTCCTCGGGTGTACTCATGCCAAGTACTCTATGAGGACAACGGTTTTGCACATAAACCGCAGTGTTGCATGCTTGCACACAAAAATATCTTGGATCTGATTTAGGAGATGAAACCAAGATAGTTTCCATGGTTAACAAAGGAAAGGAAGTGATTGCAAGTTCTAGTACTTCAAACAATCACAATAACACTTCAAATGAGGATACAAGGATAGAATTATTCCATGTTAGAGTAATTTCTAATCATACAAAGATTGATGCCTTATTTGATACAGGGCCACAAGAAAACTTTATTTCTGAAGACTTAGTTAAAAAATTGAACCTTGAAACTGTACCTCATCATAAGCCATACCATTTGGGTTGGATAGTTAACAATGAAAATTTATAGGTGACAAGGAAATGTATTTTCAGATTTTCTATTACTGCAAAATTTTTTGATGAAGTTGAGATAGATGTTGTACCACTTGATATTTCAGGGATTATCTTGGGTAGTCCATATTTGTATGACAGGAAAGCGGTATTATACCGCCATGAGAACAAATGTCATTTGATAAAATATGGAGTGGAGTATATGGTGAGAGCTCATCGCAAGAAACTGAATATCTCTTTAGTTAATGTAGGGCAAATGAAGAGGCTAGTAAATGCAAGTAAAAATTTTGTGCTTCTCATGATCAAGAAAAAGGAAGATATTAACTATGAATCTTTTGAAGGATGTGATGAAAAATTCAAATCTGATTTTTTTGATGTGGTAAGTCAGCATGGTGAGATGTTTCAAGAACCAAAAGGGTTGCCACCCAAGAAGGGAATTAAACATGAGATTCAACTGCATCGGGATGTTCCACTTCCGAATATTGGTATGTATCGCATGTCAATCATGGAAAGTTTGGAAATCAATAAGAAAATACAAGAGTTGCTGAAAAAAGGTATCATATGCCCATCTATTTTGCCATGTGGTTCTCCAGTAGTTTTGGTTCCAAAGAAGGATGGGACTTGGCGCATGTGTATCGATTTTTGTGCACTGAAAAAAATCACGGTAAATAATCGCTACCCACTTCCACGCATTGATGATTTTCTTGATCAGTTAAAGCATGAAAACTATTTCACTAAGTTAGATATCATCAAGTTAGGATAACTGAAGAATACATTTGGAAAACTGCTTTCAAGACTAGACAAGGATTGTATGAGTGGTTAGTTATGCCATTTGGCTTAACAAATGCACCAGCTACTTTTATGAGAGTGATGAATGATGTACTTAGACCATTTCTATATGAATTTGTCATTGTTTACTTATATGACATACTCATATTCAACAAATAAAGAGAGGAACATTTCATGCATGTGAACAAGTTACTTGATGTTTTGAGAAAAGAGAAATTGTTTCTTAAGATGTCAAAGTGTGAGTTTGGTAAGACTTCATTGGTATATTTGGGACACATTGTTGGAGGAGGTGAATTGAAGATTGATCCTTCCAAAGTTGAGGTCATTTTGAATTGGCCCAAGCCCAATATAGTTACCGAAGTAAGAAGATTTTTAAGGGGCAACACAGTATTAGAGGAAATTTATTGCTAATTTTTCTTCCATTGTAGCACCGCTACATGCATTGACAAGCATAAATAAAGTATTCCTTTGGGGAGATTTGTAGCAGAAATAATTTTATGCTTTAAAGCAAAAGATAAGTTTGGCACCGGTACTAGAAATTCCATATATAAGACAATCATTTGAGATCCAAACGGATGCAAGTGATTATGCTATGGGAGCAGTGCTCATGCAACATGGTAAGCCTATCTCATTTCATTCTGAAACTTTTAATGGAGTTGTGACTAAATATACTACATACGATAAAGAGTTATATGTATTAGTACAAAGTGTAAAGAAATGGAAGCATTACTTGATGGGAAAAGAGACCATTATCCATACTGACCATCAACCATTGCAGTATTTACAATCACATTCCAAATTGCAGTAATCAAGACATTTCAGGTGGATGGGTTTTCTACAACAATTTCACTTTGTTATCAAGTACAAGAAAGGAATCTACAACAAGGTAGCCGATATGCTCTCTAGGCCTATTGTAAATTCAACTATTATTCTCAAGCACAATTCTATTATGCATGAAATTTACATTGAACAATATGTGAATGATAGTGATTTTCAAGATGTGTATGAGAACTTGAGTAAGGGAAACCAAAGTGAAGAGCTATATTATCATGTGCATAACAGTTTGTTGTATCACTTGGGCAAGTTATGTATACCACAGGGAGAAAGAAACATTATCATAAGGGAGGTGCACACATCATTGATTGCAGGACATTTCAATGTAGGCAAGACAGTAGCACATCTGCAAAGGTATTGTTATTGACCACGCATGAATGAAATTGTTTCTCGTTTTATTAGAGGATGTTATTTATGTGAAAAAAGTAAGCCTAGAAATAGGAAGCTTGGTTTGTACACACCACTTCCAGTTCCTTCTCATCCTTGGGAGAGCATCTCAATGGATTTTCTAGGAGGCCTTCTTATGCCAAGGAAAGGTCATGATTATTTGTATGTTGTGGTAGATAGGTTCAGAAAAATGTGTATTTTGATGGCATGTATGAAAAATATTACAACTGAACAAACTGCTAATATTTTCTTTCAAAATTTATGGATCCATTTTGGTCTTCCTACTTCTATTGTAAGTGATGGAGATTCTTGATTTGTTGGGAATTTTTGGTCAAAATTATGGTACATGATGGATGCAAAGTAAAAGAAGAGTACAACATTTCATCCGAAAATAGATGGTCAAACAGAGGTGGTAAATAGAACTATTATTCATATTCTAAGAGGCTATTGCAGCGAGCATCCCAAGTTGCGGGACGAAAAGTTACACTACATACAACATGCATACAACTGGGCAAAATATTCTTCCACAAATACATCGCCATTTGAGGCATGTTTTGGTTACTTACTAAGATCGCCATTAGACTTTATCTTTGAGAAAGATTTTTCTATAGATGTACATAGTGACATAGATAAAGCAAGAAAGTTCATTGAGAAAATTCAATTGGTACATCACACAGTGCAAGAGAAACTTGAGAAGAGTCAAAGCAACTTCAAGTCAAGGAATGAAAAACATCGGGTTGATCACAAATTCCAAGTTGGAGGTGAAATTTGGTTGTACATAAGCAAAGAAATATTGCAAGGGGAAGGTAAAAAGCTCAAACCAATCCGTTATGGTCCATTTAAAATTATGGAAAATATTGGTACAAATGCATTCAAGCTAGATTTGCCTCCTTATATGCAAATGTATTCCGTCATTAATGTTGATAATTTGAGATCGTTTGAGCCTCCTTTGATTGATGATCAAGGAGATCATGTTCAGTTGCCATCAGTAGATTATTTCTTGCTAGAATATCTTGATGAACTTCAACAAGATCTCATACTTAACAGAAGAATCAAAACTTCAAGAAGAGGGGATGTTGAATACCTTAGAGTTGGACTCAAAAGTCAAAATCCTTCAAAGGAAAAATGGTGGGAGATTGGAAAATTTGAGGGATTTGTACCCTCACTTGCTGAACAATTGATGATATCTTTTGGGGTCCAAAAGGCTTCTAGTGGGAAGGAATGATCTAAGGCTCAAGTTTTAGCTAAAAATTGAAAGTGCTGGAAATTGCTTCAAACCTGAACGACCGGATAGAGGTCATTTCCAGGATTCTGGCACAACTCGTTTCATCAAAATCTGAGTTTGTATGACTGAGTTATCATCAGTTGCTCATTTTCCAAAACATACAAAAAAGGAGCAGAATAGGTACAGTGATGATGTGGCAGGTACAGCCAGCATTGTAGGGAATATTCTCCAAATTGAAGCCATTGGCACTGTGACAATTTTCGTCTTCAGATTCGCCATATGGGTTAAGTGAAGAAAGAAATTGTCCAATGACCTCTAATTCTTCCTAAGTTAGAATTTTTTTTTTAAGGGTTGGAGTATAACCCAACTAGAGGGTTCCACGTGTCCTCTCTGGAGGGCCATCTCCTGACCTATGGGGTCAAATTACATGTTATGTTAATGTTTGGACTAAGGTATGATGGAATTATATATATATATATATATATATATAGTTCAAACATCATTCGACAGATTTCACCAATTATGGAGGAGCTCTTACTAGCGAATGGCAGAAGTTAAATTTGGAGTGAGTTGCTAAGTATGGCAGAAACCTATTATCATATTGTTGGGAAAAATTATTGTGGCAGAGTGGGGGTCGAACCTCTGACCTCACGACTGCCAAACCAACCGCCTAACCATCTCTCAGTACCAGGTGAACCTTACCTTATATGATCTCCGCTTCAATTTGAATTAAATGCGCTGACAGTTTGAGGGTCTGAGGGGGCCAGCCCCCTCCCCATGTGGCCAAGGCCTGAAGATCGAGAGCTAATCCAACCAAACCAGTGGGATTGTTAATTGTGATTAATTTAAATATAAGCAAGGTTTAATTAAACATTAAACGTGGGTTAGTGACATTAACCCGAGATTTGCGCTAAACATGCTTATATCATTAAACCCATGCCTATCCACCCTTAAAATTAACTTATCACTAATTAATCATGAAGGTTAAGTTGGCGGAAATTCCAAAATTAGAATGCTAATTGGCAGTTCCTCTAGTTTTGGAGGAGAAATTGGGGCAAAGATGGTTTTGGTCATAACTCACTCAATTTTCGACCAAAATGAGCTCAGTAAAATTCATTCCTAGCTAATTTTCATGCTATGAACTCAATGGAGCAGTTTTCAGAGGCATAAAAGGTGATATACAGGTGTTTTAGTACATTTGAATATTTTTGAAGGCTAGGGACAACAGGTGTTGGGGTCATTGCCAGAGCATCCAGAGTCTAAATACAATAAAAAAATAGTCATTTTTGGGAGATTATGATGTTATAAACTCATTGGAACATGTTACAAGAGGTTTTGAAGCTTTTAACAACAATTTGAGCACATTTGAAACTAATACAAAGGTCACACTATGAAGCTGGACCAGGGAGATGTAGCCCAGGAGGGGTGAAATCCTTTATCAAAATTCTCTGTGTTAAGCTTTGTTATATGTGCTTGCTATGTTTATTATTGCTTCTATTATGTTATTAAAAATTATGCTTTTTAAGCTTATGAAAAACTCATAATTTCACTAAGTACATTGTTTTCCAAACACATGCTTTTAAACAAACTCATGAAGGATAAGTAAAACAATGCAAAGAAATGTTTATATATGAAATGAAACTAGCACAACATTAACTAGCAAGTAATTTTAGATCAGGTACTCAACCATAAATTGAATATTTAAAAAGTGACATAGAGAGAGCCCTCTCTTGTTAGGTAGGGCTAGCTACCTAACTAAAAATTGGTTTGTGGTTACCTTTCTCCACTCCTTTATTAGCCTTGGGAAGTTGGGGAGAGTGATAACACCTTCTCTGGCATCATAAATCACTTAAATTTTTCATGGTATCTAGAGTGATGAATTACTCAGTGATGACTACTCATAAGGTGTTTATTGACAACCATGTGTGTTCATTGTGATTGCCTCTAAATACATGCTACATATTCTAGGTACACAATTTCTATAGTAGTAGTCCTCTTGAAATTGCACCTTTTCAGCAAAAACTTGATTTTATCATAAGACTCTAGGTAGAAACAAAATAGGGAGTTCATTTGAGACAAGATGACAAATATGTGCAATACTCTTTTCTCTATAATGTCTGCATTTTGTACCCAAACTTGATATTGTAACATGGTTTAGCTGGAATTGTAGTAGTTATGTTGCAGGCTAATGAATGTTTTAAATGACATGCATCTCTATATTTTCTAGCTGAATTTTTTATGACACTCTTATTGCGAAGCATTGTCTGATCTTCGAACATTTCCACTACCATATTTCATTGTTTTACAATTTAAAGGTTTGGCTTGCACAAGGACATGCAAGAACATCAACGTGGGGGGATGTTGAGCTGCCTTTTTGTCCAGATTTTTATGTTTTTTATCAAATGATTATATGCTTGTGACTAGTATTTTTAATCATTATTATATTATTAAGCTCATAGTTAGAGGCACTTAGAGGCAATATTTATGAAATTATGAATTCTTCTTGTTAAGTGTTTTGTGTGTAAATTTCATTAATAATATGCTTTCTTGGTGGCAGATGAATAAGTCATGTACTAAGAAGTTTTCATACCAGCAGTGCAGGAATGCTTCCTAAAACCCAATTGAGTACAGATTCATCTCATGAAAAGAAGAAACAACTTGAATTCAATGACAAATATTTAGAACTACATTCTGCACCTCTTGTCGAGTCTCAAGATGGAATTGCACACAGAGATTGTTGAACAACACCCACACAATGTAATTTTTTATGTTTTCTAGTGCAACACATGTACCAGGAAGTAGAAGTTATCTTATGTGCAACTCTCATAGATTACATGGACTTCCTGTAACTGTCGGGCTGCTCAACCTTTGCGCCTTGAAGACTTGGCTCTTGTCAAAGTTCCAAATTTATAAGTCTTCCTGGCAACCTAGAATAAGAAATAAGTTTTCTAGTTTAGAAATACAATCCAAACACACTACATTAGGTTTTGTATCGTTTCACATCAAGAAAAAGGTTGAATCAGCCTCATCATCAACAATGGAAGATGAACCTGGAATCACTGTCAGTGTAAGACCAAAGACAATTGATCATGCAGAGAATCTAAATGATATTGGAGGCCCTGATCCTAAAACTAAACATGATATATCTTTGAGAGAAAAGGATTCATAGATTTTTAAAGAATCTCTGGGTCCCTCTCCATGCATTGCAGTTATAGGAACCACTGGTGAACTAGCTAGAAACAAGATATTTCCCGCATGTTTTGCACATTATTACAGTGGATGCCTTCCTAAGAATGTTAGGATATTTGGTTATTAAATAAGTCATTTAACAGATGAAGGTTTATGATCTATCATTGCAAGGAATTTAATGTGTATAATATATCATCAAGAAAATTGTGGTGAGAAAATCGATGTGTTCCTCGAGAGGAATTTCTATCTGTTTGGAGGTTATGATAACTGTGAAGGAATGGCAAGGCTTGATTCACAATTGTGACAATTAGAGTCTGGCGGGAAAATGAATAGAATATTTACCTTTTTGTACCACAAGAAGCCCTTATCAATGTGGAAACTTATTCCCAGATGATCTATTTAAGAATAAATGGCAAAGGAATCCCGATTTTTTTTTGCAATAGAGATAACCATGATATACACTACTTGAATTTATATGGATAGTTCGTAGAACGCACCAACAAATTTTTGAAGTGATTGGAAATACTTACAACTTCGCTCTACCTCCCTCTCATGTCAAGAGCTCAAGTCACGATGCATTAATTCGAAGTTTCCAGCTTGCAGTTCCTTTGACCGGGATTTCTATTCAGAACCATCTCACTGCAAATATCTCTTTACGCTGTCCACATCAATGCTTTAATATACACACATCCAGAAAAGTGCATCTTGCATTAAATCCAAATTTATCCAAATATGATTTATTCATTAGCAATACATTTGACAATAAGACACATGATATGGTCGTCTCACTCATTCTTAAACTTGTCTTGGCTAGTTTTTCATTTATGGGAAACCGTAGATCCATATGAATCCACTTAGAAATCATACCTCCTCATTTTGGTTGAGAACCGTTGTTTATCTCTAATTTTATGAGCTGTGAAACCATAAATCTGAGCAATTAGGGGCAGTGTTGCTGCTATAAAACAGAGGGATGTGCACAGGAGGACCAAAATTCGCAGATCCATATCTGGCATCAAATTTGCAAAGCAGAAAAATATATTGTAATGATAACTAGCTGGTAAAAAGTTAGAATCAATGTTGTCTATTACTTATGTCAATTGATTTCCAAACGTTGTTTTAAAAATATACATGATCGCCTTCAATTTGTGAGAAAAAGCATTATTGCCATGGTTGATTACGAATTATGTCTTTGATGTTTTAAATCCTTCTTCCATTGTAGTAAGTCAGCTTACTCCAAGTGTGGGAGGTCCCACCACCTCTGGAGATAAGCTTCTTTAAATAGTTCAGATAGCTAGATTACACAATTTAAGGATTTCTCTCCTATGTTAAAGATATCTTATTTGTGTTATAACCTGAATTCATATTTTAAAAAAGAGCCATGCTATGTTTCTCTACTTAATTCGTGCTTATTCATATTTACAATTGGTGCATCCACAATACAGGAATACGATGGCTTCTGAGTTTGATATATGCTGTGGGTTTTGAATATGAATATATAGTTTGAAAGGTTCTGATTATAATTGCAAATGAATTTGTGTTTGGTAGCAATAGGTGTCATGATATTCATTCGAATTGTGTGATTGATCTCCAGCATAAGAATTATTTAATTCAAGTCAATTCCAAGCAATATCATTTAATTCAAGCAACGCGATTTAATTCAAGGCATCAATTTGAGTCATTAAATTATCCTAGGATAATCTAGATTTATTTTCGCATGATATAATAAGTTTGATTTCCATTCCCAGTGTTGTAGTATAGATATTGACTTCATAGCAGTGTGGTTTGAATATATTTTATTTTTTAACAGAATTTGATTCTAGTTTTCTTTTTCAATTTGTAGCATTACATTTCGATTTCTTGGATATTAGGTTTTAATGATTGCTTGCCTCTGCCTTTTGAATAATTACAGTTCGAAATTCCTGCTTTGAAAAGGATTTATTTCAAGAATTGTACTTAAATTAGTTTTCATCAAGAATTTGATTTCAGTGGGTTTTTCTTTCGATTGCAGAAATTTAGAATAATTTAGAATACGAAATAGAATGTATTGAGTTAAATTGATTTCCTTTAGATTTCTTGTGTTAGAGTGAAGAATTCTTTTATGAGAGAGAAATGAGTGCCAATTCACTTAAAAGATAGAGGAGTGTTTTTTTTATTTTGTACTTAACGACCCTTATTAAGGAAACTTATATACTCTAACCATTAAGTCGAACCAAAAACGCAGTACAGCTCGTGTTTACCACTCCTGGATTGAAAATTAAATATTAATATCTTTAATTCACCAATTAAATATCTCAACAATAAGGAAGCAATGCATCTACAATATGTAAAAATACATAAGCAAGAGTGCACGCACAATACATAAACAAGAGCAACACACAATTAATCATACATTCATGACAACATGTCGATAACAACATCATCAACACTTGGTGACACCACTGCCACCATTTCCAACACAATGCGGATGCAACAACCACATAGAACATTTGTATGAGAAACACATAAGAAATCAACATAACGCATGATATGCACACTACCCATCCAGTCTGAGAGTTGAACCATGCTCTAATACCACTCTGTAACACCCTCTTCCCACATCTACCCACATAACCAACCAATCGGGGTAAAAATGTGATGAGAGGCTACTAATATGATATTAAACCTCCTAGATGACTTTGAGGAAGTGGAACCGGTGGAAACATGACAAACAAACATTACACTACATCATTTACATCCCAGGAGGTAACCCAACCTTCTAGGGCCCTATTACTCAAGGGGAACTAATTTTTAACTCATTTGAAGCTTAGCCATGGGCATCTATGGTCAAGGGAGTGTTTATATACCCTCAAATATGGATTTTCCTTGTCAAGGTAGCGGCTAAGGCCCCAAAAGGTTAGTTCTATGCCTGCAGCTCCAGGATTTGTGCCACATTTTTAGCGCCTCAACCCAGGTCATCGCCTAAAACTTCCAATAAATTCAGGAGAGGATAAATAACATTAAAAAAAATACATGGAATCAATCACATCATCGGGAACACATCTGACCCCAGCCAGCCATGACAAACATTTTGTCAAACATGTCACAAACATTGCATCTACATGTGTAAACAACAAAATTAAACGTAGGGGTCCAATAATTATCTGAGAATCACTAAGAATCATTGCTCACTTACATCATAAGCTGCAATACAATATATTTTACCATAGATAGATTATATATTCATTTACAAGAAAAAACATACATAGATCCATACATCATCACTGATAAAATACAAGCTCATAACAAAAATAATATCAACATAAATACCATGTATATAACATCAATGAAATCCATAAAATAATAGTTTATTTACATACCAAATACCAAAGGAATGAGCTCTTCAATTTCGAATGTAAAAACCAACTGGAGATGGGACTTCCATGTTCCACTCGACCATAGATTGGTTGAGCCAAATCTCTCTTCGGCAAATCACCCTGTGCCATATTCCAAGCATGAATGTGGGACTCAAACTAAAAGAACCAACCAGGGAATCCCATGGCTAAACCACCTCACCCTCATCAAATAGAAATTAGGCTTTACCGTGATATACACCCGATCACTAGGCCAACAAAAGCATGGATATCACTGGATTCTCTCTACCTAAACCATGAGGAATTTTCCTATCTCCTAGTTTCTCAGGCTTTACTACAACCCATAGTCTAAATTAGGGGTCAATAGGCCCTAAACCAAGACATAATCTCTAGGCTTTACTAAAATATAAAACCCAGGATTCCTAGGCTTGAAATGGAGAGTAAACCACCACCTCTCAAGATTTATTGCAACCCACTATCAGAATCAAGGGTCACTAGGCCCTAAATTGAGGAAATAAATGAACTGGTTCTATAACCATTCATAGATCCACCTCACTCAGTTTCGAATCCGTTCATTAATCCAGTTAAACCAAAACGTGAGAACACCACAACACCATGGATATCCAGAAATGGCAAGGCTAGGCTGAATATACTGTCACACCTAGAAAAACTCATGCCAAGACAACAAAGAACCACATGCAATACCATGCATGTCAAATCTAGAAAGAAAGTCACATATGCAAATAGATACCTACAAATAATCCCGCTATAGCTGCTTGATCCTACTCTTCCTTGCATGCTTTTCCTTTCTTTCTCCAATGCCCAAGTGCACCAAGAAGATTCCAAGTGTCCAAGAGTGAGAGAGAGAGAGAGAGAGAGAGAGAGAGAGAGAGAGAGAGAGAGAGAGAATAATGAGAGAGATCCAAAAATTTGAGAAAAATCTTACCAACTGATCCTCAGAAGCTTTTTTATCAATGAGGCCTCTATTTTCTTCATTTTCCATTATTTTCCTTTATTTTCCTCCTCACATGCAACCCGTGACCTTTCATCTCCATTTTCTCCTGATTTCCATTATTTTCATAAGTAAATTTGGAAAAAACTCCATTTTTCCTTTCCAAATCCTTTGCCCATTTCATTAGCAATAATAAATCAATGAACACCCACACTAGGATTTTTTTCCCACCATTCAGCTTGGAATACATGTCCCATTAACCACGGTCTTATATATTTTTACATGGATTTTTACCAGGGTTGTTACAACAATCTACAAGTAATTTTTTTTTTGATGTTATTGTAGAAGAATAGGCCATCTATCTTATAGTTCAATTAATTAAATTTTATATAGTTATGTAACATAACCAACATCATTGTTTTAATATTTGGCTTTTAGGTAACAATGTTCACTACTTTCCTCAAAATCAGTTGGAATCGAACCTGTCTAGCTGAAGCTGCCTCTACTCCTCGGTCTCTTAGGTTTTCAAAATGGTCTAATGGAGCTATTTCATCATTCTATGTGCCAAAGAAACACGGGTGTAAATTTTTGATGAAAGAGATTGTTGTTCGTATAGCAGTATTCAATAAGGAAATACTTTGATAGTAATAACAGATTTAGACACTGATCTAGAAGATAATGGGTGAACCTATGGTAGAGAGGAAGATAGAATATATCATGTGTCTATAGAAGAATCCATAGATTCACAAAATAAATAATACATTGAGAATATGAAAGTGAAATAAACCCTAGATATGAATCTAGTATATCTCCAGCTAAATTAAAAGATTTGGATGAAAAGATATATTTCAGAAGGCCACTCATATATTCTTTTGAGGAAATCCATAGGCTTACAGTCACAAATTAGAAACTATAATATGAGATCATTACATTAAAAGACCACCTGTTTAGATTTCAAAAGCCTAAAAATAATTTTGAATTCTTGGATGACATTCGAAGTAGCCAAATTCCCTCTCAAGGTAGGACTATTTTGGACTCTAAAGGTGAATCAAATAAAGCAACAAATTAGAAAAACATAGTTTGATTGAAGAGTGAATTGAGATCTAATTCACCTTAATGATAAAACAATGTTGATACTACAGTGAATGATAAAGGAAAATGTAAATTTCTCCTCGAGTGTTTTTATTGTGGTGAAGCAGGACACTATGCTTCTAAGTGTCTAGAAAAGGAAAAGTTGTAGTAGAAGAGAAGAAACAAGGCGTTTCACCAAAAACAAGGAATTGATTGAGGCAGTAGCTCAAAAAACACACGTAGAGGTCCTTTTCCCCTCAAGGAAAAATATTCAAAGATATAATAGATCTAGTAGAGAATGCAACAATCTAATAAATGGATATGTTAGCAGTAACAAAAGATATGGTAAGAATAACTCCTTTTCCTCCTTCTTAAATCATTTTAATTGCTATAGGTGTGGAAATTATGGGTGCATCACTGTTGTGTGTAGTTTTTGAAAGAATAGATCCCCTTTCCAAAAAAATTCAATTAGAGTCATGGATCACATTGAGAACCCGCAAGGAAATCGTTATAAAGGAAGCATGCTAAGAGGAGAAAGAAGTTTGTGTTTGATTTCTAAGAAAATTACATAATTAACCTATCTGATTTTGATATTATTATGTTTTTTCTTTTTAGAGAGAGCTACAATAACTATAAATCTAAAAAACGCACAAGAATCAACATACCAATTAATTCTACAACACATTACAAGAAAAAATTAAGCACATATAATGAAGAAGAACCAAAAGGGATATGCAGTTTAGCTTTAATTGATAAGAATAATAAGCATGAATAATGGTACAAATGCTCAGGTTGTGGAATAAATTCACTAAGACAAGAAAAAGGAAAAGCTTAGATCAGGTTATCAGAAGATGGTGTTTCCCATACCAAGACTCAGAGCACAAAGTTGTGGAAGAAAAAGGGAAATAATCTACTAATGGGAGTATATCCCTTGTCCCTCTTCATTGAAAAGAAGAGTATGAATTCAAGTGAAGCCAAAGACACCATATGTAGACAACAAAGAAGATATACTGAAGTGATGCATCTGAATGATTAAGGGAAGACCATCTTTCACTTTAAATAATTTATAATAGGTCTTTGAAGTTGCTAATGTGTGTATAATGTTCTATGTCGGTCTGCTACTATTCTATGATCATATGACAATATGTTGATTCAAAATATGTTGCTTCTAATAATAAGTGTGTATGAATGTAAAAGACAGAGGCTAGTGGTGTTGTTGCTGCATATTAATGTTGTTTGATTGAACAAATTTTATGTTGCAATAATGAGTTGTATGTTGTTGTAGTTTCCTTGTTCTATGCTAGGGTTGGTATGTATGGTTGAGTGAGTTCATTATATATGATTGTGAGATGCCATGTAATATTTATCTACGCATAGATTATGCCAGAGGCGGAGCGATGAACATTGGAATGAGATAAGTACCCCTATATTGTATTTTCTGATCTTTATGTTGAGTCAAAATATATGGTGATGTATGTAGGAGTATGTTACCATTAGGGATTTTTTAGAGTAAAGTATCATGTTGAGATAATGTATTGATGTATGGCTAATAAAATGTGTTGGTGAGTTATAGTATGCTATCACTAGTTGGTATACATTTGAGTCACTTATGTTAGACATGCATAGGAGAGATGTTTGTTGATACTATAGGTCATTATGCATAAGTCCAGGGTGAGCAACACTATTATAATCGTAAGCCTAGTTGAGCTTTATACCAATAGGCATGAGGGTACTTATGGCTCATTTGTACAAGTAGGAGTTGATGATATCTTGAAACCCTTAGCAAGGGATCCCTCTTGAATATCTAAAGCAAAGATTAGGAGTGATATTTACTCACTCTTCTGTCAACTAAATCTTCTCCACAAGGTAGAAGGTATATATTTAGATAAAAATAGAGATAGATGAAACAATCAACATGAGAAGGAAATGTAAGGTCTATAGGATCAGAATGACAGGGGGGATTAGTTTCAAGGATATTATCTTTTCCATTGATGTCAAATGGGGAGAAGTAAGTACACAATATTGCATAATTATTGAGAAAAATGGGAGAAGAAAGTACAAAACATTGCATTGATATGTAATAAGGGAGAATGAACACATTAATAAAATATTGTTTAGTGTGTTTCCATGTTCCATAAATTAATATTATATGACTCTCTTCCAAGGTTGGTATTTTTATTAATAACGATATTCAATGTTTTCATCAGTGCCAAAAGGGGAGATTGTTAGAAAGTGTTTCCATTTATGTCAAAGGTGATTTCAAAGGTTTTGTTATTGGGTGACAAAGCTCATTGATATTGTAAGAAAGTGTTGGCAAAGATCATTGATGTCACAATTTGTTTCAAAAATATTTTCAAGTAGTGTTGTCATTTATGCTATAGGTGGTTAAGGTTCCTAATATTTGGAGCTATTTCAAATATAGAATATCAACTCAGATGAGCTTGAAAATTTCTCATATGCATAGTTCCTGAGAAGACATTTTTAATAGTATATTGAAGTTTGAAAGAAACCTCTAGGATCAATATTTATGGCCAATTGAAGTTAACAAGTTACAATGCATAAAAGGATAAAATTGGTGTTTAGTGTTAATCAAAATTTGGTGTTAATTTGGAATTCCAAAATTAGGTGTTAATTTGGCATTAGGCGGTTAAATTTTGCGATGTTGATGGAAAAATATGAACTCATCAACATTTGACAAGGCCATCTGATCAGAGTCACAAATTAGACTCTTATATGTTTAAATGATGGGTCTAGCTTTTTCTATTGGGTCCATTTAACCCCATCTCTCTCCTTGTTGTGATATATTTAATACTCACCAAACAAGAATATATGATATTAAATCCACTCTTGCAGATCTCTTGCAGGAAAGAGAACCTTAAGATGAACTGAGGGCTCAACCAAGCCACACCTAAGGTTTTACTCTGTGTGAGGGGACTCATAAGAACAAATTAATTAATCTAAGTATGAATATAATTCTAAATGCAATGAAAAAAAGTAAAAGAAACTAAAATAACTTGATATCTAGGAGATAACTCCCAAATACCAAGTGTAAGAATTTAAACAAATTGAGGATTTAACATGCTCTAAATAATGAATATTATGTTGCAGAAGGAGTTTTAACAACTGATACTATGAGTAACATGCATGATCTGTTTTAAATATCAAATTAATGTAAGAAGAGTCATTAAAATGCAAAAGTAGTTCATACAATATAATGACAATTAAATCGAATTAAGATGATACATTTCTTAGTAAATAATTGGTCAGAAATTTGTTTTGATGCAAGAGAAAATTGAATAAGCAATAATGGATCAATGATATTACAAGATCAGACAGTTGATCTTGTACACAATCATTCCTGTATCTAACAAAAGTTTAGAATAAAGAACGATTAACACATATATGTATTTGAATGAATATGAATTGTATTGACAACTAAAATTATCTAAAAATAAAATAATTGAACCTGATTCCTTTGCTATATGGATCTCTAATAGTCCTTTTAAAATAATCAACTCTGCTGGTAGGAAGAAGAATTACAAAAGTGCAAGCTTTGACCCATTAATAAAGGTTAAATTCTGAAAAATAAAACCCCCAATATCCTTAGATCTGAGTCTTCCTCCCTATATATAGCTTAAAATCCCTTTACAAAATTTCATAGAGTCTCTAAGTTGCAAAGAAGAGGAACCCTTTCCTCATTCTCCAAAACATTATGTATAATTTTCAAGAAGAATCCCAAAATGGAGAGTTGTTGAAGAAATTTTGGATCCATCTATTTTGGAGCTAAAAATATTCTTGCTTTCCTTTGATGTTGCAATCTCATTTCTCCAATATCTCTTAGTTTCATCTTCTCCAACAAATATCCTATAAAGAATGAATCAAAATTCAAAATAAAATAAATTGATTTTCTCATTAAAATCAAAATACCAAAAATTTGGAAGACAAGCTCTCCAACTAAATTCCAATTATATAAATAAAATAAATGAAAAATTTGCTTCCCTTTGATCCTTGTAAATAATTCTTTGGCTCAATAAGGCTATCTTCGAATTAATTTGTAACAAAAAAACTCTTAGCAAATCAAATTCCAAAACTAAACCAGAAAATTAGTTTTTTGTTACAAATTCAGAGCTCCAACTTAAGATAATTTTTGTGAATAGTAAATGTGTAGATTTAGCTAAGTTAATGCTCCCAAATTATTCTCCACGGTCTTAGCTTTATAACGAGCCATCCTGGGCATCATTTGGCTAGATATAACTCAAGATGTCACCTTCCAAAATCAAGGTGTTAAAACTGCTAGTAAGCTTTAAAATACACATTTCGACAAAATTTAAGCATTTTATTACTATATAAAAATTATTAAATAAAATTCTAATTTTAAACTATTTTAATAACAAAATAATTTAAATTAAATAATTATTAAATAAAATTATTAATATATACACATTAAAATAAGAATTATAAATTAATTAAATTAAAAATATAAACAAATTAATAAAATTACAAAAAGTAATAAAAATTAATTATTTAAAAAAAAATTGAATTTTATTTTTTAATTAAAATATTAAAAAGAAAACAAAAAGTGGTTTTTTTGGGAATCCATTAAAGCCCAGGTGGAGTTAATAGAGGGAGGAGGGAGATGTAAGGAGGATGGGAGATGAGGGGGGGGGAGAGGAGAGGTTCCAAGAGTGATAGCGAGGTGAGGGAGAAGGATGAGAGGGCTTAAAGTCTGAAAGCTTGGAAGGTTGGAGACCTTGGAGGATATTTAAAACAACGGCCAAGTATGTTAGGAGGCCCACGTGGGAGTGGGACCTCCCCCAATAAAGAAAAGCTAAAACCACTATTATTTGTGATGCTTGGGAGCCTGTAAGCCCATAAGTTTTTAAGAATTAGAATGATAATTTCTTATGGGCTTCGGGCTTTTAAATATATATTTTTAAATATGTTTCAATATCTCAGACTTATATTTTGTTATAAGGTTAACATATATACAATCTTGATTGCAGTGGCTATTAATAAAAGAATAATTAATTTAAAATTAATAAAATAATTAAGAATTATATATTTACAAATTAATTAAACTAATTATAATTAATTTAATTAATTTAGGTTGATAAATTAATTAAATAATAATAAATAAAATTAAATATATTTATAAAATTAAAATACATTTTGTATTTTTTAAGTTCAGGTGTTGAAAATTTACTGAACTTTGAATAAGCGTCATTTGCAAACTGTAAGTCTAAACTCAACAAAATTGGAGTCCTTTGGAAGCTTGTGATAAAACACACTTGGTGAAGCAATCCATCAAAAGAGAAAATTGAGAAAAATAAAAAATCCCACAAACTTAACCAAACCAAAACATTAAAATAGTGATTTGATCAAAATTTACATAGAGATTCCACCTTATTATTATGAAGATGATAAAGTAAAAATGAGGGGTTGTTGTTTTTCCACAATAATGGCAACACGAGGAAGAAACAATTTTCTCTGATTAAAAGGATAATGTGCTAAAATTTACCTAAAGGTTGAAATGATGAATCCTATCAAACCTCTAAACATTAAAATATTTCCCATGGGTCCCACACTAACTGATCAAGCAATATAAGCTCTAAAAAAATAAGTACTTGAAAAAAATGACTCTAAAACCATGAACCTGAATCTAAGGGAATTAGTTAATTTTAAGTTTACCTCATGTGATTGACATAAGAGGTACATTTAGGAAATTTCAAATAAAGCACATATCCATTGATACAAATGGTCTCTGACATTGCTTTGCTACTAGTGATACTGGTCAACACCCCAAAGAAGTTGTCCTTATTGTTGTACAAACATTGCCTCGTTACTAGCGAGCTTGGTCAGTACCTCGATGGGTTTTCTTTTATTTCCCATACTTCCCCTTCTGATCACCCTTTTGATAATTATATTTGTAAAATAAGTTATAATGTAGCTAAGTGAAAGGGGTGGGATGGTAAAATAGACTAAAGAAAATGGATATAATACTTTCAAAATGTTGACTCCCACATCTTTCCCTACAACTATCAATCTAGAGGCCTTTATGTGAAGTGGGTGAATGTGCGGGATTTATTGAGTTAGACTCAAGCCAGTTGTTCCCTTTAAAAGATGAACTCTATCACTTGGAAAAGATGTATGGTCCTCTAGGGGAATAATTAAGGAAAGAGGACTTTAGAATTCAATAAACATGTCCCTTTAAGGTAAATGAAAACCATAAAACTGATAGAGAAAAAATTTCCCGTGCATGTCGACCAATGTTGGGTAAGAAAAAATATTCCATATAAATCTTGGTGATATCAGTAAATCTGATCTAAAGAGAAAGTGAAATCAACTCTCTAAATATTTTCAAAAGGAAGAAAAGAGATTAAAACTAAAAGAAAAAATTTGAATGAAAAGGCGAAATTGAAAGAAAAATTCAACAAGATGATTTATGAAGAATGACTGAACAAAAGAATACTTATGGGGGACATAATGCAAGTTTTTCTTAAAGTTTAGATTTTTGTTAAGTCGTCTTGCAAAGTTGTAGTTGATTAGACTTTTATTCAAACAAAAATTCTAACTCTAGATAGAAGTTATGACAAAAAGTTAAGCCAAAGAAGAAGTTTCTACCTTTAAAAATTTTCTTGTTTCAAAACTAAGCTCGCATGGAAACATTGCAACTATTTTCTAATAAAAATAAGGTTTGTGAAAAAAGATATATGTTCAAAGACTTACCAATTTAGCTATTTGTAACTTAATCAGCCTCATAATTACTTTGACAATCTAAAAAATAAAGTGGAACAAGGAGAACGAATTCCAAATCTGAGAAAGTAGGGGTGCAAAACAATTTTGAAGACCTGCAAAAAAAATGCTTTATATCAAGAAACACTAAAAACAAATCCAAACAAAAAATCATAAGAAAATGGAAACATATGAAAATGAGCATATGAGACTTACCTTTGAAGAATTTCGTTTAAATTTACCTGAAATATATTATTTTTTCTCAAAAGAAATAACTCTTTCTTTTGATTGAGATAATAAGTATGAAGGAGTTGCATTCTATGAGGGTTTCGTATGCCCAAAATCATCAATTTATTATATCTAAACTAGGGCAAACATTGATAGAGAATAACAATAATTCATTTTCGAAAATAAAAATGAAAAATGCGCTTCATTATGAATTGCAGAAACAATTATTCCTTTCATCACTTTTAATTTTATACCAACCCCAAAATATCCATAAAATATTATGGAATCAAATCCAAAGTTCCAACCAATGTAAAGGTTCATATAAACATAGAAATAGGGTTTGATTCTTACATGATCATTGAAGTGGAGTGATACATTAAAAAAAATCAAACCACAAGAGAATTAGAAATAAAACATAAATTGACCATGATCCATTACCTTTTCTTATTCTATATTTTCTTAATGTCTCAAAAATACAAAGGTTGCACACTAAAAATATGGTCGAGACGATGAGATCTAGGATGGAGAGAAAATGAGAAAATGGATGGGAATTAGTGGTAAAGCATGGAAAAAAAAGTGAGGCACATGCTATAATAGTTCAGAAGTTTGGAAACCAGGAAGTGGATAAAATTATCCAATAATAATTACTAGGGTACTTTAAGAGAAAGCTTATTAGAGGAATCTAGTTGTAGTAGCCCAGAAGAAGTTATGCCTGACTTGTTTGCAAAGGTGAATTAGAAATACTTGTGGGATCGAGAGGATTAACCATATTGTTGAAAATTGTTACTATGTTCGGTCTTCATAAATGTAGTTTAGTCACTATGTAATGTACTTGTAAAAATAATAAAGAAAATATTTTTTATTATTATTACAATGACTTATTAAATCATGGGTTTCATGCTTCGGTCATCATTATATTAGTCAAAGTCCCCATTGTGGACTCCTGGGATTAATATTGAGTCATTAAAGTCATTTTACTTTTTATAAGACCCTTCTTGGGCTTTCGAATAAAGTAAAAAGAAATATTTTCTAGTCAACTATGTATTATGTCACCTCCACACCGAGTCGGCCTAAAGGAGATCAAGTTGACCTCAAACTATGCAATTCGACCTCATTTGGAGCCTACATATTGGAGTAGATCAAATTCATTTGGGAAATCTCACTCACTCAAGTTTGATATCTCAAGAAGTAGCTGGAAAAAGTGCGAAGTGGGCTAAGGAGGCTAAAAGGAGTGTGAGTTCGATAAAAGTGAAGGAGAAGAAGAAATCCAAAGTTTTGGCACCTCTCTCTCTCTCTCTCTCTCATGCCCTTTCTAGTGTTGTTGCTACATACTCGAATTCGCTGGGGTGAAATTGTTGTTGCTACAAGGTCAAAGATCTAGAAGGGCTAACTTGGTGTGGAGGAAGGTATGGTATGTCTCTAAGTTGAAGAGTCTCAAGGAAAACTATTGAAGGAATAGAATTTTGAATGGGTTTTCCCCTAGAGAGGGTTTTTTCCATAACAAAGTGCCTACATCTTGTCTGTCATGTTTTTGTGATCTTAACACACACATAATTTAGTAATTTATTGTTGAAATATAATATAATAAATAAGTAAAATAATCCAACATAATTCACAAGTAATTATTGAGAAAGAAGAAGCCAAACCCTAATCTACTAGTATTGATTTCTTAACATGGTATTAGAGCTAAGGTTAAGAAATATTTAAGATCACTCTGTTGGATCAAAAGGAATTTCTACTCCCTCTATGAAAAGTTATATAAGAATGGAATTAAATATTGCAGGAAGCTGGATCAGTAAGTTCTTCCACTACTTATTCAACAAGGTCAAGGATCAAGGGTTCTTGGATTCTCTTACAGGTTCTCTTAGTGAAAATGCATGGATTATTGATAGTGGAGCATTAAGACACATGAAATGAGAAAGAAAACAACTTCATACTCTATCAAAGGAACCCTCTTCTCATGCAGTGGATTTGGGAGACAACAAAGATATGATGTTAGAGGCCTAGGATCAACATCTTTGAAGCTAGAAAATGGAGATAAGCTACATCTCAACAACATACTATATTTTCCAAGTTTGAAAAAGAAACTTATTTCTATTTCTTGTTTAGAAGATAAAGGAGATAGAATTTAAGTTTTAATGGAAAAGTTTTGGTTTGGGTAAAATAATCGGGTTCGATAAATCTATGGTTATTAGAGTTCGTGAAGGAAGCCTATATAGAGTCATTACACCAACTCCTCAATATTTGGTTCATATGGAAATCAATCCCATTGAGATATGGAATAGGATATATGGTCATCTACATTACAAGGTCACTCCTACTCTTAATCAACTAGTTCATGGCATCCCCAATATCAAAGAAGTTTGTGAAGGAGTTTCTAAGGGATGCTCTTTGGGTAAACATAAAGAAATCCATTTCCAAATAGTGAAACAAGGTATAAATAAATATTAAACCTCATTCATTCTGATATGTGTGGACCCATGTCTGAAAAATCACTTGGAGGTCATATTTACTATGTAACATTCATAGATTATCACTCTAGAAAGACATGTATCCACCTTCCCTAGAAGAAGGATGAAGTATTTGAGAAGTTCAATGAAGTCAGATCTGAAGTATGGAAACCCTAACTGAAAGAAGAATAAAAACTATGAGGTCCGAAAATGGTGGGGAATACACTTCTAAATAATTAATTGCATATTGTAAAGAAGCAGGAATTAGGAGGGAGCTCATTGTTTCCTATTACCCCAAACAAAATGGGGTAGCCAAAAGAAAGAATAGGTCAATTAAAGAAGGCATTCGAACAATACGCCTTGATCAAGACTTACCAAAATTATTATGCGGAGAAGCAGCAATGACAGTTGTATACACTAAAAATAGAATTCCTCGTATAATTCTTGATAAAATCACTCCTGAGGATGTATTCACTAGAAATAAGTCAAGTGTGGATCGTCTCTGAATCTTTTGGAGTCCTACCTATATCCACGTTCCAAAAGACAAGCGAAAGAAGTTATACTCTACAAGCATCAAAGGAATATTCATTGGCTATAGTATTTACACAAAAGCATATAGAATATACATCAAAGAAGGAAGACATATTGAAGTAAGCAGGAATGTCATACTTGATGAAAATGAAGCTTACAAAAGATACAAGGGTGTTCCTATTTATTTATATGACGAAGACATACCTATATTGGAAGAATAAGAAGTACACCAGGACAATACTAATACTATTCAGTAACAAGAAGAAGGACCAAGTTAGCTTGTTCAACCTGTGGTCATACCAACCACTAGGAAAATGCCAAATTGGTTAAAAGCAACCCTCGAAGATGCTGAAGGACATGAAGCTTCAAAAGGAACATTCAGAGAAAGAAAAAGGATATTTATATACTATTGATATGCTCCATATATAATAAAACTAATTGAATTTGAACCATCTACATTCAAAGAATATTCATATAAAGAAGTTTGGAAGAAGGAAATGTGGGAAGAATATCAATCCATCATAAAGAATGGAGTTTGGGAAATCTCCCTACACCTAGTAATAAATCGGTTGTCACCTCTAAATAGATTTATAAGATCAAGAATGTCGTTGATGAAAGCATAGACAAGTACAAGGCCAAATTTATTACAAGGGGTTTCTCTCAAAAGTAAGGCATATATTATGAAGAAAACTTTGCACCCACTGCAAGGTATACTACCATTAGATCTTTGGTTTCATTGGCTTCTACAATGGGTTGTAACATCCATCAAATGAATGTGAAGACCACATTTTTGAATGGGACCATTGATGAGAAAGTATACATCGAACAACTTGAAGGCTTTGAGGTAAATAATAGATATACTCATGCATGTTTACTCAAGAAGGCCCTATATGGTTTGAAACAAGGAACTAGGGCATGGTATGTAAGAATGGATGCATATCTTCTAAGAATTGGGTTCATGAAGTGTATTGTTGATCCAAATCTCTGCATCAAGGTTGAGGATAATGAGCCAGTCATTATTCTACTATATGTGGATGATCTATTCATCACTAGTGTGGAGTAGAGAATCCGATAGTGAAAGAAGATGTTGGAAGTAGAATTTGAGATGAAGGATCTAGGACTAATGCACTATTACTTGGGTCTATAAGTATGGCGGAAACTTGAGGAGATATATTTTGAGAAAGGAAAGTATATCATCGATTTATTGCTAAAATTTGGGCTGATGGATTCCAAGCCCATGAGTAATCCTATGATCTCCAATTTCAAGAAGTTGAGGAGCTCGGACTCTAGTCTTGTGGATCCTACCTCCTATCGAAAGCTATTAGCCTCCTTGATATATCTGGTAAACACTAGGATAGATATATCATTTGTTGTAAGCATTCTTAGTCAGTTTCAATTAGAGCCTTGTCATGATCACTAGATAGCTGCCAAACATATATTGAGATATCTTCGTGGCACTATACATCACTACCTAAAGTATGATAGTAAGGAAATTAAGCTATTTTGATTCACATATTATGATTAGGGTGGAAGTGAGACAGATGGAGGGAGCACTATTTTTGGATGCTTCAGTTTGGTAGTTGTTATGGTCTCATGGATAAATAGGAAGAAAGATATTGTTGCATTGAGTAGTGTTGAGGCAGAATATGTGGTTGCGTGTGAAGTAAGAAAAGAGGTTGTATGGTTGAGGAAGCTTCTAACATATTTTTTTGAGAAGCCTCTAGGTCCTACTGTGATCAATTGTGATATACAAAGTCGTATCAAGATGTCAGGAGATCCCGTGTTTCATGCTAGGACAAAACATATCAACGATTAGTTACATTATATTAGGAACTTGGTGTAGGATGGGATTGTGAAGCTCGAGTATGTCCCAATAGATGAACAGGTAGCTGACATACTAACCGAGTCTCTTCCTAATGAGAATTTTTATTAAATTAGAAACATGCTTGGTCTAATAGATATTGTTGATAACAATTTGGAAGAGATATTTTGAGGCTTTGTGAGTGAAGCATTTCCTGGGAGACATCAAGCTGACATGATGTGTTGATGTCTATTTCTCGAAGTAGGGAGGGTGGTGTTTGCCTTATAGGTTTGACCTCGAATACACACCTAGATCCCTAGTTTGATGGTTAGAAATTAATCTTGATGGTACATAGAGAGGCTGAAAGCTTTAGTCCATCTTATTCCACCTCTTTATTTGGATAGATTTCCCTGACATGGAATCTAATCCTTGGAATTGTGGTGCCTAAACTCTTCCTATTTATTATAGTTTTATATATTCCTTATGAATAACTCCCTAGTTAAGAGGGAATGTTGAAAATTGTAACTATGTTTGGTCTTCATAAATGTAATTAAGTCACTATGTAATGTACTTATCAAAAGAATAAAGAAAATATTTATTATTATTATTACAATGAATTATTAAAGCATGAGTTTCATGCTTGGGTCATCATTATATTAGTCAAAGTCCCCATTGTGGACTCCTAGGATTAATATTGAGTCATTAAGTTCATTTTACATTTTATAAGACTCTTCTTGGGATTTTGAATAACATAAAAATTATTTTTTAGTCAAATATGTATTATGTCACCTCCACACCAAGTCGGCCTAAACGAGATCACATCGGCCTCAAAATGTGCAATTAGACTTCACTTGCAGCCTATCTATTGAAGTATATCAAATTCATTTGGACGATTTGACTCACTCAAGTTCGAAGCTGGAAAAAGTGCAAAGTGGGCTAATGAGGCTAAAATAAATGCGAGTTTGGCTAAAGTGAAGGAGAAGAAGAAAATCGAAGTTTTGGCACCTCTCTCTCTCTCTCTCTCTCTTGTGCCCTACTTTGGAAGATAGAGGTTTTTCTAGTGTTGTTACTACCAGTTGCTGCCTGTTGTTGCATGTTGTTGCATAGTCGAAGTTGCTGGGGTGAAATTGTTGCTACTACAAGGTCGAAGATATGGAAGGGATGATTTGGTGTGGAGGAAGGTATGGTCTGTGTCTAGGTTGAATAGTCTCAAGGAAAAATATTGGAGGAAGAGAATTTTCACTGGGTTTTCCCCTAGAGAGGGGTTTTGCCTTGGCAAAGTGCCTACATATTGTGTCTCATTTTTTTGTGGTCTTCATACACACATAATTTGGTAATTGATTGATGAAATATAATATAATAAAGAAGTAAAAGAATCCAAAATAATTCACAAGTAATGATCAAGAAAGAATAAATCAAACCCTAGTATACTAATATTAATTTCTCAACACATATCACTAGTGCAAGGTGGGACCCATTGTGTATTATAACCTTATAGTGCCCAAAAGAAACTTGAAATGCAATTTATTAATTAGCTGGGTTTCTAGGCTTGTGGGTAATAGAAGAATGAGAGGGAATACAGTAGCTTGGAAGGGAGAACCCGTATAAATTAGAATAAAGTTCCAGGCATTAGAGGCTTGGGGTGCGTAGAGAGGAGAGGGGAGTACCCAGGGCCTAGATTTCCAGAAAGTATTATGAATTGGAATTTGGAAAAGGTTACAGGCTTCTAGGTTCGCGAGTTATTGAATTTGAGAGAGGCCACTACTCATAAGAGGGGGGGGGGGGGGGAATCTTTTATGTGCGCAAGTCAAAGCTCATGTTGGCGTGGAGCTTGAATCCCGCATGCCTAATACATTTGAAATTATATTTTAATATAAATTTACGGGTTTTCGGGTACTAGGGTAGCATGAAATAGTGAAGGTAAAAAGGGGTCCAACTATACATGTTATCCTAGAAGAAATTCTCCAGAGACAACCAATTTGTGGTGGTTTCAGGCTCAAATGGAAAACCAAGAATGAATGCGCAGTGAGAATACAACAATAAAGACCCATGTGCACACAAATTTGAATATTGATCTGGGAAGAGTCCAAAATCATCCTCTCATCCATTTAAATGATGGATCTGACTGGTTCTATTGGGTATAATTACCATTCTCTCTCCTCTTTGACTTGTGATATATTTAATACTCACCAAACAAGAAGAGAGATATCAGATCTACTCTCTTGCAAAGATCTTGTAGGAAAGAGACCCTTAAGCTGAATTGAGGGCTCAACCAAGCCACACCTGGCATTTTCCCCTATGTGAGGGGACTCCTAAGAATGAAATTAATTAATCTAAGTATAAATATAATTAAAAGTGTGGTGAAAAAAAATATATACTAACCTAAATCAATATCTAGGAGATAACTCCCAAATACCAAGTGCAAAAATTTAAATAAATTGGTGATTTAACATTCTCTAAATAATGAATATCATGCTTTAGAAGGAATTCTAACAATTATTATTATGAGTAACATTTATGCTCTATTTTAAAGATCAAATTAATGTAAGAAGAGTCATTAAAATGCATAAGTAGTTCATACAATATAATGAAAATTAAATTGAATTAAGATGAAAAATTTATTAGTAAATAGTTACATAGAAATTTGTTTTGATACAAGAGAAAATAAGAGAAACAATAACAAATCAATGATATTACAAGATTAGATAATTGATATTCTACACAATCATTCTTGTATCTAACAAAAATATAGAATAAAGAGCAATTAACAAAAATCCGCAATTGAATGAATATGAATTTCATTAATAAATAAAATTATATGAAACTACAATAATCAAACCTGGTTCCTTTTTTATATGGATCTCGAATAGTCCTTTCAAAATAATCAACTCTTCTAGTATGAATAAGAATTACAAAAGTTCAACTTCTGCCCATTAACAAATATTGAATTTAAAAAAATAAAAACCCCAATATCCTCTGATCTAAGTCTTCCTCCTATATATAGCTTAAAATCCCTTTACAAAAGTGCCTGGAGTCTTTAAGTTAAATATATGAGGAACCCTTTCCTTATTCTCCAGAGAATTTTTATAAATTTCTAGAAGAATCCAAAAATGGAGTATTGTTGAAGAAGTGTTGGATCCATCTATTTTCGAGATAAAAATATTCTTCTTTTCCTTTGTTGGTGCCATCTCATTGCTCTAATATATCTTAGCTTAATCTTCTCCAATAGATCTCTTGTAAAAAATTAGTCAAAATTCAAAATAAAATAAATTGATTTGCTCATAAAAATCAAAATACCAAAAATTTGGAAAACAAAATCTCCAACTAAATTCCAATTAAATAAATGAAAATTGTGCTTCCCATTTATCTCTATAAAGCATTATATGACCCACGAAGGTTGTGTTTGAATGAATTTTCAACAACAAAACTCTTCGAAAATCAAATTCATAAACTAAACTCAGAAAATTAGTTTTTTGTTACAAATTAGGAGCTCCAAATTAAGTTAATTTTTATGGATAATAAGCATGCAGTTTTGGCTTAGTTAATGTTTTTATATTATTCTCCATGATCTTATCTTTCTAATTAGCCATTCTGGGCCTCATTTGGCCAAGTAGAACTCAATATAGAGCCTTCCAAAGTTAGGGTGTCAAAAATGCCAGTGAGCTGTAAAAATATGTCTGGACAAAATTTGGGCATTTTATTACTGAATACAAATTATTAAATAAAATTCTAATTTTAAACTATTTTAATAAAAAAATAATTCAAATCAAATAATTGTTAAATAAAATTATTAATATGTAAAAATTAAAAAAATAATTATAAATTAATTAAATTAAAAACATATGAAAATTTGACAGAGAAAATTTTTCCCATGCATGTCGACTAATGTTGGGTAATAAAATTTATTCCATATAAATCTTGGTAATATCACGAAATGCGATCCAAAGAGAAAGTGAAATCAACTCTCCAAAAATTTCCAAAAAGAATAGAAAATATGTAAAGTAAAAGCAAAAAATTGATTGAAAAGTCGAATGTAACCTGTAGAAATTATGATGTAGATTTGCAACTGTTCATGAAGTTTTAATCAAATTACAAGACACAAACCTATTCTACTGCTCCACAGACATTAATTCACAATTAAAAAAAAAAAAATATACATGCAATAAGAAATCACAAACATGAAAATAGTATTTTTCTTGGGGAAAGAAATCTACTAAAAATCCCAATGCCTACTTGCATTAATATGATGAATAAACACATATTACAATTGCTTTTCTCAACTGAGCACAACCTAGAAGTGCATAACCTATTTCTCTGGACAATGAAAGGCTATGAACTAGACTTAGTCAATTTTTCCTCTCCTTGAGCTCCTATTTCCTTGCGTTGTTCCTTGAGAAATTAGGCCCTTATTATTTAGGAATTTCTCCAAAATGGATTGTGTAATTCCTTAAGCTGATCATCTGACTGCATGCAATACATGTACACTCAAGAATATTTTGCAACTTATGTTACACTATCTTGGAATATCTACCAAGCATGGGGAACTTGAATTCTCTACATGCACTATCTATTTTAGGATTATTTATCAGTTAACTGGATGATCACTGAGTTTGATTGAAGTCCCACTGCTTAACTGACCTTCCACTAGTTCCTCCAAAATTTGGAACTAGAGCTTAGATAACTGAGTTTGATTGCTACAAATTAGCAATCACACATTTTTTATTTATATCTAACTCCTCCAACTTGAATTTAATGAGTAAACTGGGTGAAACAAGCCATGTCACACAAGTTAACTGCATCCAAGTTATTTGCTAATGTGGAAATTCAAATTTTCTCAATTTAATCAAGGCAAAATCAAATTGAGAATTTCTTGCTGCATTTTTCAACACTCCCTCTCAGCAAGAAAGGCATTATCAACCACCCCTATCCTGCACTTGTGGAACTAGAACTTCCCTCTTGACAAGGCCTTTGTCAAAATGTCAACATTGCATTCCTCTGTCAGAATGTACTGTCACAACATTATCTACCTTTTCACATGATCCCACAAATGGTGATACCAGATATCTACATTCTTGGATCAATCTTGAAAAACGAGATTCTCAGAGACCTTAATGAAACTTTGATTATCACAATAGATCACAGTTGGATCCATCATCTGACCAAACAATCCAACAAGTATCTTTCTCATCCTAGTAGCATCACATGTTGCTTGACTTACAACCCTGTATTCTGATTCTGTCGAGCTAAGCTCCACAGATCTTTGCTTCCTGGTGTACCAGAAAACTGTTGTGGACCCAACACTGAAAATTCCACCTGATGTAATCTTTCGGTTTGATGGACTCCCCACCCAATCTGCATTTGTAAAGCCACACAAATTCACTCCCTATGTTTATTTTTACCATAGTCCAAACGTGGTAATGCCTCTGAGGTACTGTAAAACATGCTTAGCTTCCTTCCAATATAATTTAGTCAGCCTAACCATAGCTTGGCTCAGCTAGTTGACTGCATAGAACATATATGGTCATGTGTTCATATGGTACATCATTGAACCCACTAGTTGCCAATAAATTGTATCATCCAATTCTTCACCTAAAGTGGCATCCTCCTTCCTTCAGTTGGTCCCTACAGGTGTCTACATGGGTTTACAACTCTCCACATGGACTATCTGCAGTATCTCATTTGCATACTTTCCTTAAGAAAAAAAAAAGTTCCCCATCACCTTTCCATGCTTCCAAGCCAAGAAAGTAGTGAATGAGACCCATGTCCTTCATTTCACACTCTCTTGCAAGGTCCTCTTTGAAAGATCTATTTAGCTGTTCACCACAAGTTAAAATCAAGTCATCAACATATAAGATAATAATAAAAAATTTACCGTCTACCAAGATATGATAGAGGTTTGTATCCGCTTCAATGTTGGTGAAGCTGGTGTACTAAGCACATGGTGCTTGTTTGAGACCATACAATTCTTGCTTGAGTTTGCACACATGAGACTCTCGATTAAAAGTCTCATTGCGTTGTGGTTGCTCGGTGTACACCTCCTTCTCAATAACTCCATTGAGGATTTTTTATTTTTAAATACATATGGTGGATCTTCCACCCCATTGGTGCAACCATAAAAAGAATTGATCTAATGGATAAGTACCTTTCTACAAGAGAAACTGTCTCCTCATAGTCAATCCCTTCAACTTTAGAGTACCCCTTGGACACAAATCTGACCTTGTATGTGCTTCTGTATGATGTATTCTTTACCTTGAAGATCCATCGCGAATCCATAAGTGATTTATCTACTGGTCTTGGGACCACTTCCCAAACACTATTCTTTAAATTGATTCGTATTTGTAATATTCCAAAAATTTAGCCTTCAAGCTAAACGGAATATTATAGTTGTTTTATCACTAGGTAGGTGAATAAGTGGGTGAGGAGGCCCATAAGTCTCTTGAGTAGAAAAGCACTTTAAGTGTGAAAGAAGACCTTTTTAGCAGCTAAATAAAGCTCCTCCATGTGTGAACAGGATTTGGATCATGTTGATTCAGTCAAATTTGACCAAGTCAACAACGTTGTTAAGGAGGAGTGGAGATTAATTAGAGAATAACGCAGTTTTGGAGGGAGGTGAACCTCATGAAGGAAATGACCTAATTGAGTGGGGACAAGGACATGCAAGCTCACATTATACTTAAGGAAGAGGATGGAAGCCATTTGAGATTATGTATGAGATTATTATTTGATATTGGTCTGCTTAGACTCTTGCTTCCTCTTGCTGTTTAGCATGGTTGTTGTGTTGTTTAGCACCGGGTATTCCCGAGTGGGAATCCCACCTCTTCCCTTGAGAGGCCTCTTCGGAGTGTACTGCACTATGTTGCTCCACATTCAGGCTTGAGGCCAAGCATCAGTCTTCAGCTAAAACATTATTTCTACAGAGAATAGTGTTGTGTTGCTGGGTGTTGCAGTGGAGGATTGATAACACCACTTTCGGGTCTGTTTCTTAGTAGAGGGAGCTTTCCTTATCTTGAGAGATCAGTTAGGAGGATTTCTGGACTTATTTCACATCTTGGCACTTGGCCAAAGTATTCCTCATATCCTACAGTGCAGTCCCTTGCAGGAACTGTGTCATTTTTAATAGAGTTGCAGCAGCAGGGTATAAGCCCTTGTTTTTGAGCTAGTTTCCTAGGGAAAGGGCCAACCCTTCTCCCAGAAAGGTAGAGGAAGGGATTCTCATCCCTCTATTGTATTATTCAGCCATGTTTATTTAGTCTTGCAGTAATACTATGTTATTTCAGAGCTAAATATTCATATGTTCTCTTTGTACTCAAGCTTTCAAGAAACCCTTGCCGGGTTACCTTTATAATGTATTAAGGAGGCCAGATCTCTATTTTATTAGCATATTTTTCAATAAATTTCCAGATATATGATTTTCTATCATAATTTTGCAGAAAAACTCACAGAATAATGCTATCATGTGCTTCAGAAATTCTGCATAGCTTAAGTCATGGGGTTGGGACATTTTTAAGCCAATTTGAGGTTGGGAGATCTGTTTAACTTAGGAAAAGGGATTTGATTATGATACCATTTTATATATGAGGGCCAATATATATATTATAAGGGATATAAGTGTTATTTCCTCTTTTTGCAGCATAAATCTTTGGATATAACATTTTTATGGTCTAATTTCTGCATTTTGCCCACTTGGGATGATGTAGAGGAGCTCATTTTTGTTGTTGTTACATCCATTTGATGGCTGGGTGTTCCTCTCATATTTTATGAGGTTATTTATCACTGCTACTTCCATAATTGTGTTCATGTATTGCTGCATTCCCATTTTGGGATATTACAGTGGTATTAGAGCATATTCTTGGCTCAGCTTGTGGATCTCAGCCATTATTCTATCAAGAGAAGAAGGAGTAGAGAATATGTACAGAAAAGAGAAGACTCCATTATGTGGAGGAAGGAAAGAGGAGAGGCTCTCAAATATTCTTCCTAAATCTATGCAGAGCATTAAAGAAGATCTCAAGAAAATGAGAAGGGAGATGGAATATCCAGAGGAGTTTGGATCTAGAGCCAAATATAGATTTTCACATGACAGCGGTGAGAATGCAGCTACACCCTATTATGCACAACACAGTCAAATGTCTAGATCTATCATGAGAGAGATGAAAGGAGGAGTAATGCCTAAGAGGGAAACTCTTAGTGATTTTCTGTAGGAGTATGAATCTCAAACTAAGAAGTTTAGAGATCATATCACTTTCTAGGAGTTTTGAAAGATCAAGGTGGAGAGGAGAAAGTAGCTTGATATGGATATATTTATGGATCACCAACATGTTTAGCCAAAGCTTGGGTGGAGGAGCTCCAAAGCTATTTGTAGCAGCACCAAGTTTCTAAAGATGAAGCCATCAGAGTTGCAGCGCTGCGCTTTGAAGGTAAGGCCTATGCTTGGTGGATATTTGAGTCATTTTCATTAAAAAATGACAGTATTTATTCTTATGCAAGGTTCTATAAGAGATTAGTGGAGAGGTTTTATGGAAAACATTCTAGAACATTCTTGGTGAAACCAAACAAACCAAGACAAACATAAATTTTGCATGGGTTGGAAGGGCTAATAAACTCAGATCCAATTCAAAAAACTTTTGGAAAGGCTCAAATCTTGCATAACACCTTGTTAGAGGCAAGAACTATATCTCATACTCTTGAGGGCATGGAGATATTCTTTCCAAAAGAAGGTCTTGTTATTGAAGGTGACTCCCATTAATATTGAAGAGGGAGAGAAGGATGGGGGAAACAACGTTGTTACATCTAAAGCATATCTAGTCCTTCATGCAGAGGAAGGAGTAGCACATGCTCCAATAGGAGGAATTCTTGTGTCATTGCAAAAAATTTCCCAGGATCTCACATATGGAGGGCAAAGCACAATCAATGATCAGCATGATTGTGAGACAATGCAGATGAAAGGATAAGGTATGGAGGAAGGTCAGCATCACTTGATGAGAAGCACATGCCCCTATCTATTTCAGAGAGCTAGTGAAAAGAAGAGGTAGACTGTTTTGCGCTGTTAGGGCAAGGGAAAAGTTGCCCAACCATATGTACAATCTACTCTTAACATTGATGTCTCATTACATAGAGGCATCCCACTCAGGAGGCCACCAGATCTGGAGTCTGTAAGAGGCATCTTGCCATTTGGTTCACCCCTCATAAATTCTGAAGAGGTGAAGACTTTGGAGGATTCTAGTACAACGAAGAGAGTTTGGGATAAACTCAAGGAGGAGGAAGACATTCTCCAATTTTCAGCACCACCCACTCTCACTATATGTACTGCGCTGACAAAAGTTGTTGTAGTGATGGAGGATGGCACCTTCATGGTGCAAGAGAGTTTCTCCATGGATTTGGAGAAATAGAGGGTACTTCCTTTGAAGAAGGAATCCTCCATAATTTGGAGTAGATGGAGGTCACTCATGCTCACATTGGTGAAGATCAGGAGATTCTTTTTGGATAGTAGCTTCTCATGGGAGGCCCACTTCCAAAGGTCACCACTACTATCTGAGCATGAGAAGCTGCATGATGGGAATGATAGCACTTTTGAGGATGACTTTGGCATGAGGGATGTCAAAGGAATAGACAACAACATGTGGGGAGCTTCACATTTGAGATCTTCAGCGTTGTCTCTTAGGAGGATTGATCCATATTGGAGGTCTCAACTCTTGGTAGAGTACTCCAAGGATCTTGGTGCTTGCATGATTCTTGATGACCCAGATGGAGATGATAGATATAGAGTGGATGATGTGGTCATCTATTCTTATGGTAGAGTCTTCTTGACTAGAGATTTTGAGCTCAAGGAGAAGTTGCTACATGCAGCACATGAGAACTTTCTTTCCATGCACTTTGATTCATATCTTTCTTTGGCGGAGGAGTTCATTTGGGAGGGCATATAGCATGATGTATTTCAGCATATGGAGAGATGCATAGCCCGGATGATGATAGGGAGGATGTCATAGCCACTTCCCTACTCTTTAGAGGTGAGGGAGAATTTCCGGTTGAGCCATTTCAGCTCAAGGTCCCAAGTACATGGTGGAGAAGGTATAATTTCATATTATGTTTTGTACTTATTTACTTTATATGAGCAAAATCTTGTACCAAGGAGGATTATCCCTTCTTGCATATTGTATGATTATGTACTTGAAGCCACTTACATCATTGAGTTTGGCTATTTTATTGGTGGTTTGTGGGGGAAGCCACATGATTTTTGGTGTGCACCATTAACACCACATTGTATTTCCATGCTTCTACCTTATAGAATGATTGTGGTAGAAAACAAGTGGCTGGGTGAACACTTTTTATTACTTGTTTTGATGTAAGAAAGGGATGCACTACACTAGTTCCATGTGTGGGACTATGATCCACTCTCTAGTTGTCATATGGAAGCTTGTTTTCATTAGCTTTTTCTTCCATGTATTGCTGATATTTTTATGTTCATGGGGAGCATTGTTTGGAGAGTGCTAGATGAGTTGGAGATGTTCATTGGGAGTATGATTCTCCCTAATTTACAGATTCATGGTTTAGGAGAAGCAATGGGCAGCCCATTATTTCCAAACTACATCTCTTTTCTCCATGTGGGAAGAGCCATCTGGAGAGTTTGAGTTTTTGGAGGAGGCACTTCATGGCTTATTTTTTTGGTGGGGTAGCCTGGGCCATTCTTGGAGGCCATGAAATTTCAGCCCAAGATTAGCAATAGCCCCATACTTACCATAAATGGAGAGAGAAGCCACTTGGGTGGGAGGATCCAATCTCTCCATGCAGCCCCAACACAATGTATGAACTGAGGGTTGAGGATCTCTTTGATGAGCTACCTAGAATGGCTCATTTCTTTTGGATGATAGCATGGGTGTGGGAGTCACTCATTGGGAATGATATTCCCCATGTTTTTCATCAATCCTACCTTGAGGGGGCCATTGGACAGCAAGGAGGTTTCCACTTACACCTTCCACATTTCTATGATGTGAGCCATGTGGTTTTGCATACTTGGGAGGAAACATTGGAGGGAATATTTGTTGCAGATTATTTTGAGCAGTGGTGGGGACTATTGATGAGGAGGCCACAAGAGGAGGAGGGGAGGATTTTCCTCTCCTTATATATCTGCTTGAGTACAAGCAACATTTTGGAGGGGAGGACTATAATATTCCAAAAATTTAGCCTTCAAGCTAAATGGAATATTATAGTTGTTTTATCACTAGTTATGTGAATAAGTGGGTGAGGAGGCCCATAAGTCTCTTGAGCATCAATAAAAACACTTTAAGTGTGAAAGGAGACCTTTATAGCAGCTAAATAAAGCTCCTATATGTGTGAACAGGGTTTGGATCATGTTGATTCAATCAAATTTGACCAAGTCAACAACGCTGTTAAGGAGTAGTGGAGATTAATTAGAAAATAACGCAGTTTTGGACGGAGGTGAACCTCATGAAGGAAATGACCTAATTAAGTGGGTCCAAGGACATGCAAGCTCAAATTATACTTAAGTAAGAGGATGGCAACCATTTGAGATTATGTATGATATTATTATTTAATATTGGTCTACTTAGACTATTGCTTCCTCTTGTTGTTTAGCAGGGTTGCTGTGTTGTTTAACACCGGGTGTTCCTGAGTGGGAATCCCACCTCTTCCCTTGAGAGGCCTCTTAGGAGAGTATTGCACTGTAATGCTCCACATTCAAGCTTGAGGCCAAGCATCAGTATTAAGCTACAACATTATTTCTATAGAGAATAGTGTTGTGTTGTAGGGTGTTGCAGTGGAGGATTGATAACACCACTTCTGGGTCTGTTTCTCAGTAGAGGGAGCTTTCCTTCCCTTGAGAGATCAACTAGGAGGATTTCTGGGCTCATTTCACATATTGGCACTTGGCCAAAGTATTCCTCATCTCCTATAGTGTAGTCCCTTGCAGGAACTGCGTCATTTTGCATAGAATTGCAACAGCAAGGTTTAAGCCCTTGTTTTTGAGCTAGTTTCCTAGGGAAAGGGCCAACCCTTCTCTCGGAAAGTTATAAGAAGGGATTCTCAACCCTCTATTTTATTATTCAGGAATTTTTATCTAATGTTGCAGTAAGACTACATTATTTCAGAGCTGAATATTTAGATCTTCTCTTTGTACTGAAGCTTTCAAGAAACCCTTGTCGGGTTACCTGTATAATGTATTAAGGAGGCCAAATCTCTATTTTCTTAGCATATTGTTCAATAAATTTCCAGATCTATGTTTTTCTATCATATTTTTGTAGAAACCCTCACAGAATAACGCTATCATGTGCTTTAGAAATTCTGCATACCTTAAGTCATAGGGTTTGGACATTTTTAAGCCAATTTGAGGTCGAGAGATCTGTTTAACTTAGGAAAAGGGATTTTTTTCTAATCCCATTTTATATATGAGGGAAAATATATATGTGCTAAGGGATCTAAGTGTTATTTCCCCTTGTTATAGTGTAAATATCTAGAAATAACGTTTTTCTGGTCTAATTGCTACATTTTCCCCACTTGGGATGATGTAGAGGAGCTCATTTTTGCTATTGTTACATTAATTTGATGGCTAGGTGTTCCTCTCATATTTTATGAGGTGATTTATCACTGCTATTTCCAGAATTGTGTTCATGTATTTCTGCATTCCAATTTTGGGATATTACAGTATTCCTCCACCATTGCATCAACCCATACAGGTTTCTCTAATGCTTCCTCAAAATATGATGACTTAGTCTCTAATATCTCAATCATTAGAGCCATATAGTTAGTGTACTGATCTGGTGACCTTCTCTTCCAATGCAAATTTGAAGGAGCACCCACATTCTCCCTCACATCCTACAAAAGTATCTCAGCTTCCCTAGTTCTTTTTCTACCTTCTCTAGATGGTTTTTCTTGATTGGTTGTCTCCACTCTCTACTCCTCAATTTGTGGTTGTTCCACACTTTCTGGAGGTTCCTCCTTTAGAGCTGAAATTTCCTCTTCTGGTGTGATTTGAAGCTCTCTCTCAAGAGAGAACCTCATAACTTTCTTCTCTTTAAAATTTACATTCCTTTGCACAGCTGTCATTCTGAGGGATGGATAGTACACATGGTACTTGTGGGGAGTTTCTATGTAAATACCCCCAATTCTGTTGTCATCTCTAGCTTCTTCCTTGATTATTTCGAGACATGGCAGTAACAGTGGCTCCAAAAATCCCGAAGTACGACACATCCAAATTTATCCCCAAGAAAGCCTCCTCCAGTGTAATCATTCCCATAATCCGATGATGAATCTAGTTCTGCAAGTAGATTGTTGTGTTGCATGCTTCAACCCACAAGTGCAGAGGTAGAAATTGGTCATACAACATTACCCTCATTTCTCCCACAACGCTACGGTTCTTTCTCTCAACCAGGGCCATTCTTCTGTGGGTTTTGGGGTGATGTCGATTCTCATTGAATTCCTTCTTTTGCATATAATTTTTTATACTCATTCGATGCATAATCACCTCCATTATCTCTCTTGAGAGCCTTCACTTTCTCGTTGGTTTCTTTCTCGACCAGTGCCTTGAATTCTACAAACTTGTAGAATTTCTAATATTTCTTTTGCATGAATAAGATCCAACACTTCCGTGAGAAGTCATCAATAAATGACAAAATATTTGTGTCTGGTAGTGGATATTATTGAGAAAGGTCCACAAACATTATAGTATACCATTTCTAGGACTGCATATGCTTTGTTGTACCAATCATGGAATGTGAATTTTGTGTACTTCCCCAAAATGCATCCTTTTCATGTATCCTACTTCTCAAGTGCTCCTTTGGGGATGCCTTTGGTTATCTGTTGCATAATCTTCAGGCCCATGATGCAAGTGGCCAATTCTAATGTGCCAAAGTTCACCGAAATTGTGGCTCTGCACCTTCTCTACCTTAGTGTTTAATGAAACATAGTCCTCCACATATAGCTTATATAGGTTCTTCACATGAACCCTGACCTCCTTCACCTGCACCATAGCTATGTGTCTTAAGAATGCATTTCTTTTGTTGTAGATCACATCATAACCACGATCTTCCAAAACTGAAACAAAAATAATATTTTTCTTTAGGCCTGGAATTAACATGACATCCTTGAGCCTGAGGGGGGATCTTGACTCCTTTTGAAAGGTGACTGTACCAACCCTAATCGCACTATACCTTTCGTTGTCCCCCATCTCGATGTTCATACGCAAGTATTTTTCCTCTAGGTCACTTAAAAAATACCTACACTCTATCATGTGGAACGATGCACCTAGGTCCAAGTATCAGACACTCCCCATCATTATGTTGGTCATGCATGCAATGAGGGTAAAATCAAGCTCAAACTGTGAAGCAAAATCTTCACCTTTTGCTACTCTTTAGGTCTTCATTATTTCCTTTTTGTGTGAACGCTCTATGGCATAATGCCCGAATTCGTGACAATGGAAGCATTTGATTTTTGACAAATATTTCTTCTTACCCCCTTGACTAGATTCTAGTTTGGATTGAGATTTATTCCCTTTTCCATTGTTTGCCTTTCCATCCAATGCAAAGTTTTCTTAATTTTCACCCTTAGATGAAGTCCCATCTCTAGTATTCCACCTTATTTAATCCTGTACCAAATTGAACCATAAGTGCTTAGAATTCAGTATTTTATCCCTCCCATTCACTAAATCTTGATAGCCATGCCAACTCTTGGGAAGGCCCAAAAGGGTCAAGATTACCATGTATTCTTTAGGAAAATTTATACCAACCCCACCAAGTTCATCACAGCAATGTGTGAACTTGCTCATATACTGCATAATAGTGTCATTATTCTACATCTTCATACTTCAAAGTTTATCCTTGAGTGCCAAGTTCCTGTGGTCACTATTATTCTTGAACAATTTTGTCAGTGCTTTCCACATTATGAACACATTTTATTTTCCATGGAGATTTTAGATAATGTGATCACACACTCCTCCCAAAATTATTCTCCTCACCTTGGCTACATCTTTCTTCCACTGATCAAGGTCTGGGCATCATAAACTGATGGTTTTGCAACATATATCTTGATATATTCTAGCAATCCATTTTCATCCAATACCACCTCCATGCGATCCTTCCATGCAAAAAAAATTAGAGGTTCATTTCAAGGAATACTCTAGCCTTATTCTATTGAAGGTCATATTTTCAACTCTAAAGAAATCCTACTACACTGATCTCCAAATTTGAACCTCTTGAGAACCAACTTTGAAATTTTTTCTCTAATGTGAATCCTACTCTGATACCATGTAGAAATTATGATGTATATTTCAAACTGCTCATGAAGTTTTAATCAAAATCACAAGACAAAAACCTACTCTACTACTTTGGAGATATTAATTCATAATTTAGAACAAAAAATTTAGATATGCAATAATAAATAACACACATGCAAATAGTATTTTTCATGGGGAAAGAAATACGCTAAAAACCCCAATTCCTGCTTACATTAATATGATGAATAGAGATGTATTAAAATTTCTTTTTTCAACTAAGCACAACTTGCAAGTGCATAACCTATCTCTATGCACATTGAAAGGCTCTGACCCATACTTAGTAAAAATTTTCCTTTGTTTGAGCTCCTATTTCTTTGCGTTGTTCCTTGAGAAATTAGGCCCCTATTATTTAGGAATTTCTACAAAATGGATTGCACAATTCCTTACGATAATAATATGACTACATGTAACAATTGTACAATTAATACTAGTCTACAAATGATGTTACATTTCCTTGGAATCTCCAAAAATCTTAGGGAACTTAAATTCATTGCATGCACTATATATTTTGGGACGATTTATTAGTTAACTGGATGATCACTAAGTTTGACTGAAGTCCCACTACTTAATTGACCTTCCACTAGTTCCTCCAAAAGTTGGAACTAATTTAACTAAAAACAACCATAGATAACTAACTTTAATTGCTAAAATTAGCAATCACACATGCTTAACTAAACTCTAATTCCTCCAACTAGAATTTACTGAGTAATCTAGGTGACACAAGTGACGTCACACAAGTAAAGTGCATCCAAGTTGTTTCCTGATTTGGAGATTCAAATTTTCTCAATTAATCAAGGAAAAATTCAATTCAAAATTTCTTACTGAATTTTTCAACATAACCACCCTCCCATATTTACCTAGTTTCACCATCATGCCAGGATAAACATGAGACAAGATTTACTATGACAAGACCCAACCTCATAGCTCCAATTAAGGAAGCAGGGCTTACATTTGACCACTGATTGACAACTCACAAAATTCCTCAGGGCTATAGGGACACTCAAATTCCAAAGAACTGTTAGAAAATTATATATTACGGAGCAATGCAACACATAAAATATGCGGAAAATACAAGCACACAAAACACATAAAACTAGAGAGACACAGATATACGCGGTTCACCCGGTTTGAGCTACGTCCACCCTGAACAGCCAATCCTTCCTTTGTATTATCCAGCAAAATGAAGAGACAAAACCTACAGTAGATCCGCTGTAATATCCTTTGTTCTCTCTCATAGTCTCGCTATCTATTTCCTGCTCAGAGAATACACATATAACACACAACCGTAATACAATACCCTCATACAAAGAGAGGGGTTGCCTTCTAGGGCAAAAAAACCCTAAACTAAACATAACTTCTACCGTCAGATCATCTTCCTAATGAACGGCCCAGATTGACTAGAAATTACTATACTTTTACAAGGCAATTTTACATTTGTTTTTAGCTTTAGGGGCGCTACCCCCGAAACCCCTGTCGGGGGACTGCTGGCCCCCAAACCCCCCAACCGGGGGGATAGGCCCCCTGGACCCCGCGGGGGGGAAAAGTCCCCCCCCCCCCCCGCACCCCCTCACTGCAAGGGTGTACAACTTTCCTGGGGTATACATCCAGCTAGAACAAGGATCTCTGAATCAAGATGAAAATCAAGCTCCACACCCAACAATCTCCCACTTGGAGACTGATTGTAGAAAATCCACTGCTACTTCATTTGCTAGACAATGACTCCTTTTTGGACCTGGTTTTTTCTCATCTTCATCATCATCCTTGAAGACCAATTGAAACTGAGCACATTCTCAATTTCTCCCTGGTTACAACTTTTGTTAGCATATCTGCAGGATTCTGGCTAGTGTGTATCTTTTCCAGCTTCAACTCTCCATCTTCCAATATTGATCGTATGAAATGGTACTTGAGATGTATGTGTTTAGTCCTGGAATGAAATGCTAAGTTCTTTGTGAGATGAATGGCACTTTGGCTATCATTGTATAACGTGCCCATATCATGCTTCTTACCCAATTCACCCATAAACCTTTGTAACCAAATCATTTCTTTACTAGCCTCTGTAGCAGCAAAATACTCTACTTCTGTTTTTGAAAGTGCAACAACACTTTGGATTTTTGAAACCCAACTGACAGCTGTTCCACCTACAGTAAATACATATCCTGTAGTGATCCTCCTGATATCTCTGTCACCTTCCATATCTGCATCAACATATCCTTGTGGAGAAATGTTTGAACCACCAAAACATAATGCTTGATTTGTGGTACCTCTCAAATATCTGAGAATCCATTTTACTGCCATCCAATGTTATTTTCCTGGATTATTCATGTACCTGCTTACAAATCCCACTCCATGTGCAATATCAGGCCTTGTACAGACCATTGTATACATTAAGATTCCAACTGCTGATGCATATGGAACTTTAGACATATTATCCATGTCTTCTTGGGTCTTTGGGCACATTTCCTTAATAAGTTTGAAATGGCTAGCAAAAGGTGTACTAACTGGTTTTGCATTGTGCATATTAAATCTTTTCAGCACCTTTTGTATGTACTCATTCTGAGACAGTGTTAATTTTTTATTTTTCCTATCTCTGGTTATTCTCATACCAAGGATTTGTTTTGCAGCTCCCAATCCTTCATTGCAAATTGATTTTTGTTTGAGCACATTTATTATTTATTCTTCAATGTATTTTTACCTGCAGGCAACCTGACTAAGTCCCAAGTCTGGTTATGCATTAAGGAGTCCATCTCTTCTTCCATGGCTAGCTCCCACTTCTTCCTACTTTAAACATGCATTTCTTCTTCATAACATTTGGGTTCACCAGAATCAGTCAGCAATAAATAATATAATGAAGGAGAGTATCGTTCAGGGGGTCTACTTATCCTAGTAGATCTTCTAAAACCACTTTCAGGTGTTTGAGGTGCCTGTTGCTATTGTGGTGGTTGCTGCTGCTGTGGTTGTTGATTATTATTATTTTCAGGCACCTTTACTTTTTCAGTTATCTAATCAAGAACCGTGTATTCCTTTCCTTCTTTTTCCTTTTTCTTTTTCTGCAACTGATTCTTATACAAGATATTTTCATTGAATATTACATCTCTACTCGTAATGATTTTGTGATTTTCATAATCATATAAGTGATAACAAAAATCATTAACACCATATCCAATAAAGGTACATTTGTTTGATTTTGCCTCAAGCTTTGTTCTATTTTCTTTATTAATATGGAAAAAAACCTCACAACCAAAAGGCTTTAAAAAAGAGTAGTTTACCTTTTCACCTGTACATGCTTCCTCTGGAATACCACCATCCAAGGAACTTGAAGGCCCTCTGTTTATTAGATAAATAGCAGTATCTACAGCATCTGCCCAAAATTGTAAAGGTAATCCTGCATGCAATCTCATGCACCTTGCACACTCCATGATTGTTCTATTCATCCTTTCTGACACACCATTTTCTTGTTGTGTTCTTGGAACTGTCTTCTCTCTATGAATTCCATGTTCTGAACAGTACCTATCAAACTCTTTGCTGCAATATTCACCTCCATTTTCTGATCTGAGACACTTCAACTTCTTTCCTGTCTCAATCTCAACCAAAGCTTTCCATTTCTTGAAAGTATCATATACATCAGATTTATTTTGAATACAATAAATCCAATTTTTTCTAGTTGCATCATCAATCAACGTAACATAATAGCGAGAGCCACCGAGAGATGATACCTGAGCAGGTCCCCATACATCTGTATGCACAAGCTCCAATTTTTTGCTCTTCTTTTCTTTCCCAACTCTGAGAAATATGACTCTCTTTTGTTTTCCATAAATGCAATTTTCACAGAAATCCAAATCAACATCTTCAAACCTGGCAACAAATTTCTTGAGTGAAGAATCTTCATCCCCTTCTCACTCATGTGTCCGAGCCTATGATGCCATAATGCTGCATCTAATCCTTTGGAATTTAAAGCATTAAAAAATTTAGAAATACCATTGCGTAAATACAATGTACCAACCTTTTCTCCTTTTGCTATTACCAGGGCTCCTTTGGTGACCTTCCAAGTTTTATCTATGAAAGTTGTCACACAACCTTCACCGCCTAATTGCCCTGTTGAAATCAGATTTTTCTTTAGATCTGGAACATGCCTCCTTTAATAGCCATTGGTTTCCATTCTGTTGTTTTACAAGAACCTTACCCATTCCAACAATTTTACAGAGTTTATCATCACCCAAACGGACTTGTCCAAAATCTCCTTGAACATAGTCATGAAAATATTTCTTATCAGGTGTGGCATGGAATGAGGCCCCTGAATCTACTACCCAAGAATCAATAACATTTTCGAAAGAAAGAATCAAAGCATCTTGTAACACATCACCATTCACATTTTATTCATGATTGTTTTCTTGCTGTGTGTCTCCTTCTTTTCCCTTCCGAGATCTACAGTCTTTATTTAGGTGTCCTTTCTTTCCGCATTTCCAGCACACTATCCCTGATCTGGACTTGGATCTACCTTTTCTTGATTTACTGCGATATCCTGAGCTCTTTCCTCTTTCCATTCTCCTTCCCCTAGACTCTGCACTCAAAGCATTGCCCGATGTCTCACCGGAGCTTTTCCATCGCATTTCCTCGCTAAGGATAGCACCGACAATATCATCAAACTTTAAAGTACTAGATCTAGAGACAGAGTTACTAATGGCCATTACTAAACCATTCCAACTCTCTAGCAATGAGCACAAGAATAAAAAAGCTCTAAATTCATCATCAAATTTTACCCCTACAGAACTTAACTAGCTGGTAACTGTATTAAAATCATTTAAATGGTCTGCAACAGATCCACCTTCCGACATCTTCATATTAAATAATCATTTCATAAGAAATACCTTGTTTGAGGCTGAGGGTTTTTCATATAGTTTTGCCAACATCTGCATCAAACCCTCTATTGTTGTTTCCTTCGAAATATTGAAGGTGACTGATGCCGCAAGACATAATCGTACTGTTTCGAGTGCCTTTCTATTGAGAATGTTCCATTCCGCATCTGTCATGACCGCCAGCTTCTTCTTTTTTCCGCTCAATGGTAGGTAAAGATATTTCTAATAAAGATAATATTCCATCTGCATCTTCCACAGCGGGAAGTTTTGGCCGTTAAATTTCTCAACCCTAAAATTATCATCTTCTTCCATTGCTCCCACTTGAACCAGGAACCCTTCTTTCCTGCGATTTTATCAGCCAAATATACCTTCGGATCTGATACCAATTGTTAGAAAATTATATATTACGGAGAAATGAAACACATAAAATATGTAGAAAATACAAGCACACAAAACACATAAAACCAGAGAGACACAGATATACGTGGTTCACCTAGTTTGGGTTACGTCCACCCCGAACAACCAGTCCTTCCTTTGTATTATCCATCAAAATGAAGAGACAAAACCTATAGTAGATCCACTGTAATATCCTGTATTCTCTCTCACAGTCTCCCTATCTATTTCCCACTCAGAGAATACACATATAATACACAGTCGTAATACAATACTCTCATACAAAGAGAGGGGTTGCCTTCTAGGGAAAAGAAACCCTAAACTAAAAATAACTTCTACCGTCAGATCATCCACCTAATGAACGGCCTAGATTGAATAGAAATTACTATACTTTTACAAGGCAATTTTACATCTATTTTTAGCTTCGGGGGCGCTGCCCCCGAAACACCCATTGAGGGACCGCTAGCCCCCAAACCCCCCAGCTGAGGGGGCAACCCCCCTGGACCCATTTTCCTGGGGTATACATCCAGTAAAACAAGGATCTCTGAATCAAGATGAAAATCAAGCTCCACACCCAACAAGAACCACCCCAGGTGACCAAACCTTGAGTTGGGGCTCCTTTTCACACAACTTAACCCCTAACTGCATGCATGACAAGGCCTCCAAATGCACTCACAAGCCTGCTTCAGTGTGGTTGTGACCCAAATTTTATAATTCAGAGGGTGTGGTCCCAAGATCTGAGCCTTAATTCTACATAAACCTCTAGACCAATGAGCATAACTTCTTGATACTTATCATAATACTTACTGATATGAAAACAAGGGTAAATATACAAAATTGAAGGCAAAACTTGACCTAGATTGCCTATAACATAACATACATTTCATCAAACATATGGAAAACATGCAAGATACAGGTCATGAAAGCATATATTATCATACAAGTCTATGATTCATTTGAGAATAACTAGGAAGGACATATTCCCTCTCCAAATAGTTGCGACAACACTTTTTAGTCCATACATTCATCAATCGATCAATAACTAAAAAATTTGTGAGAAGAGCCATAGATGATACACATTAGATAATAAAAATATAACTAGAAAATAAAAAACATGTAAACCATCGAAATTCAACCATAATATCACCAACATAATCACTACAAGTATTCATGAATCACAATAGAATAATAAATCTTATTAACATATGAAATTACCAACCAAGTCAAAGAATTTGATGTACCACCCAACCATATATTGGGATGAAACAAATATATCTTTCATCCAATCACCCCTATGCCATAGTCTAAGCATGAATGTGGAATCTCATTGAATAAACCAAACAAGGGCTTCTAGCAGCGAAAACACCTCAAACCTCAATAAGTGATTCCACCTCACGGTCGAACATCAGTAACACCAACTAGATCATTCTCTACTAAAGCTATACAAGGCTCTAGGAACTAGTAACTCAACCCACAACCTTCCAAGGCTCCAAAGTGTTTGTCCAAATCGGCTCCAGGGACTAGCAACTCAACCCACTAGGGGCTCCAAAGCGATTCTCCCAACCTAGTCTCTAAGTCTAGTAACTCAACCCAAGTTGTTCCAAGGCTTCCAGAGTGTTTGTTCCAACCCATAGCCATAAGGAATTATGAGCACCACCTTGAGTATGAGAGAGTGAGAGAATAGAAGAGAAATCCAAGATAAAACTAAAAAAAGGTTGTGAAATGCTCCTCAGAGTATTTTTATCATTGAGACCTCTATTTTCTTCATTTTCCTTCTTTTCCCTTCAATTTTTGTCTCATGCAAATTTGGGACCTTTCATATCCCTTTTCTCCTATTTTCCTTTATTTCATAAATAAAATGCCAATTATTTCCACTTTTTCTTTGCCAATTTCCATATTTGTTAATTAATCACAATTGATCCCCATCACTATGTTTTACCCAACATTCATCTTGGAATATGTGTCCCATGACCATGGTATTATTTTTTTTATTTACATAGAAAATAAACTAGGGGCTATTATAAACCCCTCCCCCTTAGGGGAACACCATCCACGATGTTCAATGGCACTTATAAACCAACAAAACACATGCTTCCCATAGAGATTTACAACACAAATCGATGCAACATTTACATCATATCATACTGCTGAGACCATGACCATCATAACATGAACACCATATCGCTTATTGGAGTTTTATAACACAACTTGATGTGGTATTTACATACATATTCATATATAGACATAACCAAAACACAACATTAAAACATATATCAAAATATATTTGCTCAACCAGTGAATAGAGAAGGATACATAACAAACATCTAATCAACCATCTCCCATGTAGCTTCATAGTTCCCAAAGTGCTTCCATTGCACTTTAACTTGCTCGATTGCTTGATTATAGAGCATGAGCATATTTCATTGCAAAAAACACTGAGGTTCTGGTTGTAATTATCCTTCTAGTTCCACCTGTAATACATACCAATCAATCACATGATCAACATATTTCACATACTTATTTAGAAAAGACACATAGAAACAATCATGGACTTTCACTGTCGGAGGCAGTGCAAATCGGTAGGTCATTGGTCCAATCCTCTCAAGGATATCGAAAGGTCCAAAATACCGAGGTGTTGTCTTGGCACACGATCCAATCCTCAAGGAGCTTCTCTTGGAATTAATGCATAAGTACACATCTTCCTCAACCTAAAACTTCTTAAATACCCTTTGCTAATATAAATAACTCTTCTGCTCATCCTGTGCTACCTTTATATTCTACTTGGTAAATTGCATTTCTTGTTCCATCTCTGCCAACAAATCCGGTTCAATTAGTACCATGTTCATAGATCACTATAACTGATAGGAGTATTGCAACTCCACCCATAAAGTGCATCAAACAAACTCTTCTTCAAATATTCTTGATACCCATTTTTATACACAAACTCCACCAGTGGAAGATACTCTTACCACTTCCATTTTTGATGCATAATATACATTATCAACATGTCCTCAAGGATCCTGTTAACCCTCTCTACTTGTCCATCTATCTGTGGAAGATAAGTTGTACTGAAGGAAAACGTTGTTCCCAAACCTACAAACAACTCTTCCCAAAACCTAGAAGTGAACTTGGCATCTATGTCAGATACAATATTATTAGGAATATGATGTAACCTCACTATCTCCCTGATGAATATTTGAGCTATGTAACTATATGAGTTTGTAGACTTAACTGTGGTGAAATGAGCTACATTATTCAACCTACCAACTACAACCATAATAGAATCATTCTTTCTATATTTCCTCAGAAAACCTATAATGAAATCCATGGAAATGACCTCCCTTTTACAGTCTATAATTAGAATCAACTGCAATAAATCACCTGGATTCTTGCACTCTACTTTTACCTAATGAAAATCCAAAAACCTTGTGGCATAATCAACCACCTCTTTATTCAAGTTCAAACAATGGTATAAATTCTTAACCGATGTTAATGTATTTTGATATCTCAGGTGACCTGAATATGGCTTCACATGAAATTCCCTCAAGATAAGCTTCTTGAGCTAATTGTTTTATGACACAGATCTTGTCCCTAAATCTGACCAAGCCATCTTTCGTGAGATGATAACCAACATCATGTTCACTTGTACCATGTTGTTATAACTTGTGCTTAAGCTATTAGTACCTGTCATCCTGTTGTCCCACCTATAAGATTTTATCATGTAAATCTATCCCATATGAACTCATAACTACAATGTGATTTACCTACACTCATTTTCGAAGAGCATTTTCAACCTTGTTGTATTTACCTTTAATTTACATAATATTGAGGTCAAAATCACTGAGTGTAGCCAACCACCTAGCTTGCTTGGAATTTAGATTAGGTTGGTAAAATAAGTACCTCAACCCACTATGATAACTCATCAAAATGAACCTCTTTCCAAGAATATGGTGCCTCCACATATTTAATGCATGAATGATTGTTGCCTACTCAAGATCATGCATCACGTAGTTCTACTTGTGCTCATTCAATTTCCTTGACTCATAGCATAATACCTGTCCTTCTTGCATCAGAAATCCACCAAGTCCTCTCTTGCAAGGATCTATACATACCACAAACTCTTTGTCCAGATATGCAATATTTAGAACTGGAGAATTTGTAAGCAACCACTTCTACTGCTCAAAGATAAATGCACATTCCTATGTGGTGAGCCTTGGTATTGCACCAAGAGTGTTGCAACTCACAAAGGCTGTTGAACTTTATTACTTTATCAACTTGGGTCTGAGGTACCTGGAGCAAAGATGCTATATACACAGCAGATGCATTCCACTCATGCCATCCTCTTCTTAGTCCTACAAAGGGGTGTTACTGCTAGGGCTACTTCTATGGGATGAAGTCCGTTACACTTTTGAATGAAACCCAAGAATGTAAATAACTCAAGACCATTACTCTATTAGCAAGAAAGAAACTAGTCTAAAGCATAAGGACACACCTAGCTATTTGAAAGAAAGGAAATCCACAATTAGGCTAAAGCAAGAAATAGATTTAAACTAAGTGGCATTCATAAAGTAAATTGTTGAATTAAACTTGCAGAAAGGGAAACTTATATAAGCACACATTTTTAAAATAGCCAAATGGCTGTTAGTTTCTCACCCATTTCCCATGATTGATTATGTTTTAACAATGCATTTTATTCGTATTTAACTATGCTTGTAAATACTATGTTTTGCAGCAAAAGGAGGTAATGATGTGGCTTAAGAAGGTCTTGGACTCATGGATTCAGAGTTGAATCTGTCTTCGGGGTTGTGTTAGGTCGAGGTGAGGTGAGACATGGTTTCTGGGCTGAAGAACTAGCTGACTGGCATTGCTACATGATCTGCTACAGGGTTTCCTATAGTTCTATAGGATGTCCTGAAACACTACATAAAATAGGCCGAGGATAGTTTAAGGGAAGAAATGATGAGGAAAGGGGTAGGAAAGGTGGGATGAAGGTGGAATACCCCTTGTCCAAGCTCATAACTTATTTCAAAGCTCTTCTTGCACCTAGGGTAGCTCTCAATTTTTTGGTGAAGATCTAAAAAAAAATAGGGTTGAAGCTGATTTTGTTGAAAGTAGGTTCGTGGAGGGTGGAACTGAAGCTAGGGATGCTGGTGGAATCCTCCTATACTGCTATACTCAAACCTGCAAGAAAAATACTTGTTCATGTAATTAACATTGAAAAATCTATGATGAAAATGGTGGAAAAGATAAGTTGAATTAAATAAGAAAACGTACCTATTCATTTGAATCAGAAACCTAACTCAAAATTCATAACATGTTCATGATCAATACAACAATATATCTATCATTTCCAAGAAATCATAAACTGAAATAAATTTTGGGTTTGTGTTGAATATTTTCCCTCCTCAAGCTGCAATGAAAGAGGTGAGAGAGGGAGGATTTAATACACAACTTTGGAGTTTTATATGCTACTGTACCATGATCTACAAGAGGATAACTACAAAAACATAAAATGGAAGCAAACTAAACACAAAAAAAATAAATATAAGAAAAATAACTACAATACATGAAATAAAATAACTACAATGGCATGGAAAGTAAACATAATACACACGAGAGACTGAGGCCAATGGATTGGGCCCTAACCCACAAGCTCAACTCTCCGAAACTAAATCATGAAGGATACACTGAATACTCATTTTATTGCAGAAACAATCTCATTACATAGCCATGAAAGTCAGAAAAGTATATTACAAGGGCTAAGAGTCTCCTAACTATCTCCAAAATTCTTATCCTAATGAGATCTTGCTCTGCCCTATTAAACCTAAATGGTAGCTACCAAAAAATCCCTAAAAAGTAGGTGATTTGTCCCATTTGACTACAAGAGAAGTGGAGCTTTGGTTCACTTGGTATTCCACTTGCTTGGTTGCCTTTGATTTTGAGTTGTTGGAGGGAATCTAGAGGATCCTTTGGCTGCCTTTAGGAGTTAAGGAGGTGGTCAACCTCCCTATAATATCTCCTTGGTGTCTACTCTGAGCTTTGATTGCACAATATTCAACAAAAAATGGCATATCTTCATGATTATCCTACATTTAAATCATATTAGGCATTCAAAGTATGACAAGCCTTAATCACCATCTACACTAAGTAACACATGACCATAATGTAATTAAATGTGAGAAAGAGAGTTTGATAAGGCTAAAAAGGTGAAAATTAACCCCTCAAATATACCTAATGATGGTTCTCATCATCATCCCCTACCAAATGGTTGCTCAACCTCTGAGAAACTTAGTCCTCCTTCTTCATCTCTTTTAGTTCCTTAGTGGCCCCTATGACATCCCAAGGAAGAAGTGAAGGAGTTCCCTCAGGAGGGTATAATCCAACATTATTTTCTACCTCTTCCCATTATTTGTCTTCCTCATCTTTGTCTTTCCCTTCACCCAGTCTCAGGAACAAAGGTGGACTAAGTTTCAAGACAAGCCATTAGATCTTCATTGTCTGCATAGCCCTCTTATACAATGGTGCCCTCTCTAGAGAATTTCTCAATCTCTCTGGGGTATGATATTCCTTGTTCCTAGGACTAAGGGGGGGGTCATTCCATCTCCAAACAATATAGAAATGTCATCAAAATGTGCAATGGCCTATGATTGGGTGTTGAGGTACTTGTTTGCAAGGCTGACATCATTGTCTACCATGAGGTGATTGTAATGACTCCCCTAGGGATGAATAGGTATTCCCTTATGTGTAGTGGCTCTATGTTTTCTCTTCTCATCGCCATTTTTACCTCCTCTACTCCTACCTCCTCATTGACCATACAAGAGGCTAAGGCCATCAACTGCATGTCTCCTAACCTAGGGTCAGGTTCATAAAAAATTAAATCAGTCAAAACAAGGTTGTACATATAAAATTCTTCCAACTTGGCCTTGTCTCCTATGCTGTACTGATTGAAAAATTCAATAAAATGTCTATCGTTTTGAAAAGGTAATGATCCATGAGATTATATTTTCTTAATATAAAATTGTAGCCACTATCCTTTTAGATAGATCACATAGGAATTTGAAGAATATCTATGTTATATTTCCTCCATGCACAAGTCTGCCATGGTGGAAATTTGTTTGCCCTTTTGCTAGAGTTGGATTTGTAAACTTTCATTTTTTGCCTATGTTTCTGGAAGCTGCTCCTTTAACATGGTTTCTCTGAGTCTGACATAAGCTAAATCCCTCCCCATTTCAGTGACCTTTTCTTCCATGATTCATATTTCTTGCACACCTTTTGTTTTTGCAATTTGTATCCAATGATGTGTGTGTGCTCTTTCTTTCTCTAGCTGATAAAATAGGAGGGTTGTAAGATTTTGATGAATAATTATTCCTCCTTCAATAAATGTATAGTAGGAACTCAGATTTGGATGAGGGCTAGGGTGTGAAATTGCTGAGATGTCTTTAAGGACATATTTTGGGGAGGTACGCTGCTCCTTTTGTTCATTCTCTTCCTTCCCTTTGGCATCCCACCCTTCAAAATGTGCCTCTTTTTCAACATCCTCGGCCTCTTTCCCTTTAAAGGGTGCCTTATCTCCCTCCCCCATGATTTTCTTCTCTATTTTTGGCACTATTGGAGTTTCATGTAGAAAAATCTGTTTTTCCTATAGCAAACCCTCCTTTTCTTGTTGCTCCTTCTTTTCTACCTCTTGAGAGTCTGTGGGGGTTGGTACATGTTTAAAGGATTCCAGCCTTGAATAATGTATCATTATATAGGTCACAGGTGTCCTCTCAGGTGATGTGACCTCTTGAACTTTACCTTCTTCTAAGCTCACCTCCTCTTTTTCATCTTCCTCTTTTTCTTCTTATTTCCCTTCCTTTATTTCTAGTGTTTCTATGTTTTCTGCTTCAGTCTCCATATCTTCCTCTTCTCCTTCTGTCTCTTCAGTATCCACTCCTTCTTCTTCCATTCCACTCCCTCAAAAACTAGAGGCAAGGGTTTTTCTAGTTTGTGTACCTATGAATGCTTCCCTATCCATATCTGTGAAAGTGGACCAAGATATAGGGGTGTTCAACCTAATTAAAGAATCCCCTATTATAATCTTGATGAGGCCATGGTGAGCTAAGTTCTTGTACTTTCTCCCCCTCATCTTTTGGCTCATGTCCTTGATTTAATGTAGGAGGAAGTAGTGAATGTTCAGTCTTTATTCTAGAGGGGGATCTCCTTGGAACCTAGGCTCATTCAATAGTCTGAAGTGGTATCCATAAACCACACTGAGTCTTCCCTCACAAGAAATGTATTTCATTATGTGAAAGTATACTTCATCCCAAGGGTATGGAAGGCTTTCTCTCCTCACCCCATTTTTTTCCTCAATGAATTCTTCATTTGGTAGAAAGTAGCTCTTTTTGGCTACAGTGCTGGACACCCTATCTTCTCTATTCCACTGGACTCCCAAAGGAAAAGTGGTCACTCTGCTAATTAGTTCAAGTGTAATGGTGATGGCTAGACCTCTGACGATAGTGATGTCCCTATCATATGCTTGTGCATACAGTGCCACTGAAAATTATTGAGCCAACTCCTCATCATGCCCTTGAGGAGCTCTAAGAATCCTAACCACTGATGATTCCTAGAAATTTCCACCACCTGAGGGTGTAATCTGATCCTCTTGATATGTCTGAGTTCCATTCTGTTAAAAGCTCCTCCCATTTTATAGTTGTGTTAAGAAGGTGGATGAATTTTTTTGTCTGATAATATTGGTGATGTGTGGCCTTAGAGGTTATAAGTTTACATAAACTCAGACTACCATGATTCTATTTCATCAATCATCCTCTTAAATTCCGAATTACTGTTGTGACTATGTATAAATTTTGATGGAAAAAATTCAAAATTTTGGTGAGGTGACATCCACTTACCTCTAAAATCTAGTGTTTCTTGCATGGAATATGGTGGTTATAGGTTTGAATACCACCTGTGAGTGGCTCTCACTACAATTCTGGGCACTATTCGGTCATCAGTAAACTTTCCTATAGCATGGGGTTTGCATGCAGACTTCGACCTTGGTGTGGAGTTCTTCGATGGCTCCTGTGACCCTCCTTCTCTAATTTCTCTTGAAATTCTCAATGGAATGACAAGAATGAGCTAAAAATTCCCTTTATTGCAACTTGAATGAATTTGGAGAGGAGTGGTGACTTGGGCTTCGGCACAGGTTTTCCTCTTTTGGACCGTTGGTCCCACTCCAATTAATCATTGTCTTTTGCCTCAGAATCACCTCCATGTCCTTGTGAACTCACCCTTAGATGATTTGACTGCCCAAGTGACATGCATACTTCACTTCTCATTTATTTTAACTTCACGAGGTTGGCCAAGTTAATTAGCCACCTTTTTTCCTTTTTAACCTCTAATTCTCGACATTAATTCATTTTGATTAATATGATGCATAGCAAGAGGGTGAAGGGTCATACCTGATCCTACCTATTTATGAGGAGTTACAGACATTATTTGATGTAGGGAGCAAGAGTTTGGTGATAGCCATGATTTTATTTCCCTTTGCTGTGTTTTTTTAATGTAATTTTTCTGAGTTAGCAGCTTATTTATGAGTGAGATGCTTAACACTTGTATTTTATTGTTCTTCTTGCAAGTATTGAATGGAGGTCCTCAAGTGTTTTTTCTAGTGTGTTCATCCTCTTGGAGTCTTCTGGTGGTCATTTTGAGCAATCTCCATCAACTTCTTCTCACTTTTTAGTGATCAACTTCTTGTAGCAGTTTCCTTTCTACTTCTTTGGAGCTTCATGTTGCTGATAAATGAGGGGAAATAGTGGATGGAGGTTAGGTATGGAGCTAGGGAGGGTAGAGGTCCCATGTCAATATATAGGTGACCTAGTTTCTAGTGGTGAAAAATAGGGTTTAGAGAGTGAATACTCATGCATGGAGTGGAGTGAGGGTTATGAGTGGTATGTATAGGCAAAAAAAAATATTTTCATGATTACTTGAAGATTAGATTCCCTTTTCTCGCAGATGAATTTCTTGTAGTAGTACAAGGTTTCCTATTGCACTACAGGAAATCCTATAGTAGCTAGAACATCTTGTAGCAATTACAGATAGGAGAAAATATGGGATTTTCGCTCACTTTAAGGGAGAAATGGGTGGATGGATGCATGTTGGGGTTTCTTATAGAGTGGGTAGGCATAGGAGAGAGAGGAGAGAGGAAAAAATTTGGTCCTCTTTTGTAAACCATCGTTGATCAACAACCTGCAAAACATAAAAAAGTGAGTGCATAGGTGTTGTTTTCATTTTTTTCTTTTTTCTCTTTTGTCTTTGTTTTTTTTTAAGAGAGGCGGGTTGCCTCCACAGAGGTTTTCAACCCAAAAGCCTGCCTTGGGCACCTCAAAGAAGTTTTCACCCAAGGATATTTTATTTCTTTGTTTATTTCTTTTTTTTTGGTCTAGGATCGCCTCATAGAGATTTTCAACCTAGGAGTTGGTGTTGGATGCCCCAGAGATATTTTCACACATGCCTCTCTTTTTTTCTTTTTATTTTTCTAAGAAGGGGAGGCACTGGAAAATATGGAGCTTCCAATGGCATACACCTCCTTATTTATGGAATTAATAAACTCATCCCTAGATAGGGGCTTCTTTTACACTTTGATTATGTAACCATTGACAAGTAGGGGGATCCCCTCCTCATCTATGGTTCGGATCTGAACAATGCCATTGTCATAGAAGTTTTTCACTTGGTAAGATCCCAATAATCTTTTCATTAATTTTCCTTTTAAGTCCTTGAACCTTGAGTCATAGAGCAGCACCCAATCTCCTTCTTGAAATTTCTTTTCCTTAATGTGTTTGTCATACCAGACCTTCATTTGTAGATAAATTACCTCCGTGTATGAGTTCCTACATTCTACTACATTCTAAACTCATCGCACTATAAAATTTGGCCCAATTTTTTACGGCCACTTCGTCACTATTCCGACACATAGTCGTCGCAAGAGTGACAGTTTGAGGTTGGACAAAACGTGGTTAGCCATTACGTCACAATTCCAATGCTTTTCCAAAGTGTCGCAATACCGACACCTTTTCCAACGTTTTGCAAAGTGTCGCTATTCCGACGTTTTATAAGCGTTAGTCTTCCGACGATCACCAACTGTCGGTCTTTCAACACTTTTGATGTTTTCAAAAAAACGTCGCAATTCTGACGTTATGGCTTCCAACGTTTAATTCCAACGTTTTACAAACCATCGCAATTTCGACGAAATATCATTTGACGTTTAGAACGTCATGCGTCCGACGCTTATGTAAGGTTTTTACCGATGTAAAAAATTTAAAAATATTTAAAAAAATAGCGTCGGTTTTCCGACGATCGAGGCGTCGGTCTTCCGACGAAAATGTAAAAATATTAAAAAAAAATAATGGCACTCTTCCGACGATAGAGGCATCGGTCTTCTGACGAAAATGTCAAAATATTAAAAAAAATAACGTCGCTCTTTCGACGTCTAAGGCATCAGTCTTTCGACGAAACATTACAAAAATTTTTAAAAAAATCACAGTAGGTAAAAACCTACGGTAAATATAATGACCCGTGCAACAGCTAGTATTGTGGGATGGTGTCGATCTGAAAAACTTCTTCAAACACGAATTTGAGAAACTACCGTATATTTTATATATATCGATCGAGTATCTATGTGTTTGAAATATCGTTATTGAAGCTGATGTTACATTTGCTTTTGTTACCAACCTATGTCTTGTGAGTGTGGTTAGTTGGTAATGTGAGTGGGGCTTAATCCAATGAATTCAGGACAATACACCACCATAATAGAGCCAACGCCTTCGGGCCAATACATGACCCGAGCTTATAGGTAAACAATTTCAGGCCAGTACATGACCAGAGCTTCTGATTCAAAGCCTTTGATCCAATGCACAACCATATTAAAGCCAATGCCTTTGACCCAAATCATAATAGAAATTATGATCCAATTCATAACAGAGCTCGGAAAACTATACCAGATCTTACATCTTCAAGCCAATATACAACCATAATAGAGATTATGAGCCAATGCCTTCAGGAAAAATCACAACAGGGTTTACGGGCCAAAACATTCAGTCCAAATCATAAAAATACTTACCAAACAATGCCTTTAGGCTATAGGTATATTTATTTTCACACCCAATTTAATTCTGCCAAATGTTCAACAATGAAAACGGATGTATAGAGCAGCAGCAGTTGTAGCTTCTACAATCGGGTTAGTAGCTTCGACCCTTTCTGCAGCCCTCATTTTAGATTCTCTTATTTGTTCAACAATGAAAACGATGTCTGCAATCCAAGTTATCTGCAATCCTAAATCTTACAGGGTTTAAGGCTATAAATTGTTGGGTTATTGTAATTTATGGTTTATTTTATAAGTCCAAGCATTATGAAAACATCCATTGTTCAGAGATTACATTAGCTAAAGACAAATTTATTGTTTGTTTGGATGTATGCAGGAGGTGGAGCTCTCATATACAGGTACCGTGATCTGATCCAGTCCTAGTAGTAGTGGAGTTACTGATCTTAGTTAGATTGGAATTACACCTTACAATTTGATAAGAGTTTGCATTGCCTGATGAACAAAATGCAACTTTAATTGCAACCAAAAAAAAGGAAATCCTCTTGCAGAGTCCATAAAGGTGGTAGTTCTATATGGCCAGGCTTCACTTGAACAAACATGTCTGCCATTACATATTGAGTCTGCTCTGCCAGACAGAGCTGGGGCAAGGATGAAATGCATGCTCAAGAGTTCAACTTTCAGAGCAAAAACTTGAGAAATTTAAAGAAATTGCACCTAAAATTCTCAGTAACACCTACATTCATTGGCAATGGCACTTTTGGTACATATAAACAGTAGTAAAAACGAATAGATGAGAAATAAAGGAAGAAAAACTGGACTCAATGCCTGGCTTGGACCTGCAAGATGAGAAATAAAGGCACGTTGACAAGCCATCTCACATAGACTTGTCAGGACAATGCAATTTTATGGCAAACAGCAGTGCAAGGCACACATCTCAAAACAGAACCCACACAATGCAACATAGCAAGAAAGAATGCTCATCTTGTACAAGGGTAACCTAATAATCACTAGAATGTTATATCGATATGTAATAAGTTGTGATGGCTTGGCATTGATGAGAAAAATTGGAAAGACGTTAAAAACAATAAAATAAAGATAAGAATATGGAAAGGAGGGATGGATAACTTAAAGGCCATAGAGTATGATGAAAATACACGATATAGTTTTGACAGCAAGAGTCAACGATGATACACTAAAACCACCCAATAAACAAAACACTGCAAGCTGTACCTATAAAAGAAACATTATAATAACAAAAAATTGTGTATCTAGTACCAACAATTTTTACAGCAAGAGGCAACAATGATACACTAAAACCACCCAATAAAAAAAACACTGCAAGCTGTACCTATAAAAGAAACATTATAATAACAAAAAAGTGTGTATCTAGTACCAACAACCTGCAAGCCAGTACTAGCAGGAACTTGTGACTTGGCAAGGGCTAAGATATCTAGACACTCACATACAGTGGTTCCACTCCATGGGGTGTGCCCAAATTTCAAGCCTCATATCACAACAAACCAATATTAATCATTCAAACATGTGCAGACTTGAGGCCTCCAAGGAGGAAACACATTCTTAACAATAGGCCCACTCAATTTGTGCAATTGGTACTGGAATAGATGTACAGTGACAATTTCCAAAGATATTTTCCTTGACTAAACTAAATTAGTGCAATGGAAATCACAAACACTGAATACATTGGGTTTAGCTTTAAAGAAGCAGAAGGAAACACAATATTTCTTGAGCTCCTTGAGTTTGGAATTTTCCCTATGTAACCTTATTGGAACCAAGTGCCATGACCTCACACTTTCCAAGTTATGATACAAGACAATTTCCAAGAGGTGTGAATCAGACACCCTAACACGTTTATTCCATTTCCCAAGGGTATTTCTTTTTGAAGGAGTTGGACTAAAAAAATTCGTTTTTATCAAATATGCTTGCTCAACTTGTTATCCAGATGCCATAGTTCCAACATTAGGAAAGGAAAAATCCTGCAATATATCTGTATTAAAAAAAATGTATATAAGCTTCTAAAATACAGAAGTGGTTGGAATCCAATCTCCTTTAAGGATAACAATTTGTATTCTCATTCAAAGGGAAAAAATATAATGACAAATTTTGGTGTTCAAGAAGTCACTTAAGATTCTAGAAGTTTGTACTACTAAAGAAAATACGTTCTTTCTGCCATAGAGCCTAGGAAAAATTAAAATATTAACACTACAAGCAAGCCTTTCAAACATTTCTCAGCCTACACAAAATCATTCAAAGTCTTCTGGGTTGTTTTCAGAGGTCAAGATGTATGCAGGAGGTGGAGGACTTGAGTGAACTACCATACTAAGGAGGAGAGCATGAGTATTGAAACTGGGTATTGCTTCTCCAGTGAACACTTGATTACTTATTGTAATGGGTTTTACATATTAAAATTGTATTCATACTAAGAGAAGCCAAAATAATAGAGATTAAATTTTCTAGATCCAAACACCCAATTTCCATAAAATCAAGAGAAAATTGGGTTAAAACAATTTAGAAAATTGATATTTCAAAAACTAATGGCAGGAACAAGAACTGTAAGCTACTTAAACCCTAACAAGCACTTTTGAATTGGATGTTCATGGCATGTTGTCCGCCCCATCTTAGTTAGATTGGAATTACACCTTGCAATTTGATAAGATTTTGTATTGCCTGATGAACATAATGCAACTTTAATTGCAAGAAAAAAAATGCAATCCTCTTGCAGAGTCCATAAAGGTGGTAGTTCTATATGGCCAGGCTTCACTTGAACAAACATGTCTGCCATTACATTTTTAGTCTGCTTTTCCAGAAATTGCTGAGGCAAGGATGAAATGCATGCTCAAGAGTTCAAATTTTAGGGCAAAAACTTGAGAAATTTAAAGAAATTGCACCTAAAATTCTTAGTAACACCTACCTTCATTGGAAATGGCACTTTTGGTACATATAAACAGTAGTAAAAACGAATAGATGAGAAATAAAGGAAGAAAAAATAGACTCAATGCCTGGCTTGGACCTGCAAAATGAGAAATAAAGGCACGTTGATAGGCCATCTCACATAGACCTGTCAGGACAATGCAATTTTATGGCAAACAACAGCGCAAGCCACACATCTCAAAACAGAACCCACACAATGCAACATAGCAAGAAAGAATGCTCGTCTTGTACAAGGGTAACCCAATAATCACTAGAATGTTATATCGAAATGTAATAAGTTGTGATGGCTTGCCATTGATGAGAACACCCTAACACGTTTATTCCATTTCCCAAGGGTATTGATTTTTGAAGGAGTTGGACTAACAAAATTCGTTTTTATCAAATGTGCTTGCTCAACTTGTTATCCAGATGCCATAGTTCCAATATTAGTAAAGGAAAAATCCTGCAATATATCTGTATTAAGCTTCTAAAATACAGAAGTGGTTGGAATCCAATCTCCTTTAAGGCTAACAATTTGTATTCTCATTCGAAGGGAAAAAATATAATGACAACTTTTGGTGTTCAAGAAGTCACTTAAGATTCTAGAAGTTTGTACTACTAAAGCAAATACATTCTTTCTGCCATAGAGCATAGGAAAAATTAAAATATTAACACTATAAGCAAGCCTTTCCTAACATTTCTCGGCCTACACAAAATCAGTCAAAGTCTTTTGGGTTGTTTTCAGAGGTCAGGATGTACATAGGAGGCGGAGACACATGCAGGGAAAAATATTCTTCTAATACCTTCTTCACTTCAGGAAGCATCAAGATTATATATGGTAGCATATCCTTTGTCTCTGTTACCAAAGAACACATGTTTCCAACAATCTGGATTGCTTTATTTTTAGTATCTGCACTTCTTTCCCTAAGACCGCGGTGGACTATAGGCACCAACAATGCTAGTGATGGAGCATCAATAGTATTGACAAACGTTGTCTGCAATGATTGTAAGAGATAAAGGAAAACAATATGCTCGTAATAAATAAACAACATCAAATATCGCAAAAAATGGTATAGAAGGCTTGACACGAAACTTTAAAAAATACCTTCAGAAGAATGTCAAGGGAATGCTTTGTGTATTCATTTGGATCTGAGATACTCAAGAGTAATGTTGAAACTAGTGTAGATATTTCAGGGTTATTGATTACACTGCCAACCTGTTGATGCAGTTAGCACCAGTCAAATAAAAATTATTTGAATAGAAGAATAAGCAATAAATATTGAACAAAATAGAGATGATTGGAATTGACACTCGGATACAAGGCATGTTACCTGCTGTAAATCCTTCTGAGTAGCGGATTGAACCTTTGGGTGTGTGTCTGTTAAAACCTGCAATGTCCATGAAAAAGAATTATATTACTAAACAAAAAGAATAAGATAATTAGGTAAAATAAATATTGTGATAGTTTAGAACCCTAAGCAATCTCAAAGTTTACTTCAATATTTCTTCATTGATCCAAACCTCAGTCAGTTTAGGAACAATTTTTGGAAGACATTGTGATAGTTGTTGAGGTGTACAGTAAGCCATTTCTACTAGTAGTTGGACACTTAACTTATGTAACAGAACAATGATCAAAATATAACAATGATAAAATAGTGCAGGTAATATAAGTTCTAGCTAGGGATCAAAACCCAAACCCCTAATTTAGGCAGATTAGCACCTACGCACACACACAAATAATATTATTCGTCTAGACAATAAAATCTACCATATAGTAGGGTTCCAAAAAGGGGGAAAAGGCATTGAAGAAAAGTGAATCCTAGCCAGTGTAATTCCTGCAAAGAGTGATAGCAGTGTAGCTTTTGTGGTAAGGTCTGATCAGGCTTATAAGCTCCCACAGAGGCCACTGTGCATTTTTTTCATCAGATCAGGTTGGTAATGGGTTGCAGTCCCAATAGAAAAAATTACAAGCAGACCCATGAGACAAGATCCTGAAAAAAAGCTAAAACGCCAACCAAAATTCTTGTTGTATTGAAGAATAAGAGTACATGTTTTTGGAGTTGTGGAGATGAGAGCAATGCAGAGATCCCCACACTGTCCATGGTGCCAGATCCATGAGCACGGCTCGGGACACAAATCTCCCGCATCCTTCCTCCAAACTTGCAATAGTATGGCTGCATCCTTCCTCAAAACCGGCGACAGTATGGCCGCATCCTCCCTCCTTCCCTGGAAAAACCATGCAACCGGAGGGAAATGAACGAGGGAAATTAAAACTTTTGATATTTGAAAATTGTTGACATTTTGAAATGAAACACGTGTGTTTTTTTAATGCCACTCAAATTAATTTAAAAATTTATATTTTTTAATAATTATAATAATTTTTAAATAACTAAAATATTTTCTAAATAATTAAATGTTTGTTTATTTTGATTGTTTAAAAATATTTACAATAAAAAATAAAACATATTTTTTTGAAGAGCACTTAAAATTATATGAGTAAATAATGGACTGATTTTTGCATATGGTAATCCTTCTACCCTATTAAATCATCATGCTTTATTAAAAGGAGTTTTAAACTTTACACTATTAAATTATGTTGTATTTTAAATATTTGGAGTTTTAATCTCTTTTTTTTATATATATTTTTTCTTTATAATTTATGTATTATTTTTTCCTTGGATATTTACCTATAATTGAATGCAAATAGTACTTCAGATTTGGTTGCTTCCATTGTAATTATCAATACTATTTTAATTTTTGACCATGTTTCAAGACTCTAGATTAGGTTAGGAAATTGCAATGACAGACATGGATCACTTAATAGGGCCATTATATGGATTCTACGCACAGTCCTTAGTAATGCCAATTCCTTTGATTTTGTTTTATGAGGAGCCTAGTTACGCTTCTTAAAATTCAAGGACAAAATTCAAATTGATTCTGCTCCATACACTCCAAAAGAGGGGCATCCCTATTGGTAACATAGCTACAAGCCTGTTTGGTAGTTACACTAAAATTATTGGGATTTAAAGACTGATATGATTCCAAAATTGGCTCGTTTTACAATTCACATAATGGAAATTATGGCAGCTTGTATGTCATAGGCTATGTACCCCATGAACAATGGCATTAACCCTTGCTACAGTTCAGGCTTATACCTGAGCTTTGGAATCTAGAAATCAAAATGTGGTTTAAAATTTAAATTATCCTCCTATATGTGACTAACCAAAATACATGTCTAATAGGGAAGCTTTTGTAATCATTCAATCTTTAAAATACTTGGCATGAGTCAATTTGGGGAATTAAAGCTAGTATGAACCCCCCTCTTCTCAAACCAGAGAAAAAATCATGGAGGATCAAGGGCGATGGTAAGACGAGAAAGCTGGACGAGGAAGCTAATGGCGCCACTCTGCAACTCTCGAAGGATGATCTGCACTCACTATTGGAGCCATTGAGCAAAGACGGCCCGACCCGAATGCGCCCGGTCGAGCGACCTCACACAGCGTGACACGACACGCCCGAACGAACGATTCCACAAGGGAGAAAACAAAAAACGGGCCACCCGAATGTGCACAAGGCACCCAGGCAGTCACAACTTAGCAAAACTGATACGGGCGCCCTCGAACGAATCGGCCCGACCCGAACACACTTGGTTGGGCACCCTCACACGGCGCGCCTGACCGAACGATTCCACAAGGGAGAAAACGGCAAACAGGCCTCCCAAACGTGCACAAGCTGGCACCTGGGCAGTCACAACTTAGAAAAACTGATACAGGCGCCCTCGAATGAAATGGTGCAACATGACAGCGTGCTAACGAATTACGATGCCAAAACAGAGAAAACGGAAAACGGGCCACCCGAACGTGCACAAGGCACCCGAGCGGTCACAACTTAGCAAAACTGATATGGGCGCCCTTGAACAAAATGACCCAACCCGAACGCGCTCGGTCGGGAAGCCTCACACAGCGCGCCCGATCGAATGATGCCACAAGGGAGAAAATGGAAAACGGGCCATCCAAACATGCACAAGGCACCCGGGCAGTCACAACTTAGCAAAACTGATACGGGCGCCCTTGAACAAAATGACTTGACCCAAACGTGCCCGGTCAGGCGATCTCACACGGCGTGCCTGACCGAACGATGCCACAAGGGAGAAAACGGCAAACGGGATGCCCAAACATGCACAAGGCACCCAGGCGGTAACAACTTAGAAAACCTGATACGGGCACCCTCGAACGAAACAACCCGACCCAAACACGCTCGATCGGGCGACCTCACACAATGCCACAAGGGAGAAAATGGAAAACGGGCCGCTCGAACGTGCACAAGGAACCTGGGTGGTCACAAATTAGAAAAACTGATACAGGCGCCCTCGAATGAAATGACCCGACTCGAACACGCCTGGTCAAGTGACCTCACACCTCGCGACATGACGCGCCCGTATGAATGATGCCACAAGGGAGAAAACAGAAAACAGGCCACCCGAATGTGCACAAGGCACCCGAGTGGCCACAAATTAGCAAAACTGATATGAGCGCCCTCGAACTAAACGACCCGACCTGAACGCGCCCGGTTTGGTGACCTCACACAGTGCGACACGAGGTGCCCGACCGAATGATTCGACAAGGGAGGAAATGGAAAATGTGCCACCCAAATATGCACAAGGCACCCGGGCGGTCACAAATTAGCAACACTGATATGGGCGCCCTCGAAAAAAACGGTTCGACCCGAACATGCCCAGTTGAGCGACCTCACACAGCGCGACACGACGTGCCCAAACAAACGATGCCAAAAGTGAGGAAACAATAAATGGGCCACCCAAACGTGCATAAGGCACCCAGGCAGTCACAACTTAGCAAAAATGATATGAGTGCCCTCCAACGAATCAGGTTTATAGGTTTAGGGGGTTAAATGGGTTAGGGGTTTAATAGGGGTTTAGAGGGTTAAATGGGTCAGGGGTTAAGGGTTTAGGGGTTAAGGTTTTAGAGGTTTATGGTTTAGGGGTTAAATGGGTTAGGGGTTTAGAGGTTTAGGGGGTTAAATGGTTAGGGGTTGGGAATTAGTGTTTAAGGGGTTAGGGGTTAAGATGATAGTTTCATTGGTCTCTGTTTGTGTACATTAGTTTCTTATTCTTTGCGTCTCAAAGTAATAAGGATATAGTCAGAGGATTGGAGGGTAGAGAGAGAGAGAGAGAGAGAGAGAGAGAGAGAGAGAGAGAGGGAGATTGGGGAAGAGAGAGGGAGGTATAAGGTGAGAAAGGGAGAGAGAAAAAGGACAAGAGATAGGACTTAAGAGAGATCAGCTGGAACTTAGAGGGGATTAATTTCCATAGAGAGAATTAGAAACATTTACCTGAACAAGTTTATTAGTGGTTTAACAAGCTCTAGGACACCATAACGAAAAGAAACAAGAAAATAAAACCCTAATTTTCTACTAAGCCAACTAGAATAAGGAAATTTAGTTTATAACATGAAGGGGGGTTAATAAAATAGTGTAATAGCTCACCTGTGGAAGGGATCAATCCTAATCTTGAGGGATTGTGATGGAATGATGCCAAAGACCCCTAAAAAAATTAACAAATGTAAATAGCCTTTTATTTATAGGGAAAAGATATATGTGTACAGATAAATGGGTAAAGGACAAGCCTTTGAATCCTCACCATTGAAGTCGAGCGAGAATTCTATAAAATCTTATCCCCAAAACAAAAAGAATGAATCCCAACTTGAAGCTCGGGAGGTCGTGACTATCAAGAGCTTCAATCCATTCCTGCGACTAAAAACCATAATCAATTTCACAATGGTCTTACAAATTAGTGACAAAGGAAAATTAGCCTGGAACAAGGTTGGGGAGAGGAGGGGTAGCTACCCTCTAACTTACTCCAACCTCCCTACATCGCTAATCTAAAATGGCCAAGTGATGAACACCATAGATCCTTATGCAATCTCTAGGTCATGAGCCACTAGATGGAAGAAAATGACATCTAAGTTATGTATTCTTCAATATGTGCATGTGAAATGTTTTATAGCTAAGGTGGAACCTAGGGAGGAACCCTAATTAATTCAAATAATATCAAATCATTGTTGACATATGTCGAAATTCAGTCAGAGAGTGAATTAGCATCCCAAACCTTTTTAAATGTGTATTAGAACTGGAAAGGAAATAATAAAGTATAAATAGATGATAGACTCTGTAGAATGACAAATAATAAATTTTATTGTATCATTCACAAAGAAAGCATTATGAGGAAAGGAAGTGGTGCATCCATTATTGTAGATCCAACTGGGGAATGAATCCTGTGATACAAATGGTGTGTTAATGGAAATTGTGCAACAATTTAAGAATGAAATGGAAAGCCTAACAGAAAACAATGAAATGGAAAGTTAAGGGTTTGAGGGGTTAGGGTACCTTAAGGGTTTAATGGTTTAGGGTTTAAGGGGTTAGGGGTTAGGGGTTTAATGTAACAATGTTTTAAGTATTAATGTTGCTTGTTGCCATGTCTTCTTTATTTATTAATTTATAGTATTTGTTAGCCATTGCTTTACATTTATTAATGATGAGAATGTCTATTGCAATCAAACCAAATGTATGCTCAATCTCCAGTTTCAAACTCAGCCACAATGTTGTCACACAATTTAAGTCCATAGAATGGCCATCTGATGAATTCTTAATAACCAGACTGCACCTCATGACTACTCTAGAAAATCTTAAGTTCGAGTGTCCCACAATCATGAGAAATTTGGCTCTCATACTCTTGCTCCACCTGATCACTCTGTCCTGGAAATACCCTTGTTTATTGCAAAAACATCCTAATGTTGTCGACCTTGTCCCTTAATAGAACAAGGAAACATATGTGACTGAGAGGAATGGAAAGCACTACAAAGTTGAAGAGAATACAAAATACTAAGATGGTTTAAAGGATAAGCTTGAAATAGAATGTAGTAGTGTTGAAACAACTAAAAGTTGTCCCAAAAAAATAGTTGATAATGCGAAACCTTCTTCTGTACCAGTCAAGCAAGACTACATTCATGTGAGAGCAAGAAGAGGCCAAGCGACTGATAGGAATAGCCTGGAAGAATATAGGGTATGGTTCCCTATTTTTGATGAAATATTTGATTTACATTTTGTCTATCGAAGATTAACCATTTTAACCTTGTCGACAAGGTGAAATTAACCCAATCATAGGTCCCAATATGTCATGATATATATTAACTCTAGATATACATGAGAAGGAATAATTATAAAGACATAGATTGATAGAGGTGGCGAGACAAGGGGAGTCACAAGGGAGAGATGGAGATAAAGTGAAGGAGAGGGGAGAGAAGGAATGGATCATATGAAAGAGAGAGGGACATGAGTGAGAGAGGTAGAGAAGGGTAAGAGAGGGAGATAGTGACAACATAAGAAGCTTATAACCCCAGAGATGGATAAGATAAAACTTGACAACATATTGGTCAATTTCCTTGACCCTTTACTGGTTATTCAGAAGGAGTATGAATACACCATCATTAATATCAAGGTAACCGGCCCCTAGCAGATCAAGCGGTTAAGGGGTTAGATGTTTGGGGTTTAGGGGGTTAAATCATGGGTTAGGGTTAATGCATGTGCGCGCCCGACCGAACAATGCCACAAGGGAGAAAACGGAAAATGGGTCGCCCGAATGTGCACAAGGCACTCGGGTAATCATAACTTAGCAAAACTGATACGGGCGCTATCAAACGAAATGACCCGAACCAAACGTGCCCAGTCGGGCAACCTCGCACGGCATGACATGACGCACTTGACTGAACGATGCCACAAGGGAGAAAATGACAAACGAGCCACCCAAACGTGCACAAGGGACCCGGGCGGTCACATCTTAGCAAAACTGATACGGGCACCCTTGAATGAAATGGCTCGACCCGAATGTGCCCGGTTGGGAAACCTCACATGGTTCACCTGATCGAATGATGCCACAAGGGAGTAAACGAAAAATGGGCCACCCGAACGTGCATAAGGCACCTGAGCGGTCACAACTTAGAAAAACTAATACGGGCACCCTCAAACGAAACAACCCGACCTGAATGCACCTGGTCGGGCGACCTCACACAGCGTAACACGACGTGCCTGACCGAATGATGCTATAAGGGAGCAAACGACAAACGGGCCGCCCAAACATGCACAAGGCACCCGACCGGTCACAACTTAGCAAAACTGATATGGGCACCCTCGAACGAAATGGCCCGACCTCACACGACGCGCCTAACCAAATGATGCCACAAGGGACAAAACGGTAGACGGGCCGCCTGAACGTGCACAAGGGACCTGGGTAGTCACAACTTAGCAAAACTAATACGGACGCCCTCAAACAAAATGGCCCAACCCAACCCGAATGCACCCGGTCGTGCGACCTCACACGACGCGACACGGCGTGCCCGAATGAACGATGCCACAAGGGAGAAAACGGAAAATAGGCCACTCGAACGTGCACAAGGCACCCGGGCGGTCACAACTTAGCAAAACTGATACGAGCGCCCTCGAACGAATCGGCCCGACCCGAACGTGCCCGGTCAGGCGACCTCACATGGCGCGACATGACGCGCCCGACCAAATGATGCCACAAGGGAGCGAATGGAAAATGGGCCACCCGAATGTGCACAAGGTACCTGGGAAGTCACAACTTAGCAAAACTAATACGGGCGCCCTCGAACGAAACGGCCCGACCAGAACATGCCCAATCAGGCGCCGACCTCACACAGCACGACACGACGCGCCCAAACGAATGTCAATGCCACAAGGGAGAAAACAGAAAATGAGCCACCCGAACGTGCACAAGGCACTTGGGCGGCCACAACTTATCAAAACTGATACAGGTGCCTTCGAACAAAATGGCCCGACACGACTTGAACGCCCCTGGTCAGGCGACCTTGCACGATGCGACATGGCACGCCCGATCGAACGATGCCACAAGGGATAAAACGACAAACGGGCCACGCCTAAATGTGCACAAGGGACCCGAGCAGTCACAACTTACTAAAACTAATACGGGCACCCTCGAATGAAATGGCCCAACCAGAACGTGCTGGTCGGTCGTGCGCCGACCTCACACGGCATGACATGACGCGCCTGAATGAACGTCGATGCCACAAGGGAGAAAATAGCAAACAAGTTTCCTGAACGTGCACAAGGCACCTGGGCGGTCACAACTTAGCAAAACGGATATGGGTGCCCTCGAACAAAATGACCCGACACGACCTGAACGCGCCTGGTTGGGCGACCTTGCACGACGCGACACGGCGTACCCGACCAAACGATGCCACAAGGGAGAAAACGGAAAACGAGCCCCGCTCGAACATGCACAAGGGACCCAGGAAGTCACAACTTAGAAAAACTGATACGGGCACCCATGAACGAAACAGTTCAACCTGAACGTGCCCGGTCGGGCGACCTCACATGGCACGACATGGCGTGCCCAACCAAATAATGCCACAAGGGAGAAAATGGAAAACAGGCCGCCCGAACGTGCACAAGGGACTTGGGCGGTCACAACTTAGCAAAACTGATATGGGCGCCCTCGAACGAAACGGCTCGACCCGACCCGAACGCGCCTGGTCAGGCGACCTCACACGACGCAACACAGTGCGCCCAAAAGAACGATGCCATAAGGGAGAAAATGTAAAATGGGGCACCCGAACATGCACAAGGTACCCGGCCGGTCACAACTTAGCAAAACTAATATGGGTGCCCTCGAACGAATTGGCCCAACCCGAACGCGCCCGGTCGGGCAACCTCACATGGTGCGACACAGTGCGCCCGACCGAATGATGCCACAAGGGAGAAAATGGAAAATGGGCCGCCTAAACGTGCATAAGGCACCCAGGAGGTCACAACTTAGCAAAACTGATATGGTCGCCCTCGAACGAAACGACCCGACTAGAACGAGCCCAGTCACGCGTCAACCTCACACAGTGCAACACGACGCGCTTGAAGGAATATCGATGCCACAAGAGAGAAAATAGAAAATGAGGCGCCCGAACATGCATAAGGCACCCGTGCGGTCACAACTTAGCAAAACTGATATGGGTGCCCTTGAATGAAACGGCCCGACACGACTTGAACACGCTTGGTCGGGTGACCTCGCATGACGTGACACGGCGCGCCCGACTGAACGATGCCACAAGGGAGAAAATGGAAAATGGGCCCCGCTCGAACGTGCACAAGGGACTCGGGCGGTGACAACTTCGCAAAACTGACATAGGTACCCTCGAATGAAACGACCCGACTGGAACACGCCGACCGGTCAGGCACCGACCTCACACGGTGTGACACGACGTGCCCAAATGAACGTCGATGCCACAAGGGAGAAAACAACAAACGAGCCGCCCGAATGTGCACAAGGCACCCAAGCGGTCACAACTTAGCAAAACTGATATGGGCGCCCTTGAACGAAACGGCCCGACCCGATCCGAATGTGCCCAGTCGGGCGACCTCACACGGCGCAAAACGGTGTGCCTGAAAAAATGATGCCACAAGGGAGAAAATGGAAAACGGACCACTCGAACGTGCACAAGGCACCCAGGCAGTCACAACTTAGCAAAATTAATATGGGCGCCCTTGAACGAAACGGCCCGACCTGAACGTGCCCGGTCGGGCGACCTCAGAGGGCACGACACGGCGCGCCTGAAAAAACAATGCCACAAGGGAGAAAATGGAAAACAGGCCACCCGAATGTGCACAAGGCACCTGGGTGGGCACAACTTAGCAAAACTGATACGGGCACCCTCAAACGAAATGGCCTGACCCGAACACACCCGGTCGGGCGACCTCACACGGCGTGACACAGCGTGCCCGAACGAATGATGCCACAAGGGAGAAAATGACAAACGATCCATCTGAATGTGCACAAGGCACTCGGGTGGTCACAACTTAGCAAAACTGATACGGGTGCCCTCGAACGAAATAGCCCAACCCAACCCGAATGCCCCCAGCCTGGCGACCTCACACGGTGTGACACAGCGCACCCGACCGAATGATTGCACACGGGAGCAAATGGAAAATGGGCCACCCGAACATGAACAAGGCACCCAGGCTGTCACAACTTAGCAAAACTAATACGGGCGCCCTTGAACGAAATGGCCCAACTTGAATGCGCCCATTTGGGTGACCTCTTACGGCGCAACACGGCATGCCCGACCGAACGATGCCACAAGGGAGAAAATGGTAAACGGTCCACCCGAATGTGCACAAGGCACCTGAGCAGTCACAACTTAGCAAAACTAATATGTGCACCCTCGAATGAAATGACCCAACACGACCCGAACGCGCCCCAGTCGGGCGACCTCACACGGCATGACATGGCGCGCCCGACTGAACAATGCCACAAGGGAGAAAATGGAAAACAGATTGCCTGAATGTGCACAAGGTACTTGTGTGGTCACAACTTAGGAAAACTGATACGGGCACCCTCGAACAAAATGGCCCGACCCAAACACGCCCACTTGGGCAACCTCACACGGCGCGCCCGAACGAATGACGCCACAAGGGATAAAATGGTAAACGGGCCACTCGAACGTGCACAAGGCACCTGAGTAGTCACAACTTAGCAAAATTGATATAAGCACCCTCGAACAAAATGGCCCGACTTGACCCAAACGCGCCTAGTCGGGCGACCTCACACGACGCGACATGGCACGCCCGACCGAACGATGCCACAAGGGAGCAAACAACAAAAGGGACACCCAAATGTGCACAAGGCACCCGGGCAGTCACAACTTAGAAAAATTGATATGGGCGCCCTCAAACAAAACGACCCAACCTAAACATGCCTAGTCGGGCGACCTCACACGACGTGACACTACGCGCCCGACCGAACGACGCCATAAGGTAGAAAATGGAAAATGGGCCACCTGAATGTGTACAAAACACCCGAGCGGTCACAACTTAGCAAAACTAATATGTGCGCCCTCGAACGAAATGGCCCGACTCGACCTGAACGCGCCCGGTCGGGCGACCTCACACGGCGCGTCCGACCGAACGATGCCACAAGGGAGCAAACGAAAAACGGGCCGCCCGAATGTGCACAAGGGACTCGAGTGGTCACAACTTAGAAAAATTGATACAAGCACCCTTGAACAAAATGGCCCGACCCGAACGCGCCCGGTCAGGTGACCTCACACGTCATGACATGGCGCCCCCAAACGAATGATGCCACAATGGAGCAAACGGAAAACGGGCCACCCGAACGTGCACAAGGCACCCAAGCAGTCATAACTTAGCAAAACTGATATGGGTGCCCTCGAACGAAATGGCCCAACCTAAACGCACCCAGTCGGGCAACCTCATACTACACGACACGGTGCGCCCGACCGTGGTTGGGGGCACACATTAAAAGTGAACCAAGGAGTGATCGCATCACGTATTTAATATTTTATGAAACTCCTTAGAAGTCCCATCATAACCACCTTCCATCTTCATCACATGTGATATGTCAACTAAAGATATCTTATTATGTTGCTCCAACCATTCAAAAAGGGGACCCAAGTTAGATTATTATTTATTAAAGGAGAGGCCAAAGAAATTAATTTACAAACAGTCACTATAGCGACACTTAGCCCAAACTGTCACACGAGTGACACTTAGCCCAAACCATCGCAAGAGCGACACTTAGCCCAAATTTTCGCAATAGCGACAATTTTTCTGAAACTGTCGCAATAGCGACGCTTTTGCCCAAACTGTCGGAATAGCGACGTTTTCCTCCAAACGTCGCAATAACAAGACATAGCTCTATTATGTTGCAATTCTAATGATGTTTCCCAAATTTTCGTAATTCCGATGCTTTGCTACAAACGTCGCAAGACCGATACTAATTTCTATGTGTCACAATACCGACACTTGTCTCCAAACATTGGTATAGCAATAGTTGCGGGAAGGATTTGAAAATTGATAAATTTTGGGGAAATTTTCGACATTTGGTCAAAAGTGTCAAAACCAAAGTGTCAAAATTCCTGCCAAATGTACTAGTGTCAAAACCACTTAACTACAACAACCTTTCGTGTTGGGCCTTTATGATATCTAGGTCTAACTGAGCTACCATTCTCAATGTGTTGTACTCAAATTCAATGGAAAGCAGAGTTTTCTTCCCATAGACTAAACCATATGGTTGTCTTCCAAGTGGTATTGTAAGAACAACTGGCTTCCACCAATATGTCTGCCCAATATTTTTTGCTACTGATCACAACCTTGGTGAGGAGATTCTCCAATGCTTTGTTTGTAACTTCCACCTGGAAATTTTCTTGAGGATGATAGACAGTGGAAGTCTTGTGCTTTATCTTATGCCACCTTAAGAGGTTTTCAATGATATGAGATGTAAATTTGGCCCCTTGATCAATGACTACCTCTATGGGGTATCCAAACTTGTAGAACACATTTTTTCTTAGAAACTCAACTACCTTCTCCTCTGTTGCTACCTTTATAGCCCTTGTTTCAGCCCACTTGGTCAAGTAGTCAGTGCAGACTATGATATACTTCTTCATTCTGAAGGGTGAATTAATGGGTCCAATGAAGTCCATGCCCCATTTTCAAAATGGATCTAGAGCCACCTGAGGATGAAAAGACATTTCATCCTTTGGTGTAGGTTTCCCCATTCTTTGGCATTGGTCGCAACTACTGGTTTATCTCCTGGCATCTTGGTGTAGGATAGGCCAATAGTAACCTGCCTGAAAAGATTTTAAGTTTGTCCTTTTTGCAGCAAAGTGGCTTCTACAAGGACTATCATGATATGCCAAGAGGATGTCAAAAACCTCTTATTCCCTCACATATCTTCTAATAAAATGGTCAAGACCCAACTTGAAGAGATTTCCACCAATCTAGGTGAAAGGGGCACTTTTTTTGATAATATTTCTCTTCTCCCTGGATGAGAGGTTTGGAGGGAATTTTTTAGCAACCAAGTAGTTATCTATGTCAGCAAATCAAGGAGGGAGTGTTGAGATAGAAAATTGGTGTTCATCCAGAAGCTAATCATCCATCATCCCTTCCTCATCTATAGGTAGAGTTAGATTTGATAAGAAATCTACAACAACATTCTCCTTTCCTAGTTTATCAAAAATTATTAAGTCAAACTTGTAGGAATTTACAGGGTACGTTCCTTAGATCAAACACAAAAGGTCACTACTCAAAAATAGATCACAAATCAATAAACCAGTATTTTACATGGTTAAAACCCTTGAAGAGGCAAATAGTCTATGACCTGAGCCAATGCAGCCAATTAAGGAAAATTATTAATATAAAGAAAGAAATTTACAGAAGCTTCTCTCATAAACGGTAACTAGAAAAATGACCCTCCATGCTCTTTAAATAGATATCATGGACCAATCAGGTGTTAAGCCACAGATCAAGTGTTAGTAATATCAAGGAGAGAATGAATCGTTGGATCACTATATATCATGACCATCAGATTATAAGTTACAAAAGTACATACTAGAGAAACACACTTTAACCTAACTCTACACTAGACCAAGTTATACTTAACTATTTCCTATGTGTCGGAATATCCTAACATCCCCCCTTAGGAACAACTTGGGATAGAATTGAAGCATTTAAAAAGGTGACACAATAGGAGAAGGAAGGATGCATTAGAGTTTATCCCCCCTTAATGATAACTTTCCTGAACTCTAAGCATATATTGAAGTTTAGTAAAGTTTTATTTTGTGAGACCCTTTGTAAATATATCAACAACTTAATCATTGGTTGAACAATAGTGCACTTCAAGAACATGATCATGAATGAGATTTCTGATGAAGTGTATGTGTAGCTCAATGTGTTTCATGCGTTGATGCTAAACTGGGTCTTTTCATAGCTGAATGGCACTCTGATTACCACACCAAAGTGTAGTTTGATGTTGTTGATGAAGACCAAATTTGGACAGGATCTGACAAAGCCACAGGGTTTCCTTACTGGCTTCAACAACACCATGATACTTCACTTTTTTTGAAGAAAGAGATATGGAAATTTTTTTCTTACAAGACCATGTAATAGGTCTTGAAAAAAGAGTGAATACATAACCTGCAGTAGACTTTTGATCATCAGGGTCACCAACCCAATTAGAATCAATGAAACTAATCAACAATGGAGATGCTCCTACACTGTAATAAATCCCAAACTGAACTATACCTCGAATATATCTAAGTATTATTTTAGTTTCTTTCTAGTGACTTTTATGAGTTTTGTGCATAAAATGAGCAACAAGACCAATGAAAAAGGAAAGGTTAGGATGGGTATAGGTTAGATACAAAATTTTACCAACAATTTAATTCTATAAGGTAGCATCAACTTTAGGGGAAGTACAAGTCACTGAAAAATTGACTCTAGACTGAAATGGAGAAGGGCTTGGCTTACAATATTCTATGTGAAAGTGGCGTAGAATATCACATGCATACTTGGACTAAGAAAGGGTAATACCTTCTTTGGATTGAAAGACTTGAAGACCAAGGAAATAATGCAAGTGTCCTAAGTCTGTCATTTCAAACCTCTTTTTGAGGCTAGAATTCACATGGTTTATATGGTTGGGATCACTACCATTAAGGATAATATCATCAACATAAACAAAAAGGATTATTAAGGACTTACCCACTTTCTTGGTGTAGACTGCGTTGTCCAAATGACATATAGAAAATCCATTATCTAAGAGAAAGTTATCCATTTTGGCATACCAATCTCGAGGGGCTTGTTTGAGACCATAGAGAGACTTCTTAAGGTGAAAAACAAGGCTAGAGTCATTTTAGATAAATCTAGGGGGTTGTTCCATGTAGATTTCTTCATCCAAGTACCCATGTAAGAAGGCCGATTTAACATCCATCTGGCAGATAGAATTCATTTTGGTAATAGGGGAGAAGGTTTAAGTATAGGCAATGGCTTCAACTTGTGAAAATAATTTAGCAACAAGATGAGTATTATGTTTATCCAGTTTTCCATCTGGTCCAAACCTTTTTTTGTAAACCCATTTTCATATGAAAAGTTTTCTTCCCTTTGGAAGATGAACAAGATCCCAAGTATCGTTTTTCAATATGGAACGATATTCTTCATTCATAGTTGCATCCAAATCTAGATTACCTAAAGCTTCTTCAAAGGTTTGTGGATCATGATTTTTTGGAACTTGAGCCAATAAGGAAGAGGCTTTTTCGAACTGATAACATGTACGACGTTGATCTACAGGGTCACCTACAAGAGAACCTGTTGCATCGCGAGTAGAGCAGAACCATTTTGGAATTTGTGCAGCTGAAGGAAGATCCTGAGGAGGTGGAGGAGGATTAGCATCCAAAGTAGAAGGAATTTTATCATAAGTAAAAGAGATAGAGAGAAGTGGCACATATGCTAAATCAGACTCATAGGCCAAAGGAAGCACACCCGTCGAACTAGGCTCGTAGGGCCAATATATTTTCATAAAATTTTACATATATTCTAATGATTAAATTTTTGGATTTGGGTTTAAGAAGTCTCTATCCTTTGACATCTTCAGAATATAAAAAAAAAAATCATTTTTCACTCTTAGGTTCTAAGGCTTTACGTTTCTCATCTGGAATATGGGCCCAAGGTTCACTTCCAAAAACACCAAAGTGACTAACATCTGGTTTGATTGAGCTCCAGGCTTATTTTGGAGTGATATTACTTAAAGCCTTAGTAGGAGTGCGATTTACTATGTAATTTTCACAGTTAATTGCCTCTGCCCAAAACTTAAGACTAAGTCTTTTAAATTGAAGCATACAATTAGCCATTTCTTTTACAGTACGATTATTCCTTTTAGCTATACCATTTTGTTGTGGAGTATACATAAAAATATGTTACAATTCAATGCCATGCTCAATGAAAAAGTTGATAAATTTATTGTTAACATATTCTCCTCCATTGTTAGATCTTAACTTAAGAATTTGATGTCCATATTGTTTCTCAACAAAGGCCTTGAAGGCCAAGAACATGTTAAAAAATTCAATCTGGATTTTTAAGAAGTATACCCAAGTGCGTCTGGAAAAATAATCAATGAATTTAATAAGTTCTTGTAGCCAGAGAAAGAAACAATTGGAAATGGACCACATAAATCATTGTGAACAAGTTGCAAAGGGGTTGAAGTGTGCCAAGAGGCACATTTGTCAAAACTATCTCGTTGATGTTTTCCAATTACACAATAGGAACAAACACCATCTCAGCAAGATACCATAGGAAGACTTGTCACCTTATTTTATTTACATATGGTTTAAAGACATCGATAGTTTCAGTGACCAAATCACTCATGCCAAAGTTTGCTTACTTCATCATTATGGGAAAAAAAAATAGAGGGAAGACATGATGACCCAAAGTTGTCAAAATTATACAACCTTGTAGAATAATTATCAATTCTAGTGGCTAAAATATGTCTAAGATCTCTTAGGTCCTTAATTACAACATCATGAGGTGAGAATTCTATGGTTTTCCCTTCACCTAGATGATTAATCTGTTAAATAGATAGAAGGTTGCATGACAAGGTAGGAAAACATAATACATCATTAAACTGACCATTATCTAAATGATGGTTCCAGACCCTACAACACTAAGAGATATATCATCACCAACATAAATATATTTGGTGTTACAATCATTTAAAGAAGAAAACATGTATTTATTTTTGGCCATGTGGTAAGGGGCTCCAGAATCAATGAGCCACTCATGAGAATGAGAAGAAGAAGATACATTGAATGCATAACCATATCTTGATGCTTGAAAACCACATGCAGAAAGTGACATTCCCAAAAATGAAGTTGAAGAGTTCTTCAAATGGATGTTGTGCTTATTCATTGTTGCTTCCAAGGCTTTCATATTCTTAAAAACATTTGAATCTACGTGGCCATCGTGATTACAAAAGTTGCAATGTCTATCTATCTTATTCCCTTTGATTCATTTTCCTTATCAGTTTGTTGAGTTTCTTTTTCAATTTGCAGTTGAGATTGCTTAAGACCATTGTTTGGTTTAGGTCCATTATTCTTAGGATGTTGCTTCTTAGGATTATTTAGATTTGGTTGTTGTTGGGCTACTAAGGCTTCCTTATAAGAGTTTCCAGTATTAATAAGACCAATGTATAAGATTTTTTCTTGTTCTCTTATCAAAGAATCATAAAAGGAATGAAAAGAGGGGGACTTGTAGGGTGTTCCTTGAGAAATGGGAGCTTCTCTAGTGGAATGGAAGGTGGAAACTAATACAAAGTATGCAGGGCCTAGCTTAGAAAGAATGGAATAGATAAGAATACCATCTTCCTTTTTGACCTAACAACCTTCTAAGAGAAGTCTAAGGGTCTTGAATTTGGAAAAAAATCTTCAATAGAGGAGAAATTATTGGGGTCCAAAATAAGCAACTCATTTTAAAGCTAGTGGACTCTGATTTCACTTAGAATGCCAAACACAGTATTTAGTTTTTTTCATAGCTTCATCAGGGGAGTCAATTTATTGGATATGAAATCTAAGATCTTGAGCAATGGACATTCCTATCAACCCTCATGTTTGATCTTGTTTATTTTACCATTTAACATGTTTATCTTTATTGGTAAGTTTAGATTCACGTCTTGAAGCTATTCTATAAATCCCTTTACTTCTAAGTAAGTCTACAGTGTAGGAAAGCCATTGGAAATAATTGGTGTTAAGAATAACCAGGCATGTAATTTCCATTTTTAAAAACTAAAGCCATAAAGGTTGAAACCAACTGCTCCAATGGAAAGATAACAAAAAATTAGGTCGGTTTAAAAAAAAAAAACGCCTCTGAAAACGACTTCCGGACGAAGAAGTTGTACCTTTTTGAAGAAAAGTTGTAGTAGATGCTGAGTAGTCACGTGATAAGTTGAAATTTGATGATGGAGTTGTACTTAAAAAAAAAAATCCCCCCCTTTCCAAAATTAATATAATAAGGTCACTTTTTTTTTAAACTACTTTATGTGACCCAGTTTTATAAATAAGTGAGAGTGACTTTTACAATGTTACTTTATGAACTATTGACCAAGAAGACAGTGACTTAAATAAAAGATAAAATTAATTTAGATTGTAAGTGAATCACTTTTTTATAATGGGTTAGAAACACTATTACATAAATTAACTTTAAAACATAAGTTACATGTTTTTTTTAAATAATTTGATAAAAAACCCTTTTTTCAAAAAAACTAACTCGACAAAAATATTTTTAGAAAAAAATGTTACACCATTTTTTGGTCATCTAACCTGCTACTATTAGATGGACCTAAGTACACCATGTAAGACCAATTTTACCCTAAGTAAAATTGCTTTCACTATAAAAATAACTTAGTAAACCACCTTTATTAAGTTGTTTATGGTCTAAACAGGAAACCCCACGAGGAAATATTAAATAAATCTACATTTGTTTGATTTTCCTCAAGGAATAATTAGTTAAACAACAGTTTCATTAATATTCCTGGTCATATTTAAACCAAAAAAATAAAATTAATTAAATAAAGTATTATTTATCTTATTATTTTCTAGGAATAATTATTTAAACCTTATTTAAATAATATTCCTTGTTAAATTTGACTAAATCATTCATTAATAATTTAATAAATCATTATTTGTTTGATTATTACTCAACCACATCCTTAAAATGATAAATAAATCATTTATTTATTTATTATTTACAAATAAAGGGATTTGACCTAAGTCAAATTCTTTTTCCCTCCAACAAACATAATAAAATATTCCATAAAAGTTGGATCTAGAATTGGTTTATAATATTTTAATTATGCACCAATATCTAGACTCAATATTATGCACTCAATATTTTGTTATAAATAGAAGGTTTTTTCCATTCATTCACCACCTTTTGTTGCCTAAATATCACTCTGGATCTACACTTTTGGTCTAACTTTGATCCACCATCATTTTCATATTTTGCTTAGGAGCTCCCTTTGAGTTCCATTTTTGTCTGGGTTTTCTACACCATCAAGAGAGAGAGATTTTAGATCTGAAGTACTGAGGACTTACAAGAACCCATCCCATTGAGAAGAACTGGTAACATACTTCTATGTTTTCCTCCCAGGTGCCATTAATAAAAAATTCATTCAACATATTCTTGTCTTGTCTATTGGATGCATGGAGCAACTCTTATTCTTATTTACTGCTTAATGTATTTTAATGCACAGATCTAGATTTTTGTTGCATTTATCTTAGTCGCCTAATTTCATATTTAAAGATATTGGTAGCCATATTTTCTATTAGGGTTGTTTGTTATGCGTGGCTAAAGTGATTCTTTTTCGTACGTTTGTGATTAAGTTTCATACTAACAACTGGCAACTCCACACAGGTTTACGATTACGATCGCATCGTTTTTCATATCCCTGCATATCCAGCTGCTTCAAATCCTAGGATTTCTCTTCAGCTTCTTGTTTTTATTTTCTTGATGTTGTTTTTAACCTATAAAACCCTTAAAAATTAAAAATTCTAACTTCCGTGTGTTTTCAGACCTATTGCGCAAGTGACAGACATCAGCCGCAGCTGAGACGACACATTTTGTTAAAACCTGCTCCCAAGAGCGCCAGAAGTGTAGGTTGCACTTTTTGGCCCTAAACCTGTGACCTGGAGCTTCAGGACGCAGAAAACTGCCCAAAATCTATGACCTCAACAAGAAACAAGTCAGAAACTGTAACTTGGACTTTTTGCAGGAGTTTTTTTGAAAGTTTTCTAGGTTTGTCTGGGTCTCTGTTCAGGGTTTTCTGACCTCCGTCTCTACCTATTTTGGACCTATAATTGTTCTGTTTTACTCATCTAAGTGGGAGCTGAGCCCTCTTGGGCTTCATTACCCTCCATACTTTGTGGAAGAGTTTTAGTTGTTGCAGGTTGTCTGAAATTTTCAGAGTGTTCAGCCATTTTTCAAATCTGATACCTCACCTTCAGATCCACTTTATATTGGATATTTATCCATCCAAATCACCTCCTTTAGTTTTTTTTGGGTTTTCCTCTAGGGCCCACTCTGTTTCCCTCCAAGAGATAGCCTTTCGCCACCTCATTTGCAACAATTTTTCCTCTGATTTTTTGTTGTTTGTCTGCACCCATTTCTAGCAGATCTGCCTTTAGATCCCTGTCCCTCCTGGCCTTAGATCTATTGGCTATTTTGGTTTGTTTTGATTAGACTTTTTCCCACCTACAGACTACTTGTTGAGAGGCCCACCTCCTTAGGTTTAGATTATTGCATTATTAGTTGTTTATTTGCTGTTATTTTAGTTTCATATATAGTTATCTACAGGTTTATTTACAGTTATACAACACACATTTTCTTTTTCTCTACAAACTTCTGGGTTTAAAATTTAAAATTTACACACTTTACACACACACCCTAAGTGAAGAAGTGCTTGGTTAACACCACCAAGAAAATACTTTAACATTGAAATCAATTGATCTTGCACCTCTCTGCCCTTGTTTCGACATTGTAATCAGTTGATCTCGCACCTCTCCACCCTTGTGGGTCTCTCTTCCCTTTGTGTCTTGTTTGTGTCGTCATCATTGCGCCACCAAGGCATTTATCCTAGAGACTTCTTCTCCTTCATCCTTAATTTCCGATAGGAAGACTTACTCCTCCATGTAGGATTCGAGTTAGTCCTCCACCGAGTCCGTACTCTGACTCCTCTTCTAGTTCATTGGGTTCTCCTTCTAGTTCTACTCTTGATTCTCCTCCTGTCACCTTCACCATGTCTATTTCAGGACCTAACGCTAGTGGTAGCCCCAACCCTAATGTTTGGAATACTACTAGTGGGACCGCAACAGGAACTACTCCAGCTGCTCCCTTGCTCCCCTATATGGTAGGCCTCAGTCTTCCTGATTTTAACCAGTTGATCAATGACCCTATACACCATGATTCTTGTTGGCCTGCTATTCCAACCAATCTCCCTTCGAACATCCCCAAGTTTGAAGGCCTTGCTAGAGAAGATCCTACAAATCATGTTTGATCTTTTCACATGTGGTGTCTATCTAACTCCATTACTGACGACTCTGTCCATCTTCGGTTGTTCCAACGTACGCTTACAGGTGAAGCTTCTAAGTGGTATGTTGATCAGGCATCATCCTCTCATACCACCTTTGTGACTCTTTCTCAGGATTTTTTGTCTTATTTCCAGCTTCCCCTTCGTTATGACACTGGAACCGAACTTTTGACTTATTTCCATCAATTTTTTGCGACTTGCCTATCTGATCATGTCCAGGAATGGCGGAGAAGAAAGAGCCTATGTCAAGCTCCTACCTTCGAATGTCGTGTCTACATGGAATCATTCCTTAGATCTCTCTTGCCTACTATCGGCAAAGATGTCACATCGCATTTCCCTCAAACTGAAGAAGCTGCTCTCCAAATTGCGTTAAAATATGACCTGATCTACGCTCAGTTGGGTTATGTTTATACCATTCTACCCTATCTTCCTAGACCCGGTGGTGCCAACGCACCAGGGGAATATCATGCCACCGACGGTATCGTTGGAGCTCTTTCTCATCCATACACTCAGCCTCCCATGGGCTATGGTTTTCCTCAGGGGGGGCCAACACCTCCTACAATTTCCCCCCTCCCGGTAGCATGTATCCACGACAAGGCATGCCTCCTCCTTTTTCCAAACCTCCTATTTACCACACTGTTACCCAACCTCCTTATTATTTGTATCCACAGCCCAGCACTCCAGCTCCTCCAACATTATCACCTCCTCCTCCCTTACCTTGTCAAACCCTGCAACAACAGCCACCGCCCCCTCAGGGGTAGGTGTATGCACAGCAGGGCGTGAATAATCCTCCTCCCTCTAAAAAGAAGAGGAAAGGCACTCAAAATCAATATTATCTTGGTAATCCTGGATATAATCCTCAAAATAATTTTCCTAACACTGCTAACTAGCAACAGGGCACTCATCCCAGGCAGGACAGGCCTGTTCGCCCGAAAAAGCCTTGTTCTTGTTGTGGTGTTTATGGTCATTACACACATGATTGTCCTCTTTTACCATAGATGAAGTAGATGTGGGAGTCTTAGGTAACATTGCAAGGACAACAAGCCTCCCCTTCTGTCCCTCCCAGTGTCGCACCTCGCCAGCCGGCTGTGTTTACTAATCCTTTCCCTCAGCAAGGATTGTGGCTACCCAACCACCTGAAGGTCAGGTGGCCACTCAACCTCTTTCATCTGGTACCTCCGATTACTAGATTCTCATGATGAATTCTGAAAAACCTATAACCATAGATATCAGTATTTAGACTCAGTACCATCAATACAACAAGCCTCCCACTACGTTTGTCCTCGAGCCACCTCCTTCGGTCTCTACAGAGCCTCTTTCGACACCTAATGGTCCCTTGTATATCCCTCAGCCTAAGGCATAGGTTCATACCAAGATCCTTAAGGGACCACTATTCTGAAATGTTGCTTCTAGTAAAGCTGCCCATTCGTATAGTATAGTAGATGATTTGGCACAATCTCCTGCTGCCATTTCAATGCTGGAACTCCTCCAGTCATGCCCTTCACAATGAAAAGTTGTACTATCTGCCATGGAAACTGTAGATCCTTCCGATGATCACTTGATCGTCTTTGATGTTGACTGGTCAAAACATCCTCCTCTTCCTGCTTCTGTCGCCTTCCAAATCCCAGTTAAGATCCGGAACGCCAACGTTTCCCAGTGCATCATTGATGAGGGGGAATCCACCTATGTGATGTCTGCTTCGGTTTGGAAGCAACTCGGATCACTTGAGTTGGCTCCTTCCATGATCACTCTTTGAGCGTGGGATGGCCATGCCTTCCCCGCCCATTGGCCTATTCGGAAATTGTCCTATTACTCTTGCGGGCAAGACTGTTTGCATTGACATAGAAGTCATTGATGTCCCCTTAGATTACAATATTCTATTGGGTCGCTACACATATGCGATGTCTGTTGTCCCATTTGCGGTTCACCGCAAGATGTCCTTCCCTCATAACAGAAAGATAGTCACCATTTACCAGTTAACATATTACAAACCGAAGTCTCAGACCTCCCTTGAGTCCATCATCTCTTCGGTGGCCAATAAGCAAAACGTTAATCCTTTGACTAGTGTCTCACCTACAGTCTACAAAGACTCCTCATTTATTGGTACATTACCTGGTCTTCCTCCTCCTGTCTCTGATCCCATCTCATCAAATGTATGCATGATGCAGTCATCTCAGGCTTCCCTCAAGTAGCCCACTTCAGCTAGTCAACAGCCTCACCCTCCGCCGCCTACTCCTAGCCCTTCGATTCAGCCTTTTGGACCTCCTCCTCCTGACCCTTCACCTACAGCTGGTATCCATAAGCCTCTTTACCCTCCTGGAATGGTTCGTCCAGGCATTAACTATCTTGGAGTCATCCCGCCTGGTCATTATCCCTTCGGTGAAATACTGTTCCTAGCTCCCCCTCTAGGAGTTTACATGGTACCTGACATGGCTACCCTCTCTCTTCCCAACTTGACCCTGGGGATTCCCGTCTGGTACCTTAATCCCCTAGCCGCTACCCCGCCTGGTCAGCCCAAACCTTATCTTGATTTGACCCCAGTTCAACTAGTCCCTATGACTTCTCCCACTGTTACAGTGCCTCAGCCACCTCAACAGGAACCTCCACCTATTGCAACAGTTTTGGGTAATTGGAGCAAAGCCAACAAGATGGCAACCAAAGACAAGGCCACCCCCATAAACCTTGCCCCTCCTTGACCGACAAAACGTACTATCCAGTGTGCTTTGTGTGATGTTGTCGGTCATGCCACCCATACTTGTCTGGAGTTGCCTCAACTCAAGTCCATGGTCAATGAGATGCTTCCGGAGTCTGATATCCCTGAGGTCTATGTCACTATACTTGATTCAGTCCCGAAACTCAAATCCTTGCGCACAAATCACCTTTTTTCTTTGTGTGATTTCCATGGCCACTATACTCACCTCTGTCCTCGTCTTGAAGAGTATCGTTCCTCTTTGGAAGCATTCTGCCAATTCAAGGTTAAGCATGACAAGTTCACCTCTCACTTGTTTGTGAGTTCTACTTCAGTAGAACCAGAGGATCTACCTGCTCCCATTGACATTCCCCCTCCCTATTTTGAAATGATGGAGTCTTCGGCCACCATTTTCTACCTATCATCATCCATGAGACCGTCGGTGGAAGTCCCCTTGGAGACTTCCCCTGATGTTTCGCTTGACCTCCCTTCAGTGATCACCCTGGGCTCAACATCGATAGATACCTTATCTACTTACTCTTATGTCATCCCCCATGACATTGCGCATGTGAGCCTTTCTTCACATGATGATGAGTCGGGTAGCTCTACCACGTCAAGTGGTCTCCCTTCCTCCAATCACCCCATCTTCCATTCGGATGAAGACATTATGGAAGCCATGATTGACCTTGACTTTCCATGGGATGATATGCACCACCATGCGTACTTCCTCCCGCAGCAATCCCATGACCAATATGTTGTGGAAACTAAATACTTCATTCCAGATGAAGTCGATTTGTTTAGAAATCCCATATCTGCACCTGATGCTTTCAAAGAAGGAAAAATTTCCAATACCTCTCCTACCATTAAAATTGACATTTCTGACAAATCAGGGGTAGAATAAAATATCACCTTAGGTGCCCAATGCACCACGGAAGAGTTTGAAGCTTACACCAAGATTTTCAAAGAATTTTGCGATGTTTTCGCCTAGTCCTATTCATAAATGCCTGGACTTGATCTCACCATTGTCGAACACCATATCGATACATTGCCAATGCAAATCCTATCTGTCAAAATTTAAGACCCATTAATCCTTCCAGACGAGAAGCTGTCAAAGCCGAAATTGATAAGCTTAAGCAGCCTGGTTTTATCTATCCCATCGAATACACCACTTGGGTGTCCAATCTAGTTCCCGTTCTCAAGAAACAAGACACCATCCGTGTCTGCACTGACTTTTGCGACCTGACCAAAGCTTGTCCCAAATACAACTTCCCCACACCATTCATTGACCAAATCATTGATGAGTGTGCGGGGCACAAAGTTCTATCCTTTATGGATGGATTATCCAGGTACAACCAAATTGTTATCCGTCGTGCTGATCAACTTAAGATTTCATTTATTAGTCTATGGGGAACCTTTGCCTATCGAGTCATGCTATTTGGCCTTAAAAACACCGGAGCCACTTTTCAGCGGGCTATGTCTTACTATTTCCATGACCTGGCTCACATTATCCTTGCTTATTTAAACAACCTCACTACACGTTCTAAACATTGGGCACAACACCTCCACAATCTGTGTACCATCTTTCTCCGATGTCGCAAGTATAATATCCACCTCAACCCGCTAAAGTGTGTCTTTTGTGTTCTTGTCGGCTATCTTCTAGGCTTCATTGTGTCTAAAGATGGTATCATTCTTGACCCATTGAAAGTTCAAGCCATCCTTGAGCTTCCTATCCCTCGTACTTTATGCCAGCTACAAAGCCTCCAAGGCAAAGCTAATTTCCTTCACCGGTTCGTACCTGACTATGCCACCACTGCGCATGGGTTCCTTAGACTCCTACGTTCTAACATCCATTTTGTGTGGGATGCCTATGCCCAAGATTCTTTTGATGCCCTGAAACATGCTCTCATGTCCACTCCCTCTATCTGTCCCCCTGACTTTGATAAGGATTTCATCTTGTACATCTCCGCTTCCACCTACTCGGTCACTAGAGCCCTTATTCAGGAATATGACAATGGAATTGAGCATGTTATCTATTATGTCAGCAAGAACCTGATAGGACCTCCTGTATCCTACTCACATGAAGATAAATTAGCATTGGTTGTCGTGTTCATGGTCCATAAACTTCGTCATTACATCCTCATGAGTTCCACCAAGGTCGTGACTAATTCCAACCCTATGGCCTTCCTATTGAGTCGCCGAATCATCAATGGGAAGTACTCCCGTTGGATCATTATCCTCCAGGAATTCGATCTTGAATTTGTCACACCAAAAAGTAAGAAAGGTTTAGCCCTTGCTGAAATCATTTATGAACTACCTACCGGTATGCAAGATCCTCCAGTTAATAATAATTTCCCCGATGAACATTTATTTTCCATTACCACCGATCATCCTTAGTATGGTGACATCCTTACTTATTTGCGAACCCAAACGTTCGCCCTCCATCTTGAACGTGATGCTTGACTACATATCCAACACCAGGCCCCTACTACCTTCTTATCAGTGACGACCTTTATCATTGCAGTGTAGATTATGTCCTTCGTCGTTGTCTCACCCACGCTGAAGCAGAGCAAGTCCTCAATGTTTGTCATAGTGGTGCTTGTGGTGGCCACCTCTCCGGTCTAGCCACTACCCAGAAAATCATGTGCGCTAGGTACTTTTGGCCTTCTCTCTTTGGTGATTGCATTGAAGTAGTCAAAAATTGTTCCAATTGCCAAAAAAATTCCCCTAAGGCACGAGCCCCTTTGGCTCCCCTCCATCCTGTCATCTCAGCTGGTCCCTTTTGTAAGTGGGCCATAGACTTTATGGAGTGTCGACTGTCATCTACTGGTAACCACAAGTATATCATCATGGTGGTTGACTATTTCACCAAATGGGCTAAGGCCTTACCAACGTTTAACAACACGGCAGCTACCGTAGCCCTCTTTTTCTTTAACCATGTGATCACTCAATTCAGAGCTCCGAAACAATTGGTCTCTGACCATGGTCAAAATTTTGAAGATGAGATATGGCATGAGCTATCCTGACTGTTGGGTTCTGAGCGCCAATATTCCTCCTCTTATTACCCCCAAGGTAATGGCCAAGTCAAAGCAGTCAATAAAATCCTTAAAAGCATGCTTCAACGGACAGTGGATAAGCACAAAACCAACTGGCACCTTATGCTCTTCCTTTCTTTATGGGCCTATAGAACTTCTGTTAAAACCACCACCGGGTTTACTCCTTTCCACCTTGTTTTTGGAGAGGAGGCAGTCTTACTGATTGAGTGTGAAATTCCTTCCCTTCATCTAGCCGTCGAAATTCTCCCTGACACCCAACCTTTATAAAAATGACTTATCATGCTTGAGCGTGCTTCCGAAGACCGTCATGTTGCATTGAAAACCATCAAAGCAGCTAATAAATGCACAAAAGCTAAGTATGATCGAAAATTCCACCCTCTATTTTTCATGAAGGTGATCTTGTTCTGGTGTATGACCAGGCCCATGATGTCCTCGGTCATGGGAAGTTTGACTCATTATGTCTAGGACCTTACATCATCAGTAAGGATTTAGGTAAGGGGGCATATCTCTTAGAGGATTTCGAAATCCATCCCCTTCCCAATATCTTAAGAAATACTAACCATAGCATTTCCTTTCAAAAATGCATGTTTTATTTCTTTTAGGTAGCCAGCTCATGATTTTGTGATTTGATACTTCACTAGGAAACATTCTTCCAAGAAGGGTCACTTCACCACTCCTCAAAATCGATTTTTTCACTTGCAACACTTGCACTTGGGGCACCACTTTGCCTCCATACTTGTCCATGCTCGTGTCAATTTTCGGCATGAGTAACCATCATGTACTCATGTATTTATGGTCCCCATTGGACCTCTTTTGTGTGGCAGCATCATTGAGTCACCCTTGTTTAGAGCATCCGAGTTGAGTCATCATCGCATTCATGGAGTCTATCCCGAGTCCCTATGTATCCCTCTATAGTCCTCCATCCTTCATTTCTTGGTTCCTCTCTCGTGTAGCACATTATGGCATTCAGTTCTATTGTCCCCTATCCCTCAGGATATTGTGTTAGTCACTACCAGGTCATCCATGCCCTTTATTCTCTAACAAGGTAAGTCATCCGTCTGCTACTCAGTACCCCCCATTTCATCATCAGCCCTGGTGTCAGTCTTTCAGTCGCTCTACTCTTTTCTTTCATGCCTTAGTTGAGGATCCCTTATTACCTCACCTATGGTGGAACTCCTTCTGTCGACATCAGATCATTCATTCTAGAAGACAAGTCTAGAGGGTGGTGTACTTTGGTTCCAACTTCCACTCTTGTTCGGTGCCTCAAATTGGGAAAAGGGACTCCTTATTTCCCTTTGACTTGATTGATTCTCATCTCTAGCTCCTTTCAGGATGATCAAGATCCGTATACTTGATGGTTCAGTGATGCAGCAGATGATACCGGTGATTCCTGGGTGTCTGTGAGATGTTTCAACCCTCATGAGGGGTTGGCCCTACAGGTAGTCCCCCACATTCCCAGATGACCTCATCATTATATCCTTTGATGAAACTTGTTGGCTCGAGGGGTCCTGACCTAGGTTCAGATGTTCAAGGTTTGCCAACAAACCCCTATACTATTGGCCCTTTCGACAGTGACCTGCTTGGGCAGGCCAAATTCTCACCCGAAGTAGTATGGGTGGGTGCTAGAACCAGGTTTCCACATCCTAGGAGAGGGTAGGTAAGTCAAGCAGAGTTGTGTTTACCCTGATCGTGACTCAATCCAGTATCGCCAAGCCTAGATTTCCTTCGCATCCACATGTGCAAAAATAATATTACTCACAGAAATCAACAGATCGAGAATTCATATAACAATACACAACTATTTCAGATATCCTTGTATGAATAAAGTAGAACAAACCCAGATCATAGAAAAAATAAGTACATAAGTATGTTCACAACTTAAACCAATAACACAGCAGCATATACTAAGTAATCAAGATGTCACAGATTCATATCATAGCAATTCCAGTGGATTCAGATAAGCAAAAATACTCCCACATTCATTAATCTTTCAAATATTCGTACAAAACCCCAAAAACCCAACCTACACACATAGCAGCAGGGTCTGCACACAGCAACATAGAGGCCCCCCGTGCACACAGTAACAGGAATCCTTACCCGAAAACCCTGACCAAATCTATCGATTTGCACTTAGCAGCAATCTCTTATCATTCTTAGCTTGTTCTAAAACTCACAAAGGTTCAACTACTTATACTATTCTAGCCTATGCATTCAATGGTCCGCAAACCATGGTTTGCGGACTCTTGGTCTACCCTTGACCCATTTATAATTCTTTAGGGGCTTTGACCCACCCCAAAACCCCTACGCTATACTAAATATAATAAGAAATATACAAAATGGACCAGTTTCGCAGCTTTGTAGGAGACCTTGTTCCAACAGTCCCCCAACACAATCTTGTGACTCATCCTGAGTCACTGCGATGGTGGGGTCTCCACCTGGGTGCGTAGTGTGTTGATGGTGGTGATTAGAGGGGGTAGTACTTCTTGGCTCTGAGCAGCAGCATGCTGCGCAATATCCACGAGCTTCTGGGATGTTGGCCCTTCGTTGGCCGTAGTGACGTTTTTCAATGTTTGGTTGAGTTGTGTGACCACGCTATCAACATCTTGTGAGAGCTGGAGGGTTGTGGTAGCCCATGGCTTTAATCGCTCCTCAAGGACATGCTTCTAACACTGGAGTTTCTCAATCGTGTCTAGGAGAGCGCTGCTGGTCCGCAATTGTGCTAACTGCTGCGCAAGCACCAAGGTGGGCAAGGTAGCTTCGACCTGTGTGAAAGCTTCCTCCTGCAGTTGTAAGTCATGACTGACCTTTCTAAGGACCAGGTTGAACTAGACCATAGTCTAGAGCTGCATGTTTGATTCAAACAACTAGGTACCCCGAGAAATTTGTTTTGAGATGGCGTTCGTTGCTTCGGCCACTAGTGCAAAGCGCTAGGCTCGAACCTCTGGCGACGTGACGGGCTGCAAGATAGCCTGTAATTCGGAGAGTTGCTTCTCCAGTTGTGCCTTGACGGTCTGTATTTCCATTCGAAACAATTTTATGGCTGCAACCATACTTTCTACCTTGGCCCAAGGTGTAGCTGCGACCGGGACTTCGTCCAGGACCTCTGTGCAGAGCTGGTGGATTTCCATTTCAAGCTCCACCAGATGTGATATAGCAAGGTATTTTTCTGCGTCTTTCCATTTGAGGGCCCGCTTGGCCATACTGAGCTATTGATTTACCTCCAAGTCTCATTGGTGGGTCTTCTGGATTATGGCGGCGTGGAGGCCTTGTAATGCTTCAATGGGAAACTTAGCCAGGTCCAAGTGGATTGTTGTATCGACTTGGACTTGGGTTCTTATAAGGGCAGTGTTAGGTAAGGAGCAGAGGTGGCTTCCTCTTGGTGGGAGCACGGTACTGCTGATTGCCAAGGCCGCTTGTTTCTGAGTTACGTTCATCTGTAGCATATCTGCCTTCCATTGGAGGGCGCAGAGCTCACTCTGGAAGGTGCCAATTGCAACCTTCTGTTGTTTTTCGATGGTTTCCCATATTTCCTCTGTTTCCAGTGTAATTTCATCCGTGATCTGTTCGAGTTCACCATCAGTCAGTGTGACCATCACATCGTATTCCTGGCGCTGGCCGTGCTGCTTCTTTTGAGGCCTAATATCAGGCTCACCTGGCCACTTTTTATTCTGGAGAGAGGTGGTAGTTGGGATATTTGTCCCTGGCACACTTAGTGCCAACTGCGAATTGGCCCCGGCATCTGCATTGGTGACTTGTAGCAACTGGGTGTTCCTTTTCGCAGCTACGTCTGTGCCCCTCATGCTTAGTTATGGGGTTTTCCTGGGGTCAATAGTAGGGGTACTTCTATGACGCAGGTCCCTTTGGTACTCTTTTCTACTAGACTGAGGCCACTCCTCCATGCAGGGAGCCAGAGTGCAATTAGCCTACTGATTTCTTCGTCCCCTGACCCAATGATAACTACCTCTTGTTCAGGTTCTATAGGTACTAAGGCTTCCACAGTCCTAGGGGCTGTTATCTTGGTGGGAGTATGGATTCTTGATTCTGGGGGCCTATCAGTAGCGGGAGTGGGTCGATTTTCCATGAGCAGGACGCAACAGGCCCAAAAAATCACACCGCATAAAAAAACTACATACAGGTTACGGGTGTAATACGAAGCTGTTGTCTGAGTTAGCTGTCCTACTTTATAGTGCCTATGGCCATCCAATGGTAGGGTAAGTGTCATTCGGAACTTACCATCAAGTAACCAGTAAAAAATCTCAAGGAATCGCTTCATTAATTGACAACCGCCTGCTCCTCTTAACGGTAACTTATTTGTTTTACCTGATTTTACTATTCCCCCTGCCATTTTTCGCTCCTCATGTGTACTCTGCATACTTGCTGAGCTTGGACTAAACATCCAGGCCTCTTGCACCTACCCCCCCAACACATGCTTGTTCCTAACATATGCTACAACCAAAGACATGTGTTTCCTAGAGGTTCCCTCCCAACCGCACCGGATCGCTTGCGGGAACGAATCTTTTAGAGGCGTTATAAGTAGTGCATATTCTGAAACAAAAATTATGTAATACCCCACATGGCCAAGGAGTGACCACAATTATTTTCTTGTTGTGAGAGTCGTCGCAATTATGATAACTCTTCCTTCTGTATCTACATTCCTATTTAATGTAAGGTGCGTCCCATTGTAACCCCCGCGTAGCCTGGTAGCCATGTGCACCCCTTCCAATTCCAAGTTAAATGCAGTTCATGGATCATCCTTATTATTCATTGGGCCCAAGCTACGGTAGTTAACCCTACTTGGTATCTGTGTTTCCCATGTGGGTAATTCTGGTGCGAGGAATATGTGTGACTCTCCCCACTCCCTAGTGTCCACGTCTCGCAGGGCTGCGTCAAGTGCCATGGTCTGGCCTACTAACCCAAATTTTCCCAGGAATTATTCTTTCAATGTTCCCCAGTGGTAGGTGCACTGATGGAGCTCTGCATCTAAGTACCATGCAGATGGAATTGGTCCTAGGTCATGAATCAATAGGTGAACCCATTCCTTAGTCATCTTGTCACACCACTGTTTTTCCCATGCTGACGGATATTCACATGGTTCTTCCGATCCAAGGAATGTCTTGACACGCAGGCCAGTTGAGGCTTCAAATTGCAGAATCATCACATTCCAACATTCCTCCCAAGCCTGGAATGCCTCCCCGTGCGTTTTCCACCAGCGCGCAGGTATTCCATGCAAGGCTAGCTTAAGGGCCCATAGCCTTCGTCCCTTGGGAACCTCTGCTTCAAAGGCTTGCAAAATTCCTTAATGCTGCCAGAACCATCAAATTAGGGAAGTTCTCTTACCTTAGAGGAAATGCAGTGGAATTCCCTTGTGACTCGAAGACACCGTAGTGCTGAGAGATCATGCAACTGGTTTTGCCAATTTTCCATCTCCTTGTTAGAGTTAGAGAAGCATTCACTATCCTTTTCCTAGCAGAGTACACCTTTCGTCGTGGGGTTGATCCAATCATTTTCCAACCTAGTCAACTTATAAATTTGATCCATTTCCTCTTCATTGCGCACTGGCTATGTATATCGTTCACCTTCCACAGGATCTAATGGTATTATCACCCTTGTGCCGTTATTCTCAAACACCATGCTGCTTTTATTTAGGTTGATGATACCACCCACATCTATGGCCCAATCCAATCCCAAGATCACAGGGTAGGGGTCCGTATATTCTATAATTTCTATTACTTCAAAACCAGTGCCGACCTTTACTCCTGCGATGTCCACCGTAACTTTAGGCAACCTTCCTAGCAGGATGATTTTCTGCTGATTTTCCATGCGCAGCTGAATAGTGGACCATTCCAACTTAGGTTCTCCCATTCGTTACCAAGTCTACTTAGGTAACACGTTCGCATCCAACCCTAGGTCCAAAATAACCTGGTTCATTTCGTAGTCATCGATCTGCGTAGACAACTGCATTTCTCTTCCGGTGCATTTCTTATATCTGTATAGTTTGTGCGCATCCTTGACTTCCAAGGTTAGATTGGGTCATGCTGCGCAGCTATCTATTAATGCCTGAAGGTTCTCCATAGCCTTTGGGTTGCACAACAGTTTCATACATGCTTGCAAAAATGGCTCAACCTTCACATCTGCCTTGAGGTTCACAGGTGGCCAAGCGGTAGTTGCTTCTGTCTCAGCAAAGTCTTTGCGAGCTGTGATAAATTTTTCTTTTCCCCTTTTTAGGTCCAAGCCTTCTTATTTGATAGAGGCTTGACAAATCAGAGGTTCCATCGCAGCTTCTTCCTCAGGTCCCCTGGTGGTCATCTCGTTGCATGTCACCACATTCACACTTGGATATTTTATTCCCAGCTCAGCCCTAACTCTCTGCACATTTTTCATAGGTGTCGACTGCTTTTCCTTCATTTTCACTATCAAGATCGGGCAATCTTCAATTGCATGGTCTAGCTGTCTGCAATATCGGCAAGATTGCCTAGTGGGGTTTGGGCAGTCCCTTGTAAAGTGTCCTTCTTCTCCACAGTTATAGCAGATTATCTGACCTCATCCCCATCCTGCACTTCCACCGCGTCCTCCTCCCCTTCCCCTTGATGGGGAGCCACCTATACCTACGGGGGTCCTTGGTGATGCAGTTTCTAATTGTACCCTGTATAAGTTTCCTCGATCAATCATCAAATAATATGTCTGGAAGTTCTGTTCGTCATGTCCCACTGATCTGTAGAACTTACACCATTGCTGTTTTACCTCTGAAATGTATGCAGTAAGGCGGGGATAGAGGTTAGTATTGTGCAGCCCTATGACATGACAATCATCGCACCAGAGCACTGGCCCACTAGGTCCCACAACTTCCCTAGGGTGCAATGGGCTCAGTCCCCTCTCCTGCACATAATTTTATAATAGAGGATAGTTATCCTTGGTGTGGCCCTTCACCCGGCATCGTATGCACCATCTTTCGAGGCTGGCTTCTGCCCCTCCTACCTTTCACAGGTTCTGGATCTCTACATGCATCGCTTCCAACTGTCCCTATATCTGTTGGACGCCTAGCTGAGTCTCATCCCAAGGTGCAACTTCTAACTTCATGGCACCTTCCAAGGCCTTCTCCTGCGATTCAAAAGTTTGGTGCCCCATAGGTACACGCAGGTGAGGCAACAACATGGCAATAAACCATTCTGTGTGATGTCTGTCATCATATTGGAATCCCCCTTCTCTGATCACCTCCTTTAGTCATTGATTGGCCTCCCACATAGATTCAGAAGGTCCTTGCTTGAAATCCTTTAGATCAACCACGATTTGGGAGTAGGACATAGGTTTCTTGAACTATTGTTTCACAGAATTCTTAATTTCTTCAATGGTTGCATTTGTGTTTTGGTTGATGTATCCCATGTACCAGTCCAAAGCTCTTCCTTCGAAGGTAATGGACAGCTGAGCCCTTTTCACCGCATCACTAGCCACGTTCTGCGCAGTCCATACTGATCCTGCGAAAAACCAGAATTGATCCATATATTCATCCCCTACACCCTTAAAGGTCAACAATTTCATGTGCGCAACCATGTCATCTTCCGGTGGTGGAGGGGTCGGTGAATTCTTACCTCTAGGTTCATTTGAAAGTGGTGTGGCTGGAGGACTCTACGAAGCTACTTCCCTTACTGGACTATAGGCCAATCGATCTCCTTCTAGTTTGGCCCTATAGTACTTGCCACTCCATGTTGTGCTCTCATCCAGTTCAGAGGTCATTCACTCAGTATGGCTACATAGAATTCTCTTTTCGCATAATAATATCTTGATCAATAATGGAAAAGTCTTCAGGAACTTACCCCAGAACCCTGTGAAGAATATTTGCTCTGCTTCAGAGTAGGAGACAAACTGATCGATGGAAAATTCTGTTACAAATCCTCCTAACAGGCTGTCTACCCAATGGTCCACTATGCGAGAGATGGTGTTATCAGTCTTTTATAGCTGTTGTATTGGTTTGGGGGTCCAATCTGTGATCCGCTCGTCTTTCCAACACTTCTAAAACTTGACCAGTCTTGCGATCAACTCCTAGAGCTTGATTGAAATTGATACAAATTAGAATATCTCATAGATCTCTGTGAAAATGTACTTATTCTTCCACTCTTTAGTGGTCAACCTCTTACTGCAGTTTTCTTTTATGGAAAATTCCTGAACTTGATGTTCAAACCATTCATTAATTTCCTTCCTCTCTGGCTTCCAGTACGGCCTTGGCATTACCCGATCCCTCTCTCAAAATGCTCCAGGTCCCAGAAACGGAACCATTTTTTGGCTTTAGGGGTCTTGACCCAGGTTCAGATGTTCAAGGTTTGCCAACAAACCCCTATACTACTGGCCCTTTCAGTAGTGACCTTCTTGCGCAGGCCAAATTCTCACTCGAAGTAGTATGGGTGGGTGTTAGAACCAGGTTTCCGCACCCTAGGAGAGGGTAGGTAAGTCAAGCAGAGCTACATTTACCCTGATCGTGACCTGATACGGTGTCTCCAAGCCTAGATTCCCTTTGCATCCACATGCGCAACAACAATATTACTCACAAAAATCAACGGATCGAGAATTCATATAACAATACACAACTATTTTAGATATCCTTGTATGAAGCAAGTAGAACAAACCCAGATCACAGCAGAAATAAGTACACAAGTATGTTCGCAACTTAAACCAATAACACAACAACATATACTAAGTAATCAAGATGTCACAGATTCATATCACAGCAATTCCAGTTGATTCAGATAAGCAACAATACTTCTGCATTCATTAATCTTTCAGATCTTCGTACAAAACCCCAAAAACCCAACCTGCGCACACAACAACAGGGTCCACACACAACAAGACAAAGTCCCTCCACGCACACAACAACAAGAGTCCTTACCCGAAAACCCTGACCAGATCTATTGATTTGCACTTAGCAACAATCTCTTATCATTCTTAGCTTGTTATATAATTCACATAGGTTCAACTACTTATACTATTCTAGCCTATGCATCGAATGGTCCGCAAACCATGGTTTACGAACTCTTGGTCTACCCTTGACCCATTTACAATTCTTTAGGGGCTTTGACCCACCCCAAAACCCTTGCGATATACTAAATATAATCATAAATATACAAAATGGACCAGTTTCGCAGCTTTGTAGGAGACCTTGTTCCAACACAGCTCCATATATTTGATGATGTCAGCCTCAGCCGCTTGCAGCGCCTTTTTGTTTGCATGTATCAGTCAAATTTTCAAAGCCTTTTCCTGTTTACAGCGGCATTTGGGTTGTATTTGTATCTCATGTACTCATATGTTATTGTATAATTTCTAGCTGTGATCCCAGGCACAATATGTATGTGAGATTCATTATCATGTTTTTACCCGGCTCATGTTTATGCCAGCAAGTACTATATTTTTCAGTCCCTTGCTTACTGGATGCACTATTATTTGTACTTTGTCTCGGCGGGAATAGGCATGCCTCCCCCGCCGCCTATAGCATAGGTACTCACTCATAAAAGAGACTTGTCGCACCTATAAGTCTCGCCTCCTCAGGGTATAGTCCTCTAGCGCTTTGGTCTACCTTATATTTCTCTCTCTTTGAATTCCCCTTCGGTGTCTAGTGATTGAGTTCTTACAACGTACTTCGGTCATACGACTAGCTCCTAATGCTTGCACGTTGGGGGGCAATTTGTTACACCATTTTTTGGTCATCTAACCTGTTACTATTAGATGGAACTAAGTACATCATGTAAGACCAATTTTACCTTAAGTAAAATTGCTTTCACTATGAAAAATAACTTAGTAAACCACCTTTATTAAGTTGTTTATGGTCTAAAAAGGAAACCCCATGAGAAAATATTAAATAAATATACATTTGTTTGATTATACTCAAGGAATAATTAGTTAAACAATAGTTTAAGTAATATTCCTAGTCATATTTAACCCAAAACAGGAAAATTAATTAGATAAATTATTATTTATCTTATTATTTTCTAGGAATAATTATTTAAACCTTATTTAAATAATATTCCTTGTTAAATTTGACTAAATCATTCATTAATAATTAAATAAATCATTATTTATTTGATTATTACTCAACCGCATCCTTAAAATGATAAATAAATCATTTATTTATTTATTATTTACAAATAAAGGGATTTGACCCAAGTCAAATTCTTTTTCCCTCCAACAAATATAATAAAATATTCCATAAAAGTTGGATCTAGAATTGGTTAATTATATTTTAATTATGCACCAATATCTAGAATAACTCAATATTTTGTTATAAATAGAAGGTTTTTTCCATTGATTCACCACCTTTTGTTGCCTAATATCACTCTGGATCTACACTTTTGGTCTGAATTTGATCCACCATCATTGTCATATTTTGCTTAGGAGCTCCCTTTGAGTTCCATTTTTGTCTGGGTTTTCTACACCATCAAGAGAGAGAGATTTTAGATCTGAAGTGCTGAGGACTTACAAGAACCCATCCCATTGAGGAGAACTAGTAACATCCTTCTATGTTTTCCTCCCAGGTGCCGTTAATAAAAAATTCATTCAACATATTCCTGTCTTGTCTATTGGATGCATGGAGCAACTCTTGTTTTTATTTACTTCTTAATGTCTTTTAATGCATATATCTAGATTTTTGCAGCATTAATCTTGGTCATCTAATTGCAGATTTAAATATATTGGTAGCCATATTTGCTATTAGGGCTATTTGTTATGCACGGCTAAAGTGACTCTTTTTCGTATGCCTGCGATTAAGTTTCATACTAACAAAAATAACTTGACAAAAATTTTCTTAGAAAAAATAACTTGACAAAAAGACCTAAACCCAATAGCTCTATTCTCATAAAGTAATGTTAGACCAAGTGAACTAGTAAAAATATTTAGTAATTATTGGAAAGGAGGAAGTTTTTTTTTTTTGTACGTGTTTTTTCTGCAAAAAAAAAACCACGCAAAAAAAATATGTATATATAGGCCTTGCAGAAGAATGCTAGATTTATGGTTAGTCCACTATAAAATTAAATATTTTTCTCGCTATTTCTGATTTCTCGAGATCACACAAAGTTGCGAGGAAAGAGAATAAGTAGGAAAAAAATCACGTCTTCTTGCTTTTGGTTTGCCAAATCGCACTGAGTGTGGAGCAAAGAGAATACAAAGAAGAGGGTATAGATCCGGTAATAGAAAAAAATGACTATAGATTGAAATAAAACAGAGAGATATATAAATATAACTACAAAAAAATATTTATACTTCCATATCTAAAATGACATATCTTGGGAAACCATAAACCTTTTCACATGAAATGAAAGAGGTTCCTCACTGGAATATAGGCTTTGGTCACAACAGAGCAGTTCTCCTGGCCCGAAAGTGGCCATAAATATTAGATCTATAAAACGACAGTCACATGCAGTTAAACCAGCTTCGGATCAACAACAGATGCAGCCCTCAAAATAGCTTTGACACCATGTAGGAATTTACAGGGTAAGTTCTTTAGATCAAACACCAAAGGCCACTGCTCAAAAATAGATCACGGATTAGTACACAAATATTTGACGTGGTTAAAACCCTCGAAGAGGGAAACAATCCACAACTTGAGCCAATGCGGCCACTTCAGGAAATTTATTAATATAAAGAAAGAAATTTACATAAGCTTTTCTCATAAACAGTCACCGGATAAATGACCCTCCATGCTCTTTAAATATAGATCATGGACCAATCGGGTTTTAAGCCACAGATCAAGTGTCGGTAATACCATGGATATAATGAACCATCAGATCACTACATATCGTGACGGTCATATTATAAGTTACAAAAGTACATATTAAAGAAACACACTTTACCAAACTCTACGCTAGACAAATTTATACTTAAATATTTCCTATGTGTCGGAATATCCTAACAAAACTGATGTAATAACAACAACCATATAATTATTCTAGAATTAACATCAAGTTTATTCATTAAGTACTATATGGTTGCATGGTCAGTATGTACAAAGGTTTGATAGCCAGTAATATAATGTCTAAATTTGTTTAAGGAATGGACAATCGCTAAAAGCTCGTTTTCTGTGACAGCATAGTTGAGTTTAGCTTTGGACAAATTATTGCTGATAAAATAGATGGCATAGGGTAATTTCTCTTCTCACTGCCCCAAAGCTACCCTCACAACATTTTTTGATGCATTTGTATGGATGTGGAAAGGCAAAGCTCAATTTGGACCTTGGATAATGGGGGCAGTAGTGTTGGCATTATGACTCAATATGTTGTCCTTAATGGCAACCTACTTGATGAGCTTCCTTTTGATAACAACCTATTTGTTAAAGATGTAAAAATGATGTTACCATAGGTCAATTTAGATGTGACAGAGAAAGGAATTACAGTAAGTGCCAGAGAAATGAAAAAGGTAATATTTTACAATGTATATGCAGGTTTGATGAAGGCAACCCACGTACATACGCAGGTTTGTATATAGGCAACTCGTGTATACATCCAGAATTAGTATATACACATTTTTTATGAAGATAAGTCACATATACACGTGGGTAAAAAGAATCCAAGTCATGTATGTCTTTTGTGCTCTAAAATTATGATACCAGTGGGCATTACCATGGTTTTAGCCCACAGTATTGAGCATTGTGTCATATTTTTTATTCCGTTCAAGAATACCATCGGCACTTGTGTTGTTTTGGCTCATGGTATTGATAAAGGCTAAACCTATATAAGGTGAATTAGATCATATTGAAAGTAATGAATGAGTAAGGGTTTAGAACTGAATACTTCTCTCTGAATTATATCTGCATGAAATGGGTTATGTTTAGTTATAGATATGAAATTATGATGAATTCATGGATTCAATAATAGATCAGGATCTCTAGACCTGAAATGAATATGTACTTGCATAATCTATTGAGGAGATGTTCTGGATCTGTGACTTGGCACATGTTTGCTGAAGTGAAATAAAGAAATATGGGTAATTCTATAGATCTGAAACTTTCTACAGACTTAATATTTACAAATATATATGCTAGTTAGTCATGGTGAAAGCACGTATACACGTGGGTTTTTTTAAGCAAAATAACATATGGAAGTTAGGGTTTTTTTAAGCTTGATTGAAAGGTTATCTACTTATTACTGCTATACATCTATTGTTTGTCAATGAAGTCTTCATGTAGATCTGGGTTATTTGAATATTGTATATGCTGCTAAGTTGAATATGTGAAAATATGATCAATGAATGATTAAATATGATTAATGATGCTGACTGAATAAGGGTTCTATAAATCAAAAAATATATATGATTGAAAGACTCATATCTGTTTCTGAGACTGATCAAATTCTGGAAATTCAGTATTCACAGATCTATACGCAGGTTGGTGTGCAAGAAAACATGTATATACACAGGTTTAGTAAAGGGAAGTACCGTATGCATTTAAGATAATGAATGATCAGGGTTGAAATTGATTCTGCATGTTGATTCCGAAATCTGTGTTTATTACTGTGTTCTGGTAACAGTAGTCTCACTGTTCTGTTTAAAGTTAGGGTTAAGTTTATTGGTGTTGATCTTTATGCTGAGTTGAGTTATAGCTGTTGGATCTAGTGTGAAAAATTAGAAACGTAGTCTACAGTGGGTCTGAGGGTTGAAGCCTTCAGTATGGAAGTAGAACCTTCCTGCCAGTAGAAGTTGGTGTTCTAATCAGGGGGTTGAAGCTCCATTCTAGTAAGTGGCTGGTAAATGAGATCAGGGGGTTGGAGCTCCCTTTTAGTAGCAGTTGGAGAACGAGAGAAGGTTGTAGCCTTCTCCAAGTAGATGCCTATGTATTGATATGAGTCTGCATCAGTACAATATTGTAAGTAGTTTTCCATATAATAAATATTGAAGACATAGACGACAACAACAATGGTTTTCTCCCGGATTGGGTTTCCACCTTAAATCTTGGTGTTCTTGTGTGATGCTCTTGTGTGACGATTTATTCTTGTATTACTGCAAATATTTACTACTCATCTATCTGATGCATAATTGATGGTTTGGGTTAAATAATGTTTCTGAATTTTTACCTAAACAGTAAAGTTATCTGTGTATATGCTAATTTTTGTTTGGAAAGTCGCGTAAATACGTTAGTTGGGCTAATCCAAGTAGTGTATAGAAATCAATAAAGAGAAAAGTAAAATATTGTGATTATTTCAAATAATGATTCACCCTCCCCCCCCCCCCCCTCTCAGTATTTTTCCCAACAATTGGTATCAAATTAGGTCCTTCTGTAGAAGCTTAATCACTAGAAGGAAGAGCATCTAAGATGAGCAATCAAGATGGGACAACATCGATCAGACCTCCACTCTTCAATGGAAACAATTTAATCTTATGGAAGACCAAGACAAGATCCTATCTTCAGTCTCTTGGAGCAGATGGATGGGCTATAGTTGAAGGTGGTTACCAATATCCAGCCTCTGTTCCAGCAGATCTAGCAGCAAGGAAAAACTATGAAACCAATGCAAAAGATGTCAATGCTTTATTGGGAAGTCTGACTGAATCAAAATTTCTCAAATTTATGCAGTTAAATACAGCAAAGGAGATATGGGACAAAATCATTCTGATCTATGAAGGTGATGCCAAGGTAAAAAGAGCTAAACTCCAAAATCTTGGAATTCAATATGAAAAAATCAGAATGCATAATGATGAAATCATTGCTAGTTTCTTTTGATGTCTAGATGAGATTGTAAATTGTATGAAAAATATTGGGGAAACTATAATTGACACTACTCTTGTAGAATTTTTTTAAGATCTCTAACTCCTGAATTCGAATCAAAAGTATATGTTATTGAAGAGAATCAATATCTACAAACTCTTACTGTTTTTCAACTTCAGGGGATCCTAATTGCATGTGAAATGAGAAAAAGAGGTCCATCTGAAGTCAAAGATGTTGTTTTTAGAGCTGCTACAAAACGAAAGGAAATGGAAGAACAAGAAGGATCAGGGTATGTTTCATAAGAAGATGAGATAAATTTTGTAAAGAAACTAACTACAACTTGGCACTGTGAGGTTCAGAGGTAAGCATCCTTTCCAGTGTTTTGCTTGTGGAAGAGTTGGTCATTATGCTGATAAATGTCCTCATAAATATAATCATGAAAAGGGAAAGGAATTGGAAAATGGAAATAAGAAACGTTTCATCAATAGAAAAATTTATTATACTCATGAAGATAGTGATGGTCTATCAAATAGTGAAGAAGGAGAATCTGATCAAGATAATAGACTGCTCATGGCATTTGAAAAGAACACTAGTGAGACTAAAGATACAATTATGGATGCCTTAGGAGAAAATGATTTTCTTGAAGAAATAAATCAACTCAAGATATGTTTGGAAGAAAATAAAATAGCCATAGATACTCTAAAGAATTAGCTTATAGAAAATAAGAAGCACAATGAGAAATTAGAATGTGAAATAGTAAGTATAAGAAAGCAAATTGAGAAAGTGAAAACCTTAAATCTTAGATTTTCTAAAGGATTTGAAACCTTGGATGAAATTATCAAGGTTCAGTGCTTGCCTCTTGTAAACACGAGTCTTTGATATATCAAATAATCCTCTCAATCTTCAACACCAAGCTATCTAAATGCATCTAAAGCCAGCCAACAACATTTCATCACTCAAAAAAGAACAAAGAGAATACCCAGGTAAATCATGACCACTTAAATTCAAGGATGAAAAATAATAAAAGTATCAATCAATAGGTAAAAATCAATAAAAGGTTCCATGATCGCAAAAATTTCTTCTTTAATGGGCAATGTTTCTCATATCATAACTTTGGACATAAAGCTGCTCAATGTGTTGCATACAAAACCATCATGAATAGAGAAGCAAGAAAACAAATAAATGAGACTAGAATAAAGAAGAATACTTATAACAACTTTTATCCTCTTCAAAACAAAATTTAATTTTCTTATTGCAATAACTTTGGACATGAAGAATCAGAATGCAAGAGAAAACTTCAGCCAAAATAACATATACCCTCAATCTCCAAGGTATGGAAAAATAAGGACTTACAAGTTGAAAGTTATTGCATAGCTTTATTTTCATAAGGGGAAGAAAAACAATGGTACATTGATAGTGGATTCTCAAAACACATGACATGTGATAAAAATAAACTCCTTTCATACAATGCTTTAGAGAAGGAAAAGAATGCTACTTTTGGAAATGACTCTCTTGTTGTCATTAAGGGTAAAGGCTCCGTTTTTACTAACAATGTTATGTATGTGGATGGATTAAAGCATAACTTGTTGAGTGTGAGTCAACTATGTGATTAAGGAAATGAAGTTGTCTTTAGTTCAAAAGAATGTGTAGTACGTGAACTTGACTTGGGAAAAACAACAATAAAAGGAACTAGAACACAAAGTAATCTGTATATATTGAAAGGTGGCCAAGAACAATGCTACTTAGGTAAATCTACAAAAAATTGGTTATGGCACAGAAGATTGGGACATTTGAGCTTCTCTCAAATAAGAAAATCTAACAGACTCAAAGTTGTTCATGATCTTCCCAACATCGCTCTACCTAAAAGTACCATATGCAAATCATGCCAATTTGGTAAGAAAACCAAGGTGCAATTAAATGCCAAAGAAGAATCAGCAAGTAAGCCTCTTGAACTTATACATACGAATCTATGTGGTCCTGTAAGGAAAAATTCACCTCGTGGAGAACAATACTATATTATATTTATTGATGACTTCTCTAGAATGTGTTGGATTGGTTTACTAAAACATAAAGATGAAGCATTTGAAAAATTTAAGATCTTCAAAGCTTTGGTGGAAAATGAATTAGATCTAAAAATCAAATGTCTTAGATCTGACCGAGGAGGAGAATATATATTAGATGAATTATTTGATTTCTATGAACATTATGGCATAAAAAGACAATTTTCTGTAGCTGGAAATCCACAAAAAAATGTCATGGCAGAAAGGATGAATAGGACATTTCAACAGATGCCTCGTGCTATGCTTGATGAATCTGGAACTCCTGGTAAATTTTGGGGAGAATAAGCACATACTGCAGTACATATTCTCAACAAGGCTCATGTTCGTGTAAAAAATGATAAAACTCCTTATGAGCTATGGTATGGTAATCTTCCCACTGTGAAGCATTTTAGAGTTTTTGGAAGCAAATGTTTTATCAAGAACAATGATGAAAAACTTGGTAAGTTTGAGCCTAGAGCAGATGAAGGAATATTTCTTGGTTACTCTTCTAGAAGTAAATCATATAAATGTTACAATAAAAGACTTCAGAAGATTGTTGAATGTATTGATGTTGTAATTGATGAGTCTCTCACCGCTTCTAAAAGGGAAATAACAACAACAAATGAAGATGATGATGATGTAGATTTTCCCTACTCAAATAAAAAAAACATAGAAGGATAATCCAATGAAGCACCAAAAGAAGAAATATCAGAAAAGGCTCCATCGAGGTATGTTCAAAAGAATCATCTAGAATCTCAAATTCTGGGAGAAAAGAGATCAGGTGTCCAAACAAGAAAACTCTTGTAGGATCCCCTAGCTATCTGGCATTCTTATCCACTATTGAACCACAAAATGTAAATCAATCTAGTAAAGATGAATGTTGGATTCAAGACATGAATGAAGAACTTGATCAGATTGAAAATAATCATACTTGGGAATTGGTTACAAGACCTCATGATAAAAATGTTATTGGAACAAAATGGATATTAAAAAACAAGTTAATGAAAATGGAGATGTTATTAGGAACAAAGCTAGACTTGTTTGTAAAGGGTATGCTCAATAAGAAGGTATAGACTTTGAAGAAACATTTGCACCTATAGCCAGACTTGAAGCCATAAGAATGTTTCATGCTTTTTCAAGTTTTCAACACTTCAAAGTTTATCAAATGGATGTAAAATATGCTTTCCTCAATGGTGATCTAGAAGAAGAATTCTGTATAGAACAACCAGAAGGATTCATTCTGGGAAATGATGAAAAAATTGTTTTCAAACTTAAGAACGCTCTATATGGTCTCAAACAAGCTCCTTGGGGATGGTAGTGTCGTCTTGACAAATATATTCAAAAACAAGGCTTCACAAAAGGATCTGCTGACAGTAACTTATACACAAAAATTGAGAATGATAAATTGTTGATTATTGTTGTGTATGTTGATGACATCATTTTTGGAAGTAATGAAGAGTCCATGAGTAAGAAATTTTCTTTTGTTATTTATTAAGAATTTGAAATGTCATTACTTGGGGAACTAACATCTTTTCTTGGCTTACAAGTGAAACAAGAAACATATGGCATATTTCTATCACAAGAAAAATATCTCAAGAAAATTCTGAAGAAGTATGGGATGGAAGACTGCAAACCTGTAAGTACTCCAATGGTAACTGGATGTAACCTAAGTTCTCATGATGATTATCCTGTGGTGAATCAACCAGAGTATATATCTATGATTGGAAGTATTTCTTATCTAACTAGGATAAGGTCAGACATTGTGCTTGCAGTTGGGATTGTTGGACGATTCCAAGCTAATCCAAAAGAGTCACACCTTTAGGCTGTAAAGGGTATATTCAAATATCTACAAGGGACTCAAGACTTTGTTCTATGGTATCCAAAGAATGTTGATCTCACTCTTCATGCTTACACAGATGTAGACTAGGCTAGAAATATTGATGATTGAAAAAACAATAGTGGTGGTGCATTCTATATGGGGCCCTGAATAGTATCTTGGTTCAGAAAGAAAAAAATTTCTATTGCCTTATCTACAAAAAAAGCAGAATATGTGGATGTCACATCATGTTGCACACAACTTATTTATATGATGCATACACTACAAGATATTCAATTCAAATGTTCACCTCCCATCTCCATCCTATGTGATAATACAAGTTCCATCAACATCTCGAAAAATCCTCTTATGCATTGTTGAACCCTTAGTTAAACTGAGAGGGGGGGTGAATCAGTTTAACGAATTCATGGTCTTGTAAAGCTTTCATTTACACTTATTTACATCTTCATTTCATGATTAAATTAATGTACAGTGAAACCACAAACTTAATTAGTGAGCAGCAAGTATTAAGCAGATTAAATACAGAGTATCAACACATAATCATCATGTACATAGACACTAGATATAAATGGAAACCCATAAGTGAGAAAACCACTTCTTATTATTGTTGTGATGCAAAGGCAAGCTCCAACTCTCTCTCACCACTGATTTTCTGCAGGCTCCAACCCACAGGAGGCTCCTACCTCAATTCTGCAAGCTACAACTTGCAAGGAAGCTCCAACTCCCATCTATTTTTTGCAGGCTACAACCTACAGGAGGCTCCTACCTCAGCCATCTACAACTGACATCTATCAAGCTACAACTTGATATGGAAGCACCCACTTCCTCACTCTTTTAAAAAAAATGTTGATTTACCTGGATATCAGCTCTGTTCTGTTCCTTCTTCACTGTTGTCCACCAGTCTTCATATCTGCCTTATATCATCTTTGAACCTTCACAGCTTCTCTATCTGATCCTCCTTTTTCTTATCCTCTCTGCCTCATTTCTCTATTCTCTAACCTCTCTATGTATATCTTTGTAATATTATTTATAGAGATTACCTCATGACTGTCAGCATTCCTCAGGGAATTCGAAATGAACAGCCATGACTCTTTGACTTCCGTCTTCTTATTTATTTGTCCAGTTCATTCAGAGGAATATATAAGTATATACATATTTCAGTATTTTAGTGGAGTTTTGTTTTCCTACGAAGACTTTCCTTTGCATCACATACAATAAAAATAATTTTAAATCATTTACATTCACATTTACAGTTACATAAATCAATTTCACTTAGTCCTTTTTCAGCCCTTGGCTTGCTGTTCTTTTGTCTTTTTCGCTGTTGTCACTGTAACAGTTCTGCATACTCTCCTGCTTTCTATGCATGTACCCCTACCAGACCCACATTTTCATTCCTGTGCATGTGAAAATGCATCTCCAATTTCTATGCTCTATACAAATTCTGATCTGGGCACTTTCAACTGACAATTTAAATTACTAAACGCGGAAGCTTCTTTCATCTATGGTTATGAAACCATACATATGATAAAATTCATATTTGAAATATGCATATACAATTAAATCCAAACTCTAAACCTCAGTCAATACACTTATGAGCATTCGAATCAACTTTCGACCTTTATAACAAAATGCATTATATAGTGGCCACTTTATGGAAAGGATACTCATATAGGTGTAAACTCCACAGCATAAACCTTTACGGTTCAACTTACCTTCTTATCATTCATCAAATGTGTGCAACACATTATACGTTCGGCCACCATCCATTACACATCTTACCCATGTTAATATTCTACCCTTGGTTTAAAATTCAACACAATAACTTACCACAGAAGTTTCTTTTCCCTTCAAATAAAGGTTGAGGAAACCACATAATAGCAAGCCATATAATAACGTGGATAAACCAATGCACATCTTCACATGAACTTTAACTTTGGATTAAAATACAACGCCAACAAATATGAATGTCCGGCCACAATATTTATTAACATATATCAAACCCGACCTTGGTTAAAACCCAGACTTAAATATATAAAAAATTGGGGCCTACACTCACTTTATAGAAATTTGAATGTAATAAGACTTGAATTAAAACCCCTTCACCGCTTGTGTCTATCATAATGAATTTATAATATAAATCAACTTTAAACCTGTAAAACTTACCATTCAGCGTATATTATGTTCTGGACCCACATCAATTAACGCACCAGCATGTCTGCCCATCCAACGACATTCGCACACTCCATCTGAAATGTATATAATCTAACGCCTATCGCATTAAAAAGGCGCACAAGGGTTAATTCCTCCAAATCAATTCAGCGGTGTACTCTTTCTCTCGGGCCCACAAGGCTTTAACTTACCTGGCCTTAATCTCCACGCAACTCTACTTGTGATCCAACGGTGGTCGCAACACATCAGCCCACCATGCGAAATCCAACGGATATTGCAAAATTTTTAACCTCGTGACTTAACACAAAAAAATAATGCGAAATTCGTGGTTTTAAAATACCACTTCAAGACACGTGTCACACGCGGAGCCTTATCTCATTTTTTTCTTCGATTCCGCTTACCATTTTAAACTTATGCGAAAACCACCAGTATTCGCCTCAAACCTGCTTGCATTGTTCATCAGACATTGGCTTACGGTTCCGTTTATTGACTTAGGGTTCCACTTCAAACACAATTTATCTTTGATTTTATTCCACATTCGTTGATCTTTGTCTGACTATGTCTTCCAGTTCATAGTTCCAATTCAATCTTTCAATATTGTGTCTTTGCACAAATTCCTACACTGTTTTCCTTCGTTTCATTCTGTGCGAAACCCCTTTGGCCTTCACAAAATGCCTTCCTTCCACTTGTTATTTCGCAATCTGTCTTCAATTCTACCGGGTTACTCTAATTCATAACGCTGCTCTTTCACTTCCACTACAACACTACTACCATTACGATCCACTCATCTAGCATTTCTTCATAGAAATTAACCACACTTACTCATTATCTGTGGTTCAGACCCATCGATCCCAATCATAGTAAAACCCTAAATGCGAATTCAAAAACCTCACTCTGTCTTTACAAAGAAATTCTCTTTGACTTCATACATGGAATCCTTATAAAGGTTCTGCCCTTTTTATGATAGATTCATTCATCTATTACTAAAGCACATGGAGTTTCTATTCATTCAATTACACACAAACTCATACAATTTCTTATTGAACCTCAAAGTCTACCACACAGACCCTAAACCAAATGATATCCATGTAATATTGAAACAGATTCCTCATATATGTAGATGAAATTACTTACAAAGGCTTCTTGTCTTGACCAGATCTTCAAATCAAATGGCCCTTTTATCCTCCTACTCTGCCTCTTGAATAGCTCTCTGCTTCAATTCGCTGCCTTTGCTTCCTCTGCTCCTTGTCTGTCTCCTTTGTCTTATTGTTGGTTCTTCTTTGTTCTTTTTCCTTAGTGATAGTTCAGGTGCTACTCCTTTCTTCTCCTTTTCCATCAATTAAAATATTTCCAACATGCATGCCAATACCAATCACACCCCTATCAAGTATCATTTCTTACGTGAAAAAGTGCTTGAACAATAGTTCAAATTGGAGTATGCTCCCCCCAAAGAACAAGTTGTTGATATATTTACTAAACCTCTCCCAAGGAAGCATTCGAATATCTCAGACAAAAGCTGGGAGTTTTCTCTGCATCTCTTGTCAAATTTTATTAATCTCAAAAGATTAAATTCCATACGCTAGTTGCATAAAAATGAATCACATATATATGCGAGTTTCTGTGCATAAAACCGCGTATGGTTTTCGCTGACATAAATTCTATGAGTTAGCTTTCAGAATAGTCTGTGGTGTTGGGTAATCTCTATTGTTCTAGTATTCATCTTACAATTTAATACCTTTCTTTGATATTTATCTCCTTGATGAAGATGATTTGATGAATTGTTTGTTGAAGGTGTTCAGGAAGCAGAAGTTTAGGGGGAGCATTTGTCTTGCTTAAGAAGATGCATTGTTGGCACTATGTTGGTTTCTGTTATGTTCTCTTGTTTGAGATTCTTTGGTTGAGTCAATATGTAAATCCATTCAGTTGGATCCTTGATGCAATTTTGTGTCCTTGGTGATAGGAAAGGTCATACTCTATTGAGTTAAAGAGTCATGTATTTTATTGAAAATTTGAAGTTTCCGCATGTGATCAAGGGGAGAAAATATCCGCCCTTCGCTCTTGATGTCAAAAGGGGAGAGTATTTGGTGTTTGAATAATTTTTCATGTATCTACAGGTTGTGTTGATCAAACACCAACATGGTTGCCATCAAGTCCAAAGGGGGAGATTGTTGGCATTATGACTCAATATGTTGTCCTTGATGGAAACCTACATGATGAGTTTCCTTTTGATATCAACCTATTTGTTAAAGATGTAAAAATGATGTTTCTACAGGCCAGTTCAGATGTAACAAAGAAAGGAATTCCAGTAAGTGCCAGAGAAATGAAAACAATAATATTTTACACTGTAAACGGAGGTTTGATGAAGGCATACATATGAAAGTTTTTATACAGGAAACCTGTGTGTACATCCAAAATTAGTATATACATATTTTTTATGAAGAGAAGTGGCATATACATGTGGGTACGAAGAATCCAAGTCGTGTATGCCTTTTGCATTCTAAAATTATGATACCAGGGGGAATTACCATGGGTTTAGCCCACAATATTGAGCGTTGTGTCGTCTTTTTGATTCTGTCCAAGAATACCATTGGCACTTGTGTTGTTTTGGCTCATGATATTGATAAAGGCTAAACCTATATAAGGAGAATAAGATCATAGTGCAAGAAATGCATGAGTAAGGGTTTAGATCTGAATACTTCTTTCTGAAGTATATCTGCATGAAATGGGTTATGTTTATTTATAGATCTGAAATTATGATGCACCAATGGATTCAATAATGGATCAGGATATCTAGACCTGAAATGAATATGTACCTGCATAATATATTGAGGAGATGTTCTAATTTGTGACCTGGCGCATGTTTTCCGAAGTGAAATGAAGAAATCTGGGTAAGCCTATAGATCTGAAACTTTTTGCAGAATTAATATTTATATATCTATACACTGGTTAGTCATGGTGAAAGCACGTATACACGTAGATTTGTTTAATAAAAAGCGTGTATTAAAGTCAGGTTTTTCTGAAGCTTGTTTGAAAGGTTATCTGCTTATTACTGTTATACATCTGTTGTTTTTCAATGAAGTCTTCATGTAGATCTGGGTTGTTTGAATACTGTATATGCTGCTAATTTGAATATGTGCAAATCTGATCAATGAATGATTAAATATGATTAATGATGCTGACTGAATAAGTGTTCTGCAAATCAGAAAATATATATGGCTAAAAGCCTCAGATCTATTTCTAAGACTAATCAAATTATGGAAATTCAGTATTCACAAATCTATACGCAAGTTGGTGTGCGAGAAAATGCATATATACGCAGGTTCAATAAAGGGAAGTAGTGTATGCATTAAAGATAATGAATGATCAGGGTTGAAATTGATTCTGCATGTTGATTCTAAAATCTATGTTTATTACTGTGTTATGGTTACAGTGGTCTCACTGTTCTGTTTAAAGTTTGGGTTAAGTTTATTGGTGTTGATATTCATGATGAGTTGAGTTAAAGTTGTTGGATCCAGTGTGAAAATTTATGAAACATGGTCTGTAGTGGGTTTGAGGGTTGAAGCCTTCAGTATGGAAGCATAAGCTTCCTACTAGTAGAAGTTGGTGTTCTAATCAGGGGATTGAAGCTCCCTTCTAGTAAGTGGCTGGTAAATGAGATTAGGGGGTTGGAGCTCCTTTCCAGTAGCAATTGGAGAACGAGAGAAGGTTGTAGCCTTATGTAGGTAGATGCATGTGTACTGATATGAGTATGCATTAGTACAATATTGTAATAAGTTTTCCATATAATAAATATTTAATATAGAGACAATGGCAGTGGTGGTTTTCTCCCAAATTGGGTTTCCACCTTAAATCTTGGTGTTCATGTGTGATTCTCTTGTGTGACGATTTATTCTGGTATTATTGCACATATTTACTACTTACCTATTTGATTCATAATTGATGGTTTGGGTTAAATAATGTTTATGATTGTTTAACTAAACAATAAAGTTATCTGTGTATATGCTAGTTTCTGTTTGGAAAGTCGCGTACATACGATAGTTGGGCTAATCAAAGTAGCGTATAGAAATCAGTAAAGAGAAAAGTAAAATATTGTGATTATTACAAATAATGATTCAGCCCCCCTCCCCTCTCAGTATTTTTCCCAAAAATTGGTATTAGAGTAGGTCCTTCTGTAGAAGCTTAATCACTAAAAGGAAGATCATCTGAGATGAGCAATCAAGATGGGACAACATCGATGAGACCTCCCCTCTTCAATGGAAACAATTTAATATTCTAGAATACCAGGAAAAGATCCTATCTTTAGTCTCTTGGAGAAGATGTATGGGCTATAGTTGAAGGTGGTAACCAATATCCAGCCTCAGTTCCAACAGATCCAACAACAAGGAAAAAAATATGAAACCAATACAAAAGCTATCAATTCTTTATTGGGAAGTCTGACTAAATTAGAATTTGTCAAAGTTATGCAGTTAAATACAACAAAGGAGATATGGGACAAAATCATTCTGAGCTATGAAGGTGATGCCAAGGTAAAAAGTGCTAAACTCCAAACTCAGAATGCATAATGATGAAAGCATTGCTAGTTTTTTTTACGTCTAGATCAGATTGTAAATCGTATGAGAAATCTTGGTGAAACTATAACTTACACTACTCTTTTAGAAATTTTTTAAAGATATCTTGTTGGGTATGTGTTATATTCTTTCCACGACTAAGCACGCGCGGGGGGGTAAGAGGGGGGGCGATAGCCCCCCCTTTGCGCCAGGCGCAATGGGGGCGTCACAGGGGGGGTGGTAGCCCCCCCTGTCAGGGTCTGGGGCAGCGCCTCGACGAAAATTTTTTGGTCCTTAATTTCCGGTGGGTAGTCCAAGTCCATGGTTTTGCACATGGTACTGGGGCACGATGGTTTTCGGCCCCTGGTATTTTTGTAGATCCGGTCAAAGGAACTACGGTTATGTTCTAATCCAGGGTTTATGGATTTGGGTTTATTTATGCTTCGTCATGGATATATATGTGTTGTAACACTAAAAGGAATATAATGAAAATCAAGCTAGTCATCCCGATTTGGGATCCAGGGGAAAATCTTTGTGTTTATCTGTTTTATGCCCTCGCTATTATTTATTTTCTGTTATAAGATTTGTGTGTAGATAATTTCTGTTCAGGGTTAAAACCTACATTTGGTATCAGAGTTGTTTCGGCTTCAAGGGGACGCCTTTGTTGCTGAGGGTTTTTTGCTCGGGCCTGTGGTAGACCCTGTTCAGTGGGACATCTGCGGGATCGATTCTTGCGGTGAAAGAAGATGGCGAGCGACGGAAAGATAGAGATTGAGAAATTTAATGGTTAGAGTTTTGAGTTGTGGAAGCTCAAGATGGAGGATCTGCTGGTGGATAAATATCAGTGGATCGTGGTAGATCCAAGTACTAAACCAACGGGAATGTCAGATGAAGACTGGAAGAAACTGGATCGGAAGGCTAAGAGCACAATACGGTTGTGTGTCTCAGATTCAGTATTGTTGAATGTATCTGGGGAAGCTACGACGAAGAATTTGTGGGAAAAAATTGGGACTTTGTACCAATCTAAGTCTCTGGTGAATAAGTTGTTCCTGCGGAAAAAGCTGTATAACCTGAGGATGAAGGATGGAGACTCGGTGACAAAGCATCTGAACGCCTTCAATACTGTGGTAAGTCAGCTGTCGTCTGTTGATATTAAAATCTCAGATGAAGATAAGTGCATCAGTTTGTTGTGCTCTCTACCAGACTCGTGGGACAGTCTGGTTATTGCAATAGGTAGCAATACAACTACCTTGAATTTTGATGATATTGTCTCAGCCTTGCTATCGAAGGAAATGAGACGGAGAAATATGGAGGGTCAGAATGGAGATGCCTTATCTGTACGAGGAAGGTCCCAGAACAGAAACAAGAATAAGGTTTCGAGTGGGAGATCTAAATCTAGAGGGAGATCTAAATCTCCTGGAAAGTTTGTAAAGGTGTGCTGGAAATGCGGAAAGGAAGGGCACTACAAAAAGGAATGCAGATCTAAAGCTCCTGAGAAAGGAAAGGGATCTGATGAAGGTCCTTCTGCAGAGGCAAAAACCACCTCGGATGAAGGTGGGGATGTGTATTTGGATTCTTCTTCAAATACACATGTAGATCATGAGTCATGGTTGATTGACTCAGGTGCATCCTTTCACTTCACTCCCCATAGGGAGTGGTTCTGCGAGTATGAGAAATATGATGGTGATGTCTTCCTAGCGGATGATAGGAAGGCCAAAATCGTCGGACGTGGAAAGGTAAAGTTGAAGCTACAAGGTGGAAGGATTAGAACACTTCCTGGTGTTCTACATATTCCTGCATTGGCCAGAAATCTGATTTCTGTAAGCAAGATGGATGATGCAGGTGTAAAAACAGTGTTTGAGAAAGATGCCTACAAGATGGTTCGGGGAGCACTGGTATTAATGCGAGGAGTTCAGACTGGAACTCTGTACAAGCTACAAGGTAGCACTGTTATTGATGGGTGTAACAGTTCTGTGGTTCCTAAAAGTGGGACGGAAAGCCTAGCTGTCTCTGGAGAAAAGACCATGCTATGGCATCAAAGGCTTGGACATATTGGAGAGAAGGGCCTTCGGATACTGCATAGAGATGGTATGGTAGAAGTTATGTCTAATTGTTCTCTGGATTTCGATTTCTGTGAACATTGTGTATATGGGAAGCAGAATCGGGTGAGTTTTCCTTCTAGTGCTAAGAGGGCAAACAAGATATTAGAACTTGTGCACAGTGATGTGTTTGGGCCTGTGTCAGTTCCATCACTGGGAAAGTCTGTGTACTATGTTTCATTCATAGATGACTTATCAAGGAATACATGGATATATTTCTTGAGGAAGAAATCTGAATTCTTTGACAAATTTAAAGAATTTAAGGCTCTGGTGGAAAACCAGACAGAGAAGAAGATAAAGGCGTTGAGGATAGATAATGGTGGGGAGTTCTGCAAGAATGAATTTGAAGAGTTCTGTAAGAAGTGTGGTATAGCATGACAGAAGACTACTCCATATACACCTCAGCAAAATGGAGTTGCAGAAAGAATGAATAGAACACTGATGGAAAAGGCAAGAAGCATGCTCAGTGGTACTGGGTTAGGACAAGAATTTTGGGCAGAGGCAGTGGAGACTGCATGTTACTTAGTTAACAGATCACCTTCATCAGCGTTGGAGGATAAGACCCCACATGAGGTATGGACTGGAAAGAAACCTTTTCTTTCACATCTAAGGGTATTTGGATGTGATGCATATGTACATGTTCCAAAGGAGAAAAGGACCAAGTTGGATAATAAATCTGAAAGGTGCATCTTTATTGGGTATAAGGATGGTTTAAAGGGTTACAAGCTTTGGAACCCAGAAACAAGGAAGGTTGTGTACAGCCGAAATGTGGTGTTTAGAGAAGTGAAAGATGTTGTTAAACATGAAGTCCTACCAAAGGAACCTGAGAAGATAGAGTTTGAGCTAAAGGAGGATGAATCAGACTCTACAACAGAAGAAGACTCAGAAGATGAAGAGCCGCAAACTCCAGCTTTGAGAAGATCAGTTCGGGAAAGAAGGCAACCAGAAAGGTATAGTCCATCTGCTTTCTGTTCAGGTTTTGCCTTAACTATAACTGATGATGAACCCAGAACTGTCAGGGAGGCAGTAGATTCAGAGGATGGAAAACTCTGGAAGGAGGCCATGGTTGATGAAATGGCATCCTTGCACAAAAACGATGCATGGGATCCGGTGGAGTTGCCGGCTGGAAGGAAGCCCATTGGGAGCAAATGGGTGTTTAAGAAGAAGATGAATGTAGAAGGCAAGGTGGAGAAATACAAAGCTCGGTTGGTAGCGAAAGGTTATTCCCAGGTGCCGGGAATTGATTTTGGTGATATTTTTTTTCCTGTTGCCAAAGTTACTTCTATTAGATTACTTTTATCTGTTGCTGCTGCATTTGATTTTGAGATAGAACAGATGGATGTGAAGACAACATTTCTTCACGGGGATCTAGAAGAGGAGATCTACATGAAGCAACCCGAAGGCTTTATGGTGAAGGGTAAGAAAGAACTGGTATGCAGGTTGAAGAAGTCTCTGTATGGGTTAAAACAGTCACCAAGGATGTGGTATCGGAAATTTGATACCTATATACGGGGACTTGGCTTCACCAGAAGCAAGGAGGATCACTGTGTTTATTTTAAATTAATTGGTGACCGTGTTATTTATTTGGTCTTGTATGTGGATGATATTTTGTTGATTGGAAATGACAAAGAAATTATCTAAGATTTGAAGACCCAACTATTCTCCAAATTCGACATGAAGGATCTGGGTGCTGCAAACTATATTTTGGGCATGGAAATTAAGAGAGATAGAGCAAAGAGGAAGATCTGGTTAAACCAGAGGAAGTATGTCAAGACTATATTGCAGAGGTTCAATATGCAGGATAGTAAACCGGTGAATGTTCCTATTCCTATAGGTGTAAAGCTATCTGCTGAACAGTGTCCCAAGACACAAGACGAAGAGGAGTATATGTCTCGTGTTCCATATGCAAGTGCAGTGGGTAGCCTGATGTATGCAATGGTCTGTACTAGACCAGACATTGCACATGCAGTGGGAGTATTGAGTAGGTTTATGTCAAACCCAGGGAAGGAGCATTGGACAGCAGCGAAGTGGGTTTTCAGATATTTACGTGGCACTAGTGATTATGGATTGTGCTACCAGGGAAGACCAGGATTGGAAAGAATGTTGGACATTCATGGTTTTGTTGATGTAGACTGGGCTGGAGATATGGACCAAAGAAGATCTACAAGTGGGTATGTGTTTAGCCTATTTGGAGGTGCAGTCAGTTGGATGAGTAAAAGACAGTCTGTAGTGGCTCTTTCAACTACAGAAGCAGAATACATAGCAGCCACTCATGCAAGAAAGGAAGAAATTTGGTTGCAGAGATTGTGTTCAAGTGTGGGGTTGGTACAGCAAGCTATAAGGATAGACTGTGATAGCCAAAGTGCAATTTTCTTGGCTAAGAATGCTGCTTATCATTCAAAGACAAAGCACATTGATGTTCAATATCACTTTGTTAGAGATATGGTTGAGGCTAAAAGGGTGTTGCTGGTAAAGGTGGAAACTTTGAAGAATGTTGCAGATGCATTAAAAAAGTCTGTGAGCACTCAGAAGTTCTCTTGTTGTAGAGAAACAATGGGTGTTGAAGAATTGGGCCAATGACTAAGCTCTCTTGTGACCCCCTATGGAAAGAAAACAACAAGTGGGAGAATGTTGGGTATGTGTTATATTATTTCCACGACTAAGCACGCACGGGGGGGGGTAAGAGGGGGGGCGATAGCCCCCCCTTTGCACCGGGTGCAACGGGGGGGTCACAGGGGGGGCGGTAGCCCCCCCTGTTGGGGTCCGGGGCAGCGCCCCAGCGAAAATTTTTTGCTCCTTAATTTCCGGTGGGTAGTCCACGTCCATGGTTTTGTGCATGGTTTTGCACATGGTATTGGGGCACGATGGTTTTCAGCCCCTGGTATTTTTTTAGATCCAGTCAAAGGAACTGTGGTTATGTTCTAATCCAGGGTTTATGGATTTGGGTTTATGTATGCTTTGGCATGTATATATATGTGTTGTAACACTAATAGGAATATAATGAAAATCAAGCTGGTCGTCCCGATTTGGGATCCAGGGGAAAATCTCTGTGTTTATCTATTTTATGCTCTCACTATTGTTTATTTTCTGTTATAAGATTCGTGTGTAGATAATTTATGTTCAGGGTTAAAACCTACATATCTAACTCCTAAATTCGAGTCAAAAGTATCTGCTATTGAGGAGAAGCAAGATCTACAAACTCTTACCGTTGTTAAACTTCATGGGATCCTAATTACATGTGAAATGAGAAAAGGATGTCCATCTGAAGTCAAAGAAGTTGTTTTAGGGCTGCTACAAAAGGCAAGGAAATGGAAGAAAAAGAAGGATCAGGGTATGTTTCAGAAGAAGATGAGATAAATTTTTTAAAGAAACTAAAACTTGGCACTGGGAGGTTTAGAGGTAAGCTTCCTTTCAAATGTTTTTCTTATGGAAGAGTTGGTCATTATGCTACTAAATTTCCTCATAAAGATAATCATGAAAGGGAAAGGAAATAAGAAATTTTTCATGAATAGAAAAAGTTATTATACTCATGAAGATAGTGATGATGTATCAAATAGTGAAGAAGGAGAATCTGATCAAGATATTAGACTACTCATGGCATTTGAAAAGAACACTAGTGAGACTAAAGTTACATTTATGGATGCTTTAGGAGAAAATTATTTTCTTGAAGAAGTTAATCAACTCAAAATATGTTTGGAAGAAAATAAAATAGCCATAGATACTCTAGAGAATCAGCTTATAGAAAAGGAGAAGCATAATGAGAAATTAGAATGTCAAATAGTAAGTCTAAGAAAGGAAATTAAGAAAGTGAAAACCTTAAATCTTAGATTTTCTAAAGGATCTGAAACCTTAAATGAAATTATCAAGGTTCAACGCTCTCCTCTTGTAAAGATGGGCCACTTCAATTCAAGGATGAACAATAACAAAAGTATCAATCAACAGGTAAACATCAATACAAGGTTCCATGATCGCATAAATTTCTTCTTTAATGGAAAATGTTTCTCATGTCAAAAATTTGGTCATAAAGCTGCTTAATGTGTTGCATTCAAAACCTTCATGACCATAGAAGTAAGAAAGAAAAGAAATGGGATTGGAATAAAGAAGAATACGTATAAAAAAATTTCTCCTCTTCAAAACGAAATTGAATGTTCTTATTGCAATAAAGAATTTGAATGCAGGAACAAATTTCAGCCAAAAGAACATATAGCCTCAAACTCCAAGGTATGGAAAAATAAGAACTTTTAGGTTGAAAGTTGTGGCATATATTTTTTTGCAGAAGGGGAAGAAAATCAATGGTACATTGATAGTGGATGCTCAAAACACATGACAAGTGATAAAAATAAACTCCTTTCATACAATTCTTTAGAGAAGGAAAAGAATGTTACTTTTGGAAATGACTCTCCTGCTATCATTAAGGATAAATGTTATGTTTTTATAAAATAAAAGGTGAAAGCTAACAATATTATGTCTGTGGATGGATTAAAGCATAACTTGTTAAGTGTGAGTCAAATGTGTGATCAAGTAAATGAAGTTGTCTTTAGTTCAAAAGAATGTGTAGTATGTGAACTTGACACAGGAAAAACAAAAATAAAAGGAACTAGAACACCAAGCAATCTATATATATTGAAAGGTGGCCAAAAACAATACTACTTAGGTAAATCTACATAAAATTGGTTATGGCACAGAAGATTGGGACATTTGAGCTTCTCTCAAATAAGAAAATCTAGCAGACTCAAAGTTGTTTGTGATCTCCCAACATCACTCTACCTGAAAGTACCATATGAAAATCATGCCAATTTGGTAAGAAAACCAAGGTGCAATTCAATGCCAAAGAAGGATCAACAAGTAAGCCTCTTGAACTTATACATACTGATCTATGTGGTCCTGTAAGGAAAAAGTCACCTCATGGAGAACAATACTATATTCTATTTATTGATGACTTCTCTAGAATGTGTTGGATTGGTTTACTGAAACATAAAGATGAAGCATTTGAAAATTTTAAGATCTTCAAAGCTTTGGTTGAAAATGAATTAGATACAAAAATAAAATGTCTTATATATGACCGAGGAGGAGAATATATATCAAATGAATTCTTTGATTTCTATGAACATTATGGCATAAAATGACTTTTTCCTGTAGCTGGAACTCCACAACAAAATGGTGTGGTAGAAAGAATGAATAAAACAGTTCAACAGATGGCTTATGCTATGCTTGATGAAACTAGAACTCCTGATACCTTTTGGGGAGAAGCAACACATACTGCAGTAAATATTATCAACAAGGGTCATGTTCATGTAAATAGTGATAAAAATCCTTATGAGGTCTGGTATGGTAATCTTCCCACTATGAATCATTTTAGATTTTTTGGAAGAAAATGTTTTAAAAAGAACAATGATGAAAAACTTGGTAAGTTTGAGCCTAGAGAAGATGAAGGAATATTTCTTTGTTACTCTTCTAGAAGTAAAGCATATAAATGTTTTTTTTTTTTTTAGTGGGATCGGAAACTGGGGCAGCCTCATGACTCGCATGACACGGGGTCGATTCTGACCACTACCACTATACCCACTGTGAACATGCGCCAGCCCCTCTCCACACTCTCCGTTTTAGTCCGTGGTATTTGAACTCGTGACCTCCAGTACGGGCTCGCCTTACAAACGAACTTCACCACATTTCAATTACTAACTCGCCTACCCCCGTGGGGCTGTAAAGCATATAAATGTTACAATAAAAGACTTCGGAAGATTTTTGAATGTATTGATGTTGTAATTGATGAGTCTCTCACAGCTCCTAAAAAGGAAATAACAACAACAAATGAAGATTATGATGATGTATATTTTCCCTCATCAAATAAAAACAATATAGAAGGAGAACCCAATTAAGCACTAGAAGAATATGCATCATAAAATGCTCCATCCAGGTATATTCAAAAGAATCCTCTAGAATCTCAAATTCTGGGAGAAAAGGGATTAGGTGTCTAAACAAGAATAAATCTTGTTGGATCCCCTGAGATATCTCAAATTCTTATCCACTATTGAACCACATAATGTAAATCAATCTAGTAAAGATGAATGTTGGATTCAAGCCATGAATGAAGGAACTAATCAGATTGAAAAGAACCGTACTTGGTAATTGGTTCCAAGACCTCATGATAAAAATGTTATTGGAACAAAATGGATATTCAAAAAAAAGTTAAATGAAAATGGAGATGTTATTAGGAACAAATCTAGACTTGTTTGTAAAGGGTATGCTCAACAAGAAGGTATAGACTTTGAAGAAACATTTGCACCTATATCTAGACTTGAATGTTTCTTTCTTTTTCAAGTTTTCAACAATTCAAAGTTTATCAAATGGATGTAAAATCTGTTTTCCTCAATTGTGATCTAGAAGAAGAAGTTTATATAGAAAAACCGGAAGGATTCATTCTGGGAAATGATGAAAAACTTGTTTGGCAACTCAAAAAGGCTCTATATGGTCTCAAACAGGCTCCTTGTGCATGGTAGTGTCATCTTGACAAATATCTTCAACAACAAGGCTTCACAAAAGGATTTGCTAACAATAACTTATACACAAAAATTGAGAATCGTAAATTATTGATTATTGTTGTGTATGTTGATGACATCATTTATGGAAGTAATGAAGAGTCCATGAGTCAAAAAATTTCTTCTGTTATGTAGCAAGAATTTGAAATTTCATTACTTGGGGAACTAACATATTTTCTTGGCTTACAAGTGCAACAAGCAAAATATGTCATATTTCTATCTCAAGAAAAATATCTCAAGAAAATTCTGATGAAGTATGGGATGGAAGACTACAAACATGTAAGTACTCCATTGGTAACTGGATGTAACCTTAGTTCTCATTATGATTCTCCCGTGGTGAATCAACCAGAGTATAGATCTATGATTAGAAGTCTGCTTTATCTAATTGGGACAAGACCAGACATTATGCATGCAGTTGGGATTGCTGGACATTTCCAAGCTAATCCAAAAGAGTCACATCTTTAGGTTGTAAAAATAATATTCAGATATCTACAAGGGACTCAAGACTTTGGTCTATGGTATCCAAAGAATGTTGATGTCACGCTTCATGCTTACACAGATGCAGACTGGGCTGGAAATATTGATGATCGAAAAAGCAGTAGTGGTGGTTCATTCTATATGGGGCCCCAATTAGTATCTTGGTTCAGCAAGTAAAAAATTTCTATTTCATTATCTACAATAGAAGCATAATATGTGGCTTCCGCATCATGTTGCACAAAACTTCTTTGGATGATGCAGACATTGCAAGATATTCAAATCAAATGTTCACCTCCCATCTCCATACTATGTGATAATACAAGTTCCATCATCATCTCGAAAAATCCTATTATGCATTCCAAGACCAATCACATCCCTATCAAGTATCACTTCTTACATGAACAAGTGATTGAACAAAAGGTCAAATTAGAGTATGTTCCCTCCAAAGAACAAGTTGCTGATATGTTTACTAAACCTCTTCCCAAGGAAGCATTCAAATATCTCAGACAGAATTTGGGATTTGTCTCTACCTCTCTTATCAAATCCGCTTAATTTAAGAATATTAAATTTGGTACATTGGTTGCATAAAAATGAATCGCGTATATACGCAAGTTTCTATGCATGAAACTGCATATGGTTTTCGCTGACAGAAATTCTATGTGTCAGTTTTCATAACATTCTATGGTGTTGTTGTGTAATCTCTGCTGTTATGGTATTCATCTTACAATACCTTTTTTTTGATATTTATCTCCTTGATGAAGATGCTTTGATGAATTGGTTGTTGAAGGTGTTTAGGATGCACAAGTTTAGGGGGAGCATTTGTCTTGCTGAAGAAAATGCATTGTTGGCACTATGTTGGTTGCTGTTATGATCTCATGTTTGAGATTCTTTGGTATTAAAATGTCATATTTGTAATTTGATAAAGGTCATGTTCAGACCTCTGATGTAAATATTATCATGTTTAAATTTGTAAACCCACTTGGTTGGGTAGTTGAGTCAATATGTAAATCCATTCAGTTGGATCCTTGATGTAATTTTGTGTCCTTGCTGATAGGAAATGTCATACTCTGTTGAGTTAAAGAGTCATGTATTTTATTGAAAATATGAAGCTTTTGCATGTGATCAGGCGGAGAAAATTTCTACCCTTTTCTCTTGATGTCAAAAGGGGAGAGTATTTGGTGTTTGAATAATGTTTCATGTATCTACATGTTGTGATGATCAAACACCAACATGGTTTCCATCAAGTCCAAAGGGGGAGATTGTTGGCATTATGACTCAATATGTTGTCCTTGATGGCAACCTGCTTTATGAGTTGCTTTTTGGTAGCAACCTATTTGTTAAATATGTAAAAATGGTGTTTCTACAGGTCAGTTCAGATGTGACAGAGAAAGGAATTCTAGTAAGTGCCAGAGAAATGAAAAAGGTAATATTTTACAATGTATGTGCAAGTTTGATGAAGGAAACCCATGTACATACGCAGGTTTGTATACAGGAAACCCATGTATACATCCAAAATTAGTCTATACATAGTTTTTATGAAGAGAAGTCACGTGTATGAAGAAGCCAAGTCGCGTATGCCTTTTTCATTCTAAAATTATAATACCAAGGGGGCATTACCATGGTTTTAGCCCACAGTATTGAGCATGATGTTGTCTTTTTGATTCCATCCAACAATACCATCGACATTTGTGTTTTTTTGGCTCATGGTATTGATAAAGGCTAAATCTATATATGGAGAATAAGATCATAGTGCAAGTAATGCATGAGTAAGGGTTTATAACTGAATAATTATCTCTTAAGTATATTTGCATGAAATGGGTTTTGTTTATTTTTAGATCTGAAATTATGATGCACCCATGGATTCAATAATGGATTAGGATCTCTAGACTTGAAATGAATATGTACTTGCATAATCTATTAGTATATGTTCTGGATCTGTGACCTAGCGCATGTTTGCTGAAGTGAAATGAAGAAATATGGGTAAGTCTATATATTTGAAAAATTCTGCATAATTAATATTTACAGATCTATATGTTGGTTAGTCATGGTGAAAGCGCATATACACGCGTGTTTGTTTAAGGAAAGGTGCATATGGAACTCAAGGTTTTCTAAAGCTTGATTGAAAGGTTATATGCTTATTACTGCTATACATTTGTTGTCTATCAATGAAGTCTTCATGTAAATCAAGGTTGTTTGAATACTGTATATGCTGCTAAGTTGAATATATGAAAATCTGATCAGTGAATGATAAAATATGATTAATGATGTCAAATGAATAAGGGTTCTACAAATCAAAAAATATATATGCCTCAAAGCCTCAAATATGTTTCTGAGACTGATCAAATTCTGGAAATTCATTATTCATAGATCTATACGCAGGTTTGTGTGCAAGAAAATGCGTATATACGCAGGTTCAGTAAAGGGTAGTAGTGTATGCATTTAAGATAATGAATGATCAGGGTGTAAATTGATTCTGCATGTTGATTCTGAAATTTGTGTTTATTACTGTGTTCTGGTTACAGTGGTCTCACTGTTATGTTTAAAGTTTGGGTTAAGTTTATTGGTGTTGATATTTATGTTGATTTGAGTTAAATTTGTTGGATCCAGTGTGAAAATTTATGAAACGTGGTTTGCAGTGGTTCTGAGGGTTGAAGCCTTTAGTATGGAAGTAGAAGCTTCCTTCCAGTATAATTTGGTGTTCTGATCAGGGGGTTGAAGCTCCCTTCCAGTAAGTGGTTGGTAAACGAGATCAGGGGGTTGGAGCTCCCTTCTAGTAGAAGTTGGAGAACAAGAGAAGGTTTTAGCCTTCTGCAGGTAGATGCATGCATACTAATATGAGTATGCATCAATACAATATTGTAAGAATTTTTCCATGTAATAAATATTGAAGACAAAGACAAAAACTACACATATTTACTGCTTATCTATTTGATGCATAATTGATGGTCTGGGTTAAAGAATGTTTCTGAATGTTTACCTAAAATAGTAAAGCTATCTATGTATATGCTAGTTTTTGTTTGGAAAGTCATGTACATACGCTAGTTGGGCTAACCAAAGTAGAGTATAGAAATGAGTAAAGAGAAAAGTAAAATATTGTGATGATTTCAAATACTGATTCACCCCCCCTTCCTAGTATTTTTCCCAACAAGTAGATAAATTTTCCTTAATGAGCTCAAAAGATTCTTGACAAAGAATGGACTAGAAAAACTCAGAATCTTTGGCCAATAATCCAAATAATGGCGAAGCCAATTTGCTGAAGTATTTAATGAACCTTCTATAGTTTCCAGCCAAACTTATGAAACTTATGAAATCTCTCTACATTTGAGGAACATGCACCCTTTTTATGATAGTGACTTTTTTCGGGTTTCCCTATATTCTTTCTTGTGATATTGAGTGGCCCAGGACTACTCCTGCTCTTTTTAATAATTCACACAATTCTAGACTCGGGGAGAGATGCATCTCGATGCACCTTCTCAACAATTTTACCAAATTGGAGAGAGCTTCTTGGAAGTCATCACCGTAAGGTGTGAAATAATCCATGTAGATTTCAACAGAGTCATGGACTAACTCAGAGAATATGCTCAAGACCACTCTTTGGAAAGTAGTTGGGGAATTGCACAAGCCAAAGGGAAGGAATTTGTAAGTGAAGGTGCCCCAGGGAGATGTGAAAGTAGTCTTGTCCTAGTCTTCAGGGCTAATTTAGATCTGGTTATACCCACTGAACCCATATGGAAAGAAAATAACTTCTTCCCTACAAGGCCATCCAGGACTTGATATATAAAGGGCAAGGGTAAATGGTCCTTCTTAGTGGCTTTGTTTAGTTATGATTAGTCTACAGAGATTCACCATTTTCCATTCTTCTTTGGGACTAGGACAAGAGGAGACACCCATTCACTGTTAGATATGGGATAAATGAAACCTACATCCAATAATTTATGCAGTTCTTCCTTCACTATGTCCTTTAGAGATGTGTTCATCCTCCTTTGGGGTTGGTGCATAGGCTTGCATCCTTCTTTAATGTAGATATGATGTGTACAAACCGAGGGATGCACCCCTTTCATGTGTTTGTAGTCCCAAGAAAATGCATAAAGGTTTTATTTCAAGAGTTGGCATAACTTCTCTTCTTTTTTATCTAAGAGGGATAAGTTAATTTTTAGAGATTTTGATGGGAAAAATTATACATCCTTGGTGGTTTCAGAGGTTTAATCAATTGAGTGAAACTCCATCCAAGGGTGGCTTTCAGACTCTTTGACTAGGTCATCGAGTGGATTATCATTGGGGGGTTGGCTCTGAATGATGTGGTCGATGAGCTCATTCTCATCAGGTTTCCCCCCTCGAAGTACAAAATCTATGGTACAAATGGGGTAGAGTGTACTGTTGTATACTTAACCTTCTTCTTCTTCATCCTCCAACCACAAAGGTAGGTCATGGTTAATGGAAGTTTGGGAAAGAGGATATAATACCAGTTGTTTAGACAAGGGCCTATTATTTATAGTCATGTTTCTGGCCTGACAACTGATATAAGAATAGACATTGGATAACCAAGGTCTTCCTAAAATGAGAGGATATCCATTAAACTTATTTTTTTGCTAGAGGACCAGGAAATATGTAGGGTACTCCTAAGAGTCGATTGAAAACATAACATCCTCAACAAATCCTTCCAAAGCTACTGTGGACTGGTCTGCATGTTTCAAAACTGTTTTGGTTTTCCTCAAAGTCCCTTGGAGACTGAGTTTAAGCATAGTTTCCTTGGCCATTACATTAATAGAAACCTCAATATCAATCAGATTATTGAGGACTATGAAACCATCTATGTGTACATCCACAACTGGACTACTAGGGTCTAGGTACTTTGGGAAGATCACCCTTCCCAACATTAAGCCAGACAACTGTCCTTCTACATTGATGGTGGGGGTATCCTTCTTCTTCCTCCCAGGTTTCTTAAATAAATTTTCGTTGATGAGCCTATTGTAAATAGGAACATCCTTAATGGCCTGGAGAAGGGGTATTTTCACACAAATTTTTCAGTTCTCCCAGAAGTTCAATATCCTCTGCGGTGTGCTAAATAGAGTGGATCAAGCGCTCAGGAAAAGGAGGTTGTTGGATCTTAGTGTTACTCTCTTCCTTTTCCTACTTGTTAGGGTCCTATAAATATAGGATTCATAATTTTGAATTGACTTTGATAGTCTTGTAAATATGTACATACCTTGATTTTTGCAAGTTGTTTTCCCATATTTAAAAAAAAATGAAAAAATAATAAAAGCCAAAAAGAGGGTAAAAAATTCCTAAAGGAAAGATCAAAGGACTTAGAAAAACATATACCCCAAAAGAAAAAGAAAGAAGACCTGAAAGTGAGCAAGTTAAAATGCCACTACTTTTACTTTTACTGCAAGAATAATGATTATGTGTAGAGTGTCAATAAATGCCATAATCCATGATCAGTTAAACAGTTTAATATTAACTTTTCATTTTTTCAATTTCATGTTTTAGATAGTGAATAAAGATTTGTCAAACAGTTTAAACTTGACAAATCAGTAGATAGGTAGAGAATAATGAGGAGCTCAATAGTTTAATCTGAGCCCTTGGATGAAATAAGGTAGACTTAGATAGTTTTATGTTTTGAAAGAAAATGTTTTAAGGTTGCAAGTCTAAATGCACCTATAAAATAAAGAAAAAATGTTAGAAATAAAGTTGGGTAGGTAGAAAGCAGTTGAGAAATTATGTAAATAAGACATCATCGGGACAAATCAATAATTTCCTCTTCCCTATAGGTATTCAGTATTCTAAGCTTTCAGTCAAAAAGGCTCAGATCATTTCTCTGACTTTTTTTGGGACCGGACCCCAGGCTCGATGACTGATAAGTTAAAAATATTGAATTCGTACCTTAAACCATCATTCATCAACATTTACCCTTCATTCATACATAAAAACCCCTTTTTCCTAAGTAAAGACACATTCTTACTTAGTAAAATTGAAAACCCTAAAATAATTAATTTCCCTTCAAAATCATTCATAAAACCCTCAAAATTACATTTATCCTAAGTATTAGTGAAGTAATATAAAATATGAGCAATGCTTTATTTTCACACTTTACTTAGAGATAACATGTGTTTTTCCGTTTACTGTCCCTTTATTAATATTAACATCTAACTTATTGTTGTAAATCCATAAAACTACACCTACTCGTATATATTAAATCCATTATATTTAAAATGACCCCTTAAACCCACTATTTTAAGCCTTAGACCAATGTTATATACCCCCATGTGCGCAAATAAAACCCCTCCCAAAACCCATTGGTCTAAAAAATACCATTATTTAAATACCCCACCCCTATAGTTCTTGAAAACTGTCAAAAGGTTTAAAAACTATATAATAAACTAAAACCCCCACCCACAAATGTTTTTATTGAAATATTTCATGAAAATGTTTTAAATGAAATATACATTATATTTCCCCCGCCATCGTATAACCCAAGTTTTGAATTAAACCAATGTCTATTTTAAAGCCCATTTCCGCACAACACACCCTGGTCCCACCTCCCATTCCGACGCAGCTTCCAAGCAAATCTGGACCCTTCGCATCGATTCCCCAGATCCGATGACATGGATATAATATTGCGCAGAAAATTTGCATGTTCATCTGACCACCAAACCTGCATGAAATGGGTGGTTTCCCAATTCTCTCTCTCCTCCACATGCCCTTCAAACATTCGATCATGTGGGTTGAGTCCAAAACAAATTACCACTAAAAATCCGCGTAATAAACCAATCTGGTTTTTAATCCATTTGAAATCCCAAAACCGCTCCTCCTGCCTGATGCAACCGGCGTTCAATGCCAGATTAATACAACCGAAATGTCTAATAAACCTTCATGAATACATTCATTTCATATCATTATTGCGCGATTAACCCACTACACTACCTTTCCTGACTGTAAATAACCATTTTAAATCCTCTTTTTTGCCATTTTCATGCCCAAAGCCTATAAATAATTGCCCTGCAACCTTTGAAGACTGCTGAGGAGTTGCGCATTGCTCCGAACAATTCACTGAAGCCATTGGCTCAGCTAGACTTCAGAAACCCATTGAAACTAATACCAATCTTTCTACGCCCAGTTCAAACCATTTTTCACAGTCTTTTCCCATCATCAAATCCATTATCCATCCATGAAATCCTATGCCTTATTAGCAATTATTTTGTTTTGCAAGTCATTAGCAAAAGGAGAATTTGGATAAAACAATCTAAATACTATTTAAAGATATATTTTATTCCAAAATTTCACAAAGAATTTTAAATGATATTCATTAACAAAATATTCCAAGTAGTAAAATAGAAAGAAGTCATTTATGCAGAGAGAGATAAATTTACAAAGTGAATGGTAAAATTAAAGTAAGAATTCACAGTGACAGTGAAAACATAACAGTCAAAGAGCATCAGAGTTAAAGTGTATCAGATGAAAGTCACAGTAAAGGTTAAAACAAAGTTATAGAGTAGTCAAGGTAAAAAGTAAAAGTAAATACAGGTATTAAATGGTAAATAGAGATGAAAATACTTTCACCAACAATTAAATTTATCCAAATTGAAAGTAAAAATAATTAAAAGAATAGTAAGGTTAAAAGATGAAAATAGAGTAAGAAGGGAAGTCCAAGGCTATGGAGGCTGCCCTTCTTCTCATCGAATCAATCCTCTACAATATAGTGAACTAGGGCTATTTGGTTGGCCCACTTGACTGTTACTTTAGTCCTTCAAAGTCTGCACATCCTTAGGCCCTATACACTTGCCCTTCTACCAATTTTGTTGTCCTTCACCAAAACAAGAGTCAGGGCTCTTCTTTGACAGTAACCTAACAACCCTCCAACTGTACTTGTCCTACCATCAATCTGCCCAACCACAGTCAATTATTTTTACTGATCTAGGGCCCACAATATTTTCTTCATCTAGGGCTCTTCAAATCTGTCACCTAACAATGGTTTGAGTCCTCTCAAGATCATTGTTCTTGTGTATCGACAATTTGATCTTTGTTGTCCAATCTATGAACAAATATGAACTACTCCTCTTATCATACTTCTAACAATTTGTAGATGACTGAACTAGGGTCACAAATCAGCCACGTCTAACAGTCCATTTAATATTTTTTTATAGGTTTCTTCAAGTCTTTGTCTAAAACTCTATGGAAATTCCACCAAAATCAACTCCTCTGCATATCAATCCATTCTTCATATGGCACATTTCTTCTGCATGCTCAATATTCTGCTCAGGTTCCACCCTCCTTTGGATTTGTTGTCTCCACACATACTGAATCTGCAAACCATCTTCCAGATCTATGGTCTTTATTGCAGAAATAAACCTCGCTCTAAAGGTCACAACCCATCTTCTTCTACGCAAATTTGTCACAGTCTTAAGGTCATACCTTATGAACTAAACATGCTAGGAAACTGTCCTAAATAGGGCATTATACTTATGTACTTCTAATTGTTGTAGAACAAACCCTATCCACACATAGAAAAAACACGACTCTTGCCTCCATAAGAGACTCGACCTAGCTCATATGGATCCATAGATTCTGGGAATTTCTTTGATTGAATCTTGACATGAACTTCAAATCTCAATGTCGACCCTCAAACTAGGGTTAACTCAGTCAATATTATGCCTGCATTGACTTCTGTTATGGCTCTAAATTACAGTGCAAGCCCTCCTCCATTTATGTTGGTCTTTATCACAGACCAACATTATATATAACCCGAGTTTTAATGACGGGGAAAGAACAATTAAATCAAAGTTATACGGAACTTGGGGTACGGAGCGATTGGACAGTTGATCACTGTTTAAAAACCGAGAATGGATTTGGTAAAGCGGATTTCCCATATCGCACTGCTTTTTTGGGATAAGAGGTATTCAAGAGTTTGGCTCCGATTCCATAAAACAAGTGACACACGTCCGGGGAAAACTGCCACCATTGCGCGCCATCGTATGATAAAGTTCGGCCATTGCACGTTAACATTCGACATCGGAGGTCGAGCGATATGCATATGTACCGTTGATCTTGGAGGCTCGCGATCTAACGGTGATCGGGCAATAGACTTGCGTAAAGTTTATTTTGGTACAGTGGGGACGCATATGTGGGCCAGGGGTCAAAGGCTTATTGAAATATTAAACTATTTGAAAGCGTTGGATATTATTTATAAAGTCCAAAGGGTTAATCATAAGGGATTAAAACGTTGTAAATATATTTATCTATCAATTGATAAATAAATTAAAAATAAATCAAAAACCCCGTGGGCAAAACTAATGGAAATATTGTCAAAGGAATACCTTTAGCAGTTAAATGGTTTTTGACTCATGGTTTTAATAAAGGTGAAATCTATATAAAGGGAAAAATATGATAATTCGGTGTGGGCATGTGCGAGGGTTGAGAAAGAAGAATTCCTTGAAGGAATATCCGTATGAACAGACGACGTGCTTAATTGATGATTCTGAGTCTATGATGCACCCATAGAGATATTGATCTCAAGGTGATGAGTCTTGAGTTTATTCAACAGAAGAAATGATGAAGAGTTGGCGCATGTCTGCTAAAGAACACATATAAAGATGAGTAAGTTTATATAGATTTGTCCTGCTCTACAAATCTATACAAGAATAGCACGTATATATGTGGGTCATCTACATTGAAAGTGCATATGACAGTTCGGGTTTTTCTGAAGATTAATATACACAGAAGGATACATGATATGTTGAATGCATATATTCTCTGAAGTCTGGGTTATTTCTGACATTTTGGTTACAATGGTCTCACTTTTTTGTTATGAAGTTTTGGACAAAATATGTTTATTTATGATTGAATAAAGGGGTTGTAAACGAGAGCAGGGGTTAGTAGCTCCCTTCTAGGAGAGGCTGGTAAATGAGAGAAGGTTGTAGCCTTCTGCAGGTAGGTGCCTGCATGCTGGTATAAGTCTGCACCAGCACATATTGTAAGAAGTTTTCTCTATAATAAATATTGAAGACTGAGATTGCAGCAGCGGTGGTTTTCTCCCGAATTGGGTTTCCACCTTAAATCCTGGTGTTCATATGTGTTGTTTATGTTTGATGGTCTGTTCTGTTATTTATGTTCATGCTTACTGCATGAACATAATCATACGATGGCACGCAGTGGTGGCGGTTTTCCCCGGATGCGTGTCACTTGTTTTATGGAATACCGCTTATACCTGTATTGATGGAAATACTTGTCCTCTGAAAAACTTATAGGATCCCTTTGTTGCTTTGCTTTTCCTCCCCCTTTGACATCAATGGCAAAGACTTGACAATAACATGCTCCCCCTGAGATCATGCTGCATCTTCATAAACTAACAAGATGACTTATAAATGCCAATGAACAGGTCTACTTAAATACATCATATCCCTGCCATGCAGAGGAACAGGTCTACTTAAATACAGAAGATTAAATTGGTTGTGAAGTGTTGTTGGGAATCTCTGAATGCACAGGCTAAGGGGGAGCATTGGTCATATGAAAAGGATGCATCGTTGGCATTTATAAGTCATCTTGTTAGTTTATGAAGATGCAACATGATCTCAGGGAGAGCATGGTATTGTCAACTCTTTGCCATTGATGTCAAAGGGGGAGGAAAAGCAAAGAAACAAAGGGTTCCTATAAGTTTTTCAGAGGACGAGTATTGCCATCAATACAGGGATAAGCGGTATTCAAGAACTGGGAGTAGTCTCTGCCATGCAGAGGAACAGGTCTACTTAAATACAGAAGATTAAATTGGTTGTGAGGTGTTGTTGGGCATCTCTGAATGCACAGGCTAAGGGGGTGCATTGGTCATATGAAAAGGATGCATCGTTGGCATTTATAAGTCATCTTGTTAATTTATGAAGATGCAGCATGATCTCAGGGGGAGCATGGTATTGTCAACTCTTTTCCATTGATGTTAAAGGGGGAGGAAAAGCAAAGCAACAAAGGGTTCCTATAAGTTTTTCAGAGGACGCGTATTTCCATCAATACAGGGATAAGCGGTATTCAAGAATATGTGGCAACAGCATCATGTTGCACTCAACTTCTCTGGATGATGCAAAACCTACAAGACTTTCAAATCAAATGTTCATCCCCTATCTCCATTATGTGTGATAATACAAGTGCCATCAGTATCTCAAATAATCCTGTTATGCATTCCAAGACCAAGAACATTCCCATCAAGTATCACTTCTTACGTGAACAAGTGCTTGAACAAAAGGTGAAATTGGAGTATGTTTCCTCCAAAGAACAATTTACTGATATATTTACCAAACCACTACCCAGGGAAGCGTTCGAATATCTCAGACAGAAACTGGGAGTAGTCTTTGCCATGCAGAGGAACAGGTCTACTTAAATACAAAAGATTAAATTGGTTGTGAGGTGTTGTTGGGCATCTCTGAATGCACAGGCTAAGGGGGAGCATTGGTCATATGAAAAGGATGCATCGTTGGCATTTATAAGTCATCTTGTTAGTTTATGAAGATGCAACATGATCTCAGGGAAAGCATGGTATTGTCAACTCTTTGCCATTGATGTCAAAGGGGGAGGAAAAGAAAAGCAACAAAGGGTTCCTATAAGTTTTTCAGAGGAAGAGTATTGCCATCAATACAGGGATAAGCGGTATTCCATAAAAAAAGTGACACGCGTCCGGGGAAAACCGCCACCACTGCGCGCCATCGTATGATAATGTTTGGCCATCGCACATTAACATTCGGCATCAGAGGTCGAGCGATATGCATATGTACTGTCAATCTTGGAGGCTCGCGATCTAACGGTGATCGGGCAATAGACTTGCGTAAAGTTTATTTTGGTACGGTGGGGGTGCATATGTGGGCCAGGGGTCAAATGCTTATTGAAATATTTAACTATTTGAAAGCGTTGGATATTATTTATAAAGTCCGAAGGGTTAATCATAAGGGATTAAAACATTGTAAATATATTTATTTATCAATTGATAAATAAATTAAAAAGAAATCAAAAACCTCGTGGGCCAAACTAATGGAAATATTTTCAAAGGAATACCTTTAGTAGTTAAATGTTTTTTGACTCATGGTTTTAATAAAGGTGAAATCTATATAAAGGGAAAAAGATGATAATTCGGTGTGGGCGTGTGCGAGGGTTGAGAAAGAAGAATTCCTTGAAGGAATATCCATATGAACAGACGACGTGCTTAATTGATGATTCTGAGTCTATGATGCACCCATAGAGATATTGATCTCAAGGTGATGAGTCTTGAGTTTATTCAACAGAAGAAACGATGAAGAGCTGGTGCATGTCTGCTAAAGAACACATATAAATCCGAGTAAGTTTATATAGATTTGGCCTGCTCTACAAATCTATACAAGAATAGCACGTATATATGCGGGTCATCTACATTGAAAGTGCATATGAAAGTTGGGGTTTTTATGAAGATTAATATACACAGAAGGATACACGATATGTTGAATGCATATATTCTCTGAAGTCTGGGTTATTTCTGACATTCTGGTTACAATGGTCTCACTGTTATGTTATGAAGTTTTGGAAAAAATATGTTTATTGATGATTGAATAAAGGGGTTGTAAACGAGAGCAGGGGGTAGTAGCTCCCTTCCAGGAGAGGCTGGTAAACAAGAGAAGGTTGTAGCTTTCTGCAGGTGGGTGCCTGCGTGCTGGTATAATTCTACACCAGCACATATTGTAAGAAGTTTTCTCTATAATAAATATTGAAGACTGAGATTGCAGCAGCGGTGGTTTTCTTCCGAATTGGGTTTCCACCTTAAATGCTGGTGTTCATATGTGTTGTTTATGTTTGATGGTCTGTTATGTTATTTATTTTCATGCTTACTGCTCATCTAATGAATGAATGATGCAATGCTCTAAGTAAAGACATAATAAGATATCTGGACATACATGTTGGATGCAATAATTTAACATATGGTTTTAAGAGAAAGAAAAGAAAAAAAATTCAGCCCTAAATACTGATTCACCCCCCCCTCTCAGTATTCTTCCCAACAATTGGTATCAGAGCAGGTCCTTTTGAAAAAGCTTAGCCGCTAGAAGGAAGATCAAGCAAGATGAGTAATCAAGATGGAACAGCATCTATCAGGCCTCCGCTCTTTAACGAAAACAATTTAATCTTCTAGAAAACAAGGATGAGATCCTATCTTCAGTCACTGGGAACAAAGGTATGGGCAATCGTTGAACAAGGATATCAATACCTAGCTGCGGTACCAACAGATCCGACGGAAAGAAATAATTATGAAAAAAATGCAAAGGCAGTCAATGCTCTATTGGGAAGTCTAACTGAATCAGAATTTGTCAAATTCATGCAGCTGAATACAGCCAAGAAAATATGGGACAAAATCATTCTAAGTTATGAAGGTGATGTAAAGGTAAAAAGTGCTAAACTCCAAACTCTCAGAATTCAATATGAGAATCTAAAAATGGATAATGAGGAGAGCATTTCCAACTTCTTTTTACGTCTTGATGATATTTTAAATCGTATGAGAAATCTGTGAGAAACAATAACAAAATCTACCTTGGTTGAGAAAGTCTTAAGATCACTAACGACAAAATTTGAGTCAAAAGTTTCTGCTCTTGAAGAAAAACAGGATCTTCAAAATCTTACTGTGGCGCAAATTCATGGCATACTAACTGCATATGAAATGAGAAGAGGAGGACCATCAAAAGTCAAAGAAGCAGTCTTTAGAACTTCTACAAACGGGAAGGAAGTACAAAAACCAGAAGGATCAGGATATATCTCAGAAGAAGATGAGATAAACTTTGTAAAGAAACTTCAACTTGGCACAGGACGTTTTAGAGGTAAGCTTCCTTTCAAATGTTTTGATTGTGGAATAGTTGGTCATTATGCTGCTAAGTGTCCTTATAAGGAAACACATAAAAAGGGGAAGGAAGTAGCAAAAAGGAATAAGAATCGTTTTAGCACTAGAAAGAGTTACTATACTCATGAAGATAGTGATGGGTTATCTGATAGTGAGGAAGAATGTGAACAAGATCTTAGACTACTCATGGCATTTGAAAAGGAATCTAGAGAAGAAAAAGATACTTTTTTGGATGCTCTAGAAGACAGTGATTTTCTTGATGAAAACAATAAAATCAAAATTTGCTTAGAAGAAAGTAAAATAACCATAGAAACTCTGAAAAATCAGCTTGAAGAAAAAGAGAAACACAATGAGAAATTAGAGTGTGAAGTAGTAAGTCTAAGAAAAGAACTTGAGAAAGGAAAAACTCTGAATCTTAGATTTGCTAAAGGACCTGAAACATTAGATGAGATTATCAAGGTACAACGTTCTCCTCTTATAAAGACAGGACTTGGATATTTTGGAGAATCTTCTCAGGCTTCAGCACCAAATTATCTAAAAGCAGTTACAGCTGGCTTACAACATACTACCACTCAGCAAGGGAATAAAGAATCTTTACAGATAAAGCATGATCATCTCAATTCAGAAAACACTAATAGGAATGTCCTTCGGGAAAACACCAATCAACAAGTAAATTCATATAGAAGAATTTATGATCGCAGAAATTTCTTCTTCAATGGACAATGCTTCTCATGTCACAATTTTGGTCATAAAGTTGTTCAATGTGTTGCATATAAAACCATCATGACAAGAGAAGCAAGAAAGAAAAGGACTGATATTGAACCAAAGAAGAATGCTTATAACAACTTTTCTCCTCTTCAAAATGAAGTTGAATGTGCTTATTGCAATAACTTTGGCCATGAAGAATTTGAATGCAGGAGCAAATTTCAGCCAAAATAACATGTTCCTTCAAGCTCCAAAGTATGGAAAAAGAAGGAATTACAGGTTGAAAATTGTGGCATAGCGTTATTTGCAGAAGATGAAGAAAACCAATGGTACATTGATAGTGTATTTTCAAGACACATGACAGGTGATAAAGAAAAACTTCTTGCATATAGTGCTCTAGAAAAAGAAAAAAATGTCACATTTGGAAATGATACTCCTGCAGTCATTAAGGGGAAAGGGTTTGTTTTTCCAAAAGAAAAGGTGAAAGCTAATGAAGTCATGTGTATGGATGGATTAAAGCATAACTTGTTAAGTGTAAGTCAAATGTGTGATTAAGGAACTGAAGTTGTCTTTAGTTCAAAAGAATGTGTGGTACGTGATCTTGATACAGGTAAAGCAATTATAAAAGGAAAAATAACTCCAAACAACCTGTATATATTGAAGAACCCCAAAGAACAATGTTATTTGAGTAAATCGTTAGAAAATTGGCTATGGCATAGAAGGTTGGGGCATCTGAGCTTCTCTCAAATCAACAAATAAAGCACTTAAAGTTGTTCGTGATCTTCCCAATATTACTCTACCTAAAAATATCATATGCAAATCTTGCCAATTCGGCAAGCAAACCAGGGTACAATTTAATGCCAAGGAAGGATCATCAAGTAAGCCTCTTGAACTCATTCATACAGACATATGTGGACCTATGAGGAAAAAGTCACCACGAGGTGAAGAATACTATATCCTATTCATTGATGATTTCTCTAGAATGTGTTGGATTGGGCTGCTTAAACACAAATATGAAGCATTTGAGAAATTTCAGATCTTCAAAGCACTAGTTGAGAATTAATTTGATCTAAAAATCAAGTGTCTCAGATCTGATCGAGGAGGAGAATATACATCTAATGAATTCCTTGAATTCTATGAACAACATGGCATAAAAAGACAGTTCTCTATAGCTGGCACTCCACAACATAATGGCGTTGCAGAAAGAATGAACAGAACAGTTCAACAAATGGCTAGAGCTATGCTTGATGATTCCAGAACGCCTGACACATTTTGGGGAGAAGCAGCACATACAATAGTAAACATTCTCAACAAAGCACATGTTCGTGTAAATTGTGATAAAACTCCATATGAACTCTGGTATGGTAATCCTCCCACTATAAAGCATTTTAGAATTTTTGGGAGAAAATGCTTTATCAAGAATAATGATGAAAAACTTGGCAAGTTTGAACCCAGAGTAGATGAAGGAATATTTCTTGGTTACTCCTCTAGGAGTAGGGCATATAAATGTTACAATAAAAGACTTCGGAAGATTTTTTAATGTATTGATGTTGTTATTGATGAGTCTCCTGCAGCTCCAAAAGAAGAAAAGCAAACAACAAATGAAGATGATGATGACACATATCCTTCTACATCAAATAGTAATGATACAAACAGTGAACCTAGTGAAGAACCCAAAAAGGATTTTTCTGAAAGGGCTCCATCTAGATTTGTTCAAAAGAATCATCCAGAATCTCAAATTTTGGGAGAAAAGGGATCAGGTGTACAAACAAGAAGGACTCTTGTGGGATCTTCTAGCAACCTGGCATTTCTGTCCACTATTGAACCTCACAGTGTCAGTCAAGCTAGCAAAGATGAATGTTGGATTCAAGCCATGAATGAAGAGCTTGATCAAATTGAAAAGAATCACACTTGGCAATTAGTACCAAGACCTCATGACAAAAATGTCATTGGAACTAAATGGATATTCAAAAACAAGTTAAATGAGAATGGGGATGTTATAAGAAATAAAGCTAGACTTGTGTGCAAAGTGTATGCTCAACAAGAAGGTATAGACTTTGAAGAAACCTTTGCTCCTGTAGCCAGAATTGAAGCCATAAGAATGTTTCTTGCCTTTTCAAGCTTCCAACAAATCAAAGTCTATCAAATGGATGTTAAATCTGCTTTTCTCAATGGTGATCTAGAAGAAGAAGTCTATATAGAACAACCAGAAGGATTCATATTGGGAAATGATGAAAAACTTGTTTGTAGACTTAAAAAGGCTCTATATGGTCCAAACAAGCTCCAAGGGCATGGTACTATCGTCTTGACAAATATCTTCATCAACAAGGATTTTCAAAAGGGTCTGCTGATAGCAACTTATACACAAAAACTGAAAATGACAAAATATTGATTGTGGTTGTATATGTTGATGATATCATTTTTGGAAGTAACAAAGAGTCTATGAGTCAGAAATTTTCTTCTAATATGCAAAAAGAATTTGAAATTTCCTTGCTTGGGGAACTATCATTCTTTCTTGGCTTGCAAGTGCAACAAGCAACAGATGGCATATTCTTATCACAAGCAAAATACCTCAAGCAAATCCTGAAGAAGTATGGCATGGAAGAATGCAAACCTGTAAGTACACCAATGATAACTAGATGTAATCTCAGTTCTAATGATGATTTCCCCATGGTGAATCAACCTGAATACAAATCTATGATAGGAAGTCTACTTTATCTCACTGGGACAAGACCAGACATCATGTATGCAGTTGGGATTTTGGACGATTCCAAGCTAATCCAAAAGAGTCTCATCTTTAGGTTGTGAAAAGAATATTCAAATATCTACAAGGAACTCAAGATTTTGGACTATGGTATCCAAAGAATGCTGATCTTACTCTTCATGCATATATTGGTGCAGATTGGGTTGGAAGTGTTGATGATCGGAAAAGAACTAGTGGTGGTGCATTCTATATAGGGCCCCGGTTAGTATCTTGGTTCAGCAAGAAGCAAAGCTCCATTTCCTTATCTACAACAGAAGCAGAATATGTGGCAACAACATCATGTTGCACTCAACTTCTCTAGATGATGCAAACCCTACAAGACTTTCAAATCAAATGCTCACCCCCTATCTCCATTATGTGTGATAATACAAGTGTCATCAGTATCTCAAAAAATCTTGTTATGAATTCCAAGACCAAGCACATTCCCATCAAGTATCACTTCTTACGTGAACAAGTGCTTGAACAAAAGGTGAAATTGGAGTATGTTTCCTCCAAAGAACAAGTTATTGATACATTTACCAAACCTCTACCCAGGGAAGTGTTCAAATATCTCAGACAGAAACTGGGAGTAGTATCTGCCATGTAGAGGAACAGGTCTACTTAAATAAAGAATATTAAATTGGTTGTGAGGTGATGTTGGGCATCTCTAAATGCATAGGCTAAGGGGGAGCATTGGTCATATGAAAAGGATGCATCGTTGGCATTTATAAGTCATCTTGTTAGTTTATGAAGATGCAGCATGATCTCAGGGGGAGCATGGTATTGTCAACTCTTTGCCATTGATGTCAAAGGGGGAGGAAAAGCAAAGAAACAAAGGGTTCCTATAAGTTTTTCAGAGGACCAGTATTGCCATCAATGCCAAAGGGGGAGATTGTTGGAAATATTGTCATTGATGGCAAAGGATGTGGCAAAGGAATTGGCATCTAAATGTAGCAGAAAAGAACAGAGGAAGAATGTATTTACAAGAGCAGTATGCAAAGACATGGGAAATGAAGAAGAACAGCAGAGGTGCAGAAAACAACGATCAGTAGGATCAACAGCAAAGAACAGAGGAAGAATGCATTTACAGAGACAAGCAGTGAATTGAAGGAGAGTTGTCCAAAGATAGGGTTGATTTGAATTGACGGATATTAGAATCCCTGCGGAAGTTAATTCATGTATAATGTATGTATTAGAAAGAAAATCTATGTATGGTTGAGTTTCGGTGATACTCTGTTAGGTGGAAAATACCCAGAGCAATTGGGGTATTGATTGGTCCCTTTCTCGTACGAAATTCCCTGCAACTCTGTGTGATGATCTATGGATAGATTCATTTTTTTGTATAAGATTTACGGGTGCTGAGGCCATGGTACAGTGAGCTTCGAACGAGCTTTGTGTGTACAGGGCACATTATATAAAATGATATATAACTCGAGTTTTAATCATGGGGAAAGAACAATTAAATCAAAGTTATACGGAACTTGGGGTACGAAGCAATTGGACGTTTGATCACTGTTTAAAAACCGCGAATGGATTTGCAAAATCGGATTGCCCATATCGCACCGATTTTTTGGGATAAGCAGTATTCAAGAGTTTGTCTCCGATTCCATAAAACAAGTGACACGCGTCCGAGGAAAACCGCCACCACTGCGCGCCATTGTATGATAATGTTCGACCATCGCACGTTAACATTCGGCATCAAAGGTCGAGCGATATGCATATGTACTGTTGATCTTGGAGGCTCGCGATCTAACGGTGATCGGGCAATAGACTTGCGTAAAGTTTATTTTGGTACTGTGGGGGCGCATATGTGGGCCAGGGGTCAAAGGCTTATTGAAATATTAAACTATTTGAAAGCATTGGATATTATTTATAAAGTCCGAAGGGTTAATCATAAGGGATTAAAACGTTGTAAATATATTTATTTATCAATTGATAAATAAATTAAAAAGAAATCAAAAACCCCATGGGCCAAACTAATGGAAATATTGTCAAAGGAATACCTTTAGCAGTTAAATGGTTTTTGACTCATGGTTTTAATAAAGGTGAAATCTATATAAAGGGAACAAGATGATAATTCGGTTTGGGCGTGTGCGAGGGTTGAGAAAGAAGAATTCCTCGAAGGAATATCCGTATGAACAGACGACGTGCTTGATTGATGATTCAGAGTCTATGATGCACCCATAGAGATATTGATCTCAAGGTGATGAATCTTGAGTTTATTCAACAGAAGAAACGATGAAGAGCTGGAGCATGTCTGCTAAAGAACACATATAAATCCGAGTAAGTTTATATAGATCTGGCCTGCTCTACAAATCTATACAAGAATAGCACGTATATATGCGGGTCATCTACATTGAAAGTGCATATGACAGTTGGGGTTTTTCTGAAGATTAATATACACAGAAGGATACACGGTATGTTGAATGCATATATTCTCTGAACTCTGGGTCATTTTTGGAAAGTATAGTTCAGGAGAACTTGGTAGAGCCGCTACAACATCTAGAATTGTCTTCAACCGAGCATGATGTGGGATCACCAAGCAATAGGGAGGAACAACCTCCAAGTGACAAGGATTAGGAGCAGCTAAACAGAGCTAAAGTATCAAGCCATGAAGAGTACCATTCACTTAAGAGGAGAAAAAAGGACAAATAGGTCAGAACTTATCATAGAGGACATAGGCAAGTGTTTTATCCACAAATTGTGGAAGGCAAAGGAGACAGTTGTCCAAGAGAAAGAATCCCTTCACCATGAAATTGAGATGGTGGAATTGGAGTCACAAGATGACCAGGAAACCCTAAACCTATTCATCAAAGAAAAATATGCCAAAATCAAAGAGCTACAAGACAATTTGGCAAGGTCCAAATTTGTTATCTCCTTCCTTGAGCAAGAAAACAAACAGTTGAAGGAAAAGAAAGTACTCTTGGAAATGGACTTGTTGAAATCTAAGAGGCAAGATGTCAAAGGCAAAGAAGCGATTGGGCATGATAAGCCTAATGAGGATGAGGCTCAGACCACAAAGAAAATACCAAGAACAAGGGCCCTAAAAATAACATTGGAGCTAGAAAAACAACAAGAAGCACTTCTTGTAGAGGAACTCACCTTTGAGGAGAGGGTTGCAATGGAAATAAATGAAAATAGGGAATTTTGCCTTGACAGAGTAAAGACACACCTGGAGAAGCTCCTTCACAAATCCAACAAGGATAACCTGATGTTGAGGCACATGGCTGACCACTACCATACAAGAAACAAGATTTGTAATGTCAAGGTTAAGTAGTCGCAAGATAAGCTCAAAGAAACCCTAATCAGCCAAAAGGAGAGGGAAAAACTCCATTTGCTTCCTAATGCCTCCTTGGTTGCATGAAACACTTTATCAGAACCTCACACTTGAAAATTTTGGGGTTTTCAAACAAATTATGAATTTTTGTGTCTTGGTGTAGACTAGTGCAGTTTTTTGTCTCTGCCTAGAAACACAACGAAATTTGTTGCGCTTTTGCTACATGCCTCCAAAAATGGAAAAAAAATATGTTTCTCGAAATCTAATCAAATATTAAGAGAACCCAGTTTTTCAGATTTCAAGTTTAGGGCTAAGTTTTCAAGAAAATTGCAAAAAAGGGGTCAAAAATTACCTCTCTGCCTCATTTTCAGACACTCACTGTGCTTCTAGGAGTGATATTGGGAGAAAGAGATTTTATAAGGCTTAAGGAAGCCAAATTTGTTTAATGAACATCCTGGAGTCGTCTACACTTGATCAGCTACTCAGAACAACTCTTCTTTTCAAATTTAGATGATGGAAAGGCACCCAAAAAGGCCTTACAAGAAATTTGTTGTGCTTCTGGAAATTCACTGTTTTATTTTATAAGTATCCTATGTAATTTTCATTTGGTAGTTTCACTTTGGAAAATGTAAAAGGGTAGTTGTAAAAGTGCAAAGGGTTAAAAGTGAAAGTAAAAGGGATGGTAATAGAGTTAAATAGGTGTCTTCAATTAGGGGAATTTTGAAGTCTAAAATGGGCCTCCTAAGAAAATTGTACAACCAAAATAAAATTTATAAGAACCAATAGGATTCAATATGATGATGCCAACCATGGTGGATGATTCACCATTTTTTAAGTAAAAGGGTAAAAAAATTAAAAAATAATAAAACAATAAAACAATAAAAACTACTTTTTCAACTCGTATTTTCAACTTATCTCCCAAAATGTTTACTCATATTTCGATCAGAAGTACTTGTTGGATGAAAAATTTAATTATTCATCCAAGGAGTACCCATGTTGCATACTTTTGAACATGAAAAATGAGAAATACATTAAAAAACGTGATTGCAATAACGTTTTTCATGTATTTCTCATTTTTCGTGTAGCAAGGTCCATCGAAAGTAGGAAAAATGGGTACTCCTTTGATCAGGAATTAAATTTTTCATCCAACGAGTACTCTCGCTCAAAATTGGATTAAAAAAATTCAGAGATAAGTTGAAAATACAAGTTGAAAAAGTAGTTTTTTTTTCCCTCTAAAATTTGATGATGTAATCAAATCTTATTTTATTATTTCCACTATTATTTTATAATTACCTTAGGAGGACCATTTTAGACCTCAAAATTCCCCTAATGTACCTCTCATTAATGCTTAGAGAGGATTTCTCTAGTTGGTTTGCTAAAAGGAGAAACAATTCATAACTTCGCTAACTTTTTTTTAGTTGTAGAAATACTTGGTTTCAGCTTCACAAGTCTTGGATTCGACCCCTGAGGCTGGGAGAAGTATGTTTTGGTCTATATATTTCATTTTATTTGTCATTGAAAGGGTTTTATATTGTAGAATTGATCTTTGAACACTTGTGTATTCAGTCATTTTTGGCAGGAACTAATAGAAAGAGTTGCAACTATTGTGGTGGGATTCATGTGGTATGTGTTTTAGCAGTGTTGCCTCTTATGTTTTCATATTTTTTTAATGTATTATTCCTTACATATTCTTTTCCATCTCTTAATGTGATTTATTTCTAAGTTAGATAAGAAAAATTCATTATTTTGATGCTCTGTTTTGGAGAAATTATCATAGTTGTGTTTCACTTTATTTTGATATAAAAGAATTCATGATTTCCATGATATTTTTGAAACCCTAGCAGTCTCTCACATTCACCAAGATACATGAAAGTGCTAAAGTGCGTGCCTACCTTTCCCCATCACGTCTCTGCAAGTCTAATTTTCAGTGCCCTTAACACTGTTTTCCTAGACCTAATTCACCATCCAACACCCAAAATCAATCAATCAAACCCTATATCCTACTATACCTAGCCTAAAATCTTCATTATACAGTTTTTTCTCTATGATTTTATGGAGAGAGCCCTCTCTAGCCTAGTAGGGCTAGCTAATAGGTAAAAGCGGTTTTTGGTTACCTTTGTTGGTCTCCTTCCAAGCCTTCAGAGATCTGGTGGAGTGTTAACATCTTGGTGACCATACTAGGGAAGAAAATAGCAGATCCTCCCTAGTTGTACCATATTTTCCTCGCATTCTAAGCATGTGGGTGATAGGTCTTAACCTTCATGAAGGCTGATTTGAAAGTTGCAAAGAACCAAGTTGCAGAAAAAGAGAACATTCTGGATTCGAGGAGATACACTAGATGGAATCTAGGATCCAAATCCTCATCCAACTGATCCAGTGATGATCCAGAAAGAGTTTTATGGAAGCAGAGATCTCAACACTCTGAATTTCAGTCAAATCATTCTCCATTGGTAAGATCTTCCTTATTACCTGCAAAAGTTTTATATCTCGAAGACATACCTTTTGATTTGAAGTTTGAGTTGTCTCTATTTCGATCAAAGTATAAAACTTCACTGTCTGATATATTATTTGAATCATAAAGACTATATAAAGTAAAATAATTTTCTGAGGTAGTTTTCGATTCCCTGAAACTTGAAGATAATTTATTTTCTGAAGAACCTAAATCTGAATCATACTTCAATAGAAAATTCTGGAGTCAATTCGATAGGCTTGAAAACTTAACTAATCAACTTCAATACACATCCGAAAAGCCATCATCCATTACCAACAAGATTCATTGTCCATTCCAATACAATCCTAGTCAGTTGTTGCTTCCTCATCTACACCTTCTACTTCATTACATGTTCATTCAACTCCTTCCATTATTACTCCTGCACTTCACTCAGTAGGATTCATGGGCATATTTGTACCCCTGTTTCTACATGCTCAAGTTAATGCCTTACCACAAGGCTATGGCCGAAGTCTCCCTCTCTTTTATGGTAATTCTCAAATCAGTGCAAAACAACACTTAGTCAAAGTCACTGATTTCATTGACCTGGAAAAAATAGATGTTGATGATGCCAAGATGAGAATCATAGTCCAAAGCTTTTTTGGAGATGTAAAAACTTGGTTTAGATATTTGACTACAAATTGTATATCCCCTCCAGAGCAACTAATTGATGCATTCATAGCCCGATGGGAGGTGAAGAAGAACCCCTTGTAGATTATTTCTGGGTAAGACAACCTGAAAAGGAATCCAAATGAATCGGTTCACGATTTCACTGATCGTTTCAACCAAGTGTAAAATTCAATTCCAAATGAGATCAAACCTCCTCCAGGTTTGTGTCTCTTGCATTACCTAGGTGCCTGTGATCTGGACATGGCATACCAGCTTCGAGAGAGAAATCCCGCAACACTAGAAGACATTCAAAGGAATGCAGTCAGTGTGGAAGAAAAATTGTCAATTAAAAATTCAAAGATGAAGGGTGAGATAAAGGTAACCATCAAAGAAGAAGCATCCTCATCCTCTGAGGTAAAACTAGACACTTTGATAAGAACAATAGAAAGAATGGTTAACAAAATGTCCATTAGAGAAATATATTCGGAAGCACAGGTTATAAATCCTAACTTCAAAGGACAACAACAATAGCCTCAGTTTAGGATCAAACAAAGAGAATAAAGGGCTCCTAAGAAACCAACACCACAACAACAACAGATTCGAACAACCTTGCAGAAAAATTATGCTCAAGGGTTTGAAGAAGAAGAAGAAGAAGAATATCAGATGTGGAAGAAAATCACTTTTTTTACAGCAGATGGCCAACCTATATTTTTGACATAAAATGAAGAATATGTTGAGAAGACAAATTTTCCTAAGGATGAAGATTACATACTTGTCTATGATCATGAGTTGGAGGTTGAGTTTGATGAATATCAAGGGATTATTTGAATGCACTCATCTCACAGTAGAGGAAATACTCATTGATCAGAAGTAGATATGTCCCATTCAGTCATATTCATAAGCAGGCATCCCAACGAAAAGATACTCAGCCTAAGAAAAATCCTCAAGGTAATCAGAACAAAGGAAAGGAGCCTGTAGCTACAAATTAGAAAAATATCAATCAACCATCTATAAGCACACCGAGCAAAGAAAAATAAAGTTAGAAGAAGGAAACTACACCAAAGGATCAACTTGAAAAAAAATACACCGCCATTAAAGAGGTAGATAAGTCCATTCCTTCAGCTTAGAAATTGAAATATCTAAGTTAAAAGTCTCTATCCCTTTAACTGAACTTGTAAAAAATATATATATATAAATCTCACGTGGCCAAAATGTTGAAAGTAGATCCTTTATCTGATATGGTAAATGTTGAATATGACCAACTTGAACTCATTTTTAGTTCAGCCATAGATGGTTAGTTAGAGGATAGTGAAGTTCCCTCGTTCTATCCAAGTCTGAGAATTCATCAATGTATCCTTCACAATGCCATGCTCGACTCTATAGCTTCCCATAATTTTATGTTGAAAGCCATTATGGAGAAATTGGGCCCAAATATAACTCATCCTTACAATGATTTGTATTCCTTTGATTCTGGGAGAGTTCGTTGTCTTGGTATTATAAAGGATTTGGTAGTTTCCCTTGAAAAAATTCCAACAAAGAATGTCTTGATGGATGTGATGGTAGCTAATATACTACCATGGTTTGGTATGTTGTTGTCAAGATATTGGGTAGCGAAGTTGAGAAGCACATTGCAACTAGATTTCTCTTATGCCACCATCCCATTTTTCAGAAAATTGAGAAATTTGTACTGGGAAACGAAAATGAAATACATTATTACCAGCAAAGAGAAACCCAACACTCATCCAATTAATGTTGTACATGTATAGATTTTGAATCATTTATTTTTTTTAACGATAGTGTTTTGAATGATGTAGATAGTTAGCTCATAGAAGTAGAAGATATTCCATAAATTTCCAATAGTGTCAAAGTAGTTTTAGATGAGAGAAAAGGCTAGTTCTTCAGAGTAGTCATCAAATAAGGTCGAAAATGGTTCATAATAGATTGAAGAAGTGGCCTGAAAAGATGAGATGGAACATAATACAAAATTCTATTATTTGGATGATGAAAATGGTCGCTGGACCATGGAATTTGATGGTGCCTTGGGGAAAGACAGGGTAGGCATCGAAATTTGGATCCGTAGTCCTCTTCATTAGTCGGGTAAAGTTCCAAAAAATGTAAGATTATGTTCATATAACTTGGCTTTTTATTTTTATAACAATGAGGCTAAATACAAGGCATTGATCACCAACCTCAAAATCCTGAAAAAGTTGGGTGCAAGAAGAATTTCAATTTATGGCAACTCCGAGCTTGTGATAAAATAGGTAAAAGAGGAATACCAGACCAAGCATCCACAAATGAGAGTGTATATAAATGTTGTACTAGATATCATAAATATGTTTCCTGAATATACATTTTCAATAGTGCCGAGAAGTCAGAATCTAATGGCAGATTTGCTTGCTACAACAAGTAATTTCAAGATTCACATATTTTCTAATAAGAAATTTGAAATTCATGTTAAACATCATCCAACTATCCCTGACAAACATGATCAAGTCATCGAAGCCACACAGGTTGATGTACTACAGTTGAAGGATAATAATATTCCAAGAGGTCTCATACCTTTGGAAGAATTGTTTGATCAGGATGGTGTTGCTAGGAAATCAACCTTGGTTCCTACGGAGAAATGTGTGGAGGATTTGAACATTAGAACAATAGACAAGCCTAAGATGGTCAAATTTTCCATGTCTTTATCTTCTGAGGTAAAAGAAAAATACATTTCTTTTTCGTCTGAATTTTATGATGTATTTGCTTGGGATTATGCAGAATTGAAAGTTTATGATAATAATATCATTTAGCATACCATTCCAATCAAGCCTGACCAAAATAACTTCAGCAAAAAGCTAAGAAGAATTAACCCAAGGTTATTGCCATCAATAGAGAAGGAAGTGAACAGACTTTATAAGGCTGGAATATATGTTCCCATCATATTTTCTGACTGGATATCAAATCTAGTTCCGGTAAGGAAGAAAACTAGAGAAATCAGGCTTTGCATTGATTTTAGAAACTTAAACAAGGTATCTCTCAAGGATAATTATCCCCTTCCCAAAATGGATCATATCCTACAGAGATTGGTTGGGGCTTCCCGAATGTCACTTCTTGATGGGTATTCAGAATACAATCATATTTTAGTGCATGAGAAGGACCAAGAAAAAACTGTCTTCATGATACCTTGGAGAACATTTAAGTATGCTAAGATGCCATTCGGACTCAAGAATGCAGGGGCCACATTTTAGCGGGCGATGAACATAGCTCTTGCAGATGAAAAATATGTTTTCTTAGTTGTATATCTTGATGATTTTACAGTTTTCTCTCATTTTGATGATGAACACTTGTATCACTTAAGAATTGTATTTTAGAAATGTTGGAAATTTTGGATTTCTCATAATCCAAAAAAGAGCCTTTTTTCAATGGAGGAGGGCAAGCTTCTTGGTCACATCATCTCCAAGGATGGTATCTGCATTGATCCTTCCCAGGTTGAGACTATTCAACAAAATTATTTTCTGCATAGTAAGAAAGAAATCCAATCTTTCAATCGTAAGATGAACTTATTAAGGATATTTATTCCAAATCTCATAGATCACCGTCGAGAAATGACCAACATGTTAAAGAAAGACAATGAGGTAAAGTGGTTCGAGGATGCCAAAAATTATTTTAACTCGGTGAATTTTACCTTAGCTACAACCCCTGTTTTAATCAACCTCGAATACTCCATTGATTTTATCATATTCTCATTTGCCTCCGAGCATACCTTAGCTGTGGTTTTGATGAAAAAGAATAATAAGACTGAGCAGCCCATTTCATTCTCTATTCATACCATCATGTATGCAACCCTTAGATATTATTTAGAAAAAATCCTTGGCCCTGGTAAAGGAATTGAAGGAATTCCATGTATACATCTTACATTCACATATTTTAGCTTATGTCCCCAATGTAGCAGTAAAGGATGTTCTTATGCAGATTGATCCGGAGGTAGAAGAGGGAAGTGGATAGCAGCAATGTTAGAGTATGACCTCGAGATAAAGCCCACAAATCTGATCGAAGTTCAAGGATTAGCCAAGCTCATGGCTAAATCAAATTTACATGCTCTAGATATCAACTTCATTTCAGTTTTTTCTGATGAAGAAGAGGATGGCACTCTCATACAAGTATCTGATATTTTTCTTTCATCTCCTTGGTATTCTGATATCATATATGTCCTTCAGCATTTAAATCATCCTCCAGGCATGTCTAAGAGAAAGGATAGGTCATTCAATTTGAAGGCTTCCAAATATTGCATTTTGGACAACGCTCTTTATTAGAAAGACCCAGGAGGTGTCTTGCTAAACTATTTAGTAGAAGATGAAGCCAAAGAGGTAATGAATGATTTCCATAAGGGAGATTGTGGAGGTCACCTGTTTTGGAAAACCACAACTAAAAAAGTGTTGAGGGTTGGATATTATTGGCCAAATATTTTTGCAGATTTATATAAAACACTGATGAGTTGTCATGAGTGTCAGGTATTTCAAGGTAAAAGAAAACTTCTTCCATTACCTTTGCAACCTATTTCAGTGAAAGCACCTTTTTGGCAGTGGCACCTTGACTTTATTGAATAGATTCACCCTACATCATATGCACAACATAAATGGATCTTAATGGCCACCGACTAATTCACCAAATTGATTGAAGCGATCCCAACAAGGCAAGCAACATATTTATTAATTATTCATTTTTTTGAGACCAACATTTTCTCTCGTTTTGGTTGTCCTCATAAGATCATTACAGACAATGCAGTTACATTCAAGTCAAATAAAATGGTTGATTTTTGTGACAAGTACAACATCAAATTGTGGCACTCAACCACGTATTATCCACAAGCTAATGGATTAGAAGAATCTTCTAATAAATCTTTTATTAATATCATAAAGAAGGTCTTGGAGGAAAACAATAAGAACTAGCACAAAAATCTTTTCAATGCTCTGTGGGCGGACCATGTGAGTAGTAATAAATCAATAGGAATGTCCCCTTTTTAGTTGGTATATGGTGTAGACACTGTTTTCCTAGATCACTTGCAGTCTCAGTTATGAAGTTGTTACAAGAAGCAGGAAGTGAAGAGAATGATCTACAACACCCGATCAATCAAATGATTCATCTTGAGTAAACAAGAGATGAGGTCTTTCAGAACACCTCAAAGCTTCATGAAAAGAAAAATAATTTATATGACCTCAAGACAAAGGTGGATGATTTCAATATTGGAGATGTGGTCCTCCGTTGGGATGTTGTAAACGAGGAAAAACCCTAGCACAAAAAATTTGAGAACCTGTGTGTTATGTGGAATTCTAATCTATGGATAAACTAGATTTCTCTGAGTGTGGTGTTCCTTCACTCAAAACAACCAAAGAAATATAAATATTTTCTCTAAGACAAATATATAAACATAAAGGAAAGGGACCTACTTGTGATCCTTCACTCTCGTTCCTCTTCTTTCGTCATTGTTGTCACTCTCAATCCAACTAAACCCACTAGATCAATATCTGCAATCAAAGACAAAAGACAACAAACAACATACAAATATACAATATCTATCTATCTTAATCAAATTGAATCAATTATACTTGAGAATACATACACATTTGAGAATACATTCACAAAATATAAGCATATATATGAGAGAAAGAACACATATCTTTATTAAGAAAGTAGAAGGAGAAGAATACAACCAATAGATTGATTCATCGTCAACCTGCTCCAACTTCATTCCATCCTCATCACACCAGGAATCATCCCAGTAGCATAACGGTACTCCAACTCTCATCAATTGAGAATCCAATAGCATAACACTACACAAATTTCTTCCTCCCTAGCACTTATATGAGTGTTCAATTTATAGGGAAATTGTAGGTATCTTCTTAATAAATGGAATTGAATGGATTTCTAATAATAGATGAGATGTGTTTCTAGGTTCAAATGTGATGTATGAACACATGTATTTGAAGTATGATACCTATGATATCTTCTAGAAGGCACTGGACATGTGGAGATTCCTGGAACAATGATGATTTTTCTCCCAAGAGACCAATGCACCTTTAAGTGTCGGTAAGTGCTCTGCAGAGCACCCTTGCATGGGGGTAAGTGCTTTGCAAATCAGTTAGGCCCATTCAAGGGTTTTTTTATGAGTCAATAGGTCATTTCAACTATACTTCTAGTATTAAAACTCTCATGAATGAAAGCCATCAATGGAATGACTTCTCTAGGGCATGTAGCAACTGAATTAGGGGATGATAGACCCTGCTCATATTGGTCTTAGGGATGATGGCCAAATTAACCTGTAACACTGTGGGAAAGACCATACAATATTTTAGCCTATCTCGGAAAACATGCTTTCCTATTGAAAGAGATGAATGGAGAAGATTGCTTAGGAAGACCAGTCAACGGTAGGATCCTTAAGCATTACATTTTCTAATGGATATTTATGAAAATTTCCCAATTTCATTTTATATATCAGTTTAATTTTTCTACAAAGTGTGAAGCAGAGAATCATTAGAGCTTGGAGCCCGAGGTGAAGGCCATAAAGTTTGATTGGCTTTCTGTTGTTTTCAAAGTTTATTCAAAGTCTAGTCAGTCCAATTTTGAGTTAGTTTTTGTGTCAGTTATTATATCAAGTTTTCAGTATTTAGTTTGGTTTAGAGCTTTTTAATCCATGCCCAATGGTTAGGTTACTTGGTCTACGGTTTTCTTGACACCTCCAAGGAGCTGCCATCCCCATCTGGAGCTAATGTTAGTGTTAGTTTTTGCATCCTGCCACCAGTGATCAAATGGAAAATTATCTTGTCTTGTTAGGGTCCCATAGTTTAAAAAAAATTCATTCCATTAGGTCATCATGCAAAAATTTGGTCACTGGATGTCGATCTAGGTTTGATTTTAATCCTTCCAAAATTTTATTAATTGCTGGCTCATTTCACCTCTCAGCTGAGTGTACCATCATTCATAAGTTGGCATCATCATTACAACCATGTTTATCATGGTTTCATTCAGTCCATAGTATCCATTAAGTCTTTAGGGTTCCAAGGTCATAAAATCATCATTCCATTCATCAATTCTAGAGAGTGAAGGAGTGACAATAAAGTAATTTCATCAATAAATTTTATTTCAAAGAAAAATGTAATTTTATGTTCAATGTAATTTTATATTCTTAATTTGTAATAAGTACTTCAAAATTCCAAGTAGCTGCAAATACTCAAGTTCCACTAGAAAATGTTCAAGGTTCCAAGAATAAATTCAATGTTCCAAAGCCACCAAAAGTTCAAAGTTCAAAAGATAAAGTTCAAAGTCCAAATGAAATTTTCAAAAGATCAAGTTCAAAGTAAAAATGAAATTTTGGTGGGCCACCCCACTAAAATTGAAAAAGATGATCTAAAAATCAAAGAAAGGAGTTTTATATTCATTATTTCACTTTCTCCCAACAAAACTTCAGCTCTCAATGGTAGGAAGGTCAAGTTTTTAGCTCTCATTGGCAAAAATTTCTCCTCGTTGCACATCCAGACACCGTGTTGCACTTCTAGACACCTCGTTGCACTTCTGCTAACTTCGTTGCGCTTTTGAACGAGGAGGTGGGGCATGGATTTCTAAAGGAAAATTTGGAGCAAGCAAGATATTTTCAGGTTTTTGAAGGTCATCTACAATTTGCAATCAAGTAAGCAAAGAGAATCATCCCTTTATTCATTAGTTTTCAAAGAATACAAAATTTCACTCTCTCAGCTAGGCTTTTTAAAGTCAATAGGGAGAAATAGTGTCATGGTCATTTTTTCAGTTTGAAAACCCTGAAAATCACTTTTTACACCTTCATTCACTCCATTTGAATCATTTATACATCTTCCCCTCACCCAATTCCTATTTTACCCAAAATCTCCACTCAAACCCTAATTTATACCCTGTTTTTACCCTAGGCCTGTGTTTTGGCCTTTTCATCCCCTTCCCCTCATACAAATTCCAAAATATCAATTCTCCCTACTTCATAACATCATTCCCTCTCCCCCTAAATTTCCTAAAAAATTTAGGCAATCCTGAACTCATATTACCATCTCATTCATAGACCTAGAAAAAATACTCTTTTTTTTCTCCTCTTCATTAGGGTTTTCTTACTGCCATGGACATTGACACCTCCCCATATAAGAGGAATTCGTATAAAGAAGGAAAGATATTGAGGTTTAGCCCTCTAACTACAATCAAAACACCTCATATCCTTTTATACTCAAACGTTTTCAAGATATAAACTATGTACAGTTTTGCCAAAAATTACAAGAGGTGGGATATAATGAACAACTCACAGGGTTATTTTAAATTTCTTTGAAAAAGGACAAGGTTTTTATAGCAAGGATGGAGTTTAATTTCACATTAGAAGTCATCTCCACAGCCACTAGAATACCAAATCATGGAGAATATTTGTTCAAGGGTATGAATCTTGATGACGAATACTTCAAACCCTATTTGAAATCAGCCTACAAAGATGTTCCATTGAATGTATCTCCTTTCAGATATTTACTGGATAAATATGCTTCATTGATGAAGACCATTATGAAGTTTTTCAATTGTGAAGCGGGTTTTTCAATACTTTATCATTACCCCATAAGACTACTAATGCATTTTACAGTTGTGAAATCTCTTAAATTGTGTAATTACCTTTTCAAAAGTATGACCAAGATGGCAGAGAAGATACATGAGAAGGGAAAAGATCATACATACAGTATTTTCCACCACAGTTTGATTACGATCATCATTCTTCACCAATTGCAAGAGAAGAAAATCACTTGGGAGTCATTTTTGGAAAGGATATTTCAGGATAACTTGGTAGATCCACTACAGCAACAAGAATTGTCTTCAGCAGAGCATGATGTGGGATCACCAAGCAATAGGGAGGAACAACCTCCAAGCTGTGACAGGGATGAGGAGCAGCTAAAAAAAGCTAAAGTATCAAGCCATGAAGAGAACCATTCACTTAAGAGGAGAAAAAAGGACAAAGAGGTTAGAACTTATCAAAGGACATAGACAAGTGTTTGCTCCACAAATTGTGGAAGGGGCCTTGCCTTCTACATCAGGAAAGAAGGGATATCATAAGCAACAGGAGAAAGTTTCCCAAGAGAAAGAAGCCCTTCACCATGACATTGAGATGGTGTAATTGAAGTCCCAACGTGAGGAGGAAACCCTAAAACTGGTCATCAAATAAAAATATGCCAAAATCAAAGAGTTGCAAGAAAATTTGGCAAGGTCTAAATTTGTTATCTCCTTCCTTGAGGAAGAAAACAAACAGTTGAAGGAAAATCAACTACTCTTGGAAATGGACTTGTTGAAAGATAAGAGAAAAGATTTCAAAGGCAAAGCAATGATTGGACATGATAAGCTTGATGAAGATGAGTCTTAGAACACAAAGAAAATACCAAGAAAAAGGGGCCTAAAAAGAGCATTGGAGCTAGAAAAACAACATGAAGCACTTCTTGTAGAGGAACTCACCTTTAAGGAGAGGATTTCAATGGAAATCAATGAAAATAGGTAATTTTGGCTTGACAGAGTAAACACACACTTGGAGAAGCTCCTTCACAAAGCCAACAAGGACAACCATATGTTGAGGCAAATGGCTGACCACTACCATACAAGAAAAAATATTTGTAATTTCAAGGTTAAGTAGTTGCAAGATAAGCTCAAATAAACCTTAATTAGCCAAAAGTAGAGGGGAAAACTCCATTTTCTTGTTGATGCCTCCTTGGTTGCATGACACACTTTATCAGAACCTCACATAGCAACCTCACACAAAAATTTTGAAATTTTGCAAATTTTGGGGTTTTCAAACAAATTCTGAATTTTTGTGTTTTGGTGTAGATTTGTGCAATTTTTTGTCTTTGCCCAGAAACACAGTGAAATTTATTGCCCTTTTGCTACAAGCCTCCAAAAAGGAAATTTTTTATGTTTCTAGAAAGCTAATCAAATATTAAGAGAATCCATTGTTTCAGATTTCAGGTTCACAGCTCAGTTTTGAAGGAATTTGCAAAAAAAAGGTCAAAAATCACCTCTCTGATTCATTTTCAGACATTTGTTCCGCTTCTAGGAGTGATCTTGGGAAAAAGAGATTTTAGCATGATTAAGGAAGCTTGTTTTTTTACTTGAACATCCTGGAGTCATCTGCACTTAACCAACTACTCATAACAACTCTTCTTTTCAAATTTAGAGGATGGGAAGGCACCCAAAAAGGCCTTACAAGAAATTTGTTGCACTTCTGGAAATTCACTGCTTTATTAATAATTATCCTATGTAATTTTCATTTGATAGTTTCACTTTGGAAAATGTAAAAGGGATGATAATAAAGTTAAATAGGTGTTTTTAACTCTCATTAATGCTTGGAGATGATTTCTCTGGTTGGTTTTCTAAAAGGAGAAACAATTCATAACTTCCATAGCTTTTTGTTTAGTTGGAGAAAGACTTGGTTTCAGCTCCACAAGTCATGGATTCAACCCTTGAGGCTGGGAGAAGTCTGTTTTGGTCTATATATTTCATTTTCTTTGTCATTGCAAGGTTTGGATGCTATATAATTGATCTTTGAACACTATTGTATTCAAACATTTTTGGCAACAACTAATAGACAGAGTTGCAGATATTGTGGTGGGATTCATGTGGTATGTATTTTAGCAGTGTTTCCTCTTATGTTTTCATATGTTTTGAATGTATTATGCCTTCCATATTCATGTCCATCTCTTACTGTGATTTATTTCTAGGTTAGATAAGAAGAATTCATTATTTTGATGCTTTGTTTTGGAGACATTATCATAATTGTGTTTCACTTTCTTCTAATATAAAATAATTCATGATTTCCATGCTATTTTTGAAACCCTAGCAATCTCTCACACTCACCAAGATACCTGAAAGTGATAAAGTGTGTGCCTACCTTTTTAGGTCCCTATATTACTAGTATAGTCCCTTATTGTTGTTAGTGTAACCCTCTTATTGTTATTATTTTTCCCCTGTAACCCCCATATTGTTATTATTGTGCCCTTAAATTATTATTGTTAGGTTGGCTAGGATTACATGGTGGCCCCACTAGGATTACATTGTGGCCCCATGGACTCCTATATATAGAAAGGAGGTTTTGTATTTTGTATCATCCAAGAATTGTTCATTCATGTAACTTATTGGAGGTTGCCCCCTCGAAGTGGCTTATTTCTAAGGCATTGATATCTCTTTTCTTCTATTTTTGGAGCTCGTTTCACAACATTTGGTATCAAAGCTTTGGATTCTAGGGTTTCGCTGCTCCAAACAGGTCATCGTGGAATTTTTTATATAAAGTTTTTTCTACGAAGGTTCAGAAGCTGAAATTTTTAGAGTGCGAAGCCAAATCCCGAGGGACATTGTCGCAAAATTTCAAAGCTTGGTTCGCAATATTTTTGGAGATATGATCTGTGGAAGTTAGGGATTTTTGCAGGCTCCTGAATTTCACTTAAAACGGTCATCTCAGGATTTTCTCTATAAATTTTGTTCTACGATTGTTCAGAAGCTGAAAATTTTAGAGATCGAAGAAAGAATCCTGAGGAACATCGTTGCAAAATTTCAGAGCTTGTTTTGCAATATTTTCAGAGATGTGATCTGTGGAAGTTAGGTCTTTTTCAGGCTCCCGAATTTCATCTCAAAGAGGTGATCGTGGGAAATATTCATAACTCTCTCTCTGAGCATTGTATTGGAATTCTGTAAAAAGTGACTGGAAGTACACGGACTTTAGTTTCCTTTCTATATATTTCAGAGCCAAAGGAGAAAACAGTGACACGTGGCAAGTAGTACAAGTTTTCTCTACTCAACCAATCCATAATTAGGTCATTGAGGGATTGGACATAAATTTGCCTTGAAGAATCCAAATCAAGTCAGACCTGTGGAATTCGAAAGAGAATTCAGAGGACTAACTCAGTGCCAAATTTCAGATATTGAAGATCTGAAATCACAAAGATAATTTAGTTTCAATTTCGGGGTCCTCAAAATCAAGAAAAAGGTGTGTATTTGGTTTTTAAAATTGCATAACATTTGTTTGACAAATCAGTTTGAAGTGATTCCAAGGGCCTATTGAGCATATATTTTAGTATTGGGTTCTGAAAATTCCTCCTAAAAATAATTCAACACCCATTAAGCCCTCATAATACTCTATTATGACTCATGAAGATTAATAATTGCAACATGATCTATCAAAATTACAAGAGAAAGTGCACCAAATTTCGCTCTCGCAAAGAGTAGCAAAAAATGAAATGGAAGTTTTGAAGAAAGGCGTGGAAGTGAAGATGGATGGTTTGAAGAAAGGCGTGGAATCTAAGATGGATGGTGTGGAGGCTAAGATGGAGGACATGGATGAAAAAATGAAAGAAAACATGGAAAACATGAAGAATGATCTAGAAGAAGACATCGAAGGTTTGACAAAGTTGATACAGGAAATGATTCCTAATGGTGAAAAGATAGTAGAGGAAACTCATGATGAGAATTTTATACAAAAGTACCCAGAGCTACCCAAGCGTTGAGGAAAACACTTTTTTGAAGGAGAGGGGCATGTTAGGTCCCTATATTACTAGTATAGTCCCTTATTGTTATTAGTGTAACCCCCTTATTGTTATTATTGTACCCGTGTAACCCCCATCTTGTTATTATTGTGCCCTTAAATTATTATTGTTAGGTCGACTAGGATTACATGGTAGCCCCACTAGGATTACATTGTGGCCCCATGGACTCCTATACATAGAAAGGAGGTTTTGTATTTTGTATCATCCAAGAATTGTTCATTCTTGTAATATATTGGAGGTTTCCCCCTCGAAGTGGCTTATTTCTAAGGCGTTGATATCTCTTTTCTTGTATTTTTGGAGTTGGTTTCACAACATACCTTACCCCATCACATCTCTTCAAGTCTAACTTTTAGTGCCCTGACCTAGTATTTCCTAGTACTAACTCACCATCCAGCACCAAAAATCAATCAATCAAACCCTAGAGCCTACTATACCTAGCCTAAAATCTTCATTATGCAGTCAATTTGGTTGTGATCTAATGGAGAGAGCCCTCTCCAACCTAGTAGGGCTAGCTACTAGGTCAAAGTGGTCTGTGATTACCTTTGCTAGTCTCTTTCTTAGCCTTCGGAGATCCGGTGGAGTACTAACAGATATGATTAAGCCAAAAAAAAAAAAACCTGAATGCAATATGTAAATATGTTACTAACATATTTACAAAAATAAGTTTATTTACAAACATTTTCCCTAAGAAAGCTTCTTCAAAACAAATTTTTATTCGACCATAAAAATATGGATGAATATTCATTAGAGGTTGGAAGAGGTCGAATGGGAGAATGTATGGGAAATCATTATTGTTCTATACATAAGAAGAAAAAATATTAGTAATACTCTGTTGAATTGAATCTTCCAAATGATCTTCAAATGGATCAATGAAGTGCGGATGGAAATTTAATGAATCTATCAAAAGATATTTGATCATATTGTATTGAAGTATTCACAAGTGATGATTCATGTGGAAATTTCATTCTAAGAGGAAGAGAAATACGATAATACATGGACATCAAATGAAATTAGAAGATTAAAATATTTTGGTGACCATAATTAATGCTTTGGATTTCATCTTGACATTCTTCCTACAATGCACTTTGTGAATGTTCAATGTTTAATTGCTCAATATGCCAACATAAGATATCTAGAAATAAAAAAATGAAAGAAGAAAATAAATCAAAAGATAACCATAAAAAATTGATATAGGAGCATTCTCCAAAACTTATAAGACCCATGAGTCTTATTTCACAATTACTAAAGGGAGTGGGTTCCCTTAATCATTTTATTTATTTTCCTAAGTTTAGTTGAGTTTGAGGAAATTTAATTATAAATTGATTTATGGAGAAAATGTCATTAGTTGTAGAAATCTTAGGGATGAATGAGTAATCCAAGGAAAGTGAATATTTGAGGGATTTAAAATCCTAGATAAGGAATTGGTTGAGTCAAAAAAGGAGAAAGAGTTTTCAGTTGAGTGATTTATGTAGAGGATCACAAATTTTGAGTAATCCATAATTACGTAAAAATATTTATAAGTGTAAGCCTGAACATGCAAGAGAAGAGGAGACGATAGTTAGCGACGAAGAGAGAGTGACATTGTTTAATAATTAGAGGAAAAAGAGGGGAGACAAACTGATGTAATCAGGCCAAGAGGGTCAATCCTCTGTAATTTATATTTATTGAATGATTGATTTAAGTTGATATACAAATCGTGGTTTGGTATTAACTGTTCTTTTTTAGTCCTTTGAAAATTCAATCTTGAATGTATTATTACTGTCCTATATTTCTGAGTTATGATTAGCACCATATTCCCTACTATGATTACTGGAATCATTATCTAAACAATTGATGTGGGTTTTCGATTTACCGTAAGGAATTATGCTTTTAACCATTTAATTGCAAATTCGAATGTTAATGGGTTTTGGAACTTTGGAACCGTGAGTTCTAGTAAATTCTTCAATGGTTGATTTCAATTAAAGGTTAGTCAAATAGCAAGAGCATAATGCTGTTGAAGTTTCATGTCACCACATCGTGCGCTTGAAGAAAGTCATATCAACTGGTTGTTCCTACAATTGGTTTGAGATTGGTTTCAACGAATTTTCATTCCAATCGAAGCCTATCAAAATTTTCACAGCATTCATAACTATGGTGGAAGCTGTCATAGTATACGAGTTGGATATGCAGATTTGATAAGGTGAATGTGCAAAGAATGGAAACAGAGAGTCGAAGGCGCAGTGAAATTTGGATGGAACCTTACAATTTAAATGCCATAACCGAGAGGAATTTTGATTCAATGGTATAAGCAAAACCATGAAATGGTTTCGCAAACCAAATAGTGGTTTTCACATAGCTCAGAAGGAGGTAAGTGGTAAAAAGTTAGAGGTTGCGAGATAATGTGGAGGTGCCACGTTGCAAGTCTAAACCACCCATATCGCAGGATTTTGAGTGGGTAGATAACATACTCCTCTGAGTGCGATATCTGTCAAATGAAGGGCACGAATAGATCACCGGTGTAAGGTGCATTGGAAATAACCGTGGGCCTGGATTTTGTATTTGTTGGTATCGTGGGTTTAACCAAAGTCTCCAGCCAAGGTAAATATTTAATTAAGAGGATATGATAGACCTTGATTATATTGTGTGATTTTAAAAGGCTGGGGTATGTTAAATGAAGTGGAGACATATTATTTGGTTATACCTATGGTTGGTAATATGTTGCACTATAACCGAATGGTGATTTTAACACAGCAAGGCAATTTATCCTGGGACTACGGCATAGTAATGCTATTCATATGCATTTCGTGGGTTAACGTAGCTTGGGCTGCGTCAATTTGGTATCAGAGCAGAGATTAATGCTCTGTGGAGGCTTTTTGAGAGATTGAATTTTATTTCCAGCATGTATATAAATTTCATTATAATGGATTCAACACAGAGGGAGAACTAGACACCAGAGATTTTGTACAAATAGGATTTTGAGATATTACAGATAATGAGGACTTCAGAATTTCATCAAAGGCATATTGTGAAAAATATTTCAGAAATATATAATCAGGTAGAGGTTTTGCTGGTTTTAAAAACTTCAATGATATATGTATGAGAGTGAAAAATAGCAACATAATTTTCATCCAAGTTGCTGTGACAAAGAAGTGAATAAAGAAATTGTAGCAGAAATGTTGTAAGGAAATAAAATGAATATGGATGTACTCAGCAAGAAAAGAAATTTAGTTGATAAAAGAACTGAAGTGCAGACAGTGGAAAGTAAAGCAGCATGTGTATTTTCCAAGCCAATGAAATCTCAAAGAGAGATCATTTGAACATTTCTCAGGTATGAGTTATATGTTTGATTTCATTAAATTGTTTTTATAGGGAAGAGAATGATAGTAGCAACACCCAGTAGCACACTGTGTAAAGAGAGAGAGGATTTGTGGTAGTGGTAGTGAACCTAAATATTCCAGCTAAAGGTTGGACATGGAGAACATCTGAAGTGTTCTCTAGAGAAGGTGAGTGAAGGATATAAGCCTAGAAAGAGCAGAAGAGAGTGCTCACAAGGTTCCAGAAATAGATAACCAGTGCTTGCAAAAAGACCAAATCCAGAGAGGGGATTGGTGAGGTAAGTGGCAGCAGGGAGGACTGTTGAGATTGCAACAAGATGATAAGCTTAGTGGAAAGAAGTCACCTTCACTAAGTGGGACCGCGGGCTATTTTTGGCTCAAAGTCTATTTTTAGACTATGTCTATTTTTAGACATATGGATCATGTTCTATGAGTTGTAGGATGCTATTTGTGGATGGTTGGTCAAGTCGGAAAAAAAATAGATGGACTTCTATTTTTAGACATATTGGGCGGAATCTATTTTTAGATTGCCAGTCTAAAAATAGATATGTCGAATATTATTAGCTCTTAATAATATTTGGACTCTAAACATTATCTTATTCTCTTGGAGCACTTCAATTAAGTGCACAGATGTGGCACAGGAGCTGACAGAAGGAATTGCGCTATTCCTAAGGGTTATGTGGAGCTATTGCATGGATACTTCAGTTAGAACTCATGTGACAGAGTTTGGTGGAGTTGATTGAGGAAGTTAATGGAGTTGTGTTCGGTTTAACTAATCTAAACATAGTTGAGCTAGTTGTATCTAGTCTAACTGATTGATACACTAGTGAGAGTGGTGTGAATTAATTAATAATTAATTCACTAATTATAAACTCATTAATCAACTAAAGAATACATCAGTTAACTTCAGTGCATGTACAGTTTCAATGGAGACCAGTGGAGAGATAGGTGAAAGAGCAGTGTGACTATCAGTTGTGACTATACAGTTGCATGATTTGCAACATCCAATGACTGGAGAAGCCAATGAGGATTGCGTAGTACAAGCCAGGTGGTTTGAAGTTATTTATGAGCCATTCTTCAGCATTGATTACGCAATAGAGGCTAGCTATCAGGTGGTAGAGATTGGAGCATGTGTTTTGCTAGATCTAGCATGATTAGTGTGTAGCAATTGGAGATTGTACTGAGAGATTGTGAGGAGCTTTGTATAATGATTGTTACATGATCTCTATGACATATAATATACGGATAGTTGGGGGTTTTCAGCTTTAAGCTTTCCCATGAAATACTGTGTTCATATGTGTGATTGTTTATGGTTTTAATGTGCGCATGCAATTGATTTTATTTCCACAATTAATGATCAATGGTAGAAGAGATTTTGTATTGTGCATGAAGTTAAAATAGTGTGTGATCAGGAAAATATCGGTGAATAATATATCAGTTATTCAAATTTCTACATGGTATCAGAGCAACATTGATCATTGGAGCAATTGAAAAACATTGAAGCGGTTGAGTTTTGAGCTGGTGGAATTCGAATTTGCAGTAGTGTTTTCTTGGTGTCGAAGTTGAGATGTCTTTCAACGGATTGCGATCGGAGTATGCCCTTAAGGGAAACTTGAATTATATTGCATGGAAGGACAGGATGGAGGCGGTGCTAGATGACAATGGGTTGAAGGAGTTGATAGATGTAGAAATTCCAAAACCTACTTCTAGTGATGCTACCATACTTGATGCATGGCAAAATAAGACAACAAAGTGTCGAAGGATTCTGTTGGAAGGTGTGAAGGATCACATAGTGTCTAGCATTCATGGTAAGGCTTCTCCATTCTTGATGTGGAAAGCGTTGACAGACTTATTTCAAAGCAAGAGCGACCAGAGGAAGTTGGCGCTCAAGGATAAACTCAGGAACATAAAAATGGAGAAAGGCGACAGTATACCCAAGTACCTCACGAAGTTCATCTAATGCAAGGATGAGCTGGGAAGTATAGGGGTTACTGTTGATGATGAGGACTTGATGAGCTTGGCTCTCCTTGGGCTTCCGAAGTGTTGCTATTCCTATCAGGACTCTGTCAATGGTCGAGAGAAATTGCCAGGATGGGAGCAACTTTGGTCGGATCTTGTGCAAGAGGAGATAAGGTGAAGTACCAAGGACAGATCTTCATCAAAGAACTCTGATGAAGAAAATTTCTCTTTGGATGTCAAAGAAAGGAAGGGGAAGAGCAAGAAGAATTCTTCTCAATCCGGTGCGAAAGGCAAGAATCAGGACATGTCCAAGGTGAAGTGTTTTCATTGTCACCAACACGGACATTACGCCACTAATTGTCCACAGAAGAAGAAAAATAAGCAGGCTGCTGGATCTGCAGCTGGAGAGGCCTTAGCCTTGCAGTTTGAGTTGGATTTTTCACTAATCGCATGCCTGGTTTCAAGTGTGATGGGTTCAGTGTGGTTTCTTGATAGTGGTGCATCTTTTCACATGATAGGAGATCGATATTTGTTTACTGATCTAGATGAAAAAGATCTTGGAGTGCACATCGAGATGGGAGATGATGGTAGATACAGTGAAACCAGTATCGGTACCATTTCCTTTGAGAGGGAGTCTGGTAAACCCTTCGTATTGAAGGAAGTGATGCATGTTCCAGGATTGAAGAAGAATCTTATCTTTGTGGCAATGTTAGAAGACAAGGGATATGATGTTGTCTTTAGCGAGGGAAAGGATTTCCTGTGTAGTAAGGCAACTGGTGAGACCCGGAGGATAGGGGTTCGAGTTAAGAACCTTTATCAATTGCAGGTAGATGGCCGCGCAGCAATGGCAGGCAAGGTAGAAGGAGTGGTGAGCCAGGATGATGACAAGTTGTGGCTCCGGAGATTGGACCACCTTCACCATGGAGCTTTGAAGATATTGCAGCAGATTTCGACTGGGCTTCCCAAAGGTACACTTGCATATTCAGATCAGTGCAAGGGATGTACTTTGGGAAAATTTGTGAAAGCCACATTTCACGAGAAGGATAGTTGTGCCATGATGATCCTTGAGAGAATTCACACAGACGTGTGTGGACCTTTCTCAGTAGCTTCGACAGTAAAGCAAAAGTACTATGTGATATTTATTGATGATTTTTCTCGGAAGTGTTGGATCTTCTTCATGCAAAAGAAGAGCGAGACATACTCAAAGTTCTATGAGTTCAAGGCACTGGTTGAGAAATAATCAGGGAAGCAGGTGAAGGCTCTTAGGAGTGACAATGGTGGTGAATTCATCTCTAGCAAGTTCAAGGACTTTTGCAGCACATAAGGAATTCGAAGAGAGCTCATAGCACCTCATAACCCACAGCAGAATGGGGTTGCTGAGTGGAAGAACAAAACTATCTTGGGTGCTGCACGGGCAATGTTGCATGATCAGGGCCTTCCCATACACTTGTGGGCTGAGGCATTCAATACTACAGTATATGTGCAGAACTGTTGTCCTCACAGGATACTTGGCATGAGTACACCTGAGGAGGCATTTTCTGGTAAGAAGCCTGATATTTCCCATTTGAGGATTTTTGGTTCACCTGTTTACATTCGTGTGATGAAGGATGCTAGGAATAAGCTGAAGCCGACTGTAGAGGTTGGGATATTTTTGGGGTACACTGATACACCCCACAACTATTGTGTGTATTTTCCAGACAGTCGTAAGACTGTTGTGTGACGGGATATCAAATTTCATGAGGAGAAAGCCATGAAGTGTTCGCTTGAGAGGGAGCCACACTTGCATGCAAATGAGGAGTTATTAGTTCCTAAGGATGAGTCTCAGGATGTGGATCAGCCACAAGATGAGGTTCATGGAGTGGAAGAGACCACTCAAGCAGTGCCAACCATCAGAGGGCGGAAGCACACTACAGAAGTTGAGTGACTAGCTCAAGATGCAGAGAAGGTTGTAGGAGCACCTACATCACAGCATAGACAGAGACAGACACATGACTGGTATACTGGATACATGGATCTTATGAGCAAGTGTATCGTGACAGAGCCATCCTCTTTCGAGGAAGCTGTGGAGGATCCCGCATGGGTATATGCCATGGTGGAAGAGTATTATTCAATTGTCAGAAACAGTGCATGGGAGATTGTCCCAAGGCTGGAAGGGAAATCAATGGTGGGTTTGAGATGGATCTACAAAGTAAAGCGAGTATCTGACGGGAGTGTGGAGAAGTACAAGTCAAGATTTGTTTCCCAAGGCTTCTCACAGATTGAGGGGATTGATTATGAGGAGACCTTTGCACCTGTCGCAAGGTATTCTTCCATATAGACGATTCTTGCTCTCTCAGTGCAGATGGGATCACACATTCATCATATGGATGTGAAGACTGTGTTCCTCAATGAGGTGATTGAGGAGGATGTGTACATAGAGTAGCTCGAATGTTTCGAGATCTTCAGCAGCGAGTCGCATGTGTGCAGGCTCAAGAGAGCACTGTATGGGTTGAAACAAGCACCTCGTGCTTGGTACACACGGATAGAAAATTATTTCACCGAACTTGGATTCTCCAAGAGTGAGGCGGATCCTAACCTATACCAGATTGTGGTGGAGGGTAAGTTGCTGATCATTGTACTTTATGTAGATGATTTGATTTTGACAGGTGATGAACTGTTGATACACTCATGCAAGGCTGATCTTGCAATGGAGTTTGAGATGAAGGACTTGGGCCTCCTTCATTATTTCCTAGGATTGGAAATTTGGCAGTGCAGTGATGGACTGTTTATTTCTCAAGGCAAGTATGCCTGGGAGATACTAGAGAAGTTCAATATGCATGGCTACAAGCCTGTTGATATTCCTCTTCCTGGTGGATGGAGGAAGGAGGATGCTACTTCAGCGAAGGTAGTGGATGCCACTGTTTATCGACAGTTGGTGGGGTCGCTCATGTATCTGGTCAATACACGACCCGACATATGCTATGCTGTTAACCAACTTTCACAAGCTATGGTTAAGCCTACCAAGCACTTTTGGAAGGCAGGCAAGCATGTATTGAGATATCTCAGAGGCACATCAGGATATGGATTATGGTACAGACAGTCAGATGAGGTGAGGCTATGTGCCTTCATGGATGCAGATTGGGCAGGGAGCCCAACAGACAGAAAGAGCACATCTGGAGGGATTTTCAGTATCGGGTCGACAGCAGTTTCTTGGTACAGCAGGAATCAGAGATCCGTGGCACTCAGTTCAGCAGAGGCCGAGTATATGGCATTGAGTTTGGCTGCATGCGAGGCTATACGGATGAGGAAGATCTTGGTCAAGTTTTTTGGTTCACACTTAGATCCTACTGTGATTTATTGTGATAATCAGAGTTGCATTAAACTCTCGGTTAATCCAGTATTTCATGATAGATCTAAACACATTGACATCTGGTATCATCATATCAGAGATTGTGTGCAACGGAAGATCATGTTACTTTCATACATTCCCACGGAGGATCAGGATGCTGATATCTTGACGAAGGCGCAAACCAGGAGCAAATTTGAATACCACAGAGGTAGGATAGGGGTGGCAGATAGTCCTTATCTTGTTGAGAGGGAGTGTTGAGATTGCAACAAGATGATAAGCTTAGTGGAAAGAAGTCGCCTTCACTAAGTGGGCCTGCAGGCTATTTTTGGCGCAAAGTCTATTTTTAGACATATGGATCATGTTCTATGAGTTGCAGGATGCTATTTGTGGATGGTTGGTCAAGTCGGAAAAAAATAGATGGACTTCTATTTTTAGACATATTGGGCGGAATCTATTTTTAGATTGCCAGTCTAAAAATAGATATGTCGAATATTATTAGCTCTTAATAATATTTGGACTATAAACATTATCTTATTCTCTTGGAGCACTTCGGTTAAGTGCACAGATGTGGCACAGGAGCTGACAGAAGGAATTACGCTATTCCTAAGGGTTAAGTGGAGCTATTGCATGGATACTTCAGTTAGAACTCATGTGAGAGAGTTTGGTGGAGTTGATTGATGAAGTTAATGGAGTTGTGTTCAGTTTAACTAATCTAAACATAGTTGAGCTAGTTGTATCTAGTCTAACTGATTGATACACTAGTGAGAGTGGTTTGAATTAATTAATAATTAATTCACTAATTATAAACTCATTAATCAACTAAAGAATACATCAGTTAACTTCAGTGCATGGACAGTTTCAGTGGAGACCAGTGGAGAGATAGGTGAAAGAGCAGTGTGACTATCAGTTGTGACTATATTGTTGCATGATTTGCAACAACCAGTGATTGGAGAAGCCAATGAGGATTGAACAGTACAATCCAGGTGTTTCAAAGTTATTTATGAACCATTCTTCAGCATTGATTACGCAATAGAGGCTGGCTATCAGGTGGCAGAGATTGGAGCATGTGTTTTGCTAGATCTAGCTTGATTAGTGTGTAGCAATTGGAGATTGTACTGAGAGCTTGTGAGGAGCTTTGTATAATTATTGTTACATGATCTCTATGACATATAATATACAGATAGTTGGGGGTTTTCAACTTTAAGCTTTCCCATGAAATACTGTGTTCATATGTGTGATTGTTTATGGTTTTAATGTGCGCATGCAATTGATTTTATTTCCACAATTAATGATCAATGGTAGAAGAGATTATGTATTGTGCATGAAGTTAAAATAGTGTGTGATCAGGAGAATCTTGGTGAATAATATATCAGTTATTCAAATTTCTACAAGGACTTGTTGTTGCAGAGGCTTAGTGTAGCTCATAGTGAGTGAGGAGCTCATAGAGATGAAAGAGAAAGTGACTATTTATAGTCATAACAGGGGTTCAAAGAGAAGCCACGATGTAAGAAAGAAAGATGCTAAGGAAAATGACAAAGGAAAGGAAATGACTCAAGAGGTATTTGACAGAGAAATTGCAAAATTGAAAGAAAATATTGATGCAATAATAATGCTGCTAGAAAGGTGTGAGAAGAGTCAAAGTTATGGTTGGACTATGAAAAGAAAGAAGATAAAGTGGAATATGTTGCAAAATCAAATAAAAAGAAGAATGTATATCAAATTAAGAGAGGAACTCGGAGTAGCTGAGTTAGAAATGAAAGATGACTGTTATAGACCTGAGTAAGAATATTACCTTGCTAAGGAAGGAATCATTGATGAATTTCTGAACTATTGGACAAGTTCGGATCAACAGAGAGATGTGATGATTGAGACATGAAAGAAAAAGGAGCCTAGTATTTTTGACATTGATGATTTGTGTATGTATGCAGGTGATGAAATTTTTTTACAGAATATGTTTATGCAGGTTGCTGAAGGAATGAAGATGTTAGAAGAGATGGTTATAATGGAGTAGTTCTTGATTGAACATGTGTTCAAAGACAATAAAGAAGGAAAAATGTTGAAAACTATCATGAAAGCTGGAGGTGATGAATCTAGTGATATTTTGTAAAGGAATGACAAACAGTCTAAAGATAAAAGGAAATTGTAGATTTCAAGAGAAGAAGTAGGAAAGAGGTATGAAGATAGCCTTGTGACAAGAACAACCAACAGTATGTCTACAATGCAACCATTTGAGGTAATGGGATTATCTCTTTCATTTTTATTCAAAAATTATGAACCTGTATTAATAGTTAATGGACAAGAAATTGTCTTGGAAGGACATAATGGAGCATTAATGGAAAGAGATCTTACTAAATATTATGCTATGGAAGATGGTAGAACAAATATTTATAAAGAAAATTCAGTCCAATGAGGTACAATTAGTCTAGAAAAGGCTATGAAGAGGAGATGAAAAGAAGGAAGCTAAGAACTTAAGAATAGTTTGGTAGAAGCTAGTGCACAACATAAATTTGAAGACATTGTTACTTGTAAAACTTGCAAAAAGAGTAAATGTGAATGTAATCAACAAATTGGAGAGAGACAGGCAATCTCAAATGATGAAGACAAGGATGCTTTCATGAACTATGTTTTTGTAATGAGAAGCAAAGGGTTTCAATGGAAAATGGTATTCATGGTGTTGAAAGTAATTTTTATTGTAAAAGGAACTTTATCATGGAAGGAAAATTTGTTGCATATGATTTTGTTTCATGTAAATAAACAAAGAGAATTAGAGATTAGCAGATTTTGATTAAAAAGGAAGAGGAATGGAAAAAGCAACTTGGTGACTTACAGATTTGTAAGGGAGAAAAATGAGGAATGAAAAGAAGTGTGAAAGGAAGGGAGGCTAAAGAGAAGGGAAGAAAACAGAATTTTGAAATGAGACATATTTCAGAGAAAAGTGAAGAAAAAGAATAGTTTTCCAAGAAAAGGCAATATGGAGGAAGATATGACAATTTTGATATGTCATATGTGCATCAAGAGGATGAAAAAGCAGAGAAATTATGGAACGGGTTTAGTGGAAAATGTAATGAATTTTCTGATTTTGAATTATTAATTATTGAATGTGTTTTCCAAGAGGAAGGACAAATTGCTCTTGGAGATATGTTTGTTCGTGCAAACATGAAGTTGTATGTAAAATCAAGAAATGCAGAAAATCAGTTTTCCTGATGGAAACAAGAAGATGATAGTAAGAAACTAGTTGACTCAAAAGTTCAGGATGAAGGAAGGAGAGTTGACATAGCTCTTAAAAAATTCATCACAAAAGAAAAAGAAGGTTACAGAGGATGTGAAACTACAATCCACAAAAAAAATTGTTTTTAATCCAAAGGAGGTTTGAATGTGAAGATTTTATCTTGAGTTTGCAATTAAAAATTTGGACGAACAATTCAGTCATATTTAATATGAATATGGAGGCATTTGAACCAAGTTCAATAACTATATTATTTGCAGCTGATGGACAATGTGTGGTTGAAAGGTTATATGTTATTATATCAAACAAGAAACAATAATATTTTTAATTTGAGAGGATTCTACTCAAATTATTGGATAGGCGGATGATGAAAACTTCAATGGTGACAAGCATGAGGAATTGTCAAAGTCAGCAAGTCAAGGAAAGATGGAAGGATATACAGGGCAGCATAAAGAAATTGGTTTGTAGACAGAAGAGAATTCTGGTGATCAGGTCAAAAATCACAATGTATAGTCAGGTACAAGGTAGAAAGAAATACATAAAGTTGGAACTCAATTTTATTGAGATGATGACAAGACATCAACAGACAAAGGAGTAGAAATTTATTGTTTGAGAAGTTTTTTATGCAGGATATTAGCATCCAAACATTATGTAGAGGAGATACTCATGACAACAGATTAAAAGGACATCCACAATACAAGGTTTGGCATTCAGAAGAAAGAGAGAAGGCATTAAATGCACCTGCAATTGAAAGAGGTCAAACATCTATTTGGAAGATGAAATCTGATGAAGTTTACAGCAGAAGCAGTTGGGTGACTCATGAGTCTTATTTCACATTTACTAAAGGGAGTGGGTTCCCTTAATCATTTTATTTATTTTCCTAAGTTTATTTGAGTTTGAGGAAATTTAATTATAAATTGATTTATGGAGAAAATTTCATTAGTTGTAGAAATATTAGGAATGAATGAGTAATCATAGGAAAGTGAAGATTTGATGGATTTCAAAGTATAAATTAGGAATTGGTTGAGTCAAAAGAGGAGAAAGAGGTTTTATTTGAGTGATTTATGTAGAGGATCACGGATTCGTAGTAATCCATAATTATGTAAATATATTTATAAGTGTAAGCCTACACATGAAAGAGGAGAGGAGACGAGAGTTAGCGAGGAAGAGAGGGTGACAATGTTTAAGAATTAGAGGAAACAGAGGGGAGAAAAACTGATGTAATTAGGCCGAGAGGGTCAATCCTCCGTAATTTCTATTTATTGAATGATTGAGTTAAGTTGATGTATAAATCGTGGTTTGGTTTAACAGTTTTGTTTGAGTCCTTTGAAAATTAAATCTTGAATGTATTATTATTGTCCTCTGTTTTTGAGTTATGATTAGGGCCATATTCTCTGTTATGATTATTGGAATCATTATCTAAACAGTTGATGTGGGTTTTTGATTTACCCTAAGGAATTATGCTTTTAACCATCTAATTGCAAATTCAAATGTTAATGGGTTTTGGAACTTTGGAATCATGAGTTCCAGTAAATTCTACAATGGTTGATTTCAATTAAAGGTTAGTCAAATAGTGGGAGTATAATGTTGTTGAAGTTTCATGTCACCACATCGTGCACTTGAAGAAATTCAGATCAAATGGTTGTTCCTACAATTGGTTTGAGATTTGTTTCAATGAATTTTCATTCCAATCGAAGCCTATCAAAATTTTCACAGCATTCATAACTATGGTGGAAGTTGTCATAGTATACGAGTTGGAGATGCAGAGTTAATAAGGTGAATGTGCAAAGAATTGAAATAGAGAGTCGAAGGTGCAATGAAATTTGGATGGAACCTTACGATTTAAATGCCATAACCGAGAGGAATTTTGGGTCAACGGTATAAGTGAAACCATGAAATGGTTTCGCAAGCCAAACGGTGGTTTTCGCATAGCTCAGAAGGAGGTAAGTGGTAAGAAGTTAGAGGTTGCAAGATAACATGGAGGTGCCACGTTGCAAGTCGAAACCACCAATATCACAGGATTTTGAGTGGGTAGATAGCATACTCCTCTAAGTGTGATATCCGTTAGATGAAGGGCGCAAATATATCACTGGTGTAAGGTGCGTTGGAAATAACCATGGGCCCAGATTTTGTATTTGTTGGTATCGTGGGTTTAACCAAAGTCTCCAGCTAAGGTAAATATTTAATTAAGCGGATATGATAGATCTTGATTATATTGTGTGATTTTAAAACGCTGGGGTATGTTAAATGAAGTGGAGACATATTATTTGGTTATACCTATGGTTGGTAATATGTTGCACTATAACCGAATGGTGATTTTAACATAGCTAGGCAATTCATCCTAGGACTATGGTATAGTAATGTTATTCATATGCATTTCGTGGGTTAACGCAGCTTGGGTTGTGTTACAAATGAGGGAAAAAAAATAAAATTAAATCCTTAAATATAGTAATGTTACAACATAATTGGGACTCATTCAAAATATTTTTCTTTTCACAAGAATTATCTAAGATAATGAAATTGGAACAATTACAAACATCTACTTGTGAATGGGAGAAAGGATCAAGACTATGAGTAGGAATGGAATCTTGAAGACTGTCATAATCACAAATAGGAATGGAAAATTCATTATGATTTGGTGGAATTTCAATGTGAGGCTCTTCAATAGAAATATTAGTAATAGGAGAGTCATCATTTCGAAACATAGAATATTCAAGGAAATGAATGAAATGACACCCTATCCTCCAACTCTAAATAATCATCATAAATGACTACACTAATTTCATTAGTATTCCCTTCCTTTCCATAATATGTATCACAAAAAGAAGAATGATTGAGCACATTTTCAGTATTATCGAAAGAATGATCATTGAATGTTTCTTTGGTTTGATCCAAACTAATTGAAAATACATCACTTATAGTATCAAATACTTTGTTATCTGAAACAACATTGATGTAAAGAGGAAATAAATTGATATCATAAAAAAGATCAGGATAAAGAGAGAAATGAGAATTTAAATAAATGTACCTAAATATTTCTCTGTTTGTAGGCTCCTGCATGTTTTCTCCTATGCAAATTTTAGATTCATGATCATTTATTTGGTTGATAATACTTTCTTGAATATTGATGCTTGGATTTCTCAGATTTTGTGGCTGATCAACATGAGAAAATTTAGAAGTTTTTTCTGGAAAATTGTGTTTTGTCAGACCCTTCAATTTGTGCTTTGCATGCTAATTTTATGATTATATTTCTTGTTGATTTTCGATTTTATTAGCAACTGGTTCTTCAAGAATTCTACCCATACATTCATGAAGCTAATTGTTGGATTCTTACAATCTTTGTGGTTGTGAATCATCAACTTTAGAGAGAACATCATGATCCTCATTGACACTCTAGGAAGTATGCATCAATTGTAATAATTTATCATACATGGTTGGCTGATGTGATTTCTTCATGATCGTCATGTGTATCTTTCGTATGTGAAATTTTCATTCATACAAATAGAAATTGACTCATCAAAGCTTGAAATTGTGTCATATGGATTTGGAATAAAAGGCAGAGAAACTAACTCTCTAAATCGTCCTGTTAATTGCGGGTGGGGGGGGATTCTTCAGATTGAAATTGAAAACAAATTAATTTAAATGTAATAAAGAAATTTCCCAAAGACTCACCTTTGAATCGGTAAAGTATCTCATGTTGATCACAAATATTTTCATAATCCTAATCTTGAAAAGCATGTAGGAAAAATTTTACAAAATTGTCTTGAGTGCGAATGGATACAAATGGTAATGATTTACACCATTATTTAGCCAATATTTTCAAAGTGAGAGTAAATATCCTACACATTTCACCCTCCTAAATATCATAATTATTTCAATTTAGAATAATTTGAAAAACATGATCAAAATCAAAGACATTATTCTTACCTTAAAATTCATCATTAACAATAGATTTACTACTTGAATTGGAGTAAAGGTAGGTGGAAGTCCAGTGAAGCAACTCCAAAGAAGTCGTTTTGAAGGAGCGATTGTAAAAATATAAAACTTTTAGAACACAATCTTCGAAAAAAAAATTATTACGCCCTCCTTCTAGTGCCAAAATTTTTTATGGCCAAAAAATGACCTCATCAACATTTGGGAAGGCCATATGGTCAGAGTCCCAAACCATACTCTCATCCATTTAAATGATGGCTCCAACTGGTTATGTTGGGTATAGTTACCTCCTCTCTCTCCTTGTTGACTTGTAATATATTTAATACTCACCAAACAACAAGAGAGATATCATATCTACTCTCTTGCAGATATCTTACAGTAAAGTGACCCTTAAGATGAATTGATGGCTCAACGAAGCCACACCTAAGGTTTTCCCCTATGTGAGGGGAATCCTAAGAATTTAATTAATTAATATAAGTATGAATCTAATTCTAAATGCAGTTCATAAAAGTAAAAGAAACTAACCTAAGTCGATATCTAGGAGATAGCTTCCAAATGCCAAGTGAAATACTTTAAAGAAATTGGGCATTTAACATGCTCTAAGTAATGACTATCATGTTGCATAAGGAGTTCTAATAGTTGATACTATAACATGCATGCTTTGTTTTAAAGATCAAATTGATGCATGAAGAGTCAATAAAATTCAAACGTGATTCATACAATCTAATGACAATTAAATCGAAATAAGAAACCAAATTTATGAGTAAATAGTTAGTAAGAAATTTGTTTTGATTCAAGAGAAAATATGAGAAGAAACAACAAATCAATGATATTACAAGATCAAATAGTTGATCTTGTACACAATCATTATTGTATCTAACAAAAGTGTAGAATGAGGAAAAATTATCACAAATATGCAATTGAATGAATATGAATTTTATTGACAAATAAAGGTATCTAGAAATACAATAATTGAACTTGATTCCTTTTCTCTATGGATCTCCAATAGTCCTTTCAAAATAATCAGATATGATAGTAGGAAGAAGAATTACAAAATTTAAAGCTATGTCATATTAAACAAAGATTGATTCTAAATAATAAAAACCCAAATATCCTCAAATGTATGTCTTCCTCCCTATATACAATTTAGAATCCCTTTAAAAAAATTCCTAGAGTCTCTAAGTTGCAGAGAAGAGGAACCCTTTCTTCATTCTCCAAAACATTATTTATAATTTTAAAAAAGAATCTCAAAATGGAGAGTTGTTAAAGAAATTTTGGATCTATCTATTTCGGAGTTGCAAATATTCTTCTGTTCCTTTGCTGGTGCAATCTCATTTCTCCAATATCTATTAGCTTCACCTTCTCCAACAACTATCTTGAAAAAAACCAAAGACAATTCAAAATAAAATAAATTTGATTTTCTCATTAAAATTAAAATACCAAAAATTGGGAAAACAAACTCTCAAACTAAATTCCAATTAAATAAAATAAATAAATAAAAATTGTGCTTCTCATTGATACCTATAAATAATTATATGGACCAAGAAGACTATATTCTAATTAATTTGCAATAACAACACTCTTAGAAAATCAAATTGAAAAACTAACTCAGAAAATTAGTTTTGTGTTACAATTTCAGAGCTCCAACTTAAGATAATTTTTAGGGATAGTAAATATTCATATTTTTCTGAGCTAATTAATCTCCCATATTATTCTTGATGATCTTAGCTTTATAATGTGCCATCCTGGGCTTCATCTAGCCAAGTAGAACTCAAGATAGAGTCTTCCAAAGTAGGGTGTCAAAACTGCAAGTGAGTTGTAAAATACACACCTGGGGAAACTTTGGGCATTTGATTACTATATACAAATTCTTAAATTAAATTCTAATTTTAAACTATTTTTATAACAAAATAAGTCAAATTAAAGAATTATTAATATATACAAATTAAAATAATAATTAAGAATTAAAAATATAAATTAATTAAATATATAAATATATAATCCCTAAAAAAAAATTTAACCTTCTAAATTAATAATTCGAATAAATTTAGAATCAACCTTAACATTATTCTAAGAATATTTTTAGGGAATTTGGAATAATAATAAAAACAAAATTTACTTTAATTTTATTTTATTTAACTTTATATTTAATTGTTGGTCGGCTCACGCTCTCTCCTCATCCCTTTGTTCACCTCTTATATTTATTTCATCTAACCTCCTCTCTTCTTGGCATGATTTGTCTTAATGATGGATCTTGATCTAGACCCGAAATGTAGACGCAAAAATGCATACTGTGGAGGTTATGAATTCAAAAACTTAAAACCCACACCACAGAAACCTTCAAACTATTATTGGTACCCTTTATGGAAGGGTAACTTGGATTTAGATACGTAATCTCAAGAAAACAAGGGTAAAAATCCGAAGAATAGAGGTGAATCTATTTTTCCTAAAGCAATGTCATGATCTTGACCTACACCAGCCTTCGCTTTTGTCAAACACAGGCTACATAGCCAGCACACCCGCAAAGCATTTGACCGGCTCAGTAGATTTCTCATCTGCCATGAAATTTGAAAAACCAGGTATGCATTGGATTTCCTGGCAACATTATCCTTTAAAAATAATTTTAAACTCACTGCAATCATCAGGGGGGGACCTGTGGAATATCATCGACAAAACCACAGCACTAAAAGAAATTAAAGAAGGCACCATAGCCTGGAATACATAATAAAAGAAGCTTAATAAATTACAATCGATTAAACGAGGCTCAAATGGTGGGAATTCAGCAATAATACAACCCGTGAAGCCCTTCAAAATCTGTCGTTGCATTCACCAAGCTGAGAGCACCGATTCATCCTCTCCATCCCACTTCGTAACCACCTTCCACAGCACACCGTCCACCGCCTGCAACATCACAACGTCCAACTCTGCATTCAACATGCATTCCAGCACTCTGTTTGCCCCCTACATCAACACACCATCCAGCTCTGCATTGACCATGCAATCTAGCACACCATCCACTGCCTACAACAACGCACCATCCAGATCTACATTTTCCATACAATCCAGCACACCGTCCAACTCCTGCAACAACGCATTGTCCAGCTCTGCACGCACTATGAAATCTAGCACAAAACATGATACTCAAGAGAGGTCTAGGAATATCTGCGTAGACAATGCCACCATGCCAATGATAGCCAGTTTCTCACACACCCCGGAACACTTCACGAAGACAGTAGCTATAGATATGGTCACTATAGAACCAGAGATTGGCGGAGGAACAAAGCAGAAAATAGAAACGATGGTGGGGCTCATTCGGCCTCCTCCTACATTACTAACGGACCATAGAAACAGGCTACGAGGTGACACTAACAGAAACAGGAACATTAGCACAGCGCAGCCTTTGCTGCTGACCAAACATCCATGTGGGGAAACAAACAATTCGGTAACTAAATTCAAAACAACTACTGAAACTTCGGGAACAACACTGGGTCTGCAAGCATTCACTCAACATTTGAGTTCCTAGAATCACAATAATAAAACTAACATCTATGATGAGGCCGGCAACAACAGAAAGGTCGTAAACATCTCTTCTCACAAGCTAAATAAAGAAGAGGCGGAGGTCCTAGGCAAGGGGCTCAATTTTTCCTTAGCCCCGAGTTTTATCCCAATGGAAGAGTTCGTCTGCAACATCGGATGGTATCAAGACCTTAGAGGATGAAGAGAAGGAGCTAATAAGGAAAGAAAGTGCCATCATTCTCAAAAAAGCAATACCTCCTAAAAATAATTTAAATAAATATCAACTGAAGGCCATTAAAAACCTTAGGCAAAATGATAACATTGTAATCCTTAAAGAAGACAAAGGAGGGGCGATAGTGGTTATAAGAAGAATACATCAGTAAGATGAGAGACCACCTCTACAATAGTGGTAGTTATAAAAAGCTTAAAGAGAACCCTATTTCCAAAATTATAAAAACTACTAAGAAATATTTTAAGGAGTCTAACCTTGATGAAAAATTAAAAAAGCGCCTATCGCCGAATAATGAAATCACCCCTCGTATCTATGGAGCACCTAAAATTCACAAAGTTGGTGCCCCCCCCCAGACCTATTGTTAACACTATTGGGGCTCCTACTTATGAATTAGCCAAATATGTGGCTAACGTTTTAGCGCCTCTGGTTGGTAAAACCAACTCGTACATCAAGGACTCAAAAAATTATTTGGATTTCATTAAAAATGATAATCTAGAACCTGGTGACAAGATTGTAAACTTTGATGTGGTCCAACTCTTTACAAAAATCCCCTTAGATGAAGTTGTTGAGGTTGTTAAAGAAGTTGCAGATCCACGGATTGCAGAGCTCACTGAAATATGTCTATGCTCAACTTTCTTCTCATTCCAAGGAGATATTTTCGAACAAACATCAGGAGTAGCCATGGGGTCTCCGCTATCCCCCATATTGGCTAATCTCTTCATGGAAAGATTCGAAAAAAGGGCCCTTGACTTGTACCCATTAAAACCAAAATTCTGGATTAGATTTTTGGATGACACCAAGGTCAATTTGCCTCATGGAGATGAAGAGCTTAAGAAGTTCCTAAACCACCTTAATAGCTTATCCAAGGAAATTCAGTTTACTATAGAAGATGAATATAACAATTTCATTCCATTCCTAGACATTCTACTCATCAGAAATAAATATGGATCCATTGGACATAATGTGTTTAGAAAGAAGGCACACACTGATAATTACCTCCATGCAAATTCACACCATCATCTGACCCAGAAGATGTGGGTACTCATGACTCTTTTCACACGAGCCTTCAAAATTTCTGATGAAAAACAAGTTGAAGAAGAGATTGCACATTTAAGAAAGGCATTCACTAATATGGGATATAGGAATAGAGACATCACCAAAGCCATAGAAAGATCCAGATCTAGAAATAAAAGAAATCCTCCAAATGAAATCCTTAACTCTAAAGCATACCTTCCTTACATTCAAGGGGTCACCGACAAGCTAGCCAAAGTTCTCACCAAAAATGATATAGGAACCTTGTTTAAGACACTAGTGAAAATCAAACAAAGGACGAAATTTGTCAAAGACAACCTTAATCCACTCCAACAAAAGGGCGTATACCAAATAAATTTCTCATGTGGGAAAATTTATATTGGAAAAACAGGAAGATCATTCAAGATCAAGATTAAAGAGCATGGTCCTGACATCAAAATTGGGAGAACTCGAACTTAGGCTCTGGAAAATCACTCTAATAAGACATGTCACCACATCTGCCTGGAAGATGCTAGGGTGATTTCCAATGAGAATCATTATTTCAAAAACCTCAACATGGACAGTGGCTTGGAAGTCAGCAGAAATTGGGTCCCCTTATTTCCCCTCTCTTAAAAAAGTTCCTTTCCCTCGTTCTTGCCACCCATCCACCTCCCCTTGCATTTGATCATCCTTGGACTCCCCTGCTTCACTCTCTTCCCCTTCCCTTCTTTGACCCTTGACTTCCTCTTCATACCTCTTCTCCCCGCCTTCCTCCTCTTCCCATTCATCAATAACCTCCCTGGAAGCCCCATGTTCACACACTTTCTTAGCTTTTCCCTCCTTCCCAACCCTTTACAGAAAAACCCTCCTTTGGCCCCTTAGTACTATACCACATTAATTCCCCTAATATTAACCCTCATTATAAAGCTTTAACATTTACCTAATGTCATAAATAAAAATAAAAATAAAGAATTTGAGACCCTAATATCAATATTAACTAACAAATATTATTAGTGATAGTTAAGAATTAACTATTCCTAATTAATATTATAATTAATATTGATAATAATAATAATAATAATAACGCCCACGTGGTGTAGAACAGTTGGTGATGGGGTGCACTGTTAAGGCACTCCCTTCTGTAAGGTCACCAGTTCGAAACCCGTGGGTGGGATGGGAGGAGAAAAAGTGGAAAGATTAGGATTAGTCTAAACTAGAAAAAATAATAATAATAATAATAATAACAATTTAATGTTAGCCCGTCATAAAAAACTAGAATTCACAATAAGAATAAATAGTAGTGAGCTCCATTATTATCATTAATTAACAATAATTATTATAGTCAACTAGTATGAACTATCATTTTAATTAAATTAATATTAACATTTGAATTTATGTAATATATTTTTAACGTCCAACCCCCTAAAAACCTTGATCGTTTATCTAATATTGAAAATATTATGTGACACTAATATTAATATTAATTAAACATATACTATTAGTAATATTTATACTATTCCTAATTAATATTATAATTAATATTAATATTTAATTAATGAATAATAAGCAATCTATTATAATAATAAAATTTCAATATTAATCTTCCATCTTTAATTCACATAATGATCTTACATCAATCATAAAACATATAAATATAAAATCCCTTAAAAAAAAAATAACCTTCTAAATTAATAATTCAAATAAATTTATATAACATTAATCTAGGCATATTTTTAGGGAATATGAAATAATAATAAAAATAAAATTTACTTTAATTTTATTTTATTTAACTTTATAATTAATTGTTGGTCAGCTCACGCTCTCTACTCATCCCTCCATTCACCTCTTATATTTATTTGATCTAACCTCCTCTCTCCTTGGAAGGATTTGTCTTGATGATGGGTCTTGATCTAGACCCGAAACGTAGATGCAAAAATGCATATTATGGAGATTCCGAATTCAACAACTCAAAACTCACACCACAAAAACCTTCAAACTATTAAATAAAATGATTTTTTTTGTAATCTTGGGAGGAGTACATCTTCATCATGTCCAATATATCACCCCGATCAGGGAGAGGAATTGAACCTGTGACTTCACATCAATAAATTCCTTAATAGAGCATGCAATCACCGTCTATCCAAGACCTTATGGACAAATTAAATAAATTAAGTAAATAACAAAAATAAAAATAAAAATAAAAAATTATTTTAAAAAATAATTAAAAACATTTTTTAATTAAAATATAAAAAAGAAAATGCTGGAGCGAGGTCCCTGAGGCACAAGCTTCAATGCTCTTTTTTGTATGTTTGTATGTGCGCATTGCACAGGGGTAGTCAAAGGGATTTTTGCCGCAATTTTGGGATATATTTAATATTAAATGTAAACTATGGGTCTCAAACCTATTAAATGTAAACTATGGGTCTCAAACCATGGTTTGAAACCATCGTAGCTGTGTGCCAGGCATATTATAAATAGATCGCATTTTTCTAATCTAAGTAGTTCGAATAAGTTATGAGATATTGATATTCAGATAATATCTGTGTCTGTTATGGTTTTTAGGTTGGGTAAAAGGCTCTTACTGGTTGTCTGTGCGGAAGGGATAGTAAGGGTTTTTAAGGAAAATCTTATGTATTTACAGATCTGAAGGATTAATAGAAGGAACAGTTTTGGAAAAAGCTTTGTGTTATGTTTATAATTTTTTTTTATGCTTGCTATTGTGCTTTGATAAGATCACACTATTTTTTTCTTACTGATGAATGTGCAGATCTAAATGATATGTTATGCATAAATATTGACTTCTGTTAAGTAAGAGTGAGATCTGGTTCCGATATGTTGTCTGCATTGAAGCAAACCCTAATTCTGTGATGTTATCTTTGTGTTTTGTTATAATTAATTATGCAATATCTTTGGATAAATTATGATTAAATGATGATACATAATATATTTGTTGAATTCTTTGATATGTTGTGACTTGGATCGGCTTATGTTTTATTTTTCTATGGCAAAGTAGTAGCAATTATGTGGTATTCTGTTAATATTTGCGCAGTCTCAGTGTGCGCATATTTATACTTTTTCTTTGGGATTTTATCGAAAACCACTCATTAAATTGCCCCTGGTCATGTGGAAACCTAGTTCCAACACCCCCCCATACTGCTTCAGGTGAGACTTTGGTATGTGCAAGCAGATCACTGCCGAAAGGGCCAGTATTTGGAGGCCTTGTTGGTTTATCTATAAACTTTGAACCTGGGTTAGGACCCCTCAAGCCAAAAAATGGTTTCATTGTTGGGATTGAGATTGTCATTTTGAGGGAGATTTGACGTTATGGCAGCCCTTGCAAAACAAATTAGAAGATTGGTTGGATATAAAGATCCTAGAATTTGCGCTTCAAGAGAATAAGAGCAATAAACTATTTGCTGAATAGTGGATTGGAAATTATTTTTATACATAATTGCATGAAATAGTTTTTAGTTCATTTTCATGTGATCTTCAAGAGTGGTTGTCACGCTTAGCTGAATTCCATCGCTATATAAGAGATGACCTAGTCACTGAGTGGACCTATGAATTTATCCAAAAAGTAGAAAATTTTGATGATAAGATCACTCACACGGTAGATCATTGGATCAATCAGATCTTGGGCAGATTTGTGACATAATTTCCCATTAATCATTTTGTGTCCTACTCTGAAGCAAAGAGAATATTTTGCAAAGGCCCTAGATGTAAGTTCCTGCACTCATTGAAATTTTTGCTGAAGATGCTATTGTGTGAAAATGGTTTTATGTGCAAACACGTTGCTTGAATGCATTAGAAGGGTTTAGCTATGTGTAGTGGAAGAATTAACCACGAAGAGTCTGAAGAAGTCCCTTATAGCCCTATGAAGCTTAGATTTGATAGTGAGCCTGAGCCAGAAACTGCTAGCTCAAGTGAATTTGGCTAAGAAATATTTTTCCAGCAGAGACCTTTAACTCTGTTTCCTACCCCATCCACTCCACTTTTTTCATCGCACCAAAGACCTCCTAATCCACCATGCAATATGTCTCCTCCTCCTCTCTCAGAAGTAGAAATTCCTACGTCAATGAAGTTGTCTAATTTCAAGGGTATCAGGAATGAGGACACCATACACTTCTGTTTTGTGACTGAGGCTGTGTCGCAGGAGCATTAGGTTCACAATAATGATATCAAGAGCTACTGCCCTCTAGGATAGAGAATTGGATTGGTATATGAGGTATGTTCAGGATAACCCTGATGCTACCTTGCAACAGATAAAGACAGCCCTAAAAGAGCAGTTCAAAAATCCTAAATCATACTCAAAGCTAGTAATTGAGACTAAATATATCCACCAATAGGTTAATTAGTCTGTATGAGAAGTAGACCAATGGTTGAAGCGTGTCATCAGGGATGGAGAGTTCACCATTGGTGATGCTTACCATAAAGAATGGTTCATTGCTATGTTGCTTCCCCATTTGCGCCTGCCATTAGGACAGCAAAATATTGCCACAATAGTTGAGGTTGTAGAGGTCACAATGAAGTTAGAAGCTACACCAACACCTATTGTGCTTGGGACTAAAAAAATAGAGAAGTAGCTGGAAGCCATGCACTTGGAAATTCAAATCTTGTGTAACGATAAGGGCAAGGAAGCATGCACAGAGATCTGGTGTATAAAATGAAAAGCTTCCAGGCACCATAAGGATCAGTGTCTTGTTCTCACTAATTATTTGAATGCTGGAGGTCCTAGCCCCTTGAAGAGCCTTGTCTAGAATACAATCTCTCAGGTTGTTGGATTGCATGACAAATATTCTTGTCCAAGGATTGGGGAGTATCAGCCTAACCTAAAGCAGTTTTTTTGCAAGTTCTCTTCATCATTAGGGCATGATGAGCAGTACTGTGCACCTATAAGATGATGATGGATAAATATGAAATATACAAGGTGCAGGCTGAGTCCTTCTCACAAGCATCCTCTTCTGGGCACGGAGAATCTCTAGGTAGAGGAAGAGGTCGAGGAGGTGGATCAACTGGTCAAGGAAGAGGACAGGTAATTTGTTATAATTACAGAGATGTTGGCCATTATGTGCGTGAGTTTTTGAATCCTACACGCCAGTCTTGCAGGTATTGTAGGCAACTTGATCATGTGCTTGAAGATTTCTCTATCTTAATTACTAAGATGCAGGAAAGAAAGACGCAGACCCCAACACAAAATTTGCAGATGGTGCACACTGAACCCCCTAGGGAGGTTCCAAGTGTGAATGTAGTAACAAGGAGTGGCATAGCTACCAATGAAGATAAGGGGAAGAATTTAGCTACAAGTGTCTAGATCCGTGCAGTGCAAGAGAATAAAACAAGAGTTAATCTTCAGCGCGCAAAGGAAACCTTTATTGAGGCACAAAAATAATTCACCGAGGGTGGTGCATCAACATCAAGTAGACCATTGCAAGGCACTATAGGAGATGAAGATATTAAACCCTTCCTATGGGCATGTATGAAATTACTGCACAAAAATAAGGCAGTGGAAAATCTGCAGGCTCTGATAGATAATTGCGCAAATAAGGGACCACCAATGGTAGAGCAGTGTGTCGTCAATGAAATCTACAAAACCAAGAAAATAATAGGTAGATAGATGCACCTGACTACGTAGATAGGATCTTATGAGATGGACCAGGGAATTCTTGATCTATCGTCAGATGTGAATGTTCTACCAAAACAGACATGGCAGCGCATGGGTGAACCCAAGCCAGAATGGTCCACGATCGAACTGTGCATGGCCAATCAACAAAGTATCATTCCTCTTGGGTGTTTTCCTCAAGTCATATTTAGTATTGAGGGCACCAATGTGAAAGCCGACTTTGAAGTAATAGATATCATGGATGATACAAATCCCTATCCAGCAACTGGGATTGGATTTGGATATTGACATGGATGGTGTCATATACTTGAAGAAAAGAAGGATGGAGTTTGAGAATAATGCAGTCTAATTTATCATCCCTCTAGACCTTGCCGAAGGACACCAATATATAGAACCTGTGCACGCTAGGGACGACATTGACCTAATCTATAAGTTGAGCTTGCGTGAAGAGGATTGGATCAACCCAACAACAGATGGAAATATTAAGTGGGAGAAGGAAAGTTCTCATTTTTTAGACTCTGATGAGGAAATCGAGAATTGGAAAAACTTATTGCATGAGGTGTCTGCGCTGCATTGCAATCATGTGACTAGATATTTGCGATGTATAACATCTGAGGTATGTGATTTCCCACATTATGATGGCTCAACTGATGTAAACATGTTCTTGAGAGAATTGGAAAGGACTGTGCCAGTAGCACAGAGGTTCCATGCTTTATACATTGGTGTGCACGCTACTATAACAAGATGGTGGGAAACACATAAGGAGAATATGGGATATTGGGAGGAATGCGCGCAGATGATGTGGCTAATATTTGATCGACCGGTCATTAAAAAGGAATACTTATACTCTGGCAGGGAGGATTCACGCAGACATATGAAAAGTAGAATCGGGTATGGGGTGTCGAACCAAGGCCTGAATGGTTTCACATGTTTATTCATACCATGATAAAGGTGCCAACTAAATGGTACTTGGAAATAGAGTTGTGCAGAGGCACTAGCAACTGGTTTGCACAGATAAATAGTTTTCTTCTTACATTTAGCTTTGGAAGTGGGATCTATATCATTGGTGAATCTTTGATTAGTGATGCATTGATCAGGGAGACTGTGTTTTGTTGACACTTGGCACTAGTAAAAGTTCAGGAGCCATGTGTGCTCGCAGGACCCTCCATCCCCTCAAACTTAAGAGAAATGCACTCCATGTTGATTCTTGTGGGATACTACAGAAAATGAATTCCCTAGTACGAATTGATAATTGCACCCATGAACAGATTACACTGCAGAAGTGCGACATTACCTTGGGATGATGAATGTCATAGAATTTTGCAGTTACTAAGGGATATGATGGAGACTATGCGATATGCTTTGAATTCTCAGGTCAACAAGCCTATGTTGGGGGGGACTGTTACACAGTAATTTTTCACCGTCCCTGCAATCCCCATCTCTCACATTGGAGGTTCATTTCTGTGAATAATTAAAAGTGTCATGCCATGCAAATACCATCATTTCATCCCTTGCCATGAGTACAACATTCCCTTTGTTGACCATTTCCTGAGCAGACCACTAAAAACACCTATTTTTTCCTTGGCGCTGGTAGCTTGTTATTCCCTCGCACCAATGAGGAAAATTAACACTGAGCCTACGCCAGCTGGTGCTCTGTCCCAGTTAAGGACTCGTGCCAATCTGCTTATGGAAATTTAAAAAAAAAGAGAGGTGAAGTTTCGATCACAACAACTTCGTGGATGAGTCATAGGGAGTGGTTCGACTGAATAACCATAGCCTTCCTCCTTTGGCCTCTTGTTTCCACCTTATGGGGAAACCTCCCAAGGGATAAGGCCTCCCTTCCACTATTGTAGGGATCCCAAGCTCCTCCTCTCCTATATAAATATAGCCATCTTCCATTGATGTGCTGGTTGAACATGGGTTGAATAGCTGAACTTGTAGGAAGGAAACTATAGCTGGGTAACCTTTGAGAGCCAAGCCAAAGAGAGAGAGCTTCATCCAGATTCTTGACATGATTTTTTGAGACATGCTCCACTGTCAGCCGCACTGAAGGAAGATCATAGCGTTAGAGCATTTAGTTGTAATCTTTCCTTTGTTATTTATAATATAAGCGACTATAATTATGGTTCCATTCATGTGTTCATTTCCTTTTGTAATGCAATGAATTATATCCTCTCTGACTGATATATGGTTACATGCTTTAGATTTTACGTTGTATGTTGTTGTTTCCTTGCACGAGTACAGGTGTCTGGACGTGTCGAACGAAAGGATCGTGATATGTCAAGCGAGGGATGGGAAACGTCATATTTTCTTCAATGACCACTACATGGGATTTGAGGTTGGCTACTCATTATGGTTTTTGTCATTTTGTAACTACGAACCAACATCATTGCGTGAATTGATTGCTGCTAGACCCGATCTGGGCTAGTGGGATCGCCTCTGTCCACAGAGGGGATTTACCTCTTCAACAAATTGGCGACTCTGTTGGGGAGTCAGTTGGAGTTAGTCTTTCCTCTTTTGGTTGTTTTTGGATTTTTATTGATTTATTTTCTCTTTTGGTTCACCTTACTTGGTATTAGACCCCTGTTCAGTGGCAGAGGATTAGATCTGACCTCTGCTTTTTTGAAATTTTCATCTTTTCATGGTTGGCTTGATTGGCGCGGTTTCCACCCTGATAGTCGCGCCCATTAGCGCAAGTTTCCAATTTGTCACCCACACCATCCCCTGTCTAGCATGGATTACAGCTAGACAGTCACGCCATTTCCTATAGGTGTTAGGGTTTTCCCTTGTTCGAGAATTTTTTTGGTTAGTACTTTTGCTTCTGGGTTATTTTTACATTTTACTTGAAGTGGTGAGTCTGGTCTTGGTTGGGAGAAATTCTTTGTTTTTTCATTTTCAGGCATTGGCGCTTGTTGTCAGCTAGCAACCCATTCCAATTGGCCATTGGCGCCAGTTTTCAGTGAGCAAGTCGCGCCAGTTGGCGCTAGTTTCACCCACAAAAGTCGTGCCAATTTCAGGGTGTGTGAAAATTGAGATTTTGTCCCTAAATCCTTCACCAGTGTGTCTTTCCCTTCCGGTATTTTCTCTATATTAGCATAGATTACATTTCTTATTGTTCAACTGAAATGTCTTCTTTCCATGATTGCTTGATGTAAAAGGGAATGAATGCCTTGTTTTGATCTCATGCTTTGGAAGTCCTCTTTGTGTTTGACCTCATATGTCTTGTCGCCTTTTGAGGAATTTCGTTACAAAGTGTTTGAAACAACGATTGCATTCTTAGTGTTTGTTTTCATCCATTTTGCATTCATCCTTCACTAAGAAGATTTTTGTTCATTTAGTTTTCATCTCAAAGTGTTCTTTTTGTTATAATGCATTAGATCACATTGCATTGAAAAGTATTTTTGAGATTTATCATTAAACTTAGATCACATTGTTTAGTGATTGAAAGCTAAAAATTGCATCGAATGCATTCTCTTTCATTAAAAGCATGCATTAAGTAGAGCCTCATTTCATCAAAAAATGCATTGAGTGCATTCTTATTCTTTCAGGAAAAAGGAAATTGTGCATAGATTACAATTGCATAGTTTTCAAAAGAGAGAATTTTTGCATATATTACATTGCATAATTCACATCATTGAATGTTTTAGATTACTTTTGGATAGTGAAAGTCATCTAGTTTGGAAAAAATTTCGTTTGCAGTGTTGTTGTTCGTTGCATCATTGTTTGAAGCTCTTCCCTTAACTAGATAACATTCATCAAATTGAAAGATTTATTTCCTCATATAGCTGCATATAGTAGACTTTCAAATGACATGTAGTAGGGCCTTGAAACCGAGACATAATTGAAGATCAACCATAAAATTTATTCAATCAACCTAAGGAAGGATTGAAAATTAACACTCACATTTTAATGGTCTAGGCTAGAGACGTGTTCTAGTGTCTTAAAACCTAGTAGTTGTCGTTCGACATCTAGCTCCAGAAAACGCTAGTACGGACTTGTGCTCCCCATACCGTCGCGTATATAAAGGGATACCCCATTAGGTTGCAATCCTTTATCTGTAGGAAGTTGAGTCTGCTGCCTTTTACCTGTGATACACTGGACTAAGCATGTGAAGAGATTACCTGCACGTACGTCAAGTCCTTGGTTGATTTATTTTTCATTTTTACCAAGGTGTATATGGCAGTTCACGGATATTTGGTACACCCTTTTACCTAGATTACCAGAGCAATCACTTTGATATTTACTGACTCTTTTAACTGAAAATATCATTTAGATCTTGTCCTTTCAATCTCGTGTCCAACCTGAAAGTGATAGAGTCACCTTTTTCTTATTTCTCGACTCTTAAAATATGAAACAACAGAGTCTAGTTTCAGTGTCTTAAAAATTAATTGCCCGCGAAATATTCCTGGTTAGAATTTTTGTCCTTAGTGTTTTATTTCAAGGTCATTTTCGATGGCAACTTTTCTAGAGTTTTCCAATCAAGGAGTCCCCTCTGAAGGGAGTCCTAGTCCTTTTCCTACTTTAGGAAATGTTGGCGCTCCTTATATGGCGACATTGTCCCTTCCTGGGTTAACTGTTGGGTTGCCTGTTTGGTTGTTTTCAACCTTTGTGGTCCCGAATGTCCCGACTACTGTTCAATCAGTTCCTCCGCCTAACCAACATCATGTTGATTTCGTCTATTTCTGCATCCTCCTCTTCTACTTTTCCTGGTGAAAGTATGGATTTGAGTAACCAGGTGGCTAAGAAGAAGAAAAAGAATACAAAGAAGAAGAAGTCTGAGAAGAGAGAGGCTAAGGTTGCAGCTATTTCTTCTAAAATGCCTCCTCTTGATAAACCTTCCAACCCTCCACAGAAATTTAAGTTCCCTTTCATGTTGTGTCAGGGAAACCATCTTCTTCGAGATTTCCCTGGCATTCCCAAGGTGCTCGAAGTATGGTCCAATGGTCGTCTGCTGTTTCGTTTGGCTTCTGAGAGTCAGGTTGGGGGCACGTCTTCAGCTAGTGCTGGTAAAGCTCCTAAGAAGCAGGGTAAGGTTGCCAATCCCTATAAGTTGTGTGAAGGGAACCATTCCATTCACCTCTATCCATATATGGATGAAGCCAAGAGATTTTTGGACATCTTGACTGTTTTTGCACCTTGCCTTCCAGCTGGTTACAAACAGCTTTCTTTGAGTCCTTCACCAGTTGATTCGACGATCAGTCAAGAGTCACCCTTGGTTGATCCCGCTCCCCCAGAAATTCCAAATCATGAATCCATCCCTGACCAACCATTAGTTGTGGGATCGGTTGAACTGGCCTCGTCTACGGTGCACTAGGTCTTTTCCATCAAGAGTGGATCTCACATCCCTCAGGTTCTTCTTGTTTCTTCAGATTCCTCAGACTTGGAGAAATATTCTCCTGTCCCTATATCTCAGGAAGCTACTCCTCTGCCTCCCATGATGGAGGTCTCAGAGGATACTCCTTCTGCCTCCATGATGGAGGTGGCAGAGGATGCTTCTTCTTCTCCCGTAACACCAGGGGAATACCATCTCAGTTCGATGGTAGCCCCTCCAAGTGGTTTGGTCGCTTCCTTCGATTGGGGTCGACTCACAGGTTATCTCCTTCCTTCTTATGTGCCCTTTGAGATCACAATACAGGCCTCCCATCTGGTTGTACCCATCACCATTATAGATGAAGGCGTGTCTATTAGTATTTTATCCTCAAATACTTTGCAAGCTTTCGGTTCGCCGCCGCTTGTGCCTATTACGCAGAATCTGTTGGCCTTTAACAGAGGAACTAGTCAACCGTTAGGGATCCTTCTGAGGTTGCCTGTTACTTTGCGAGGGAAAACCATCCATATGGATGTGATGGTTGTTCCAGGCCCCTTAGACTTTAATTTACTCTTGGGCTGCAATTATACTTATGCCATGGGAGCGCTTGTCTCCTCCCTCTTTCATGTGATGTGTTTTCCGCACCAAGGTCAGATCATGACCATCGATCAACTTGCATTCTTTGGTCCTAATATGGTATCTAGTCCACCATCATCCCTTCTAGGTCTTTATCCGCCGGTTGTGTCATCCATGCCACATGTCAATTATGTGGCTACCTGTCCTGTGCCCGTAATCAGTGATAGTGTCGTTGTACATTGGGTGTTGGGGGCATTGGGTCCTGATTTCTGAGATGTTGTTCTCCCATCCGGTGTGGAACTATTGGAAGCTATGACTTCTTATTCATTATGATGAGTTATATCAGAGCATAGTTCGTTTTCTTGTGTCAAACTCCTTAAAAATGAAACAAGGTTGTCGAAGCAGAGTTCGTTTTCTTGTGTCAATCTCCTTAAAAAATGAAACAAGCTCGTCAGAGCAGAGTTCGTTTTCTTGTGTCAAGCTCCTTAAAAAATGAAACAAGCTCGGCAGAGTAGAGTTCATTTTCTTGTGTCAAGCTCCTTAAAAAATGAAACAAGCTCGTCGGAGTAGAGTTTGTTTTCTTGTGTCAATCTCCTTAAACAATGAAACAAGGTCGTCTGAGGATAGTTCTTTTAATGTATCAACCTCGTTAAAACAATGAAACACTTTCCTGTTCAATTTGAGTCTTTGATAAGATCTCGTAAAATCCCAGTCAAGTCTTTCTCTTGATCTCGTAACTTAAACCTTCGCTCCATCTGCCTTTCATATGGATTGAAGCTTGGGGGACATGTACCTCTAATTGAGTCACCATGCTGGGGGCATGCAAAATTTTTCAAGCATATTTTGTTTCTGTTTCAAGCTTGTGTAAAAATGAAACTGGTTTCAAGCATAGTTTATCTTTGTTTCAAGCTTGTGTAAAAATGAAACCAACTTCAAGCAGAGTTTCCTGATTTCAAGCTTGTGTAAAAATGAAACCTTTCCCATTTTACCTCTCGTGATTGACATTTTATCAACCTTTTTTTCCAGATCAGCCTTGATTTTCTCATCCCCTCGTCCCCATCTGCTTGGCCGATCATATGCCTTCACTTGGTTGTTTTACCCGTTCCTGAGGAACCGCTGCGATGAGTGGTCTTGTTAGCTAGCCTCTTAACCTTTACTTGTTCTGAGTAGTTCCACCATCACCGGAACTATTTGTTGCCCTTTATACCACTCGTTCCTCCAGGAGGAGTCACCTTTCAGCTCTTTTTTTACTCTCTAAAACTGAAAATATTGCCGAGTCGCTTGTCGTTTTGAGCTCGTTAAATTGGCTGCGAAACGAAATCTACCCAGTATACGTTTACCCATTTTTCGAGTTGGGATATATTATTTACGAAAAAGGAATACCCTAGCCTATCGCAACTAGGAGGTTCTCTCAGACATAGTTTCCTACCTTTTTGGATCTATGGGACTATCTATGAAAAGGGACTGTTGGAGTTTTATTTTCCGTTGTCTTTTCAAACTCTCTAAACATGAAAAGACGTCGAGTTCTTCCTTTATCAGACTCGTTAAAAACTAATGACATCAGACTCCGTCGTAATGACGTTACTCGAGTTCCTCATTCCTAGGGCTCGTTAAATGTACTAGGTTGAATTTGTCCGAAGGAAAAACTTATATCGCAAGCATATGCTATCCCCTTCAAGCTTGTTTCCAAAAATAATTGGGGTACTCGCCAAAAATGGTGGGGAAAATGGAACCAGTATCACCATCGTGTCGGAAGTATGTCACTCTTGAACATGGCACTTGTCTTCATTCGTGTTGGGTTGGGGACATCTCATCTCGTTATTTGCTTGCCTCCGTGGGTTTGGGTAATCTATTTTGACCACTCATTTTCTCTTTGCCACCTCACCATGACCTCAGATCCTTTGATGTCAAATACTGCCAGATCCAGTGTCGTGCCACTAATATGTTCAAGAGAAGTTGGCCTCTGCAGTTTTCAACCTCCCTCTGTTTCTCTGTCGATGATGTGGGAAAAATTATGGCCCACCTTCGATCAAGGTCACTTCCTATCGACTTCAGCTTATTATCCAGGAAGTTGATCTAGAGACTCCCTTCAGGTACCTTGGAGCCTGCATGCCTTAATGGAAATTTCTTCGCATTCGACGCAAAGTTTTCATTACTAGCCTTCAATCGGATGATTCTGCAGGTGTTCGACATCAGCTCACTATTCACATTCCCTGGATTGTACCTATAATACCTTGAGGGCCATCCTCATTATTGGTGGTTCCTCTCGCGTATGTTAATGACTTTCATTATTGGCTAGTAATCAGACAATGTTCTTGCATGTTCGACTTTAGCTCACTTATTCACATGCTCGGACTTGTACTCTATTCGGGTCGAGATGGAGCGCAAGACCCTGGATTTTGTCTGATAAAATCCAGGCTATGGATTCTTTGTGGATTATCATGGTTGGTTACATGACTCATTTGATTGGATGGTTGTGGCCATACCTGAGTCTACTTATTTATCCTTATTTTTGGATGGATGCGTCCATACCATGTTTCTTGGTTATTGTACACTCTATTATGGATGGCTATGCTCATACCACATATCATGTATCAGAGATATCAGTTGTACTTGTATTTGTAGGTCTTTCGACGGCAATGTTTTCAGTTGGGTGCGTTCTCATAAATAATTTCACCCCTCCCTCTCTCTCGGACTTCATGCTTTAGGGGGCATCTGTTACAAAGTAATTTGTCACCATCTCTGCAATCCCCATCTCACACATTGGAGGGTCATTTCTGTAACTAATTAAAAGTGTCATGCCTTGCAAATACCATCATTTCATCCCTTTCCATGAGTACAACATTCCCTTTGCTGACCATTTCCTAGCAGAACACTAAAAACATTTGTTTTTTCCTTGGCCCTGGTAGCCCGTTAATCCCTCACGCCAATGAGGAAAATTAACACTGAGCCCACGCCAGCTGGCGCTCTGTCCTAGTTAAGCACCCACGCCAATCTGCTTATGGAATTTTTTTTAAAAAAAGAGGCGAGGTTTCAATCACAACAACTTCATGGATGAGTCATAGGGAGTGGTTCGATTGAATAACCACAGCCTTCCTCCTTTGGCCTCTTGTTTCCACCTTATGGGGAAACCTCCCAAGGGATAAGGCCTCCCTTCCACTATTGTAAAGATCCCAACCTCCTCCTCTCCTCTATAAATATAGCCATCTTCCATTGATGTGCTGGTTGAACATGGGCTGAATAGCTGAACTTATAGGAAGGAAACTATAGCCAGGAAACCTTTGAGAGCCAAGCCGAAGAGAGAGAGCTTCATTCAAATTCCCGACAGGCTTTGTTGAGACACGCTCCACTGTCAGCCCCACTGAAGAAGATCATAGCGTCAAAGCATTTAGTTGTAATATTTCCTTTTTTATTTATAATATAAGCGACTCTTATTATGGTTACATTCATGTGTTCATTTCCTTTTGTAATGCAATGAATTATATCCTCTCTGACTAATATATGGTTACATCTTTAGATTTTACGGTGTATGTTGTTGTTTTCTTGCACGTGTAGGTGTCCAGACGTGTCGAACGGAAGGATCACGATCTGTCAAGCAAGGGACGGGAAATGTCATATTTTCTTCAAATACCACTGCGTGGGATTTGAGGTAGGCTACTTGTTATGGTTTTTGTCATTTTGTAACTAGGAACCAACGTCATTGCATGACTTGATTGTTGCTAGACCCAATCTGGGCTAGTGGGATCGCCTCTGTCTGTAGAGGGGATTTACCTCTTCAATGGGGACAATTTTTCAGTGGTTATACTTAGCTATGGATTACATGTGTAGTAAGGTGTGGCACACGCGCGGTATCTGTCCCAAGGGTTTGACTAGTGTGCATAGGTGTTAAAAACTAGCTGTTGGAACAGTAAAACTGGATAAGATAGAATTATTACCATTTTTAGGAGCATCCAAGATGCATTTAATGAGGGAATTTTTCTAGTTTGGGACCATTTTTCCAATAATGGAACCTCATTAATGCCTATGGAGCCGTTGCAGATGCGCCACAAGTATAAATATGAATCATGGGGTCACAATAGTTCCCTTTGCGTTCTAAGTTATTTTTATGCTCTAAGCTATTCATTTGGCTTTTCTTTGTTGCGTCTATGTTTAGATTGGATCTTGTGTTTGAGGAATATTTGCGCTAAGTGGGTTTAGGATACGTGATTCAGAGTAGAATGACTGCCACCAGACCCAAAGAGGACCTTACCGCACATGAAGTGCCTGTGGTAGAGACCCCTGCACCATCTAAAACAAAGAAGGCAAAAATTCTAGGACACGCAAGTCCCCAAGAGAAAATACCCTTAGACCTTTCCATTATGTCAGATAAAAGATGAAGAAACCAACGTCTGAACTCCCAGAAACTATCGAAGAAGGGGATGATAGCATTGTAGAAGTAGCACCCTTCGTGCGATTGCCTGGTTACATTGCGCCACACAAACCTACAGTGAAAGTGACGAAGGACTTGGATAAGGTGCGTGCAGGTATCCAAGTACCCTTGATTCCAAAGAATGTCCCAATGGAGGGAGACATGCTCGCCAAAATACCTCAGCTGCACTTTGATGACTGGGACATCGCAGATGTGGAGAAATTTCCAAAGCTCGCGCCGGAACTTCATCTTCATCCAGTTCGATATGCAAGAGGTATGGTGTGCCTTGAACCTAAGAAGGGAATGCTAGGTCTGCACAAGGCAGGCTTGCTCAATATTTTGTAGATCCCTCCTTTTGGGAGAAACCCCATTAATAATATTTGCATCAGGTAGTTGTTGGCACTGGTGCATGACGATGCGCTCTAGATGGGAGAGCACATCCCAATTGATGCATATTTATTTCACAGGATCACGGGATTTCCGAATAGGGGGGCCGACCCTATGGCCGATTTCTCTAATATTCCCAAATTTTCACATGATATTTGGAATATTATATTTCTTAATTTTCCTAATTAATTAATTAAATAAAAGGGTGGAGGGACCCATAATCCTCAAGATGAATAAAGATCCACTTTTTATGTGTGAATCTGGACTAATTAAACATATATCTACATAATGGACTAGTGGAGAACCTACTAATATGAATGGAGTGGAGATCATATCTCATTAATGAGATAGATCATAGAGGTTGAAGCAGTCACCTGAGATCATGGAGGGAATCTAATGAAATATCATAGAGCATTCATGATGAAGTGATGGAGGAAGTAGTGAATTTAATGCACACATGATGGAGAGGGTGCACATTGCATGTAGACATGATGGAGGGCTTGGAGAGACGTTGCATTCAAACATGGAGGATTATGTCCACATGCACAACGCATTTTAGAGGTGGGCCAAGGCATGGGAAGGCTCATAAACTATATAAATAATATGAAGACAACATTTGAGGGATGATTTTTTATTATTCTTTTGGAATATCTGTTTATATCTGAAATTTTCATTGGATATTCCATGCATTCTTATGTTGTTTAGCTACGTTTGTAGTGTTGTTTAGCACAGGGTGTTCCTGAGCAGGAATCCCACCTCTTTCCTTGAGTGATCTCTAAATGATCTCTAAGGAAGAGGGTTTTACTTCATTCATCATCAGCATTGGTGACACATTATTTCCATTCTCTGCAGAACACCTACCTTCAGGAATTACACAATTTTTGAAGATCGGTTTGGGAGGTGGAGGTTGTCTTCAGTATTTCAGCTAGAGAACCGATGAAGGATTATTCCTATCACCTTGGGCTTGAATGTTAGCATTCCGAGGGCTTAATTTTAGATCTGGCATCAGGCCAAAATTTATTGACATCCTATCAGCAACAGTCCCATCAAGGATTGCACAGTCCATCATTGCAGATCCAAAGGACGAAGGAAGTTACTATTATTTCAGCTAGTAATCTTGTGGGGGATCATCCCCTCACCTTACCATCACCATTTCCATCACCCCAGAACTTATCGTAGAAAATTTCAGTAGGCATAGAGCCTCTCTCTCTTGTATAGCGTAGTTTTTGTAGCAACAACATATTCAGTTGCTGCAACTTGAAGGAGTAAGAAGAGGACACAAGATCTCATGCTCTTAGCTTGTAGATCTGAAGGAGGGATCAACCCTCAAAGCTCAAATCTTTTTGTACAACATATTGTAGCCATCTTTTGATCAGATCCAGCTTTAGATCTACATAACCTAACAGTCAAAGGATCAAACCCTAGGAGGGTTATTTTCCAAAGTCATAGATCTGGAAAATCCTTTCTAGGTTATCTTGGGTTCCATCACATTGGCTAGACCTTGAATCTTGGCATCATCAGAGCTCTTGAGCTCCATATATCTACATTTCCTTTTGCAGTAGCTTCATGTACATCAACAACAAAAGGGACAACGTAGTATTTCTTCATGTAGCTCACCAGTTACGCAGTGCTAGTTGTGGCATGTTTGCAGGGTCATTCTAGGCCACTTCTTTGGCTAAATCCCCTCATATTTTTTACATTATGTAACTGTAATCTTCTCCACATAATAAAACGAATCATATTTTCTGTATATTCTGATTTTTTTCTTTATATTTATTGTTTAATTAGTTGGAGTTCATATATTGTGTTTTATTATTACTACATTCTCCCTTTTGGGGATATTACAGTGGTATCAGAGCATAATCTTGGCTCAGCCTGTGGATCTCAGCCATTATGCTAACAGGAGAATAAGAAGAAGGAAAAAGAGATCAGAATGATGGAAAGAATGAGATTTATCTCATCTCTTTTTAGATATAAGAGGGACCTCACCAAGGAGGTCAAGCAAAGAATAATGGAGAAATAAAATGAAACCACATTAGGGTTTCAAGATGAGGAAGGTCCATGTACTTCCTATCAGCAAAAGAAAGATATGATATTGCATAGAGCTCCAAAGAAACTTACTATGCCATTTCCTTTTGAAGAAGAATACAAGAGGCATGGATATGGAGGACACTTAGATCATGAGATTCTAAGTGAGTATCTTGCATAATAAAAATCTCAAACAAGGGCTTTCAAGGAGAATCTAACTCTCCCACAGTTCATTCAACTCAAAGAAGAAATGAGACCTTGTAGCAATAGATTTTTATTGTCTACTTTTGATGGGTCATCCACATGCACAACAAGATCTTGTGGAATCAATTTGGATGCATTTTTCATGCTACATCCAGTGGTAGAGAAAGAAGATGTTGAGATTGCAGTGTTGCACCTTGAGGGTGAAGCAAACATTTGGTGGTTAAACCATTTGAGTCATGCAAGATTGACTACATATTCAGATTTTACTCAAAGGGTGATCAATGAGTTTAACAAGAAGAAATCAGAGGAGAAGAGACTCTCACCACCACTTGCTGCAGGAGTACTTGCATCAAGGGAAAGAACACTTTCACCTTCGCAAAGTGATCTTGATCTCTTGACATCTAGAGTTCCATGCACTATTTTGTAGATGCATGAGGAGGAGGAGACTTATACCAGCATTGATGCAACCATAGAGGAGCAGCCATCATCATCAGTAGTTTGTAAAGTCATCACACTGGAGGAAGGAACCCTTGCAGAATTACAAGATGTTCCCAAGATTTACCAAGGTATGCACATATTTCCATTTCCTATTATTACAACACATCATATGGAGGATTGTGGAAACATGCATGACCTAGGGTCAAATCACATTGCTGATTTCGAGAAGAAGACTATCACTACACTGAGGACCCTTGATTTTTTCAAGGAGGATATATACAACCATCCTTGTTATTCATTGTTCAGCTTCACACAACCCTTGGGGTTGGAGTGTAGGTTTTTGGAGGATAGGATGAGGTTTTTCCAAAACAATGCAATGCAGAACTATGTGTTCTGTTATCACTCAGGTTTTCCTTGAAGTTGTGGAAAAGGAAAGTATACCCGAGGTAACCACAAACCAACCTTCAGATGCAGAATCTAGCCAATCTGCATCCAGAGAGGGCTCTCTCTTTATAATTTATTTTTGTTCTTAGAAGGTTTTAGGCTAGTTATAGATCCAAGAGTTTGTTTGAAAATGGTGGAATTCGCCAACTAAGGGCAAGGTTGAATATTTTCAGGCCATTGGGCTATGGAGTCAAAGGATGGCTTTACTGGACTTCTATTCTACACACAAGATGGCTTTGCAGGGCAAGATAGCCAAACAGAGAACAATCCTTAAAATTTAAAGTGGATGGGATGATTTTGAAGGGATGAAAGGCAGCTAAGAATCTTTCACCATGTTCAAAAGAAAGAAATGAGATGACTACAAACAAAGAGCAATGAAGAATTATTTATTATAGTAATCAAGAATGTTTAAATTAGCAAAGCAAGAGCATTTAAGAATTCGTGCTTATAACCAATTTAGAGGAAAACATTAAGAATAATCACATCTAAAATCAGAGTACAATTAAGTAAATTCTGATTCAATCCTTTATGCAAATTATTCGGAGATGAACATAATGATATTATAAACAGATATAAAACTTAAGATATAGGATAGAAAGACTTATTGAACTGCAGTCCGACACATGAATCCTGCAAAAAGTCCTGAGCTTCAAATTGTCATCCAGTAAGCCACAAGTAAATTTCTCCAAAACACTTTTATTCCAAAAATATCAATGTCACAACAAAGTAGTAGAATCCACCCTCAACACTCTCTTTGAGGGTTTATTTATACAAAAAATAATTGAAAATATCTCACACTAACGTAGCCAATAATCTAGGGTGACTAATGAGTAAGTTACAATAAAAAGGAGACAAATGGTCTCGTAGACAGAATAACAAGTAACTGCTGGTGTGCTGTTTCCTTCCTTTGTGGATGTGCTGGAGGCAGGTGCTATAATAGGGCTTGATGCTGTCCCTTTGAGTAATTCTTTTGCTTCTATGATACTCTTCGTTTCTACTTATACTCTTTCAACTGCCCAACTGATACTCTTTAATCTGTGCTCATTATTTATCTTTTACATGATAGTAAAAAGGTAAAATTCTCAACCTGAAGATAAATTTCATAAAATGTCCAATAAGTCTTCCCACCATTGATCTTCTGCTATTATGGTTCTTTTAAGTTTTCTCAATGTTTCATCAGCTTCTGTGTATCTGTAAAAATTGGGCTGACTAGGGAACAAATACTTTATTTCATGCTCCAGATGAAACAAATTCTTCAACATGTCGTAGAGATTCCTCCCTGTTGGCAATGTTGCTTGTGACGAACTGATAGAAAGAACAGTTGTGTTATGAGCATGTATATATATTTTAGTAACATAGGTTTCCAGATCCATTATCTTTTCCTCTGCAATCATAGGACTGGGTAACCCATTGTCTAATAAAACCTGAAATTTCCCTTTAAAAGCATTGATTTCTTCTCGAATATCCGAGCACTTCCTTTCCAAATTCTGCATAAGAGTTCTTTTGGTAAAAACTCTTTTTATTTCTAAAATAGTGTCTGTCCTGTCATCAATTCCTAATTCTGAAAGCTGTTGCTTAGTCCGGGTGTTCAGAAACTGTATAAGTTGATTGGATTGCTCAGGTCTGCCCTTTAATTCATGTTTTGTTTTGGCTATTTCTTCCTGAGCTACTTTGATCAAGTCATTTTGTTCAAATATTGTTTGAAAAAAAGACCAAATACTTTTTATTGAATCAATTATATTATCCCAAAGAATTTCATTTATTTCTCTCAAAGGCTTTTCTAACGAAAGATCTTTTTCTAAAGCCTTAACCAATTTTTCCAATCTTTTAATTTCCCTGGTATTATCTGCAACAGTCCTTTTAGACATATCATATTTCTGCTCCAAATTTTCTAACTGCAATTTTGTGGTTTTAAGTTCTGTGACTCTGCGTTTTAAACTTTCCATTTGTTTTACCAATTCATCAGAACTTAAACCAGAAGTGTCTCCCTGTGCTGGCTCTGTTTGTTGATATGCTGTTGTGGTACCTGTAGTGATCCCTGTTGTAGATGTTTGCATGATATCCTGCTTCTCTTTTAATGCCTGTTCCAATTCTTTCTCTGTTTCACTCAGTTGCTCAGTCATTTTAAGAGCAACTCCATCATCTCTTCCTGTGAATTTTCCTTCAAAACTTCTTGGGTCTGGGGATGCCTTGAGGCTGGCAATTTCAGCTGCTTTCTCAGTGTAGCTATATCATCATCTTTCTTTTTAATTAGTGCCTCAGTGCTTTTGATATCTTTGGGATTGTGACCCAAACTGATGATTATATCTTCCAGAGGCTTGATTCTGTTATCTTTTTCCTGAGAAGAAGCCTTCTCAATTTTCAATTGGTTGTTTGTATTATTTAAAGAATCTCGCAGCCTAAGGGCTGCCATGGCCTTATCAGTAAGGGTGGAGTATATCATTTCCCCAGTTTGTCTATGCAACTCTATCTGGTCCAGGGGATGAATGTCTTTTTCCAGGACCTCAAAATTGGTCCTAATATAATCAGATGTTGTCATGGGCTTTGGTACTTTGGATTTGAAATGGCTCATCATCATTTTGCCTTGTTGAATGTCAAATGCTGACATCAATCTTTCCTGATTGTGTGGGGCCATTTTTAGATACTGATCATATACCTTCATTCTCAATGGATCATTCTTTGCTTTTATATTAATGAAATTTCTCTTGATATCACCTGCATCTATTTTTGGGGGCTTAAAAGAAGATACTTCAGTACTCAACTGTTTTTGCAATTCTTTTCCTTTGTGGTCTGTATGTGTTTCACTAACTGTGCCAGTTAGTTTACTATCTTCTCTTTCATCATCAAACATCTCATCAATGATTTCCACATCTGGAAGTGGATCGGGTTTCTGCTTTTTAGCTTGATGTAGCTCTGAGGATTCTTTGGGAGGAGTAGGATCTGGAGCCTGTATTTTCTTGCCTATTTCCATATTAGATGGAGTTTTCAATTCTGAAACTTCAGGATGATTTACTTGAGTAGGAGAAACCTGTGTCTGATCTGGTGCCCTGGAGGTTTGAGGTTTCTCGGCCATGACGAAAGTTTCAATGACCTGTATTTCAGGTTCTTTCCCTTTACCTTTAGACTCTACTGCAATTGATAGACTCTCTTCCTGTAACCCCTGTTGGAGATTTCCTACTGAAGAGGTGCCAATGTGGGGTACCTGCACTTGACCAAAAGATTCTAGGTCAAACTCTTTCTCAAGATCTTTCATAATTTTGTTTCTATTGTCTTCTTCATTATCTTGCTCAACTAGTGTTCCTTCCACCCATTCATCTTGGTTAGCATATTGTTCTATTTCAGGAATCCTGTGGTGAATATATGGGGATGATTTGTTCTTCATTATTTTATCACAGATAAAACCAAACGGATCATAAGGAACCCAACGGAAACTCCTTTAGAACTTGAAATGGTTTTGTAGTATATCTTCTGCTTCTCGCTCAGCCTCCCTAGAGTTGCATATTAAAGGACCTAATTGAATTTTGATCCTGAGTTGGGTTTTCTTTTTTACACTACAAAAATGAATCATATCAGAATTATTCATTTGCCTGAAATATTCTAAGGCAAAAAGCTTCATAGGCACATATTTTGGCAACCTGAATGGATATAATTCACATCCATATATTCTGATAACTGAATGATTTTGATATAAATACCAGTCCCCAACTTTATATGTCCTTGAAAGCTGCAAAGTCTTTTTAATCTCATTACTGAGCCTTGGAGGGGGAATTCCTGTCAACAAGGTAGTTGCAGGATATACAAAAAGATCGATGAAATCAGCATAGGAATAGGGAGAATCATAGGAAGAATGAGTTATGGCAGACCAAAAAATCACTGATCTAGGGTTTCCCTTGGCATCAAGCTTTTTAACAGGAAATGGGAACTTCTCTGATTGATAATAGATGAGGAGATGGTAAATAACTGAGGAATATTTAAACACTTTCTCATTATCTAGCCTCATGAACTGGTCATGGATTTTATTGGAAATGAAGGATGCAAAATCATATTTTACTGCAGGAGGTTGCCCAGGAGTAAATATAGACATCAATACCAAGGTTATTTCATCAACATATTCACTTGTATTGAAACCCATGACAAAGGATATCATATTGAGGATGAATCTGCCCAACTTATTAAAATAAGCAAAACCATAGGGAGGGGACCCCTTAGGTTGATGTTCAGGCAACATAAAAGTCTGGCAAATGCATTTTAGTTTTTTTGGGGACAGTTGGGTAGAATTTTCAAGTAGTTCTTCCATGGACAAAGGAGCAAGATCTTGATCAGGTTCAAAATGGAGCACTACATTGATGGCTTGAGGAGTGATGGGGAAAAGGATACTCTGGTCAGGAGACAACACTGCCCTTTGAGTTGAATCATAATTGGACTGACAGTAGTGGATGATTTCTGGGAAAATATAGACCGAGGGGATAAGATATCTTGGGAAATTTGATTCCCACAACCCAATGACATCCAGACCCTTCGAATAATCGTCTCTGCAGCGACAATAATTTCGAAGGGGACTTTCATCGAAAACCAAGTCTTTAATTTGAAAGTCTTTATCCACTAAGGGCAAGTATTCTAACTCTCTATGAGGGGCATTCAATGGAGTTACATTCAGGGCTACCAGAGCTTCCATTTTGATTCTTGTGTATTCAAAATGGAATTTTCTGGGTTTTCTTCACAGACCGGGCGCAATTTTGATTCTAGGAGCTTTGATTTTACTTGTAGGAACTCGAATAAACTGACATTAACCCTTTTTCAGACTCTGGCATGAATTTTAACACAGGAAAGTGGATTTTTCAAAGAGTTTCAGCAGGAATCTAAAAAAATACCTGTTCAATGGAGAAATTCGAATTTTACAGACACTGGTTGATGGCGGATGGACACTTGGGTACTGGCGTAGCAATGGCGTTCAGCAATTTGGTAGGCGGCGTCTCAAACAACGGAATTTTCAAATTTTTCAGAGGAGGACGAAGTCGTTTTCAGCAGTGAAAATGACAGAAAAACACGATTTTTTGTTTTATTTACAAGTCAACGGGGATTTTGATTTTTTCGAGGATGACGTCATCCGGTACGGGAGGACGTGTCACCGGGACCGGGCGGTAAGCGGTAATTTCCGCACCACTCTTTGGGAGATGGTGGTATTTAGCGCGGGGGCAGCGATTCCATTGATCAACTAACACGTGGTCGGAGGACTATTCCAAAACCACCGTGCCCCCGCGCGTTAACTTCCGGACGCACGACGGCCAGCGGAACGATCCTGGGTCGTTGATCTTCGGGAGGGCGATCTGACGGTGGAGGGTACGTGGAATTGGCAGAGTATTAACGTGCGGGCCCGACGGGGGTTTTAAAACGTGATTAACTTAATTAAATATCCCGGGGGGCGTTCGATTGGTGGTATGAATGGTTATTAATTAATCTTGGTGATTAATTAATCCCATAGTTTATTCACGGTTGCGGGAGGGTTAAGGGTTTAACTATGGTTAAAGTGTCGGGCGGAAATCAAATACCACATGGATGGGTTACGAAGGCTTCGGGGGACTTTCGAAGTTTTAGTTTAAATTAAAACTTCGGTTTTATTTATTTTTCTTTCAAACATATAAAACTATATGTTTAAACCTTTTCCGATATTTATTATTATATGGTAATAAATAAATATTATTTATCAACCATAGGGGTAGGGAAATAACTTTATATGGGTATTTTTAGCCAAAGGGTTTTTATTGGAGGTTTTTATTAATCAAAGGGGATTTAATAAACTTTGGCCAAAACTTATAATAAGAGGGGTTTTTGGGATATTCATGTAAAAAGGAATTAAGTACTATAGGATAAGGTCTTTTTACTAGGGATTTAATAAATAAATCAGAAGTTAATATGACAAAGGGACAAGGGAAACTCAAAATACTTTACACAACTAGGAAAGTGGAGATTTCTGAAGTAAATTGCATCATCTCAATTTCAACACTTAAATATAGAATAGCAAGTAATTTGGAGGGATTATTATGGAAATTTGCATGATTTTCCTAAGTAAAATAGAATTTTACTTAGGAAAAGATTAAAAGTGAATGATTATAATGATAAATAACTTCAAGTTCTTAGGTCTTTTTGATCATTAGGCCGAGGGTCTGGTCCCTCCAAAAGTCAAAGAAATGCCTTGAGCCCCTTTAATCTCCAAATACCTTAGCACTTTGGGGAAATTAGTAAAAATCTTAGGGCGAAAGTGATGTGGGAAGTTAATGATTTTGATTTTGCTTTGTGTGAATTTTCCAGTGCATTTTCTGCTTCAGTACTTGTGATGAAGGTAAAAGATTAAACATATTTAGCACCATCATTCATCACATAAAACTTTGCAACACCATCTACCTACCCTGTCTACTTGACACTACCATTTTCTCTTCTTTATTAGGGTTCATTTAGACTTGCAAACCCTTATCAACCTTTTTTTCTTTTTACATGGAAAATCTATCTAATTCTATCCTTATTACATCCAAGGGCTCAGATTAAACTCTTGAGCACCTTTTATTAACTCTACCTATCTACTTATCTGCCAAGATTAAATTGTTTGGTCAGATATTTATTCTCTATTCTACAACATGAAATTGAAACATGAATGAGTCAAGTTTAAATAGTTTGACTCTTCATAAATTGTGGCAAAAGTTTGACAAGTTGCACACAATTGCTTTATTACAAAAATGAAATAGTAGTGGCATTTGGATTTGCACACTTTCCTTGGTCTATTTTTTTCTTGGGATTCATTTCTTTCATTTTCTTGACCAATTTATTTTTCTTACCCTTTGAATTTTTTTTTTAGGGTATACCCTCTTTACATTTTTTAAATTTTTTGATTTTTTGGTTTTTCAAGAATATGGAACACATTTGCTCAAGAAAAAGGTTTGAACATATTCCATAGTTCAATCAAGACAATCATGAAAAATGACACCTATTGGTATAGGAGTCTAACATGTTCAACATTGAGCACGATCTTGAGACAACAAATGCACCATCATGGAGATCAACATCGCTGTCATTGAGCAGTAGTTATGAGTTGGGGGCTCAACTGATATTGAGACATTCTGATGACCAACACACTTTTGTAGCAGTGAATAGGTAGATGATTGATGAGAGACATCTTATCATTCATTGTTGTGATGGATGTTTCTTGATGAGCATTTCACAGCTCAATGAGAAGATTTTTCCTTCAGCATACTTGGATCCTTATGGATTCAACATGGTCATTGATGAGTGGTCTTCATTTGGAGTTCTATAGGAGATTACATTTCAACATCCCATGAAATGCAAAGATAGAAATCTGATTTGGGAGGATGGTATTCTCCATTAGAGGGATACCTATTTTGAGCATAATGGTAGACATTCACCATTGGATGGATGGGTGATGTTGATAAGCAAGAGGCTGGAAAGCCACCTGCAGATCTATGACACTGGGCAGCAGGAGGAAAGGCTGCGTTGGCTACTCTTGAAAGAGTTTGGTCATCATGTGACACACTCTATTTCAAAGAGTATGTTGGTGTTTGGGACTTGGTATGGAATTTTAATTATATGGTAGCAAGGATTTTGGGTGCATTATGGTGATGTGGTAATATTCATGCCATCATGTTTCCACCTCATGGTTTTTATGATGGAGAAGTGAGGAGCAAGCAAGAGCTATTGTTGCTTTGGCTAATTTTGGGAGAGAATGGGCTAATTTTCTCCCATACTTTGCAGGATGTTTTAGAAGAAAGGGATGGCACAATAAAAGTGTAAAGAGGCTACCCTTCATCATTGAAGGGTCAAAAGGTACTTCCACATAGGAAGGAGTCTCCCACATATAGTAGCATGATGGTGGATTTATTTGGCATATGGAATGTCAAAGAATGGAGTCATGGAGTGGTGGAAGCCTTGTCACTAAGGCCAACAACGCTGTCACTTGGGAGTATGTATATTTTTATAGAGTGTTCCAAGGGGAGTATGCATCCCTTCATTTTGCAGACCTTTATGAGGAGATTCTCATGAGAGGGCTCATACATGGACCTCACTTTCAGCCTACTCAAAATGCATGGTAAGAAATGTATTTATATACTTATTTATCATTTCATAAAGTATTTTCATTCTCTCACCATCTATGTACAGTGCATTGCTCCACAAGAGGGAAAGTTTATCTTTGGGTTTCCAGTTATTCTAGGACCAACATTTATGATGGATATAGCCCTTATTTGCATGACTTTGGGCAAAGGTGGTGTTATTCTTGTTATGCTCAGCTGATATATAATGTCATTTACTACCTCCTAGTAGATGACCAAACATGCACAACTAGAAACTTATTGAAAGACAACTTGCCACATGATGTTCTAAAAAAGCAGTTGGTAAAACTATGTTGTATCCAGTAGAGAAACCATTGATACCATCCAAAATTTCACATAACATTCAATATATTTCTGATTTGGATACCACATGGTGATTATGTACCATTCACTTTGTATGGGATGGTTTGGCCTCATGAAACTAGAGGAGGGGTCTTGGGAGATCCAGTTGTCCTTTTGTATCTTGAGGGAAACACTATTGTAGCCCAATATCAGCAGCAACTCTACAATTTTCATAAGAGGAGGGAGAGATAGCGTGGGGTAGGCCATTTGGTATATCATGTTCAGTTATGCAACCTACCCACATTACAGGAGCCAAAGGTGGATGAACTTTCTCATGAGTTACCATTTTGGAGGGTGACTCACTTTGTGTGGATGATAGCTTGGGGCTTAGAGCTTCACATGGGAAGGAATATTCCCAATCATTTTTTGATCCCATGCCTCAAGAAGGTCTCTAGACCACATATAGTTTCCTCCATTGAGGTCCCACTTGTTCATGATGAGAGCCATTTTGATTTTTCACCAAAGGCATACTTATGCACTTGGGAGGAGTAGCTTGGAAACATGTTGATGAGAGAGCATCTTGTTAATTGGAGGAACTTATCATATGAGGATGCTACAGGAGAAAGAGGAGAGGACCTTCAGTTCTATCCTTGTAGTTTCTTGAGGACAAGCAACACTTGGGAGGGGAGGACTGTAATATTCCTAAATTAGCACACAACTAATTGTAATATTAAAGTTTTGATTTTTCTCTTAGATAGAGGAATGAGAGGGTATGGAGACCCATAAATCTCCTTAGTAGGAATAAAATACACTCCTAGTGTGAATGGAGGTCATCTAAAGAGCTGGATTGAAGACCCTTAGGTGTGAAAAGGGGATGGAGCATGAAGACTGTGTCAACTTTTACCAAATCAACAGTGTTGTTATGGAGGAGCGACATTCATGGTGGGACAACGCAGTTTTGGAGGGAGATTGAATGCATAGAAGTAGTGACCTAATTGATTGGGGCAAAGGGTGAGGAAGATCATCACTTATAGAAGAAAGAGGATGGCAGCCATAGGATGTTATGTTTTATATTATTATTTTTTATATGGTCTGTTTAGACTTGTGCTTTCTTCAGCTGTTTAGCTAAGATTGCAGTGTTGTTTAGCACAGGGTGTTCCTAGTCAAGAATCTCACCTATTTCCTTGAGATGCCTCTTGGGAGAGTATTGCACCACATTTCCACATTTCGGCATTTGTCCAAGCTACAACTTTCTTCACTAGCGCAGTTTCTGCTTAGAGTTGTGTTGTCATTAGGGGAATTTTGAGGTCTAAAATAGGCCTCCTAAGAAAATTGTACAACCAAAATAAAATTTATAAGAACCAATAGGATTCAATATGATGATTTCAACCATGGGGGATGATTCACCATTTTTGGAGTAAAAAATTTAAAATAATAAAATAATTAAACTACTTTTTCAACTCTTATTTTCAACTTATCTCCCTAATTTTTTACTCAAATTTCAAGCGGGAGCACTCGTTGGATGCAAAATTTAATTTCTCATCCAAGGAGTACCCATGTTGCATACTTTCTATGGACCCTCCTACAAAAAAAAAGAAGAGAAATACATGAAAAAACATGACTACAATCACATTTTTCATGTATTTATCATTTTTCGTGTAGCAGGGTCCATTGAAAGTATGCGACATGGGTACTCCTTTGATGAAAAAATAAATTCTGAATCTAATGAGTGTTTCTGCTCAAATTTGAGTCAAAAATTAGGGAGATAAGTTGAAAAAATAGTTTTATTATTTTATTATTATTTTATTTTTTTTTCCCTCTAAAATTTGATGATGTAATATAATATTATTTTATTATTTCCACTATTATTTTATATTCTCCTTAGGAGGCCCATTTTAGACCTCAAAATTCCCCTAATGGTTGCAGGGTGCAGCAATGGAGGGTTATATTATGTATATTTAGAGCTATTTTTGCAGTGGAGGAAGGTTTCCTTCCATTGGAAGGCTAGTAAGGAAGGCCCTTGTGCATATTTTCATACCTTGGCATCAGGCCATTGATTTATTTTCCCCTACAACGCAGTTCCATTCCAGATCTGTGTTATTTTGAGGGAGGAGTTACAGGATGGTTGCAGTGGATATTTTGGGAGGTGATTTCTTTAGTGGAGGAGCCATTCTTCCATCTGGAGGATCTATTGGAGAAGAGTTGTAGGTTTCTACATTAGCTCCAGCCATATCTTCTCATTTCTATTGTTGCAGCATATCTTCAGCCCTAGGGCTGTAGCTTACATTGGCACATTGTGTGCATTTTTCGGAAACCCTCTTGGCTTGTCTTGGAAAGTTGATCTAGTGCCTAGATCTATATGTGTAGTATATATTGTGGCCTATATCAATATTTTTGTATCATTGTATGATCTCCAGTTGTAGTTATGCTTAGTATGATTGCGTTGTAGTAGCTCTCCGGCATTTTGAATTGTAGCAGCAGCTCATATTTGGGAGTGATTGTTTATGGGAGGCTTGTTTCCTTATTTCATATGATTTATGCCTCACTATTCTGTACTGATTTGTTATTCTTATACATAATTTTATGGCTCTATATTGGTCTCCAATATTGATATGTTGATTTACCCATCTATTTCCAGTTGTATGCACTATATTCCTGCTTTTCCCATTTGGGAATATTACAATTTCGGAGGGAAAGCATAGGAGAAAGCGTTCGTAGACAAAATTAAGAATAAGTATGATGTTACGCACAAATCCCAAGGATTTGTGGTAGAGAAAATAAATGACCCAGTACTCCATTTTGGCTCAGTGATCTTGCCTCACAAAATGATGCGTAAGTGTATGCCAAAGGAAGTGCCTGCACATGTGATTGTGCTCACTGAGAGACGCGAAAAAGGGGTCATCTAAAATTGTTGCACATACCTTTGCAAATAATTTCTTGAAAACGTGTGTGGAGCCTAGGAGGAGGGCAAGAAAATTCAATATGCTTTTATCTTATTGTTAATCGCATTGATTGGGTGGAAAACCCCTGAAGATACACAATTCCCAGAACTTGTAGAACAAATGTGTGAAGTCGTATGCTACACGACCCTCTGGCACTCTTCTAACCCTGTGCAAGAAAAATAAAACAAGATCTTTTGTGTCTTATATTATGTGAGCTTATACCAGGTGGTATAGTCAAAGCCACGCTTATCTCCCACCCTTTATAAGAATTACAAAATGGTAGCAGACTTTAAGGCTACATTCCATAATATCCACATCCGTGCGAAGGGCGTTGTGGATGGTGTCTGGTATGAGTTGCATTATTTGGTGACCGAGGATGATTTGATCAGGGTTACAACACACTGGCCGCCAACGTGTTTGACTCCACCAACACAACCGTGCACCCCAAGAGGAAAATCCATAGAGAAGGCCACAGAAAATCCTGCAAACATGGTACCACCGATTGTGACAGAAAAACCTAGTGACAAAGAGCCTACACCGACAATTGCAAGAGAAACTGTTGAGACCACCATAATGATAGAAAAGAATGGCTTTGCACCTAAAGAAACCGAAGCAGCCACAACTAAATGCACAAAGTGTGGTGTGCAGACCAAGGTTGGGTCAAGGAAAAAATATAAGGGATCAAAGCAAACGAGACAGGAGGTCCTGAAACTGATGAAGGACGATCTCAATGAGATTGCTAACACAGTGACCATTGTGCAAGAGGATCATAGGATGGACATGGAGGTCCAGTATAAATTTGCATTGGAGGTTTTCCAGGTTGGCCTCCAAGAGTTGAAAATGCAACCGAGCCAGATCCAGGTGAGCGTGATTCAAGCAAGACAGACCAGTGCGCTTGTTAGTAAGGCACAACCTTTGGATGTAGAACTACCATCATCCAGGGAGGGGCGATTTGTCCATATTCCCCTACCAACATGTCAAATGGATGCGAGTCAACACACTCAATTTACTGGTATAGGTGATGTGCATATTAATCTTGTTGTGTTTTCTGCAAGAAAGCTTCATCTTCTCCACTCAATCATTACTGATGAGTTGTAGTACCGCAAAGCAACCACGCAGACGCAGACCCAGGATGTACAGAAACAGGCAGCACAAGTGCATGAGCAGCAGAGGCAGACAGAGGTGGCATATCAAGCAGCAGAATCCCAACACAGTGTGCTAGAAGCAAAAAACGATCAAGTATGCCAGGATATTTGAGCAGTCGCGACCACCACTACACCTACAAAAAAGTTGGATGAACTAGCTGTTGCAATCAAGGTTGCGCGTACGGAAGCTCACACCATTCAAGACAAGTATGAGCGGAAAATCATGGATCTTCAAACCAAGCTTTAGTTAGAGACACCACTAGAGGTCTGTGCCACGAGAGTAGGAGAGGTGAAGCAAGCCCAAGAAAGTATCGCCGCTATAGTCACTCAGTGTGACCAGTCTCTAGCTGAGGCCATGGACATTTGGACCTCTATCCAGAATGATCTAGTCGTGCAGCAGTTGCGCAACACACTTAGTACCACAGAAAAATATTTCAAGGAGATACATGTAGTAGCACCCACATTAGTGGTTCAAAAAATACTCGCTCGTCTGCAAGAAGGCCACAGACTTTAGGGAAAAATTGCAGATTTGCACCGAAAATAAAAAGTGCTCATAGAAAGAATACAACCATGGGTAGAGGAAGCACTAAAACTTTGAAAATGCTAGACAACACGCTCAAGATCATCCATCAGCCCTAGTGCAGAATGGATATGGCCGCTGAAGGGCCCATGACAGACAATATGGTTCAGCAGGCGCAAGGTGCAGCAACGCAGAGCCTGGAGTTAGTGCTCCCTCTCCAAAATTCTATCAAGACGCTCTGAGCTAAAACCAAGGATAGAGCCCCGACACCTCAATGACTCAAGACGGGTCACATGTTTGTGTTGGGGACCTGTTGGAGTGGGGTCCCTGAGGCATAAGCTTCAATGTTATTTTTTTGTATGTTTGTATGTGTGCACTGCGTAAGGGTAATCAAAGGGATTTTTGACCCAATTTTGGGATATATTTAAGCTTAAATGTAAACTATGGGTCTCAAACCATGGTTTGAGACCATAGTCTATGTGAACTAGGCATATTGTAAATATATAGCATTTGTCTAAGCTAAGTAGTTCGATTAAGCTATCAGATATTGATATTCGGATAATATCTGTGTCTGTAAGGGTTTTTGGGTTGGGTAAAAGGCTCCTGCTAGCTGTGTGTGCGGAGACCTAATCCTGGCTGTTTGCGGACTCTACTGGTTGTGTGTGCAGAAGGGATAGTAAGGTTTTTGTAAGGGTTTTTAAAGGAAAGATGATGTATTGACATATCTAAAGGGTTAAAAGAAGGAAGAGTTTTGGAAAAAGCTCTGTGTTATGTTTCTAATTGTTGTTTATGCTTACTGTTATGCTTTGATAAGATCACACTATCTATTGCTTACTGATGAATGTGCAGAGATAAATGATATCTTCATCATGAATATTGACTTTTTTTAAGTAAGAGCAAGATATGGTTTTGATCTGTTGTCTGCATTGAAGCGAACCCTAATTCTGTGATACTTTCTTTATGTTATGTTATAAGCTATTACACAAGATATTTGGATAACTTATGATTACATGCTAATACATAATATATATGTTTAAGTATTTGATATGTTGTGACTTGGATCAACTTCTATTCTGTTTGTCTGCACCAAAGTGATAGCAATTTTGTGGTATTCTATTAATATTTGCGCAGCCTCTGTGCACACATCTGTATAAGTTTGCTTTGGGTTTTTACTGAGGGCCACTCATTAAATTCTCCCTCAAGGTGTGGAAACCTGGTTCCAACACCCCCCCATACTGATTTGGGTGAGACTTTGGTATGCGCAAGCAGATCACTACCGAAAGGGCCAGTAGTTGGAGGGCTGGTTGGTTTATCCATAAACTCTGAACCTGGGTCAGGACCCCTCAAGCCAACAGAAAACAAAAAGTGGCTTTTATGGCATCCATTAAAGAGCTCAGGTGGAGTTAATAGAGGGAGGAGGGATATGAGGGAGATATAAGGGGATGGGATATGAGGGAGTAGAGAGGAGAGGGCCTCAGAGTGACAAGGATGCGAGGGAGGAAGAGGAGAGGGCTTGAGGCTCATAAGCCTATAAGGTTGGAGACCACAGAGGATATTTAAAATAGGGGTTGGATATGTCAGTGAGGAGAGGATGGAGAGGAGGGAGGCCCACATGGGATTGGGACCTCCCACCAATAATAATAAAAAAACCTACAACCACTGTTATTTGTGATGCCCGAGGACGTGTAAGCCTAGAAGTTTCTAAGAATTAGAATTAGAATTTCTTATGGGCGCTAGGCTTTTAAATGATGTTTCAAATATAATATTTATATTTTTTTATAAGTTTAACATATATACAATCTTGGTTGCAATGGTTATGTAGGATAGTTAATTAATAGAATACTAATTAATTAACAATTAATTCAAAATTAATTATTTACAAATGAATTAAATTAATTATAATAACTTCATTAATCTAGGTTAATAAATGAATTAAACAATAATAAATAAAATTAATTATATTTACAAAATTAAAATACATGTTGTACATTTTTAAGCCTATAACAATGTTACCGATGAAATAGGTAACCTCAATGTTACCTACTTTTTGAAGTATCAAGAAAAACACCTTATTTTGAAAAAGTAGCGATGCAGAATCAAGAAAAAAAAAATTCAGCATGTTTTTGGCACTTTAAGTTTTTTTCATTTTGTTTTTTATTTTTAATTAATTTTTTTTTTTTAAGTGGTGTTTTTTATGTCGATTTTGAATAGTGGTGGTGTATCATCACCAACGTTTTTTTATAGGATTGATTTTGACACTATAAATTTTCTAATGTCTTCTTCTTCTGTGAGATGTTTATTTTTAAGTGCATTTATGTACTAGTGTTTAAAAAAATAAAAATTAAAAAAAAAAAATTAAAAATAAAAACTTGTAATGATATCTTCACTTTTTCACATACATAAAAGATGGAAAAAGGGTCAATATTCTAAAGTTTATATTTTCTACATGTTTATGTATTGTTAAATAATTTTTCAATGCACATCAAAAAATTGTGGCTAAAAAACCAATATTTTGAACCATATGACAAAAAAATACAATTTTTCAATATAAATACAATGCAAAAAATACACTTTTACAGAGTTTTTGTTGGAAAAAACATGTTAAATAAACTAATTTTTTGGGAGAATCTTAACAAAAAAAACTTAAGAAAACAACATTTTTATTGAATTTTATGTCAAAAAATAATAGCAATCACATGTTTTTTGCAAAAAAAAAGGATTGTTCTCATAAAATATCAAAGTCGAAACATTACAAGTAAAACTGATTAATAGTTCTAAAAAATAAGTTTTGTTTGCAAGCATAACTTAAACATCATCAACAATATCAACTAATACATATTCAACATCATCTAGAACAACATTGATGGCTTCTTCCGTAGCATTTTATTCTTCATTTTGATCATCGCCGTCTTCTAATGGATCTTTCATGTCAGCAAATCTTCCAAAGTGTCCCTTTCCAATCATTCCATATAATGGTGGTTGAGGTTCCTTTTCTTTTTTTGCCACACGTGATTCATTAAAATCTCCTTTCCTCAAACCAACTTCTTTCTTCGCATCTGGAAGGAATTTAAGAGCGTTAATTCTTTGTTGAATAAATTTGCATTGAACTAGGTCTTTCTCAATGGCAATGCAATTTCTTCCTTTGAGTAGGCAACATGCTAGTGTTGTACCTAATCATCAAGCACAAAAAAAATAAGTAAGAAAATTAGTATGGAGACATAAAAAGTAAAAAAGACAATATTTAAATTTAAATTTGTATATTAAAACTTACCTGAACCTGAGAATAAATCCAAAACCCATTCTCTTTCATTTGAACATAGATCTATAAGATAGTTAATCAATGCTTGTGGTTTTTGATAAATGTTAACTATATCTCCTTTTGCATCTTTATCCTCATATGTTAGTTTTCTTACAACTGCATCATAAACCAATACTTGACTATGACTCTTCCCATATACTCGATTCATAATAATATGCTTATAGCTATCGTCTTTTGTCCAACATTCAACATGGATGAACTCACAATCATTTATAATAGGCTGATCTTCGGAAGAAACAATATTTGACTTTTGCCTGTAACATAACATAGTAAAAGTTCAATTAAATCTTACATGAATAAAAAAATTTAGGAGGATTCAAACATACAATTTCAAAATCTTACCATGTAAGTTGCATCCTTGAGTTTGCTTTACCCTTGAAGCTTGTTAATAACATTGGAAACTGTGTGTCTGAATGAAATGTCACAAATCGCCAAAGTGGTGATGTTTTCACTTCTTGAAAACCCGTAACCACTTTACTAAAAGCTTGATAAGTATATGGTTCTCTATCATATTCAATGTCTGGGAAATTGAAACCATGAGGAATATCTGCAATAACTAGGCCATATTCCCTTTTAGGTATTGGATGCAATGTCTTCACAGTCACCTTGTATTATTTGATATTGGACACTGTCGAGCCCATTCCAAATGTAATGATTAAGAGTAGGATCTAGTTCAACATTCATAAGACGCTTCCTTCTCATGTTCTCCATCTTAATTTTTTCAATAAAGCTTTTAAAAGTATATGGTACTCCATTTCCATCCTTCTTCGACATCTTTAATGACATAAAAATATATATATAGATATGTATAAGTAATAAAATAAAAATAGTTAAAATATGAATAAAATAAATTTATAAATCAACATACCTTATTGAATGCAATATAAAACTCTTTTAGTGTTGATGTAGAACTTGCTTCTGGGTAGTTGCGTACAACATCATCCCAACTGTCTTCATTCAACATTTTAACCATGTGTTCTTGTATTTTCATAAAAAATTTCTGACTGAATAAATCAATTTAAAAAAGTTAATATATTGACATGTATAACAAATTCTACCAACATCATTATGTTTTATTTAAAAGAAAATTATAATGAAAGAAATAATTCAAGAAACTTACTTTTGAAATTCTGCGCACATTTCTTCCATTGATAATTCGCCCGACTTCACACGGGCTAATACTGATTTGACTAATTTATCATCCTTCACACCTTGCATTGTTCTCCAAGGTGTAATAGTCATATCCTCTGGAAGCTGCTTCATTTCAGGACCCCCCTTACTGTTGGTACATATTATGGGTTTACTCTTTCTAACCTTCTAATTTTTTATGGAAATATTCTCCCACTGATCAAAAATCTCATCAATCAAATCCCATACCTCCCCAGTTCTAAATGCCAACTGAAAAATGTTATCTGTGCCTCTGAAGAGATTTGTATTCAATTTTCCATCTTTTTCTTTTTTTTCATCAATTTGATAACCTATTTCCATTAAACATTCCTTTCGAAATGCTACACTAACTTGTGTCTTATCCCCATGACATTTTTCTATGAATTCATTATGAATAAATCTGACCCTTTGGATGAAAGTCATTTTCATTCTGTACTCATTACCTGCATTATGATCCCATGCCAATAAATTTGATTCCATTTCTGTTAAGCCAGCGTAAATGATGCATTTCACTGTTTGAAAAAGATAGTTATTGGGATATTCTGCAATCAGTTGTCTCTTAGCCTCTATTGAATGGTTCCCTCCAATTACATAATATTTATAATCAAAACATTTTGTCTTGTCAAATGCTTGTTTGTTGGGAACCTGACATGGATCGACAAGAACCACATAATCCACCACATGCGCATATGGATTGAACCTGAACAATGTTTTCAGATTATGTACATGTAGGTGATGGACCTTTCTAATTTGATATTGAGATTTTCCTTCATCTGGGCCATAAAATTGGTTAACATTAAGCTCAAATGTTTGGCCACCAAGAATTAATTTATTCTTCCTCAACTCTTGTCGAATAGCATTTTGTTTTGTTTTAATAATGCCATCCTCTAACTCAGCATCTGGTGTTATGATTTCTCTGCTTTCGTAAGAGCTTTCAATTTGTTCTTCACTGCTGCTCACGACCTTTACAGGTTCACCAATATTTGATTTCCTAGTCTTATTGGATAACATATCAGTTTTTTTATAAACAAGCTCTCCTTCATGAGGTACAAGAGAGAGATCTTTGGCAATTTTTCTTTTTGGTGTCTGGTCTGTTTTCTCCTTTTGCACAATAGTTCTCATCTCCTCCTCACTAATTCTATCATAATTTTCTGTTTCATGTTCGACACCTTCAAAAGAAACATGTTTAAGTTTACTAGATTGACCCACCTTAATGACTCTTGGTTGATCCCCTCTTTGTATTGTTGCAGTGTCACAAGCTATTGCTCTTTGCTTCAATCTCCTTTCCTCTGCTTTGTCTTTGTGGAAAGTTTTGATCACATCCATAACATTTGGCACCAACATATAAATACCATCAATCATGTTTGAAAGACCCAGAACAAAATCCTATGAAACAAAATAAAACATGTCAATGATCAATAATTTATAAAAAATTGAATCATCCTTACAATAATGCATAGAGGAAATAAAAATAAGCATACTTACAATGTTATTTGCAATGTTGCTTGCTATTTCTTCAGAAAATTTTGAAGTTATTTCATCTGTGTCATACTTGACGATTGATAGACGATATCTAACCTTCTCACATTTCTGAGCCTTCCTTGCAAGAACATAAATAGTGTTTGTATTCGGGACCATACATATGTCTCGTACTCTACCCATCACATCATATGGCTCATTTAAGTCAATCATACCCCAAATCAGATAGATGTTTATATCAGCCTCCGTTTCACTGTCTTCAAGATACCATGAGAAATTGGTTTTATCTATTTCCTCGGCGTTCTTCCAATCAGAAATAAGCTTTAATGAACCTGGTGCCCCACTTGCTTGACTTTTATTAGTGTGTGCGACAATATCCTTATTGCATCCAACAGTGTCCATAGTGCGTCCAGCTGCAACTTTAGATTTGGGAGTTGTATCCATAGTGCGTCGAGCTGCAGCTGTAGATTTGAGAGCTGCTGTCGTAGATTTGGGAGCTGTTGCCCTAGGTGCAGAAACATTCACAGAAATATTTTTTGATGCCATTTTCCTGATATATATATATATATATATATATATATATATATATTAGTTAATGGAAAAATATTGCGAATAAAATAAATTTAATAAACAAAATTTATTTCTAAAACTAAATAGTTTGAAATTAAAGCAGTAAAATTAACTATAAAAATTTTCATTTAAAAACAAAATATTATAAATCATATGTATATATATCTATATAATATGTTTTGAATACATTTTATAAAAAATTTAAAAATATGTTTAAATTGTATAAAATAATTTTAAAAAAATAAACTAGTATTTTCAAACTTCAGTTTTTGTTTAATATTTAAAAAAAAAAACAAAAAAGTTACTAACTATTTATAACAAATGTTATAATATTATATATTTTTTTATTTTTTTAATTGTATTGTTATATAGTTTTTTTTTTAATTAATTTATTATATTGTTATATTAAAACAAATGTTTTTTTTTTAATTTATTATACTGTATTTTTTTTTTTAATTATATAATGTTTAAAAACAAAACATAATTGTTGTTTAATGATTTTTTTTTTTTGATATATATATATATATATATATATATATATATATTTGTTATATTTTGAAATTTTTAACAATTATTATTTAACAATGTTTTTATTATATTATATAACAATTTTTTATTTTTTATTTTTTATTTTTTTTTTTATAACAATGTTTCTATGAATTTTTAATTGTTTTATTAAAACAAATTATTTAAAAAAAAATAAAGAACAAAATAAAATTTTAAAAAAAATCAAAATTATAAAATGTTTTGTTAAAAAAATTATTAAAAAAAAAAAAAAATTAAAATTTAAAAATTAAAAAAAAAAAAAACCAAAATTTAAAAAAAAAATTGTTAAAACAAATTTAAAAAACAAAATTTAAAAATTTAAAAAAATAAAAAATAAAAAAATTTTAAAAATAAAAAATAAAAAATTTTAAAATCAATACGCGCGCGGCCCGCCCATTGGGTGTCGGGGGCCGGTCGGGCGGCGCCACGGGGGCGGGTCGGGAGGCGGGCTGGGCCGCCCCCATGGTGCCGCCCGGCCGGTCCCCGGTGCCCAACGGGCAAGCCTGCGCGCGATTTTTTTTTTTTTTTTTTTATTTAATTTTTAAATTTTTTTTTTTAAAATGTTTTTTTTAATTTTTTTTTAATTTTTATTTTGTTTTTTAATTTTTTTTTTAATTTCGATTTTTAATTTTTTTTATATATAATATAATTATTAAAACATTATTTATTAATAAAAAAAAAAATGTTAAAAATATCAAAATATATTAAAAAAAAAAACAATTTATTAAATCACAATAATGTTTGGTTTTTAAACATCATATAATTAAAATATATATATATATATATAAACATTTGTTTTAATATAACAATATAATAAATTTAAAAAAAAAACTATATCACAATACCATTAAAAGAGAGAGAGAGAGAGAGAGAGAGATAACAAAACAATGATGAAAAAAAAAATTAAAGATTTAAAATTAAAAAGAATAAAACAAAGATTTAAAATTAAAAAAATAAAATAAAATAGAATATAAAATAAAAAAATTCTCAAATTAAAAAAAAATAAAAAAATAAAAAAAAATTTAAATAATGAAATCACTAATATATTTATGATAAAAAAAAACAAATAAAAAATGTTATAATATTTTTTTTTTTTATGTGCATGGTCGTTTTATGGATTTTTCTGTCTAAATGAACCTATAAGTCTTAAAAAAAAAAAAAAAAAAATCTAAATTTTTGTTCTTAAAACCCTAAAAAATTTAGTTTTTTTTGCATTTTCTTCACTAAAAAAATATAAAAAAATCAAGGTTTTTGAACCTAAAAACCTTTAAAAAGTAGTTTTTGGACACAAAAAAAACTATAGAAAAACAGATTTTCCCCAAAATCGTCTTTAAATTGACAGAATAGAAGGAAAACTAACCTTTGAAATGCAAAAAGCTGCTGTCACCAATGCCAACACAACGCCTCCACAAAATTACGAATAGCAACACAATGCCTCCAATGCCAATGCAATGCCTTCACGAAGTTACCAATGTCAATGCAACACCTCCACAAAATTACCAATAGCGACACAACGCTTCCAATGCCAATGCAATGCCTCCACGAAGTTACCAATGCCAACGCAACACCTCCAAAAATTTGCTCTAACAAATACCAGAAAACTTGATGTGATGTGATGAATAGAAACAATCATTCCTTTTAAATAGCGTATATTGTCTGATTGGTTTACTGTTTAACGAATGTGGGATTAAAATTTCAAATTTAAAATATTTACATTTAGTTTATTATAGTTCATACTATAGTTAAAATACTTATTATTTGCATGTAGTTATCATCATTAATATTTTATTTAATATTTACATGTACTGAATGTTGAATAATTCAAATATAATCTTAGATTAAAAATTAAAATATGAAATACTTACATGTAGTTAATTATATTTAATATTATAGATAAAATAGTTAATATTTGCATTTAGTTATCATAGTTAATATTTACATGTAATCAATGTTTAAAATCATGGGATTAAATTTTAAAATCTAAAATATGTACATGTAGTTAATTATAGTTTAAATAGTTAATATTTACATGTTGTTATTTTTGTAAATATTTACATGTAGTCAATCTTAAACCATTCAAATAAGAAAATTATTTTAGTTTTGAAGACATGCATGAAAGGAATATTTTGTGGATATTTTGAATAGAAAGTATGGTGAAATATTTGAAGACCAACAGTGTATTAATAAATTTTGAAATATATTTTAGATGAATATAACGTAAGTTTAAAATTTAAAATTTAAAATATTTACATGTAGTCATTATAGTTAAAATAGTTAATATTTGCATGTAGGTATTATAGTAATATTATAGTTAATACTTGCATGTAGGTATTATAGTAATATTATAGTTAATACTTACATCTAGTCAATGTTAAATCATTCAAATAAAAACATTATTTTAGTTTGGAAGGCATCCATGATAGAAATATTTTGTGGATATTTTGAATATAAATATCGGTAAAATATTTCAACATAAACAGTTTATTAAAAAAAATGTTAAATACATTTTTTGATTAATATTTGTACCAAATATATGAAATGAAAATTTTGAAGGGAAAGTTTTTCGCGAAACTTTTTGGAGGGAAATTTTTTCGCGAATTTTTTTGGAGGGAAAATTTCAGTCTTTAAGCTATATATTGTAAGTGGGAGAGGAATTTGTATCATTCAACCTATTCTTGTTGAAAGCCATGGTTTCTTCTGATAGTGAAGTTTTTCTTTCTAGAACATCAACATCTTCGTCACGCAACAACTCTATTCAGAGTGATGAATATAACGGGAGTTCGTTCACCATGTATAGAGAGTCAAAAAATCGACTTGGTCGTTATCCTAAAGATAATGAGAAAAAAATTGATGAGGTGAAGCAAAATGAAATTTCTGTAAATCGAGCGCCAGTTATACCACTTACTCTTAATCCTAGGGATTATGAAAGCAACAGTGATGAAGAGCATGATGAAGAAATTCCAGAGTCAAAAGTTTCACTTCGTCCTAATCCCAAGGATTATGAGGACACCATTGATGAAGAGGGAGATGAAGAATATCCACTTCAGCTTAATCCTAAGGATTATGTGAGAACAACAAATGAAGAGGGTAATGAAGAATATGTAGAGTCAAAATATCCACTCTATCCTAATCCTGAGGAGTATGCTAGCACCACTGATGAAAAGGGGGATGTAAAATTTCCAGAGTCAAAATATCAAATTCGTCCTAATCATAAGGATTATGCGAGCACCACTGATGAAGAGGGGAATGATAATGTTTCAGAGTCAAAACATCCACTTCGTCCCAATCCTAAGGATTATGCTAGCACCACTGATGAAGAGGGAAATGAAAAATTTACAGCGTCAAAATTTCCACTCCGTCCTAATCCTAAGGATTATGCAAGCACCACTGATGAAAAGGGGGACGAAAAAATTCCAGAGTCAAAATTTCCACTTCGTCTTAATCCTAAGGATTATGTCAGCACCACAGATGAAGAGGGAAATGAAGAATTTGCAAAGTCAAAATATGCACTTCGTCCTAATCCTAAGGATTATGTCAGCACCACTGAGGAAGAGGGGAATGAAGAATTTGTAGCGTCAAAATATCCACTTCATCCTAATCCTAAGGATTATGCCAGCACCACTGATGAAGACGGGGATGAATTTCCAAAGCTAAAATTTTCACTTCATCCTAATCATAACGATTATAATTTAACCACTAATGAAGGGGGGGATGAAGAATTTCCAATAAATATAGATTCAAGGCATTCACTTATTCTTAATCCTAAGGATTATGAGAGCATCAGTGAGGAAGGGGAGGGGCGGGATGAAGAAATTCTAGTGAATACAAATTCAAAGCTTCCACTTATGCCTAATCCCAAGGATTATGAGAGCACCACTGAGGAAGGGGAGGATGAAGAGTTTCTTGCAAATGATAATTTTAGAGGCACAGATCTGAATATTTCATTTTCTCTGAGTGACCATTTCAAAGACACTCATGGTGATGAAGAATTGAATCTTCCCAGGGAAGAATTTGAAAGCATGGGTCAAGATGGTGAAGAATTTCTTTTGAGTCGGGGTTACAAAAGTGTCAATGATTCTTGTGAAATGTTTTCTTCAACTGATGATGGTAAAGAAAATTTTTCACGCAATGATGTTGATGAATTTCTTAACTATGTTGAGGATGATGATAGTGGGGATAATATTCCTCCTAATGGTGATGAAACTACTTTTATGAAGGATGATGGAATGATGAAGCCGTTGCAAGCAAATATTGCAACTAGGAGTAGGAGTATACCTTTTCATATCAATCCAAAGCATTCCAGTTATACAAGGGCGAGGACAAAATATCTCACGACAAAAATTTCCGTCGTTCATTTGATTTCAAGTGAATGTTGTCGAAGGGATTGCTTGAAAAATATGGATTTCAACTTTGCTTTGGAGAAAAGGAAAACATATATGTCAATGAATAAAAGCATGCAAAATTCATATTTAGTGGGTTGCATGCAATCTACACTAGCATGTTATGATTATCATATTGGGAATGTATTGCTTTGCAGAAAGGCGTTCAAAATGTTGTATTCAATTGGTAATTTTCGTTTGTCAAGAATCCAGGATAGATTGGAAAAGGATCCCACATATTATTCAGAAGCACGTTATAAACGGGAGGTGGGGCCGTTTGCAAATACTGCTAAGACATGGATGAAATAATTCTTTTCAAATCATGGAGAGTGTATGCCAAATAAAGACACAATACATATTCCAGATAATTTCTCGAGACGAGAAATATTCATGTTATACAAAGATTATGCAGAAGCTGTTGAAGGAATTTGTAATTTTATTACATATTCTTATTTTACAAGGATATGGAAAACTGAATTCAACAATGTTTGTATTCCTAAGAAGACAAGGATGGGGATTTGCAGCACATGTGCTTCTCTTAAAACAAAAAGAGATAAATGTCAAGGGGCAGAAAGAGGTATGTGTTCAAAACATTGTTTTTTAAAATTTGATACTTATCAACTATGAAAATATATTTATTCATATGTTTCTTTTATTTTATGTACAGATTCCGTTGTCAAAGAACTTCAAGACCATCACAATCAGCAAACAAGTGAAAGACAAAAGTTGTATAAACATCGAAATAAGTGTTATGATCATCCAAATAAATATCTGGGATTGATAATTGATGGTATGGACCAAAAGAAAACACTTCTTCCACATTTTGTCCGCACGCCAAAAAAATTACGGGAGGAAAATTTCATTCAGTTTCACTTGGTTGGTTGTATGGTATTTAATGAGAAGATGTTTCCAAGAGTTTTCTTCACAACTCCAAATATTCACAATGATGCAAATATGACCATAACTATAATCCATGATGTGGTTACTCATTGGTCTGGGATTCTTCCTAAAGTTTTGTATTTACAATTAGACAACACAAGTTGTGAGAACAAAAATCAAGTTCTTTTTGGGTATCTAAACATGCTCATTGAATTGGGGATTTTTAAAAAGATAAAGGTTGGTTTCCTTCTTGTTGGGCATACTCATGATCATATTGATCAAATGTTCAGTCGTTTTTCAGTAACATTGAGGAGGAAATGTGTTGGGAGCCTACCATCATTAATTAAATGTATTAAGAAATCGTACATTCCAGAGCCTGTTTTTCATGTGTTGGAAGAAACTATTGACATGCAAAGGTTTATTTTTGGATCGCATGGTGAGGAGAAATGCATTGAAAAACTTAACGACATTAGCTTCCAGCATCAATTTCGTATCAAAAAAATTGATGGGATAACACTTATATGGGGCAAGAAGTATTCAACTATTGAAGAATGGGGACCATCATCAGGTTAAGCATTTTTGAAGTTCATTCCAGAGCGTCCAATGTTTTCATCAAAGATATTGTTATTACAGTCAGTTTCCGAACTCCATAATGCACGAAGGCAGAAGAGAGAGATAAATTATTTTGAATGTCTAGAAGAAATTAAAAGATGTATTAGAGATACATATGAATACTTCGATGTTGCTGATTCAGTTTGGTGGGAGTCTTTTTTCAGTAATCAAAGTGATATGATTTCAAGATCAGTAAATGAGGATACGCTTTTGAAGACTCCTTTTTTTTTGCCACAAAATATGCCAAATGAACATGAACATCAGGAAACAAACAATGTTGAACAACAACAGCCTCAAGCTATTATTAATTTCCCACGGGTAGAGGAAAGAGAAATCTATATTGGTTCTAGAAGATCACGTGCACAACGTGAAGCCATGGAAGACCTTTACAGGGGTTCTGTGCAGGATCTTAAGGAGGGTTGCATGATAGCAGTGTTAGCAGATGAAGATCCACTTGGCTATCCATTCTGGATTTCCAAGGTTATAAAGGTCATTAATGAAAATGAAGAGATTACAGCTGTTGATGTAAATAGGTATACCACAAGTACCCACCCTTTCAATGGTGTGTACAAGCCAGAGATGGTAGTGGAAAAAATAATTGGCAGAAAGAGAAAAAGAAAGGGCACAAATATAAATCGTCGCCGCACGGATGTCTTAAAATTGGAGGATGTTGACATACTTGTGTATGACTTCAATTTGACAAAGAGAGGAACTCTTCGGTTGCAGACCATAAATATTTTGAAGAAATTTCTACCAGAACAATTACTGTTGAAATGGGACTCTGCAGAATGTAGACATAGATCTACAAGACTTTTGAACTCTGAAATGGTGGGCATGCATGTTGACTCAGATGGAGCACTAGTTGATGAAAGAGAATAATATGGATCATCTTCATCTGCATCGAGCCATTCATATGAAGATGTAGATTATGATGGTGTGCCAGAACTTATGGCTGATTTTGAATAACTATCTAAGACACTTTTATGTAATTGATGTTTGCATGGTAACTTGAAATAAAATTTTTGACTTCCATCTCATTTTTCATGAAGTTCTGAGACATTTCTATGTTTGTTGGTTTATATGTTTTAATTATGAAGAATTCATTTCTTTAGAATATCGACAATGTAACAATGAATTGCAAAAATAATTTATGTTATATTCAATGTACCAATGTTGATATTTTAATTATAAGTAAAATAGAAAATAGAAACTAATGTTGAATTTTTAGATTATGTAGTGATATTACCATGATATTATGTATTGTTACCATTTGGTATAAGATACTTTTAAAAGTTTTAATAATTATATGTGTCATTGAAACGGAACACTTTGTTTTGATGCTTGATTTTTAGGTTTTGGTTGAAATTATATTTAAATTTTTCTTATGCTAAGATTTGAAAAAAGATAAGTTTTTATCCTTTAAAATTAAAATTACTCTTACTTGTTTCTATTCAATGATAATTTTTTCATTTACTTGTTCATTTTTTTAAATTGTTAAGTCTTATAATTTCTCCATAATTTCATTGTTCAATTATGTTGAACACTTAAGATTGAAAAAAATTAGATTTACAACTTGTCATTAAGGTTTTTATGCGCTACCAAATTTTATCTTTAAGGTTATGGTTGACAATAATTACAATTTTGGGTTGTTTAAAGTCAAGATATTTTATGTTTAACAACATGGATGAAAATTGTTCGAAATGATAAGCCCTTCAGACATGTATTTGTTTATCTTTAACATCATCTATCAAAAATGTTAGAAATTTACGATTTTAAAAAATGTCCTAATATGTTGTCTTTAATTCCATGGTTACAAGTGTCAAAATTATGACACACTTTTTTTTTTTTGTTATTCCAACATCAACTGGTTTTGTTTTGAGGGTGTTTTTTCAATCCTTTTTTCAACAAACAATTTTGTTTTTAGCATAATTTTATAAAATGTTGAAATTTGACCTTAAAAAAAAACCAAGTGCATTCTGGAAGACACACATTTTGTTTTTGGGGTGTTTTTTCATGTTTTTTGAGACTTTTTGGGCTAGAGTTCCCGTTTTGAGGTCAGGTTACCCATTTGATCGGTAACAGTGTTCTAGGTGGTGAAATTGAATTGAACTTTGAAAAAGTGGTATTTGCAAACCGTAAGTCCAAACTCAACAAAATTAGAACCATTGAGAAGCTTGTGAGAAACCACACTCAATGAAGCAATCAAGACAGAAAATCGAGAAAAATAAAAAATCCCGCAAACTTAACCAAATCAAAGCATTAAAAGAGTGACATGACCAAAATTTACATCGAGGGTCCCTATTATTATTATTATTATTATAATAAAGAAAAAATAGGGGGTTGTTTTTCCACAACAATGGTGACACACGGGGAAGAAGCAATTATATCTGGTTAAAAAGATAATGAGCTCAAATTTACCTAAAGGTTGAAATGATGAATCCTATTAAGCCATTAAACATTAAAAAATTTCCCATGGGTCCCACATTAATTAATCAAGCAATATAAGCTCTAAAGATATAAGTACTTGAAACAAACTAAGTCTAAAACCATGAATCCAAATTTCAGGGAAATATTTAATTTTAAGTTTACCTCCTGTGATTGACAAAATATGTATAGTTAGGAAGTTTAAAATAAGGTATATATCCATTGATATAAATGGTATCTGACAATGCTTTGCTACCAGTGACCCTAGTCAGTACCTCAACGAAGTTGTCTTTAATGCTATACAAACATTGCTCTAGTGCTAATGAGCCTAGTCAGTACCATGAAAATTTTTATTGTACATCCCATGCTTCCCCTTTTGATCACCCTTTTGATAATTATATTTGTGAGCTAAGTTATAATGTAGTTGAGTGAAAGGGGTGGGCCGATAAAAGAGACTAAAACAAATGGATATAATACTTTCCCTACAACTATAAATCTAGAGGCATTTTTGTGAAGTGGGAGAATGGGTGGGATTTTTGAGTTAGACTCAAGAAAGTTCTTTACTTGAAAAGGAAAATATGTATGTTCCTATTGTAGCTGCTACAACACCCTCCAAAATTTTTCTCTCTTTCAATTTTTGAGCCCCTATTACTTGTGAAAAGAGAAATATGACCTAAAATACACCTTTTCTAAACCTCAGGTCACTAAGTTTCAAATATGGTTAACCTCCCTAAGTTGTGATCCCGCGACCTTGAAACTCTACAGGGTCACTAAGTCGTTGGGTCGCACATCAGTCAGAAACAAAACATTAGCGATCTCGTGACCCTGCGACTCTGCAACCCCTTAGGTCGCAAGGTCGCAAGGTCACAAGGTCGCACATATCACTGACGCAACTCATTCGCGACCTTGTGACCCTCATTAATTGCCCAGACGTTTGACCCCTTTATATATAGAAGGGTCGCATAGGTCGCATTTGACGTGCACGACAGAGAGAAAAAAACGCCTCTGACAAGCCAGTTAGAGCACGATTTTCCCTGGGTAAGTGCCTGATCCTCCTGTTTTTTATTTTCTATGATAGTTTTTACTATTGTTTCCTAAAAATAGCCTATTTTAACCCTGTAGGACCTTGACCTAAGCCTGTAGAAATCCTTCTGCAAGCCTCCCCTCCCTCGGTTTTCTTCGGATCTTGTGCTAAGCTTGCCTTCCCCTCCCCCTCTTCCTGAGGCCTTGCCTAACTCACCTATGAAGGCTCCTGCAACCTTGAACGATGATTTTGTGGACCCCTTGTGTTTTCCTAAGCCTTGTTCCAATGTGCATCTGCAAAGCCCTAGAGCGACCCCGCGACCTTGCGACCTCGTCGCGAAGTCGCAGAATTCTAGGTCGCATTTCACGAGAATATGGAGTAACGTGACCTAGTGACTCAGTGACCTAGCAACCCAGTCACGAGTTGCTAAGTCGCTAGGTCGCACATCCGCGAAATTTCCACCCAACGTGACCCAGCGACCCAATGATCTTGTGACCTAGTCGCAGGTCGCCAGGTCGCGAAGTCACCCTTCCGTCAAATTTTTAAACCAATGTGACCTAGCGACCACGCGACCTAGTCAGAAGGTCGCCAGGTCGCAGGTTAACCCACCTCCTTGAAAATGACTAAGCAAATGTAGAAACAATGCACTTATTTAAAATTAATGGCATCTATCTTATCATGGGATTGTTTTATGAACATGCCAGGGGATATTGAAGCTGAGCTAGAGTGTGTATCCATTTTGTCAGCATCAAGTGACATGGGGCTGCCAGCAGTCCGCAAGAGGAACAAAAGCCCCGAGATATAAATATAGGAGGAAAGACCTGTTGTTCTTCCCCCCATCTATGGAGGCACAGCCTGCATCTTCGGTAAGGAGGACAGTATGAGCTAGTACCAGATCTATAAATAATTTACTCAGACTAAATTTCCGAAAGACCTCCCTGATAGGCAGATATATATTCAAGTTAAACAATCCAAATTTCACTACGTATGGGCCCACCCCCCAGTGTTCCCATGCGCCGAGCTAATTTAATGGATCCTACGGAGAGTCGACCCCAAGATCTGGGTCATTCGGGACCATGCCGGGAAGAATTTCGCCAAGCTAAAGGGACAAGATGCAAAGTACTACTATGCGCTTCCCGCCCAAGAGAAGACCTTAAATGATGAATGGGCCACTACTCATGCAGTTCCCATATCCAAAATGTTGAAAGGATGGTCAGAAGAACTAGAAAAATTCCGACTCAAGAAGGATCAATAATATCCAACAGCAGGTCTCAGGAAATTTTACAAACTCGTAGCCACAATGCTATGCAGGATGTATGGCTGCCCAGATGCCACCTTCTTTAACGGAACTTTGGTCTCTCCAATGTACACCATCACCGTGTACGGTACCCGTTTCAACTGGGCCAACATACTAATAGTGGCTCTCAAGTCAAACATATATGCAGCTCTGGAACCCAATGAAGGGTATGCCTCAGAATTTTACATGGCATATTATCTTCTAGATGCAGTGTGTGCCAGGTGCCATTTTTAGGAGTGGTCGCATAACTGGAACTCAGAGAATGGCAGTCCAACTCAAAAAGACCTAATGGTGTTTTGGGATACCAGATATAAGCAAGACATGGATTCCATAGCAAGTAGCTTCATCCCTACCCTCTACGTGAAGCCGTTCAGACAAGACCCCCCATGTATGTTCGAGCGAGCCATGGATACAACAACTCAGGTGGCCCACTGGTTTCCAGACACTGATAGCACCTTCCTCCAATTTTTTGGGTCACTCAAGGCCCCCCATGCATTACCTCGCTTTGTTATAGACAAGCTTCTCCTACAAGAAACTTGTTATCAGATGTCAGGCGGTTTCTCCAAAGTCCTCACTAAAGGTAAAAAGAAACCATGGCCGACCTTGCCACTCACCACCGATGCCTACATGGTAAAGGAATTCAGAGAAGTAGAAGCAGAAGTCGAACAGATAAAGCGATTCCATCTACCTCCCCTGGAACACCATACATATGATCCCGAGAGAATCATTCCCGCACACTGCAAGCGGGCCAAATTAAAATGGAGTTATCAGCATACTGACTACCCAGTCGAAGATAGAATAAAGAACTGGTACAACAAGGATAGAGATATAGCTCCAGCAAAATCAAGCGATCAGGAGGAACAGGACAACCAGACTCTGGAGGAAAGAGCTAATGTAATGGGAGGAGCCTCATCCTCTAGATCTAAGAAACCAAAGACTGGTACAAGCCTCAACCCTTCTGCCCAACAAAGAGAAATGGAAGCCAAAGCTAAACAAGAGGCCGAAAGGAGGGCAAGAGAAGAGGAGGCCAAAGCTAAACAAGAGGCCGAGGAAAGGGCAAGGGAAGAAGAGGACAAACAAAAGAAGCAAATGAAGGAAGAGAAAAAGAAGAAGCGGGCATAGGAAAACCACAATAAAAGAGAAGATGAACAGAGGAAGAAGGAGGAGGAAGAAAAAGCAGAAGTAGAGCGTCGGTTGAAAGAAGAGAAGGAAAAAGCAGAAGTAGGATGTCGGATAAAAGAAGAGTAGGAAAAGATAGAAGCAAAGCGCCGGTTGAAAGAAGAGCATGAAAAAGCAAAAGCAGAGCGTCAGTTAAAGGAAGAGCAAGACAGAGAAGGAGCCGGAGGGAGTAAGACACCGCGCTCAAAAACAGAGGGACAAATAGAGTTGCCACCCATTGAGGTACCGCAGACAACTCCTGCCCATTTCACCCTCAAAATTGGGGACCTCCGAGGATCTACACGAGGGAGTGCTTGATCTCACTAGACTCACCTATGATCAATTCACCCAAAGGATCAGGCAGGAGAAAAGAAGATGTTTGGCGTGGGACCCTGTAGCGCCCCTCGTAGTCACTCAAGGAAAGGACATAGTCTTGGACACTAGGACTAACTCGGTCATGATTTCCTCAGCTGGTACCACTTTTGTAGCAGCTACCGAAGAGAACATTAGCAGGATGAGTAGAGAGATACTATCCTTACAAAATAGACTGCAAGCATCTGAACTCAAGACGGCCCAAACAGAGCAAGAAAAGAAGGCACTGCAAGAAGAGGTGATACAATTTCAAGCCAGGGACACACCTACTAATGAAATATTGATCACTATACAGGGATATCTAGTCACTTTGGAGGCCTCCATGATGTAGGTCTAAGAACAAATGTTTACCATAAAACAAATTTTAGCACCTCTACTAAAGGCACAGGCCGAAACTAAAAGGAGGAACACATAGCTGAAAGAAGCCTCTACTGCATTGGACAAGATATTGGAGTGGTCTAACAGGTATCCACAAGCCCTGGCCACATTTCCCATAAGATATTGGATTGCTATCTAGAATGACAAAGTTCAGTTTCGGATGAAGGTACAATCCAAGGAAAATCTCATCAAGGATCTAGAGAAGGTAATGTCGGCATATGAACATTTGATTAGTGGCATTGACTCAATGGCCGAGGTACACCACATCTCTTCTCTGGGTGCACTTGGAGAAGAGAAAACATGGGAAGAAGTCTCCAATGATATTCAAACATTTTTACAGCCCATAAGGCAAGCAGCCACCTCGCAAGACCTGCCGACGTCGAGAGAAAACATGGTTCAATTCATTGTGACACTGGTCTGGATATATACTAAATTTTCCTCCTTATCGAATCAAACCACAGTGAAGAGGGAAACTCTGATCCCAAATGCCCTTGAATGTCTTCATAGACTAAGAGAATATACACCTCAGGTCTCCCCAGTAGCTGCAGATTATCGAGCTTGACAGACCTACCTTAGGGAGCAGCAGCAGATAGATATCTCGAGCCTCGCTATCACCCAACTAATTCCATGATCAATTCACAGATAACAGCAAGTAAATCAGGTTGCAGGTCGCATCAACTGAAGGGTTGCAGGTCACAACCACAGCCGAAGTCGCAAGTCGCATTTCCCTCAATTCACAAAGTAAACCAACGGTCGGGAAGGCGAAAATTCAAGGATACCCAAGGGTCAATTTTGTTTTATAAATACTCTCTTTCGAGAATTGTAAAGGACCTTTTTTCAAGCACTCCAAAGGAGTAGAAATTGTATAGCATTGAATGCACCCTTTTATGAATGAATACAAGCACTTTTTGTGATTCCACTCTTGGATATGATGGGATTTAATGTGTTAATATTGTGAATATTTTGTCTTATGCATCTGTTATCTTTCTTATTAATTCACCCGTGTTTCCCACTTATATCATTTCTACATTCAGCTTACTAGATGTTGTTAATGATGTTAATTTGTTCATTTAGAAAATTTTAAACAACTATGTTATTAAAATTTATTTCATCGTTGGAAAATGCTTAAGGAATTGAAGAGCACTCTAACCATAAAGAATTGTTTATTTTGTGGTTCGAACGGCTTTCCCTTACAAACACGAGCTTGATAATGTGCTACTAACAGCTTTTCCCTGGTCCCATGTTTGTTTAATTCATTTTTCTATTCACATTGTTTTATGTTCATTAAGGGCTCATCAACCATTTGTATTGTACCATTTGGATAATCGTGCGTTCACAGGTTTGGAGGGCTTTTCCATGTCCGAGAAAATGAATATTCAGTGGTAGCTAGACCCACACCCCGGACGGGATCCCTATCACAAACGGTTTAGAGTATAGTTGGGACTTTACACCGAGAGATCCCTTACTGTTCCCTGGACATATTTCCACGTCAACAGATTTGGCGCTAGAAGGAGGGCTTGAATGGAAGCCTCCCAGCACACAATCAATATCCCATTACAAACTCCCCAAGGGGAGATCATGTATGAAAATACATGTCCTCTACCCTTGAAAATTCCCAAGAGGAGGAAGCCCCTTACTATGAGGTTACTTTAGATCAGCTAAGGGCCCTGCGCCCTATCGCCCACAACCTTGTCAAGGGTTTACAGTGAGCCCTGGTCACTAGTTCCTTGGATAATCCTAGAACTCCCATAGCCAACCATACTCACCAAGGAACCCTTGTCAACTCCCTACCTCAGCTTGTGCGTCTTATGATCGAAGATTATGTAGACGCAGTTGAGCGAAATTCTGAAGAACCCCCGGAAAACTCTAGGGAGGTGGAAGAGGGTGGCTCAGAAGTCACCAAACCACAACCCAACGCCAACCCTCAACCAGACCAAACCTTGAATAATAACACTCAACCAAACAACCCACCTGGAGGAGGAGCCAGGAGAGGCCGGGGAAACAGAGGCTAGGGGAACATGGGTTGTGGCCAAGGCTAGAATCTAGGCCACCACCATCACCACAAAAACCAAAATATATTTCCCTTCCTTTATAAATGGAGAAATATCAGAGATATAGGGAACAGAGGGAGGAATCAGGACATGCAGTCCCATCATGAAGGCAAAGCATCTGGGTTAGGCATAGGGAGCGAGTCCGAAAGTGAAATAGGGCATGTTTACATACCACGCCACCAGTAAACTAGGTGCGTACAGCCTCTGGCTTGGATGGCGCAGTCTCCTTTAGCCCTGCATGGCCCCCTTCATGACATGCCTCAACATTTGGAGAAGCACCTCCCCAAGTTCGACCCCGAAAAGGGTACGCTGGTTGAAGATCACATAAGAAAATTTTACCTGGCCTTACAAATGATGAGAGTACAATCTGAAAATGTATCATGTCATCTTTTTGCTCATACTTTAGAGGATAAAGCTGCCACCTAGTACTGATCCCTCCCAGTTGCTTCCATCTCATCCTGGGAGCAGTTCCGCGGTATTTTTCTTCAAAAAATTTCGGAAGACAAAACCCCTTCCATGCTCCTCACTGAACTTAGTACTCTGTAATGTCAAAAAAAAGAGAAATTCAAATATTTCAATCAACGCTTCGCTACGATCTTCAATAAATTCTCGCCGAATATGAAATTAGATGATTCCATCACCGTCGATTACTACACTCAGGCTCTCCCTCGAGATATTGTCATTTTTGTGAAGCACGAAGCTAGAGCTACCCTGGAAGAAAATTATACCACCGCTTTAGCTATCGAAAGAGATATGCTATCAATAGGAGCCATTGACCATGAAGGACGGGATGATCAAAATCCAACCACGAAGAGAGCCCAATCCTCAAACCATAAATCCGGAGACAAAGATAAGGACCCCTTTGATTTCGAAAGTATCACAAAATCCCTCAAGTTACTAACCAACGAAGTCTCTGATCTGAAGAGGAAGAACAATGATTCTGTGCTAGCTGCTAAAACACAAAAACATTTGTTTAGAAAGAATAATCCCGTTGTGAACCAGCCCCCATCAAACTCGAGTTCTGGTCTCAACATTGAAGAAATCGGCAAGGACAACTTTTGTTCTTTCCATCAAGCCTCCCAATGATTCAGAGAAAAATTGCCCCCAGTGGAGTAATAGCATGATCGCCATGGTGAATCAACTTATGGAAGGCCAAACACCTGGAGATCTGGAAGAGGAGGCTATTTTTGAAAACGAAGAGGCCTCCCCCCCAGATGAGGATATGGGTTCCGCTATCCTCGCTTTTGAGGTCATCCGCCAAGAGTCTCTCCCTTCCAAAACTGGGATTAACTTGGCCGACGACCCGAAATCTAAACCCCCTCAAAACTATGGTTTGAGGAGCAAAGGGTCGGTCCCTGAACAGTCATTCAAAGAAAAAAGAAAATATTTCTTAAGGAAAATCTTGCCACCAAATGCAGAAAACCAAAGCAAAACTCCTAAAAAATTTAGTCCAAATAAACCCAGAGAAGGCCCCAAGGCTAAATCTTCATCGGTTTCCCATAAACCACCACTGAACTTGCCTCACACATAGATTCTGGTTATAAAATTATCGAAGATATGAAGAAGACCTGGGCCAATATTTCTCTCTACGAGCTCGCTCGCATTGCTAACCAACGAGACCTTATCCTCAAGGCCTTCTCCAATCTGCCGGTAACCAAACCCATGAGCATCACATCTGCCCAAACTGCTACTAATCCCTAATCCATCATAAATGCCATAAACTCTAACTCCAGAGGATCCACACCGCCTTTCCTCCTCTCCTTCGATATCTTTAACTTTAATTTCCATAATTGCCTCATCGATTCCAGTGCATCCACAAATGTTATGCCCTTATCTGTATGCAAGAAGTTAAACATCCTCCCTGAGAAAACTGATGCCAGGATCATCCAACTTGACAGATCTCAAGTCCCAACAGTAGGCAAATTAAACAACGTCATTATCTGTATATCTTTTGATTCTAGAGTGGATCAGTGCATCGACATAGTAATCATGGATATCCACGAGGCCTATGGCCTTCTGTTGAGTAGAGATTGGTCTAGCAAGCTGCAGAGATACTTTGCCACTGATTGGTCCCATCTTTGGCTCCCGTAAAAGGGCAAGAATAACCAAATTCGAGTCGAAAGTGAGCCGTACATGAAATATATTGTGACCGACCTGGATGCAACTAATTAACCAGTCAGTTTCACGCAAGAAGAGCTCAGTATGTGTTTCTTAGAATCCATATTTGGGTGCTATCAAACTCCCTAATCTCTGATCACTCAAAATGTCCAGTTTGAGCTGATTCTGGTCACCCAAAACTCCTCCACCTCCACAAAGGACCCATTGGAAACCTCTGCCCCGAGTACACCCCCAATGTGCTTGGACAGCCTGGTAAAATCAGAGGATGAAATATGGACCTTGTACTATGATGGTTCCAAAACCCAATATGGTTCTGGCGTAGGCTATATCTTGCTAGACCCTCAGAAGAACAAGTTTCTAATTTCCTGTCGGTTAGAGTTTCAGTGCACGAATAATACAGCCGAGTATGAGGCATTGCTACTCAGACTCAAGAAGGCCATAGACCTAAAAGTTCGTTGTTTAAAGGTAATTGGCGATTCTGAGATTATCACTCATCAGGTACGTAACACCATCCATTGTTTGTCTCCACATCTAAAGGGTTACCAGCAAGAGGTATGGCGCTTAATTTTTTCTTTTGATGCTTTTGGTATTAAATCCGTACTTAGAATGCATAATGCAACAGCTAATACACTCGCCAATGCTGCCATTAGGTTCACCCCACTTAGAGATGGATTTTATATTGAATTTATTTACAGGCCATCCATACCAGATAATGTTACTAATTTTCACATTTTCATTGATGACCAATAGGTACTGGATTTCATGCTCAATACGGACGTATTCAAAGATGCAGTTATAGAAGAAGAGGATCATGATCGAGCCTTGCAGAAGGAACTACAAGATTGGAAAGAAAATCCCATACCCCAAGGGATCATGTCACTCGAAAGGTTTTTCAATCTATAGAACCATTTCCGAGGCCTCTCAAACACAAAGGTGCAAAGTTCCACGTTAACGCACCGACAAATTAACCTCAGGACAGATAAGGATCCCAAGATTCTCAATCTGGGTAATGAGTGCACCCCTTAGGAGAAGCAAGCATTCACCGGATTGTTTAAGAAATACCAAGATGTGTTTGCTTGGACATATGATGAGCTTCGAACTTATGATGCATGTATCATCCAGCACGTCATACCCATAAAGGAAGGAGTGAAGCCTTTCCAACAAAAATTGAGAAAAGTGCACCCCGCCTTAGAACCGATGATCCAGAAGGAACTAAAGAAGCTCTTGGATGCGTAGATAATTTTCAAATTTAGACATTCGACCTGGGTGTCAAACTTGGTCCCTGTTCGCAAGAAATCCAGCGAAATCCATTTGTGCGTAGACTTCTAGAATTTAAACAAAGCTTCCGACAAGGATAACTATCCGGTCCCTCCCATGGAGAAAATCCTTCAAGCTGTATCAGGGTTGGAAATGTTCTGTCTGTTAGATGGGTTTTCAGGGTATAATCAAGTAATAGTGGTTGAGCCCGATCGGCTCAAAACCACGTTCAGAACTAAATGGGGAACATTCGCATTCAGGCGCATGCCCTTTGGCCTGATTAATGCTTACACCACCTTCCAAAGAGCTATGGACATCGCCTTCCGAGGACTCATTGGGAAAAGCGTGGTATTATACCTTGATGACCTCACTGTGTTTTCAAAGCACAGATCTGGCCACCTACACCACCTCAAGCAGGTTTATGAAAGGTGTTGGAAATACGGGATCTCATTGAACCCGAAGAAGAGAATTTTCGTCGTTGTTGAAGGAAAATTGTTGGGGCACATAATAACTCGAGACGGCATAGTGGTGGATCCAGAATGTACAAAATTCATCGCTCAAATACATCCCCAAGTGGTAAGAAAGCTATGCAGTCTTTCCTCGGCAAAATCAACTTCGTTCGAAAATTTACATCGTATTTCACCCAAATCATAAAACCATTACAAGGCATGATTAGAAAGAAGCGTTCGATAACATCAAATGAGCCATCACGGAAGCACCCACTCTTCATAGTCCGGATTTCAACAAAGTCTTTATCTTGTATACCTTTGCCTCAGATTCATCTTTGGTTGACATCCTGACTCAGAAATATGACAACAATGATGGGCAGCCTATATCATTTATGAGCACTGGGTTACAAGGTGTCAAGCTAAATTATCTTGATATTGAAAAACAAGCTTACGCGATATACAAAGCAGTTAAACACTTCAAGCCATATATTTTGAAGAATCATGTCACAGTCTTCGTGCCTCACCCAGATGTTCACTCACTATTCGTATAGCAGGAGTTGGGTGAGAGACGAGGCAACTGGATGACATGCCTCCAAGAATATGACCTGAAATTTAAGCCAGCACACACTATAAAGGACGAAGGATTATGTCGGATGGTCGCAGAGGCAACAGACTCACAAAGCAGTGAAGAAGAGAATTGGGAACATGAGATCGACATTTATCAAGTTGATAGCACATCCTGGCAGGGTACCTCCTCATGGTACGTAGATCTCTAGCAATATCTAAAACATGGTACCATGGGCCCCACTTTAACCACTCAGCAGAAACGTGCACTAATATTGAAAGTTGTATCCTACCAGCTAGTGCAGGGTAAGTTGTTTCGCAAGCACCACAGTGGTGTCCCACTACGTTGTTTGGAGTATGATGAGGCACAGAAATTTTTGGTGTAACTCCATGATGGTCCAACAGGTGGACACTATGCGGGGAATACCACTACTCACAAGATCATGTGTGTCGGTTTCTATTGGCCTACTATGTTCAAAGATGCACACTCATATGTTCGAAAATGCCAACAATGCCAAAAGTTCGCAAATAGAGATATACGACCTTCTGCCCCGTTACAGTCTGTCACAGTGGAAGAACCATTTCAGAAGTGGGGGTTGGACGTGATTGGGGAAATATTTTTGCACTCTTCCAAGCAACATAGGTACATCCTCACTGCAACTAACTACTTCACAAGGTGGGTTGAAGCAATACCGTTGCATCAATTCAATGATCAAGAGGTAATAGCCTTCATCACCCAATGCATCATGATCAAGTTTGGTGTTCCAACCTCCCTTGTTTTTGATAATGCAACATACTTTTCATCGTTGAAATTATATGATTTTGCTCTAGAAAACAGTATAGTGTTGAAACATTCTGCCAATTATTACCCCCAAGGAAATGGGTTAGCCGAGTCAACTAACAAGAACCTCATCCGCATCATCAAAAATAATTTTTTGTCCCAACAGAATTGTGATAACGCCCTCCATAATTCCCTATGGGCCGATCGAGTCACACCCAAGCCATCCTTGGGGACCTCCCCTTTTTTCCTTGTGTACGGCAAAGAAGTTATTATTCCTCCCAACTTATCTCTCCCAGCCCTTCAGTTATCCCAAGAGACTCATGGAACCCCTTGCCCTGCATTGCAAGCCCAAATAGACACATTATTGAAGCTAGAGGAGGAAAGGCTAAAAACCCAGGAAAAATTCGCCATCCACCAAAGTCGAATAAAATGATGGTTTGACAAGAAGTCTTCCAGAAAAAAATCTTTTGAAGTAGGTGACCTAGTCCTCAAGTGGGACAAAGCTCATGAGGATAAAGGAAAGCACTCCAAATTCCAGGCCCTGTGGACAAGTCCCTTCCAGATTAAAGAAAAAATTGGCTCCCACACCTACAGGCTACAGACCCTTGAGGGAAGAGTTGAGGTCCTCCTGGTAAACGGGCATGACCTTAAACACTACTTCACCTGATAGCCCTGAGGGACCGTCATCATACCCTGTACCATATGTCTTTTTTTATTTTGTTTTGTTTCCTTTTGTGTTACTTTTTTCCTTTGTTCTCATCTTCTTCTTTGTTTTTAATAAATCACTTGTTCCCAGCAGGCTCCCATTTACGCTATCCCCTGTAGCATCCCAAATTTGGAGGGATGTAGAGGTTATGAAATTTTCAATGATTTTTCAGAATCTATGCTGGTGAAGAAACACCCTTGAAACTCAAAAGGGACACTAGCTTGCCTGTGATATGAATTCAGTGGGGAAAACACAGCTAAGACCAAAGAACCAAGCACAGGTAACCTGCCTAGCACACTGGCCTGGGGAATTGCGATGCAAAAGAAAGTCTTGGTGTGTTCGGTCACTAAATGGAAAAGGGACAGAGCTAACCAAAGGAGACAAAAGGACATCCGGAAAAACTAAAAAAAATTCCTCATATAGACTAAGAACAACCTCTCTTGCATGCAAAATAAGTCGAGATCCCTCATCCACCCTAGGAAAAATTGCCACCATTAAATAAGTGCCTTGAGCACAGTCAAATAAGTGCCCCAAGCACATTTTAAATGAGTGAAAACTAGCACATGAATAAGGGTAAAAGATCGAGAAAGGCTTCCTGTGCAGAGAGGCGATGTGACGACTCCGTCGGGGTACTGACCAGGCTCGCTAGCAGCGGAGCAACGTCCATGACTCCTAGGCAGTGACTCCACCGAGACCATTAGGTTCACTGGAAGTGGAGCAACACAATGAGGACAAAATAATTGTACAGGATCATGGAAATATCTGAGGAAGGATCCAACCTTTCCCGTCCAATCAACTGGAATGGATTGTGATACGCCCACTCCCTGGGACATGAAGATAGGTGGAGCATACACGCAAGGTCCAAGGACAAAAGTAGTGGGACCCATGAAATAGAAGGATCAGCAGGCTCAGTCCCACCCTTCATTCGATGAAGCACCAGCAAAGATCCTAGGTTCTACCATCAAATCTCCATTTGTTGTAGCTGCTACAACACCCTCCAAAATTTTTCTCTCTTTCAATTTTTGAGCCCCTATTACTTGTGAAAAGAGAAATCTGACCTAAAATCCACCTTTTCTAAACCTCGGGTCACTGAGTCACAAATATTGTTAAATTCCCTAAGTTGCGACCCCACGACCTTGCGACTTTGTAGGGTCGCTAAGTCGCTGGGTCGCACATCAGTCAAAAACCAAACATTACCGATCTCACGACCCTGCGGCTCCGCGGCCCCTTAGGTCACAAGGTCACAGGGTCGCAAGGTCTCAAATATCACTAACGTAGCTCATCTACGACCTTTCAACCCTCATTAATTTCCCACATGTGCGACCCCTTTATCTATAGAAGGGTTTCATAGGTCACATTTGACCTGCACAACAGAAAGAAAAAAATGCCTTTGACAAGCCAACTGGAGCACGATTTTCCCGGGTAAGTGCCTGATCCTCCTGCTGTTTCTTTTCTAGGATAGCTGTTACTATTTTTTCCTAAACCTATCCTATTTTAACCCTTTAGGACCTTGACCTAACACTGTAGCAATCCTTCTACAAGCCTCCCCTCCCTTGATTTTCTTCGAATCTTGTGCTAAGCTTTCCTACCCCTTCCCCCCTTCGTGAGGCCTTGCCTAACTCACCTATGAAGGCTCTTGCAACCTTGCATGAAAATTTTGTGGACCCCTTGTGTTTTCCTAAGAATTGTTCCGCTGCGCGTCCGCAAAGCCCTAGAGTGACCTCACGACCATGTGACCCTGCAACCTTGCGACCTCATCGGAAAGTCACAGAAACACCAGGTCGCATTTCACGAGAATATGGAGTAACACGACCCAGTGACTCAACGACCTTGCGACCTAGTCGCGAATCGCTAAGTCGCTAGGTCACACGTCTGCGAAATTTCCACCCAACGCGACCCAGTGACCCATCAATCTCGCGAACTAGTCGCAGGTCGCCAGGTCATGAAGTCGCCCTTCTGTCAAAGTTTTAAACCAATGTGACCTAACAACCTCGCGACCCAATCACAAGGTCGCCAAGTCACAGGTTAACCCACCTCCTTGGAAATTACTAAGCAGATATAGAAATAGCCCACTTACTTAAAATTAATGGCATCTATCTTATCGTGGGATTGTTTTATGAACATGCCAGGGGATATTGAAGCTGAGCTAGAGTGTGTGTCCATTTCGTCAGCATTAAGTGACATGGGGCTGCCAGCAATCTGCAAGAGGAACAAAATCCCTGAGATAGAAATCTTGGAGGAGGAAAGACCTGTTGTTCTTCCCCCCATCTATGGAGACACAGCCTACATCTTCGATAAGGGGGATAGTATGAGCTGGTACTAGATCTATAAAGAATTTACTTAGGCTGAATTTCTAGAAGACCTCCCTGACAGGAAGATATATATTCAAGTTAGATGATCAAAATTTCACTACGCAGGGGCCCACCCCCCAGTGTTCCCATGCGTCGAGCTAATTTAATGGATCCTACGGAGAGTCGACCCCAAGATCTGGGTCATTCGGGACCATGCCGGGAAGACTTTCGCCAACCTAAAGGGACAAGATGCAGAGTACTACTATGTGCTTCCCACCCGAGAGCAGGCCTTCAATGATGAATGGGCCACTACTCATGTACTTCCTATATCTGAAACATTGAAATGATGGTGGGAAGACCCGGAAAAATTCTGGCTCAAGAAGGATCAAGAATATCCGACAGCGGGTCTCAGGAATGTTTACAAACATGTAGCCGCAATGCTATGCAGGATGTATGGCCGCCCAGACGCTACCTTCTTTAACGGCACTTGGGTCTCTCTAATGTATGCCATCACCATGTACAGTACCCATTTCAACTGGGCCAACATAATAATAACGGCTCTCAAGTAAAACATATCTGCAGCTCTCGCACTCGATGAAGGGTATGCCTCGGAATTTTACATGGCATCTTATCTCCTAGATGCAGTGTGTGCCAGGTGCCATTTTGAGGAGTGGTCGCATAATTGGAACTCAGAGAATGGCGGTCCAATTCACAAAGACCTAATGGTGTTTTGGGATTCAGATATAAGCAAGACATGGAGTCTATAGCAAGTAGCTTCATCCTTGCCCTCTACGTGAAGCTGTTCAGACAAGACCCCCCGTGTATGTCTGAGCGAGCCATGGATACAATAACTCAAGTGGCCCACTAGTTTCCAACACCAATAGCACCCTCCTCTGAGTTTTTGGGTCACTCAAGGCCCCCCATGCATTTCCTCACTTCGTTACAGACAAGCTTCTCCTAAAAGAAACCTTTTATCATATGTCAGGTGATTTCTCCAAAGTCCTCACTAACGGTAAAAAGAAACCATGGCCGACCCTGCCACTCACCATCGGCGCCTACACGGTAAAGGACTTCAGAGAAGTAGAAGCAGAAGCCAAACAGATAAAGGGATTCCATCTACCTCACCTGGAACACCGTACATATGATCTTGAGAGAATCATTCTCGCACACTGCAAGTGGGCCAAATTAAAATGGAGCTAAAGACAAAATAAAGAACATGTACAACAAGGATAGAGAGACAGCTCTAGCAGAATCAAGCGATTAGGAGGAATAAGAAAACCAGACTCTAGAGGAAAGAGCTAATGCAATAGGAGGAGCCTCATCCTCCAGATCTAAGAAACCAAAGACTGGTACAAGCCTTAACCCTTCCACCCAAAAAAGAGAAATGGAAGCCAAAGCTAAAAAAGAGGCCGAAAGGATGGCAAGAGAAGAGGAGGCCAAAGCTAAAAAGGAGGCTGAGGAAAGGGCAAGGGAAGAAGAGGACAAATGAAAGAAGTAGATGAAGGAAGAGAAAAAGAAGAAGCAGGCAAAGGAAAACCGCAAGAAAAGAGAAGAGGAACAGAGGAAGAAGGAGGAGGAAGAAAAAGTAGAAGCAAAGCGTCGGTTGAAAGAAGAGCAAGAAAAAGCAGAAGCAGAGTGCCAGCTGAAAGAAGAGCAGGACAAGACAGAAGCAGAGCGCCAGTTGAAAGAAGAGCATGAAAAAATAGAAGCAAAGCGCCAATTAAAGGAAGAGCAAAACAAAGCAAGATTCGAAGAGAGTAAGAAACTGCGCTCAGAAACAGAGGGACAAACATAGTTGCCACCCATTGAGGTACCGCAGAAAACTCCTTCCTGTTTCATCCTCTCAGAACTAGAGACCTCCGAGGATCTAGATGAGGGAGTGCTTAATCTCACTAGACTCACCTATGATCAATTCACACATAGGATCAAGCAGGAGAAAAGAATATGTTTGGCACAGGACCCTGTATCGCCCCTCGCAGTCACTCAAGGAAAGGACATAGTCTTGGACACCAGGACTAACCCGGTCATGATCGCCTCAGTCGGTACCGCTTTTGCAGTAGCTACCGAAGAGAACATTAGCAGGATGAGTAGAGAGATATTGTCCTTACATAACAGACTGCAAGCATCTGAACTCAAGACGGCCGAAACAGAGCAAGAAAAGAAGGCACTGCAAGAAGAGGTGATACAATTTCAAGCCAGGGACATGCCTGCTAATGAAATATCAATCATTATACAGGGAGAGCTAGTCACTTTGGAGGCCTCCATGATGTAGGTCTATGAACAAATGTTTACCATAAAACAAACTGTAGCACATCTACTAAAGGCACAGGCCGAAACTAAAAGGAGGAACACGCAGCTGAAATAAGCCTTTATTGCATTGGACAAGATATTGGAGTGGTCTAACAGGTATCCACAAGCCCCGACCACATTTCCCAAAAGAGATTGGATTACTATCCATAATGACAAATTTCAGTTTCGAATGAAGTTACAATCCAAGGAAAAGCTCATCAAGGATCTAGAGAAGGTAATGTTGGCATATGAACATTTGATTAGTGGCATTGACTCAATGGCCGAGGTACACCACATCCCTTCTCTGGGTGCACTTGGAGAAGAGAAAACATGGGAAGAAGTCTCCAATGATATTCAAACAATTTTACAGCCCATAAGGCAAGCAGCCACCTCACAAGACCTGCCGGTGTCGAGAGAAAACATGGTTCAATTCATTGTGACACTGGTTCGAATATATACTAAACTGGCCTCCTTATCAAATCAAATCACATTCAAGAGGGAAACTCTGATCCCAAACGCCCTCGAATGTCTTCATAGACTAAGAGAATATATGCCTCAGGTCTCTCCAGTAGCTGCGGATTATCGTGCTTGGCAGAGCTACCTCAGAGAGCAGCAACAGATAGATGTCCTGAGCCTTGCTATCACCCAACTACTTCCATGATAAATTCACATATAGCAGCAAGTAAAGCAGGTCGCAGGTCACAGCCACAGCCGAAGTCGCAGGTCGCATTTCCCTCAAGTCGCAAAGTAAACCAATGGTCGGGAAGGCGAAAAGTCAAGGATACCCAAGGGTCAATTTTGTTTTATAAATACTCCCTTTCAGGAATTGTAAAGGACCTTTTTTCGAGCACTCCAAAGGAGCAGCAATTGTATAGCATTGAATGCACCCTTTTATGAATAAATACAAGCACTTGTTGTGATTCCACTCTTAGATCTGATGGGAGTTAATGTGTTAATATTGTGAATATTTTGTCTTATGCATCTGTTATCTTTCTGATTAAATCACCCGTGTTTCCCGCTTATATCATTCTACATTCAGCTTACTAGATGTTGTTAATGATGTTAAGTTGTTCATTTAGGAAATGTTAAGAAACTATGTTATTAACATTTATCTCATTGCTGGAAAATGCTTAAGGAAGTGAAGGGCACTCTAACCATAAAGAACTGTTTCTTCTATGGTTCGAATGGCTTTCCCTTACAAACACGACCTTGATAATGTGTTGCTAACAGCTTTTCCCTGGCTGCATTTTTGTTTAATTCATCTTGTTATTCACATTTTTTTATGTTCATTAAGGGCTCATCAACCATTTGTATTGTACCATCCAGATAATCGCGCGTTCATAGGTTTGCAAGGCTTGTCCGTGTCTGAGAAAAGGAGTATTCAGCGATAACTGGACCCACACCCCGGACAGGATCCCTATCACAAACGGTTTAGAGTCTAGTTGGGACTTTACACCGGGGAGATCCCTTACTATTGCCCAGACATATTTCCGCGTCAACAGTTCCTCTAGGGGAATAATTAAGGAAATGAGACTTTAGAATTCAATATATATGCCCCTTTAAAGTAAATGAAAACCCATAAAATTAACAGAACAAACTTTTCTCATGCATCTCGACTTATGTTGGGTAAGAAAAATTCTTTCATATAAATCATGGTAATATCACTAAATGTGATCCAAATAAAAAGTGAAATCAACACTCCATAAATTTCCAAAAAGAAGAAAAGAGACGAAAAATAGAAACAAAAAGTTGAATGAAAAACCAAAATCAAAAGAAAACTTCAACAAGATGATTTATGAAAAATGTCTCAACAAGAGAACAAGTATGAGGGATATAATTGAATTTTTTCTTAAGTTGAGATCTTTTTAAGTTGTCTTGCAAAGTAATAATTCATTAGACTTTTATTCAAACAAAATTTCTAACTCTACATAGCAGTTATGACAGAAAGTGAACCCAAATAAGAAGGTTATTCCTTGACAAATTTTCTTGCTTCGAAACTAAGCCTGCATGGAAACATGCAAATTTTTTTTAATAAAAATAAGGCTTGCAAAACAAACTAGAGGTTTAGATACTCTCTGATTTAGTTATTTGTAACTTGATCAACCTCATAATTTCTTTTCCAAGATCAAAAACCAAGCGGAACAAGGAGAAAAAATTACAAATCTAAGCAAGCAGGGGTGCAAAAAAATTCTTGAAGACTTCCAAAAATGAGCTTTAGATAAAGAAACACTAAAAACAAAGTTGAAAGAAAAAAGCATAAGAAAATGGTAATAGATGAAAATGAGCATATGAGACTTACCTTTGAAGAATTTTGTTTAAATTTACCTGAAAGATAATAATTTTCCAAAAGAAATAACTCTTTCTTTTGATTGAGATAATAAGTATGGAGTTGCATACTATGAAATCTTCATTTTCCAAAAATCATCAATTTATTAGATCTAAACTAAAGTGAGAATTAAGCTAGAAGAATAATAACTCATGTTCAGAAATAAGAATGAAAATTGTGTTTCATTATGAATTGCAACAAAAATTATTCCTCTTGTCGCATTTAATTTTATACCAACCCCAAAATATTCATAAAATCTCATTGAATCAAATCCAAAGTACCAAACAATATAAAGGTTCATATAAACATAGAGATAGGACTTGATTCTTACATTATCATTGAAGTGGAGAAATACATCAAAAAAAAAAGCAAATCACAAGAGAATTGGAAATAAAACATAAATTGACCATGATCCATTATCTTTCTGTATTTTGTATTTTCTTAGCAATATATCGCATTAACATAGTGGATGCTAAGGAATGTCTCAAAAAGAAAAAGGGTGCACACTAAAAATATGGTTTGAATTAGCATTGCGTAATTTCTTAAGGTTGTAAAAGAAACCCAAAGGTAATCACAAAACCGCTTTGGAAACTGGAATTTATCCCTTCCAACTTCAGAGAGGGATCTCTCTTTTTTATTTAGATTTTTTTATCAAGTTATTAGGCTAGTTCTTAAAATTTTGATTTGGGTTTTTTGAAGGATTTGGTTGAAACTATAGGAAAAGCCATTGGGAAATGGAGTAAAAAACCTTAAGTAGATCAAGTGCAGAAATAATATATGAAGTGTAGCAGGGCAAGGTAAGAAGACTATTGGATATTTGGAGCTCTGTGGAATGTATTGGAGGATAATATTTATATTCAATTAAATATAGAGCATTTAGAAATGAATTCTATATTTAATTTCAGTTTGAAAACATGAATATTTTTTTATAAGCCAAAGAAGAGTGTAATTAAAACATCACCAAATTGTCTGACACATGAATCTTGGAACAAATTTATATATTCCTGAAAATGATCACCTTTAGCTCAATGAACAAATTTACATCAAAGGTCTACTTTATTTATACAAGTCCCAACAATATTACTTCAAATTATGAAGTATTTATACAAATTATAAGAAAAATATCTTGATTTAAAATATCAAGATTTATTACAAATATCTCAAAACTATTTTTACAAAAATAGAACAAAAAGATAGGGCATCCAAAACTGTTGAAGTATTTGGCACTATTTTGAGGGTTGTTGTTGATGACTCAGCTTGAAAAACTATTATTTTGTTGCTGAAAACCAAAACTTCCTTTTAATCCAAAATCTGACACAATTTATCCCACCGATCCTCACCTGGGATGGGAAGTTTAACCAATGTTCTATAGGTTTCATCTACCTCGTTATATTTATGAAAAATTGGGTTCACCAGAAATAAATTTTTAATTTCGGATCTGATGTATAAGTCAAAATCCAGAGCTTTTAGGAGAGTTTTTCGTGTAATTATGCCTTTGATAGCAATAAATTTGGATTTATCTCAGGCTATTGTGTACAACTTCTGCTGATAATCTGTTAAATTTATTAATTTTTCCCCAACCCCTTTTAGCCCTAGAAGTCCATTTAAATGTAAAACATTAAATTTCCTGTGAAATTTCTGAATTTAGGCTTCCAAATTATGGCATTTATTCTCCAGCTGAAACATCAAATTCTTCTTTGTGGTTACTGTTCTAACCTCAAGAATAGTCTTGGTCCTGTCTATAATCTCGAACTCTTCTAACACATCCTTATTTTTTTTAAATTAGGACCTTTATTAATGTATTGGCATCTCTTGGCATGTGTCTTAAACTTCCTTTGACTTGTTCAATTAGATCCTTTGGTCTTTGTATTGGGTCCTCCTGCTAAAAAATTATTTCTATTGAAGACCATATTTCTTTGATAGCTTCATTGATCTAAACCCATGTATTTTCCTTGGCCTGTGCTAGTGTTTGAGTTATTGTAGACTCATTCTCTAAATGATCAATTCTTCATGTCAATCTATGAGATTTTTGAAGCTCTATTATCTATGTATTATCTACTCTTAATTTTTTCTCCTGCAAAGTTTTAAGTTGGGATTTTAATTTCTCAATTTCCTATCCTCTTATGGATAGGTCATCCTGTTAGTCATCAGTATTTTTCACCTGTTGATGATGACTATTTTTTAAAGCCAAGTTTTCTAGCAGCTGATCTCCAATTTGTCAAATTTGTCAACTAGAAAATACCCATAAACATTTTTCCCTCCTACCTTTTCAATCATCCCATGATGAGATAAAACCTAATTTTCAAGCCCTATCTAGCCTCAGTCATACAAACTTGTCCATCAGCTCCAAAGAGAATACTCCAAATCTGTCCAAAAAGTCTCCCCTAAGTTAGGTAGTGGCGCTTTAGGCGATCTTCCCTTGGAAAACTATCCTAAAGCCAAAAGAACCTCTATCTAATATCAACCAGTCCTAGATGACCTTCCTATTCTGCAAATAAAGCTAGATACACCCTTAGGTCGCGCCACTAACAAGCCTTGATGTCTCAGCAATGCATATGCCACAAGTCAAACTGATATCAGGTGGATTTACAGTGTTTCAATGTCTTTTTCAAGATCAGAAGTGTACCAGTGTTTCAGAAGACATTATTAAACTTAACATGAGAAGACAGCTTCTTCTCATGTGGTTTTCAACCTGGGATGCAAGTACTGGACAGAGAGGTATTTCAGTGAGCTCCTACAAACAGTCAAAAGTTTAGTGACTTATGAATAACAAGTAATACTCTGCAGATATTGGTCAGGTTGCTTCTGATGTCTAAAGATGCATAAAGGTATTTTAACAGCAGGATTACATATCTCAGAGAATTGCACCTCATGGCGTATTGTCAATTTGTCACTTTTATTTGCTTAACTATGAATAGGCAGTGAAAGGAAAGATGACACTGCTTGAAAGCAGATGAAATGGAATCACTATGGAAAACCTCCTCCAAACATGAGCAGAGGGTTGAATGACTGTAAAACCTCCTCCAAATATGAATAGAGGGTTGGGTCACTTATTGTAAAACCTCCTCCAAATATGAGTAGATGGTTAGGTCATTGGTTGAAAACCTCCTTCATTTAACAAGCAGAGGGTTTGGTAATGTGATAAAGGCCTCCTTCATTTAACAAGCAGAGGGTTTGGCAATGTGATAAAGTCCTCCTTCATTTAACAAGTTGAGGGCCAAGAACATAGGTATGGCCTCATTTAAAAGGCACAAAGCTAACAATGATGCAAACTTCCTAAAAACTTGTTTAACACCTTTTCTATAATAGATGAAAACCACTAACACAGTAGTGGTGTTTCAAAGATTTATTATATGGTTTCACTGATTGAAAGGCAGAGTTTAAGTGCAGTGGGAAATAATTGAATAGAAAAATGTTGTTAAGCAGATGGCCAAGCAGTGATATTGTGATAATCAAAGAGGTTTGGTTTTTCTTCTATCAAAGATATCCTTCAAAGGTAATCTGAAGCTAATGTGAGCAAATCTTGGACAGGCTCATCAATGTGAAGAAAAGGATATGACACCATGATTCAAACTCAAGACAATATTCAAAGAAGCAAGCCATGTCACTATCATAGTCAAAGACCTTTTATGAAACATGTGAAAAAGCCTTCTTGTTCCATATGATTACATTGAGGGTCTCTAAAGACCTTTTTCCTTGATGAACAGATATAGGTAAAGCCATGGGTGAATGCAAATAAGGTTTTTCATCCACAGTCAAAAGAAAATCTCAAAAGGGCACCTAACAGTTTTGGTTAACTTCACTATGGACATAATCATCAACAAACATCAATAGAGTCGAGTTTTCAAAGTAGGTCCTATAACTATGGTTCATTTCCTTCCAAGATATGGAAAAGGAGGCATCAAAAGTCTCAGACATGAATCTTTGAGCATATTTTTTCCTTTAAGGGTCATAAATAGGCAAAAAAGTGATAGAGTTTATTCTTTAATGAGAAACTAGTGAAAAAGCAGTAAAAAGGAGCCATGACTATGGTGCCATTCAAAAGCAGCCCCCACAGCATTTAGAATCGAAATATGGGCCTTTTTAATGTTAAGAGGTGATTTAAGTTGGTTATATGACAAAATGGGGCCTTCTTAAACTCCAAACCCTCACAAAAGAAAAATACGAAGATGTGTTGGCTTTTTCGACATTAAAGGGAGTAATTGACCATTACAAAGTCTCACTTGCAAAATTCAAAGCAACCAAACAACAATCCCCTGGCTGCTCACTGGAGAAATGAGGAGCTTTGAGAAAATTTCAAAGTTTTTAAGGCTTAAAACTTGCACGGCACGCCTGGGAAATAAAATACACAGATCTTATATAGTTGTGCCGTGCGCCTGTAGCGCCATTCACCAACTGCCCGAAGGCCGACCTGACACCCCTCCACTGCGCGACGTTTTTTTCCTGTGAACGTGCCGCATCTGTTTAAACATCCAAAAATCCTTCAAAGAGTCTTGGGAGCTTCTCAATTCATCAAACAAGGGCCATAAGCATTAGTCAAGGTATTCTCCATTGTTTCTTGCTGGTTTTGAAATTCTAAAGGGGTATTGATACCATGTTTTTCCAAGACTAAAGCAGTGATTGGAGAGTGGAGTTCTTGGTAGAAAATCAAGGTTGTTTGTTACTGTGTTGCCAAATATTGTTACAGTAATAGGTAGGGTTTGTTTGTATCAGTTTCAAAGGGCCTAAAACTTCCTTCAAGTAAAGTGATAAACCATATACTAATTACAAGACAGAAAACGCAGTGGTAGAGATCTCCAATCAATTTGAAGAATGTCCTAAACACAGGTAAAACAAGAGCAGACTCTGTTTGAAGTTCCAAAGAGAAAACAGTGGTCATAATCTAAATGCTTTGTCACTTCAAAAGTGTCCTCTCTGTGTGGTGAAACAGTGAAACCTAGTGCAGCCTCCATAGTTCCATAAAACAGAGTCTGTGAAGGTCTTTTCAAATCAGCTGAGGGAGTTTTGTCTACCTTTGTAAAAGAAACAGTGAATAGAAAAAAGGGTACTGATTGAAGAGAAAGGTGTTCTTATCAAAACAAAGGTTACTTCTTCACCAAATAACCACAAACATATCTTTTCAGAGTTATTTTCCCAAGCATAGTGATAAGATTGAGTTTGTTTCATTTAACAAATACTTGTTGTTTGGCATAAAAGAGGACAAACAATGATTTATAAGGAGGACATGGTGTGTGCTTGAGAAGCCATTTCAAGGACCATTTGAGACAAATTGTTTTTTTTCAGTCAGCAAAGAGTTTTCAAAACAAAATGCCTCCCAGGCAAGACAATAGAAGTGGCCTTCACAGGAGGTTTGAGCCTATTTCAACTGAAGAGGTAAATGCTCATCCATCAGTCCTGTTTAACTTTCATGAGGTTGGGTGTCTAGATTTTTGTCAAAGGGTGCAGGAGGTGAAAAGCTATTCCCCTTTGACACATCTTTTTGCTTTGATATTTCAAGAGAAGCACTTTCAGCTGGCAGGCTTGGATTTCAAGTTCTCTCCTAGGTCCATTTCCAAGGCCACCAAAATCCCTTATGTCGGAGAGAAGTGGTTTAAACAAAGCCACCTAATCTCATAATAGTACAAACCTTTTTTGAAGCCTGAGCATAGACATACATGTCCATCCATATTTCCCTTCTCATATCTATTGACTATTTATGCTCCCCTCATGAAGATAATCATGAAATACTTCACTTGCGAGGGAAGATTCTCCCGAGTCTATGCCTACCATGTCTGGTTGCTCATGCATTTCACAAGAGACAAATTTTTAAATCTCCCTTTCTTCCTCCATAGAAGTATGAGAAAATGACCTCCACTATTCAGAAAAAACCTCCTTCTCAGCAGTCAACTTGCCTCTTCCATCACTCCGTCATCAAGGTTATCATTCTTCATCAGCTTGAGAAGAAGGAAATCTCTTGGGATACTTTCATTGCACATACGGATTTCACCATTGTTCCTTCATTCCATACATCTCCTTCACCTTCCACTCACCATCCTTCGCCTTCTTCAAGCAAGCCCATTCCCAAGAAGCTCAAATTTCCCATTGATAAAGAAGAAGAGCATGATGAGGAAGAAGATCATGATGAGGAAGAAGAGTATGAGCAAGAGGAGGAAGAGCAAGATGAACATCAGCATGATGAAACATGGCAGCAAGAGGAAGAAGATCATGATGAGGAAGAAGAGCATGAGCAAGAGGAGGAAAAGCAAGATGAAAAGTAGCATGATGAAACGGGGCAGCAAGGGGAAGAAGAGCATAGTGAGGCAAAGCAGCAAGGGGAAGAAGGGCATGATGAAGAAGAGCATGACGATGAGCAGCAAAATGAAGATGAACAACAACAACATGATGATGAGCAGCAAAATGAATATGAACAACAGCAACATGATGATGAAGCAGGTAAGCAAGGGGAAGGAGGGCAGTGCCATGAACAAACTCAAAACAGTGAGGAAGGAAATGATGAGGATATTGAGCATTTTTATGAGGACATGGGTAGCCCTCACAGCAGCAAAAATGATGAAGATGAAGCCCAAAACATTGTAGATACAAAGCCTCAAAATCCTAAAGATAGCCCTTAAAAGGAAATGCAAGGGGATAGTCAAGGCATCCATGAAGAAACTCAAGAAAGTGGCAAGAATGATGAGGAAAGTAACAAGGGAAAAGAGCCAATAGAGCATGTGCTAGTTGCCTCTCCTAGGCAAGGGGCCATGCTTTCTTCTCCAAAAGTGGCCAAGCCCTGGAAATCAAGGAAAAGGGTGCCTAAAGCTGTAACTGCAAATGTTACTAGGGCCCTCCGAAGCAAAGGGAAATTTCCCAAGAAGTCCATTGTCTAATTTCCCAAGAGGAGGAAGACCAAGAGAGCCACCCAAAGCAAGGGAAAGGAGAAAGAAGAAAGCAGCCATGAAAAGGACAGGGACTTTGACATAATTCAAATCCAAAGTGATGATAGCAACAATGAGGCCCGAATCCTAGAGACTCTCTTGATCGATAGAGAAATCCAAATTGATGCTTTGAGGACAGATCTAGAGAGGGCTAGAAACTTCAATCACTTTTTGCAAATTCAAAATAAATAGATGAGTGTCCACATGGTGGTATATGAGACATGGGCCATCAAAGACAAAAAAGAGGCCTCCAAGGCACAAGTTAGATTGGAAGAAATCATGGGTGAGCTCAATGATATCGAAGATGAAGATCAGCCCAGGAGAAAGAGGCCAAGAACCATGGGACTCAAAAGAGCCTTTGAGAAACAAAAGGAGGAAGAAGCTGCCCTTCTCCAATCTTTTCCTCTCTCTACTTTGTTCGCCCAAGAGATAGAGAACAATCACGAAGCATGGCTTGAGAGGGTAAATGATCACTTAGAAAAGAAGTTGGGGAAGGCAAATAGAGATTTGGACCTTCAACAGAGGATGACCGGGCACTATAAGAAGCTCAATCAGTTTGCCCGGCGAAAATTGAAGGCCACACAAGAAAAACTCAAGGAAGCACAAAGGAGGCGCCTGGCACCAAAAATGAAGAAAGACACCTCAAAGCTCCAAATTTTGGCATCAGCTTCATAGCATGTTTTTGAAAACCCTTGAGGTTCATGCTCGCCAAAATTGGGCGAAATTCAACAAGTTTTGGTTTTTTGTCATTTTTAGGTTTTTGGCTAAAACTCATGGGCATCGCCACTTCTGTTTGGGGCATCCTCAAAGGATGAAAATGGTATCATTGGATGCCATAATTTCAAGGGCATATACTCAGTGATTTCCAGATCAATTGAAGATGATTTTCTCCCCCAAAATGGCGAAAAACACTCACTTTTTCTACACTTTGCCCCATTTGTCAGCAAGGTCTATTTTTTGGGTTTTTACACACAGGTCAGTGTTTTATAGAATTCTGGTGGTCAGTTTTGAGAAAAATAAGCATTTTTAGAAAATAGACATTCAGAGCTTTCCAACGAGCCATCATGGGCCTCATTTCGACATCGAGAAGGCCTCCAAAAGTTGCCAACAAGATAGAGGACTTTCTGCTGATATATTTCTTGAGTATTTTTGTAAAAATTGAACCTTTCTAAAGTGACTTTTCCTCATGTGCGTTTAGCTATTTTTGGACATGATTAGTTATGAAAATTCAATATATTTTCCTTTTTTAGCATTTTTGAGACATTTTATTAGATATTTTGTGCCTTGGGCTTTGCAAAGCCTCAAGGACAAAATCAGATATTTTGGATAGGCCAATGAGAATGCAAGTTGAACTAGGAGGTTTTCCTCACTTTGGCCTATATATTCCAAAGGATTTCATTGTAAACAAGACTGAAATTGATGAACAGAAGCAATATATGGTTATACAAGCTTGGAAGAAACACTTGTCTCATGCATTGGATATTTTCTTGAATTTTTTTGGATGATGAAGGAGGTCTGTTGTTGGATTCCTTGACTTGGTAAAATGGTATAGTGTCCCTCTCTGTTATGCTTCTTATTTTTCATTCATAATTCCATGTTATTGCTTGCTATAAGACAGTAGAGAATATATTTGAGACATGCCCTTGGAGGCACCTCAAATTTCTTGTTTCTTTATAGCTTCTATGTTTTCTTCCTTCTTAGTCATATCAAAGAATCCTTGATTGCTCTTTGATAACTGAAGAAATTGTTTTCTTGTTTCATTTATGGTTTTATGCATGCTAATTATGATTCACGGTATGCCCTGCTTACTCATGGCTATTCATAGCTCCACCTCTGAAACCTCTCTTTGATTTTTAGATTTTCATTTGTTGAACCAAGGAGGTCTTGTACTGATCTTTCCCTTTGCCTAAAACTATGCAATCTTGCTTCAAAGTGCCCAATAGCTTGAAATACTATGCTTAGGCATTTCCTCATAGTGATTTGAGTTTTTTGTTTGTATTAAATGTATTTCCCCAAAGTCTGATAGTAATTCCCTAAAGTTAGAGAGTCATATATCTCTATGTATTGCTTGAATGTTTATTTCCATGCATTGATCAGTTTATATTTACATTTCTCATGATTAATGGTTAGCCCTGCCATGTTTATGTCAGCTATTAAACTATTTATGTTTGAAATCCTTTTTTCTTCACAAGTTTAATGTCCATCTCACTCCATTTTACCCAAAGATCCATTTTACCTCGAATCAAATTGGCCCTTAAACAACCTTGTATCACCATCTGAAAGCTTTCTTGACCTTTTCGACCCCATAGCCCAGTTGATCTGACATCTTTTTACCTATCTTAGTCTTTGATCAGTTCATCCCTCACAAACCTAAAAACCAAAACCAAAAACCTACTTCATAACTAGCCTAAAATCAGAAACACAAGAAGCAAACACACAGATATCCCTTACACAAATAGAAAGAGCCCTCTCTGAGTCCAGGAAGGCTAGGTCCTTGGGCTCAAAAGACTGGTTTGATGTTACACTGTCATTTGGCTTGCCAATAAGCCAAATCAAGGGACCCTAACACATCCATGGCTTTGATCAAATATTCTGATGCATCCTTTGATTGAATCCCTGTTGTGATTTCTATTGAAGTATATTCCTTTGTTGTGGCTGCAACTAAAATAGGGGTTGTTGTCAATGGAACTATTGCTAGTTGTGAAGACTACTCTTTTTCTTTCAGCAGTTTTTCCATCTCAATTTCCATGTCTTTAATTTGGATATTTTGTTCAATTATAATTCTGAGCATGTGATCCTTTTCCTTTTCCAATTTTCCAACTTCTTTGGCTCGGGTATCTTTAGTGGAGGGAAGCTTGAGTTTCTTCCTCAATGTTGCTATGTCTACATTCTTTCCCTTAACAATCTCTTCAACTAAATTTACATCTTTGGCGTCATACCCCAACTTGATCACCAAGTCCTCCAATGATTTGATCATGGTGTCCTTAGTTAGTGATGATATATTTTCAAGTTTTAATTGTGATTGTATGTTGCTGACTGAGGCCTGCAATTCGGATTTTTCCATGGAAGTATTGGTCAGAGTAGAGTATATCCTTTCACTAGATTTTTTTATGTAGGTCCATTTGGTCGATGGGGATAATCTACTTGGAATTAAATGAAAATATTGATTTATTATAATCAGGTGGATTTTTTGGAAATGGGACCTTTGCTTGAAGGAACACAATTTTCATTTCCCCCTTTTCTGTATAAAATGCTAAAAGAAACATGTGTTGTGACAAGGTTTTTTTCTTCCATGATTGGGAGTATGTGTTGGCTTTGAGTAGCTCATTCTTCTTCTTGATTTCTTTGAATTTAGAAAAAACATTTGGTTCTTCCTGGTCTTGAGTCAGCTATGATTTTTGAGCTATATCTAGAGGATAGTGGGAATATGAGGAAGCTAGAGACCTTGTGAGGATATCTTCTTTCCTTGTAGAGGCATGACGACCTATTAGGACTATGGTAGATGGTAGATCATCCTCTCACAGAAAAATTGGTATAGGATTATTTTTCTATTTCTTATTATATATCTAAAACTCTTTGGCTCCAATATCTATAACTGAAGGGAAACCATCTTCCCTTGATATCTTGTCATGTTTATCTAAAGGTATTTGAGTCTGTGAGGTAGTTGTGGATATCACCTTCTCTTCTGCTTCCTGTAGAGTATTCTCCTCCCACTGATTTTGGTTCATGAACTTTTCTATCTCTGGTCTGGAAGTGTGAAGATAAGTAGTGCTTTTATGCTCCACCCTTAGTTTGGAAATGATACCAAGGGGTCATATGACCAGGTGAAACTTAACTTGAACTCAATTTACTTAAGAAGAAAATATGCCTCCTTACCTGCTGCCCTGGTGTTACATATGAATGGTCCAACGTGTGTCTTGATCTTGAATTGTGATTTGTTCTTTACTGAAACAAAATGGAGGTCATCCATATTTATCATTTGTCTTATATATTCCATTGAGAAGATTCTCATAGGAACAAATTTTGATATCTTATATGGTGTAAATTCACATCCATACACCCTTATTTATGTGTATTTATGGTACAAGTACTAGTCCCCTGTCTTGGTTTGCTCAGAAAGGTTCATATATCTTCTTATATCTGGCCTTATTCTTGGTTGAAGGTAACTGTTTAACAAATAAGCAGATATGTATAAAAAATAATCAAAAAAATCACTGTAGGTCAACTCAGTAGTATGTTCCCTCACTAGGGAAGTCCAATGAATGACATATTGAACTTATCCTTGCTCATCTAAACTCTATATTGCAAAATGAAAACTTTTTGCTTGATAAAATATAAATAAATAAACCAATACTGAGGCATATTTCAAACTGCCTTCTTTAGAAAATTTTAACAATTGCTCATTGATAGCATTAGATAGAAATTCACTATAATTAAACATGATTGAATGTTTTTCATTATTTGAGAAAATTGACAAGAAAACCATAATGACTTCATTTACCCATTGATCAGATTGATAACCTAGGAGACAAGAAACTATGCAAATGATTTTATTTGTCATCTCAGGAAAAATAGAGAATGGGTATGGGGGATTCTTTTTGGGTAATTGGGCATCTTCAGGCAGGAAAATCTCAAATTTTTTGGTTCTATTGGGGAAAGTGAGATTTTTATACAATTCCATAAGGGTTTCTTCTAAAAATGGTTTGAGAGATTCATTGTTTGGTATTTACAGCATTTGGTTAATTGATTCAGGAGTAATGGTGAAAAGGATATCACCATTCTGGGCTACAATGGATTTTTGGATGGGAATGTACCTAGAGTGGCACCATGTTACAAACTCTGGAAAGCGGTGTGTTTGGGGGAAAATGAATTGGGCCAAGAAGGAGTCCCACAACACCAATTCATCACTTTGATCGATGTGGTTTTGTTTCAACTAGTTATGTAGCTCATATAAATCAAATTCACAGGCAATCTCAAGGATTTTATATTCCTCATCTACCAGGGGTAAGTGGACTAGGTTGAAAACTGGTGGTAGCATTGGGTTTTCCTCAATTTTCTTTGATTTTCCTTTAGGGGCCATGATTAAACAGAAAATGAACAGAGTTACTGATTTACCCAAGAAAATTTAGCTAATGTATTGTGCTTTTCATAATCTGGTTAGCTCAATGCAATTGACTCTGCTGCAGCTGCATAGGTGTTGTGATGGATGGAGTTTAGCTGATGGGTCACTGTAACAAATATAGGAACATAATGCACAAGGGGGTCCACTCATCGGGGTTTTTATTTTTTATAAGAAACAATTGTTTATCATTGAGTTGAGTTCATTAGGGCATGGTTCCGTTGAGGAAGGGGAACGTTCACATGGTGAACGGGTAGTTTAACGAGTAGGTGTAATGGACGGGACAGATGGCATGATGGGTTTGGTTTAATAGTGAGGGATAATTGAAGTTAGGCAGGAGCAGGAAGGGTACATGGCAGTTAGGGAGTGGATGGGATAGGGAGACGTAGCGAGGAGAAATGGAGTAGAGGTGGATTAATAGTTTTTCGAGGTGGGGGGCGGGGGGTGTAAGCAGTATTAGGAGGAGGGTGCAAAGAGCTTGGGTGATTTCCATGTCGCAAAGTTGAAAACCACTTTTCAGATGCCCCCCCCCCCTGATGGTTAAACGTCAAAGGGGCTAGGGGGTCCCAAAGCAGATGGCCCGTAGTTGATCTTGGTGGGCCATATCTTGGTTGTCATTTGATGCACGATATTATCGCTAGCTGACAAAAGGTCATGTAGACCAACTTTATTCCACTTAACATAAAAATTTGTGCTTAGACTATATAAAAATAACTTTACAACATAATTTTGAATCTATTTCCTAATTAAACCATGATTAAAGTGTTAGATAAATTGAATCAAGATTAGAGTCAAGTTTGACCGAGTTAAACAGTGATGGTTTTGGGGAACATGGTATTGTGCACCCATGGTTTTCAGCTCATGGTATTGCATGTAATGGAGCCAATAAAAGGCTCAGAGGAATTCATTATAATGTAGGCCTAGAGGTGAGCGGTGAAGGCTCACATGGCTGAATTGGCCAGGTTTTGGCCAAGGCTAATGAAATTTCATTAGGATGGGTTTTCCTCGGAGTTGGGGTTTTCCCCGGTTAAATATTGTGTGTTAATGTTTCATTTTTGTTGTTGGTTATGTTTTATTGATCCTCTCGGTAATTAGTTAATATTCTCCAATAAATGTTTCTTCATTTGGTATCGGAGCCATGGTCTAGTTTTTGGCCTTTGTGGTCAAGGTTAACCTAGATTCTCTAACAAGAGCGGGTTGATAATTTCTTTGGGGTTAAATTTGTGGATCTACATTTGAAAGTGTTTATTTGCTAAGAGATGAAGCCAGTCTCGAAGGTTGCATCGATGGATCGAGGGTTATACATAAGTCTGATTTGCGTAGTAGTGAAAATGTGCCCAAATCAATGGAGAAGATGTTGAAAACCCTAGATCGATGTAGACTGCACAAGAAAAAAAATAAAAATGATGAGCACCCGACTGTGGATAGAGGCATATACAGTGGAAGAAAACCCTTTTGTAGCTACGGCTATGTGAGAATACAGAGGAGGATATGGCGGGCATGTTTGATAAACAAGTAAAGGAGCATCTATATTTGGCGCAGAAGCATCCGAAAGTGATGCAAGTTGTCACTCCTCCGGCCATGAAGGATGAAAATTTTTTTTCGATGGTGGGAAGGAGGATCGATGGATCTGATGATGGTAGCCACAAAAATCCACTGGTTTGACCTCGTCACCTAGGTGTGACAGTAGTTTGGTCTCAAACAGAGGGGCTATGGCATGAATGCCAAGAAATCAAGCTCACACAAAGAAGATGACGCTTGGGCCATAACACAATTGGAATGGTGAGATTCGGCAAGTCCCATGAGGATCAGGGCAGAGGCAAGCTAGGTTGCAGGTCTCGAGGAAGGCACCAAGACAGCCTTGACGACATCTATCTCACATGTTAAAGATTGTGACCGAGTTCAATGTTGGAGAGAGCTTGGCCACTTTTGCATGCAAGTGACAGTGAGGAGTTTGTGTTCTGAGCAAGAGCGTGAACAATCTAGGAATGGCTGAAACCTAGTTGGTCAATGCGGTTGCCCCAAATGCTGCTCGGTGATGGTGCAATGGGATTTCATTGTGGACCAGGATCGCTTGTCTACGTGTCAATGAGAATTTGATGCAGAGCGACCGTGAGAAGAGCCCAATGAAGGACAACAGTTGCGACAGAGGTAGTGTCTCTATGTTGTAGTGCTCAAGAAGAGGTTGAGCATCCAACATGTGAGATCACTGGAGAAGAGCTTTGAAAATATGAGTGTGAAGATGTTGAAAAATCATAGCCAATGTTTTCGTGGATGAGAACATTACACAAAGGTTTATGTGGAGCACCACAGGTAGGAAGATCGTTGCTCTTGTAACCATGTTGGCGCTCTTGTGATCACATTGGCCTCATGGAGCAATTTACGTAGGAGGAAATGTAGCCTATGGAATTATATTGCTGGTTTAGAGAGGTCTTGGATTATAAATCCATAGAGTAAGAAACTATGGGGACTGGTTACATGCAAAGTATTTGACAGAATGAGTCAATCAAATAATTATCATAGTGTGGTGGTAAATGGTTGAGGATAGACTTGGGAAGATTCATGTACAACTATGATGTCCTCTTTGGAGAGGACATCATGAATGTAGAGAATTATCATACAAAGAATAGCAACAATGAAACAAAAACAAAAACAAATTGTTATTATAATGGAGTTAATTTTTACATGTAAATGGGCATACTGCTGTAAGACCTGGTATGGCATGCGTACCCCTGGATAATCACTGGTAAATTTTGGGTTAGACTTAGATGATAGGGGGGATGCAAGTTAAAAACTACCTTGGGTAAAAATTTTGAAGGGGGAAAGGGTTGCAGTGAAGGTTGTCTCACTTAGCAGTTTTGGCTGGATTTAGTCAATAATCCCCAAGTCAAGTTTAAGGGGGGAATGTTAGGTAAATTGACTTGGGATTAGAGTCAAGTTTGACCGAGTTAAAAATTGATGGTTTTGGGGCACACGGTATTGTGCACCCATGGTTTTCAGCTCATGGTATTGCATGTAATGGAGCCTATAAAAGGTTCAGAGGACTTCATTGTAATGTAGGCCTGGAGGTGAGCAGTGAAGGCTCACATGGATGGATTGGCCAGGGTTTTGACCAAGGCTAATGAAATCTCATTAGGATGGGTTTTTCCCAGTTAAATATTGTGTTTTTATGTTTCATGTTTGTTGCTGGTTATGTTTTATTATTCCTCTCGGTAATTAGTTAATATTCTCCGGTAAATTTTTCTTCATAAAGAAGGTGGTTAATCAACTTAATCTAACTTAACTATTTTAACCAAGATTACATTGTGTGATCAAAAATTCACTTATTCTAAACTAATTACATTTTTAATCAAGCCTAGTCATGCTTAAATGACGTTATTAAACTACTAAATCCTATTTATCAAATTCCAATGTGGCATTTTAACTAGCAGCACATTATTCAAATTTTCCTAAGGTATTACTAATACATTTTTTCATATTTTTTTTTTGAGTGGCATTTAGACTTGCTCACTAATTTTTTGGTGTATTTTCATTTTTTTTTCTCATATTTTTTTATTTTTTCATATTTTATTTTTTCACATTTTATTTTATTTTTACATCCCCTTCTCTATTTTATTTTTCTTTTCTTATTTTATTTTCTTTTTATTTGAAAATAATTTACAGGATGGAATATTATTTACAACATTCTATACAATAAAATTTACAAATAATAAAAAATTTATCCTATGCATCATAGGACCCTAAAAACTGGGATGACGAGATCCATGATGGAGATAAAATGAGAAAAGGGATGGGCATCCAGTGGTAAAGCATGGACAAAGATACAAGTGAGCCATAGGAAATGATATCCTGGAAGGTTGGAGACCAGGAGGTAGATAAAATTATCCAAAAATAATTACCCAGGTACTTTAAGCACAAGCTTATTATAGGAATTTAGTTGTAGTTGTTGAAATTTGCAACAAGGAATATTGAAAATGGCACCCAAAGGCTTCTAGTTTAATTTTCCCTTAATTAAATTCAAAGTAAATTGTAATTCCATATCACATGACAACTTGTAAGTGTTAACTGATTCAGGAAGACTTAGGTATCCCAGTCAATTTCAGTTGAGGGTCAAATTCCCAGTCAATTCGAGTTGAGGGTCAAATTGGACGCATGTAGAGTTCTCCCTAAGTTTTAGGGGGACTAGTTGCAGTTTATTCTGAGTTGTAATTAGTTAACTCAATAATTTGAGATAAAATCAGTTTAAGTAGTTCTAACTGATGGGTGAGATAGTGATAGGTCCAATGAATTAAATATGAATTAATTCACATGTAATGATCAATCATATAACTGATAATTCACTATAAATATTTTTTTCAGTTAGTTCTAAGGAAGGCTCGATTGAGGTTGTAGTTAAAAGGAAGAGAACTATCAGTTGTATAATTAGAAAATTGTAAAGGTCATGCATAAGGTCATCAGGATTCCTTCGATGTATTTCACAATCTTTTGATTGGGATTTCCTAATTAACAGGGACTCAATTAGCCCAGGAATGTGTGAGCAAGGTTGGTCAGGCAAAGGCGAGGACTTCGTTAAATATTAGACCAAACTTGATTATACCAAAATTAGCAGAGTGTAAAGGTTTCTTAGGAAGATAAATAAAATTTTATTGTTTCATGTTCTTAACTTTATGAAATATAAAGATAGCGGGGTTTTTATCTAAGGCTTTCCCAGATACATCTTTGCATTGTGCGATTGATATTCTTTCTCTTTCTTGTTCACATTATTATGTGATTGTAATTGGTTTCCACAATTTGTAGAATTGATTGAGCATTTTTTTTTAGTAAATTACAAGATTAGTTGAATATATTTAGATATTTCTACATGGTATCAGAGTATGAATAACAATAGAAGAGAAGAACCCGAGTTTGTTTTGAACATGTACATCAAATTTGCAGATTTATTCTTTGCGACCAACAACAGATCAAGATTTCTTTCAATGGCTTGAGACTCGAATATTCCCTCAAGGGAAATTTGAATTACATAGCATGGAAGGACAAGATGGAGGCAGTGATAGAGGAAAACAGACTGAATGAATTCATAGACAATGATATTCCCCAGCTCACAACAACAAATGCTCAAAATCTTGATGCATGGAAGAATAATGTAGCCAAGGTGAGAAGGATTCTGTTAGAAGGAGTTCGAGATCATATTGTCTCAAAGCTCCATAGAATGAAAAATCCATATGCAATGTGGAAGGCCTTAACATATCTATTTCAAAATATCAGTGACCACATGAAGTTGGTGCTAGAGGACAAGCTTAAAATGATCAAGATAGAGGAGGGCAAGATAATACCAAAATACTTGACGAATTTCACTCAATGTCGAGATGAGATTGGAAGTATTGATGTTACCATTACCGAGGATGATTTGTTGAGCCTAGCACTTCCAGGCCTTCCCAAGATTTGGCACAACTACGAGGATTCGGTAAATGGAATGGAGCACTCAAGATGATACCAGATACTTGGTACAATAAGAGATAAGACAGAGCACCAAAGACGAGACCTCTTCCAAATAAAAAGAATATTTTCCATTAGTCAAAAAAGGAAATAAATCCAAGGGAAGGAAGTTCCAAGGAGAAGATGGCAAGAGATACTTTTCCAAGATCAAGTGTTTTCACTATCACGAGTATGGGCACTATGCTGGGAAATGTCCACAAAAGGAAAAAAACAAGGAGCCTGCAGTTGCAGCAGTAGGTGAAGCTATAGCTTCACACTTCGAGCTTGATTTTACTCTCATTTCATGCATGGAAAACACTTTATGGGATGCATGTGGTATCTCGACAGAGGTTCCTCGTTCCATATGACATGGAATAGAGATATCTTCAGTGACTTGGAGGAGAAGAACCTTGAGTAGAACATAGATTCTGGAGATGATGAGAGGTATAGCACGAGTAACATAGGTAAAGTTACCATTCAGAGGGATTTTGGCTCCCCTCTCATACTGAAAAATGTTTCGTTTGTTCTAGGACTTAATAAGAATCTTGTTTCCGAGGCGATATTGGAATACTGTGGCTATGATGTGATATTTAGAAAAGGAAAGGTATTCATTTGACACATCACCATGGGACATATGAAATATGTCAGTGTGCGAGTCAAGAACTTGTATGAACTTGGTACCAGATGCATGCAAATATTTGAGGAGCAAGGAAAATGTTAGATACTTGGTAGTTGAGAGGGAGCATGAATTAACTCTCAACATGCAACCTCAACACAAGCCTCAGAAGGTTATGGAGTAGCCACAATTGGAGAAGTAGATAGGAGACCAAGTGGAGGAATCCACTCAAGCAGAGACCTCCAATAGGGGGGGATTTCGATCTAGGTGGGCAGACGGAGCACATGCAACCATACCTCCACGTGAGAGGTGGGATGATGTGAAGTCATAATAAATTTGGGCAGGGTCCATTGATATGTATTGTATCATGGATCATTACCTTGCTACGGGAGCGCATAGTATATAGTAACATGATGGATCAGTGGTGATTGATGCATTCATATTTCATAGTGACAAATGTAAGATACTAGAGCACAAATCAAAGTTGGAAATATTTCAGATGGAATAGATACAAAGTCAACAACAGCATAAATTTTTCAGTAGACAGTTTAGTAGCTAGTAGCAGTCAAAGACTCTGGAGATAGATGCATCATACTAATTTAGTTTGGATTTTTTTTTAGTTTCATAAGTTGTAATAGCAAAAAACACTATATAAGTGTTGCATGCAAAACATTCCAAAGGCACAATATCGGGATAGAGTTGAATTCCTTTCTTGTTGAGAGGGAGTCTTGAAATTGGAAACGAGAAATATTGAAAATGGCACCCAGGACACTTCTAGTTTAATTTTCCCTTAATTAAATTAGAAGTAAATTGTAATTCCACATAACATGACAAATTTTAAGTGTTAACTGAATCATGAATACTTATTTAGCCTAGTCAATTCGAGTTGTGGGTCAAACTAGAGGCATATAGATTTCTCCCTAAGTTTTAGGGGGTCCAGTTGTAGTTTATTTTGAGTTGTAATTAGTTAACTCAATTATTTGAGTTAAAATAAGTTTAACTAGTTCTAACTGATGGATGAGCTAGTGATAGGTCCAATGAATTAAATATTATTTAATTTTCATGCAATGATCAATCAGATAATTGATAATTTGATATAAATATCTATTGCATGTTAGTTCTAAGGACGTCCCAGTTGAGATTGGTGTTAAATGGAATAGAACTACTAATTGTATAATTAGAAAATTTTACAGGTCATGCATGAGGTCATCATGATGCCTTGGATGTATTTCACAATATATTGAAGGGACTTTCCTAATTAATACGGGATCAATTATCCCAAGAATGTGTGAGCAAGGCTGGTCAGACAAAGGCAAGGACTTGGTTAAATATTGAACCAAACTTGCTTGGATCAGAGTGAGACAATCATCAAAGTGTAGAGATTTTTAAGGAAGTGAAATAACATTGTATTGTTTCATGTTCTTGACTTTGTGAAATATACATATAGTGGGTTTTTTAGCTAAGGATTTCCCCAAATACATCTTTTTGTTGTTTGATTGATATCCTTTCTTTTTCTTGTTCATGTGATTGTGAAATCGTAATTGGTTTCCACAATTTGTATAATTGATTTAGTATTTTTTTTTTAGTACATTACAAGATAAATTGAATCTATTTAGATATTTCTACAGTAGTATCCCGAAGGAATTTATGTCTGGATTGTTTGAAAAGGTGAAATAGAAATAATTTTCGGCTCGAGAGGATCAGACATATCACTAGTGCAGGGCAGGACCCATTATGTGTTATAACCTTATAATTCATGGAAGAAACTTGAAATGCAATTTATTAATTAGTCGAGCTTGCGGGCTTGCAGGTAGTAGAAGAATGAGAGTGAATGTACTATCCTGGAAGGGAGAGCCCATATATAATTATAATAAATTTCTAGGGATTAGCAGTGCAGGGTGCATATAGAGGAGAGGGTAGTACCCAAAGCCCAAATGATCAGAAAGTGTCATGAATTGGAATTTGCAAAATATTATGGGATTTCAGGTTCATGATTTATTGAAGTTGATTGGGGTCAATACTCGTAAGATAATGCGGTAATATGCAGGAGTGGGGACCAAACCTTTTATGTGTGCAAGTGGAAACTCGTGATGAAATGGATCCGAGAGCCTGCATGCCCAAAGGCATGTAAAATTAGATTTTAAAATAAAGTTACAAGTTTCTAGGTACTAGGGTAGCATGAAATAGTGAAGTTGAAAAGGGGGCCAATTATACATGTTTCCCTGGAAGAAATTCCTCAGAGACATCCAGTATGAGGTGGTTTTGGGCTCAAATGGAAAACCAAGAATGACTTCAAGATGAAAATATAAAAATAAAGACCCATGTGCACACAAGATGTAAATTTGATAATCCTGTAAGCACTTTATTCATCTCGGGGTTTGTAAAAGGGGCATAAATAAAAGAGAAAATATGTGATAAACAAGGTAGTGTCAATATGATTTTGGAAAATGTAATAGTACAAGAATGTGTAGAAGTATGGTTATGGGAAAGAGTATTTTTACAACTTCTACAAGATTTTTTTTGCAATTTTCCTTTGCTTCAGGGTCTTATTTAATTATCCATTGAAAATGTAGGAAGTTACAAACCCACGACAAATTTAAACAAGAAGGATCCAAGAATTTCATTTTAGCTGCATCGAGAAAAGAAGAAAAATATGATAATGCCTTCTCTTGTATATTTTTAAAACAAAGGGAATATAAAACAAAGCACATTTATAGAGCACATAAAAAAAAGTATGATGAGAAATAAAATACTTCCCCAAACATGTTTATAACCTAGAAAGGGACAGTCGCCCGCTTTATTATTATATCCACATTATTAAAAGAGAAATAGAAAGGAAAACAATCTAACTTACTTATTCTACCCCTATTCTAACTATAAGCTGTAAAATATGACTAGGCGTAGTCATATTTCTAGTGTAACCATTCAAACACTTTATTTCCTGCATGTATGTACACATCAAACATTAGTAACAAAAGTATGGATATCATTAAGCTAACAAAAATAAACCTGAATGCAATATGTACATCTATTACTAACATATTACAAAAATAAGTTTACTTACAAACATATTCACTAGGAAAGTTTCCTCTAACCAAATTTCTATTAGATCATAAAAATATGGATGAGTATTCGTTAAAGACTGGAAGATGTCGAATGGGAGAATGTATGGTCAATTGTTAGTGTTATATACATAAGACAAACTATTAGGAATATTATGTTGAATTAAATCTTCCAAATGATCTTCAAATGGATTAATGAAGTGCAGATGGACATTTAATGAATCTATCATAAGATATTTAATTAGGTTAGATAGTTGGTCATATTCTATTGATGTACTCACAAGTGATGATTCAGGTGGTTTTATCGCTGCAATAATGACCTTCCAAAATTTTTGCCTTAGTCAATTTTGGAGCCTACATGAATTTTCATTCAAGCCCCTAAGTGTCGTCACATTCTTTAATTTTTTATTTGTGTGTTTTCTCCTAGTGTCGCATCCTCCTAATTCAAAGTTTCCCGAGTGTCGTCACCTAAAACCTAGAATTTATTGTGTTATCTAGCCCATGGTTAGGTGGACTCATGAATTTTCTTAACTTAGAAACTATCCTATTCACCATGAAAAGCACTCAAAAGCACATAAAAAGAAACCAAAAGCAAGAAAAGTTCCCTTTAAGGAAAAAACACACTTCGAGTTGACGAAGACATGCTCTTATCTTGAGTGCACTCCTTCAAGCTAAAGAAGTTCCCTCCTTGAGCACACCTCTTCATGATAAGAAAGTGTGCCCTCCTTGAGTGCATTCCTTCATGTTAAAGTAATACGCCCTTCTTGAATGCATGCATGATCTTCCTTGTTGCATGTGGCTGCACTCCTAGAAAAATGATCCACTTAACTTCCTTCAACTAATCCATTCACTCATCGAAAAGTGGTGATCATGCATGAAACTAATTTTCATGTAATTTCTTTTAAATCAACCCAAATAATCATTCAGTTTCATAATAATTCTCATCTAGGTTGGGTGCACAAATGTGGATCAAGAAACTCTTCATCGATATGCGTTACAAGTAAGTTTTTCATGTTGAATTTATTGATTTCCTCTCATGATTTCACTATTGATCTTGATTTCCTTGCTGGCATTTCTTTGTTTTTTAGTTTATTTACCAATATTTTTGTTGAATCTTGTTTTTTCAAGAGTTAATTTGTCGTCACATGTTGAAACTCTGCATATTCCTTAACTTTTCACATTCGACCATAATTGTGACATCATCCATAAAATCTTGTAGATCCTTCTTCTTCTCATTTTTATCATGAAGTATTTCTTTCAGATTTTTTTTTGAGCTTTCCCTTGGCAAAGCGCACTTCTAGAAACCTAGGCTCAATAAGCTCTGAAAAATGCACCCATAATGGTCAATTTTTCCTCTTGAGCACACTCCTTCATCACAAATAATTTCGCTCTCCCTAAGCACATGAGCGCACCACGAAGGCCTAAATTATTTTGTGTCATCCCTTGAGCATGCGCTAGTGCGCCCTCCTTGACGTTGATCTCATTATCACACCTTAAAGGCTTGATGGCCCAAAGAATTGTCCCTGTGTCACTTTGGAGTACAACAATGCACTCTCTTCATCTCCTTAAGCGCATGAGTTCACCATGAATGCTCGAAGGCCCAAAACCTCACTCCTTCATCCCTTCAGAGTGCACCAGTGCACCCTTAATGGTTTTCCTTCTCTTCCTTGAGCGCATGAGTGTAATGACCCTGACCCCTCTTTGTGCTTTGAAAATGTGCCCTCCTTGTTGCATCTATATTTTCTACCCATGCATGTAGTTGTATTTTTTCGTTGATATATTTACATTCACGGTTACATCTAATGGCTCTTTGTATATGATTTACTAGGATATTTCTACATAACTAGTTGCATAAATCTAATCTTTTCATCATGAGTGTGTTTCCATAAATAGGTGGTCAAGCTAAAAATATTGTCACCCTTTCATCATATGTTAGATACATGCCTCCCACTGCACGTAAAGTGGCCTCCAAAGAAGCTTCAAAGGAAAGCACTGAGGAATCAGTTGAAGTAACAGAGCAACCATTCCTATTTATGCAGACACATAATGCTTCATTGATAAGTCTACTGAGGTCACATGGGGAGATGTTATAAGCCATTTTGTCACATCCAATCAAAGTGAGCCTTATAATGGGATCAATCATCATCATATTCCCCTTGTCATCATCTTGTACAAATACCTAAGCATGTACATTTCATCCCTTAGTTTCAACCCTAAACTACCCTATCTGAGCCAGTTTAAGGACCAACGCTCCCTGCATGTCTATTGGGGTGTGTTCACAGACAGGTTTCTCTACTGTGCCAGTGTTGGTCACTAGCAAGTTGCCCTCCTTTTCACCCGCGTTTGTTCTAGAATTTTGGGAGAATGATCAGGATTCCAAAAGCTTCCCCTTATAGGAGTTTCAAGAATTTGTTTCAACTACTTACCTTGGATTGACATTCGGATCCTATCCAACCCTAATTTGGAGTTTTAACCACTTATCCTTTGATCTTATCCCTCAATTAAAGGTGGATCTAAAGCCCTAGAATGGTAATTGGATAAGAAATCCCAACTTACCCCTCTCTCCTATATATTTACCCTCTCATATGTAAGAGGTAATGGTTGGATCTTGAGAGTGATTTTGCCCTTATGTTGCTACAGTAAGTAGTTATCATCTCATTCATAGGGTTAGTGGAGGTGCATATTGTGACAAGGAATAGACAAGTCAAAAACTTGGAGGATATCTTCTACAAGCTCAACTTCCACTTATGGTTGTAATCTCCTTCCATTTTTATTAATGAAAATAATTCTCTTTTTTCCTATATGTGATTTTGTTATTTCACTTATTTCAATGCCATGTTGATCTATTGAATAGATTATTTAGATGATACTGCATACATCTCATAGTTCCTTGGATTTTGTTATCTGACTGTGCAAGATCTAATTTTGGCGATCAGAGCTAGAATTGGAGGTTCCAAGCTAAAGAAGGAGTGAAGCATGCAATGGATTCTAGGTAGGCCTCACTCCACCATCTATTTACTTCAAGGAAAAAAAATGGGTTCCTTGTTTCTTTGTTGTTCTATTTTTACCACCAAACCTAGGGGAGATACCTTTGTCCGCAATCGTAAATCACGTATAACAAGAGACATAAAAGACACATTCATGCAGATTTTTTTTGTTTGTTGAGAAATTGGAATATTTGCAAGCTGTATACATAAATATCAATAGGTACATGATGCATAGGATTGCATGCAGATTCCCAATCATCCCTTGTGTAGAGGTGATTGAGTAGATTGTCACACAAATGGATGAATATCATCTCATGCTTCATAGTGAAAGTGGAATTCAACTCGCCACCTATTATGGTGAATACATGTAGACCTACTAAAAGATGTGCATGACCACATAATATGCAAATAATGACTTTTACACCAAATGGGCTGAACTCAACACAAGTGACATTATCAAATCTTGGTGTTGAGAGCCTGCTAAGTTTCACCATCGCCCATTTGTAGTTTATGTGACCAATATTCTCAGAGGTGTATATCAGTATCTAATTTCCATGTTTTTTTTGTTGCATGGGTGCAATAACGTTGAGTTGTTTGAGGAAAACTAGATATATATGCTCAATATGGTGGTAACCCGTGGTAAAGTATTCAATTGGGTAGACATGTTTTCTTTTGAGTTGCAACATCATCTGGGGTAGGAAAAAATATATTTGAGGGTGAATCAAGCATCACAATTATATATGTATACATTTCTTTTAGATGGAACCTGTGCACAATATGCTTTCCTTGCAATGTACTGGAACCAGACCACTAAGGACACTTTTCAATTTACTTCCACTACAGAGTGTTGCCAAAATAAAGCTTTAGAGGCACATATGAAAAATTAGCTGAGCACTTATTTACGGTTATATTCCATATGATATTCAAGATCAATCCTCCTTGCATGACCAATTAGGTGAAGGAGTCACTACAAAATATTGCATATTGGTTCGCAACACCTGAGGGTACATACATAAAATTCTTTGGTTATCATATATCTTCTCATATCATGCCACGATATGTGACCAATAATATTGTCATGCAAGAAGTATAAAATCAATTGAAAAAGGGATTTTCACAAGCTCTTCATAGGAGGAAGAAATACCCTTAGCCCACCTTCCATTTGAGGAACAAACTATATGATTTAAAGAGCCACAAAGTGGCATCGACATAAATACAAGAGTTGGATCACCTGAAATTAGAAACTAAGGACTTATATGAATATGATCCCAAGGGAGTTTTCTTTCAACATTGTGAAAGGATTAGTTTCAATTGGGGTTATTCATCTATGTCTACAATAGAATATGAGAAGTTAAAGAACTGGTAAAATTTAATTAGAAAGACACATCCAGGGATGAAGACCATCTCACTCCAAGATCCACTAGCTCAAGACATATAGGTGCAGGAGGCAGAACAGATAACCCCTCAAGAAAATATTGTAGCTCCTAGGAAGAGGATCATGTAAGATTCGATGGGTGAAAGAAGTAGGAAAAGGAAAATTGATCCTTTGAAAACAAGAGCTATTCGAGAAAAAGAGGAGAAGAGGAAGCAAGACAAGTTTCTTGAGACGAAACATGAAGAATAATAATAAAGGATAAAAATAGAAGAGGAACAACAAAGGAAGTCACGGGAGGAATAATTAACACATAGTCTATAAGAAGAACAATTTACTTAGGATATATAAGAGGAATATTTGGAGGAAGAGGATATCATCCAACCCATGGATGATGAAATAGGTTCTCCAAAAGAACCTCCTCTTGCGGGTTTTCATATTCCAATTGGATAAATGGGAATCACACCTCCATCGGAAGATAGAGTCATGGACATGTGCTATGTCACATTTTATCAACTTAAGAAGAGGATAATGCAACAGAGACACAGATACTTCCCAAATGATCCTAAAAATCCAGTCTCGATTTCTACGTAAAAGGTGATAACTGCCAATACCAAAAGGAAAACCAGGGAAATCATGGTGGCCAATGTTTCTTTTCTATAACAACGCATGAAAAATATGAATATCTTTTGAATGATAATGTTATATTAAGGAGATAATTTGTTGCAGTTAAGCAACCTGTGGAGCATATTGCAACAAATAATCAATGATTATCTTCACAGAACTTCAACACTACAAAACGGAAATCAACCATGTAGGAAGAACCGGTGCAAATGGAGGACACCATGGCATAGTTATATGATTATGTGATACTTATACAACAAGTGTTGGATACTCTCGTTGGAATTAAGAAGAAGGCACAAGAAATGGTAAAAATCTTGAAATTTTATCCAAGATTCCACCATTATAACTATATGTGTCTTGGGGAAGAGTCGATTACTACTATTATTTCTTATAATTGACTAGACAATAGTTTCAAGTATCTAGCACAGAAACATGGGATGCCTTCAATAGGAACACTTGAAGTGATCAAAGATAGAGAGATCATCTTCCTGGAGATCAAGAAATACATATAAGAAAACAAACAAGCAACAAAACAGGAAATATCAGAGGTTAGCAAGGACAATATTCTATAGTATCATTGCATCAGTCAAATCTCATACAAAACTTTCATGGATATGGAATAATGTACATTCAAGTTCCAAATCCATATTGACAGAGACATTGGAGGTGAAGATGAATTATGTAGGGGACTTGCCATTTTGGGTCAAAGGAATCTCAACTAAGTTCAGAGCATGGCACACATATATTACAAATGAGATCCATGAGGAAGAAAATGACTTATCAATTTGATGAGACTTTTCCTATTGCAGTTTTGTCTTATATAGCCACTATCTTATATGTAATTTGTCTTTTGTAATAAATGGGATGTAATTAATTCCAAGGGACACATGTGAAATGTGAAAATACACATATGTAATATAATAAGCCATGTATAGAATATGAACAATCATATAAGTTTAAGAGTCATGAGGAATCTCAAAGGTCCTTGTCATTAGTTATAAATAACTCCTCATAACTCAAGCTAAATGTTTGGATTCTTGGAGTCTCACATTGGATTCTCATTTAGTGCATAGGAAATAGATCATTCTTTGAAGAATACAGTTGTGGCTTCATGTTCCACTAATGGATATAGTGTTTGATCTATGTAATAGTGTACGTGGGATATTTTACTCTTAATCAGAAGCTCTATGAACCAACACTTCTTAATACATGTATCATAGATATATTAGGACTATTTTTGTTTTGTTTATGGTATATGTTGCTTTAGTTACATACTAAGTTAATGAACTAATTCGTTGCTCAACTATGGTTGTTATCGAATAACTATTGTTATGCTTTCATGATTGTTGTTTATTATGTGGACTAAGCTACAGGTAATCAAAAATCCTTTCTCTTCCTTCGTAGGTCTCCCTCGAGGATAGTACTATTATTTTTCTAACTAGAGGATCGTTTTCCTTTTACCAACCATGGAGGCCCCCTCATGCACCTTACACTGGGTGTCTCATAAAGCTTACATACTTGGGTCCCCAAAGATGTGTTTCATTCTCTTGTGTGTGATTATAACCAAGGCATATATTTGAAACATTTCCATTGGTGGCTAGATTCTATATCTGAATGGGACTCCTACACCAAACGACGTGAGGTCTAATTGGGATTTCACATCAGGGATATACCCTTACATTTTGGCGACATCCAACACCATCAACATGTGGAAACTTAATTATAAAAGGAAGATCAAGTTGATAAGACATGAACATCAAATTAAATTGGAAGATTAAACGTGTTTCATGGTCATGATTAATGCTTTGGATTTCATCTTGACATTACTCCTGTAATGCACTTTGTGAATGTTCAATGTTTAATTTCTCAATATGCCAGCATAAGACAATCAAAAAATGAATGAAGAAAATAAATCAAATAATAACCATAACAAATGAAGGAAAAACAATACAATTAAATCATTTTATAAAGTTGTCTTACAACACAATTGAGACTCATTCAAAATAATTTTCTCTTCACAAGAATTAGTTAAGATAATGCAATTATAATAATAATCAACATCTATGTGTGAATGAGAGAATTACTCAAAACTATGATCAGGAATGGAAACTTGAAGATTGTCATAATCATAAACATCAATGGAAAATTCATTATGATTTTATGGAATTTCAAAGTGAGGCTCTTCAATAGAAATATCAATGAGACGAGAGCCAACATTTCGAAACATACAAGAATTATCAAAAGTGTGAGGAAATGAATGAAATGAATCGCTATCCTCCAACTCTAAATAATCATCATAGGTGACTAGACTAATTTCATTAGTATTCCCTTACTTTTCATAAGATGTATCATTAAAATAAGAATGATTGAGAACATTTTCAGTATTATTGAAAAAATGATCATTTAATGTTTCTTTGCCCTCACAAAAACTAATTGAAAATTCATCACTTGCAATATTTATTTTGACTCCTCTGTAACATGAAATAGTATTAATGTAAAGAGGAAATAAATTACTATAGAAAAAATATGAAGATAAAGAGAAACATGATAATTTAAAGAGATGAACCTGAAGATTTCATTGTTTAAAAACTCTTTCATTTTTTCTCCAATGAAAATTTTGAATTCATGGTCATTCATTTTGCTGATGATACTTTCTTGAAGATTGATGCTTGGCTATCTCAAATTTTGTGGTTGATCAACATGAGAAAATTCATATTTTTTTGTGGAAAGATACGTTTTTTCATACTCTTCAATTTGTGCTTTTGCCTACTGATTTTTTAATTTTATTTCTTTTTTATTTTCATTTTTATTGGTAGTTGGTTCTTCATGCATGTTTTCCATATCTTCATGAAGATAACTGTTGGATTCTTCATATATTCATGGTTGTGAATTATCGACATGAGAGTGAACCAAGGTCCTCATTGACATTATAATAAGTATGCATCAATTGCAGGAATTTGTGATTTCATCATGATTGTCATGTGCATATTTCTCATGTGAATTTTTAGTCATAAAACTAGAAATTGATTCAACAAAGCTTGAAATTATTTGATATGGATTTGGAATGCAAGGAAGAGAAACTAACTCTCTAAACCATTATGTTAATTGAAACTCGAGGGGGTGGGGGCGATATTTGGATTGAAATTGAAAACAAATTAATTTAAATCTAATAAGGAAATCATCCAAATACTCACCTTCAAATAAAAGAAGTATATCAAGTTGATCACAAAGCTTTTCATAATTCTAATCCTAAAAGGCATATAGGAACATTTTTACAAACCCATCCCAAGTGTGAATTGAGGAAAATGGTAATGATTTAAACCAGTATTTAACCAATCTTGTCAAAGTGAGAGTAAATGTCTTGCACATTACATCGTCCTCAATATCATAATTAGTGCAATTTAGAATCAATTGAAGAACATGATCATGAGAAAATACATTATTCTCACTATTAAACTTCGTCTTTGACAAGAGCTTTACCACCTAAATTGGAGTAGAGGAAGGTGGAGGTTCAATGAAAAAAATCCAAATATGTCATTTAGAAGGAGCCATTGTAAAAACATAAAACTCTTAGAAACCAAAATCTTAAAACAAAATACAGTTTATTAGGCCCTCCCACTAGCACAAAAAATGTTGATGGCCAAAAATGACCTCATCAACATTTGGGAAGTCCATCCAGTCAGAGTCCCAAATTAGACTCTTATTTGTTTAAATGATGACTCTGGTTGGTTCAGTTAGGTCCAATTACCCCCTCTCTCTCCTCATTGACTTGTGATATATTTAATACTCACCAAAAAATAAGAGAGATATCAGATCTACTCTCTTGCATATCTCTTGCAGGAAAGTGACCCTTAAGTTGAATTGAGGGTTTAACCAAGCAACACCTAAGGTTTTCCCCTATGGGAGGGGACTCCTAAGAGTGAAATTGATTAATCTAAGTATGAATATAGTTTTAAATGCAGTGCAAAATAATAAAAGAAACTAACCTAACCCAATATCTAGGAGATAACTCCCAAATACCAAGTTCAAGAATTGAAACAAATTTGGCATTAACATGCTCTAAATAATTAATATCATGTTGTATAAGGAATTCTTACAACTGATATTATGATTAAGATGCATACTATATTTTAAAGATCAAATTATTATAAGAAGATCATTAAAATGCAAAAGTAGTTCAAACAATCTAATAGAAATTAAATCGAATCAAGATGGAAAATTTGTGAGTAAATAGTTACTCATAAATAAGTTTTGATGCAAGAGAAAATAGGAGAAGCAATAAAAAAACAATGATATTACAAGATCAAATAGTTGATCTTGTACACAATCATACTTGTATCTAACAAAACTGCATAATAAAGAACAATTAACACAAATCTGCAATTGAATGAATATGAATTGTATTGACAAATAAAAGTATATGAACATACAATAACTAAACATGATTCCTTTTCTTTATGGATCTCCAATATTCCTTTCAAAATAATCAGCTCTGCTAGTGGGAATAATAATTACAAAAGTGAAAGCTCTGTCCGATTAAAAGAGATTGAATTCTAAAAAATAAAAACCCCAATATCATCATATCTAAGTCTTCCTCCCTATATACAACTTAAAATCCCTTTACAAACTTTCCTACAGTCTCTAAGTTGCAGAGAAGATGAACCATTTTCTTATTCTAAAAAACATTATTTATAATTTTCAAGAAGAATCCCAAAATGGAGAGTTTTTTAAGAAGTTTTGGATCAATCCATTTTGGAGCTGCAAATTTTCTTCTTTTCCTTTGCCGGTGCAATATCATTGCTCCAATATCTCTTAACTTCCTCTTCTCCAACAAATCTCATGTAAAAATAATCAAAATTCAAAATAAAATAAAGTGATTTTCTCATTAAAATCAAAATACCAAAAATTGGGAAAACAAACTCTTCAACTAAATTATAATTAAATAAAAAAAATAAGTGAAAATTATGGTTCCCATTGATCCGTGTAAAGGCTTCTGTGGCCCATGAAGGATGTCTTCAAATGAATTCGCAACAAAAAAAATCTTATTAAATCAAATTTCAAAACTAAACTCATGGTCCATGAAGGATGTCTTAGAATGAATTTGCAACAAAAAAATCTTAGTAAATTAAATTTCATAACTAAACTCAAAAAAGTAATTTTTTGTTATAATTTTTGAGCTCCAACTTAAGCTATTTTTTATGGATAATAAATATGTATATTTCCATGAGTTAATGCTCCCAGATTATTCTCCATGATCTTATCTCTTTAGTGAGCCATCTCGGACCTCATTTGGCCATAAATAACTCAAGATAGAGCCTTCCAAAGTCAAGGTGTCAAAACTGCCGTGAGATGTAAAATACATGCCTTGGCAAAATTTTGGCATTTTATTACTATATACAATTTATTAAATAAAATTCCAATTTTCAACCATGTTAATAACAAAATAATTAGAATTAAAAAATTGTTAAGTAAAATTATTCGGTATGTACAAATTAAAATAAGAATCATAAATTAATTAAGTTACAAAAAATAATAAAAATTAAATTATTTAAAAAAATAATTAAAAACATTTTTTAATAAAAAAATTAGAAAGAAAACAAAAGGTGGCTTTTTTGGGCATCTATTAAAAATCCTAGTGGAAATAATAGAGGAAGGATGGAGATGAGTGAGATATGAGGATGGGAAATGAGGGAAGAGAAGGTCTTGGAGTGATAAGGAGGTGAGGGCTTGAGGCCCACAAGCCCAGAAGGTCGGAGAGCCTAGAGGATATTTAAAATAGGTGTCCGGTATGTTAGTGAGGAGAGGAGAGGAGGGGAGGCCCACATGGGAGTGGGTCCTCCCAACAATAAAACTAAAAATATAACCTTTGTTATTTGTGATGTCTGAGAGCTCGTAAGCTCGAAATTTTTTAAGAATTAGAATTATAATTTATTTTGGGCTTTGGGCCTTTAAATTTTTTTTTTTTAATATGTTTAAATATCTAATATTTGTAGAAATTATACAATATGCATGTATATTACCGGATTATCCTAATCTAACAATTTAATCCTTATGTTAAATACAGAATCCTTCTACTTAATTTTTTGCGGAAATTAAATCTCTAATTGCAAACACATGAAGAAAAATCAATCACACATAACAAGATTTTTTACCGAGAAAGGTTAAAGATAAAAACCCCAACTATAATATATTATGTATATCAATGGATCATGAAACAATCTCATATATCTCATACAAAGCTCATCTCATAGAGCTCTCAGTACAATATACAATCGTCTCACACTGTCTTGCAGAAATTTGCACCTCCATGCACCAATTTCTTGCCTCTTGACAGCCTGCCTCCACTACGCAATCCCTACTGAAGAAGAACCCTGAATGAATTTGACCTTACCTTTCCTTGACTGCACAATACTCATAGGCATCTCCAATGTGTGTGTGGATGCATTGAATGCTCCACTATAGTCACAACAGATAGTCCATCTCACCCTTTCACCTATCTCTACACTGGGTCTCCACTAGATCTAACATGCAAGCAGTTAACTATTGTATTTCTTCAGTTGCAAGTAAGACACTACTTGTGAATTAATTAAATAATTAATTCACTCATATTTCACTAGTGGATGTTCAGTTACAACTAGCACAACTGATTTTAACTCACTGAACTGAGTTAAACTAAGTAACAACTCACATAACTACTCTTCCAACTTTGTTACAACTTGCCATTGTCTCCTATAAGGAAGTCCTCCATGCATGAGTCACCAACCAACCTTTGAATTTGAAATTGCTTCAATCAACTGGTTTGCCACATCAATTAACTGAAATAAAGTGCTCCAAGAGAATAAGTTACTATTTATTGTCTGATTATTATTAAGGACTAATAATAATCAACATGCATTCTAATTTTAGACAGGCGATCTATAAATAAACTTCACCCATTCATCTAAAAATAGAAACTCATCTAAAAATAGATTTTTCTCAACCATCTAAAATTAGCCTCCTGTTAATTTTATATTTTTCTCATCATGTGTATTTTTAGACATACACCTAAAAATAGCCTATGTGGGCCCCACCTAGTTTAGGTGATTATTTTTCACTAGGATCAAGGATGATGTTTCCAGATGCCACTTTCATTATTTATTGTTGCAAACTTCAACACTCCCTCTCAACAATAAAGTTATGTCTTTGCATGTGCCCTGCAACTCCACGCATCCACCCTGCAATACTTGCATGCAACACTTTCGAAACTGAGTAACCTCCAAACAACTCAATCAGTCTAATTCATATGTCATCAAAGTCTTCTGACTTCTGCTTAGCTATTGCACATGTCTTCAAGAACCACTGCGCTGTTGAACTCTACACCCATGCACTCTACACTTGCTGTCAACTCTGATCCGCACTCTAGTAGCTGACACGGTCACTTTGATTTCATGTCCTCACGACATCTGATAACATCAATCCAATAGATCATGCTACTACTGCTCTATGGGCACCTCGTAGCCAGGTTCAATTCATGAGATCCACACCATCTCAATGAATCATGCCCAGAAATCTCTTCTTGGTATTACTCATGCATGCCTCTCCACCTCTCACCTGGTGATATAGCCACATGCACTCCCTCTGCCCATCTAGCACGAAATTTCTCTACATGAATGGTTGCTCCCGCTCCATGATCCTCATCTTGTGGCTGCTCCACATCCCGAGTTTCACTCTTACCTGCATGCAAATCCTTCTCCCTCTCAAGATTTAATTGCATGGCTTTCTCGCACTTCCCAACAATAGGAAGCTCCAAATAAATCCCATCTACTTCAAGTCTATAGAGATTCTTAACTCGAATCCCAACCTTCTTGGCTTGCCCTATTGCTTTGTGTTGCAGGAACACTTTTCCTTCACTAAAGACAACATCATAGCCCCTATCCTCTAACATTGCGACTAAGATTAAATTCTTCTTTAAACCTGGAACATGCACAACATCTTTTAGATGAAAGAGTTTACCTAACACCCTCTGAAAGGTAATGGTACCAATGTCGGTCGCACTATATCTTCCATCATCGCCCAACTCAACATGCATCTGGAGATCTTTCTCCACCAATTCACTGGAAATTTTCTCATCTCCTGTCATGTGAGAGGAAGTACCACTATCAAAGTACCACCCCGATCCCAATGCACTAGACACCACGCATGCGATCAATGAGAAGTCAAGCTAAAATTGCAAGGCAAGGGCCTCACCAACTGCAGCTCCAGCAGCCATCTTGTTCTTCTTTTTATGTGGACAATTTGTGGCAACATGTCCAAACTCGTGACAGTGAAAACACTTCACTTTGGACATGTTGTGCTCCTTGTCATCTTCACCGGCCTTAGATCTAGAATGGAATTTCTTCCCCTTCTTCTTCTTCGCCTTGGCAGCCAAAGCATAATCCTCTTCATCATCATGCATTGATGAAGATCCATCCCTAGAGATCCACCTTATCTCCTCCTGCACTAGATCCAACCACAGTCGCTCCCAATCCAGTATTTTTTCCCGTCCATTGACAGAGTCTTGATAACTATGACAACTCTTTGGAATCCCAAGGAGAGCCAAGCTCACCAAGTCATCATCCGCAACAACTAACTCCTACATTCCCAAGCTCATCCCTGCATTGGACAAACTTTTTCAAGTATAATGGAATAGTATCATTCTTCTCCATCTTGATTTTCCTGAGTTTGTCCTTCAGCGCCAATTTCCTATGGTCGCTGCTGCTTTGGAAAAGATTTGTCAAAGCCTTCCACATAGTATATGGAGTGGCTTTCCCATGAAGGCTTGAGACAATATGGTCTCTCACACCTTCCAATAGAATCCTCCTTGCCCTTGCTACTTTCTTTTACCATGCATCAAGTACTATAGAATCCGTCGAAGTGGGCTTAGGAACATCTTTGTCGATGAATTCCATAAAGCCATTATCTTCAAGCACCACCTCCATCCTATCCTTCCAGCCTATGTAGTTTGAGCTGCCCTCGAGTGCATAATCCAATCGCAATCCATTGAAAGCCATTTCAATGTATTTCCACCAACAAAAAAAAACTCACCACTGCTTCACTATTGCAAACTCTTCCGCTCTGATACCATGTATAAATTATACAATATGCATGTATATTACTGGATTATTCTTATCTAACAATTTAATTCTTATTTTAAATACATAATCCTTCTACTTAATTTTTTCGGAAATTAAATCGCCAATTGCAAACACATGAAGAAAAATCAATCACACATAACAAGATGTTTTACCGGGAAAGCTTAAAGCTAAAAACCCCAACTATCATATATTATGTATATCAATGGATCATGAAACAATTTCATATATCTCATACAAATCTCAGCTCATAGAGCTCTCAGTACAATATACAATCATCTCACACTGTCTTGCAGGAATTTTCACCTCCATGCACCAATTTCTTGCCTCCTGACAGCTTGCCTCCACTGCGCAATCCCTGCTGAAGAAGAACCCTGAAAGAATTCGACCTTACCCTGCCTTGACTGCGCAATACTCATAGGCATATCCAATGTGTTTTTGGATGCATTGAATACTCCACTATAGTCACAACAGATATTCCATGTCACCCTTTCACCTATCTCTCCATTGGGTCTCCACTGGATCTGACATGCAAGTAATTAACTAATGTATTTCTTCAGTTGCAAGTAAGACACTACTTGTGAATTAATTAAATAGTTAATTCACTCATATTTCACTAGTGTATGTTTAGTTACAACTAGCACAACTGAGTTTAACTCACTGAACTGAGTTAAACTAAATAACAACTCACATAACTACTCTTACAACTCTGTTACAACTTGCCACTGTCAGTTATACGAAGTCCTCCATGCATGAGTCACCAACCAACCTTGGAATTTGAAATTCCTTCAATCAACTGGTTTGTGACATCAGTTAACTGAAATAAAGTGCTCTAAGAGAATAAGTTACTATTTATTGTTTGATTATTATTAAGCATGCATTCTAATTTTAGACAGGTGATCTATAAATAGACTTCACCCATTCATCTAAAAATAGATTTTTCTGAACCATATAGAATCAGCCTCCTGCTAATTTTAGATTTTTCTCATCATGTCTATTTTTAGATATACACCTAAAAATAGCCTATGTGGACCCCACCTAGTTTAGGTGATTATTTTTCACTAGGATCAAGGATGATGTTTCCGGATGCCACTTTCACTATTTCTTGTTGCAAGCTCATACAATATTTATATTTTGTTATAAGATTAACATATATACAATTTCGGCTACAGTGGTTCAGTAGGATATTTAATTAAAAGAATAAAAAATAATTAAAATGTAGCAAATTAATTAAAAATTAATTAAACTAATTACAATTAATTTAAATAATCTAGGTTAATAAATTAATTATATAATAATAAATAAAATTAATTATGTTTACTAAAGTAAAATACATTTTGTACTTTTTAAATTTTAAATGGCGAAAATTAATCAAGCTTTGAATAAGCGTCATTTGCAATCCGTAAGTCCAAACTCAATAAAATTAGAGCCGTTCGGAAGCTTGCAAGAAACCACACTTGATGAAGCAATCAAAACAGAATATTGAGAAAACAAATCCCAAAAAAATAACCAAACCAAAGCATTAAAAGAGTGATATGACCAAAATTTACATGGAGGGTTGTCATTATTATTATGAAGATAAGAAAGTAAAAATGGAGGGTTCTTTTGCTACAACAATGATTGCACATGGGGAAGAAGCACTTATCTTTGGTTAAAAAGATAATGAGCTCAAATTTACCTAAAGGTTAAAATGATGAATCCTATCAACCCTTCAAACATTAAAACATTTCCCATGTGTCCCGCATTAATTGATCAAAAAATATAAGCTCTAAAAACATAAGTGCTTGAAACAAACTTAGTCTAAAGCCATGAATCCAAATTTTAGGGAAATAATTAATTTTTAGTTTGCCTCATGTGATTGACATAAGAGGTACAATTAGGAAGTTTCAAATAAAGCATATATAAATCAATATAAATGTTCTTTGACATTGCTTTGCTTCCAGTGAAATTTATTAGTACCCCAACAAAGTTTTTATTGCCATACAAACATTACCTCGTTGCCAGCAGGTCTGGTTAGTACTCAACGACGATAAAAAAACCATAACTCCTTCATCTGAACTCTATTTTCAACGAAACGAGTTGCGATGGATTCCTTGTGATGGGTCGGTCGCTGTGGTTCTATTTTGGTACAATTATAATCACTTTAATATTTGAGCTAATTTTTTCCCCTGATCCAGATTCTGATCACTCCTTCTCACTGACATGCTTTTGGGCCCACAAAAGCTGGTTGTTTCATGAGATGTGAAATTAATTTTGTTTATACATGCTTATGCTTGACTTGAGAGTCAATCTTTTGAAGAGGCATATTTTTGTCGACTTGTGTTTGGTCAATAAGTTTTGACACCAAGATGTAAGTGTACATGGAAATGTTCACATTATGTGAAATTTTTTCTTTGAAGGAGCACGAGGATATGTCGTCAAAGTTGTTTCTTGCATGATGGGTTGTTTGTGACAAGATGTCAAGAATTTTTACAGCCATTGTAGACTAGTTTATGTATTGATGCCAAGAAGGGAAGGATATGGCGAATGCATTCTTCCATATGTGGAATTTGGAACCATGGAGGTAAAATAATGGTCATTTACTTTCTTATTTTTATTGGTGTTGGAAGCTATTTGTTGTAGTTCACTCATTGTGAAAAGGAGGAACATGATTCTTTGTGGGAAGGCACCGAGGAATCGATTTGGTGTAGTAAAAGTGTTATATCAGCAAGCAACCAACAAGTGTTGGACTGGGTTAGCAGCAAAAGGAGAACAATGGTTGAAGAGCCAAGTTATTTGCAAGGCAAGGCAAGGCATGTTAGTGACGAAGTGGTTGTCATAGAGATTTATCCAAGTAGAATCAAGATGATAGAACTTGGGAAATAGAAGAGTGTTTAGCACTCATGAGATAACCAGATTTTCTGGGTCCAAAAGCATTTCAATGGGAAGCAGTAATCATAATCTGCATGAGGGGAAAAAATTAGCTCAAAAATGAAAGTGCTCAGAATTGCACCAAAATAGAACCACATCGACTTTCCCGTCGCGAGTAATCCAACGCAACTCGTTTCGTTGAAAACTGAGTTCGGATGAAGGAGTTAAGGTCTGCTGATCGTCGTTCAGGACACGGAAATTTTTAAAAAAATATTGCAGAACAGGCACAGGGGATGGCATGGCAGTGTAGTCAGCATGCAAAGAACCTTCTTCAATTTTTAATCCAATGGAATAGTGACAAGTGTAATTGCGGAATTCGCCAATTTGGTTTGTGAAGGTAAAAATCGCCCAATATCCTTTAAAATTGAATATGTGTTCATGAGAAATTATTTTTATTATATATTAAAGTTATATATATATATATATATATAATTTCAAATGCCAACATTTTTAATGTTCCATTTAAAATGTCAACGTCATTTTGGATTTATGGGTTTGAAAATGTAAAAGTGGAAATTAAATATTTATATATAATAACTTAATATAATATATGATAATTAAATCATATAAAATATAAATTATATATTTAAAAGTGGAAATTTATATATATATATAATTTCTATTTTATATGATTTAATTATCATATATTATATTAAATTATTATATATAAATTAATATTTAATATTAATTTTAAAACCTTATATATAAATATTTAATTTCCACTTTTACATTTTCAAACCCATAAATCCAAAATCACGTTGACATTTTAAATGGAACATTAAAAATGTTGGCATTTGAAAGGTTTATTACAAACCTTCGTAACGTTATGGTGGTGGATTTATAATCAAAGTCAAATATCAAATCGAAAGGTTTATTACAAACCTTGGTAACGTTATGGTGGTGGATTTATAACCAAAGTCAAATACCAAATCAAAATATTTGTAAAGGTTTGAAACGCAGCGTATTCTTTTTAAACATTGGTTTGAATGCGTATTGTTCATCGTGAAAAAATGCATTACGTGTGCGAAGGTTGGGGTTCGACCTCGTGATTTATAACCAAAGTCAAATATCAAATCGAAAGGTTTATTACAAACCTCGGTAACGTTATGGTGGTGTATTTATAACCAAAGTCAAACACCAAATCAAAATGTTTGCAAAGGTTTGAAACGGAGCGTATTCCTTTTAAACATTGGTTTGAATGCGTATTGTTCATGGTGCAAAAACCCATTACGGGTGCAGAAGTTGGGGTTTGACTACCTAACCTTTGCTCCACTACTCTAAACATTTACCAACAAGCCACAACAAGAGAACATAAAATGGTAACTGCAGACTTTGTACTTGAAGGCGGATGTTGATTCTAAGGGTGGAACCATTAATGCGGAATTTAATGCATACTTATCTGCCCTTAAATCAGGGAAAATTTTAAGAACCCCCTAAATTTATATGTATAATAAATGGGTGAATCCTCATGATACATAGGAAAAATGGAAGGCAATTCTATTAATAATATAATATGTATATATAATTTTTTTGGCGAATCTTTCACGAGATTATATTATCTTGTAAAATCATTGCAAATCACTAGTACAAATGGCAAATCACTGGTACAAAATGGCGAATCATTTTCTAGTGGAGTTCGGGGTGTTGGTTCCAATGAATATATGGTATTTGAACCAGGAGTTGAAGGAAGCGAACCACCAAGACCAAGCATGGCATATGGTGACTAGTGAGGGAAGTAGTTCTCGTGCAATTTGGAAAACACGTTCTAGTTCTACTAAGCATAATGTTGTTGCTCATTCTACTACTAGCACTGATATTGAGGGTGGAGAGGAGTTTGAGGAAGCATGGAAGGTAGCAGTGGTGGATAATTACAAAGAGAACCCTATGATGGGCTCCATTTCGCCCTTTGTTATTTGGGCTTGCAAGATATTCTGTCCATTGAACCAACAATTAACCGTTCAACCAACAATCAACTTGGCTGAGTTGATTAGGTACGAGTCAACTCAGATTAATCTTCAAAACTATGCTTTGCACTATCCCATATTTATCACACTAATGCTACACAACATTGTGCACTTGCACCCAACTCTTATGCATGCACACAAAATTATCATCAACATCTATAACCCTAACCAAGTGAGAATTGATCAATAGTTTGCACCAAAGTTTGTTATAATGTTGAAAGTTCATAAGAAATTTAGATCCATGGTACCTTCAATAAATTTTGAGATAACCTCCACAAATTCGACTACAATAGAAAAAACTTGTGATAGATTTTAAACCTACAAAAATTAGGATTCATGTTCCTAGGAACGTTCATAAGTAGTTGACATATAGGTCTAGTTTTGAGCCTTGACACATTGATAATGCAAAGGCTGAGGTCAAAACTCACACATTGAAAATTCATCAATGAAGAGAATACAAGATCATTATGAATTACACATATTCCAAACTTCCTACCAAATTCTACTTAGTTGTCTGCAACTCAACTATGCAAAATCTTATAGTAAATACAAATTCCACAAAGCCTTCTTCACATAGCTAATAAATGGCCATTGGAAGAGCACCCCTTATATAATAGTAATAGTGGCAATCAATAGATTATTTCATATTAAACTTCATAGCCATAGCACTCCTATGTATTGTATGATGTGTTCAACTTGCATTATCAAATATAGATAAAATCATACTTTTGATTGATACATGTAAATCATACTTGTGCACAATGTTGAATGCAATGCCAGTCAAGGAGTAAAGTCGGTTTGACGTGTAATGATCTATAAAATAATGAAGAAACTTAGTAACACATCACAACTTTGACGTTTGAAAAAATTATAAAGCTTTCATGCAAACCCATGGTTGTTATAGTTCCTTCTCTCAACCATGTTCCACATAAGCATGGAAAATCAAGTAATATTAAAATGCATTTATAATACTTTGAAGAAATTAATGCTTATGGTGTCTTTTAATATCGTGTTATTACTCTGCCCCAGTTGTAATTTATGCAATTAGATTGTATTCAATCCTTACAAAGCAATTGAAGAGAGGATAGTTAGAAACTAGGGCTCAATATATTATAAGCATTCATGCCTTGACCGATGATATAGAATGCATATAAAACAAACGTGATCTGGGAAAAGCACAAATGTGGCAATCCTGTTGTACACAGTAAATGGCATTGAGTTTGACTTAAGATATTGTCTTTTACCAGTGTTTTATGATAAAATAGTGTAACTTAAAAGCTATAAGATGTTATAACTTTAATGTATCTAAATTTTCCCTGAAGAGATAGTTAGAAATACATATATTTTACAAACAATAATTCTGCAAAGAAATCTGAATGTTGAATTAACACACAAGTATGCCTCAAATAAAACAATCTATAAAACCTTTTTCCTAAAAGAAATTCATCAGTTTGAAATTTGAATATTTATCCATGATCTTTAGATTGTAGGAGTATATATAGTTTATATACCAGATTACTTAAATTAAAGATTAGCTTACCATATGAATTACAGTGCATAGATAGAAACAAAGATGGTTTCCAACAAAAAGCACCCAAAAAGGTAGTAAAATTCAGAGGAGACGCTTATTTCGTTTCTTCGGTGTTGTTCTTTGATGACCACCATCATCATCACTTCCACATTCATCCTCCTGCACCTCAAGAGCTGCAGGTGCCACTTTGCCCCTGCAAATAGATCAATGAGTGAAAATTACAATTAAAACATTCTATATTTTTACAAAGAGTTACAACGCACATTCACAATAACAACACCAAGCCTTATCCATTAAGCATTTCCCTGCTAGTGAACAATTTCTACATAGGGCATAAAACACTATTATCATAAGTAAATCCTATATAAAGAGGATAAACATTGAACCCAACTAAAAATTTCCATTTATTGGAACTACCCATCATCAAAAGCAAGTAAAACCAATCTACAAATTTATGATTAAATTACAAGCATGGTATGTCACAGAGGCAAATTTTCTTAATAGAAGGTACCTTGCCACTCGAAGGATCACAAAAACTGAAGTAGAATATGAGACTAAATAATTATTTGAACAGTTTGTCATTGACAAAGATTTTATTTAACTTCCACATTATTTTCTAATAAAGTCTATTATTTAACAACACAGTAGTAATAATAGGTAAATATCACATTTTATAATACTATTCTACTAACATCTAATTTTGTTTCGTATTATTATGATACTGGCGAGTCTCAGAGCCAGCCAACAATTCCAACCTACCTTCTTGTCTAAATTTTAGGGGATGTCAGCTTTCATAGGAAAAACAGAGTCTTTACAAACAATACTGAAATATCACTAGAACATCACACAAGAGCCTTGACACTTATGTGCATAATAAATAATGTTAAAAGAAACAATATTTACAAGCAAAACCAATTTAGAGCCCCTGCATCCCAATCTAATCTTAAAACAATTGCCACAATTTAAAAATATGCAGAGGTTCAATGCCAGTTATAAAACATGTTTGACTTCAATATTGTTTCCAAATCAAAGTGCCCATCATAGAACCTCTCTCTATATTACTCTAGTTCCCATAGCTTCCTCGACTCTAGATATCCTTCACATATCAATGTGTCAACAAATGATTTTATTGGCATAGAATTGGGTTGTTTTGTAACCAGTCAGCAATAATTGCTACCAAAGAAATACAAGCACTCTCCCCTACAGCATGTTCACTTCATTGGTCAATTGAAGCAAAAAATACTTCAGTTGATAACTTCATTTGTCCATCTCTGCTAACCATTACTTTATGTTCCCAACTACTAATGGTAAAGTTGGCATCTCCAAAGTCTACCCAGACATGTTCAGAGCTACACTGGAATCAATCTCATTGACATGCAATAGATAAACAGAGATTGATATCAATATCTACCAGATATTGCAAGAGATAGTTAAACACAAGTGAAGCAACAAATAACAGGGTTCTATCAGTTTCTAAATTGATGTTGAAGTAAATTCAATACTTGAAAATAATCCATATCTAGAAGCATCGAACTGTAATCAAAAGTATTCAATCCAAAAAAAATATCTCAAACACTCATGAGTGGTGCCAAACTAAGTAACACACATCCAAACTTGTTTGTAGCACCAAATGAAGCACTCAAAAATTCCAAAAATAGTACAAGCACCCATGAGTATTACACCAGTGCTTTCCGCTATGGTATGAATAATGTGACATAGTTATAAGGGAAGAAAACATCAAGAGAATATTTGTATATCACTAGGTAAGGCCACATGGTGAAGCCTGATTAAAAGGAACCCAAGTCACCAATCATCTCCACTAGATCAAAAGTAAACATAAATTCATAAAAACAAACAAAATGTTTGATCTGTTTTTACCTAAAAATGCGAAGATCCCAAATTGTAATCAAAAGAATTCAGGCCAAACACATTACCATACATGATACACAATTGTTGATTGTAGCACCAAAATAATGCAATCAAATATGCCAAAAATAGTACAATCATGCACTAGTATTGCAGTAGAACCTTTCCTATATTAAATTTATGTATTGTGCAGAGTGATATGGACAGGAGTAGCAAAAATGATAAGAGACAGGAATATGTACCATTGCTTGGGGGGGTAGCTGTGTAGGAAAGCTTGATTGTCTTTGATCAAAATCAATATTATCTCCACCCTCTTCTCTACATACCTTATTCAACAATGGTATATGGAGGAGCTAGTTTAAAACAAGAAGGAAAGAAACCAAAATTGTCTAAGTAAATTAATTCAAGAGAAGGAATAAATCAAAATGAAACTTATGAAACATGAGCAAAGTATATTAATTTGCATAATTTATGAGAAAAATGGAGAAAGAAAATGGCTTTTTCTAATACAAGAGTGACACGTACCTACTAATGTGTTAAAATATAAACTACATTTTTCAAAATTTTAACATTAGATTTGAAGGAAAATAATAATTATTCCACTCAAACTCAGTCACATGTTTTACCATATGAGAAATATGTCACACCCTCCAGTCAAAGCTATCAACCATGAATTTCCTTCAACCATTTAATGAATTTCTACTTAAATGCGACTTTGTTGAGGAATATGTCACAAATCTCCTGTAACCATCTTAAACGTGAAGGGCATAAAAATGTTCCGAAAGCATGAATCTCCTTCAACCATTTAATTAACTGTTAGTGCAATGTCACGTATTCCTCATGAATATGTCCAAATCTGCTACAACTACTTAATGCATTGTTCATGCAATATCATGTTACTCACGATTATGTCACAATCTACATTATAATGAACTTGCAAAAATTGCCAACGAGTAATATTACTAGTTGCATCATATAATGAATGTGAAAAAATTACTAACGACCAAAGTCTTGATTGAAAAGCTTTAATTCCATTTCATTGATTTTATTTTGGTGATCCTACAGAAATCATGTGAAAGATAGTTAGGGAAACAAATTTAATTCCATTCCATCGATTTTATTTTGGAGATCATGCAGATTCCATTGATTTTATTTTGGAGATAGTGTAGAAATCATGTGAACAATAGTAAGGGATATTGGGCTGCTTATAACGCTTATCTCCAAGAATTATTAATTCCTTCTCTTGTTTAGAAGAAGAAGATAGGATATCTAAGAGTTAGTAAAATGGTCCAAATAAACAAGGGAACCCACTAAGGGTGCATTAATGTAGGTGGAAGGTTCAGATTGATCATAATTGTTTCTCAGATCAGTAAACCTATCCATTTTGTCTGAGCCTCCCACCACAAGTCCCACCAAGATGTTGGGATTGGGTGCACTGTTGTACAGAGATTGGAAGCCTACTTTGCACGGAATGGGTTGAGGATGATTGGCCTTGGAGGGCAGAGAAGAGGCTTTGTGATGAATAAGTTTTGGATAGAGGGAACCATATCCAACCATGTATCACATCCTCATAAGATTATCTCCCAGTATTTAATCAACCTTCATCAACACAAAATTGATTTAGGTCCTACATACATCAGTAAATTTTTGAAATAATAGGAAAATTAAGCATTGGGATATTATGAATCTATACCTGGAATTTTTCCAAGTGCTCTTAGCCTGTGAGGAGTGACATTCAGATAGGGACAGTCACTCCTTTGTATTAATTTTAAATGGCTCATTTTAAAAAAGACGGAGGTTGCATTGTATCCTCATAATTTTTGCAATAATATTCATAATACAAGTGTATTTTTTAAAATGTGACATTTAAAATGAATACCTTAGCTGTTATAACATCCCTACCCCATGGTTTTGGATTTTCTCGAATTGAAAGAAGATGCATTGGCCTTTGTCACAAACGCCCATAATACCAGCAGGCATTGAGAAACAGGAACCAGAGAGACAGGGTAGTCCAGTTCGAATTCCATACACCAATCTTAAACATTGTTCCGTCCAAGAACCATAGATACATGATAGACACAAAGGCTGCCCATCATTGTCATTATAGAATGGACCCACTGGAAACGATCGAATCCCATTAAACAAAACCTGCAAATTATTTTTCCAAGAACCATAGAGACATGGTAGACGCGAAGGCTGCCCATCGTTGTCATTATAGAATGGACCCATTGGCAACGATCAAATCCCATTAGAAAAAACCTGCAAATTCTAGCCCGTATAGACAGCCTCGGGGCTGAATAACGATAAATTATAAAAGCAGGTCCTAAGAACACCTTGGTAGTCTAGCCTTTGCAACCCCCATAAGGCTCCTGGATTGAGATTGTGTAGAACAAAACCAACCCTAATCCTGCATAAGACGTATTCATCGCAGATGAATTCGAGACAAGTGTCTGCCCTCTTTTCAGTGATTCCCTAGGCAGGAGTGTGTGTGTGGGATAATCACAACTTTTCCGCACGAGATTCGAACCCTCGTACACAAGCGAAGAATTCGCGGAATTATAAATCTGAAAATTGGCGTTCTTCGCTATTAAAATTCCTTTAGACTTATCAGTGTTGATACTCAAAACCACGGTTATATCTGAGTCTTCTAGGACCAAGTTCCCATGACTCCCCAACTTAAGAATTGTGCCCTATACCACTGTCCTATTTCTGTTTGCTGTTGTAGGAGGAGAGGTGAGATTCAATCCCATTACAAAGGACAATGAATCTGCCAGAAGAATTTACAGCCATGAATCCCAACTTGAATCTGTGATATCCCCATTTCCATTGAGATTGTAAATATTTTCTTAGTGCCTAAGGCCCTTTCTTTCCTCCCCTTGCCATGGTATCTTATGGTTTAAAGCATAAAGCATACTAATAATGACCATATTCCCAATTCCAAACCTTATTCATATCCATTAGACTTAAGCACAAGAAAACTTTATTTAGTGCACAAATCCATTACATTGATTTGATCCAGTGGTACAAATACAAGTGATCTCTAGTTTCTTATGATAGTATTTTGATTCATGACGGAAGCACAATTTTACAAAGTAAGTTGGAATATGATTAGAAGCTAGAGGGAATTGTTGATGTTTTGATTCCCCCAATACCCAAAACTCTACAATCCCTGATGGATGAAAATATTGAGCCTTTTCATCACTTGCTTCTGCTTCTATTGTCGTTGTTAATTCTTCCAAAGAGGTCGAAGATTTTTCAATAGCTTCCCAAGATTGAAAATTTTGTAGAGGATTTATTTTTTTTTCCATGGAAATCTACAAAGAGAAAACCTCATACTCTTGGTGCAGGTGTTAATTCGTCCAAAAAATGCCACAGATTTTTCAGTAGCTTCCCAAGATTGAAAATTTTGCAGAGGAGTTCGTTTTTTTGTTCGTGGAAATATACACAGAGAAAAATTCATACTCTTGGTGCAGGTTTTAATTCTTCCAAAGAGGCCGGAGATTTTTCAATAGCTTCCCAAGATTGAAAAGTTTGCAAATGAGTTTGTTGTTTTGTCTATGGAAATCTGCACAGAGAAAAGCTCATACTCTTGGTGCAGGTGTTAATTCTTCCAAAGAGGCTGGAGATTTTTTAGTAGCTTCCCAAGATTGAAAATTTTGCAGAGGAGTTTGTTTTTTTGGTCATGGAAATCGACATAGAGAAAACCTCATACTCTTTGTTGCATTGTATCCTCCTAATTTTTGCAATGCAATTCAAAATACAAGTGTATTTTTTAAAATGTGCCATTTAAAATGAATACCATCGCTATTATAACATCAGTGCCATTTAAAATGAATACCATGTTCACCACAAAGACAAATACCAACCTTTGTAAGCTTTGGAATGATGTCGAATACTTGCTTCAGTCCATCATCTGTAATTTTCAAGCACTCCACTAAAGTCAATTTCGTAACTAACCTTGAGACCTTTCAGAAAGATTTAAGAGGGCACCATTAGTGAGCCTTTCACTTAGAGGATACTCCACATGTATAGTTTTCCATAGACGAGGATCGTCTTTCACTGCAGCATGCAAAGACTGGCAAACTTTTTCAATGGACAAAAGATATTGCAGGCCCAAATACCAAAGGGAAAAACGGAGCCCATCATGGGATAGTGAAACAAGTTCTCTTTTGGACCAGCTTGAAATCTATTTAATAGAACTCTCCCAAATTCAATGTAGCATTCCATCATAACAAAAACTTCTAAGAAACATGATGAATCTTTTTTCACAACATTAAATGGCAAAGTAACTGAACCAAATTTTACTCCACCATTTCCTTCAAATTCATTGACATCTATTTGGTTATTTTGTACCGAGTCTCCCAAAACCATCAACAACCAAATTCCAATAGGCACGCCTATTAAAAAATTAAGAGGACACTCATAACTATTTTCTGGAACAAGAAAATGTGCTCTAATTTCTTTAAGTTATTCACTGAAAGGTATGGGTTCAATGCAAATTTTTTTAGGTAATTCCTGAACAATTTTCAAGGGACATGATATATTTGTATTGTCATCACAAATTTTCTTCTTAACTCGCTCTAAAAATTTAGAATTCTCCAATCCAATTCCTTCATAGGGGACCTCAGCAATAGAAACTATGGAATTCAGTCTTCAATCTAGTAAATATTTGTGAATGAAAATTTAGTCCTAACACAAACAACCTCAACATATAACTAAGGGAATCAACTCAAGTATGTGTAACTCTTGTTCTTCACCTATACCCAAAAAGTAATTCCCCATTCGTCTTAATGATTTTTCTAATTGCTACAGAAATAATTTTGGTGAATTTATTCCAAAATGATATGTATTTCGATAGCTTATAGGTATCAATTTGGCCCACAAATTTTCTAAAATTGGAATTGAATATATATAGGCTATCACATAGCTAGGCCCTTCAAAATTTCTCTCAATTTTTTCCAAGTCTTCCCTGCCTAGGTAAAACAAATTTCCTAAGTAAAACTATGGAAAAATGGCATGGACACGAATGAAACTAGGTAAGTGTATTACCACATCAGAGGATACTTATGATCTAACCATGCAACACAAGGTGAAAGTGACCAAGATGTGATTATTTGACCACCTTGGTGTTGGTTTATGAAGAACATTATGCACCATTGTAGAAAACTCCACTGATAATCTAACCTTACGAAGGCTAGAATCATCATTCCAACCAAGGAAACCATTATTATCAAGGAGAATCACTATGTTGAACATCCAGGAAGATCATCACATGAAGGACTACTCTCAACCAAAAATAAGTGTGTGTCTATGGTCCTTGAGCATCCTACAAGTTACCCCTGAAATATGCATTTAAAAATCATGTCAACATGAGGGGTAACAACAACCACCAATGTGACCAAGTGGACAATGACAAGAACATGGTTGCATGGGTTCTCAACCTACAAAGACAAAACCCAATTCCAACCTTGACAAATTGATGATATTTTTCTTCAAATAGGATAAATTGTAGTCTCTGCTGAAATATTTATTGATTGGTAGATCATATGTACTAGTTAGATCCAAGGATAAAAACCCAATTCAAATGATTGCATGAGTAGTATACCTCCATGTCAAGCAGGCAATCACCAGTGCATAGGGAATCCCAACAACAATAAACTCTAAAGATGAAGGGAGGAGAGTTGGAATTTGAGTTACACACACCAATACCAAACAATTTCAAGAAACAAGCTTGGATATTTAATCTGGGCTCCATAGGTATCCCAATCAACCAGTCCCATGAAAGGAACATTGGTCAGCATACCTTGTGTTTCATGCAAGACACACCACAAAACTTTACCCTTGTCTTCTGTCAATTAACTATGCTACAACTAATGCACACAATCACCATTAGTAGACCATTAAATTCTTGGAAAAAACTAGTTAATAATTCCAAAGGGTCAAAGATTATGAAAATACAATGCATCGATTTGAATGTAGAAATTAATTGAACCCAATTTTAAGCTACTGAGTGCCATTTACGAGGGTCAAATAAGGAAGTATACAACATAATAAAAGTATGCAAAATTTTCAATATTTGAATCACCTACCATAATTATCCTTAACAAGACCTTAGAAGAAGGAAGAGCTCCATTCAAAGAGAGGGTATCCTTGGCCAGATTAATAAGATCAAAAATTATTATTAATGTCCAACAGATGACCACAAAAGTAGGTCAATAGGACTGTGTTAAGTACCAAATGAAAATGAAGCTTCTCTAACTGCATCATACTGGAGTGGGGAAATAGTGAGGTGATACAAAGGCATAAGGAGAGACTGCAAACCAGTCTTCTTTATAGCTTTACTTACTACCAAATAAGTCACACTCCTAAAATAATTGACATATAGGCTTAAGAATCTGATCAGTATTTACACAAGATTATTTCCTCTGAACCTATACAGTAATCAAGTCCAAACCTATGCTCAAGTTCAATAGGGACTCTTGGGGTTTCATTCTTCTTGTAACATCAAAGTGCTTTTCCCTGAGATTTATGAAATACAGAATGAAAAAGAAGTAAAACTAGCACCTTTTCTTGAATAATCAATATGTTGGAGGTTTATTAAGTTCCCAAAGGAATCTTGCAATGACATCATGCACTCTTGTAGTCTAGTGCTTCAAGGAGTAGATACGAAATAATTCTTCTAGCAATGTTAGGATGTAAGCTTTCCCCATATGTTCCTATCTCTGGTAACTATAAGGAGGTGAGATAGATCAACTCTGTTAACTATGGAGGCTCCTCCAATGCACTCTTAAATATTAAATATGATTATTTCAAGACCCCTGCCTTCTAGCAAGGTCAAAATATGAGCACAAGATTTTTTCAAAACTAGAAAACTTCACTTTCATTCTCAATTTTTCCTAGTGGCTTCTCCAGCCTCTACCATTTCTAAAATAGTTCTTTATAGGAATTTGAGAACGCAGGGAGGAGTATGGACAACTATCCCAGTAGAGCCATTGAATATTTGACCATCTCATCAGGATATAATATATATACACTTCCCAAATAATCACCTTAAAACCTTAGCAGTTGAAACCCACTAATATCAACGAAACAATTATTGAACTCTTGAGGTTGTCAGTGATGTGCCACATAGGCTACCAAGGCTCCTCCTCCTCAAAAGGCTATGCCCATTTCACAGAGACTCATAAATCCTACCAAGGCTCCTCCTCCTCAAAAGGCTATGCCCATTTCACAAAGACTCATAAATCCTCCCCAAATAGATCCATCCTTTATTCTTATGCCCTATCATCTTCTCCTATGAAGAAAATTTGACTGCCAATATTGAATGCTCTTATTTCTTTTGGTGATCCATTTTTTTTTAAATAAAAGTTTAATTAAGATATATTATATATACCCATGAAAATAACTACAACCGCGAATCTGAGATACAAGGTTATAGGTTTCAACAGTGAGAAAGGATCCCAAATTTCCATGAAGTACCCCCTATCTATCATATTCATCCCATGAAACCAGGAGGGATATTTAAAAATACTTTATCCTATCCCTAACTACAAACACTCTCTAACACAAAGGGGGATATCCTTTGCTATATGTATCTACATTTTTAACACAAAATGTCTTCATAGTAGATTTTTTGAGCTACATTCGAGGTGCATAACTGCACTGTACAATATATCCAAAATATGGAACAAAATCAACTCATGAACAAGGGATATCTATCCAATTCCAAAGCTAAAGCATACTACCAAAATGAAAAAGAAAATATATTGTCACATGACCCATATTGAAATGTTGATCACAAGGATTGGGATGTAAGAGACTTCTCTACAGTGGGTTGTTACACCCCATATCATGGCTAGATATCAAGATAGTTATTGGTAAATTTCTAGAGTAGCAAGGGATAGAGGAAATCCACAGAGAGAAAAATATGTCTTTCTCCTCTTCTTCAAGTGTGTCATAGCTAATTTTAAGCCTTCTTTGTATGTCTGAAGAAAGTGCTTTAGATATTTTGCAGAATTAGGCTTTCAAATAATCCAAAACTATTTTTCCATGAAATGTTGCACCAATAGCTATCATAGATAAGGGAAACCGGCCATCACAGGCATCCAAAAAATGTCTAACTACATCAAATCCTATTGCAATATGTGGCTTGTGTAAGGCATGCATGCCAATAACATTTTGAGAATGTTCTTCGTTGAGGCTTGTCGACTTTTAAATGGCCTACCTTCTAATTGTTGAGATGCTAAAATCATTGTTAATGTGGCTTGTCAAATTTTAAATGAAGCAACCTTCTGATTCCTTAGATGGTAAAAAATTAAAATCATCATTGAGGCTTGTCAACTAAAATTAGGTTACCAGAATGAGGGGCAGTGAAGGAAATATGTCTTCACAGGTGAAAATAATGCATGCAGTTTCTCACCATGATCCATGTCATATAAAAATTGTGAGGTTGAAAACGTGAAAGATGGTTTCTAAACATCACCATGCCTTCATTGATGATATATAGCCTGACCCACTCCAGTCAAATCCTCATAAAGTTTCTGTTGTAATGATGCTAAACAACTCTTAGTTGCATCTTCTCTTCAATAAAACAAAAAGCAGGATCGATTGTAAAACAAAAATCATATCTAATGAAAACTAAGATATGCTAGGAAATTTGAGGAGAAGCCACCAATGTGTGCAATAATAGAATAAAAATCAATAAACGAGAGAAATTTAAAACACATAAGAACATGGAATACCAAATAGAAGAGTTGCACCAGTGCCTCCCTTGAAGGTTTCAACATTTTGGGGCAAATTCTACATACATTTCCTTGAAAAAATAAGCTTCTAATATTTTAAGTTTCTATCCTTTTATCATTTTATTTAAAGGAGACTACGGGTTAAATTCACATGCAAAAACATCCATTTAGTAACCCGGTTTGAAAACATTTTACGAGAAGCACAATTCCATTTCACAAAACCCATGCAATTACATTAACTGAATCTAACTGTTTGACATTGCTAATCATGCCAAAATGTAGAAATTCTATTTTTAGAAAGTAAATATATTGTTATCTTCAAAATTTCAAGTGCAACAACAAATTCATCTTTTTGTAATTTCTCAAAATTGGAAACCAACAAAGACAGATACCAACCTTTGTAAGATTTGGACTGATGTCCAATACTTGCTTCAGTCCATCATCTGTAATTTTCAGGCACTCCACTAAAGTCAATTTTTGTAACTAACCTTGATACCTTTCATCAAGTTTTAAGAGGGCATCATCAGTGAGCCTTTCACTTAGAGGATACTCCACATGTATATTTTTCCATAGAAGAGGGTCATATTTCACTACAACATGCAGAGACTTGCAAAATTTTTCAATTGACAGAAGATCTTGCAGACCCAAATACCGAAGGGAGAAATGAAACCCATCATGGGGTTCTCTTGGTAATTATCCACCACTGCTATCTTCCATACTTCCCAAAACAACCTCGATTTCAACCTGAGAAATCTGGCAAGAATCATAATAAGCTAATGTATTCATAGAAGGATCTGCCAAATAGGTCTGCACTCGAATATTACTAGTGTCATCCCTATATTTTTCAAGGCTCTCTTACCATCTGTCATGATTTTCCTCCAACTCTCTTGGGAGAGCTGCTTCTCTAGAAGCTTGGAAGTCTGCCAATAACGCACCATCTTTCGTGGATGTCAAATAAGCTCCCTTGTATCTTGAATCCACAAAATCTATTTTATCAAGTAATTCATGCAACTTAGCTGGTTCATCTTCATCATAAGAAGATGCCAGATCGCAAGTAGTATCTTTGTACTCAACCTGGCTTGCTTCAATGGCGTCATAGAAAATGGTTTCATAATCTCCATAGCCAATTAATTCGTTCAGATTAATAGGTTCATGGTAAGGCACCCGATCCCAACTGAACTCGACCTTGTAGTCAATTGGTGAAATGTTGCATTGTCCTCAGTCAGCCTTTCCTTTTTCAAATCTTGATACATATCCCTATAACAATAATTCTATTGAAAATTCTCATGCTCCACCTACAAAGTATTGCAAAGTATTCATCCAATGAATGCCATTCCAATCACCCTCCAACTTTCCAAGCCAGTAAATATGGGGTGTATGCATTATCCAATTTGCTAGTGACATCAAAAATCCATGGCATTGTCCCTGGACAGTGAATAATTTCTAAACAATTTTAAATAAAAACAACAAAAATTTTTATGCATCTTCTCCTCTAATCATTCTATATACTCAAAACTAAATATAATGACAATTCTTGATTGACCTTTTTCTTGTAAGGAGGAATATCCCCAAAATACCTCTCCATAGAACCCCTTAAACCTAGATCTGTCAGTTATACAATACTCAAGAAATAATATTCAAATAAAAAACTGGATACATAACAGGATAGAACAGTGCTACCTTCAACATAAGATGCAAATATATATATTCAAACATACCTATATTTGTCTGAAATGCTCATGAAAAAAGAAGATAAATTGAATCCCAATAGAAGGCTTTCAAGGAAAGCCCTGCTTCAGGCTACGAGTACAATATCCTCTTTCGCAATTCTCCTTTTATAATTGATAATTTCATCAGAGAGTGATTCCATAAGAGAAAATCTGCTTTGTCCCAAACAAGATCTCCTTTCACGCATCTCCTCTCAAGAACTATCACCAGATTGGCCTCAGTCAATCTTGAAAGAAGAGAAGAGGTAGTGAAAAAAGTAGAATGATGTCAAAAAGACAATGGTACCAGTGGTAAGCATTATTGCAAGCACCATTATCAAGGAGTACCCAAGATAAAGCACTGCAGAAACTGGGGCACTTAAGCTGCGAAGATCAAAAACCAAATAGTTGATTGCATATAGGAAAACATAGAGAGAAACTGACCCAGATGCAAAGAATGACTTCCACCACCACTACCAATCCTTCACACAGAGGTGCATGTATGTAAGAACCATGGAGACCTCGGCACACACAATAACAAGTAGGAAAAGCACAAAAAATAGGAAACCACAAACATAACAGAACCTTCCCAGCCAAATGTTAGACATGTTGAAGAAGACCTCAATGAAGAGGGTCCCAAAAGGGAAGGTACCTGCTCCCAGGACAAGAAGCCATGATGGATATTTTCTGGCTGGGATTTCTCTAGGGATCTGGTTATTTCTTACTAGATATTGTATGGCTTCAGCTTTGGTCCCAAAAAATCCACCCAAAACCCTCCATTGCCCTCATCATCAGCGTAAATCTGGGGCATATGCAACCTAAAACCAGCATCATCAGCGTAAATTTGGGGAGTATGCAACCCAAAACCCTCCACTTCCCTCATCATCAACATAAATTGGGGGTGAATTCCATTCCAAAACCCTTCAACCTAGTAAATCGGGGGCTAATACAACCCAAAACCATCCAGACCAGTAAATCGGGAAGCGAATCCAGCATTTCATGTTTTATGCGCCCTTATTTTTTTGGGCTAAAGCATAATAATTAATTATTTTTAAAATAATTTTGGGGCTAACTATACAAAACTATACAAAAGAGGTTTTATATAAAAAAATTGCCCCTCTAAAATCTAAAACCCCTTAAATTTTTCCCTTGGGTTAAAATTCGCCCCTAAACTTTTCCCTACATTAAACATGGTTAGTGTTTAATTAACTGCCAGTTAATCTACAGATTATTTTGGTGGTCAATATGGCGGAGGCGCCTTTTTAGTCGGATTTTCTAAATTTAGCAGAGTTAACTGGAGTCTTCTCCATATTTGGAGGAGAAATTGGGGAAAGTTTGTTTTTGTCATAACTAAGGAAAATTTCATCCAATTTTTGCTCAAGGATAGTCATTCTTAGCATATTGGCATGCTATGAATCCACTGGAATATATTTTAGAGAAAATTGAGCTCATCTACAAGTGTGTTTGGAACATTTAATAATTTTTAAGCCTAGGGCCACCAGGAGGGAAGGCCATGCCCAGAGTTTTTGAAGGCCAATTTCAGCGAGTGAATAGTCAATTTTTGATGTATTTGTTGCTATGAACATATAGGTAAAGTTTATATAGGAATTGGATCATATCTGAAGGTTATTTTGTCACTTTGGAGATTAAATAAGCCCATGGCCACCGGGGTTGGAGGTCAAGCTTAGAGGAGATGGTAACCAAATTCAGAGATTGGATAGTCATTTTTATGGTTTTCATGTATTCTAAAGCTAATGGAACAATCATCAAATCCATTGGAGCATCAAATATTATTGTAATCGGACCTTTGACTCATAATCCCAAGAGGGCCTAGCTATTTAAAGCAAGTCCATGGAGATGTAGCTTGGGAGGGGTGAACTCCATCATCATCCATTATGTTATGTGATTTTTGTTAGTTATGTTTCTGAATTTAATTTTTTGTAAATGAGTTTTTAATTGTTAATTAACTCATAATTTGATCATCAATAACACATGAAACTTAACACTTTGACCCCTTCACAAATGGTTAAGTGTGACGATCCTTAAAAACATTTTTAATACTAATGAGGGAGCTTGCATAGAAATAAAAATTTTCCCATATTCAAATCAATTACCTCGACAATTTTTCTTGTACTTCCTATGCCTCCCCTTTTGATCACCCTTTTGATAATTATATTTGTGAGCTAAGCTATAATGTAGTTGAGTGAAAGGGGTGGGATGGTAAAAGAGACTAAAGAAAATGGATATAATACATTCAAAAGGTTGAATCCCACATCTTTCCCTACAACTATCAATCTAGATGCCTTTATGTAAAGTGGGGGAATGGGTGGGATTTATTGGGTTAGACTCAAGCCAGTTCTTTCCTTGAAAATATGAACTCTATCACTTGGAAAATATATATGTTCCTCCAGGGGAAGAATTAAGGAAAGAGAACTTTAGAATTCAATAAATATGTCCCTTTAATGAAAATTAAATCCCATAAAATTGAAAGTGAAAAAATTTCCCATGCATGCTGACCAATGTTGGGTAAGAAAAATTCTTCCATATAAATCTTGGTAATATCACCAAATGTGATCCAAAGCGAAAGTGAAATCAACACTCCAAAAATTTCCAAAAAGAAGAAAAGAGATGCAAACTAAAAGAAAAAGATTGAATGAAAAGCTGAAATCGAAAGAAAATTTCAACAAGATGATTTATGAAGAATGTCTCAATAAAAGAACACGTATGAGGGAAAAATGCAAGTTTTTCTTAAATTGATATCATGTTAAGCTGTCTTGCAAAGTTGTAATTGATTAGAATTTTATTCAAACAAAAATTCTAACTCTAGATAACAGTTATGATAGAAAGTGAAGCCAAATAAGAAGTTTTTGCCTTTAAAAAATTTTTTATTTTGAAAATATTCCTGCATGAAAACATCACAATGATTTTATAATACAAATAAGGCTTGTGAAACAAACTAGAGGTTCGAAGACTCCCTGATTTAGTTATTTGTAACTTGATCAGCCTCATAACTACTTTTCCGAGCTAAAAAAGAATGTGGAACAAGGAGAATGAATTCAAAATCTTTGCAAGCAAGGGTGAAAAAAATTTCTTGAAGATCTGCAAAAACAAAGATTTAGATCAGGAAACATAAAAAAAAAAAAAATATTGAAACAAAAAATAAAATAAGAAAATGAACATATGAGACTTACCTTTGAAAAAATTCGTTTAAATTTACCTGAAAGATATCAATTTTTCTCAAAATAAGTAACTCTTTATTTTGATTGAGATATGAAGTATGTAGGAGTTTCACTCTATTAGGGTTTATAGTGGTAAATCTTGGACAAAAGAAAAAGTGAGCCACGAGTTATGATAGCCTGAAAGATTGGAGATGAGGATGTAGATAAAATTATCCAAAAATAATTACGTGGGTAATTGAAGAACAATATTATTAGAGGAAAACATTTGTAGTAGCTCGAAGCAACTTATGCATGGCATGTTTGTAAAGGTGAATTAGAAATAATTCAGGGCTCAAGAAGATTAGGCATACCACTAGTGCAAGATGAGACCCATTATATATTATAACCTTAAAGTGTCTGAGAGTAACTTGAAATGAAATTTATTAATTAGTTGGGTTTCTAGGCTTCTAGGTAGTAGAAGAAAGAGAGTGAATGTAGGAGCGCAGAAGGGAGAGGTGGTATACAATTAAATAAATTTATGAGCATTAGAGGTGTGGGGTGCATAGAGAGAAGAGGGGAGTACTAAGAGCCCATATTCCTGGACAATATTATGAATTGGAATTTGGAAAAGGTTACAGGCTTCTGGTTTTGCGAGTTATTGAAGCTGAGTGGGGCCACTACTCATAGGATAATGTGGTAATATGCAGGAGTCGGGGGAAAACCTTTTATGTTTCCAAGTCAAAACTCGTGATGACATGGAGCTTGAAGCCCGCATGTCGAAGACATTTGAAATTAGATTTTAAAATAGTGTTACGAGTTTTTGGGCACCAGGGTAACATGAAATAACGAAGGTAAAAATGGGGCCAACTATATATGTTAACCAGGAATAAATGATCCAGAGACAAATGGTTTTAGGTGGTTTCAAGCTTATATGGAAAACCAAGAATGAATTCCCAATGAAAATACAACAATAAAGACCCATGTGCACACAACATGTAAAATGGATAATCCTGTAGGCACTTTAGTCATCCCGGGGTTTGTAAAAAGGTTGCAACTAAAATAGAAGATATAGGATAAATAGTGTAGCGCCAATATGACTTTGGAAAATGCAATGTAAAATAATGTGCAAAGGTATGGTTATGGGCAAGGGTATTTTTACAACTACTAAAAGATTTTTGTGATTTTCATTTGTTTCGGGGTCTTCTTTAATTAGCCATTTAGAACGTAGGAAGCTACAAACCTGTAGAAAATTTAAACAAGGAGTTAAGTGTTTCATTTCAACTACATCGAGAAATAAAGAAAAATATAATTATGACTTATCTTGCATATTTGTAAAGAAAAGGGAATATAAAACAAAGCACATAAAATAAATCTTTTTATGAGAAAGAAAATACTTCCCTGAACATGTTTATGACCTAGAAAGTGCTATTTGATCACTTTATTCTTCTATCTGCATTATTAAATGAGAAACAAAATGGAAAACAATATAACTAATTAATTCTACTCCTATTCTAATTGTAAGAGGGAAAATATGACTAGGTATAGCCATATTTACTGTGTAATCATCCAAGCAATTCATTTCATGCATGTATGTACAATTCAAACATTGGTAAAAAAATATATGGATATGAATAAGCCAACAAAAATAAACTTGAATGCAATATGTACATTTATTACTAAAATATTTACAAAAAGAAGTTTATTTACAAACATCTTCCCTAGGAAAGTTTCCTCTGACCAAATCTCTATTAGACCATAAAAATATGGAGGAATATTCGTTAGATATTGGAAGAGGTTGAATGGGAGAATGTATGGGCGGTTCTTAGTGTTATAAATATAAGAAAAAATATTAGTAATATTTTTTTGATTTGAATCTTCCAAATGATCTTCAAATGGATCAATGAAGTGCAGATAAAAATTTAATGAATCTATGAAAATATCTTTAATTGGGTTAGATAGATGGTCATATTATATTGATGTACTCACAAGTGATGATTCATGTGGAAAATGCATACTAAAAGGAAGCGAAAGTTGATAAGACATGAACATCAAATGAAATTGGAAGATTAAAAGCTTTTTATGGTCATTATTAATGCTTTGGATTTCATCTTAACATTGTTCCTGTAATGCACTTTCTGGATGTTTGATGTTTAATTGCTAAAGATGCCAACATAAGATACCTAAGAATTGAAAAATGAAAGAAGAAAATAAATCAAAAAATAACCATAACAAATGAATAAAAAATAAATAAAATTAAATCCTTATATACAATAGTGTTACAACACAATTAGGACTCATTCAAAATAATTTTCTCTTCACAAGAATTAGCTAAGATAATGCAAATATAAAAATTACCAACATGTACTTGTGAATGGAAGAAAGGCTCAATACTATCAGTAAGAATGGAAACTTGAATATCTTCAAAATCATAAACATGAATGGAAAATTAATTATGATTTGATGGAATTTAAAAGTGAGGCTCTTCAATAGAAACATCAGTAAGAGGAGAGTCATCATTTAGAAAGATACAAGAATTATCAAAAGTGTGAGGAAATGAATTAAATGAATCACTATCCTCCAACTCTAAATAATCATCATAAGTGACTAGACAAATTTCATTATTATTCCTTTCCTTTCCATAAGACGTATCAGAAAAAGAAGAATGATTGAGAACAGTTTTAGTATTATCGAAATAATGTGTGTTGAATGTTTCTTTTCCCTAATAAAAACTTATTGATAGCTCATCACTTATGGTATTTATATAAGCTCCTCTGTTATCTAAAATAGCATTAATGTAAAGAGGAAATAAATTTCTATCATTAAAAAGATTAGGATAAAGAGAGAAATGAAAATTTAAAGAAATGAAATTGAATATTTATCTGTTTGCAGACTCTTGATCATTTTCTCCAATGTAAATTTTAGATTCATGATCGCTTCATTTTGTTGATCATACTTTCTTAAATATTTATTCTTGATTGCCTCAGATTTTGTGGCTGATCAATTTGAGAAAGTTTAGAATTTTTTGTGGCAAATTTCATTTTGTGAGGCTCTTCAATTTGTTCTTTTTCCTATTGATTTTTTAATTTTATTTCTTGTTGATTTTAAGTTTTATTGGTAGTTGATTCTTCAAGCATGTTTTCCATATCTTCATGAAGCTGGTTGTTGGATTCTTCCAAACTTTGTGGTTATGAATTATCAACATGAGAGAGAGCATCACTTTCCTCATTAACACTATAGGAAGTATGCATCCATTGTAGGAATTTATTTTACATGGCTGATGTGATTTCATCATGATTGTCATGTGCATCTTTCATATGTGAATTTTTAGTCATAGAGATACAAATTGGCTCATCAAAGCTTGAAATTGTTTCATATGGATTTTGGAATGCAAGGAATAGAAACTAACTCTCTAAACCATCATGTTAATTGAAACTCAGGGGGAAATATTCAGATTGAAATTTAAAACAAATTAATTTAAATCTAATAAGGAAAGCGTCCAAGGAATCACCTTCAAATCTATGAAGTATCTCAAGTTGATCACAAACCTTTTCATAATCGTAATCATGAAAAGCGTGGAGGAATTTTTTTACAAACTCGTCCCAAGTGTGAATGGAAGTAAATGGTAATGATTCACACAATTCTTTAGCTAATATTGTCACAGTGAGATTAAATATCCTACACATCACACCCTCCTTAATATCATAATTATTGCAATTTAGAATAATTGAAGAAAATGATAAAAAACAAAGACATTCTTCTTACCATTAAACTTCATCTTTGACAAGAACTTTACTACCTGAATTGGAGTAGAGGCATGTGGAATTCTAGTGAAGCAAATCCAAATAGGTCGTTTAGAAGGAGCCATTGTAAAAAATAAAAAATTTAGAATACAAAATCTTAAAAAAAAATTATTGGGCCCTCCTTCTAGCGCCAAAAATGAGTTCATTAACATTTTGAAAGGTCATCCGGTTAGATTTCCAAATAATACTCTTATTTGTTTAAATTATGGCTCTGACTGGCTCTATTGGGTCTAGTTATCCCCTGTCTCTCCTCGCTGACTTGTGATATAGTTAATACTAATGAAACAAGAAGAGAGATATCATATCTACTCCCTTGCAGAGCTCTTGCAGGTAAGCAACCCTTAAGCCGAATTGAGGGCTCAACCAAGCCACACATAAGGTTTTCCCCTGTGTGAGGGGAATCCTAAGAATGAAATTAATTAGTCTAAGTATGAATCTAATTCTAAATGAAGTTTAGAAAAGTAAAATCAACTAACTTAAATTGATATCTAGGAGATAGCTCCCAAATACCAAGTGCAAAATTTTTAAAAAAATAGGTATTTAACATGCCCTAAATAATGAATATCATGCTGCAGAATGAGTTCTAAGAGTTGATACTATGAGTAATATGCATGATCTATTTTAAAGATCAAATTAATGTAAGAAGAGTCATTAAAATGCAAAAGTAGTTCATACAATATAATGAAAATTAAATAAAATTAAGATGACAACTTTATGAGTAAATAGTTAATCAGAAATTTGTTTTGATGCAAGATAAAATAGAAGAAGAAATAATAGATCAATGATATTACAAGATTAGATATTTGATCTTGTACACACGCATTCTTGCATCTAACAAAAGTGTGGAATAAAGAACAATTAACACAGGTTTTCAATTGAATGAATCTGAATTGTATTGACAAATAAAAGTATTTAAAAATAAAATAATTGAACCTGGTTCCTTTTCTCTATGGATCTCCAATATTCCTTTCAAAATAATCATCTTTTCTAGTTAATAATCGAGGTAAATAAATAAATTAATAATAATAAATAAGATTAACTATATCTAAAAAAGAAAAATACACTTTGTACATTTTAAAGCCTAGGTGGTGAAAATTAACTGAACTTTGAATAAGCGCAATTTGAAAAATGTAAGTCCAAACTCAACAAAATTAGAGTTGTTGGGAAGCTTGCGAGAAACCACACTCAAAGAAGTAATCATAATAGAAAATTGATAAAAAAAAAAAAACCCCGCAAATTAACCAAACCAAAGCATTAAAAGAGTGATATGAACAAAATTTACATGGAGGGTCCCCATTATTATTATGAAGATGATAAAGTAAAAATGGGGGGTAGTTGTTTTTCCACGATAATATTTACATGCGAGGAAGAAATAATTATCTCTGATTAAAAGGAGTATGAGATCAAAATTACCTAAAGGTTAAAATGATGAATCATAGCAATCCTTCAAACAATAAAATGTTTCTCATGTGCCCCACATTAATTGATCAAACAATATAATCTAAAAACATAAGTAAATGAAACAAAATAATTCTAAAACTATGAATCCAAATTTGAGGGAAATAGTTACTTGTAATTTTACCTCGTGTGATTGACAGAAAAGGTATAGTTCAGATGTTTCAAATAAATAATATATCCATCGATATAAATGGTCTCTGACATTGCTTCACTTCCAACGAGGATGGTTAGTACCTTGACAAAGTTGTCTTTAATGTCATACAAACATTGTCTCGCTACCAGTGAGATTGGTTAGTACCCCAATGGGTTTTCTTGTTTTTCCAAATTTTCCCCTTTTGATCACCCTTTTGATAATTATATTTGTGAGCTAAGTTATAACGTAGCTGATTGGAAGGGGTGGGATGGTAAAAAAGACTAAATAAAATGGATATAATAATTTCAAAACGTTGACTCCCACATCTTTCCCTACAACTCTAAATTTAGAGTCATTTGTGTGAAGTGGGGGAAAGGGTGGGATTTATTAAGTTATACTCAATCGAGTTCTTTCTTTGAAAATATGAACTCTATCACTTGGAAAAGATGTGTGTTCCTATAGGGGAATAATTAAGGAATGGGGACTTTAGAATTCAATAAAGATGTCCCTTTAAGGTAAATGAAAATCCATAAAATTGACAGAGAACAAATTTCCCATGCATAACGACCAATGTTGGGTAAGAAAAATTATTCCATATAAATCTTGGTCATATCACCAAATATGATCCAAAGTAAAAGTGAAATCAACACTCAAAAAATTGTCAAAAAGAAGAAAATAGATGCAAACTGAAAGTTGAATGAAAAGCCAAAATTGAAAGAAAACTTCAACAAGATGATTTATGAAGAATGTCTAAACAAAAGAACATGTATGAGGGGAAAAATGCATTTTTTTCTTAAATTGATATCTTGTTAAGTTGTCTTTCAAAGTTGTAATTGATTAGAATTTTATTCAAATAAAAATTCTAACTCTAGATAGCAGTTATGACAAAAAGTAAAGCCAAATAACAAGCTTTTCCTTTAAAGATTTTATTGTTTTGAAACTAAGCCTACATGGAAACATCATAATGTTTTTCTAATAAAAATAAGGCTTGTGAAACAAACTAGAGGTTCATATACTACCTAATTTAGTTATTTGTAACTTGATCAACCTCATAACTTCTTTTGCAAGCTAAAAAAGCAAGCAGAACAAGGAGAATGAATTTCAAATATTTGCAAGTAGGGGTGAAAAAATTTCTTGAAAACCTGCAAAAATAGAAATTTATATTAAGAAACACTAAAAACAAAGTTGAAACAAAAGATCATATGAAAATGGTAACAAATGAAAATTAGCATATGAGACTTACCTTTCAAGAATTTCACTTAAATTTACCTAAAATATATCAATTTTTCTCAAAAGAAATAACTCTTTCTTTTAATTGAGATAAGAAGTATGAACGAGTTGCATTCTATGAGGGTTTCATTTTCCCAAAATCATCAACTTATTATACCTAAACAAGAGCAAGCATGAAGCTAGAATAATAATATCTCGTGTTCAGAAATAAGAATGAAAAATGTGCTTCATTATGAATTGCAACATCAATTATTCCTCTTGTCGCATTTAATTTTATACCAGCCCCAAAATATCCATAAAATCTCATGGAATCAAATCCAAAGTCCTAACCAATGTAAAGGTTCATATAAAAATAGAGAGAGCACTTGATTCTTACATGATCATTGAAGGGAAGCTATACATCAATAAAATAAGCAAACTACAAGAGAATTGGAAATCAAACATAAATTGACCATGATCTATTACCTTAGTGTATTCTATATTTTCTTACCAATTTTCCACATTAACATAGTGGTTGCTCATGAATGTCTCAAAAATACAAAGGGTGTACACTAAAAAGATGGCTGGGACAATGAGATCCATGATGGAGAGAAAAGGAGAAAATGGATGGGAATCCAGTAATAAAGCGTGGAAAAAAACAAAAGTGAGCCATAGGTTATGATAGCCCGGAAGGTTAGAGACTAGGAGGTAGATAAAATTATCCAAAAATAATTACTCAGGTACTTTAAGAGCAATATTATTAGAGGAATCCAGCTGCAGTAGCTCACAGGAAGTTATTCATGACTCGTTTGCAAAGGTGAATTAGAAATACTTCCGATATCGAGAGGATCAAGCATATCACTAGTGCAAGGTGGGACCCATTATGTATTATAACCTTATAGTGTCTGGAATAAACTTGAAATGAATTTTTTTAATTAGTTGGGCTTCTAGGTTTGTGGGTAGTAGAAGAATGAGAGTGGACATAATAGACTAGAAGGGAGAGCCTATATACAATTAGAATTAAGTTTCAGTCATTAGAGGCATGGGGTGCATAGAGAGGAGATGGGAGTACCCGAAGCCCAGATGCTTGGAAAGTATTGTGAATTTGAATTTGGAAAATGTTATGGGCTTCTGGGTTCATGGGTTATTGAATCTTAGTGGGGCCACTACTCTTAAGATAATGTGGTAATATGCAGGAGCGGGGGCCAAACTTTTTATGCACGTAAGTAGAAACATGTAATGACGTGGAGCCCGAAGCCTGCATTCCCAGATAAATTTGAAATTATATTTAAAATAAAGTTACGGGTTTCCATGTACCAGCGTAGCATGAAATAGTGAAGGTTAAAATGGGGCCAAATATACATGTTATCCTTGAATAAATTCCCAAAATACAACCAATTTGAGGTGGTTTCGGGCTCAAATGGAAAACCAAGAATGGATGCCTAGTGAAAATACATTAATAAAGGCCTGTGTGCACACATGTAAAATGGATAATCCTACATGCACTTTAGTCATCCTAGGGTTTGTAAAAGGAGCACAACTCAAAGAGGATACAAGATAAACAATTCGATGTAAATATGAATTTGGAAAATGAAATGTATAAGAAAGTGAAAAGGTATGGTTAAGGGAAAGAGTATTTTTACAACTGCTGCAAGAATTTTTTTTCGATTTTCCTTTGCTTCAGGGTCTTCTTTAACTATCCATTTAAAATGTAGGAAGCTAGAAACCCGCGAAAAATTTAAACAAGAAGGAGCCAAGCGTTTCATTTCAGCTACATCGAGAAAATAAGAAAAATATGATTATGACTTATCTTGTAGATTTTTAAAGCAAAGGGAATATAAACAAAGCACTTGTGCAAAGCACATAAAATAAAAATTTTGATGAGAAAACAAATACTTTCCTGAACATGTTATGACGTATAAATGGATAACTTCTCTCTTGATTCTTCTATCTGCATTATTAAAAGAGAAACAAAAAGAAAATCAATCTAACTAACTATTTTGACTCCTATTCTAACTATAAGAGGGAAAATATGAATATGTATAGTCATATTTCTAGTGTGACCATTCAAGAATTTTACTTCCTGCATATATGTACACATCAAACATCAGTAAGAAAAGTATGGATATGATTAAGCCAACAAAAATAAACCCGAATGAAATATGTACATCTATTACTAACATATTTACAAAAAAAAAATTATTTATAAACATCTTCCTAGGAAAGTTTCCTCAAACCAAATATTTATTGGACCGTAAAAATATGGATGAATATTCGTTAGATATTGGAAGAGGTCGAATGAGAGAATGTATGGTAAATCGTTAGTGTTATATCAATAAGACAAAATATTAGTAATATTATTTTGAATTGAATCTTCCAAATGATATTCAAATGGATCAATGAAGTGTGGATGGAAATTTATTGAATCTTTCAAAAGATCTTTAATTAAGTTAGATAGATGGTCATATTGTATTAATGTACTCACAAGTGATGATTCGTGTGGAAAATGTATTCTAAAAGGAAGAGCAAGCTGATAAGACATGAATATAAAATGAAATTAGAATATTAAAAGCTTTTGATGGTCATGATTAATGCTTTGGATTTCATTTTGACATTCTTCATTGCATTTTGTGAATGTTAAATATTTAATTGCTTAATATGCCAGCGTAAGATATATTGGAATAAAAAAAGTAAAAATAAATAAATAACCATAAAAATGAAGGAAAAAAAAATAATATTAAATCTTTATATATGGTAGTGTTACAACTAGTGTTACTACACAAATGAGACTCATTCAAAATAATTTTCTCATCTACTTGTCAATGTGTGTTGTAGGTCAGTTTGGGCATCATTCCCAATGACTTGGTTAAACTGGAAATCATTTCCATAACCAATGAAATAGGGTCTATCATCCCCTATCATTTCAGTTGCTACATGCCCTAAGACAAGAACAAGAACAAATCATCCATGACTTTCATTGCAAGGTTTCCAAGATTGGAGGTACATGTTATATCACCTATGAGCTCACCAATGCATTCTCTCAAGGGACTAACTACTTTCCATATGCAGTTACCTCCATTCAAGGGTGCTCTGCAAAGCACTTCTCGACATTCAAGGGTATGTTGGTCAAATGGGAGCAAAATTCTCATTGTTTCAAAATCTCCACATGGCCAATGCATTCTAGAAGAGTCCTTATGTGTCAAAATTTGAATCCATGTGTCCATCTAACACCTCTAAGCTTGGGAACATGTCTTCCCTATTATTAGAAATTCATTGATGGAGTAACTACCTTTAGTTGCCCTATAAATTGAGCACAAATCCTAGTGCTAGAAAAGGAAGAAATTTGATAAAGAAATGTTGTTGGATTATCAATTGAGTATGATAAGAGTGATATGATGCTAGTAAGATGTTTATTGTGATGAGGCTGGGATGAATGCTAGAGCTGGTGACATCAAATCGATCATTTGTTGTAACCTCCCCCTTCTATCCATTTATAAATATTTTTGTTCATTTTCCCATATATGTATTTGTTTATGTTTCTATTTTCCATATCATGGATTCTTAACTGATATATATGTTTCATGTTTCACTGATTGACCTGATTAAGATAAATAGCCATCTGTATATTTCAATCTCTTTGTTGTTTAGTGTTTATACTTGTAGGAACTAGTCGCGCGATCAAATTTGGATTGGAAGCGACAGCAAGAGCAACATAAGGAGAATAAGAAGTGATTTTTAATGTCCCAAATGGAGAAATTTCTGCAATGCCAGGAATATCTTGAGATATTCCTATTTTTCCAACTCCGAGAGTATTAACAATCAACACTGAACTATTTCAGAGATTGACTGCTGGGGCATTTAATGGATATGTCATATTCACAAGGAATAATGAGATCCAGAGGCTACCTGTCCCACTCGCAGACTCTGTCATTAGAACTTTTCAAGAGCTAATAATTCCCTTCAAGGAATTTCTGCACCAGTTGTCCATGAGGACGCTGTATAAGGAAGCCCATGTGAAAATAAGGCAATCTAATGTTGGGATGCCTTGGAATACATATGATACAAACTCCCTGCAAAATATAAGCCCAAAGAAATAACCTTAAGAAGGTTATTAAGATCTCCCACCAACAAGTGTACTGAAATAATGCTCAATGAGACAATCTTCAGCAGCATGAAAACTCCAACATGTAACAGTAATGAAATAATACATCATATAATATCAGAAGAGTACAAATCTGATACAAAATTTATAGCAGCAAATAATATACAATATCCTTGAGGAAAAGACCTCTCAAGGTGAGTGCAAATCATCCTCCAAGGAAAATGTACATAAACAAGAGAATACATTGCTGCATAAACCCAACTACTCTATAACTACGCAGTCTCTAAGGGAAAATGACTGCAGACTAAAATATACAAGATGATATGACAATATGAGCTTAAATACAGATAGGAGAGAAGATCTCAACCCTAGAAAACATTATTACCTCAATCCTCCAAGGGATTGGCTAAAATACATGAAATAGATAAATTCCAGAGTTGCAGTGTAGCTGCTGCAACTTAATAATAATACAAGAATAGAGAAGGAAGTAGATGCTGCAAGAAACCATAATACCTCCTCCAATGATCTCCAAAATGAAGGGGCTGATCCCCTTACTAAAATCTACACTCACTAGTGCACAAAATGAAACCCTTGTGCAAGCCACCTCTGAAAATAACGTTGTATGGGAAGGAGACTGCGTTGGGCATGAGAGAAAACATATGGCCCAATACCAAAATCTGCAATAGAAGCTCTGGAATCTCCTTTGTTGATATCCTAGAGAAAGAGAAGGCCTCTCCTCTACAGAACAACTCCGGAAGTGAGATGATGAAAGTCCCTCACTGCAACACCAACAACTCTAGCATTCTCTTGCTGCAAGAATAACGCAGTAGCTGCAAATGACTGCTTTGGCCTCAAGCCATGATGTGAGGAAGATGAAGAAAAATATCTCCATGGCCTCCCATGGAAGAGAAGGGCATTCCTAAATAGGAATCCCTCTTGTGCTAAACAACAACAAGTTGAAGAGAGCTTCAACTTTGAATTCTATTTCCAAAACTGTCTCCACAATGGATCTCCTTCATCTTTTATGCAAGAATGCATGGACCCAAATCACATTAGGGTTTCTCTCATTTGAAATTTTCCCTCCACTCCAACTACACAATCTTCTTGAGCAAGCTTCCCCTCTTAGGGTACGTTATTGACTTTGGTCAACCATGGTCTAGCTCACATGCTTTTGGCCCCTTTTCACACTTGGGCTGCTAACTTAAGCCACTTAAGTGACTTTTTGCACCATAGGAGTGTTTATTAAAATTCTACATGGGTTCCCTCACCCATTGTATTCCTTTTATTAAAATAAAAGCAATATTAACGTCCCAAATACTTTATTTCAAAATTTGGGACATTACAGTCCTCCCCTCCCAAAACTTGCTTGCCCTCAAGCAAGAGCAAGGATGAATTGCAAAAAGTCCTCCACTCAAGGCATGGAGTCTGAAATATCCTCCTGTAGATCCTCCATCCTCAAGCAATCAACCAACAAAATGAGTCACCCTCCAACTAGGCAACTCCTAGAAGTACTCCTCCACCCTGTGCTCATGAAATAGGTGGGCTGAATTTCTGAACTTGGTAAGCTTCATAGCCTACCCCGTGATGTCCTCTTCTCCACTTATGATGAATTTGTAGTGAAAGTTGAACTTGGTCTGCAATAGTGTTGCCTTCAAGAGGAAAAATGAAGTCTATATCCCCCAAGGACCTCTCCTCCAACACTACAAATCAAGCTGACCCAAATCCTCACATATGTGATGAGTTGGAATCCATAAACATATGGTATTCAAGCAATCATATGGTCCACCTCATGGAAAAACACATGGATGATCATGGTGGCCATATCATCTTCCATACTCCCCTTGGAGCATGTGCTGCAAAAATAATGGAGGTTTTTTTTCCCAAAGGGCACATCCACCCAATGAGTCTCTCCCTCCTCATGATACATATGGGGCTGCTGCTGATATATGGCTGAAAATTAAATACCCAAGCCACCCCATCAATCATACAATCCATGAAATGCCTCCTCCAAAAATTTTGAACTCTCCAAATAACTCCTCCCACATGAGGGAAAGAGATGAATCTTAGAAATCATGGGCTGCCCATTGCTTCTCCTGAAGCATACAACATGCAAAGTAGGGAGAATCATACTCCCAATGGGCATCTTCAATTTATTTCCCTCCTTCAAAACAGTGCTTCCTCTGAACAACGTTCCCCCAGCAACATATGGAAGCATAAACTTATGAGAGCAAGGAGGTGAAATTTGGTCCCATGCATGGAACCAGCGCAGGGCATCATTTGCCTGCCTCAAAATAGAAAGTAACAAGTGTCTTTACAGCCACTTTTTTTCTGCCACATTCATCCTGAAAGATGTGATCATGAAAACAAAATTTGGTGCCAAAGGTGCACACCAAAACTATGTGGCTTTCCCCCACAAACCACCCATAAGATGGCCATCATTCTTGCTGCAATAGACCATAATTATAGCTGAAAATAATGTGCAATAAGGAAGGATCCTCCTTGATATAACATGCTGATCATAAGAATAAGAGAGCATAAGACATAGAAAAAATGTTTACCTCCCTCATCATGCACTTTGGTCTTTGAGCTTAAAGTGGCTCAAGTGAAAGTTCTCCCTTACTGCAACATAGTAGGGAAGTGGTTGTGCCAATCCTATATTCATCTCTTGGGCTATGAATCTGCTCATAAGCTGATATAATTTCATTAGGATGCCCTCCCAAGTGGATTCCTCCATCACTAAAGAATATGCAGTAGCATGCATGAAAAGAGAACCCAAAATTTCTGCATGTAGATTCTTCTCCTTGTGCTTGTGCAACCAAGCCAAGAGAGTCAAAATGTAGTAGGAGTGCTCTCCTCCATTACTCCTTCATGCTCATCACCTACATGCCTCCAAAATGTATCACTTGTGAAGTGGTTTGGAAGACACTCCAACAAGTAACTCAAGCTCTCAAGTGACAGCGCTGCTAGCCTTTGGAGTAGGGCCACTGTCATCTCAAAGCTCCCCTCTTTGACATGAATCTTTGCCAAAGACTCCTTCCATCATGTTGCTGCAAATGTAGAGCTCCTCCCATGAAGAAGGTGCTAATTGGCATCCAAGGTCAAAGAGCAATCCTCTTGCACTATTCTAGTGCCTCCTCTTGCTCCCGCAACATCCAAACAAAATCTGAGCAACAAGAATGTCTGTTGCTCCCCTATACTTCCACCATACCCAATCTGAAATGGGAACATAATGAGTGGTAAGAGAAATGCCACCCCATCATGATGCACCAATACTCTCCCCTTTGTCCATCAAGTGTAATGAGTGTGAAATGATCCTGGGACCTATGGGTTATGGATCCTCCACATTTCCGCTGGGCACACTCCATCCATAAGGCTCTGCTCCTTGGTGTAAGTATCCTGCCACTTGGTACCTCTTTCATAAGAGCTACCATTGTCCCAAAAAAAATTTCTCCTTTTGCATTTCATGGGACATTGAAATTAAATCTCCACCATAACAAAATTTCAAAACCCCACCCTCACATGTGATGCATGGCTCATCAATAGTGCATGAGAATGATGAGGGTTTCTCTCCTCAAAATGGCACAACGTAGAGAAATTTCCCTCCTCAAGACAATCAACATGCAATAAAGTACAAATCTGCATGACAGCTACAAACCCATGCATACCTTGGAGAGATTTGGAAGAATCTTGTTGTAAGAGTCTCTTCCTCAAGTGTGTTGGTTGCCTCCATAGCTGAAGGTGGAGGCTGCTCCTCCATGAATGTGACAGCGCTGACATGTGCCTCTAGTGGTGAGGGCTCCTCCATCCTTTGGCCAAATCTTCTGATCAAGATCTGAGAAAAACCAGCAATAGTAGAAACCCTTGCATGCCTCCCATGGCTGAACCACCAAGTTCTTTCCTGTTTCTGCTAAACAAGTGTGAAAAAGATAGAGCCTCTTGGAAGACTCTAGGGTTTGCTTCCATATTTACTAGATACTCACTTAGAATTTGAATTCCAAGTGTCCTCCATGCTTCTGATTCGCTGATCCAGGTGGATATTGGTGGTCACCCGCCTATTCCACTTGGGCCCCACCATTGTCTCTTCCAGTTTTTCAGTTTTGGCACAACTTAATATTTTTAGCAGTTTTTCGGGTCCTGAACTTCCGGAGCCGTTTTGAGGCCCTAAACGACGTTTTTTGGGAAAACGGAGAGCAACAAGGGTCCATGGACTGATGTTTCTCATTCAAAATTTGTATTCCTCAAATAGATCTTTCTAACGAGGTATGGTACACGTCAAACAGAGATCGTATGCCAAAGTTACGCCCCTGGGAAGTTGAAACACCAATTTACCCAAACGGGGCCCATAGTTTTGGCGCTTCATCTCCTAGGGTTAGGGTTTTGGCTGTTTAGGATTTCCCATTGTTTCTAAATAATAAATAGGCCCTCGATCCTCATTGTAACTCAGTTCAGAGGCTTGTAGCTGCCACATCTCTTCTCAGAGATAGCTACCAGCGCCCTAGCTAGTTTTATTTTCATTCTGTCTGTAAGCAAATTTCAGTTCTTTGATATTAATGAAATGAAGTGTTATTTCTGCTGCATCTCTATATTTATGGTTATATTTTTATTCTGTTGTGTTCCTGCATAAATCCAGATCAGTGGTATCAGAGTGGTCTTCTTTTTCTCGATCCTTCTTTGCATGTCCCCAACGAGATCGAGGTATAAGGAGCTAGGGCTTGATCTGGTGGAACCTTTGCAAGATCAGCCTTGCAAACCTCGACGGACGCTAATGGGGGATGAAAAGAAAGATGAGGCAGCAGGAGATCCTATCAAAATATTGCTCGAGGAGGCCCTCGAAAAACAAAGGAACGCGATGATGGATAACTTTTCTCAGATCCTTCAACAACTGCCCACCGGCGGCGCATCTGCATCCAACAGTCACTCTGGAGGAGCGACTCCTTTTAAGGTACAAGTAAATTTTGACATTCCCATATTTGAGGGTCAAATAGACGCAGATGCCATAGAGAGATGGTTGAATCTATTAGAAGGATATTTCTCTGTTCATTACTTTTCAGACCGGGAGAAGATTATTTTTGACCTCCTCAAAGCTACCCCCCATGTTAAGGACTGGTGGGAAACCTACTGTGACAACAAGGACCAGACAGAACCCTCTTTGTTCTCAACCGTACCAACTTGGAATTCTTTCCAAGACACCGTCAAGGAACAGTACTATCCCGTGGGGAGCTATGAGGACAAGTACATACAATGGACCATGCTGCGACAACAAAGGGATCAAGATGTGCATGAGCTGAAGAATTTGTTCCATACCCTGTGGAAAAAGTTGGGTATCAAAGATTCAGAGAAACATCTGGTGCTAAAGTATCACAGCTGCCTGCACAGATACATTCAGGAGGAAATGGAATTCCTCGACATCTCCTCGCTTGGTACGGCATACCGGTATGCTGCCAAGATTGAGTAGAAATTCAAACAGAAGAAGCGGGACTTTGGATCTGCAAATTAAAAGCAAGGGAAAGGTGCTTCCAAACCGCAGAACAAAGGACAGAGCCAAGGCATGACGGCTAAATACAACCCGTCGAAGCCACAAGAAAAGGACAGCACTGCAAAGCCAAAGAAGGACACGGGAAAGTGGTGTGAGTTCCATAAGAGCTCCACTCACAACACAAGTGAGTGTCGGGCCAAGCAGTCGCTAGTGGCCGAGATGAGGGCTTCTGAGTCAGATGCATGCTCTGACTCCAAAACAGAACCTGAAAAGGGGAATGAAAAAGGGAAACAAATTATTGATGCAGAGCCCAATGCCACTGTTTCCACTACAAAGATCCAGAAGGAGGAACCAGAAGATCCAGAGGAGGAGGAACGTCTCTTCCACTCCCAGATGTGGGTAAAGGGCTCCCCTGTACAGTTCATTGTCGACAATGGGAGCCAAAAGAACCTCATTTCAGCAGACGCCGTGAAGCGGTTGGGCTTGGCGACCACAGCTCACCCACATCCATACACCATCGGGTGGCTTCACCAAGGACAAGATCTCCGCGTTAGCCAGCAGTGCCGCCTTCCCTATAGCATCAAGCCCTTCACGGATGAGGTATTATGTGACGTTGCTCCTATTGATGTTTCTGATGTATTATTAGGACAACCATACTTGTGGAAGCGTCATGCCGTGTATGAGTCTCGACCTCGTGCTGTTATTATTACTTTGGGAAATAAGTTGTACAGGATACCAGAGGTACCACCTCCTACGACTATCTCTTTGGTTACTGCAAAACAATGAAGTAAGCTCATTTCCCAAACCAGGAAATTCGTTTTCCTGATGATCCGCCCCCAGGGCAAGAAGAAGACTGTGGCCACGACCTCCAGACAGGGCCCCTCTGCACGACAACAACAAATGGATAAGGTCGTGGAGGAGTACCGGGACATCTTCACCTCACCCACAGGGGTTCCTCTGCACTGCCAGGTCAAGCACCCGATTGATCTGACCCCAGGTGCGCCGCTACCCAATGGACCGATCTATCGACGCTCTGTTCTGGAAAATGATGAAATCAAGAGGCAGATTCAGGAGCTGTTGCAGAAAGGTCACATCAGACCAAGTTCATCGCCCCGTGGGAGCCCGATCATGTTGGTACAGAAGAAGGATGGGACGTGGAGACTTTGTATTGACTATCGGGCGCTGAACAAGATCACTGTCCGGAATAGGTACCCAATCCCACGGATTGATGACCTTCTGGACCAACTCCAAGGTGCAAAATATTTCAGTAAGATCGACCTGAAGTCTGGGTATCACCAGGTACCAATTGAACCCTCTGATGTGTGGAAGACCGCCTTCAAAGCTAAGGAAGGCCTTTTTGAATGGCTGGTCATGCCTTTCGGGTTGACGAATGCTCCCGCAACCTTCATGAGGATGATGGACGACATCTTGCGCCCATTCACCAACTCATTCGTAGTGGTGTACTTGGATGACATTCTGATCTTCAGCAAGACTTGGGAAGAGCACCTTCATCACATCCGACAAGTCCTCCAAACATTGCGGCAACACAAGTTGTGTGCCAATTTGGAGAAGTGCACGTTTGGCATGACCCAGGTTCAATATCTGGGATACATTATTGATGAAAGAGGGGTGCATGTGGATCCAGCCAAGATCCAAGTCATTCGGGATTGGCCAGCCCCAACCACTATAACAGAGCTTCGCAACTTTCTGGGTCTTGCTAATTTCTACCATAGATTCATGTTGGGATTCTCTCATATCACTTGGCCCTTGAGTCAAGTCACCAAGGGAGGAGCGAGAGAAAATTTATTTTGGTCGGAACCTCAACAGAAGGCGTTCCCATAATTGAAAAATCGCCTCTGTTCTGCCCCAGTGCTCACATTACCAGACTTGCAACAGCCATTTGAGATCGAGACAGATGCCTCTGACTATGCTATTGGGGCAGTTCTTACTCAACAGGGACATCCAGTGGCATATCACAGTGAGACATTGTCTGACACAGTTTGCAAGTATCCCACTTATGACAAAGAAATGTATTCCATTGTGCAAGCTTGTCGACAATGGAAGCATTACATTTTGGGGAAGGAAACAATCATCCACACAGACCACCAGCCCCTGCAGTTCATACAGACACAAGGGAAGTTGCAGAATGATCGCCATCAGAATTGGTCCACATATCTGCAACAGTTTCATTTGAACATCAAGTACAAGAAGGGTAGAACCAATAATGTTGTAGACTACCTCAGCCGACCACCGATCGTGGTGCTCACCACCGTGCTCAACTCTTGTGGACACGAGACTTTTGATTGACTACTTCTCTATGAGAGTGACCCAGAATTCAGCCACACTTACAAGGCACTCTTGGGGGGTACGCAAGTTCCAAATATTCACCTCCAAGATGCACTTTTATGTCACCTGGGACACCTTTGTGTTCTTTCAAGCGAGCGTGCCAAGATTATATGGGAAGCACACTACAGTCGAGTCGTTGGGAATTTCGGGGTCGAGAAAATAGTAGCAATACTGCAGAAGTATTTCTATTGGCTGAACCTTCGAAAGGATGTCGAGAATCACATCAGATCATGCACTGCTTGTGTCATTGCCAAATCGGCCATTAAGAAGCAAGGCCTATATACTCTGCTACCTACCCCTAGTCGACCTTGGGAATCCATCTTCATGGATTACATGTTGGGCCTGCCTTCTACTAAGAATGGAAATGACTGTGTTTTCATGGTCATTGATAGATTCTTGAAGATGGCCATTATGGCGGTCTATAAGAAGAATATCACAGCAGAAGCCACTGCTAAACTCTTCTTTGAATGAGTGTGGGTGCACTTTGGGATCCCACAGTCTATCATATCAGATCGAGATAGCAGGTTCCTTAGCACATTTTGGTCCAACCGCTGGTCAATGTTGGACACAAAGCTCACCAAGTCCACAGCTTTCCCTCCCCAAACAGATGGCCAGACAGAGGTCGTCAACAAAATGATTGTACACATTCTGTGCATGTAAAATTCAAAGCATCCCCGCACATGGGACGAGAGCCTCCCCTATGTACAAAATATTTATAACCGGGCTCTCCACAGTTCAATTGGCCATAGCCCCTTTCAGGTGGGCTTGGGATTCCAGCCACTATGTCCCATTGACATAGCCATGCCATTTGCAGCTGCTCAGGCCGATTCAGCTCATGTCTAGTCTGAAGTTGACAAAGAAAGTAGCTTCATTGAGCGCATTCAACACATCTACCAATAGGTTCATGATATATTGGACAGAGGCAATGCGAAGTACAAGCAACACCATGATCAACACCGGGTGCCACACAACTTCCAGGTGGGTGACAAAGTATGACTACATTTGCAAAAGGAGCGCCTCATTGGACCCCACTGCAAGCTTCGCCCGCTCCATTACAGGCCGTACACCATCACCAAGGCTATAGGGAACAATTCCTTTGAGCTCAGTATTCCACCATTCCTTGGTCTGCACCCAATCTTCAATGTGAATCGCCTTCATCCTTACTTCCCACCTCTATTGGACACCTCGGACATTGCAGAACAACTCACACCAACAGAGTTAAACCCAAACTGCATGGAACAGGCCACCGCAGATTGTATCATGGACATTAAAATCAATAACACTCGCCAACAGAAGATCCAACTATATCGGGTTGTTAGAGCTGGCCAACTCCTGCACCAAGGAAAGTGGTTCACCAGGGACCAAGTTCATCAGAAATTTCCTCAACTCATGGAGGAACTTAACGCAATGGGGACCATTGCTTCCTAAGGGGGGAGGAATGATCCAGGTGGATATTGGTGGTCACCCACCTATTCCACTTGGGCCCCACCATTGTCTCTTTCAGTTTTTTAGTTTCGGCACAACTTACTATTTTTAGCAGTTTTTCGGGTCCTGAATTTCCGGAGCCGTTTTGAGGCCCTAAACGACGTTTTTTGGGAAAACGTAAAGCAACATGGGTCCATAGATTGATGTTGCTCATTCAAAATTTGTATTCCTCGGATAGATATTTCTAACGAGGTATGGTACACGTCAAACGGAGATCGTATGCCAAAGTTACGCCCCTAGGAAGTTGAAACACCAATTTACCCAAACGGGACCCATAGTTTTGGCGCTTCATCTCCTAGGGTTAGGGTTTTGGCTGTTTAGGATTTCCCATTGTTTCTAAATAATAAATAGGCCCTCGAGCCTCATTGTAACTCAGTTCAGAGGCCTGTAGCCGCCACATCTCTTCTCGGAGATAGCTACTAGTGCCCTAGCTAGTTTTATTTTCATTCTGTCTGTAAGAAAATTTCAGTTCTTTGATATTAATGAGATGAAGTGTTATTTCTACTGCATCTCTGTATTTATGGTTATATGTTTATTCTGTTGTGTTCCTGCATAAATCCGGATCATTTTCTCTTCTGTGAGAATAGGAAGTGCATGGTCCTTCCTCTTCTCCTTCTTCTATTTCCTCTTCCTCCTTGGAAAGGTTGCTGCTGGACCCAAAACTGATGAGATCAATCTCATCTTCTGCATCATCTTGGCCTCTTCTTCTCTAAAATTTGAACTTCAAAGGCTGAGCCAAGTTCAAAGCTCTGATACCACTGTAATGTCCCGAATGGAGAAATTTTTGCAATGCCAGGAATATCTTGAGATATTCCTATTTTTCCAACTCCGGGAGTATTAACAATCAACACTGAACTATTTTAGAGATTGACTGATGGGGAATTTACTGGATATGTCATCTTCACAAGGAATAATGAGATCCAGAGGCTACCTAGCCCACTAGCAGACTCTGTCATTAGAACTTTTCAAGAGCTAATAATTCCCTTCAAGGAATTTCTGCACCAGCTGTCCATGAGGATGCTGTATAAGGAAGCCCATGTGAAAATAAGGCAATACAATGCTAGGATGCCTAGGAATACATCTGATACAAACTCCCTGCAGAATATAAGCCCAAATAAATAACCTTAAGAAGGTTATTCAGATCTCCCACCAACAAGTGTACTAAAATAATGCTCAATGAGACAATCTTCAGCAGCATGAAAACTCCAACATGTAACAGCAGTGAAATAATACATCATATAATATCAGAAGAGTAAAAATATGATACAAAATGTATAGCAGCAAATAATATACAAGATCCTTGAGGAAAAGACCTCTCAAGGTGAGTGCAAATCAGCCTCCAAGGAAAATGTACATAAACAAGAGAATACATTGCTGCATAAACCCAGCTACTCTATAACTGCGCAGTCTCTAAGGAAAAATGACTGCAGACTGAAATATACAAGATGATATGACAATATGAGCTCAAATAAATATAGGGGAGAAGATCTCAACCCTAGAAAAAATTATTACCTCAATCCTCCAAGGGATTAGCTAAAATACATGAAATAGATAAATTCCGGAGTTGCAGTGTAGCTGCTACAACTCAATAATAATACAATATTGGAGAAGGAAGTAGATGCTGCAAGAAACCATAATACCTCCTCCAATGATCTCCAAAATGAAGGGGTTGATCCCCTACTAAAATCTACACTCACTAGTGCACAAAATGAAACCCTTGTGCAAGCCACCTCTGAAAATAATGCTATATGGGAAGGAGACTGCGCTGGGCATGAGATAAAACATATGGTCCAATGCCAAAATCTGCAATAGAAGCTTCGGAATCTCCTTTGCTGATCTCCTAAAGAAAGAGAAGGCCTCTCCTCTACAGAACAACTCCGGAAGTGAGATTGTGAAAGTCCCTCACTACAACACCAGCAACTCCAACGTTCTTTTGCTGCAAGAATAACGCAGTAGCTGCAAATGACTGCTTTGGCCTTAAGCCATGATGTGAGGAAGATGAATAAAAATCTCTCCATGGCCTCCCATGGAAGATAAGGGCATTCCTAAACAGGAATCCCTCTTGTGCTAAACAACAACAAGTTGAAGAGAGCTTCAAATTCAAATTCTATTTCCAAAACTGTCTCCACAATGGATCTCCTTCATCTTTTATGCAAGCATGCATGGACCCCACTCACATTAGGGTTTCTCTCATTTGAAATGTTCCCTCCACTCCAACTATGCAATCTTCTTGAGAAAGCTTCCCCTCTTAGGGTATGTTGTTGACTTTGGTCAACCATGGTCTAGCTCACTTGCTTTTGGCCCCTTTTCACACTTGGGTTGCTAACTTAAGCCACTTAAGTGACTTTTTGCACCATAGGAGTGTTTATTAAAATGCTACATGGGTTCCCTCACCCATTTTATTCCTTTTATTAAAATAAAATCAAGATTAATGTCCCAAATACTTTATTGCAAAATTTGGGACATTACATGTTTGGATTACAAGTAAGTTCCTCCATATTTCTGTGTATCTATTTACTCTTAGAGAAAGTGTCTGCAAAGTCTTTGATCTGTTGTTCTAAATGCATAGCACCACATTTAGGGAATGTGTTTTATCCGTAATCCATAATTCCACATAACAATGGGAGAAAGGCTCAAGACTATGAGTAGGAATGGAATCTTGAATATTGTCAGAATGATAAATAGGAATGGAAAATTCATTATGATTTGATGGAATTTCAAAGTGAGGCTCTTCAAAAAAAATATCAGTAAGAGGAGAGTCATAATTTCGAAACACATAAGAATTATCAAAAGTGTGAGGAAATGAATGAAACAAATCACTATCCTCCAACTCTAAATCATTATCATAAATTATTAGACTGATTTCATTAGTATTCTCTTCTTTTCCATAATATGGATAAGAAAAAGAAGAATGATTGAGCACATTTTCAGTATTATCGAAAGAATGATCATTGAATTTTTCTTTGCTCTAATCAAAACTAATTGAAAATTCATCACTTATAGTATCATATCCTCTATTAATGTAAAGAGGAAATAAATGTCTATCAACAAAAATATCAGGATAAAGAGAGAAATGAGAATTTAAAGAAATGTACATGGATATTTCTTTGTTTTCATACTCTTCCACGTTTTCTCCTATGCAAATTTTAGATTCATCATCATTCATTTGGTTGATCATACTTTCTTGAAGATTGATGCTTGTCTAGCTCAAATTTTTTCTGATCAACATGAGAAAATTCAGAAGTTTTGTGGAAAATTGTGTTTTGTTGTACTCTTCAATTTGTTCTTTTGTCTGTTGATTTTCTGATTTTATTTCTTGCTTATTTTTAGTTTTATTGGCAGTCGATTCTTCAAGCATATTGTCCATATCTTCATGAAGTTGATTATTCAATTCTTCCAGGCTTTATGGTTGTGAATTATCAACTTGATAGAGAGAATCATGGTCCTCATTAAAACTATAGGAAGTATGCATCAATCGTAGGAATTTGTCATGGTTGATGCGATTTCATGATGATTTTCATGTGTATATTTCGTATGTAGTTTTTTCAATCATAGAAATAGAAATTGACTCATCAAAACTTGAAATTGTTTCATATGGATTTGGAACGCAATGAAGATAAACTAACTCTCTAAACTATCATGTTAATTGAAACTCAAGGAGGGGGGTGGGTGGAGGGAATTTTTAGATTGAAATTGAAAATAAATTAATTTAAATCTAATAAGGAAAGAGTCCAAAGAATCACCTTTGAATCGATGAAGTATCTCAAGTCGAACACAAAAAAATTCACAATTTTAATCCTGAAAAACATGTAGGAAAAATTTACAAACTTGTCCCAAGTGCAAAGGGAGGAAAATGGTAATGATTTACGCCAGCCTTTAGCCAATATTTTCAAAGTGAGATTAAATATCTTGCGCATCATACCCTCTTGAATATCACAATTATTTCAATTTAGAATAAATTAAAGAACACGATCAAAAGAAAAGACAATCTTCTTACCATTAAAATTTGTCTTTGACAAGTTCTTTACTACGTGAGTTGGAGTAGAGGCAAGAAGAAGTCCAGTGAATAAAATCCAAATAAATCATTTATAAGGAGCCATTGTAAAAAGATAAAAAAAATTAGAACAAAAAATCTAAAAAAAAATTATTGGGCTCTCCTTTTAGCACCAAAAATGAAGATGGAAAAAAATGACCTCATCAACATTTGAGAAGGCCATCCTGCTAGAGTCCCAAACCAAACTTTTATTTGTTTAAATGATAGCTCCAACTATTTCTATTGGGTCTAGCTACCCCCTCTCTCTCTTCGCTGACTTGTGATATATTTAATACTCACCAAACAGGAAGAGAGATATCATATCTACTCTCTTGCGGAGCTCTTGCAGGAAATACACCCTTAAGATGAATTGAGGGCTCAACCAAGCCACACCTAAGGTTTTACCCTGTGTGAAGGGACACCTAAGAATAAAATTAATTAATCTAATTATGAATGTAATTCTAAATGTAGTTTAGAAAACTAAAAGAAACTAACCTGATTCGATATCTAAGAGATGGCTCACAAATACCAAGTGCAAGACTTTTCACAAATTGAGGATTTAACATGCTCTAAATAATGAATATCATGATAAATAAGGAGTTATAATAGCTAATAATATGAGTATCATGCATGTTTTGTTTTAAAGATAAATGTTACACCATTTTTTGGTCATCTAACCTATTACGTTACACCATTTTTTGGTCATCTAACCCGTTACTATTAGATGGACCTAAGTACACCATGTAAGACCAATTTTACCCTAAGTAAAATTGCTTTCACTATGAAAAATAACTTAGTAAACCACATTTATTAAGTTGTTTATGGTTTAAACAGGAAACCCCATGAGGAAATATTAAATAAATCCACATTTGTTTGATTTTCCTCAAGGAATAATTAGTTAAACAACAGTTTAATTAATATTCCTGGTCATATTTAACCCAAAATAGGAAAATTAATTAGAGAAATTATTATATATCTTATTATTTTCTAGGAATAATTATTTAAACCTTATTTAAATAATATTCCTTGTTAAATTTGACTAAATCACTCATATAATAATTAAATAAATCATTATTTATTTGATTATTACTCAACCACATCCTTAAAATAATTAATAAATCATTTATTTATTTATTATTTACAAATGAAGGGATTTAACCCAAGTCAAATTCTTTTTCCCTCCAACAAATATAATAAAATATTCCATAAAAGTTGAATCTTGATTTGGTTAATAATATTTTAATTATGCACCAATATCTAGACTAACTCAATATTTTGTTATAAATAGAAGGTTTTTTCCATTCATTCACTACCTTTTGTTGCTTAAAGATCACTCTGGATCTACACTTTTTGTCTAACTTTGATCCACCATCATTGTCATATTTTTCTTAGGAGCTCCCTTTGAGTTCCCTTTTTTTCTGGGTTTTCTACACCATCAAGAGAGAGGGATTTTAGATCTAAAGTGCTTAGGACTTACAAGAACCCATCCCATTGAGGAGAACTGGTAACATCCTTCTATGTATTCCTCGCAGGAGCCATTAATACAAAATTCATTGAACATATTCTTGTCTTGTCTATTGGATGCATGGATCAACTCTTGTTTTTTTATTTACTGCTTAATGTATTTTAATGCATAGATCTAGATTTTTGCAACATTTATCTTGGTCACCTAATTGCAGATTTAAAGATATTGGCAGCCATCTTTGCTTTTAGGGTTGTTTGTTATGCACAACTAAAGTAACTCTTTTTCATATGCTTGTGATTTAGTTTCATACTAACAACTAGCGGCTCCACACGGGTTTACGATTACGACCGCTATCGTTTTTCAGATCCCTGCAAATCCAGCTACTTTAAACCCTAGGATTTCTCTTCAGCTTCTTGTTTTGCTTTTCTTGATGTTTTTTTAACCTATAAAACCCTAAAACATTGAAAATTCTAACTTTCATGTGTTTTCGGACCTATTGCGCAGGTGACAGACATCAGCTGTAGCTGAGACGACATATTCTACTGAAACCTGCTCCTAAGAGTGCTGGAAGTGCAAGTCGCACTTTTTGGGCCAAAACCTGCAACCTGAACCTCCAGGGCACAAAGAACAGGCCTAAAACTGCGACCTCTGTAGAAATCAGGTCAAAAACTATGACCTGGACTTTTTGCGGGAGTTTTTCTGAAAGTTTTCTAGGTTTGTCTGGGCCTCTATTCAAGGTTGTCTGACCTTTGTCTCCGCCTTTTTTGGACCTGTACTTGTTCTGTTTTACTCATCTAAGTGGGAACCTAGCCTTTTAGGGCTTCAGTACCCTCCACCTTTTGTGGAAGAGTTTTAGCTGCTGCAGGTTGTCTAAAATTTCAGAGTGTTCATCCTTTTTTCATATATGATCCCTTACCTTCAGATCCACTTCAGATTGGCTATTTATCCATCCAAAACACCTCTTTTCAGTTTTGTTTGGGTTTTCCTCTAGGTTCCCCTCCGCTCCCCTCCAAGAGATAGCCTTTCGCCACCTCATTTACAACAATTTTTCCTCCAATTTTTTGTTGTTTATCTACACCTATTTCTAACAGATCTGACCTTTAGATCCCTGTCCCTCTCGACCTTAGATATATTATCTATTTCAACGTGTTTTGACTAGTTTTTTTCCCACCTACAGACTAGTTGTTGAGAGGCCCACCTCCTTGGGTTTATATTAATGCATAATTAGCTGTTTATTTTCTGTTATTTCAGTTTCATATACTATTATCTGCAGGTTTATTTACAGTTATACAACACACTTTTTATTTTTCTCTACAAACGTATGGGTTTAAAAATTAAAATTTACACACTTATCACACACACCCTAAGTGAAGAAGAGCTTGGTTAACACCACCGAGAAAAGACTTTAAACATTGAAATCAATTTATCTTTCACCTCTCTGCCCTTGTTTCGACATTGTAATCAGTTGATCCTGCACCTCTTCACCCTTGTTGGTCTCTCTTCCCTTTGTGCCATGTTTGTGCCTTCACCATTGCGCCTCCAAGGCATTTATCCTGGAGACTCCTTGGCCTTCACCCACAGTGTCCGGTAGGAAGACTTAATCCTCCACATAAGATTCGAGTTAGTCCTCCACCGAGTCCACACTCCGACTTCTCTTCTGGTTCATTGGGTTCCCCGTCTGGTTCCGCCCCTGGTTCTTCGCCTGTCACCTTCACCATGTCCGGTTCAGGACCTCATGCTGGTGGTAGCCCCGGCCCTAATGCTGGGAATACTACTAGTGGTACTGCAACAGGAACTACCTCGGCTGCTCCCTTGCTCCCCTATATGGCAGGCCTCAGTCTTCCCAATTTAACCATTTGATCAATGACCCTATACACCATGACACTAGTTGGCCTGCTATGTCAACCAAGCTCCCTTCCGACATCCCCAATTTTGAAGGTCTTCCTGGAGAAGATCATACAAACCATGTTCGATCTTTCCACATGTGGTGTTCGTCTAACTCCATTACCGATGACTCTGTCTGTCTTCGGTTGTTCCAATGTATGCTTACTGGTGAAGCTTCTAAGTGGTATGTTAATCAGGCCTCATCCTCTCATACCACCTTTGCGACTCTTGCTCAAGCTTTTCTATCTTATCTCTAGCTTCCCCTTCGTTATGACACTGGTACCGAAATTTTGACTTATTTCCATCGATCGTCTACAACCCGCCTATCCGATCAGGTCTAGGAATGGCAAAGAAGAAAGAGCATATGTCGAGCACCTACCTTCGAAGACCGTGTCTACATGGACTAATTCCTTAGATCTCTATTGCCTGCTATCAAAAAATATGTCGCATCACATTTTCCTCAAACCGAAGAATCCGCTCTCCAAATTGCATTAAAATATGACTAGATCTACGCTCAGTCGGGTTATGTTTATACCATTCTACCTGACCTTCCTAGACTCAGTGGTGCCAACGCACTGAGGGTATCTCATGCCATCAACGGTATCATTCGAGCACTCTCTCATCCATACGCTCAACCTCCCATGGGCTATGGTTTTCCTCAGGGGGGGGCACACCTCCTGGACTTTCCCCCCTCCTAGTAGCATGTATCCAGGATACGGCATGCCTCCTCCTTTTTCCCAACCTCCTATTTACCACAATGTTATCCAACCTCCTTATTACCCGTATCCATAGCTCGGTGCTCCAGCTCCTCCAGCATTAGCACCATTGCCTCCCTTGCCTTCTCAAACCCCGCAACAGCAACCACTGCCCCCTCAAGGGCAGGTATATGCACAATAGGGTGCGAATATTCCTCCTCCTTCCAAAAATAAGAGGAAAGGCACTCAAAATCAATCTCCCTCTAGTAATCCTGGACCTAATCCACAAAGTAATTCTCCTAACACTGCTAACCAGCAACATGGAACTCATCCCAAGCAGGACATGACTGTTCGCACGGACAAGCCTTGTTCTTGTTGTGATGTTTATGGTCATTACATGCATGATTGTCCTCTTTTGCCATAGATTCAGTAGATGTGGGAGTCTCAAGCAACATTGCGAGGACAACAAGCCTCCCCTTCCATCCCTCCCAGTGTTGTGCCTAGTTAGCCGGCTATGTTTACTAATCCTTTCCCTCAGCAAGGATTTGTGCCTACCCAACCACCTAAAGGTCAGGTGGCCACTCAACCTCCTCCATCTGGTACCTCCGATTACCAGATTCTCATGATGAAATATGACCAACCTATAACCATAGACCTCAACCTTCAAACTCGGTCTCGTCAGTACACCAAACCTCCCGCTACGTCTATCCTCGAGCCACCTTCTTTAGGTTCTACATAGCCTCTTTTGACAAATAACGGTCCTTTGCAGATCCCTTAGCCTGAGGCAGAGGTTCATACCAAGATCCCTAAGGGACCACTACGTCGAAATGCTAATTTTGGTAAAGATTCCCATTCATATAGTATATTAGATGATTTGGCACAATCTCCTGCTACCATCTCAATGTTGAACTCCTCCAGTCATGTTCCTCACAACAAAAATCTCTACTATCTTCCATGGGCACTGTAGATCCTTCATATGATCACTTTATCGTCTTTGATGTTGACCAGTTAGAACATCCTCATCTTCCTGCTTCCATCGCCTTCCAAATCCCAGTCAAGATCTGGAACACCAATGTTTCCCGATGTGTCATTGATGAGGGGGCATCTACCTGTGTGATGTCCGCTTCGGTTTGGACGCAACTCAGATCACCTGAGTTGGCTCCTTCCATGATCACTCTTCAAGCGTGGGAAGGCCATGCTTCCCAGCCCATTGGCCTATTCCATAATTGTCCTATTACTCTTGCAGGTAAGACTATTTATGTTGACGTAGAAGTCATAGATGCCCCCTTAGATTACAACAGTCTATTGGGTCGCAGCTACACCTATGCGATATCTGTTGTCCCATCTGCGGTCCACCGCAAGATGTCCTTCCCTCATGATGGAAAGATAGTCACCATTGACTAGTTGACATATTACAAACCGAAGTATCAGACCTCCTCTGAGTCCATCCTCTCTTTGGTGGCCAATAAGCAAACTGTCGATCCTTTGACAGTGTCTCACCCGAATTCTACAAAGACTCCTATTTTCTTGGTACATTTCTTGGTCTTCCTCCTCCTGTCTCTGATCCCAGCTCATCGAATGTTTGCATGATGCAATCATTTCAGGCTTCCCTCAAGCGGCCCAGTTCAGCTATTCAACAACCTCACCCTCCGCGGCCTACTCCTAGTCCTTCGATTTAGCCTTATGGACCCTTTCCTCCTGGCCCTTCACCTAGAGCTGGTATCCATGAGCCTCTCTACCCTTCTATAATGGTTCCTCCATGCTTTAACCATCTTGGAGCCATCCCTCCTGGCCATTACCCCTCTAGTCAGATATTGTTCCTAGCTCCCCCTCCTGGAGTGTACTCGGTACCTGTCATGGCCACCCTATCTCTTCCTAACTTGACCCTGGGGATTCTCGTCTAGTACCTCGATCCCCCAGCCGCTACCCTACCTGGTCAACCAAAACCTTATCTTTCTTTGACCCCAGTTCAACTGGTCCCTATGACTTCTCTTGTTGCTACAGTGCCTCAGCCACCTCAACAGGAACCATCTCCTGTTGTGAACACTTCGGTTAAGAAGGGAAAAGCTCGTAAGAGGGCATCAAAAGAAAAGGCTACCCCGACTGACCTCCAAAGCCTTGTGTTTTGTGTGATGTCATCGGTCATGCCACCCATACCTATCCTGAGTTGCCTTGTATCAAGCCTATGGTTAATGTTGCATTCCCTGAGTCTACAGTCCTTGAAGCCTCTATTCCTTCCTCGACTATAGCCAAGAACCCTAAGACTATTCACACCATCCAAAGTTGCGGTTTATGTTATTTCCATGGCCATTATTCCCACCATTGTCCCAGCCATACGCATTACCGTGCCTCTTTAGAGGTAGTTCGAGAGTACGAGGTTGAACAAAACCAATCCGCCTCTCTCGTCCTTACGCAGTATGCTGCAGGACAGCCTGAGGATTTACCTGCTCCCATTGAAATTCCCCCTCCTGATGTTAGGATGATGGAGCTTACGGCCAACATCCTCTACCTATCATCATCCATGATATCCCCGATGGAAACTCCCTCTGAGACTTCCCCTAATGTTTCGTCTGACCTCCCTTCAACATCACCCTGGGCTCAACATTGGTAGGTCCTATATCTTCTTTTTCTTCCGTCATCCACTATGACGATGTGCATGTGAACCTCTCTTCTAATGATGATGATTCAGGTAGCTTTTCCGCGTCATGTGGTCTCCCTTCTTCCCGTCACTCCATCTTCTATTGTGATGATGACATCATGGAAGCATTGTCCACCCTTGACCTCATCCTGCCCGCCCATAAGCAGGATGGCACCATTCATGTCTATGGTGACCTTCGCGGCCTGAGCACAAGCTACACCTTCGGTAGCTCCCACACTCCACCTAACCGTTAGCGTGTGATTAGTAGAATTCCTACCCAAATCACTCCCTTTCGCAGTGTGTGTTCAATTTCTACTTTGCGCTCAGGTTGCCAACAGTGTTCATCATCCTTACATTTTTTTTCTTGTGGCACCTTTCAGATGGACCTCCCGTCCACACCCTATATCGGTTATGCTAATGGTGCAAGTCTCTACTAGCGGAATCTAGTCTCGGTAGGTTGGGCCATCCTTACCCCCTTGCATTCGCTTGTACTCTCGAACAGTGTATGCATTGGTACCAATAATCAACTCGAATATGATGCAGTGCGAGGTCTATTAGCCGATGCTCTTTCCCATCGCATCCTCCACCTTCATATTCTTTTATGTTCCCTGCTTCTTGTCATGAAATTGAATGGTGTCTATCATGTGCATAATCCTATCCTTTTTAGAAGACATTTACGAGTGAATATTTTGATGCGTGAATTTGAAATCATTACATTCATTCATGTACCTCACAAAATCAATACGTAGATAGCATTACAAACAATATTCTAGATTGGCATTTAGCACACACATTTAACACGAAAATAACATAAAACCATCAAAACGATGCATATCCATAATATGTGTCATATAAAATGTTTTAGAGTCCATCAACTCTGATACATATGACATGCCCATAGCATTTTACAAAAACTCAAAACTAGGGGCACCACTTGCCCCTACACATTAATCACTATCTGGAGGATCCTGAACCAATGGCTCTGCTCCCGCAACTTGTAGATTGCGCATCCCCTGTCCTTCCATCGCCATGCACCGCATGACCCCTCGCCACTCCAAGGGTAGAGTAATACATGGATCTATGTACTGGTCCTCTAAGTCTTTCCAGCCGCGCTCTGAAACACCGATCAAAAGCCTCTCACATCTACAACGGATGTCCTCTAGGAGGGCTGCTGCATCCTCATTTTGTGGCGCCCTCGATTCAATAGGTCCTACAGCTCCTGATACTGCAGGTCATCCCATATACTCGGTCGGGTTTACCGGTGCTATATCTACATACCAAAAGTGAACGAATTAGTACCATATACAATATTCGAAAAATTTACACTACACATAAAATATTAGCAATTTTTCACTCACCATCGGGCCCCCATACTCGACCAGGCAGTAGTGGCAAGTCCAGGTCCCCACGATAACTCATCCCACTTTAGGGATATCTGTCTATGTACAACGGCATCTGATCTCAATGAGCAAAAAACTGAGGTCGAAACACTTGTTCGACTACCCCACCTCCTCCTCTGCATAGTAGTCGCCCCCACGAGAGCATCCTAGGCTCTCTCGGGCCCCCATCCTGGAGCTGTATGCAAGGTCGAAGTGTCTGGGTCTTCTCAAAGAAGAGCGAGCACAACATTGTCCCATATGCACAGTCATGGTTCACTTGTCGCTTGCATAGCGAAAATTGTCATTTCAACGACGACAACATCATCTGGGCCCACCCATAGTAGGTCCCACTCAACACACTCTCCACAAGCATCATTTGCCCTCCAATGATGTGGTGGAGTACCTAGTTTCCCAGGATTCTTAGCACCACTGCAGCCACTGCACGGGTCTCTAACCTCTCTAGATCTCTTATGGGTATCCGTGTCCCTTTTACATGGAGACCTGGTCGAAAATGGCACTCTAAAAAATCCATGATGTTCCACCCTCGTGGTAACACTAGCTGAGTATTCCTAACCATCCCAAGTGGTGGGAGACTAGTCAGAAAATATATATCATGGACTGTCAACTTGATCCGGTGCTCCTGCACTATAAATACCTCATGGTCTGGATCCCAATAGCTGACAATATGGGCCAACAAGGGCTCTCCATCTCTCATCAATGGGTTCTCCACAAACTTCAGAACCCCAAACTTGGCCAATGCACTACAGACACCTTGATCCTCCAGATCTCATACTGTAACATGCCCAGGTCTCTCTCTCTCCAATTGATCTGTAATTCTACCATATATTCACAAAACCATCATATTTTTTAGTGTACAGATAGGAAATATTTTATCCAAACATAAAAACCCAGATCTCAACCTAATAATAGCATAGAAAAATCCCTCCCTGTCAGGTCGCACTTTTTAGGCCCAAAGCTGGGACAAGTCGCAGTTTTCTGCCCAAAACCTGCTACCCAGGTCACAGTTTTAGCCCCGAAAAGTGCGACCCCACCATGAAGAGGAGAAAGGGTCTTTTCTTGAGCTCTAGGGACCTAAACTAAACTTTCAATCCATTGAAATGAAAGAGTAGGGTTATGCTTCTTACCTACAACTGACGGATCTCGATTCCAACGATCGATTTGTCTGCTACGATCACCGCAAGATTTAGGGCCTTCTCTCCTCTCTACATTCACCACAACTCCACATGCAAATGAGTGAATTTGGAGGGAAAATTCCTTATTAAAAGAGAAACCCTTATTTTTTCTTTCGCCTGCAGCGGCCAAACCGTAGCTTAGTTTGACCAACCGTCTGTACTGTTGGAAATATCTCACTGAGCCCTCAAATGGGTATCTGTTAGTTTTTTTTTGATTTGATACTTCACCAGAACACATTTCGTCCAAGAAGTGTCACTTCACCACTCCTAAAAATCGAATTTCTTCAATTGCAACACTTGTACTTGGGGCACCACTTTTCCTCCATACTTTTCCATGCTCATGTCGATTTTCGTCATGAGTAACCATATTGTACTCATGTCTTTATGGTCCCTATTGTACCTTTACTATGTGGCAGCATCATCAAGTTTCCCTTGTTTTGAGCATCCAAGTTGAGAAATCATCGCATTCATGGAGTCTATCCCGAGTCCCTTTGTATCTCGCTATAGTCCTCCATCCTTCATTTCTTGGTTCCTCTTTCATGTCACACATTATGGCCTCCAGTCCCACTGTCCCCTATCCCTCATGATATTGTGTAAGTCGCTACCAGGTCATCCATGCCCTTTATGCTCTAACAAGGGAAGTCGTCCATCCGCTACTTAGTACCCCCCATTTCATCATCATCCCTGGTGTTAGTCTGTCGGTCGCTCTACTATTTTCTCTCGTGCCTTAGTTGAGGATTCCTCATTGCCTCACCTATGGTAAACCTCCTTCTATCGACATCATCTCATTCATTCCAGAAGACAGGTCTAGAGGGCGGTGTACCCTGGTTCCAGCTTCCACTCTTTTTCGGTGCCTCGGATCAGGCAAAGGGACTCCTTATTGCCCTTTGACTTGATTGTTTCTCAGCTCCATCTCCTTTCAGCATGATCGAGATCCATATACTTGATGGCTCAGTGATGCAGCAGATGATACCAGTGATTACCGGGTGTGTATGAGATGTTTTAGCCCTCATGAGGGGGTGGCCCTACAAGTAGCCCCCCACATGCCCGGATGACCTCTTCATTACAGCCTTTGATGCAGCTCCATAGATTTGGTGATGTCGGCCTCAAACGCTTGCAGTGCCTTTTTTTTTCATGTATCAATCAGATTTTTAGAGCCCTTTCTTGTTTACATGGGAATTTGGGTTGTATTTCTATCTCATGTACTCAGATATTATTGTATAAGTCTTGGCTGTTATCCCAGGCACAATATGTATGTGGGATTCATTATCATATTTCTATCTGGCTCATTTTTATGTCAGCATGTACTATATATTTATTCCCTTGTTTACTGGACGCATTATTCTTTGTACTTTGTCTCGGCGGGCATAGGTATGCCTCCCCCGCCGCCTATATCACAGGTACTCACTCGTAAAAGAGATTTTTCACACCTGTAAGTCTCACCTCCTCAGGGTCTTTTCATCTAGCGCTTTGGTCTACCTTATATTTCTCTCTCTCTGACTTCCCCTTCGGTGTCTAGTGATTGAGTTCTTACAACGTACTTCGGTCATACGATTAGCTCCTAACGCTCGCACGCTAGGGGGAAATATGTTACACCATTTTTTGGTCATCTAACTTGTTACTATTAGATGGACCTAAGTACACCATGTAAGACCAATTTTACCCTAAGTAAAATTGCTTTCACTATGAAAATTAACTTAGTAAACCACATTTATTAAGTTGTTTATGGTCTAAACAGGAAACCCCATGAGGAAACATTAAATAAATCTACATTTGTTTGATTTTCCTCAAGGAATAATTAGTTAAATAGCAGTTTAATTAACATTCCTAGTCATATTTAACCCAAAACAGGAAAATTAATTAGATAAATTATTATTTATCTTATTATTTTCTAGGAATAATTATTTAAACCTTATTTAAATAATATTCCTTGTTAAATTTGACTAAATCACTCATAAATAATTAAATAAATCATTATTTATTTGATTATTACTTAACCACATCTTTAAAATAATAAATAAATCATTTATTTATGATTTACAAATAAAGGGATTTGACCCATGTCAAATTCTTTTTCCCTCTAACAAATATAATAAAATATTCCATAAAAGTTGGATCTTGATTTGGTTAATAATATTTTAATTATGCACCAATATCTAGACTAAATCAATATTTTTCTATAAATAGAAGGGTTTTTCCATTCATTCACTACCTTTTGTTGTTTAAAGATCACTCTGGATCTACACTTTTGGTCTGACTTTGATCCACCATCATTGTCATATTTTGCTTAGGAGCTCCCTTTGAGTTCCCTTTTTATCTGGGTTTTCTACACCATCAAGAGAGAGGGATTTTAGATCTGAAGTGCTGAGGACTTACAAGAACCCATCCCATTGAGGAGAACTGGTAACATCCTTCTATGTTTTCCTCCCAAGTGCTATTAATACAAAATTCATTCAACATATTCTTGTCTTGTCTATTGGATGCATGGAGCAACTCTTGTTTTTTATTTACTGCTTAATGTATTTTAATGCATAGATCTAGATTTTTGGAGCATTTATCTTGGTCACCTAATTGCAGATTTAAAGATATTGGCAGCCATTTGCTATTGGGGTTGCTTGTTATGCACAGATAAAGTGACTCTTTTTTTCGTACGCTTGTGATTTAGTTTCATACTAACAACTAAATTAATGTAAGAAAAGTCATTAAAATGCAAAAGTAGTTCATACAATCTAATGACAATTAAATTGAATTAAGATGGAAAATTTCTAAGTAAATAGCTACTCAAAATTTTTTTATGCAAGAGAAAATAGGAGAAGAAATAAAATATCAATGATATTACAAGGTCATATAGTTGATCTTGTACACAATCATTCTTGTATCTAACACAAGTCTAGAATAAAGAATGATTAACACAGATATGCAATTGAATGAATATGAATTGTATTGAAAAATAAAAGCATATGAAAATACAATAATTGCACTTGATTAATTTACTTTATGGATATTCAACAATCCTTTCAAAATAATCAGCTCTTCTAGTAGGAAGAAGAATTACAAACGTGCAAGTTTTGTCCCATTAACATAGATTGAATTTTAAAAAATAAAACCCACAATATCCTCATATTTGGGTTCCTCCCTATATATAACTTAGAACCACTTTAGAAAAATTTCTAGAGTCTCTAAGTTGCAGAGAAGAGGAACCATTTCCTCATTCTCCAAAACATTATTTATAATTTTTTATAAGAATCCAATAATTGAGAGTTGTTAAAGAAGTTTTGGATCCATCTATTTTGGAGTTGCAAATCTTCTTATTTTCCTTTTATTGTGCAATATAATTTCTCTAAGATATACTAGCTTCATCTTTGTTGAATCCTTAGTTAAACTAAGGGGCTAAAAGTAAAATCACGAACAGACATACACTTCTTAAATTTTTCATCAAGCTTATTTACAGGTTAATTTTATAACCAACTTTAATATGTGAACAGTCTTAATATGTTGCAGCAAGTATTAAATTAATGTGACACCAAACTTATTATGAGAGTAGCAAACATTAAGCAGATTGGATAGATCATATCAACACATAGGAAACACACACAGAGACAGCAGATATAAGTGGAAACCCATAAAGGGAGAAAACCACATCTTATTATTTTTGTGATGCAAAGGAAAGCTCCAACTCCCTCTCACCACTGATTTTTTGCAGGCACCAACCTATAGGAGGCTTCAACCTCAGTCAGCTACAACTGACATCTATCAAGCTTCAACTTGATAGGGAAGCTCCAAATTCCTCATTCAATCAAAAGAAAATATTTGTTGATTTACCTCAGATATCAGCTCTGTTCTGTAGCATCTCTTTTTTCTCCTCTCTTTATTATCTTCTCTGCCTCAATTTTTCATACTCTATATTCTCTAACCTCACTCTCTAACATCTCTATGCATATCAATGTGATATGCTTTATACAGTTTGCCTCATAACAGTTCGTATTCCACAGGGAATTCAAAGTGAATAGCCCCGACTCTTTGCATTTTTCCTCCTCACTTCTTTTTCCAGCTCATTCAGAAAATCTCACCAATTTATATAACTTTCAGTTTTATAGTGGAGTTTTATTTCCTACGGAGACTTGCCAGTGCATCACAAACAATATAAACCAATCAAAAGCGTATACATTCAGTTACAATGAGGATTACAAATCAACTCATTTAGTTTTGGATCGTTGTGTTTGTATTTTCTGTGACTGTGTTTTTCCTTTTCGGCTTTGTTTGATCTCCTGTTCACTGTTGTAGTGTAACTGCCATATATATGTAACTGTGCTTTTTATATAACGCAATTCAACTCTCGGCATGATAATGAATTTTTTTTAACATATAAACTGCCCCTTTTTGTAACGCAAATCAACTCTCAGAGAACTAAATAAAAAACCTTTTGGGGCCACTCGCCGATCTTGCTCTATTCTCCGATGCGACGAGTCACCTCCTAAATTCTTTCGATTGCAATTAATCACAATCGCAACTTCTAGTTGTATGTTCTGATGCTTCGATGCTCTCACTCCGATCTGATGATTCACTGTTCACTTCTCTTCACTGTGCCGATGCGATGGATCGCTCCGATGCGATGGTTCACTGTTCACTGCTCTTTACTGTGCCGATGCGATGGTTCACTGTGATGCCAGAACTCAAACACATATGAGTCACAGTTCACAAACCCATTGGGTCCGCATCTTCATCGCAATTGCAATCGAAACGTTTATTGACATGCTCCGCTGCCACACTTTTCTCCGATGCGATTTGTGAGGGTCCCACCTTATAGAACTTCGTTTGTATTAATCCCGAACGATGGAGCGCTACACATATATATACTTTGGTCCCTTATATAAAAGCACTACATATATAAAGTGTTTCATATATATACTTTGTCACTTCATATTTTATGGATCCTCCAGCTAGGTTTAAGATTCTCAAAATTTTATGTAGGACGGGGGTCCCACACTACATATATAATATCCTCCGTCAACATTATATGACGCTTTCAACATTATAATGAACCCTTTTGTTTTCGTATTTAAATCCCCAGTGAACGCTTATATAATGTCCTCGGGCCCCACAGTATATCATATGATTTGCATATACAAACTCTTACATGCACATGGTTTCTTCATAATATATAGATCAACATATATATATATATATATATTCCTCAGATCAACCGTTAAGAAACCCTTAACAAAACTTTGACTTCGTGTAAAGCACCAATAACTATAGTTCATCACCTCATATCAACCAATATATGTCTGTCGCCATATATATAAATATGTTCCCCACTTCAATAGTCACAATCATTACTGCGCAGCAGACTTACATTAAAACTTAAGCAAATAATTAACCATAATACCTGCGCCAATAACACTCGGGCTAAGGTTAAATTATCAACCACTGATATATTTTAAGGTCTGGGTCCATATTTCAATTTACTCTCGTTTTCCATCTGACCATTCAATCAGTGAATTAACAATGATTAAAACCCAACATTATGCGAAAGTTCAACTAGGGCCCAGCAACATAAAGCACCCTTCTCATCCGATGGTGGGGAACTTATCGCGTCATCCAAGATGATCTGACGACCTTCATGCCATATCGCGTTTTTTATTGAGCCGAGCTTTAACCGCTCAAACAAACGCGATAAAAGTTGTTTTGTAAAACCGCCTTAGGACACATGGCCATCAATGACATATATCACGTTCTTTTTGACAATTCTGCTTACCACTTCAACTATCGCACGAACCCACTGGTTTTTGAGCGTCGGTTTCACTGTTCATGTTCAGGGTTCCGTTTATATTCATGGTTCCACTTCATCAAATTCCTCGCGCCTTCGTAAATATATATACTCCGTTCAAAGGTTTCATTTCATATTTCTTCAGCACTTCAATATATGAACTCTGCCTTAACATATAAACCCCTGCTTCATTGTTATTTTAATACAACACTACCATAAGGTTTAACACCCGACTGCATTAGGTTTTTATTACTTAACTCTTGGTTCCACCTCTTACTCTTAGGGTTCCGTCTTAACCCTTCAACATTTTATTATAAACATTTCGTTGTGCTCTCGCCGCCTTCACATATTAAAAACAATAGTTCGATCAGAATTGACACTACTCATTCAAGATTGGAATCTAGATTCTGCAAAAACTCACTCTGTCTATATATGAAAGCTGCCATAGGATGAGCGTTAATAGCTTTTCAACTTTGCGCTATGGCCCTGAATATTCCCCTGAATTTTTGTGCTTATTTCTCTTCTGCATAGTCCAACTCTTTCTCTGTGAGCTCTTCTCCATTGGAACCCCCTCTGGATCTTTGCACTCTCTGTCTATTCTGCTACCCTGTCTCTGTATTTTTGGTATGTATAGTATGCTGCTCTATCAAATGTAAACAAACCCTCATTCACCAAACTTTCTTCTCCTCTACCTCTTTTGCCGTCCTTTGCCATCAATGACAATACTTCTAACAGTCTCCCCCTTTGGTATTGATGGCAATATACTTCCTCTGCTTTCCTTTTAGGACCCTTTCTTCTGTTGCTTTCTTTTCCTCCCCCTTTGACATCAATTGCAAAGGGTTACTCATTTCCCAGTGTGCTTTTAAATCTCGTCCATGTTGCTCTGATATTGAGGACCTGTTTTATGCTCCGTTTAGTTTCTCTGGCCCTTTTATGGCTCTCTTTGTTCAATGATCTCCCCCTGGTATGATGTCATCTTTTATGTTCTCCCCCTGGAAAGAAGCTTTCTTTTTCTTTCAAAGAGTAGTATCTGAAGATACTACCCCTAGTTTGTTTCTCAGGTATACAAATGGCTCTCTAGTAAGAGGTTTTGTGAATATATCTATTGTTTTTTCTTTTGTTGGCACATATTCCAACTTCACTACCTTCTGTGCTACTTTTTCTCTTAGGAAATGGTACTTGATTGGGATGTGTTTAGTTTTTGAATGAAGTACAGGATTTTTTGAAATACTTATAGCACTTGTATTGTCACATTTGACAGAGATAGGTTCATCAATACTTACCTTCATGTCTTGGAGGGTTTTCTTCATCGACATGACTTTAGTGCAACATGCTGCTGCTGCTATGTATTATGCTTCTGCTATAGATAGAGAGATAGATGTTTGTTTCTTGCTTAGCCATGCCACCAAAAATTTTCCCAAGTAGAATGCACCTCCACTTGTGCTTTTCCTGTCATCCACACAGCTGGCCCAATCTGCATCTGTATATGCTGTCAATGTGAAGCTCTTGTATTTTGGATACCATAGCCCATACTATACAGTTCCTTGTAGATATCTAAACATTCTTTTGACTACTAGAAGGTGATTTTGTTTTGGTGCTGCCTGATATCTAGCCACAAGTCCTACTGCCAACATGATGTTTGGTCTCGATGTTGGTAGATACAGCAGAATTCCTATCATGGATCTATAAAGTCTTTGATCTATATCAGCAAATCCATCATCAGCACATAGCTTGCATCCAGTGATCATGGGGATTGACACAAGTTGGCAGTCTTCCATTTTGAACTTTTTCAACATCTCTTTTAAGTATTTTTCCTCTGAGATGAATGTACCTGTGTTCTTTTGCTGAATTTGAATTCCTAAGTAGAAAGTGAGCTCTCCAATCATAGACATCTCAAACTCTGATTTCCTCTCTTCAGCAAATCCTTTTGCTAGCTCATCTTTATTTCTTCCAAACATAATGTCATCAATATATACTACAATAATCAGGAGTTCATTTTCATGGGCTTTTATGTATAGATTGTTGTCTACTCCTACTCTTTTAAAGCCTTGTTTTTGCAAGTACTTATCCAACCTTGAATACCAAGCCCGGGGAGCTTGTTTCAGTCCATATAGAGCCTTCTTTAGTCTGCACACATAGTCTTCTTTATCTGTTAATGAGAATCCTTCTGGTTGTTCCATGTAGACTTCTTCTTCTAGGTCTCCATTCAGGAAGGTAGATTTCACATCCATTTGATACACCTTGAAGTCATGGTAGCATGCAAAGGCCAGAAACATTCTGATAGCTTCCATTCTAGCTACAGGGGAAAATGTTTCATCATAATCAAGACCTTCAATTTGTGAATATCCCTTGCATACAAGTCTGGCCTTATTCTTGATTACCTATCCTTGTTCATTCATTTTATTCTTGAATATCCATTTTGAGCCTATGACATTTTTCTCAGTGGGTCTTGGAACTAATTCCCAGGTATTGTTCTTCTCAATTTTGTCCAAATCTTCATTCATGGCATTCACCCAATACTTTTCTTTTTTGGCTTCATCAAACTTCTTCGGATCTATTTGTGATAGCATGGCTATGTATACCTCTTCTGTCTGTTCAGTTAGTTGTCTTCTTGTCTGGACTCCTACACTCTTGTCTCCAATGATCTGATCCTCTAGATGGTTCTTTTGAGTGTATCTTGAGGGGGCTTTCGAGCCCAGTTCAGCATCTTCTATTGTTTTTCATGTTTCATCATCATCTTGGTTTTCTTCTTAATGATTGTTTGAAGGACTACTGCAGTCTGTACTTCTTGTCTTGTTTGCAAGTTCTTCATCAAATCTTACGTCAATGCTTTCTACAATTTTCTGAACAGTCTTGTTGTAGCACCTGTACCCTTTACTCTTGGATGCATATCCTAGAAATATCCCTTCATCTGCTCTTGCATCAAACTTCCCCATATTTTCATCATTATTCTTTATGTAACACTTGCTTCCAAAGACTCTAAAGTGCTTGATTGAAGCTGGTTTACCATGCCATAGTTCATAGGGAGTCTTATCACTGCTTGGCCTTAAATGAGATTTGTTAAGAATATGCACGGCTATGTGTATTTCTTCTGCCCAAAAGGTTTGAGGAATATTACTCTCTTGCATCATGGCTCTGGAAATTTGTTGTACAGACCTGTTTTGTCTCTCTACTACTCCATTCTGTTGAGGTGTCCCTGCAATAGTAATTTGTTGCCTTATCCCATGTTCATTGCATAGGTCTGCAAATTCATAATCTGTGAATTCACCTCCTCTATCTGATCTGATTCATTTTAGCTTGCATCCTATTTTATTTTATGCTAATGCTTTGAATATCTTGAATTTCTCCAGTGCTTCCGATTTATTCTTGAGAAATGCAACCCATGTCATTCTGGAGAAATCATCTATTATTAGCATGAAGTAGGATTCTCCACTTGGTGTTTTAGTCCTTGACGGTCCACACAGGTCCATGTGTACAAGTTGAAGTGGCTTGCTTGTTGATAGCTCATCTTTGGTCTTAAAGGATGTCCGGGTCTGTTTGCCCAACTGGCAAGATTTTCATATGGTATTTGAAGGCCTTTTTATTGCTGGCATATCTCTGACAACTTTCCTTTTTCTTAGTCTGATGATATGGTCGAAGCTGAGATGTCCCAATCTCCTATGCCATAACCATGACTCCTCAAGTTTGCTAACATGGCATGCTTCATCCTCCTCTTTCACTATGTAAACATTGCTCTCTGTTCGAACACCTTTGAGCAGAGTCTTTCCTGTGGTTCTTGATCTGACTTCACAGTCTTGTGCTCTAAAAATAACTTCACAGCCTTTATCACAAATTTGACTGACACTCAACAAATTTTCTTTCATCCCATCTACAAATAGTACATCTTGGGCATTTCCTCTACTATTTTCTAGGCTGACTGAACCTTTTCCTTTGATTTTTCCTGATTTATCATTGCCAAAAGTAACATTACCAGATTTATTTTCATCAAAAGTTATAAACTTGCTTCTATCTCCAGTCATATGTTTTGAGCAACCACTGTCCAAATACCATTGGCTTTTTAGGTCTTGAGAAGTTAGAGCCAGGTCACATGTATTCACCTTCTTTTTCCACTGGAAGCATCCTTTTGTTTGGTATCTTTTGTGAGATGATGAACCACATCCTATGAGAGAACATTTGGAAGGAATATGTCCAATTTTATTGCATACATAGCATTTGATCATAATTTCCACAGAATTGTGAGTATGAGTAAAATCTCCTTGATTCATAAACCTCCTTGAGGTGTTGAACATCAATCTTTGTCCATATTTTCTGCACTCAATGATTTTATGGCCAAATTCCTTAGAATAAAAACAGTAACCATAGAAAAAATTTGCATACCTGATGTGAGGTTGTCTTCTCCATTTGTTTTCTTCAGACAGTCTCTTCACTATTTGCATCCTTTGCTAGTTTGAATCACTCCTCCTTCTATGACAGTATGCAACAATGTGTCCCAGCTTGTGGCAAGCATAACAGGTGGCATTTTTCATAAGAGGGAAGAATCTCCTTTGATGGCTTCCAAATTTGACAGACTCAGGGGTATATGATCATTTTTCTGTTGTCTAAGTATATATTTTATTCTTAGTTATTAGAGGTTTCTTCTGGTTTCTGTCTCCTTCATTGCATGTTTCTTATTTTTTAGGAATTATTTGAGCTGCTTCATCAGCCTTCTTTGCTTTTACAAAAATAATAATTTTGTTTTCTTTTGCTTTTCCTTTACTTGATTCTCCTTCACAGCCTATCCCATTTTTTATCAGAGCAGATCTTTGAGCATCCAGAATTTCGTTCAACTTACCAGAGCTTGTTGTTTGAGAAGAATTTATAGACACTTTCCTTTGAGAATTTTCTAATTTCTTCCTCAGACATACTACTTCTTCTTCCAACTTCTCTTGTTCCTGAGTTTTATCCTTGATTTGCTTAAGTAACATGTCTTCTATCTTCTTGGCTTCTTCAAGCTCTACCTTCAGCTGCATGAAGACTTCTGAATTTTTCTCTTCTCTTACGTACTTGAGGAGAATGTCTTTTTGTTTTCTACACTTCAGTTTGAGTCTGTTAATCTCCTCCAGGGCACTTCTTAGCTCCCCCTCAAGGTAAAATTCACCTTCTTCTTCATCTTCTAGAAGGAGTCCTTCAAATTCTCCTATGGACTTCAATAAAAATTCAGAGGTTCCTTCTTCACTTGAGGGTTCATTTGAGTCTTCAGATGCACTGCTGTCTTGTTGAGCATAGAAATATTTTCTATTGAATTTCTTTCCTTTCTGCCAGTTCTTTGATGTAGTTTTCTTTGATTCTTGAGCCTGATTCCTTGCTTTCTTATGAGGACACTTAGCAGCATAGTGTCCAACTCTTCCACAGTTAAAGCATTTGAATGGAAGTTTACCTTTATATTTACCTGAGCCTCTATCCAGTTTCTTGACAAACTTGGCCTCTTCTTCATCAGAGCAAGAGCATATATCTTCCTTTTCTTCTTTCTTCTTTTCTGTTTTAAAATCTGCCTCCCTCACACTTGGCTTCTTCTGTGGGAGTCTCATCTCATAGTTTTTTAGATTTCCAAGTAACTGGTTCATGGTCAAGGTTTCCCAATCAGCTGTTTCTTCTATGGTGGACACCTTGGGGTTAAAACTGGGTGGAAGAGATCTTAGAATATTTTGTACAATTATACATTCTAGTATGGTTTCTCCAAGAGCTTTCATATTGTTAAAAATTTCTGCAACTATTAAGAAGAAGCTTCCAACATCTTCATCATCATTCATTTTTAAATTTTCAAACTGAGCTCTATATACTTGAAGTTTGGCTGTCTTTACCTTTTTATTTCCCTCATGGATGTTTTCAAGAGTATCCCACATTTCTTTGGCAGTCTTGTTGTGCATTACTTTGATAAATTCAGCCTCACACAGTCCATTTAATATTGCATTCATGGCCTTTGCATTGGCTAAAAATTCTTGTTTAGCTTCTCTCTCTAGGTCAGTTTCCTTTGGGGCATATCCAAATTCCACAACATCCCAAACTTCTATTCCTAGAGACATTATGTATTGTCTCATTCTGATTTTCCAGAAGGCATAATTAGCACCGGTGAAAAAAGGGGCTTTATTGGTTGAGCTTCCTTCTTGACTAGCCATCTTGGGGACCTAGGATCTCCTTTCAGTGGTTAAACTGGTACTAAAGGAACTGGCTCTGATACCAATTGTTGAATCCTTAGTTAAACTAAGAGAGGGGGGGAATCATTTCAACACAGACATACGCTTTTTAAAATTTTCATCAAGCTTATTTACAGCTTAATTTTATAACCAGCTTTTTAAAATTTTCATCAAGCTTATTTACAGCTTAATTTTATAACCAACTTTAATATGTGAATAGTCTTAATATGTTGCAGCAAGTATTAAATTAATGTGACACCAAACTTATTATGAGAGCAGCAAACATTAAGTAGATTGAATAGATCATATCAACACATAGGCAACACACACAGAGACAACAGATATAAGTGGAAACCCATAAAGGGAGAAAACCACATCTTATTATTATTGCAATGCAAAGGCAAGCTCCAACTCCCTCTCACCACTGATTTTCTGCAGGCACCAACCTACAGGAGGCTTCAACCTCAGTCAGCTACAACTGACATCTATCAAGCTTCAACTTGATAGGGAAGCTCCAACTTCCTCATTCAATCAAAATAAAATATTTACTGATTTACCTCAGATACCAGCTCTGTTCTGTAGCATCTCTTTTTTCTCCTCTCTTTCTTATCTTCTCTGCCTCAATTTTTCATACTCTGCATTCTCTAACCTCACTCTCTAACATCTCTATGCATATCAATGTGATATGATTTATACAGTTTGCCTCATAAAAGTTCGTATTCCACAGGGAATTCAAAGTGAATAGCCCCGACTCTTTGCATTCTACCTCCTCACTTCTTTTTCCAGCCCATTCAGAAAATCTCACCAATTTATATAAATTTCAATTTTACAATGGAGTTTTATTTCCTATGGAGACTTTCCAGTGCATCACAAACAATATAAACCAATCAAAAGCATATACATTCAGTTACAATGAGGATTACAAATCAACTCATTTAGTTTTGGATCATTGTGTTTGTCTTTTATGTGACTGTGTTTGTCCTTTTCGGCTCTGTTTGATCTCCTGTTCACTGTCGTAGTGTAACTGCCATATATATGTAACTTTTTATGTAATGTAATTCAACTCTCGGCATGATAATGAAGTTTTTTTAACATATAAACTGCCCCTTTTTGTAACACAAATCAAATCTCGGAGAACTAAATAAAAAACCTTTTAATACATAAAATTCCCTTTTGGGCCCACTCGTCGAGCTTGCTCTATTCTCCGATGCGATGAGTCACCTCCTGAATTCTTCTGATTGCGATTAATCGCAATCGCAACTTCTATTTGTATGTTCCAATGCTTCGATGCTCCGATGCTCTCACTCCGATCCGATGATTCACTATTCACTGCTCTTCACTGTGCCGATGCGATGGTTCACTGTTCACTGCTCTTTACTGTGCTGATGCAATGAATCACTCTGACACAATGGTTCACTATGATGCTATAACTCAAACAAATATGAATCATAGTTCACAAACCCATCAGGTCCGCATCTTCATCGTAATCGCAATCGAAACGTTTATTGACATGCTCTGCTGCCACACTTTTCTCTGATGCGATTTGTGAGGGTCCCACCTTATAGAACTTCGTTTGTATTAATCCCGAACAATGGAGAACTACTCATATATATACTTTGGTCCCTTGTATAAAAGTGCTACATATATAGAGTGCTACATATACATACTTTTCTACTTAAGCTTTTATGGATCCTCCAGCTAGGGTTAAGATTCTCGGAATTTTATGTAGGAGGGGGGTCCCACACTACATATATAATATCCTCCGTCAACATTATATGACGCTTTCAACATTATAATGAACCCTTTTGTTTTCGTATTTAAATCCCCAGTGAACTCTTATATAATTTCCTAGAGCCCCACAGTATATCATATGATTCGCATATACAAACTCTTACATGCACATGGTTTCGTCATAATATATAGATCAACATATATATATATATATATATATATATATATATATATATATATATATATATATATATATATATATTCCTCAGATCAACCATTAAGAAACCTTTAAAAAACCTTTGACTTCGTGTAAAGCACCAATAACTAAATTTCGTCGCCTCATATCAACCAATATATGTCTGTCGCCATATATATAAATATGTTCTGCACTTCAATAGTCACAAGCATTACCACGCCGCAGACTTACATTAAAACTTCAGCAAATAATTAACCATAATACCTGTGCCAATAACACTCGGGCTAAGGTTAAATTATCAACCACTGATATATTTTAAGGTCTGGGTCCATATTTCAATTTACTCTCGTTTTCCATCTGACCATTCAATCAGCGAATTAACAATGATTAAAACCCAACATTATGTGAAAGTTCAACTAGGACCCAGCAACATAAAGCACCCTTCTCATCTGACGGTGGGGAACTTATCGCGTCGTCCAGGATGATCTGACGACCGTCATGCCATATCACGTTTTTTATTGAGCCGAGCTTTAACCGCTCAAACAAACGCGATAAAATTTGTTTTGTAAAACCGCCTTAGGACACGTGGCCATCAATGACATATATCGCGTTCTTTTTGAAAATTATGCTTACCACTTCAACTATCGCGCAAACCCACTAGTTTTTGAGTGCCAGTTTTACTATTCACGTTCAGGGTTCCATTTATATTCATGGTTCTTCTTCATCAAATTCTTCGCGCCTTCGTAAATATATATACTCCGTTCAAAGGTTTCATTTCATATTTCTTCAGCACTTCAATATATGAACTCCGCCTTAACATATAAACCCTTGCTTCATTGTTATTTTAATTCAACACTACCATAAGGTTTAACACCCGACTACATTAGGTTTTTATTTCTTAACTCTTGGTTCCACCTCTTACCCTTCAAAATTTTATTATAAACATTTCGTTGTGCTCTCACCGCCTTCACATATTAAAAACAACATTTCTATCAGAATTGACACTGCTCATTCAAAATATTGGAATCTGGATTCTGCAAAAACTCACTCTGTCTATATATGAAAGATGCCATAGGATGAGCGTTAATGGCTTTTCAACTTTGTGTTGTGGCCCTGAATATTCCCCTGACTGTTTGTGCTTCTTTCTCTTCTACACAGTACAAATCTTTCTCTATGAGCTCTTCTCCATTGGAACCCCCTCTAGATCTTTGCACTCTCTGTCTATTCTGCTGCCCTATCTATGTATTCACGGTATGTATAGTCTGTTGCTCTGTCAAATGTAAAAAAACCCTCATTCACCAAACTGTCTTCTCCTCTGCCTCTGTTGTTGTCCTTTTCCATCAATGACAACACTTCTAACAACATTCTCCAAAAATCCTGTAAGAAACCAATCCAAATTCAAAATAAAATAAATTAATTTGATCATTAAAATCGATATACCAAAAATTGGGAAAAAAAAACTCTCCAAATAAATTCTAATTAATTAAATAAAATAAATTAAATTTGTGCTTCTCATTGATCCTTGTAAATACTTCTATGGCCCAAGAATATTGTCTTCGAATGGATTTTCAACAACAAAACTCTTAACAAATCAAATTCAAAAACTAAACTCTGAAAATTAGCTTTTTTGTTACAAATTCGGAGGTCCAACTTAAGATAATATTTAGGGATAGTAAATGTGCATATGTGGCTGAGTTAATATTCCATGATTGTTTTTCATGATCTTAGCTTTCTAACAAGCCATCGTATGCCTCATTTGGCCAAGTAGAACTCAATATAGAGCCTTCCAAATTCAGGGTGTCAAAACTGCCAGTAAGTTGTAAAATACATGCCTAGGCAAAATTTGGACATTTTATTACCATATACAAATTCTTAAATAAAAATCTAATTTAAAATTATTTTAATAAAAAAATAATTCAAATTAAATAATTATTAAATAAAATTATTGGTATGTACAAATTAAAATAAGAATTATAAATTAATTAAATTACAAAAAATAAATTATTTAAAAAATAATTAATTATTGTTTTTAATTAAAATATTAAAAATAAAACAAAAAGTTTTTTTTGGCATCCATTAAAGAGCCGAGGTGGAGTTAATAAAAATAAAAGGGAGATGAGGGAGATATAAGGAGTATAGGAGATGAGAGAAGAGAAGGCCACAAGTGATAAGGAAGAGAGGGAGAAGGAGGAGAGGACTTGGGGCCCCAAATCTTGAAAGGTTGGAGACCCCAAAGGATATTTAAAATAGGGGCCGAGTAAGTTAGTGAGGACAGGGAGAGAGGTGGAGCGGAGACCCACGTGGGAGTGGAACCTCCCACCAATAAAATAAAAACTACATCCACTGTCATTTGTGATGCCCTTGAGCCCGTAAGCCAAAAATTTGTTAAGAATTACAACTATAATTGCTTACAGGCTCTAGGGCTTTAATATGTAATATTTATATTTTTTTATGAGGTTAAAGTATATACACTCTCAGTTGCGATGGTTATATATGATAGTTAATTAATATAATATTAATTAATTAAAAATTAATTATTTACAAATTAATTATAATTAATTTAATTAATCTAGGTTAACAAATTAATTCAATAATAATAAATAAAATTAATTATATTTACAAAATTATAATACATTTTGTACATTTTAAAGCCTAGTCAGTGAAAATTAATCGAACTTTGAATAAGTGACATTTGCAAACCGTAAGTCCAAACTCAACAAAATTAGAATTGTTGGGAAGCTTGCGAGAAATCACACTCGATGATGCAATCAAAACATAAAATTAAGAAAATTAAAAAAACCTGTAAATTTAACCAAACCAAAGCATTAAAAGAGTGATATGACCAAATTTTACATGTAGTGTTTCCATTATTATTATGAAGATAATAAAGTAAAAATGGGGAGTTGTTGTTTTTCCACAACAATGGAAATACACGAGGAAGAATCAATTATATATGGTTAAAAAGATAATGAGCTGAAATTTACCTAAAGGTTAAAATAATGAATCTGATCAAGCCTTCAAAAATTAAAACATTTCTCATGGTTCCTACATTAATTGATCAAGCAATATAAGCTATAAAAATATAAGTACCTGAAACAAATTGAGTATAAAACCATAAATCCAAATTTCAGGGAAATAATTATTTTTAAGTTTACCTCATATGATTGAAAAAAGAGGTCTATTTAGGAATTTTCAAATAAAGCACATATACATCTATATAAATGGTCGCTCACATTGCTTTGATGCCAGCGATCCTGGTAAGTACCCAAAAAAATTTGCCTTTAATGTTTTACAAACGTTGTCCTACTGCTAGTGAGCCTAGTCAGTACAATGAAAGGTTTGCTTGTAATTCCCATGTTTCTTTTGATAACCCTTTTGATAATTATATTTGTGAGCTAATTTATAATGTAGTTGAGTGAAAGGGGTGGGATGGTAAAATAATCTAAAACAAATGGATATAATAATTTCAAAATGTTGGCTCCCACATCTTTCCCTACAATTATCAATCTGGAGGCCTTTATGTGAAGCGGGCGAATGGGTGGGATTTATTAAGTTAGACTCAAAAAAATTATTTCCTTGAAAATATGAAATCTATCACTTGGAAAAGATGTATGTTCCTGGAGGCGAATAATTAAGGAAAGAGGACTTTAGAATTATATAAAGATGCCCCTTTAAGGAAAATGAAAATCCATAAAATTGACAGAGAAAAAATTTCCCATGCATGTTGACCAATGTTGGGTAATAAAAATTATTCCATATAAATATTGGTAGTATTACCAAATGAGATCCAAAGCAAAAGTGAAATCATTGTTCCAAAAATTTCCAAAAATAAAAAAAGAGATGCAAACTAAAAGAAAAAGGTTGAATGCAAAGTTAAAATCAAAAGAAAACTTCAACAAGACGATTTATGAAGAATGTCTCAACAAAAGAACAAGTATGAGGGATATATTGCAAGGTTTTCTTAATTTGATAGCTTGTTAAGTTTTCTTGCAAATTTGTAATTGTTTAGGCTTTTGTTCAAACAAAAATTCTAACTCTAGAGAGTAGTTATGACAGAAAGTGAAGCCAAATAAGAAGTTTATGCCTTTAAAAATTTTCTTGTTTCGAAACTAAGCCTTCATGGAAATATGACAATGATTTTTTTATTAAAAATAAGGCTTGTGAAACAAACTAAAGGTTCAGATACTCCCTGATTTAGTTATTTGTAACTTGATTATCCTCATAACTCCTATTCCAAGCTCAAAAAGAAAGTGGAAATAGGATAACAAACTCCAAATCTGAGAAAGAAGGGGTGCAAAAAATTTCTTGAAGACCTATAAAATTAAAGCTTTAGATAAGGAAATACTATAAACAAAGTTGAAACAAAAAAGCATAAGAAAATGGTAACATATGAAAATGAGCATATGAGATTTACTTTTGAAGAATTTCAATTAAATTTATGTGAAAGATACCATTTTTTCTTAAAAGAAATAACTCTTTCTTTTGATTGAGATAAGAAGTATGAAGGATTTGCATTCTATGAGGGTTTTATTTTCCCAAAATCATCAATTTACTATATCTAAACGAGAGCGAGCATTAAGCTATAATAATAATAAATCATGTTCATAAATAAGAAAGAAAAATGTGTTTCAATATGAATTGCAACAACAATTGTTCCTCTTATCGCTTTTGATTTTATACCAGCTCCAAAATATCCAAAAAATCTCATAGAATCAAATACAAAGTCCTAACCAATGTAAAGGTTCATATGAACATAGATATAAGACTTGATTGTTCAGTGATCATTGAAGTGGAGCGATACATTAAAAAAAAACAAAAAAAACCACAAGAGAATTGGAAATCAAACATAAATTGACCATGATCCATTACCTTTGTGTATTCCATATTTGCTTACCAATATGACACATTAACATAGTGGCTCCTTAGGAATGTCTCAAAAATAAAAAGGGTGCACACTAAAAAGATGACCAGGATTATGAGATCCAGGATAGAGAGAAAAGGAGGAAAAGGATGGGCATCTAGTGTTAACGCCTGGAAAAAGAAAATAAGTGAGCCACAGGTTATGATAGCCTGGAAGGTTGGAGACCAGAAGGTAAATAAAATTATCCAAAAATAATTACATAGGTAATTTAATGTAGAAATTATACAAACAATATGTATACCAATGTATTCAATGTAATCATGCAATATACTAGAGCAAGATATTGAGTCCTTCTACAATTAACTTGCAAAAATTAAACACGATCGCACAATCACACCAAGTAAGAGAAAGAAAATCAATCCACAACACAAGATATTTTTCTAGGGAAATAAAACCCCTCTATCTCTATTGTATAATGAACCAAGGAATCATGAAACAATACAATGTACTCTTCTCACAAGAGTCTGATGCACTCTACCAACTGTCTCACACTGATTCATACAAAATCGACCAAAACTTAGCTAATTTCCTGCCTCTGCTCAACCTAACTTGCTTGTGCAATTCTAAGAACAATTGATCCATATTAATTAGTAAATTCAACCTTCCAAAATTTCACAATGCATCATGGGTAATCATATGGTTGTCTAATTGCACACTGACAAATTATTAATAATACAACTAATAAATAACATCCCTTTAACCTCTCTCTCAACTGAGTCTTCATTAGAACTGACATACATGTAGCTATTAATAGTAAATCATAAGTCACTTCACAGATCACTGCATGTGAATTAAATATTATTTAATTCACTTGACCTCTCACTAGTGCAAGAATCAATTACAACTAGTTAGACTGACTTTAACTCACTTAATTGAGTTAATTGATTTCTCGTGCATTAAACTAATACACTAACTGAAACTTGGACTCTAAAAAAAATAGAATCACTCTACATGCCTCACCAACCACCCTCAACTCAAATTTCATGAACTAACTAAGTCTATCACACTTAGTTAACTATTACAAGTGATTATGAGATAAGATTACAATTTATTGTCTAATTTATTTAAGGGATAAATAAATTTGACACATTTTTCTTTCAATTTAATTAAGGAATAATTAAATAAAAATCCTTGCATGGTAACCATTTCTGGGTGCCATTTTTTGGATGTTGTTTTTGGATGCCAGTTTCACTATTTATTATTGCAAATTTCAACACTCCCTCTCAACAATAAAGGAATCAATTTGTCCTGATCTGGTACCTTTGGAATGTTCTGCATGCAACATTGCTCCAGTGTTGTTCACACATGTAACTCTATTGAAACTGAATAGCCTCCAAAAAACTGAATCAATATAATGCATCTTTCATCAGAGTCTTCTAATTGATGCTAGCTACTGCACATTTCTATTGGACTCTCTGTGTTGTTGACATCTACATCCATGCACTCTGCACTACCGCCAACTTTGATCTATGCTCCAATATTCGACACCTGTCACTCTGATTTATGTCTTCCTGACACCTGACTGCATCAATCTAACTGATCCTTCCTGCTACTGCTATACTGTGGGATCCTTGTAGCCAGGTTCGATCCATGAGACACACCATCTTAATGAACCCAGCCCAATTTTTTTCTTGGAATTAATTCTGCACATCACCCCACCTCACACCTGGAGGTATAGCTGCATGTACTCCCTTTGCCCATCTGGCTCAAAATTTCCCCCTCCTGGAGGTCTCTTCTTGAGTGGACTCTTCCACTCAGTCTCCTCTCTACTTCTCCAATTGTAGCTGCTCCACAAAATTCTAAGACTACTTATGAGGCTACATGTTGAGAGATAATTTCTCCCTCTCAAACACCAAGTCATTAACCACTTCTTTTCTACTCAAAGCCTTGCATGCATCCTCAACCTCCAGAGAATATAGGTTCTTGACTCTTGAACTGATCTGCTTCAGTTGTCCTGTGGCTATGTGTTTAAGGGAAACTTTTCCTGTTCTAAACATCACTTCATAACCACGGTTTTCCAATACCACTATAGAGACAAGATTCTTCCTTAGGCCTGGAACATACAAAAGATCTACTAGTCTAAGATGAGAGCCACTCTCCCTCTGAAAGGTAACTGTACATATGTCAGTCGCGCTATACCTCCTGTCATCTCCAAGCTCTATGTTCTGTTGGAGGTCCTTCTCTTCCAAGTCACTGAAGAGATATTTATTCCCCATCATATGGAATGAGGCATCATTGTCTAAATACCACATGAATCCCATTACACTGTTGGCCATGCATGCAACGAGAGTAAAATCAAGCTCAAACTGTGAAGCCATTGCTTCACCTGCTGCAACTATAGGCTCCTTCTTGCTTGCCTTCATCTGTGGAAAATTCGAAGCATGGTGCTCATGCTCGTGACAGTGAAAACATTTTATCTTGGACAAGTCTTTCTTGCCCGCTTCGCCTTGGGATTTCTTTCCCTTGGCCTTATTTTCCTTACCTACCAAGGCACAATCTTCCTTGTCATTAGCCTTGTATGAGGATCCATCCCTGGTATTCCGCCTGAATTCTTCTTGTACCAAATCTGACCAAAGTCGCTCCCAATCTGGTAACTTCTCCCTCCCATTCACCAAGTCCTGGTAACTATGCCAGCTCTTGGGAAGGCCTAGAAGTGCTAGGCTCACCAATTCATCATCTGCTATGGTCACACCAACACTTTCAAGCTCATCTCGACATTGAGTGAACTTCACCAAGTATGTTGGTACTGTATCACCCTCCTTCTTCTTGATTTTCCTGAGCTTGTCCTTCAACACCAAATTCCTTTAGTCATTGTTATTCTGAAACAAATCTGTCAAGGCCTTCCACATAGCATATGGAGTCGCCTTTCCATGGATACTCAAGACAATTTGATCTCGAACTCCCTCTAATAAGATCCTCCTCGCCCTTACTACCTTCTTTTGCCAAGCATCAAGAAGAGCGACGTCTGCTGCTACGGGCTTGGGAATATCATTATCAATGAATATTTCAACCCATTTTCCTCCAGAACTACCTCAATTTTGTCTTTCCATGCAATATAATTATAAATTTCCTCAAGTATATATTCCATTCTTAATCCATTGAAAGCCATCTTGATCCGCCTGTCGCACCAAGGAATATTTTTGCAAATTCGAATGTTGTTAAGCACAAACTTAATTTCTTCTCCACTATAGTGATTTCTGGCACTCTGATACCATGTAAAAATTATGCAAACAATATGTATACCAATGGATTCAATCTGATCATGCAATATACTAGAGAAAGATATTGAATCCTTCTACAATTAATTTGTGGAAATTAAACGCGATCACACAATCACACCAAGTAAGAGAAAGCAAATCAATCCAAAAAAAAAGATATTTTTCTGGGGAAAGAAACTTCTCAAAACCCCTCTATATCTATTGTATAAAGAACTAAGGAATCATGAAACAATACAATGCCCTCTTCTCACAAGAGTCTACTGCACTCTACCATTGCCTCACATTGATCTGTACAAAATCAATGAACACTTAGCCAATTTCCTGCCTCTGCTCAGTCTGCCTTTATTGCGCAATTATAGAACAATTTATCCCTATTAATTAGGAAATTCAACCTTCCAAAAATGTGCAATGCATCATGGGAAATCCTATGGTTATCTAATTGTGTGCTGGAAATTTATTAATAATACAACTGATAGATAACATCCCTTTAACCTCTGTCTCAACCAATATTTCATCAGAACTGACATGCATGCAGCTATTAATAGGAAATCATCATTCATTTGACATATCACTACATGTGAATTACATCTAATTTAATTCACTTGACCTCTCACTAGTGCAACAATCAGTTACAATTAGTTAGACTGTCTTTAACTCACTTAATTGAGTTAACTGATTTCTCATACATTAAAATAATACACTAACTGCAACTTGGACTCTAAAATAAATAGAATCAATATACATGCCTCCCCAACCACCCTCAACTAAAATTTCATGAGCTAACTGAGTCTATCACACTCAGTTAACTATTACAAGTGATTATGAGATAAGATTACAATTTATTGTCCAATTTATTTAAGGGATAAATAAATTTGACACAGTTTTCCTTCAATTTAATTAGTTAAATCAAAAGCCTTGCATGGTAGCCATTTTTGGGTGCTATTTTCTGGATGCCACTTTCACTGTTTTTTGTTGAAAAAATCAACATTTAAGAGCAAGCTTATTAGAGGAATCTAGTTGTAGTAGCCAGGAGGAAGTTATGCTCAGTTGTTTGCAAAGTTGAATTAGTATTACTTCCAGGATCGAGAGGACCATGCATATCACTAGTGCAAGGCAGAACCCATTATGTATTATAACCTTATAGTGTTGAGAAATCTATAGGGTTGCAATTAGGATGATTTCTCCTAAACTTGATAACTGCTTGAGATGTCTTTTTACTTTTTTATTTCTTATTAGTTTCTTCTCTTATTATTATGTTATTCTTATCATCAAAAATACATACAAACACAGGATATAGGCTGCAAGCTAGGGCCAAAACCTCTCCACTTGAGAGGAAAACCCACAAATATCTTCTCTTCTTATAGATTCTTCAAATTATGAATTCCAAGACCTCCATACCAAGACCAATACCCTTCCAAGACCAAGTCTGACCTTATTGATGATGTGCTCCCTTTTTCCAATTCAAACCAAGTCAACTTCTACCCCCAACTATAGAATTTTGGCCTTTACTGCAAGTTTGAAATTTTCATCTCCTATAAAAACTGTTGCATCCACACATGTGAGCAAATATAGGGCTTCCAAGGCTTCCTTTTACCTTTTCTTGGGTTTCTCCTGCTTCCAAGGCTTGAAGATAACCTAATAGACCTTCCTTTGACCTTGTTTCTACAATTTATCCAAGTCCAATCTTGCAGGAACAAAACCTTAGCCTCCTTCCTTCACACGTGTGAAAACAGAGAGAGAAATAACCCAAAAACTTCATCGGTGTCCTTCTTCCTTCTTCGTTAGACTTCTTATGCTTCTCCTTCACTTAGATGATGAGAGGATGATAGAGTGTATATAGGAGTTTGAGCTCCCTCCTATATATAGGATTCCAAAGGGGACAACATGCCCTAACTGAAGTCAGCTTCTTAACTATGTGTTCAACTTGGACTTGGAGTGTATTTTGACACTTTTAAATATATATATAAAGTTACAAGTTACAATGTGCCCGATGGGATATTCTTCAAATGAAATGAATTTTTTGACTTCTTGACCTTAGAAAAAACCCTAGAAACACTCAATGAGTGCTTCAACTCTAAATAAAATGTATTTGAGCATGAAACCCATGCTACAAAAATAAAAATAATAAATTTTTATTTTATTTTACAATATACAAGAACCAAAAGTACATTTCATATTTATGAATACTGAACCTAGTTACACATTTCAACATATAGTTCTTGGAAGAAAGATGATATACAATTTATTAACTAGATGGGCTTTCAGGCTTGCGAGTAGTAGAATAATGAAAGTGAACGTAGTAGCCTAGAAGGGAGATCCTACATACAATTAAAATAAAGTTTCGTGAATTAGAGGCACTGGGTGCGTAGAAAGGAGAGGGGAGTATTTGGAGCCTAGATGCCTGGAAAGTATTATGAGTTGGAATTTGGAAAAGGTTACGGGCTTCCAGGCTCATAGGTTTTTAGAGCTGAGTGGGGCCACTACTCATAATATAATATGGTAATATGCATGAGTGGGGGCCAAACATTCTATATGCACAAGTCAAAAATCGTGATGACATGGATCTCAGAGCCCACATGCTCATAGACATTTGAAGTTAGATTTTAAAACAAAGTTACGGGTTTTGGGTAACAGGGTAGCATGAAATAGTGAAGGTAAAAAGGGGGTCAACTATACATGTTATATTGAAAAAAAATTTCCACAGACAGCCAGTTAGAGGTGGGTTTGGGCTCAAATGGAAAACCAATAATGAATTTCCGATGAAAATACAACAATAAATAACCATGTGCACACAACATGTAAAATGGATAATCCATTAGGCACTTTACTCATCTCGAGATTTGTAAAAGGGGCACAACTAAAAGAGAAGATATGATGTAAAAAATTTAGTGTCAATATTACTTTGGCAAATGCAACGTACAAGAATGTGCAGAGGTATGGTTATGGGAAACAATATTTTTACAACTGCTGCAAGATTTTTTTGCAATTTTCCTTTGCTTCAGGGTCTTCTCTAATTAGTCATTTAAAATGTATGAAGTTACACACCCATGAAAAATTTAAACAAGAAGGATCCAAGTGTTTCATTTCATCTACATCGAGAAAATAAGTAAAATGTGATTATGACTTCTCTTGCAGATTTGTAAAGTAAAGGGAATATAAAGAAAAGCACTTGTACATAGCACATAAAATAAAAATTCTAATGAGAAAACAAATACTTCCATGAAAATGTTTATGACCTAGAAGGGGCTAGCTACTCACTTTATTATTCTATCTACATTATTAAAAGAGAAACAAAAGGTAAAAAATATAATTAACAAATTCTACTCCTATTTTAACCGTAAGAGGGAAAATAGTCCATGTATAGTCATATTTCCAGTGTAACCATTCAAGAACTTTATTTCCTGCATGTATGTACGCATCAAACATCAGTAACAAAATTATGGATATGATTAAGCCAAAAAAAAAAGACCTGAATGCAATATGTACATATATTACTAGCATATTTACAAAATAAGTTTATTTACAAACATCTTCCTTAGGAAGTTTTTCTCTAACCAAATCTCTATTGGATTATAAAAATATGGATGAATATTCATTAGAGATTGGAATAGGTCAAATGGGAGAATGTATGGGAAATATTTAGTGTTATATACATAATACCAACTATTAGTAATCTTTTGTTGAATTTAATCTTCCAAATGATATTTAAATGGATCAATGAAGTGTGGATGGAAATTTAATGAATCTATAAGAAGATCTTTAATTGGGTTAGATAGCTAGTCATATTGTATTCATGTACTCACAAGTGATGATTCGTGTGGAAAATGCATTCTAAAAGGAACATCAAGTAGATAAGACATTAAGATTAAATGAAATTGGAATATTAAATTCTTTTATTTGTCATGATTAATACTTTGGATTTCATCCTGACATTATTCTTGTAATGCACTTTTTGAATGTTTAATGTTTAATTGCTTAATATGCTAGCATATGATATATAGGAATTGAAAAATTAAAGAATAAAATAAATCAAAAAATAACCATAACAAATGAAGGAAAAACAATAAAATTAAATCATTATATAGAATAGTCTTACGAAACAATTGAGACTCATTCAAAACAATTTTCTCTTCAGAAGAATGAGCTAAGATAATGCAATTGGAATAATTACCAACATCAACTTGTGAATGGGAGAAAGGCTTCATACTATGAGTAAGAATGAAAACTTGAATATTGTCATAATCATAAACATGAATGGAAAAGACATTATGATTCAATGGAATTTCAAAGTGAAGCTCTTCAATAGAAATATCAGTAAGAGGAAAGTCATCATTTCAAACCATATAATAATTATCAAAAGTGTGAGGAGATGAATTAAATGACTCACTATCCTTCAACTCTAAATAATGATCATAAATGACTAGATTAATTTCATTAGTATTCCCTTCCTTTCAATAAGATGTATCCAAAAAAAAATAACATCACGGTATTCATAGACACTATAGGAAATATGCATCAATTGTAGAAATTTTACATACATGGCCGATGTGATTTCATCATGATTGTAGTGTGCATCTTTCGCATGTGAATTTTTAGTCATAAAAATAGAAATTGACTCATCAAAGCTTGAAATTGTTTCATATGGATTTGGAATGCAAGGAAGAGAAACTAACTCTCTAAACCATCATGTTAATTGAAACTAAGGGAGAAAATCTTAGATTGAAAGGGAAAACAAATAAATTTAAATTTAATAAGGAAAATGTCCAAAGACTCACCTTTGAATCAGCGAAATATCTCAAGTTGATCACAAACCTTTTCATAATCATAATCCTGAAAAGCATGTAGGAAATTTTTTACAAACTCATCCCAAATACGAAAGGAGGAAAATGGTAATGATTTACACCAGTATTTAGCCAATCTTATCAAAGGGAGAGTAATTATCCTGCACATCACAACCTTTTCAATATCATAATTATTTCAATTTAGAATAAATTAAAGAACATGATAAAAATCAAAGACATTATTCTTACCGTTAAACTTCATCTTTGACAAGAGATTTACTACTTGAATTGGAGTAGAGGCAAGTGGAAGTCCATTGAAGCAACTCCAAATAGGTCATTTAGAAGAATTCATTGTAAAATGATAAAATTTTTAGAACACAAAATATTAAAAAAAAATTATTGGGCCCTCGTAGCGCCAAAAGTGTTGATGGCCCCCATCAACATTTGAGAAGGCCATCCAATCAAAGTTCCAAATCAAACTCTTATCAACTTAGATGATGACTCCAAATAGTTCTATTGGGTCCAATTACCCTGTATCTCTCCTCATTGACTTGTGTTATATTTAATACTCACCAAACAAGAAGAGAGATATAAGATCTACTCTCTTGTATATCTCTTGCAGGAAAGCAACCCCTAAGCTAAAGTTAGGCCTCAACCAAGCCACACCTAAGGTTTTCCCATTTGTGAGGGGACTCCTAAGAATGAAATTAACTAATCTAAGTATGAATCTAATTCTAAATATAGTGTAGAAAAGTACAAGCACCTAACCTAACTCGATATCTAGGAGATATCTTCCAAATACCAAGTGAAATACTTAAATAAATTGGGGATTTAACATGATCTATATAATGAATATCATATTGCATAAGGAGTTCTAATAGATGATATTATGAGTAACATGCATGCTCTATTTTAAAAGTCAAATAAATGTAGGATGAATCATTAAAATGTAGAACTAGTTCATACAATCTAATGAAAATTAAATCAAATTAAGATGAAAAATTTATGAGTAATAGTTACTCAGAAATTTGTTTTGATGCAAGAGAAAATAGGAGAAGTAAAAACATATCAATGATATTACAAGATCATACGGTTGATCTTGTACACAATCATTCTTGTATCTAACTAAAGTGCAGAATAAAGAATAATTAACACAAATCTATAATTGAATGAATATGAATTCTATTGAGAAATAAAAGTATCTTAAAATACAATAATTGAACCCGATTACTTTTCTCTATGGATCTCCAACAGTCCTTTTAAAATAATCAGCTCTGCTAGCAGGAAGAAGAATTACAAAAGTGCAAGTTCTGCCCCATTAACAGAGATTGAATTTTGAAAAATAAAACCCCCAATATCTGAAACTTAAAATCCCTTTATAAAAGGGCCTAGAGTATCTAAGTTGTAGAGAATAGGAACCCTTTCCTCATTCCTCAAAACATTATTTACAATTTTCAAGAAGAATCCCAAAATGGAGAGATGTTGAAGAAGTTTTGGATCCATCTATTTTTTAGCTGTAAATTTTGTTTTGATCCTTTGCTGGCACACTCTCATTGCTCCAAGATCTCTTAGCTTCATCTTCTCCAACAGATCTCTTGTAAAAAACCAATCAAATTTCAAAACAAAATAAATTGATTTGCTTAGTAAAATAAAAATACCGAAATTTGAGAAAACAAACTCTCCAACTAAATTCCAAATAAATAAATAAAATAAATGATTTTTTTGCTTCCTATTGATCCCTTTAAAGACTTATATGGCCCAATAATGTTTTATTCAAATGAATTTGTAACAATAAAACTCTTAGTAAATCAAATTCCAAAACTGATATCCGAAAATTAGTTTTTTTGTTACAAATTTGTAGCTCCAACTTAAACTAATTTTTAGGGATAGTGAATGTACATATTTGGTTGATTGAATGTTCTCATATTATTCTCCATGATCTTAACTTTATAATAAGCCATCATGGGTCTTATTTTGCCAAGTAGAACTCAAAATAGTGCCTTCCAAAGTCAAGGTGTCAAAATTGCTAATAAACTATAAAATACACGCTTACAAAAAAATTAGATATTTTATTACTGTATACAAATTATTAAATAAAATTATAATTTTAAACTATTTTAATAACAAAAGCATTCAAATTAAATATAATTATTAATATAAATATTAACGGATTTGTGCCTTATTTTCCTTATTCAAATAAATTTTATTCAAAACATTTTATGTGTATGGGGATTAGTTTTTTCTCATAAACACACAAAATAAAAGAAAAGGTAAAGTTCCTTTATAATTTTAATGGAGGATTCCAAAAATATAAATGGGCTTAACAAGGTTTAGTGATAAGATACAATGATCTAATTTAGGGTGATTTAGGGTTATTAGGATGCTTATTAAAATGTAGTTAGGGTTTCAATTTTTAACTATTATTTAAATATTATTTAGTTATATATTATTTAAATAAGGATTAATTTATCTTATTATACTTGTAGAAGGCAAGAGTTATATAGTTTTCTTATTGTTTTTGGTGAACAAAAACATATATATATATAAATAATTGGTTGATCAGTAATTTTATATGATTTTAATTTGAATTGAGAAATATAAAAATTATATTAAAAAAAAGTTTAAAAAATTTCTATTAAGCCAAGTGTCATAATAAAGATTTCCTTTGCACATTACAATATCATGTGGATATATTCCCACCATAATATAATTGTTAAAAAATGGTGAACAACTATCCATATGGAATTCTGTATTAAAAAATTGTATTTGATGATAATTAATAAAACTATTTTATTATCATCATTTTGGAATTTGCTTCAAATAAATTAAATATAACAAAGTGAACCTTAGGAATTCTTCGGGTCATGTATTAAACCACCAAATCGACTTCTACAGTCATCTCGTCATGTTTGCAGTCACATAAGTATCCATTTAGCTCATCTCATTGTGTTTGCAAGCATATAAGTATTTTAATGTTCACAAGGCTAAATATAGTCTATGAGACATATTGTTTCCATATCTAATTCTTGTATTCAACTCTTTTCTCATGAAGTTTCACAATAAACTCTCCCAACTTCTCAAGAAACACTTCGTTGAATATATTATCCTAAAAGGTAGCTGCCAGAATATTTGTATAACTTTCCATGTTGAGTTTGAAGGCCTCACAATTTAAAATTAATTGATTTTTTGTTTCCACTTTTCTGGAAGAGCACAAAATACATATTTTTTCCCACACTTCTTTTTTATTTTTCCAACGCCCTGTTTCACAACGGAGTTGATGAGAATTAGTATTTAACTGGGAAATAAGAATCCCGACTCTCTAAGAAATATTGGCCCCTATATACACTTTTTGTTGATGATTATGAGTGGGATTAAACTCTTCAATATAGTATTTTTTCTTTCTCCCTAGCTCCTTATCCCAATTACGCTTGTGGAGCTTATCCATAACAAGAATTTTTATCTATTTAATCTTTGTGGGACACATGTTCAATCAAATACCCCATTTACTAAACCATTTTTTTATTTTTCCGCATCCAAGTCTTCTTTCTTTTGTACAATATCTCATTAAATACAACCTTAGGCCATCTGCCCTCTTCCATTTTCTCTTTTTTTTAAATACCTTATAACTTGCACCATAGCAATTTCTTCAATAGGAGAAACACCTAATTCACTTAAAAAGATAGCATAAGTAACGCATTTTTAATTTTTAATTTTTTTGTAATCAATCACTTCTTAATTTTCTCAATTTGTTTCCACTGTATGTCGAATGTATTGTTGGGCATCATTACTGTAGAGAATCACCATAATCACTAAAATTCCAAAACGAGTTTGAGTGGTTTTCTAGTGCCATAACTCTGCCTCCCTACACCTATTTTGAAAAGCATAAAATTATTTCCAACCCCCCAAAGTTCCTTTTGTTTCTACAGTCGTCCCAACTTAGATTTTCGTAGTCAACAACTCCTTCCAGAGTGTTGCCTTCAAAGTAGAACTTATGTTGGTTATGTTTTTTTTTGTTAGAGAAAACCATTACTTTCGTTTTGCTAATATTGACTTGCATTATCACCCTTCTACAAAAATTCTGAAGGGAAAGCAAGTGCTCTTGCAAACCAAGAGTAGATTTAGCAATCATAATAAGGTCATATGCATACAAAAAAAGTCTTATAACAAAATTTCTCAAATGGATTTCATCACCCCTTTGCGAATTTAGCCACTCTTCGAGCTTGTCGATATATAAACCAAAAAGGGTAGGAAACAATGGGAAACCTTACTTGACCCTCATATCACTTCTAAAACTTTCAAAAATTCTTATTGAAGTTCTAATTTTTACTTTCACCTCTTCATACAACCTATGCACAACTGCTCTCAAATGCCTAGGAACCCTAAGTCTACTCTCTTGCAGAGCTCTTGCTGGAAATGCACCCTTAAGCTGAATTGAGGGCTCAACCAAGCAACACCTAAAGTTTTTCCCTGTGTGAGAGGACACATAAGAATGAAATTAATTAATCTAAGTAATAATATAATTCTAAATGTAGTTTAGAAATGTAAAAGCAACTAACCTGATTCAATATCTAGGAGATAACTTGCAAATACCAAATGCAAGACTTTAAATAAATCGTGGATTTAACATGCTCTAAATAATTAATATCATGATGCAGAAGGAATTATAATAGCTAATACTATGAGTATCATGCATGTTATCTTTTAAAGATAAAATTAATGTAAGAAAAGTCATTAAAATCCAGAAGAAGTTCATACAATCTAATGACGATGGCAAATTTCTAAGTAAATAGCTACTTAGATTTTTTTTTATGCAAGAGAAAATAGGAGAAGCATAAAATATCAATGATATTATAAGATCAGATAGTTGATCTTGTACACAATAATTCTTGTATCTAACAAAAGTGTATAATAAATAACAATTAACACAGATATGAAATTGAATGAATATGAATTGTATTGACAAATAAAAGCATCTGAAAATACAATAATTGAACCCGATTCCTTTGCTCTATGGATCTCTAATAGTCCTTTCAAAATAATTAACTCTGCTAGTAGGAAGAAGAATCACAAAAGTGCAAGCTCTGGCCCATTAATAAAGGTTAAATTCTAAAAAATAAAACCCCCAATATCCTCATATCTGAGTCTTCCTCCCTATCTATAGCTTAAAACCCCTTTACAAAATTTCATAGAGTCTCTAAGTTGCAGAGAAGAGGAACCCTTTCCTCATTCTCCAAAACATTATTTGTAATTTTCCAGAAGAATCCAAAAATAGAGAGTTTTTAAAGGGTAAAAATGCGAAGATGGGTAACACTTTTGTGAGAATTCAGGGCGGAAAAATTTTTTCCTCAATAGTTCGGCCTAATGTTTGTTAAAGTTCGACTGAACTATTCAAGAGTTCGGCCAAACTTTCGAAATTACTTTGGCTGAACTCGTTCTGTCGTTTACATTGACGGTGTACTGATGGAAATGGCAAATATATTTTTGGTCGGAGATTGGAAAACCGGCAAACAAAGTTCAGCCGAACTAATAGTTCGGCTGGAATTTTAAAATAGTTCAGTCGAACTATTATTTTATATATATATCACCAGTAAACTGTTCTATGTTTCTTGTTCACATCTGTCTTGCATAATTTTAATTGATTTGGTGTTGCGCTCACATCTGTCTTGCGTGATTTTAGTTGATTTGGTGTTGCGCTCACATCTGTCTCGCGTGATTTTAGTTAATCTGGTGTTGCGTCATGCTGAGGAGGGGAGTTTTTTTTATTTGTGCCTCGACGCTGAGGTAAGTTTTGTTAATTTTGTTATTTTCTGTAATTATTTTTTGTTGTTTTTTTTTTAATTTGATTTTAATTTGATTTTTTTTGTTCGTAGTTGTCTTCCACGACGTCTTCAGTGTCTTCAGGGATTTCCCAGGTTCGAATTAACGGCCAATTTATGTTGCGACTTTCCAGGTACATATGTTCCTTTCCAAAAAAATTCTAATTAACGACCATGTTTGTAAAGAAGAATTTTCTCACTGTTTCTGCTCAGAGTTACTGTCTGTATTCGGACGTGCAAATTTGTGCTTTTGGAATCACCAAATCACAAAATAACCTTACGGACTGCATTTTGACCTCTCTAGGGACATCGTGTAGCATTTTTTTCTACAATTATTTCATATACTTGGCTCATTGCTTCTGCTAAGAATTGACTGTTCATATCTCATATTAAAAGTAGTTAAATTAAAATTACTCGAGACTGACCTTTTCTCCTTGACCGTTCATATATGTCATATTCAAAGCAATTAAATTTAGTTGGTACTAAATTTTTTCTCCTTTTTTAAATAAATGATATGAAAACGTCTTTCCCCTCCCTAAAGAATATGATGTGTAAAGGGATTCCTCCCAGGAGCTGCGAACGAATACCACATGATAGTGATAAATGATGTATATGATAGTGATAAATGCTATATATATTAGGATATACATTATCATGATAAATACTATATAGAATGGGATATACATTGTTCGATTTTTAAGTTGGGATATATAGATCTTGCAAGTCCAATAATGTATATCTCAAACATAAATTGAATTTGTTCTTTGCTATGATTTGCATATTAAATGTTTGACAAGGTTGTTTTTTTAATATATTGGTAACGTTCACCAAATCCTTGGGGAAAATTTCCCTTGAAATTAGCATGTTGTGTATAACTAACCTAAGTGAGAGGTGTTGATCCTCCCGACATGAAAAAGGAAACAATGGTGTTTGACATGCATCACATGAAGTTATCACATTTAATATCTTTCTCTAAAGGCTACCCACTATGGATGGGACTAAGTAATATATTTATTTGTTTTGCAATATGGCCTACTTCCTTCAAAAAAGATAATATTTCTTATCATATCATAATTTCATGAGTTGATCATCCCTAGAAAAGACAGAGTGGCTGCCATGATCTCTGACTATTTTGCACAGAATAAATATTCCACCTTTTCATGATCTTTTCATGAATTTAAGCATCTGCAAAAAAATATAATATTTCTTATCATATCAGAACTTCCTTCAAAAAAGATAATATTTCTTAAATCATATCAGAATTTAAGTCTCTTCAAAAAAGATTTAATATTTCTTATCATGATATTTCTTGAACTTCCTTCATGATATCTATGGTTGCTCAGGTTTAGTATTTTCAATAATTTTTTTAGCAGGAACAACTTTTGGATCAACAATAGTGGTTTTGGAGTCTAAAATTTTTGTTTTAGCACAATTGGTTGTCTTTACATCAGCATATTTTTGAGAATTTGTTATTGTTTGGACAACTTCTCTGTTATGTCAACAATATTGGGATATTTCTTATCATATCAGAATTTCATGAGTTGATCATCCCTAGAAAAGACAGAGTGGCTGTCATGATCTCCGACTGTTTTGCACAGAGTAAATATTATAACTTTTCATGATCTTTTCATGAATTTAAGTATCTGAAAAAAAATATAATATTTCTTATCATATTAGAACTTCTTTCAAAAAAGATATTATTTCTTAAATCATATCAAAATTTAAGCCTCTGCAAAAAAGATTTAATATTTATTATCGTAATGTTTCTTGAACTTCCTTCATGATATCTATGGTTGCTCACCTTCGTTCAATATTGGGTAAAAGGTCATGGTCTTACCTTAATTTCTATTCTAATTCCCTTTCCTAACTTTGATTTTCCTTTTGACCTTGGAGATAAACCAAATCATTATATTGGGTAAAAGGTCATGGTCTTACCTTAATTTCTATTCTAATTCCCTTTCCTAACTTTGATTTTCCTTTTGACCTTGAAGATAAACCAAATAATTAAATATGATAGTCATCCCTTCTATGGAATTTAGTATGGGTTTCTTAGTGGTTTCGAACTTTTATGATGATGTGAGGTGGTGTTTCAAACATGGGAGTAACTTGTGTTTGCATGTGATGCTCGCCGGCCATGGTTTCTTTTGTGGGTTATAGACGGTTTAGTTCTACCTCCTAAGATAAACTTTCTAAAAAACTTCTCTTTATTCCTTGAAGTCAAAATAGATCTATACTAAGGATTACTCTTTATACGTATTTCTACCATATAAATTCTAACGATAATTAATTACATATGTGTTAAAGTAAAATATGAAATAAGCCCTTTTTACACTTGGCTTGGCTCTTAGGTACATAGATGGGTGGGTTTGGGAATGTGGTTCACATGAAAAGTAATAGGGATGGATTTAGTGGAAACCTTTTATAAGACCAGGACTCAAACAATTGTGATATTTTCCCTTCTTTCCAACTTAGTCCATCCTTCTAGAAATATCCCTTTTAATGAAGCAAATATATCCATAGTGATCCACTGATATTTTTTCACCAACAACTATTCCATTTTGGACTTATATATCTCAAAACTATGCTCATTGAATTTATGCATCTATATATTTAAACTACTTGAAATATTTTATTTCACCATAGGAATCATTCGACTATTCCATTTTGGACTTATATATCTCAAAACTATGCTCATTGAATTTATGCATCTATATCTTTAAACTACTTGAAACTATTTTATTTCACCATAGGAATCATTTTGATATATCTCCCATTTTAATGGGGTGTATCATATTTTGAGAAAAAATACATTAGTCATAAAAGTTTCCCATTGAAACCAAAAGTGATTTGATACAAAACATAGGTTTTAACCTTCTATATTTTACTTGTTTCAAATAGATTTTTAATAAAATGAAAAATATTCAATTTAAAACACATGCACATTAACAAATAATTGTGATACTTTCCCTTCTTTCCAACTTAGTGGACATCCTTCTAGAAAAATCCCTTTTAATGAAGCAGATATATCCATAGTGATCCACTGATATTTGTTCATAAACAACTCTTCCATTTGGACTTATATATCTCAAAACTATGCTCAATGAATTTATGCATCTATATCTTTAACTACTCAACTATTTCATTACACCATAGGAATTATTTCGATATATCTCCCATTTTAATGGAGTGTATCACATTTCGAGAAAAAAACACAAATTAGCCATAAAAGTTTCCCTTTGAAACCAAAAGCGTTTTGATACAAAAAATAGGTTTTGACCTTATATAGGTAATTGTTTCAAATAGATTCTTAATTTAAAATGAAAAATATTCAATGTAAAACACATGCATTCTTATACACCTTTATGTCTACGTAAAGTAGTTTGAATGATTCCTCAGGTCCTCTACACCCTTCATAGGGTATAATTGGGACATGTAGTGTTAACTTCTACAAGTTCTATAGGCAGAGTCTGTAAAGGGCCAGGTAGCCTTTGGATCTCATCTTTTATGAAAGGTGACATATCTAGTAAATTCCCCTACAGTCAATCTCTGGAATAGATCTAAATAGAAGTTTTTCATTTTCATATACATGGTCTCAAACAACGAGAGAGAGAAAAAACCTTTTATATTCAATGTAAAACACATGCATTAACAAAAAATTGTGATATTTTCCCTTATTTCCAACTTAGTCCATCCTTCTAGAAAAATCTCTTTTAATGAAGCAGATATATCCATAGTGATCCACTGATATTTGTTCACCAACAACTATTCCATTTTGGACTTATATATCTCAAAACTATGCTCACTAAATTTATGCATCTATATCTTTAAACTACTTGAAACTATTTTATTACACCATAGGAATCATATCAAGAAAAACACATTAGCCATAAAAGTTTCCCATTGAAACCAAAAGTGATTTGATACAAAACATAGGTTTTAACCTTATATAGTTAATTGTTTCAAATAGATTTTTAATAAAATGAAAATTATTCAATGTAAAACACAAGCACATTAACATATAACTGTGATATTTTCCCTTCTTTCCAAATTAGTGGACATCCTTTTATAAAAATCCCTTTTAATGAAGCAGATCTATATCCATAGTGATCCACTCATATGTGTTTACAAACAACTATTCCATTTTGGACTTTTATATCTCAAAACTATGCTCATTGAATTTATGCATCTATATTTTTAAATTACTTGAAACTATTTTATTACACCATAGGAATCATTCCCATATATCTCCCATTTTAATGGGTGTATCACATTTCGAGAAAAACACAAATTAGCCATAAAAGTTTCCCATTGAAACCAAAAGTGATTTGATACAAAACATAGGTTTTAACCTTATACAGTTTAATTGTTTCAAATAATTTTTTAATAAAATGAAAAATATTCAATGTAAAACATGTATAGTATTTAGAAACAAAAAGTATTTTGATACAAAACATAGGTTTTAACCAAGTATATAGTTAATTGTTTTGAAAATAGATTCTTAACAAAATGAAAAATATTCAATGTAAAACGCATGCACATTAACATATAATTGTGATATTTTCCCTTCTTTCCAACTTAGTCCATCCTTCTAGAAATATCACTTTTAATGAAGCAAATATATCCATAGTGATCCACTGATATTTTTTCACCAACAACTATTCCATTTTAGACTTATATATCTCAAAACTATGCTCATTGAATTTATGCATCTATATCTTTAAACTACTTGAAACTATTTTATTTCACCATAGGAATCATTTTGATATGTCTCCCATTTTAATGGGGTGTATCACATTTCGAGAAAAAACACATTAGCCATAAAAGTTTCCCATTGAAACCAAAAGTTCCATTTGATACAAAACATAGGTTTTAACCTTATATAGGTAATTGTTTCAAATATATTCTTAATTTAAAATGAAAAATATTCAATGTAAAAGACATGCATTAACATATATAATTCTGATACTTTCCCTTCTTCCAAATTTAGTGGACATCCTTTTAGAAAAATCTCTTTTAATGAAGCAGGTATTTCCATAGTGATCCACTGATATTTGTTCACAAACAACTATTCAATTTTGGACTTTTATATCTCAAAACTATGGTCATTGAATTTATGCATCTATATTTTTAAACTACTTGAAACTATTTTATTACACCATAGGAATCATTTCAATATATCTCCCATTTTAATGGAGTGTTTAACATTTCGAGAAAAACACATTAGCCATAAAAGTTTCCCATTGAAACCAAAAGTAATTTGATACAAAACATAGGTTTTAACCTTATATAGTTAATGTTTCAAATAGATTTTTAATAAAATGAAAAATATTCAATGTAAAACACATGCATTAACATATAATTGTGATATTTTCCCTTCTTTCCAACTTAGTGGACATCCTTCTATAAAAATCCCTTTTAATGAAGCAAATCAATATCCATAGTGATCCACTGATATTTTTTCACAAACAAAATTTCAAGAAAAACCAAATTTGATACAAAAACATAGGTTTTAACCTTATATAGTTAACTGTTTCAAATATATTTTTAATGAAATGAAAAATATTCAATGTAAAACACATGCACATTAACATATAATTGTGATACTTTCCCTTATTTCCAACTTAGTGGACATCATTCTAGAAAAATCCCTTTTAATGAAGCAAATATATCCATAGTGGCATTGATATTTGTTCACAAACAACTCTTCCATTTTGGACTTTTATATCTCAAAACCATGCTCATTGAATTTATGCATCTATATTTTATTACACCATAGGAATCATTTCAATATATATCTCCCATTTTAATGGGGTGTGTCACATTTCGAAAAAAACACATTAGCCATAAAAGTTTCACATTGAAACCAAAAGTGATTTGATACAAAACATAGGTTTTAACCTTATATAGGTAATTATTTCAAATAGATTCTTAATTTAAAATGAAAAATATTCAATGTAAAATAAATGCATTCTTATACACCCTTATGTCTACGTAAAGTGGTGTGAGTGATTCCACGAGTCCTCTACACCCGTCATAGGGTATAATTGGGACAACTAGTGTTAACTTCTACAATTTCTATAGGCAAAGTCTATAAAGGGCTAGGTAGCCTCTGGATCTCATCTTTTATGAAAGGTGGCATATCTAGTAGATGCCCCTATAGTCAATCTTTGGAATAGAACTAAATAGAAGTTCTTCATTTTAATATCCAACGTAAAACAAATGCATTCTTATACACCCTTATGTTTACGTAAATTAGTGTGAGTGATTCCACGGGTCCTCTACACCTTTCATAGGGTATAATTGGGACAGGTAGTGTTAAATTCTACAAATTCTATAGGCAGATTCTGTAAAGGGCCAAGTAACCTCTGGATCTCATCTTTTATTAAAGGTGACATATCTATTAAATGCCCCTATAGTCAATCTCTGGAATAGATCTAAATAGAAGTTCTTCACTTTAATATCCATAAAACACAACCACTTTGAGGTAAACTGTGTACATGTGTCATTTCTCCCACAAACTAAAGGCTTCTTCCCATTAATTCTAGATGTGAATTCTACCATAAACTTTTTAAGTAAAACTTTAAGATAAACCATGCACATGTCATTTATCTCATGATCTTGTGTCATTTCTCCCATGCATTTGAATTTGTTTTTTTTTTCAGGGATAAGAAACCCATTAAATATGGTTGAAAAATGGAAATTATGCATAGAATTTTCTTGCTATCCCAATCCAGGGAAAGCAATGATTACATATGTGCTTTCCAATATTGCGACTAGAAAAGTCGTCCAAATGAAAATGAATATACTGGGAAGAACAACAAACAACGAGGCATATTATATTGGATTGATAGAAGACTTGGGAAAAGCTATGGAGCATGGATCAAACGGAATTATAGTTTTCACCAATTCTGAACTTGTGTGCAACCAGATGAATGGAATGTACCAAGTTAAGAAAGAGAGGCTAAAAGAACTACATGGAATAGCAAACAATATTGTTAGCCAATTTCAATTTTTTAGTATAAGACATTGTTCAAATGTGAATAAGATGTTTGTTGATCTAGCGCGTGGGGCAATGCTAATTCAGGATTCATCTATCAAAGATGAATTAGAATTATACGGGGCAATGCCAATGCAAGATTCATCTCTCAAAGAAGAATTAGTTTTGAGACGCTCTTCTTCAAAAATTCAAGATTCATCTCTCAAAGATGAATTAGTTTTGAAATGCTCTTCTTCAAAAATTCAAGATTCATCTCTCAAAGATGAATTAGTGTTGAGACTCTCTCCTTCAAAATTTATTGATGGACATTGTAACATATATTGGATATGTGTGTGTTTTGTACTTATAAATGTGTCTTTTTTAATGACCATGTACTTTTTTCAATTATATACCAAGTGTGCTCCCACCACACCGTGTAAAGCGCTACTTGGTGAACTTCACATTTGCAACAAACAGTGAACTTCACATTTTTATAAAATTAAAATGCGGGGACTTCAACAATTTTTTGTTTAAATGGAGTTTCACTCCTTTTTTAATGACAATGTGTTTTTTTCAATTTTATACCAAGTGTGCTCCCACCATGTAAAGTGGAATTTGGTGAACTTATCATTTTTATAATTTTTTTTGCTTAAATTGAATTTCACACGTCAATTAGTTCTTTGAAAGTTGTGTTTTACATAATTTGTGTATAGTAAATTACATTAATTTTCTGAAATTTATTTTGAATTTATTTTAAATTCTAGTCATTTAAAAAAATAATTGTAAATGTCCACAATAGATATATATATCATGGAGGATGAACAGCGAAGATCAACAGAATCTCATATCTCTATGAGAAGGGGGGATTGGGGATCGAGGGATGTTCATGGTATTTAAATAAAATCTTAAATCTCCATACATGTGTGTACATATGGAATTGATTTTTTATCAACTTTGTGAGTTAAATTAGTTGTTAATAAGTTTCTTTTTTTATTTCTCAGGAGATAAGAGGAGAAGGGGAGAAGGGTCTCTACTCCATCCATGGAGCATGCCCATGGTTCACCCAGTCGTGGTATGGTTCATGCAATTTAATCAATGAATATGTACATGTATTTATACGTATGAATATATTTTTCAATTGATTATAAATTCGTATTTGTTTATGAAGCTTCTCTCTAGTCTCGAGAGGTTGGTGGTGGTTCAAATCCCCTTAGAGGGCCATCAATAAGTGCCAGCAGGTTATGTGAAGGTGGTGATATTTATTCCCTGGGTTGTTCTGGTTCTCAACAGTTTCAGGGTGGGGAAGATGCTAGCCAACCACATCGAGGTTGCCATCAATTTGAATATTTTTTTCATTCAATTTGTACAAATTTGTTTACATGCGTTTTTTCTAATATCCAAAATTTTATATATTGATGCAGAGGTTGAAAATGCTCCAAATGTTGGTCAAAATAGACGAAGGGCAGAATGCTTCATTCAAGAAGAAGGTTGTCCACCCACCATGACATATCTGGTCGACATTTCCGATATATTGTGGGAAAGAAACATGCAGCAATGCACCTTAGAAAGGTGTCAACAACTTCATGCAAAATTGCAGAGAGATCTCGTATCTTTGGCTCTACCTATTGAGAGTCGACAAAGCTTGGAAATAGTTACACATTCTTTAGGCAAACTAGTAGAAGTGTACTAAAAGCTTGGGCCAACCACGGATACTTTTGTGGATGTCATGAGAAAAAAAAAGGAAACAGTGATGGGACTCGATAAATGGGAGGTTGTTAAATAAAGAGTGACAACGACAATGGCAAAGTCTATGTTTAATTTTAAAGAAGGGCCGAAAAGAAAGATGCTCAAGGTGTAATATTTCAAGAACCCTAATATAGCTCACTATTTGTATGATAGACATCTTGCAGCTTATGGAAGACTCCCATGGAACGATGAGGTTCCACTTTATTTTGCAAAACTATTTTATGCAAAATTCTTTTGGAAATGAAGCCCAATTACAATGACCTTCCCTTTGAATTTTTTGGTCCTGGGAAAGGTTAATTGTGTGACCGTAGGGGCGCTAAGCATGATGATGAGTTTCCTCGTCCTGAGCCACCATTGGTTACTCGACCTGTTCATGTCGAAACTTTGTGGTCAAAGATGGAAGCCACTTCTCAAATTAGTCGAGAAGCAAGGGATGTCATCATCGACAATGTTCACAGTGGATTGGGTGAAGTTGATTTTTTTCTGAATCGACAAAGAGCACGCGAAAATGTACGCGCCAATTTTGTGTATTATACAAATGAAGAGATTGACAACATGAGTGTTAAAGATCTGAAAACATGTGCAAATTTTTTTTGCAATGGTTGGCATGACCTAATTTTTCATGAGGAAGAGAGCATGGGAACGGTATGTGTTAATGGTTAGGATTC